>JAKFHU010000913.1:7586666-8980000 GCA_023783475.1 Daubentonia madagascariensis | reverse complement strand
AATACAGACTTCACTTCTTGAAGAGAGCATTGTCAAAGAATTTTGAGGTCATGTTTTAAAACATGCACACTAGGGAAACTAATAATTATACCACTAAGAACAAAAGAGAGGTCATATCTTAGCATCTATGTGTTTAAGATACTCAGAAACACATACGCAACTTAGCTGAATTGCAACTTGTGTTGTTTCCATGCATCCTAGGGAAGAGCCATGGCCAATACTTCCTCCTGCATCTTCCTACTTAACATATTTCGGAGTGGTATCTTTTAGATTTGTGTAGAAAGAGAGAAAACATTAGGAGCATCATTTTAGTGTCTTTCTTTTCAGGAAGGCAGGCCTGGGTGGAAGGGGGGAAGCTGGAAAGGAGAGGTTAACCAGTCAACGTGTCTCTTTCAAAGAGGATCAGTACTGAGAAGGATGCATTGGGTCATTGTATTCGACAGGCCATGTTTGACAGGGCTGCCCGGTGTGTAAGCTTTGACTGACCACCTACTGTATGTGAGTCACCATGCTGGGGATGTGAGGCATGCAGACAGGAATAAGAAAAGGTCCCTGCCCTATAAGCAGTCACCCTCTAATTTAAGAGGAAAGGTATAGACATATGAAGGCAGATCTACAATATAAGGCCCTAAAGGTCAAGATTGAGAACAAGGATGTTAGACCCAGGATGGACCTCACCATATGACTTGGACAGATTATTTAACCACACTAAGCCTTAATTTCCCCATTAGTAATATGGGAATATTAACCATACTGACCTCATAATATTATGCTGTATAATTTTAATATATTTCTCTATGCCATGTAAAAGGAAGACTGTGTTTTCTAGATGCTCAGACTGAGAGCCGGAGTGTTCAGGAAGACTTCATGGTGGAGGCCTTCCTTCTCACGTCCAGCCCGACACCTTTGCTGTGGCCTCATACCCACCTCCCTGAGAGCGCTGCCGACAAGGATACCTCCCTGGCTCATCCCCTTTAACTCTGCCGCAGATTTCAACACTGTGGACTGCCTTTTCCTTCTTGAAATTCTCTTTTCTGTGAGACACATTGTCCTCTCACCTCTTGATTCCTCCTCCCTGTCTTCTTTCCTGACCCTTCTTGTTCCTCCTGCCCCTCAGAAGAACTTCCCACCAAAATTCTATCCTCTTGACCATCTTCTACCTGCTTCCTCTGGGTCTCACCTCTCCCCACTCCCTTTATGGTGTGACTTCCAAGCCTGTGTCTCCAGCCCCTTTTCCTGAACTTTATACCCATATTTCTAACCACACTTTATCTATTCTTTCTGCAAACATTTATGGGTCATCCTCTATGTGTTGAAGATAGGCATGGCCTCTGTCCTCGTGGAGCCCGTCACTAAGCAGCCAGTCAGACCATTAAGTACTTAATTACAATTGTGACAGGGCTACAAAGGAGAAGAAATGCCCACCTGGAAGGTTGACCTAATTTTTCTCTGCAATCAGGAGAGACATTAAGGATTAGGATTCAAGGTGAACTTTGCTGGGTGAGCAGGCAGGGAGCGAGGGAAGAGGAGGAAGGGACTTGTCAGGACCCCGGCAGGGAGGCACATGAGCTGAGCCTGAGTCAGGAAGGAGCGGGAGGGCAGGAGGAGCTGGGAGAAGGCCGGTGTGTTTAGTGGGCTCCAGGGAGGGCAGCAGGGAGAGGGGTGTGTAGATGAGGCTGGAGACAGGGAGGGGCCTTGACAGACATGTTGAAGATGGGGTACAACTCTGCAAGCTTGAATAGGGTACGATTATATTTGTACTTCTAAAAGATCACTCTTGCTGCTGTGTGGAGAAAAGGGGGCAAGACCGGAGTTGGCGTCAGGAGGGGATTGTGAGAGTCCAGGTGAGCGATTATTATAGTTTGGAGTAGGGTGGTGGCAGCAGAATTAAAGAGAAGTAGCCAGATTCTAGAGGTATGTAGCAGGTAAAATCTCCAGGATTTAGTGATAGATTTCATGAAGACTGAAGTCTCAAGGGAGATTATTGGGCTTCTGGCTGGCTCAGCTATCCACGGAGCCAGGGAACACTGGAGGAGGAGCAAGAAGCAAAATGCTGAACCTTCGCCAGGGTGGATCTTTGACTGCTGAGCTCGTTTCTTGGGTGTGCGTGTTGGGGGTAGTTCTGAGGGAGCCAAGTGGAAAGGTGGGGTGGGAAGGTGAGTGCATGGAGCTCAAAGACTGTCTGGAATGGAGATGAAAGTGTAGAAGTCACCAGTGTAGAAGACGGTCTAGGAAAAGAGGATGAGTAAGAAAAGGGCAGGGCTCTGAGACGTCCAATATTTAAGGATCAGCAAGGGAAACTGAGGGCTGGCCAGAAGGGTAGGGGAAAAACCAGGGAGTGCAGAAGGGAGGGAAGAGAGTGTCAGAAGGAAGGAGAGGGAATCCAAGACAAGCATTACAGAGAGGTCAGTAAGACAGCCCATGGGTTTAGTGAGGCAGTGGCCATTGGTGACCGTAGTGAGAGCCATCTTGGCAGTATGATGGGGCAGAAGTGTGTTAAGAAGTGAGTGGGTGGGGGGTGAGGAAATGGAGGCAGAGAATGTGGAAGAAATGAGGGATGAGAGCCTACTGATGTTTCCCAAGGAAGATATTTGAACATGCTTAAAAGCTGCCAAGAAGAATCCAGTAGAAAGGGAAAGGTTGGTGAGATAGGAGAGATGGCGTAGCTGATGTGGCCGAGGTTCTTGGAAAGATGCGGGGCCTTGGGATCCAGTGGACAGGTGGGGGATGGTCTCAGAGGGCAGAGGAGACCCTCCCTGCTGTATCAGGGGGAAGAAGGAGAAGAGGGCAGGTGCAAATGTAGGTGCAGATGGGGACAGGTCTAACTGTTCTCAGTGGAAAACCAAGGGGCTTCCAATTGAAGTAAGGCAGCTCCTGAGAGTGCAGGGAAGTATGGGGTGGGGGTAGAGGGAAAGTAGGGGGGATGTCTGAGGAGAGTAGAGAAGGTTGGAGTGGTCTTGATCAGAGTGGGGAGGTAAGTTGACCAGAGAGTCACAGGGAGGTTGTTAGGAAGCATGCGGAGCCCACTTGACGTTGGTGACCATGATGGCAGAGGGAGAACCATCCATAGTATGTTTTTCTCTAAAGAGCTTGGTGTAGGGAAACCAGACACTGAGTTCGTTCAAAGTTGGGGTTTCACTGGGTAGATGTGATAAGAAGGCAGAGAGGCAAGGGCATCTTCCGGTTATCACCTTGATAGCCCATGGAGAAGTCATTCTGAGTATGTCCCAAATCCATTACCTCTTGTCGTCTTCCCCAAATCTGCTCCACTTTCTAAATTCCCTGTCTTGGTTAGTAACAATACAATCATCTATAATACTACTAATAACAGTCATCCATTAAGCACATGGTATATCGGATGTGATACCAGATATTTAAAAGAATCATCCCATGTTAGCATAGTAACAACCTTATGTGGTATGGATTGTTCATTTTACAGATGTGGAAACTGGGCCTTAGAGAGGTTATGTAACTTGCTCGAGGTCTCTAGTAAATGGCAGTTAAGAGGAAAACTTAGATCTGTGAGGCTCCAAAGTCCTTCCTCTTTCCCATTGCCACACCACCTTCAAGTTCCCTCGCTAAACTGCCTGTCTCTGATGCTTTCCTCCCTCTCACCCTCCCATACCACGTAAGTTGCCACATTCTATTTGTTCATCTCTGTTGTGTCTCCAGAATCACTAGCTACTTCCTGCCATGCCCCCTCCACCCTGCTCTGTGGTTGTTTCCACCAGAATGTAAGCTCCACAAGGGCAGGGATCGTTGTCTGTCCTGTTTTCTGCCATATCCTCAGGGCCTAGGACAGTGGCAGGTGAACACTAGGCTTACTAAATAGTTGTTGAGTGAAAGGACAAATGTCTATTGGGAGCTAATTCTCTATGGGTGTCTCACGTTTCCATAAGTGTTCTGGACTGATGCAGGGGTCCCCAACCTATGGTGGGTTGTATAATTATTTCATTATATATTACAATGTAATAATAATAGAAATAAAGTGCACAATAAATGTAATGTGCTTGAATCATCCCGAAACCATCCCCCCTCACCTCCCCAACCTGTGGAAAAATTGTCTTCCATGAAAATGTTCCCTGAGCCAAAAAAGTTGGGGACCGCTGAGCTGATGGGTTTTTTTTTGTTCTCGACTGTGTTTTGGAGGGTGTTTGCATAGCAAACAGCCTTGGAAGATAGAGTGTTTCCCACTGGTGGAGGGCAATTTGTTTGCTGTCCAGTATGATAAAGACATGTCTTGAGCAAACGTTGGGTAGGTTTGCCTGCAGCCTGTTATAAAAGATTAGGGTTTCCTAAATTTGGAATTCCTCAATGTGTGTGTAGTCCAGCCCCATGTCCCTCCCATGGAACTTGGGGATTAAGGGAAACTGATTTGAACGTGAGGATCATGTAGCCTGCTGTGCCATGAATAATAAAAGTCCTTTGTCTCTGGCCCAAGAGTTTCCTGTCTTCTGCCAACATCCATGAAACTGTGGCGACTAACTTGCTAGATTGCAAGGGTAAAATCAGAGATCTTGACAATGGCCCTTATTACCTTTCACTAGGACAATTGAGACAACCTCCACCTCCTATCCCTCTCAGACACCTGTCTTTGATAGCAAAGGTCCCCTTAGTGTCCCCTAGAGGAGAGATAAATCATTCCAGACTCTCCAAACCACCCCCCCCGCCCCCCCCAGGCCCTGGCAGGATGGCTCCTGCTTCCCTGTCTAACCTCACCTCTCATCACCCCACCCCTGCTCCAGCTCAGGCGACCACCCTCCTGCACACCTCTCCACTCTCTTGCATCTATGCCCTTTCATGCTGTCCCCTCCACACCCATCCTTCCCCCCTCTGTCTGTCCATCCTTTGAGACCAGGATTCTCCAAGAGGCCTGCACAGAGCCCAGTCAGAATTTCCCTCTCCCTTGCTGCCCCCCATTTTACTCATCTTGTAGGATTCTCCAGTCCTTTTGCCTTGTATTGTGACCACCTGTGCAAACCCACTCTGTCTCCCTTACCTCCGTGATCCTCTCAGCCTCTGCAGCCCCTGGTATACAGTAGGCACTCAACAGATGAGTGATGTATTGAAGAGCTGAACTGCACAGGGAATGGCCTTGCAGGATGGTAGGGTGGAAGGACGGTGGAGTGGAAAAGGCATCGCAAGGGAAGGGAACAGAGTAAACAGAAGCATGGAGGCGGAAACATCTAGGGCAGGGGGAATAACCACTTGGCATGGGATTGAGTTCATGAAGGCAGGCAGAAAGAGATGAGTCTGAAAAGGAGAAAATGAGGACCAGGGTTTAGGAATGCTTGGCCACTGGGGCCCGGTTCCCCTCCAAGGACAGAAGCCCCGATTGAGGGCTGCACCGTCTGGGTCCTCTGACCAGGGGCCTCAAGAAGCTACGCCCCCCGCACCCCCCTCTCCCACTCCCCGCCCACCCCTCTGCTTGCGTCGGCCATCGGAGCCTAGCTCACGGCCCCTCGCGTTGACGCGGACCCGCGCGTGAGTCAAGCCTGCGTCACGGCGCCCCGCCGCCAGGGTGGCCTTTCGGAATGCGAGGGAACGGTGCGCGCCGGGCTCCGCCCAGCTCTGTTCCGCTCCGCAGAGCCGGCGCTGCCAGGGCGCAGGGAGGACGGCACTTGGCCCCAGCCTTCGCAGCCGCACGCGCTCCTTCTGCCGCGGGACCCGGCTCCCCGGGCCGCTTCCCTGAGTCCTGAGCCCGCGGCAAACGGGAGCTGCGTTGGGACTGGCGGCGTGGGAGGGAGTGAGGAGTGAGGAGTGAACAGAGTCGCGAGCGGAGTCGCGTGCGCCGGCGCGCAGTTTCGGGCCACCGCAGCCGGCCTGTCGCCGCCAGACTCAGACTGCCCGTGGGAGGGGCTGTGCGCCCGCGACCCGTCGAGGACCGCAGTTGCTCGTCCGAAGTGCACCGGCCGAGTCCGCGCGACGGCCCACGCAGGACAGGTGAGTCGCCGGCCGCGCCCCGCCTGGCTTTACTGAGCCAGCCACCGCAACTTTCCCTGTTCCGGCTCCGCCCCAGCCAGGAGGCCTAAGGACTCAGGTGCGACGCGACACTGCCCCCGCATCCGCCCGACTTTGCGCTAGCTCGGGGCTCCTCCCGCTGCTCCAGCCGCCGTTGCCTGGCGACCGAGCCCCAGGGCCCGCGCTCCTCCGGCGCATTCGGGGTGCCCAGCGGCGCACGCACGGGTTGGTCATCAGGCTTGAGCTTCTGGTGCTCAGGAGAGCCCAAGAACTGCAGAGGTAATTGGGCTGAGCTGCGGAGGCAAGCGCCCGCGGAGAACCGGGAAGAGGCCTGCCCTGCCGGTCCTGCCGCCTGAAGCTGCGCGCCCAGGGCGCAATTCCGCGGGGAGGCTCCTGCGCGGCTGGAGACCCTAGCCTCAGCCGCTCGGCCTCAGGCCCGTGACCTTGACAGTAACATTGGCGAGAGAAGCAGAAAGCTCACGCCCGAGATGAATATTTAATTCCCAGTACTGAGGCTGGTCCTCCCAGGATTCTGACCTAGCGGAGAGCCCTTTCTCCAGGGAAGCACTTCAGGGAACAGAATGGCAGAGATAGGGGACATTCGCGGGGTGCTGATCTGTAGGGGGCGCCGTCGTGGTCGAGAGCCCTCTGCCACATTTACACCTGTGTGCGCCGTGCCCTGAAGTGATGCTCCCAGTACTACAAGGAGGGCTGCTCCCCCAGGGGCGCTGCTGTCTTGGCAGGAATCGTGATGTTTCCTTTTAAAGCTCAAACAGCCCTGTCAGGGCTCCAGTTCAGAAATTCCAAGACCACTCACCTTACAGGGCTTAGTAGCTGTCAAGTTTTCTTAAAAAAAAAAAAATTGATCCCGTTCCTCTTTCCTTTTTTGAAAAAATATTTTAATGGGCCTTTTGAATTAGGAAATCTCTAACCAGAGCTACGTTTGGGGCAATTCAGCTGTGAACATGAGGCAGATGGGGTTGGGAGGGGGAGACAGGGGAATGGTGTAAAGAAAAGATTCTTTTGAGGTCACTGCCCTTGTTAAAAGGAACTTCCAGGAACTAAGACAATCCTGTAATGGCTCCAAAAAAATTCAACCAAAACTTTAATTAGAGCCCTAACTGTTAAGGCTGTGCTGGACATGCTGGCTGATGTCTGGAGAACAAGGTCAGAGTGCATTGAGGTTAACAGCGGGGGGGTTCTTGTGTCTCGTGCTGTGCTTACATTATTCCCTTATGGGGTGAGGCTGACCCATCACCTGGGCAGGAAGGGCTCTGAGGTCACACCAGGTTGTCCTTGGCTGTGGCCCATCCATGGGGACCATCATCAGAGGCACTAGCTCCTCTGCCAGCTTTTTCTCTTTTTCTCAGGAGCAGCTGTGGCTAAGTAGGTGGTTGAATTTTGGCGAATCCCTGCAGCTCAGCCCGGAGGGTGACTCAGTGCAGGAGGCACATCGTGCCCACCAGCTCTGATTGGAGTGAGTTTGTTTGGCCTGAGTCACACATGGAGTCGTGTGTCAGCTGTTTGTGAGTTGAATGGAGTTCTTTAGCAGGACTTGTAAGCAGGAATGGCCTGAGCCCCAAGTGTTTTGGACAGAGGTGGGCAAGTCCTCAGGGGGAGCTAAGCACAGCTCGCTGCTTGGCTGCTGAGCAAGGGTCCTGGAGCTCTGACTGCGAGGGGAAGGTGGGCAGGGCCAGGGTGGGGGGTGGGGAGTGTTGAAGGGGAGGCTGGGGAAAGGACCTGTGATTGTGGGCAGAACTGGGGCCAGTGCTCTGTCCTGTGCCAGCAAGGTGACCTTGGGCAAGTCACTTCTCTGGAGCCTCTGTTTCCTCGGTTGGAAACAAGGATGCCTATGGGACCTTTTCCTCAGGCTTATTTTGAGTCCAGTGCTGGACATATAGCAGGAGCTCGGTACATGTTAGTTCCTCACCCGTTTCCTTAAGGGCCTTAAGCGGAGGCGATCCTTTCTCTCCCTGCCCCTGCTCCAGCACGAGGAGGGGTGTGGAGACAAATGAAAGTTCAGGGCTTCCCATGTGATTAGGAAGGACCCATAACTCTACTTCAGACAGACCTAATTCCAACCCTCAAGTCTACCCGAGAGACCCTGAATGGGGAAGCCCGAGTAAGAGCAGGATTAGTGGTGGGGTGGGGTGGTCCAGCTGTGCTGGGTCTGCTGGCTGCCCTCGGCCACCTGCAATATCTCTGGGGTGAGATTCCAGCACAGACCTTGACTCCTTGGAGTTGCTCGTGACTGTGGCCTGGTCTAAGCTGTGGCACCTGCTGGATGGACTTCCAGGGTCCCTTCTCTTTGATCAGGTCTTGCCATCACCCTCCCCACCCATTCTATCCATAATAGAATTGGAAGCTGTGAGAGAACTGTTCAGGAGAGGTGAGGCTGGCCTTTCTTGGAGAGGAAGGTGAGGAATTTGTCTCCTACTTTCCTGAAGGGTCCTGGGCCCCTTGCTCCCTCCTTCTGTAATATGTCTAGACTTAGTACTGAGCTAAGATGTGTGCACCTGAAGAAGTGAAGGAAATAAGGGGATCCCCAATGCAGCAAGGAAGAGGTCATACTGACCCAGGGGACTTCAGTCTACTGGAAATGTGTGTGTGTGTGTATGTGTGTGTGTGTGTGCGCACATGCGCACACATTACATTCACCATTCACTCTGGAATCAATGCCCTCCCCATTGGATCTGGGAGCAGATGCCAAGGATGATGGAGACAGATGAATGGATTCTAGAGAAGCAGGTTCCTTCTGCCTGTGCACCCTCCCTTCCCTCATACTCCTTTCCCGTTCAGGTTTGCTGCAGCAGGACAATTTATCATTAATTCCTTTAAAGCTGCTAAGATAAGCAGCAGAATAGTTTAAAGGGGATGGATTTAGGGTTTTTTCCTAGAACCAGGTCTGAGTTATCACTTGCTCCCAGGCTGCAAGAAGTCCTCACAGCCAAACATCTGGAGCTCCAGGATAGGGAAAAACCCTGTCATCTCAACCCTTATACCAGCCTCCCCTGACTGATGTTGTGGGCTGCCAGAGGTCAGAAGGACAGTGCCGTGGGCAGATCTGATTGTTAGAGCACTATCCCAACTCAAGTGGGACGGTGGTCTGTAGGGAAATGCTTACTTTGTGTGTTTTAGGAGGGGCAAGTACAGTTCTGGATTCCAGCAGCTTATACCAGGCTTGGCATGCAGTGATAATATCCCAGTTTTACTGAGGCTTTTGTGCTGTGCTAAGTGCATTATTCCTGGACCATCTCATTCAATCTTTACTACAATCCCAGGAGACAGATATTGCTATCTGCAGTTTATAGATGTGGAATTTGAGGTTCAGAGAGGTTAAATAATTTGTTCAAGGTCATAGGTAGTGAGTGGCAACCAGAGAATTGGAACTCAGTCTGTCAGCCTTCATGCTCTTAACCACTATGTGCTATGTTTCTATAATAAGTTCTTAATAAATCTTTGCCGACAGCCTAGGCATTTACCCAGATGAGGTTGTTGAAACCTATGGGTCCATTTTCTTAAGCTAGTGCCCTGGGAAAGGTGGAAATGGGCCTGTACCAATGGGAAACTGGTAGAAAATGAATATACCCAAACTTCCAAGGTTTGGGGAATATGGCATTTGGTTCCAGGTGGTTTGAAATCCAGAAAAAGATCCATCTTGTTGCTTTTTTGTCGTGTCCTTGTCTTTCTTTTCCTGACCTCTACTACCCTAACCTCATTCCCTTGAAGTTTGTCCAAGTCAGGGGCTGGTACCTACAGCAGTGAGAGAATAGTCCAAGCAGGGTGGGTGTTGCCCTGAGAATTTCTGCATCTGCAGAATCAAAGGTGGCCAGCCGCTGGTGGGAGCTCTGGTGTGTCAAGTTTCTGCTGGAGAGTGTGTGCCAGGGATTTGTGGCAGTTTCTGATGAGGCCCCATACCCCAGAGCAAAACTGTCAACACTCCAAGGTTATTTACAGCAGTTGCTGGCAGGGGCATCTTGGAGGGATGCTGCTTGCTTCCAGGTCTTGTCCCATGGAGAGCCCACTCTCTCTTCACCCCAGCAGCTCTGCCACGTGCGTCCTTGGGCATTCTGGGAAACCTGGCATCTGATTCCTCCTGTTTCTCTGTCTCTTCTCTCTCTGAGAAATCGCCATCCTCAGAGGAACAGGCCCATGCTATCTTAGCTTGCCTGCCATCTCCAAGCCACCTGAGATCCCAGCAGGGAAGTTCCTGTAAGTGAGGGCGGATAAGTGGAATGTAAGCATTGATGACCCCTCCCCCTCAGCGGACAAAGAGGACTTCCCCAGGAGCCCTTGCTTCATAGGCAGCCGTTTTGTGGAGGTTCAGTCCTTCGATAATTCTTTTTACTCCTCCCCTTCCCATAAGTAATTTTTTAAATTAAAACATTGTTCATCTAGGAGCAAATCCAGCTATTTTTAAAAATATTAGATATTCACTGTGTGCAGTAAACTCACATGTGAGAACATAAGCTCAGATGAGATATGAATTTCTGTACTAAATTATTCTCATGTGCAGAACAGGTATGTTTTGTTAGAGAATAATTCTGGATCAGGCGAGTCCTAGGCCATCTGAGTCCCCAACTTTGGAGTTGAGGCTTAAAGCTCTGTTTGTTCTGTGGCCTCTTGAGGAGTGGGAGGGGGGCACGTGTGGGGCCAGAGGAGCTAGCGCGCCAGCTCCCAGGCCCTGTGGTCATCTCATTAGCTGCAGTTGGCCCACTGAGCTGCCACTCTGCCTTCCAGAGCCTACCTAGCAGGTCACTTAGAGATAACAAGTTGCTTCTTGCTCTATTCCATCATTTCTAGTTACTGGTTTAATTAGAATTTCTGCTGGATTCGGTGCACCACTGATTTACCACCTCTTCTTTCACTTGCAAATAGCATTCATTGGTCCACACCCCAAAATCCTACCAGTTGCATTTTTCTTTAATTGTAAGACTCCTGAACTCCTACGGTTTTAAATCCCATACCAACTGTACACAGGGTGGAAGTGCTGTTTGCTAAAGCCACCTTGCAAGAGGTGTGAGCAGTCATCCGATGGGGTAGTTCCAGCAGGTGCTGCCAGGTAAGTATTCAGTGAAGACATGCACCTTCCTTCTCTTCCCCAGATCTAAAGGAAGGAGAGTGGATGTTCCTGTGTTTAGTAATCCTAACTGGTCCCAGGATGGCCTGGTGGGTGCTGTCCACGGTCCTGCCACAACACTGGGGCCATCTGCCTGCTAGTAATCTGGGGACTCCTCTAGAACAGCTGACCAGTCCCCCAAATTGCATTATGTTGTGAGCTTTGGGAAAGGACCTGGCTGAATGAGGAAGTTCCTGACCTCAGGGAGACATGGTGGTAGATGGGCTGGTTCCAGTGTTGACTTCCTGACTGAGATTTAAGTGTATCAGTTTGCAAGGCAGCATGTACATTGCAGAACCTCCCAACCAGTGCCACAAATGGGTATCATGTGGCCCAGAAATAATGACACCCTCATCCTTTGGAGTAGCCTGGGGTAGCCTAGGGTGGTGGAGCCTAGTGTGCCATACCAGTGTTATTTTCTCTGTGAGTCATGACATGCAAAAGATTGGAAAGTACCAGTACATTGAAAGGTATATGGGCTACAGAGTTTGCTAGATCATGGTCTGAATATCCACTCTTCCGTGTCATGGCTGGGCAATCTTGTACATGATAGTTATCTTTTCTGAGCCTAGGCTTCTTCATCTGGAAAATGAGGATTATATTTTATCTCAAGATATTGGGAGGGTAAATAACATATATAAGCATAGTAGGTCACCTGTGTCTTGTACCCAATAGGATCACTTTTCTGCCCAGCCCTCCGCAAAGCTGCACTGAAACCTGGCAAGGAAAGAGACACAAACCCTTCTTGTTCTCAGGAAAGAGACATCATGTTGGGACTGTAATTAAGGGTTTCTGATCACTATTCCTTCAAGTGCTCTTCAGCAGTTCGTTGGGTAACTCAGGTAATTGGACACCCTCGGTTCCCTCTGTCTCTCTCTGAGACAAGAGAAAACAGTGGCTTTAAGAAAATTCAGGTCAGAAGATTTGGGCAGATGCTGTGAGGGCCCATCTCTCACCACTGTGGGCCCCCACGAATGAGGAAAGAAGGGAGTGAAGCCTTCACTTTTTGCTCCTGGACTTTTATTTTCACATCTGATTTTTTTTTCTTATTTCCTTTCTCCAAATCGGTATACTGTCATGGGTCCTCCATCTGTCTGGGACCTAGTGTGCCTTTCAGCATCTGGGGCCTGCTGTTTCCCTCTCTCTTCAAAACCTAAACCTCCTCATCCAACAGTCTGAACCATGTCTCCATCACTGTTTACCCACCCTCCCTGTTCCTCACGTGTCGTCCTACAGGTAGCCAGTAATCCCTTCTAAAGTAGTTGGCTCACATCACTCCTCTGCTTGAAAACCTCCAACGGCTTCCCATTGGCCTTGAAAGAACACTTTCCTCCTTCCCATGGCCTCTGAGTCCTGCTTTCCTTGGACACTGGCAGTCTTCCTAGCGCAGCACCTCCCACTCTCCCTTGCTCAGGGCGCCCGAGGCACATGGCCCTTCTTTGTGTGCCTTGTACTCACTAAGCATGCTGGTCCTGCCGCCGGGCCTTTGCCCTCCCTGTCCCCTCTGCCCTGATGCTTTCCAAGGATGTCCACGTGACACCTCTCTCACTGTCCTCGGGTCTTTGTCACGTTATCAGAGCATACCTCCTTAGCTGCCTCCCTGTCGTAGCAGCCCTGTCCACTCCATCTCCTCATACTCTCTAGTGTATTTTATATATTTATTTGATATATTTATATATACTGTAGACATAGTATATGTCTATATGTGCACTATAAATTATACATTTGTCTGATTTTTAATTGTCCCTCTGCACTAGAATATAAATCCCACAGGGCAGGGATATTGTTTGCTCTGTTCTCTGCTATACTAGAACACGGCCTAGCCCATGGTGTTCAGTAACTGCTTGTTGAAAGAAGTAAAGGAAAGGAAGGAGGGAAAGAGAGAATGAAAAATAGAGAGAGGAATATTTTAAGACCCCATATTTCAGTAGTACCTCTAGTTCACAGCAGTCGCTGGGCTCCATTCTTCTTCCAGCCCAAGTGAGAAGTCAGTTGGAGTACTGAGCCCGGGCACCCCCTGCCAGCCCCTGTGTCCTTGGGTTCCCAAGTGCTCATTCCACCAGGTCCAGGGCATTGTGGGACCAGGGGTGGGTGTGCCTCGATTCCTGCTTGAGCCCATTCCCCCATGTTCTCACATGAAGGGCCAGCTGGCACTGGTTTATGGCATGTCTCTGAGGGCCTGGCCTGAGGTGAGCACAACCGTCGTGTTACCTCCTTTTATACTCATGACAACCCCGTGAGGTAGGAGCCTTCATCCCCATCTTTCCAGATCCAGAAGCTGAAGCTAAGAAAGGTTTTGTACTTTCCCAAAAGCTCACAGCTAGTTAAGTGGCAGAGCAGGACTCAGGTTTAGGTTTTCCTGGCTCTAAACCCATGATCTTAAAGCCCATGATAGTGTCAGGTCCCAGAGTCAGACTGTTGGTGCAGATCCAAAGGCCTCCACTTTTTGACCATGTGCCCATGGATGAGTAGCTTTATTTCATCGATTCCAAAATGCATATTTTTGCACATTGCCACATCTTAAAATTAGGACATGACATGCAATCAAAATGGCTGTGGGACTATGGCAGCAGTGACCTAGTTGGGCTAAAAACCTTCCATTGACCCTTCCTGGTAAGCTCAAGAAAGTGCCAGCATCAAAGGATCTTAAGTTCAACAAAATATAGGTAATTAATCCCTCTGAGCCTCCATGTCTTCATTTGTGAAATGGGAATAATAGTGGCACCTACCTGATATAATTCCTGGCAGAATTAAAGGAGATTATGTCTGTGCAGCGCTCAACACAGTGGTTGCCACAGAGGTGGTACTCAAGGATCGTGGCCTGTATGCTGTTGTTGTCATTGCTGTTATTACTACACCCCACTCTGCCTTCAGAAGTTTCCCCAGTAGATCCCTCAGCCCCTGAATTCTAGTAAAGAGAGAAGGCATGGGGGCTGTGGTGCTTACATGCCCACTGAGCATGCATTTCCCCCCCCACACACACATGAAATGGTAAACTGGAACCAAGAGATCTGTGTGCACTGGCCCCACCCACATTTTCCAGTGCCAGTTCCTCCCCCTCTGGACCATCTGCCCCTGTTCCTGCTTCCCTTCCCTCTTGACTGAGAAAACAAAATATCAACTGAAGAGAACAGGCTCAACGTGAAGGTGAGGTGGAGCTGCAGACGATCCTGTTGGCTCCTTGGCATTGTTTGGTGTTTGGAACGGTCCCACTAGTCCCATGGCATGCTCTGTGTCAAGACTGTGCCCACCCAAAGGTTATCCCTTTGAAGTGACGATGGATCCTGTCTACAAAGTAGAGCGAGTAGAGCTCAAGTACTGGCTCCTTTAAAAGAGGCAAAAGTCATTGAAAGATGGCCAGTCTTCTTGGTGTACATTGGCTTTCACACGGTCACTTGGGGCACCCTTGGGGCATGGTATACTCTTGGCATCAGAAAATGGGAAAAACTGGGAGCTGAAAAATACATTAGGCTCCAGAAAATTTGGAGAGTTCAAAATGCACCAATTCATTCATGTGCTCATTCATTCATATCATATATATTGAGCTCGTGTAATAGTAAGACATCAGGATTTGGCCTTGTAGAAGCAAAGATGGTGTCAGCTGAGACAGGGAATGGAAGATCAAAAACACAAACCTGGCAAATCTGTGAAATGGAGTAAAAAAATTACCACTCTGTTTATTTGACCTCTCAATAAGCTTTTCTTTCTCTTTCTCCTTTGATCCATGTGGTAACCAGATGCGGCTGGTAGGTAAGTGAGGATCCCTATTTTACAAATGAATAAGAAACAAGTCCTGGGGTCCTCCCCACGTGTGCTGCAGGGCTGCGTGTGATCAGAGTCCCCCCAGCTGGGGCACACAGACTTCTAGTAGGCATAAATGTCTCTCTAGTCAGTGCTGTTAGCATTTCACCCCTCTTTGTTTCAAAGGTGAGGCAGGGGTTAGGATTTCAATGTGGGAAGCAGGTTGTTCTCAGAGGGTGGGAAGGCAAGGACCCGGAACATCTGTGAGTACCAGGTTATACCCATAGGAATTTGTAGGATAACTTGTGTGTGCCAGGCACTGGGTGGGCAGGGAGCAGTGAAGGGTGGGCATAAAGCTGAATATACCTTGGTCCCTACTTTCAAGGAGCTTCCTAATTAGAAAAGGGATGAGGCATGCGAACAACTAGCTGTACCAGGAAGCCAAATGGTAAAAGTGTAAAATAATATTGCAAGGAGCGTGCTGTGAAGGGCAGATAAGAAAGATGTTAATGCTCACTTACAGGATTGCTGTAGGTGTCACAGAGGTGAGGTGGTGGGCCCGAAGGCTTCAGGAGGCAGAGGAGGGGGAGCGGTTAGTGCACATGGGGTGGGGCATGGGCTAGGGGGCACGTGGAAACCCAGGAGGTGGAGGAGCCCAAATGCCTCAGAAGGGCCATGGGCTGCCTTTAGTAGGCAGTGGGAGTGGGTGACACAGAGACAATGTGCAGGATGGCCTGGGGGAAAGTGAGTTGAGAGCCACCACAGGCATCTAGCCAGAGAGAAGGCCTGAACTAAGGCAGGAGGGAAGGAAGAGGACAGATCTGTGACACTTGGAGAGGGTGGAGGACAGGGAGGTCAAGAATGATGCAGGGTCCCGGCCTGTGTGTCCTGGGCAAGAATGTCCCAGGAGAGCAGCCACCAAGTCAAGGCCAGGCCTTGTCAGGAGCAGTTTGCTCCGGGTGACTGTCAGAGGTTTCAGTAAAACAATTAAAAATAATTTGGAGGACAATTTGTGTCTCTTATAACATTACGACCTGTTTCTGGCTCAGTGGAAGCGCAGAGGCTCTGAGGTAATTAGGGGAACAGTTTGGGCCATGACCACCTGGCACGTGGAAACCAGGAGCTGTCAAGCATCCTCTGAGGGCGGGGACCTGGCTGTGTTTCTTTCTCAGCACCAGTTATACCTGGTTGGACTTGACTTTGGGGCCTGGGAGCAGGGCCCACTTCCCCGCTCTCCTCTTCCCACGGCTCTTCAAGCTGTGCATCACAGAGGTTTCTTTTCAAGCATGGGCTTAGCCACAGAACACTTTCCAGAGCCATGAGACCCCCGGGTAGTGGGGCTGGGTGGACGGGGCACTGTGGAGTCTGTGAGTTTACTGCCTGCTTCCCCAAAGATGGTGGCTCCTCCACTCAGCGTCCCCGGGGAGTCTGACTTGGAAAGTAAACGATTCTGTTTGTCCCTTGAGTTTCCTGGAACAACGTTCCTGAGCAAGAAACACCCCAGGCCCATGAGGCAGGTGCTCAGAAGGGCTGACTTCAGCGTTCCAGAAGGGCCTCTCTCCCCCAGCCCCCTGTCTGGCTGCTGTGGGGTGGAGAGGCTCCAGGTCCCAGGGCGAGAGCAGCCATCTCCCACCCTCTTGAGCTACTTGCCGGTGTCGTGCTTGAAAAATTGTTGTGGAGCCATCAGCCCTCTGGCAGGAGATATTTTTACCTGTCTGCTTCCTAGTCGCACTATTTTTTTCTCCTTTGAAGAAGATTCACAGTTCACTTGCTCAGTCCTGCCTCTCTCACATGAGCTATTCTGAGCTGGAAGCAGCATCTGTTGCTAAGTGACGAGCTGGCACCTAGGGCTTGCTCGGCACTCGAGCCCCTCTGCATTGTGTTTTCAGTAATTGAGGCATTCCTTTCAGAGTACCATGCAACTTCATCATCTGACACAATGCTCGAGAAAGCAACTCCACAACCCACCCCAACTACTACAGGGGGATAATTAGAGTATGGCTGGGCTGGCTGTTAACACATCCCCACAATGCCCCAGTGGGCTCTTGGCCAACGGAGGGTGGCAGGACAGACAGGCCGCAGAACCTGCTGCTTCTGTGCCTGGGGCAGGACGCGCCACACAGGAGGGGCTCTTGCTGGATATATGCTAAAGCTAAAAGGGGCCTTGAGACTATTCACACCAACCCATTTTACACACAGGGAAACCGAGGCCCACGGAGGTTAGGGCAATGGCATCAGTTTGCACAGTTGGTCAGGACCAGCATGTGGCCGGCCTCCTGATGCCTGGATCCCAGCTGGCTTCACCTGACTCAAAGGCAGGGCAGAGAGGAGTCACTTTGGGTCCTTTGATCCCGGTGTTTGTCCCAGGCAATGCTTTGGGATCATTGCCTGGGAACACTTTGGATCCCCAGGCCTTGGGCTAAAAGCTGTCCTTTCACCAGTACCTGGACTCCAGGCTTCAGGGAACTGGGGGTGAAGGACGAAGGGTTGTTCCAAGTTGTTGCCTTCACCTCGCCTTTAAAAAGTCTTTCAGCCTGGAGAATGCAGCGAGCACAGGAGGGGGAGCCCTGAGTGCTGATAGCTGTGTGGCCTGAGCCACACCTTGTGCCGCCCTGGGCCTCAGCCTCCCTAACCTAGAGCTGCCAGTTGCTTCCCTGGGCCAGGGTGTGAGTGGAATGAGCGCTAGGAAGAGGCACCATCCGTGAGCACCTCCGGTGCCGGCTCAGTTCTGAGACCAGTACAGTTGTCCTCACAACCCTGCGAGGTGGGTGCTGCTGGCATCCTCCTTTGATGGACGCGGAAACTGAAGCTCAGTGAGGTTAGGAAAGTTGCCCAGGCCAGGCAGTTGGTACACAGTGAACCTGGGATTTGAACCCAGGCCATCTGATTCCTGAGCAATATCACCACCCCATATTGTACCAGTAGAGTGTGTAAAAAATGTTTTTAAATGGTTTCAAACTATTACAAGTACGAGCTATACTTTTAGTAATAATAACAATGCTAAACTTTTAGTGCAAGGCCTTGTTTTTATTAGTAATAATATTGCTGATCTTTTGAACTCAAGCCTGGTGCTGCAGGGCTCTTACCTGGCTTCCTTTGCCACTGGGGTGGGGTGCGTGGTAGGACTTTTAGGGTGCTACCCAGCAGCCTTGACAGGTTGCCAATTCTCACTAACAAAAGTGGGTTTTTCTGAAGTGCTGCAAAATACTCTCTACTTCCCACCTCTACTCTTGCTGTGCACTCACTTTGGCCCTTCCTGAGGAGAAACGGGATTTGTGGGACCAAATATAAATATGGGGACTTACATAATTTAAAATGTGTAAAGGTGAACATCACGAGGCTTCCATGCAGCCGCTGCCATTTGGATCCTTCCCACATGCCAAACTCTGTGCCGGGCACTCCGCATGCAGCCACTCGGTGGATCCTCGCGGCAGCCTCCCTGGGAGATGGGAGTTGTCTTTAAATAGATCCCTTTTACCCATGAGGAGACTGATGTGTGCCTTGTCCAAGAGCACACAGCCAGTGTGTGGCCAAGTCCTTAGTGGCTGCCCCTCACTCAGAGCCTTCTGCCCTCTCCCTATCCCTCTCCCCACCCCACCTCCTCTGGCCACCTTGCTGTTCCTGAAATTCCCAGTGCTCCTTCCTTTTGGGAAGTTTTGTGTCTGCTGTCCCCTCTGTTGATGGCCTCTCTCAAATGACATTCAGGCCTCTGCTCAAATGTCACCTCCTCAGAGACGCCTTTCCTGACTCCACCCCCGCCAACCACCCAACCTAAAAGAGTTACCTGCCAGCTTGCTCTGACCCGCCACTGGCCATTATATGATACATCTATTTCTTTAGTATCTGGCCCTTCCATACAACGTGTAAACCCCACAAGAGGAGACACCTTGCCAGTTTTGTTCCATAGTATATTCTTCGCACCTAGAACAGAACCTGGTGTGCGGGAGGCACTCAGGAAAAGTGTGTCAGGTGAGTGAGTGAGTGAGTGAATGAATTAAATGGGAACTCAAGCCCAGGCCTGTCTGACTTCAAGGCCCATGCGCCACACACCCATGCCCAGCTGCCTTCTCCCTGTGTCCCCCTGCATACTGAGTCTGACTCAGTCTCCCCAGAGGAGACTCTGGTCCGGAACCTGAGAACCTGAGTTGCTTTGGGTACTGTACTTCCTCTCTCTGGGCCTCAGTTTCCTTGAATATAAAATGGGAATGTTGAGTAGGGCAATTGCTAGGGTCCTTTAAGCTTTAATTTCTAAGAGTCTGACCTTGCTGTCACGTGAGCATATTCACGGGTACAGGTTCCATTGTGATTGCAGCTGAGCCCAGTGCCTCAGCTTGCAGGTTTGTACTAGCACTCTGCATCCTGCAAACCTTATGGCACAGGGGGTCTTCGGGTCCCCATCCTGTGATGCAGGACGTTCACATGCATCAGAGACATCTTGGGAAGAAGAAGGAAGCTCATATTGAGCTGATGCCCTGGTTGCTGTGATGCTGCTGTGGTCATCCTTCTCTGGCTTTACCAGAATGTGCTAACTTTGTCCTTGTGTCCTCCTAGTTGAAAATGATGCTTTTTTTCCTCCCAGCTCTATCTCATGTTGGTGACTGGAGCTGCCACTCACTAGGCTATTTATAGAGAAACATGGCTCTAGTTGGTCAGCATCAGGATAAATTCTGCAGACTTGCGGGAAGCCCCCTTGGTTTTCTCCAGTTGTGGCTTGATGATAAGTAAATCATAACTAATGCATTGCAGATTGTTCTGATCAAATCCTGCTGTAGGCAGAGTAGCTGGAGGGAGGCTCTGAGCCAAGGCACCCTAGTGATTGCAATCTCCAGAGGGACCCCGGTCCTTCTCCCCAGCTCTAGTCTTCAATAAAAGCTCTTGATGTAAGCTATAGGGGAGGAGGAGGTGCCTAGACAAGCAGCCATTCCTCCATTTGCGCACCTGGGGACTGGGACCTGCCGAGTGGGGGAGGGGGCTCATCTGTCAGCCCAGGCAAGGACACAGGCCTCCCCATTGCATAACTCCCTGGGGCCACCCTTCACTTGTGTAGTGTGGGCAACATAGCAGCCCTGGGGGAGGTTGAGGACTGAAAGTTCCACAGACACACAAAGTCCACCCTTGGGGCACCCTCCAGGACACAGTGGGATGTTCAGCTGGCCCACTGTGAAGTGAGTCCCAACAGAGAGCATCTTATAGGGAATTCTGTGGTCTTTTAGGCAGGCTAGCTCTGTCCTAGTTACTCCAAAGCCCAAGACCCTGGCTGTTCCTAGGGTGGGAGAGGGCAGTCACTAGAGACTCACTGTCTGCCTTGAATTAGGAGGGAAGGAAGGTGTCGCCCGCTAATGTGGTCCAAGGCCTGGCCTGGGGAGGGCTAGCCAACTCCACAAATCTGCGTGGACAGTTGTCCCCATCTGCTAGGCCTCCCAGCTTCATTACATGGGTAACACCATCTGGCTGGCCAGGTCCCCTCGAAAGTTCAGCCTTTGCTGGAGTCATCCAGGAGGTCTGGGTCAAGGACAGCAGGAAGGGCAGCCTGTGCCCTTCTGCTGCAAAGTGACCTTGCCTGTGCCATTTGGGTGGTACATGCATACAAGAACAACAAACAGGGAGCCAGCTTCCAGAGACAGCCATTCCCTTAATAAAGGAATTACAGAGCTGGGTAACTTACATCCCTAGAAAGATGCAGGGCAACTGTGGGCTGGGGTGTGCGTGTGTTTAATTTTAAATCCTCCAACCTCCCCTTAATGAGGAAGTGCCTTGAAATGTGACGGAATGTTGGGATTCTTCAAAGGATGCATTTTCTTGGTGCTTTATTTCTTTAAGAGAAAGCACGAAAGACAGATGAGGGCTGGTAGGCGCAGAAGAGGGTTTGCCTCCCCCGCCTGTGTTGTGCAGACATTATCTGCTGTAAAACTGTCGCTGAAGGATGGAGAATCAGCTCTTGGCTGCAGTGGCCCTCAGATAATGTCAATGCTGAGCAATGGTCCAGGATTTGTTGGCACTGAGAAAACACCTCTCAGGCTCTGGTGCCAGAATCCTTAGCTGAGCATGGTCAGCTGCTCCTGGCACGGGAGTGAGGGGCCATAGGAGCTGGCATCCAGAGGCCCTGTGGTGAGGGCTCTAGGGGCTTTTTTTTTTTTTTTTGTGCAAATATTAATGTCCCTTTAAATTGTTTGAGGATCCTATAAAAATGCAGAGAATGATTCAGTAGGTCTGGCATGGGCCTGAGATTCTGCATTTCTAACAAGCTCCTGGTGATGCTACTGGTACAAGAACTGCATTTTGAATAAAAAGACCTTAGAGAAGGCAGACACTGGCTTCCCTGGCTCCTGCCAGGTGGTTTTGGCTAAACAGAACACAAGAGGGCTAGGTCTTGGCCACAACCTTGGCTACTCTGGAAGGGGAAGGGTGTGGGCACCTCTGAAGGGTCTTGAACACTCCAGGCCCTGCAAGAGAGAAGTGGCATCATGGATAACCCTTTATTTGGGTTTGGTGTGTGGTTTTGCCTATTTCGTCCCATTTGGTTTACCTTTCTAATGATGCTCAGGGAAGGCCTGTGGGAAAACTGAGTTTGAGCTCCTCCATGGGTACCCCCTGATGGGGAGAGAAGGCATGCTCATCATTTGAGGCCCCTGACCAGCCTCAAAGTGTGTGACGGGAAGTTGATTTGGGTTGTGTCCACCTCTCTGGTGTGGTCAGCTAATCCTGTCCTCCTCCCCTGGATTCGCAGGTCCCTGGATGAGAAGGAGCTGACAGCAGCTGAGTGCCACCTTCTCTGCGTGCTGGGGAGCAGGGCTGCATAGCCCAAGTGGCATCAATGCCTAAGAACAGCAAGGTGACCCAGCGTGAGCACAGCGGTGAGCATGTCACTGAGTCAGTGGCCGACCTCCTGGCCCTTGAGGAGCCCGTGGACTATAAGCAGAGCGTGCTGAATGTGGCCGGGGAGGCAGGCAGCAAGCAGAAGGCAGTGGAGGAGGAGCTGGATGCAGAGGACCGGCCAGCCTGGAACAGCAAGCTGCAGTACATCCTGGCCCAGATCGGCTTCTCCGTGGGCCTCGGCAACATCTGGAGGTTCCCCTACCTGTGCCAGAAAAATGGAGGAGGTAAGAGGCAGCCCCACTTGCACCAAGGCTGCCCTGCAAGTGGGCTGCACTTAGGGGTGAAAAAGAGCACCCCTTTGCTGAGGCAGAACTAGAGCCCTCGTAGGTTGGAGCTCAGGATACCAGAGTAAGACTCCCCAGGAATAGCTGTAGTGATGCTAATAGCTATTAAGAGACTGTAGGGCATGATGGTAAGAAGGTGGGCTCTGGTCCCAGACTGCCTGGGTTCAGACCCAGCACCCCCTGGGACCTGTGCAAGTTGCTTGACTTCTCTGTGCCTCTTCTGCAAAATGGGGATAATGTAGCTCCCGCCTCACAGGATAGTTGGGCAGATTATATGAACCTTTACATGTAGCACACATAACACATGCGTAGTAAAGAGCACTTATTGGCCATTATTACTACACACTTACCAGGTGCTAGGCCCTATTTTAAGGGCTTAATGGATATTGGGCTTAAATACCTGAAACTGCTGATCTTTGAGCGTCTTGAAACAACCAGAGTACCAATTTCACACAGTTCAGCCATCAAATCCTCCCAACAACCATATGCGAGGAAGGAGTTATTATCATCCTTATTTTAGAGACTGCAAAACTGAGGTAAAGATTACTTAGGTAACTTGTTCAAGGTCATGTGTGATTAAAATTACAGCTAATGATAAGGTCAGGGTTCAAACCTGGACAGCCTAGCCCCAGAGCCTGGGCACTTAACCACTACTTCTACTGCCTCCTAGGCAGGGGGGCCCTCATGCTACCCCCTGTGTTTGAATCCCTCTTGAATCCCCAGTATCAAACCACTACCACCACTTCCAGCCCCAGGCTGGGGAGAAGCCCCCAGGTATTGTCTCCCTAGCACCTCTGAGGTAGGCTGGAATTTTCCAAAGGCAGCTTGCTCTGAAACCAAGGGACAACCAACTGAAAATAAACAAAGAAAAACCCAACAGGCTGGAAACAATGACATTTCCAAGCCTAGACCTCTGGTCCTGAGAAAGTCACCCAGCAGAGAGCTCTTCTGCACCTGAGTCCCTGTGCCCTGGGACTGCACACTCCAGCCTGTTGGGTGGCCACAGCTTTGCAGGCATTTCAACCTAACTCCTTCCCTCCCTGCTCTGTGGGACTCTCGCCATGTAGCCTCTCCCAAGATGCAGCCCCTTTTAGGTACATTCCTCTTTTCTCTGGGACATATCTTTCCTAGTTCAAAAGGCCATACCTGGCTGGGGGGCTTCTCCTCCTTTCCGGTTTCTATGGAAGGGCAGGGAGAGAGATTGCCCACCTGAGCCTGTATGTTTGAGTTAGGCCAGACGCTTCTGTCTCTCTACCACAGCACAGTATATTCACAACATGGTCTCCTTGCTTGAAAGATCTTTTTTTCCCTAATAAGTAACTGTCAGTCAGAGCTTTGGTGGACATGGCATGGTCACTGAGTTGACATAAGACCAGCCCAGAGCAAAGATATAACTGTAAGTGTGTGGTTTCCTTATGCCCTAGGACATGTTGAGAAGAGCTCCAAGGCATCCAAAACAACTTCAGAGGACATGTGGCATTTGGGGACTTCACTGGGAACCTCTACCCTTGTCCTTTCTGGCTTAGATGATCAGTTCTTCCTGGGCACTTGGTGCTGAATCACAGAGTCCCTTTCTCTATCCCACACACACCCCCACTTATACTCACACCCAGGGCAGCGTTCTTGCCACAGTCCGCCCATTCGCAGACATTCACCGTCGCACCAGACAGAACCTCCCCCAGAAGGGAAGTGTTGTCAACTCTCAGGGTCCTGGGCTCTCCATTCCATGTTCCTGCTTTCATTTTTCCATCCTCTCTGATTCCTGCAATCCTTTTTTATCTCTGCCTTTAACTGTCCTGTATCTTACAGGTTTTATAGTAAGTCATCTTAAATATTTTTTAGAAGGAGGCGAATTATCACAGGAAAGAGACAGCTGTTTGGTCTAGGAGTTGATTCTCTGTGCTTTTGAGCCATGGGTGATCCGATCAAACTTTGCTTAATTCTGAATGGAAACTCTGGAACTCTCCTTAGCTCCACTGGATGCTGACAGTTTCTTTATTCTGTAGTCTCTTAGTTTGCATTTTTCCCTGTTTATTTTTATGAGAAAGAGGCAAATGTTCATCAGGTGCTTACATGGGTAAGCCAGTCATTTGATCTGCACAGTAGTCCTTCATAGCAGTGCAATAAGGATACAGTTGAAGCTTACGAAATGGCCATCTTTGTAAGTCAACAATGATAAATATCAGAAATTTCATACCTAATGTTTTCATTCTCTTTACATAGATGACAAAATAGCAGCCCAAAGAGATCAAGTAATTTGCCCAAAGTCACACAGTTAGTAAGTGGCAGAGCCAGGATTTGAGTCCAGGAGGTCTGACTCCAGGATTTGAAGCTCAGCTCCTATTCAACCTATATCTCAACAGGCTGAGGCCAAGGTGGTCTTTTAAACCTCAGGAATAACCTCAGGGTTTGCCAGAAGTGAGGCTCAGAGTGTTGACTGAGACACAGACTGTTAGAGATGCAGGGGACTTCAGAGACCCTGGACTGTACTCCCCTATGGCTGTTCCACTACATTTCTGACTCCCTGAACGGTGCTCCCAGATGTTCAGACGAATGACCTGAGGCTCCTGAAAGCCACTGAAATGTCAAAGGAAATCCAGTTGTGTCCCCAAGTTGTATTTTCTAAGGTGGAAGAGGGTGCGGTTGCATTTCCAAATGATTTCAACAAAGATTGATATGAAAAAGTGCCTCTGATTAACCACAAATTCTGCCCACCTTGACCGCAGCCACCTGAGCACGCTGGTTAGCTTGGCCTTGGCGTGGTAGAGCTAAGTCAGGTCACTGCCCTGCGGCCTGGCTGAGGCGGCAGGGCCTGGGTGGCAGGGGGCCAGTACCCTGTCTTTGCCTCCGCTCACTCTTTGACAGCACTCACCTGGAGCTCTCCCTGGTTTTTCGGGGAGAGGAGAGAAGCATCCATGGACAATGCCAATGCCCTGAAACCCATCTCCTGGCACATCTTGCCCCACCCAAGGACACTGGAGCAAAATACAAAACCAGCAAGGCTGTAAATGCTTTGTCTTCCTGCAGCGGATCACTTCCCTCTTCTTCCATTTGCCTGCACCCAAGACCAAGAGACTGAGTTAAAGACAGACCCAGGGGCCTAAGTGTGTGGTCCTTCAGGCCCTCCCTCCTTTGAGCACCACGATGGGGCTGCTTGTTGGTGACCAGTTAAATTTACATGTGCGTGTGTGTGTCTAATGGATTAGGTGCTGTTGCAGCAGGCTCGGTGGGTTGCCTCCCTGGGAGGCTTTCCTGATTAGCTCCATTGGGCCCCGTGGCCCTCACTCAGCACGTATGTGCTCACTTGGCCTGTGTGACTCGTCTGTGGGAGGGGGGGGTGTGTGTGCACGCACACACGCGCATGCACACATGCATGCTGACATTGCTCATGTGAATCTGAAGGACCTGCCTCCCCGGTGGTTGGGTCCCAGGATGGTGTCTGTGCCTTCTGCTACTCCACCATGCCCCACTACCCATGCCTGGCACAGAGTAGACCCTCATTAAACAGCAGATCATTACCCAGTGCCAGGTTTTGTGCCCAGGAGATGCCTGGCCTCCAGTGTTCACTGGCAGATTGGGCACATGTTGGGCAGCATGTGGGATGTTATGATATGGGGGCAGAGCAGTGTGGCTGGGGGGCTTCTGAAGACTCCTCACTTGCAAGGCTTGGTCTGGGGCTGCTGGGTGACCATCAGGGCCCTGGTGACCCAGGCTGGACTGACATTGTTTGACAGACAGGCAGGGCCTTGCTAACAGGACTAGGTTGTTGGCACAGCTGTCAGCAGGGCTCACTCGTCTGTGTCCGGATGTGGTGTTAATTCTCCTGCTAAATGCCCTGTCACTTGGAATCAAGATTGTGTCTGCAGTAAGGCCCAGGAAAGCAAGATTAATTTATCATCTGGAATCTTTAGTGAGATCCATTCTATCCTTTATGATCCTCCCGGCTATGCTTTCCTGAACTGCTAATTTCTCTCCCGTTCCTCCCAATTAGCTGTAGATTAATGGCGAAGCTGGTCAGACCCTCTCTCCCTGGAGAGCTTTCAAGCTCTGCTTCCCTGGAGCTGCCCTGTGTGCTGCGTCAGCGTCTGGCTCAGGCTTGGGGAAGGCTCACCCAGTGAGCCCCATGCCATCTGGGGCTGCTTGTCTGTGGGCGGGAGGGGGTGTGAACAGGTGTCCACAGAGTACCTCAGGAGGTTAGTGTGTCTGTCTGCGTGTGGCTTGACGCGTGGATTCCTGAGTGGCCGTGTGGTGTCTGTCTGTCTGTCTCTGGGCCTAGCCTTGTGAGTGGGAGAGGTTGACAGACATATTGTTCCTCCCTGAGCATTTTCAGGTCTGGGGAGTCAAGGGGCAGAAGGAGAGTCTGGGTGGGCTGGTGCGTGGTAGGTCACACATGGGTCAGGCCGTTCATGGAGGAGTAGTGGGACCAGGCTGAGACTGGAGGCCGTGGCTGCCACCCCTTCCCTCGCCCGGTTGCTACGCTCTAGACACCCGCTGACGTCCCTCCCCTCCCCATAGGTGCCTACCTGGTGCCCTACCTGGTGCTGCTGATCATCATTGGGATCCCACTCTTCTTCCTGGAGCTGGCCGTGGGCCAGAGAATCCGCCGCGGCAGCATCGGTGTGTGGCACTACGTGTGCCCCCGCCTGGGTGGCATCGGCTTCTCCAGCTGCATAGTGAGTTGAGGGCTGGGGGCGGGCACTAAGCAGGAGGCAGGGGGGCTGCTTTTGGGTACTGGAGAGGAGGTCACTGAGTTCACAGGCCAGAGTCCTAGGCCAGGGCAGGCCAGGAGGGGGATCCTCAACGTGAGAACTGCTTCCAGCTTGTGTCTCAGGACCACAGTCCACATATTTCATGAACTGAAAGCTGGCCACACTGCCTGAAACAGCTTGTGATGTTTGCAGTTAGTGCTAAGGAGGAAAAGCTGGGACATCTCAGCTGGAGTTCTCTGGGGACATACGGACTATGCCAGATACCCATCTCTGCTTACCAGCCCATCAGCTCCCCACGAGGGAGGGCCTTCCTCTTTCCTTGGTCAAAGAATATTTTAACTGGGCAAGTGGGTTGCTCAGGTAAAGGCAGTCCTGGGGCTCAGCGTCCCCTTGCCATTTTGCCGAGACAATGAGTGGAGTCGGAGGACTCAAACAGGAACCTTCTGGTTGACCCAGGATGGGTGAGGCTTTGGAACAGTGGGAGACAGGGAGGCCCCACTGGCTGTGGATGAGGAACTCTCTATGAGGGCTCCAGGCTCATCCACAAGGTCACAGATGAGGCTCTGCACAGAACTCTAGGTGAGGAAACTAAGGGCATAGCCTGCAGGTGCCCATGCTCACACCAGGGATAAAATCTGGAATGCGCTTCTGGAGAGGACTAAGCATTCTGTCAGGCCTGGCAGCAGGGACAGCCCAAACCTGCCTCAGGCAGAGACTGGGAGAGGGCCTGTGCAGCCCCCTGCTCTCATGCCAGCCATCACCTCTGCACAGGTCAAATGCAGCGTGCTCTGCTGGGGCTGGCCATGTGCAATACACAGGAGTGTGTGTGGTCTCCCACTTAGACTGAAAGCACCTAAGTAAAAGTAGGTGTTTCTCTGTCTGTATTCCTGCTGAGTTCTGCTGTATAAGTGTCTGTACCTGCACACAGGTGCTCGGGTGAGATCGACTGACCAGCAGTCTCACTGACGCAGGAGACAGCCAGGCCCCTGGAAGGGACCTCTCAACATCCAGAGTGGATGCAGCAAATCCCTGCCTATAAACACACTGCTTTCAAAGAAAGCCTTTAGATCCTCAGTCAGATTCCATGTACTCCTATTTTAAATAAAATTCTACCAAGGTTAGTTATTGCATTTACAAGAAATGAACATCTTCCTAGAGACAGGCTGCTAACAGTACCAAAGAGAGAGTAGAATCCCTGAGAGAAGAGAGGACACAGGGGACCAATAAGAAGCGTCCACAAAATCTCAAAAAGCACAGCGGTCTGGGGCCATGTGCTACGGGAGCCGAAGCTGCGCATGCCTCCACGGTCCTGGAGGGCACCTTGTGATTAGGATCCTGAGTCATCTGGAAATGACAGGGAAGTGCTTTGAGGATCTCAGAAGAGTTCCAAACTGGAAAAGATTAACATTTGAAGAGTTTGTTGCTTAAAGGAGAGAACGTTAATATCTGAAAAATTCCTTTGTGGATTCCCTGAATACCAGATGAATGGGGGATTGACAGGAGGCCCTCCACTGCCCACGTCTCATCCCTCCTCTTCCTCCTTCAAGGCTGTGCCGCTCTGTTCTGGGCCTTGGGTGGGGTGTGGGGGTGGGGTGGAGTGTGGGGGTGGGGGTGCAGCCTCCGTGATCCCTGCACGGGCCCTTGTCCTCAGGTCTGCCTCTTTGTGGGGCTGTATTATAATGTGATCATCGGGTGGAGCATCTTCTACTTCTTCAAGTCTTTTCAGTACCCGCTGCCCTGGAGTGAATGTCCTGTTGTCAGGAATGGAACCATGGCAGGCAAGTATAGAGCCCCAGGTGGGGACGCCAGCTAGCCCTGTCCCAGGAAGGGGTCTGTGTAATGCCAGCTAGCCCTTGTCCCAGGAAGTGGTCTATCAGGCTTGGTGCACAGACTTGGGACTTCATTGACTTGTGTCACCTTAACATCTCTGATCCTCATTTCCTCTTCCCCGGTGTGAATGATCTTTTTCCGGCTTTTTTCTTATGGGGATTGAGTAAAATAATGGAGTAGGTAAAACTCTGGGAGTTGTGACTTTTGTTTAGTTGTTATGAATTACTCTGTGTTATTCTAACACCATGCTTTCTGGGAACAATTTTAATGTGCATGCCAGTCCTATAAAGGGCTGGATGATTATCCCACTTCACAGATGGGAAACCTGAGGCCCAGAAGTGACTTCCCCATGTTCACACCACCCATTTAACCAGTGATCTGGAATGAGAACCCAGGTCTCCAGCCCCCAGCTCAGGACCTCCCTAAGGAACATTAAGCCAGTTCAGCCTAACCCTTCCTACCTTCCATGGAAGACATGGGCAGGGGTGGCGTGGGTGGGAATTCAGCCATTGGGAGCCCAGGATTCCCCAGAGCCTGCCAGACCCTGGCTAACCCAGAATGAGCACAGCCCCTCCTGGCTGCCCGCCCTCAGCTACCCCCTCACTCGCTGCTGCCCTGAGTGGGGTCCAGCAGAGGAAGTGGCCCCACAGGTCCTGCCACAGAGGCCCTGTGGCCTTTGCTGCTGTTTCAGTGGTGGAGGCAGAGTGTGAAAAGAGCTCAGCCACCACCTACTTCTGGTACCGAGAGGCCTTGGACATCTCCGACTCCATCTCGGAGAGTGGGGGCCTCAACTGGAAGATGACCCTGTGCCTCCTCGTGGCCTGGAGCATCGTGGGCATGGCTGTCGTTAAGGGCATCCAGTCTTCGGGGAAGGTGAGTTGTGAGGGTACCCAAGACCCAAACAGGGGGCAGCAGAAGGACAGAGAGGGCAGAGAATCCCAGGTCTCCCCCATGCAGGGTCCTTCGGGTAGGCTCGGACTTGGGAGGGCTCTAGATGATAACACAGGACCCCAGAGGAGGTGGTGGGAGTATCACTGCTGCAGGATTGTTCACTGCAGACAGCCCATCAGGAGTAGGCTAGGAGTGAGCATGCTGGAAAATCATTGCCCTGATCCCCAGCCACCCCCCTGCTCAGATAACTCAAGTCTGCTCTGCAAACATTAAAGTATTAACCCAGGGACATCTGTCTAGAGTCTGGCCCCTCAGTTTCCCAAGCAAAAGCCCTAGAAGAGCCTCCTCTAAGAAATTTTTGGTGAAAACCAACAGCTTTCCATGCCTCCAGCTAAAGGGCCCTTTGAGCTGGTGGGTGCTAGGAGTGAAGGACACCTTGGAGGCCTCAGAGGGCAGCTCCACAGCATTCTCTAAGGAGAAAACCAGCCAAGCCCCAGCCTCTTCCCAGCAGTTCAGATCCCTTTTAAATAAGGGCCCTTTTTCGCCTGTCACATATCAGCATTCATGGGCTGCCAGGGGTGGAAAGAACATTAGAGATGCTATAGCCCAATCTACTCATTTCACAGATGAGGAAACTGAGGCTCAGAGAAGGGAAAGCACCTCACCTAACATCATGCAGCCAGTTGGTCTCACAGCTGGAACTAGAACTCTGGCTGGTTAAGGCTCCCGGTTCTGTCCCGGGCTTGATAAGTGAGGAAGCTCAGCTCTAGAAGGGGGTCGTCCAGCCGCCTGCCTCCCCCTCTCCAGAGGCCAAATAAGACCTGATGCTTCATGGCGCTTCTCAGGTACTACCACCTGTGTGAGCACATTTGGTCCACAGCGACCTTATGAATTAGGAATTATTACACCCATTATGGAGGTGAGGAGATAGAGGCACATGGAGGTTAAGTGAATCACCTGGGGTCACGTGGTGGCTAAATGGTAGAGCCAGGATCAGAACTCAGGTGGTCTGGCTCTCTTAACCTTTACACCATTCTGCCCAAACAGCCCTCTTGGTTTGTTTCAGTGCAGCAGACATTTTGTGAGCATCTCCTTTGTGTGAGGCTCTCTACCAGGCACCAGGGATATAGAGATGTGCAAGAAATGCGTATGCTAGACAATAGCACATGATTTATAATCACTGGGCACTAGGCCCTTCTTCAGATCTTTCCTGCTTAGGATCCATGTCTGTAACCTCCTGGATGTCTTGTGTCAAAGAAACTCTAGAGACAGGGGAGACCCTTTGGGGGTCTGCTAGGGGCATGAGGCCTGGGAAAATGAGGAGTGTAGAGTAAAGCACTCCCTCGCCCCCTTGGCAGCTCTTGGAAGGAGAACACCAGCCCCAGGCACAGACATGCCAACTCCAGCTTGTCCTGTTCCAGCTTCTGCCTTGGCTCAGTGCCAGACATGTGGGTTTGGCCCTGCGCCCAGGGGTCCCAGGGCTCTGCTTTCTGCTGCCATCAAAGGAGGCTCCATGTGCCCCAGCTGTGAGGAGGGAGAGGGATGCCAGCTGCAAGAGGGGCTCTGCCTGACGGTGGGTCCCTGTCCTCTCTGCAGGTGATGTATTTCAGCTCCCTCTTCCCCTACGTGGTGCTGGCCTGCTTCCTGGTCCGGGGGCTGCTACTTCGAGGGGCAGTTGATGGCATCTTACACATGTTCACTCCCAAGGTAAGGGTTTGGGACTCCCACAGTCCAGGGAACAATGACAGGCACACTGGGCCTGGCCAGCTTCATGCATTGAATGCACACTGAACACCTGCTATGTGTTGAATGTTGTGTCAGGCCGTGGAGGGATGCACAGGGAAGGGGGCATGTGCCCTGCCCTCAAGGTTCCAAGGAGAGGGACATCACATCAGTTTGGGTGAATTTAGAAAAAGCTTCAGGGAGGAGAGGACGCCTGAAATGAGCCTTAGGGAGCAGGTAGGATTGCAGTGAGCAGCCACAGGACACTGTGATCAAAGGGAACCGCATGGGCAAGGGTGTGGAAAACACCGGGCATGCTTGAGGCAGTGATGGGAAGTCAGGTTTGGCTGGGGCACGGGCAGGGAGCTTCATTCATTCATTCGTTCACGGGGGGTTTCATTGCATGACAGCAGGAACCAAGAAGATGCCTAAGAGAAGAGAATTCCTGGGAATCCCACTTTGTACCCAAATCAGAGGAATGAAGTTACTATTTTATTAAAGAGACTAGACCACATGGGTAATGATTTTAACGTTATCAAACCCATTGACGCCTCCTCTCAATGCTCTCAATAGTGCAGGGTGGGAGACAAGCAGGATCACTGTCCACGTTTCACAGAGGCACAGGTGTCCTGAGTATGTACACTCAGGTTCCCTAATGGTGGTCTGTCCCCACTCATGGCCTTGCCTCTGTATGGCCCTTCAGACCTCTGGGCACAGCTGGCATGAGTCAGTCCACTGAAGGGTAAGAGATTTCCAAATGCAGATTGACATGCCTCTGAAGTTGCCCCAAGCCATGTGCATTAGTAACCAGCTGGGCAGGCTGAGAAGTCCGCCTCCAAATGCCAGCTGATCAATAAGCAACCATCAGGGGCCTGGTGAGATGACAGCCCATGGGCACAGAGTCAGAACTCAGCCAGGCCAGCTTGAGGTCCTCAGTGCTCATTGATGCCACGTCGCATGTGTGCGTTAGTCCTTACACAGCTCATGCAGATGACATAGGAAGAACCCAGTAGGGTTTGATATCCCCATTCCCTCCTGATTCCCCTGCCCTGCTGCTATGAATAGGCTCCTGATGTTGAGGGGGTGGTCACTGGCCAGGGTACACATCACTCCATGGTCACCAGACAGGGCATAAATTGGCCCTCGGTGTTCTCAAATATAACATCTGAGGTTTCTACATGAACAACTACAAAGGTCCACTTTATGAAGCACTTAGTGAATCTCCTGAGGCATGAATGTGAATCCTGAGCCATGTGGCTGGCTGTAGGGTTGTTGTGAACATGTGATATCTGACAGAGAAGAAAAAATGAAAACCCAGTTTCTTTCGGGGAAAATGGCCATGAGAAGAAAGCCAACTGTTTTTATGAATTACTTCAACTGTATTTCTAGAATCATGATCTGTCTGAAGCATTCACTTGAGTCTTTCAGTTATACTTTACTGCACTTTATGAGGAAATTACATGCTCTGGTGATGTTCATAAATGTGCAGACTCACAAAGGTTTCCAGATGGGCCCCTTGATGGTGTTAAGAGTCTGCAGGATGTAACTCCACGAACAAGTGGAACAGATTCACCAGAATCGGCTACCAGTCTCAGCACACACAATACTGCTCCCCACTGGACTCAGACACTCTTTATGATGTCTTTTTAATTATGAAATATCTAAGGCATATAAACATATCAAATAATATAATAAACATTCTTAAATAATAAAATATGACAGGTGCCATGGAAGTGCCTATGATCCCATTGCCTTCCCTTCCCAAAGATAATCACTGTCTGAGTCCATTCCTGCTGCTATTGCAAAAATACCTTGGACTGAGTAATACATAAGCAATAGAAATTATTGCTCTCAGTTCTTGAGGCTGGGAAATCCAAGATCAAGATGCCAACACATTCAGTATCTGGTGAGGGCTGTCAGCTTCAAAGATGGCACTGCCTCTCTGCATCCTTACATGGCAGAAAGGCAAGGGAGCTCCCTCATGCCTCTTTTATAAGGTCACTGATCTAATTCCCAAAATCCCCACCTCTTAATACTATCTCATTGGGGATTAGGTTCCAACATATGAATTTTGGGGGGACACCAGCATTCAGAACATAGCAACCACTCTCCTGAATTTGGGATTTATCCTGCTAATACATTCTTTGGAATTTGTTATACAAATGCGTGTATCCATAAATAATGTATAGCATTTGTGCCTACTTTTAAACTTTACATAAATGGCATCATATTATATGTATCCTTCTACAACTTGATTTTATTTTTGCTTAGCACTATTTTTTGAGATTTACCTATATTGATATGTGGCTCTACTGCTTCAGTTTTCACTGCTGTATAGTATTCCACTATAGGACTAAACTAAAACTTATTTATTCATTCTCTAGTTGTTGATCATTTAAGTTGTTCCCAGTTTTCAACATTGCTAATAATGTTATAATAAACCTTATTACACAGCTTTTCATGTGCACAAATTTCTCTAGGGTATATATGGTTAGGAGTGGAATGGCTGTCTCAAAGGGTATGCATATCTTCAGTTGTTTTAAATGTTGGCCAACTTGCTGTCCGAAGTACTTGTATCTGTTAACACTCCCACCAATTGCGTGTGAGAGTCCCAGTTGCTCCATATTTGTCAGACTTCAATTCTTGCCCATCAGATGGGTGCAAAATGGTTGATGTGCACTTTGAACAACAGAGGACACTTCTTTCTAAAACTGTTTCCTGAATATTCAGGAAACTGTGTGAATCCACCAGCATTTGCAGAGGCCAGGGTTTTCATGAGCTGGGCTTTGAAAAATCAAATCCAGAAAGCCCTACGGGAGCCAAGTCACCAAGAACCAGCATGGTGTGACCCCTAGCCCATCCAACACTGACTTTCAGGTCTGGATAGAGCCTGTGGGGCCTATTTTGAGACCTTGCCTTCTGAACATGGGGCAGGGGCTCCTACCCTTGACCCTGGAGGGATGTTGAACAGCGAGGGCAGGCCTGAAGGGCCTCAGAGGCTAAATCCTCCACCAAGGACACCTTAAACAGCCTGTGCCACTGTTTGCTTGAGGCAAGTGGGGCCAATGGTGATGGCTGGGATGAGGTCCCTATTTACACATCCCTCCAAGTCATCTGCAAAGAGGGTGGGCCCACTCTCAGAAACAATTGTCTGACAGCTCATATGTGGCAAACTAATGTTGCAGAGATTGTGACTGTTTTGTCACAGGATTGGGAAGACCTGAGGGGCCGTAGGAGCCAATTCATGTTCTTGCCCTTGAATGGTGCTATCGAGTGCCTGGTCACTGCCCACAGCTGCCCAGGCTGTGCACTGCTCCATTCATGTAGATCACAAAGTGAATGGCATCCCCAGGGGTTATGCCATTTGGCAGCCTTGGCAGAGTCCAAGGAAGTTTTTGGCCAGGGCATCTCAGAACCCATGTGGGACAAGCATAGGCTGTCCATGGATTATGCTAAAGGTCCTCCCTTCCATAAAGTCTTTCAACATCAGAAATAATCCAGGCTATCGGCCCTGGACTTTCAGTCACTGTCTTCAAGCAGACAGTTACTGGATATGAGGAATGCAGTGTGGCCAGGATACTGGTGATGACCCTTTAGCATCTTTGTTGCAACAGTAATTTGTGTTAATGGCTAATGAATTTCTTGAATTCCTTGGGCAGCTTTTCTCCTGATTACTTTCTTTCCATCTAGTTAAAAACCCAGGCCAGCATGAGGTACCATGCAGTTACTCATGTGATTTGCTCAACGTAAAGTGATGGATTATGGTGGGTTTTCTAACGATCAAAACTTTCAGGGAAATTACAACTGTTCACGTCCTTTGGCCCAGCAATTCCACTTCTACTATTTGTCCTAGAGATGTATTCACACATAAGCAAAATGATCAGTGTGCAATATTGGTCATTACAGCATACGTTTTAGTGGCGAAAGATTGAAAACAACCCAAATGCCCATCATTCACTTATTCGCTCATTCAGCAAAGGTTCACTGGATGCCTGTTATGTGCTGGGTGCTGTTCTGCGTCCTGCTATCCAGCAATGAACAAAGCAGACAGACTTCCCGGCCCTCATGGAGTTTATATTCTGGTGGAGGAGATAGACAATATAAGATAGTATAAGATAAAGAACTGATGTTGACTCATGTTGCTAAGGAGAAAAATAAAGAGGAGAAAGAAGGATCAGGGCATTTGGGAGAAGAGATGCAATTTTAGATAGTGTGGTCCAGTAAGGCCTTGCTGAGCAGTAACATGTGAGTGAAGACCTGATGGAGGTCAGGCACAGACGATGTGGGTATGCGAAGGTAGTACCGTCTCTTCCAAACAGGGAGAACAACGGGTGAAAAGGGCTTGAGGCTGAACGTGGCTGGCATATTCAAGGAGGCCGGTGTGGCTGGAACAGGAGGGAAGAGGGCTGAGACATGTGGTCAGGGACAGTGCAGAGCTAGGTCCTGAGAGTCTTGTAGGCTGGGTGAGGAGTTTGACGTTTACTCTGGGTGAAACAGGAGCCATTCCGAGTTCTGAGCAGAGGAGTGACACGATCTGGCTTCTGTCTTAGGAGGGTACTCTAAGCCCCTTAGGAGGCTGCCATAGAGAATCTGAGGGGGCAAGAGCAGGACAGGGAGACCCACTAGGAGGGTCCTCCAGGCGAGAGGGGGCTGGGGTTTGAGCCCAGGTGCTGGCAATGGGAGTGGTGAGAGGTGGTTAGATTGAAGACACATGCAGGAGGCAGAGTCAGCAGGATTTGCTGTCGGATTGGATGTGAGGTGTGTAAGGAAGAGAGGAGTCAGAGTGAGGTCTTTTCCCTGAGCCACTAGAAGGATGGAGTTGACATTTACGGAGGTGGGGGAAGGCAGCAGGAGGAGCAGAGTTGGTGGAGAACATCAAGGTACTTGTTTGGACATGGCAGGTTTAAAATGTCTAATAGATGTCCAAGTGGAGATGTTGAGTAGGCAGTTGGAGATGTGAATCTGGAGGTCAGGGTGGAGGTATAACTTTGGGAGTCTGGGGTGACAGAGTTTAAAGCCATGGACTGGTTTACAATCACCTGGAGAGTGAACACAGAGAAAAGGACTGTGCACTAGAGCCCCAGTGTTTAGAGATTGGGGGAGAGATAGCTGGTGAGGGAGGAGCAGACAGAACAGACAGACAGATGTCTATCCCAGAGGCAGAGTGGACAAAATGCTTTAAGAAAGAGGAAATCATCAGCCATGTCGAAAGCTGCTGAGAGGTCAGGTGATAAGTACTCAGAAATAACTGATGCACTTGGTGACAGAGGGGTCACGGGTGACCTCGACAAGGGCGTTTGGGTGGAGCTCTGGGGACAAATCTAATAGGAACTGGTTGAAGGGAAGATGGGAGGTAAGGAGTTGGAGACAAGTGATAGAGACCACTTATTTCCAGGAGCTTTGCTGTAAAGGGGGGCAGAGAAATGAGAAATGAGGTGGTAGCTGGAGAGGGCCGTGGGGGTCCACAGTGTTATTTCAGAATTTTATATGATGATAAAAATAAGCCATCATGCACTGCTGCTGGGAATGTGAAATGGTGCAATCGCTTTAGAAGACGGTCTGGCAGTTCCTCAAAAGGTTAAGCAGAGCTAGCATATGACCCAGCAGTTCCACTCACAGGCACGTATCCAAGAGAACTGAAAACGCATGTTCACACAAAAACTTGTGCATGAATAGCAGCATTATTCATAATATCTGAAAAGTAGAAGCAACCCAAATGTCCATCAGTTGAAGAATGGATAAACAAAATGTGGTCTTATGCACACAGTGGGGTATTATCCAGCCATAAAAAGGAATGAGGTACGGTACACGCTACAGCATGGAAGACCCTTGAAAACACCAAGCGGAGTGAAAGAAGCCAGACACAAAAGACCACATACTGTATGATTCCAATGATATGAAATATCCAGAATAGGTAAATCCATAGAGACAGAAAGTAGATTAGTGGTTGCTTAGGGATGGGCTTCTGGAGATATTGGGGGAGACCCAGGGAATGACTGCTAAATGGGTATGGGCTTTCTTTTTGGGGTGATGAAGAAGTTTTAAAATTGATTGTGGTAATGGTTGCACAAATCTGTGATGTACTAAAAACTATTGAATTGTGCACTTAAAAATGCAAAAAAAGAGGGGGAAATTGATGCTATAGGATGTTCCAGTGCCCAAGTGGAGGAGTTTATCTTGAGGAGGAGCACACACAACCCCCATAGCAACAGGAGGGAAGGGCCAGCCCATGGCACCAATGCTGGCAGATGAGTTCTCTTCTGATTGCATCATTTTCTCAGGAAGTAGGAAGCAAGGTGATCAGCTGAGAGTAAGAATGGAGGGGTGGGGTGGAGGTCTGAGGAGGAGCGAGTGTGAAGTAATTGTGTAAGAGATCGGGGGCACAAGTGGCCAGGAGCAGCACTCAGGGCCCACCGAGGCTAGGGGTCGTGTGCAGTGAACTCCACCAGCATGGTGATTGCCAGCACTTCCGCGACACCATGATGGGCAGTTTTTCACATCTGAACATCTCTGAAAGCAGCCCTTTTCCAACAATCAGTGAGGTACTTAAACAAGCGTGTGCTTTACAATGGATGGTGCTTACTCCGTGCCAAGCACTGTTATACTCACCTGACTTACATTAACTCACTTAAACCGCCCGCCGACCCTAGAGGTAAGTACCCTTATCCCCCTTTCCCAGATGCAGAAGCTGAAGCCCGGAGAGGTTGGATAGCTGTAGGGATGAGGCATGAGTGGCAAAGGCAGAGGGGGCAGCTTGCCGAGAGCTCTGGGACACTCTGGGTTCCCAACTTAGCACGCTGAGGAAATGCCAAGGCTGGGGCCAAGGGTGGTGGTGCCGGGATGTGGAGAGCTCCGTGACAATTTTGGTGTGGACGGTAGGAAAATAAAGGAGGAACACACACACGCACACACACACATATTCACATGTGTGTATGTATATGTGTGTGTAATCTGCGTGTGTATATATTGCTGGTATATGCATAAAATATCACTGGCGGGGTACACAGGAAAGTGATGTCATGGTTACGTCTGGAGAAGGGGGACCAGGTGTCTGGGATACAGGGGTGAGGAAAAGGAGGCTGCAGGATCAAGGTGTGAATTTATTCCTCCAAAAAACAAGTGGGAGTCCTGCAGGCTTAAAGGCCAGGTGCAGAGATTAGTGGTGGAACGTCTGGACCCCACAGTCAGAGCAAGGGCTTCTTAGCAGTGTGTGAAGGTGGCCCAGCCTTGTTACCAGAGGGTGGGCTCTGGAGCCAGATGAGCTGGTTTAGACCCCTGCTCCTCACTTGGTAGCCAGTGGGCAAGTTCCTTGACTCTCAGGGCCTCAGTTTCCTTAGCGGCAAGATGGGATGAATGGCGATACCTCCCTCACAGGGTTGTCAGGAATGTGCCTAGCACTGCTCCTGGCGAGTGGAGAGCACAGGGTGAGCGTTAGCTAGTATTATCCTCGTCTCTTGTGAAGGTGACACTGTTCTTGGGCAGCAGGAACCCAGCGCTCCAGTGCCATCTGGCGTCTCATGTCCCCAGCTGGCTCCACACGGGGAGGTGCACAGCAGTGCTGAGAAGCAAAGGTGTGTGCGCCTGTCACACACCAGCTCGGGCTAGGACTCGGCAGCTGCTGGTGGATTCAGAAGCATCTTCATGCCAGTGAGTCAAATGCCTGGAAACACCTTGTTCCCCTGCATGAGGAAGTGACTCAGCTATTGTGCCAAAGAACTGTCAGGAAGCTGTTTCAGAGTGGGCACCGATGGAGGGCTCGAGCCTTACCTTCAGAGGGGAAAGCCCACTGCCCATCTCTCCTCTTGTGGTCACATCCTGATGCCTGGAAGGGCCATGGGGCTTCCCGAGTCTGGCCGTGGATTTATCCTCTGTTGACATGTGTTGGAATCATATACCATCACCTAGGGATCTTGCAAAGAGCCCCTTTAAAGTCAAGGAAGAATAGGCATTCTCTATTGAAGTTTCCCAACTCAATTTACCCCCAGTTTAGCATCGGTATCTGTGGTTCTCTACATGAGCAAGTACCCCTCGAGGCTGCAGGCTAGAGGGGAGCATGCCCAGGCACCACTCACACCCGGCACTTTTATCCTCAAGGGTCAGGTTTGGCACTCTCAGATGCTTTTCCAGGGCCCCACTGATGTTAGATTTGGCTCCATCAATTTCCTGAGTGATGGGTGCATGGAAGTTCATTACACTATCTTTTCTACTTTTGTACATTTTATAATAAATATTCCATAATTTTTTTAAATGGAAAGAGAACAATCTTCACAAACAAAAACCCAATTTTTGTTTTCATCCAAAACTGTGCATATTCCATCCTCCAAGAAATCCCCCAAGCTATAGGGCCAGCTCTGATAGCTGTTTGGGATTGTGGTGTCCTCGATGGAGTGGCTGCCTCCACGTATGAAATTTGGCCCCAAACCGTGACTAGGTCGAAGAATTTATCCACATCTTTGTTTATTCTGAACCCTTTAGGTTTAGGGAGTGATGAGAATCCTAATGATGGCATGGATTTGGGTCTCACAGATGGTGTGGACCTTTTTGTAAAAAGTTTAGTAATGACTGACGTAGATCAAAAGGAAATAGTTACTAAAAAAAGGAAGGAAGGAAGAGAGAGAAGAGGAAAGGAAGGGAGAGGGAGATGAAGCCAGCATTAAAATAGCCATGTTTTATAAAGTAGAAGTTTAAAGTTCTGAGACCATCTTCTTGTCCTAGAAGACAGCATCTTCACCCAAAAACACTGGTGCAGCTTCACAGCTCCTTGTCCTTTCTGCTCAGCTCACAACCTCAAGGAAAAAGGTCAACTTTTGTCCATCTGTCTCTCTCTTTCTTGCTCCCCACTCATTCCTTCTCTTCCACATGCCAGGCACTGTTACAGCAAACATGAGCAGGAGGTGGGCTCCACCCCTAAGCACAGAGTGTTGAAAGGAAGACACCCAGAAACCTGTGATGTGGGTATTGACACGAGCTGTGAGCACCCAAGGACCATGACGAACTCATCCAGAGGCAGTCAGGAAAAGCTTCAAAAAGGAGGTGATATTTGTGCAGGGTTTTGAGAAACAAACGGGTGTTCACCAGGAAGTGAGTAGAAGGAAGGGAATTCCAGCCAGAGGGAACAGCCTGGGCAAAGGCCAGAAGTGTAAAAGACCACGGTGCTTTTGAAGGGTAGTAAGTTAACTGCACTTAGAGTATTCAGAACATAGAGAAATGGAAAAGATTTTCTAGAAGACAATGGGGAACCATCAAAGATTTTTCAACATGCAAAGGACATGACCTGAACTGTGTTCATCTCAACCCTCCCTTACAAAATCTCATATGTCTTCATAGTTGAAACTCACCAAACTTCCCAGAGCCCTCCCACTAGGTCCTCGTTTCTAGCCTGAGAGAAGTGCTCAGGTGCCAGCGGGTTGTGGTGACCTGTCATGATTGACATCCCGGAACACCAGTGAAGGGCAGGCAGTATGCCATCCAGGCATAAGTAATCCCTCTGCTAATTGCTGGAGCCTTCTGAGAGGATTGTTTTTTTAAAGCTCACCCAAGAGAGGGGAGTTAACAAAAGCCCTTTCCCAGGGGGACTATGATTCTTTTCTTTTCCTTTTCTGTATCTTCAAATTTCTATTAGGCAAGGTACAGGCCTGTGCTTCCTTATCCACATGCCACAATCCAAATAGCCCTGAAAACCAAAAGTTGGTTTTGCTTTGTTTTTTTGCTCCCTCAGAACTCATTTGAAGACAAAATGACCTGCACAGATGTGAGGCTATTTATAGTCTTTATTGATTCACTTGGTGTGGATATTCATATTCTGCTGCAGAAATACTAATATGTTTGCTTGCAGGGTGCTGCCCTGGACCCTGCTGGGGGTGTTATGTAATTAAGTGGCATATGCACCATATTACCTTTCTAAAATAAAATTAGAAACAAAAACCTGAATTCCAAAACCGGTCTGATCCCAGGGCTTTTAGATAAGGAAACGTGGGCCTGTATTACTTGGTGAAGAAGATGACATTTCATCTTACTTTAAAAGCAGACATCCACCTGTGCAAGGTGGGTGCTCAGCAGTGCAGGACAGCCCTGCCCTATTTCTCTAATCACCTGGCTTTCCCGTGTCCCTGCTGGCACACCTGCTACTCACTAATTCTATCTCCAGCTCAACTCTCTCTTCTAAACCCCGAACTCATTTGTCCAACTGACCACTTGACATCCCCTCTTAGATGTCTTAAAGACACATTCATCTCAGCCTTTCTAGAACTAATGTCTTGATCTTCCCTGCCCAACCCCACCAACCTGTTCCTCTCCAACTGTTCCCATCTCCACCTGCTCAGGTAAGCAGGCCAGAAATGTGGCCGTCACCTTGGCCTCTCCCTGCCCAGCATCCCCCATCTCCAGTCCATCCCTAGGTCTCCTTGGTTTCTCCTACTAAGCTCTCTCCATCGGCACCGCCCCACCCCTAGGCAAAGCCACCGTCCCTCCCGCCTGGACTCTGGAAGGTGCTTTCTCGCAGGTCTGCCGCCTCCCCTCATTTCTTCTCTGATTGCGGCCCTCCTTCTTCACACCCCTTGCCGGTTTCTCGGACTAGGTGCTTTCTTAGGGTGAAGACAAGGATCCATACAGGCCTTCGATCTGACTCCTTTGCCTGACCCGGCCTCGCCCATACACCACCTCGTCCTCTCTGCTTCAGCCACCTGGCCTCTTCCATCCCCCTTACACACCATTCTCTGTCCCATCTCGAGGCCTCTGCCCATGCTGTTCCCTCCCCCCATAGCCTAGCTTTTATCAGCTTTCAGACGTCAGCTTGGTGATCCCTTCCTCTGGGGAGCCTCCCCTGGCCTCCAGACTCGCTCAAATCCCCGTTCTGGGCTCTCCGAGCATTGGGTGCTTAGCCTTCACAGCCCTTGTTGCATTTGCAATTTAACATCTTTTTGTGGGATCATTTGGCTAATGTCTGTCTCTCCGACTAGAATGTAAACTCCACAGGAGCTGAGACCCCACCTGCCTTTGCTGCCTGTGGTCTGCCCATCACCTGCTGCCAGGCCTGGCCCGCAGCAGGTGCTCAGGATTGGTGGATGGGTGGCCGCACATCATAGCCAGAGGGAGCCATGGCACCTTCCACCTGCTGAGTACACGGGGGTGGGAGGCTTGGGAGAGGCTCTCCTCATGGATCCCAAGGGGCTCTTAGATCCTTAAAGCCTGGGTTCTGGGCTCTCTTGGTGGACTAAAGATGGCTCTACCCATTTTGTGTGGGGTGGGGACCTTAACCTCCCCTGGAGTACACACACTCCAACCAGACAGTCCCCCTGGGTCTCCATTTGTGTCCAAGCCCTGAAGGCTGAAGGCTCTACTGCCACCGCCACTTCCCCTTGTCAGCATGTGGGCACCTCACTCAGCCCCACTGCTCCGCCAGCCCTCCAAGCTTGCTGACACCTCCGTTGGTAGAGTGACATGCCTAGGAAGCTGCTGAGATGGCAGGCAGGTGGGCCCTCGTCCTGGGTGTTAGGCCTGTAATGTTAGAGCTGGACAGGCCTTAAAGTCTAACACCTCATTGTTTAGATGAGGGACAGGCTTACCCACAGGAACACAGAAGGGGCAGCCGGGACAGGACCCACGCGGGGCTTGGGGCCGCAGGGTGGTGAGTTCGCTAACTTGTCCCTTGCGCCCCTAGTCTGTGTAGAGTGAGGTCACTTAGGTCCACTTCAGCAGCAAAGGTCGAGGGGAAAGTGCTCCGAAGAGTATAGGTGACAGGCAAACTCAGCCAGCAGCTGGTGCTAGGAGGGCACCGTGGCCCAGCATCAGAAGATCTGTACTTTAGTAACCCTCTGCCCCAGCTAACTAGCTTGTTTACTTTGAGCAAGTAATTTCATCTCTGGGTTCTCAGTTTACCCTTTCAAAATGTGAATAATAATCCCTGCCTCCTGCCAAAAAAAACCCTGTCCTGACTAGTTCAGCATCATTTTGTCAGGATTAAGTGCTACTGTGTACGAGGCATTACTTATTGCTCTACATTTGATCTCACAATCACTGAGAGGGTGACTCTATTATTACTCCCATTTTTCAGATGAGAAAACTGAGGCTCATAACACAGGCATTGCCACTTGCCTAAACCTTCACAGCTATTTAAAGATAGGAGTCAGGATTTAGATCTGGGTCTGTAGGAGACTTTAGTCCCTGCCTCAAGGAACAAACAGTAAAAGGAAAATGGATGTGAAAAAGGGCTTTGGAAATTGTCCCATGCCATCCAAATGCTGTTGTGGTTTGGGCTCCTATTAGGTCTGAGGGCAGATGGAGGCTTAGGCAGGGGCTGCCTCTCTCCAGGAAGTATCTGGGTTCTGGGCTTCAAGTTTAATGGGGTTTCTGCTGTGACCTGGTTCTTCTGTGACCTGGTAGATGTGTATAGATGAACCTCAGGCCTCTTTTTCTGGGAAAGGGTAGATTAAGTAGGCAGAAGAAGAAGAAGGTGTTTTTTTTCTTTTTCTCTCCCCAACCCCCATGGTTTGAGGTAGAGGAGGTGTCAGGGTTCTCCGTTCTCTTGTACTGTTGTGCAGGCTGTTCACTGCACTGCTCTAGGAGGCACCCATTCACACCATAGTCTAAGTGAATGGCACTCCCTAGAGTTGTGCACTACACAACTGTACTTGATAGCCTTGGTGATATTCCTTAGTATGATAGTTTCATGGTAAGTAATGATAGCAGTTAAAATTAACTGAGAACTTACTATGTAAGCACTTAGCATTTATTTTATCTTACCTAGGCCTAATTCTTTGAAGTTGATACTCTTGCTATCTGTGTTTTACAAATGGGGAAATTGAGGCTCAGAGGAGTTAGGGGAATTGCCAAGGTCACAAAGCCACAGCATCTTACCACCATGCCATGCTACCTCTAAATTCCACTGAAGCTGAGGAAAGTGGTGTGGAGGAAACCCCAGTGCACGTGAATAAAGCCATCATCTCTGTATCTCTTTTCTTCCTTCTGCCTTGGTCCTCCCCCATAGCTGGACAAGATGTTGGACCCCCAGGTGTGGCGGGAGGCAGCTACACAGGTCTTCTTCGCTCTGGGGCTGGGCTTTGGTGGTGTCATCGCCTTCTCCAGCTACAACAAACAGGACAACAACTGCCACTTTGACGCTGCCCTGGTGTCCTTCATCAACTTCTTCACCTCAGTGCTGGCCACCCTTGTGGTGTTTGCTGTGCTGGGCTTCAAGGCCAACATCATGAATGAGAAGTGTGTGGTCGAGTAGGTGGCATCTCTCCTCCTGTCCCTCCTTCTCCCTGTCTACCTTACCTGGGAGTGGGCAGGTGGGCCGTGCACGGAGAGAGGACTGGAGATCAGAGAAGCACTCTCTGTCCCCAGCCCTGGACCACAGGGACAGGCTCAGGGATGGTTCTGTCGATGGCCTATGGGGGTCCTGCCTGGGCGCCTGGGAGCGGCTTCCAGGATCTTGCCTACTACCCCACCCCTGCCTTCTCACCTGGCCCTGTCCCCTTTGTGCTGCAGGAATGCTGAGAAAATCCTGGGGTACCTCAACACCAACGTCCTGAGCCGGGACCTCATCCCACCCCACGTCAACTTCTCCCACCTGACCACAAAGGACTACATGGAGATGTACAATGTCATCATGACCGTGAAGGAGGACCGCTTCCCAGCCCTGGGCCTCGATCCCTGCCTTCTGGAGGATGAGCTGGACAAGGTGTGGGGACAAGCTGCCCTTCCCTGGACAGGCAGGAGCCCAAAGAATAGCCTCGAGTGGCTGGAGCTCGGGTGCAGGCCTTAGAAAGCCGATGGGCAGTCATTCATGTACTTAATAGGCGAGGACCTACTATGTGCCCGGAGGGAGCGAGAGGGAGGAAAGATATCAGCCAAAGCCTCTGCCCTGGGGTAGGCTTGAGTCACGCAAGTCACAGAAATCACAGTAAGTGTATGGGACGACTTTCCCATTTTTTTGAGTGGACTCCCTGTGCACCAGTCACTGCCATATGTAATGCACTTACAACAGTGCCTTGTACACAGGATGCATAAAATAAGTGTTGAGATTAGTGTCTGCCCTTTACTATCTATCTCCTTTGGCCCTCCTGACAGCTCTGAGTTGCGTATCAATATTGTCCCCTATTTTACAGATGAGTAGCCTGTAAGTTGGGGGGCTTATCAAGGTCTCCCAGCTAGTAAGTAAGGGAGCCAGGGTTCAAATCTAGGTAGTCTGGTCCAATGCCCATGCTCTGAACTACCCTCTGATGCTTCTGTCCCCTCCCCTAGTTGTTCCCACTCCAACTCCCTCTGCCATGATGACCTTTAGCCCCGGGTGGGGCAGGGGGGTGCTTGGGCCCAGGTTGGGACATCTTGCTTCTATTTATATTTGCATAGCTGGACACTTCCAAAATGACTGTTCTGCTAGAAGGGGTAACAAGGAAGAGACACACCCTCAGTGTCCTGGGAACCTGCTGACACCAAGGCTCATGTGGGGCAAAGCCAGCTCCCATCAGCCTGGGCTAACCCTGCCCTTCCTCATGGGCCCAGGAAAGGGGATGCTTTCCCTGAGCTGATGGCTGAGCTCCATGTGAAAGTCCACTCCATTGGACTGGCACGGTCCTAATGCGGAGGGAGCTGTATCCTGCACCACGGCCCCTTCCCAGGTGATCAAGAGCAAAAGAGCCCAAGCTGGGGACCCCTGCCCTGGTTTCTTCCTCAAGTGACTGGCAGCATAAAGGACTTCCCCCTTCCATGTTCCTGGAAACCCTGCCCCATGGTGTTTCCTTCTCATGAGTGTGGCCTGGTCTTTTCAATAAAACCAGGATCATAGCAGTTTTTCCATATAACACAACCTCAATAGCATCCAAATGACAAAAATTACACACTCATTCAGCTGGGGGTAAGTGTTCCCTCACAATCACGGACATTACAGGACAAGTGTAACGTGAAGTCAGCGGCAGTGTGCGGCCACTTGCCCAGGCGCAGGGGCCCCAGCATTAAAGCAGTGGCTCTCCACCGTGGCTACCCATTAGAGTCACCTGGGGAGCTTTATAAAACTCCAATGCCCAGCTTCAGCCCACACCAGTCAAATCATTGTCCCTGGGGTGAGACCCAGGCATCAGTGTTTTTAAAGGCTCTAGTGTGCTTCCCTTGGGCAGCTGTGGTTGAGAGCACTGCGCTAAGGTCTGGAGTTCAGAAGTTCAGAGCTGGGCACGGCCACAGCGTGGCTGGAGCAATCAGGGAGGATGTTTTAGGGGAGGAGGGTCTTGAACTGGGCATGTTTCTAAACGTGAGCATCTTCATCTGAATCACCTGGGTCTTTGTACAACCTGCAGATTCCAGGTCCCACAGGTGAACTTCTGAGTCTGTGTTTTTATACACCCCCCAGATTCTGATGCCCACTAAAGTTTGAGACCCACTGGCCCAAACCAGCTGGATTTAGGTAGAGGTAGGGATCCCCAGGAAAGAGGGAATAGCTATTCCGAAAGCTCCAAGGGCAGAGGTGAGGAAGCAGGGGGCTTCTGGGGTGGGGGTGTCCTCACTCAAGAACCCTGCTCTCCACCCCCTCAGTCCGTGCAGGGCACAGGCCTGGCCTTCATCGCCTTCACCGAGGCCATGACGCACTTCCCCGCCTCCCCATTCTGGTCCGTCATGTTCTTCCTAATGCTCATCAACCTGGGCCTGGGCAGTATGATTGGGACCATGGCAGGCATCACCACACCCATCATTGACACCTTCAAGGTGCCCAAGGAGATGTTCACAGGTAACTCCTCCCTGCAGTCCCCACTAGGCCCTGCGGGCTGCCCAGGTGGACAACAGACAGGTTCTGGCTGACTTTAGAAAGATTGGGTCCCAACTGGGTCATTCATGACCCCGTACCCAGAAGGCTCCACCATGCACACAGCTGGAGCCTGGCAGTGCCACTCAGCGACAAGCACTCATGAGCCAGGAGGAGAAAGCTGTTTGGAAATCTGGGCCAAACCTGAGCGGGAGATTGGCCTCTTTCTTGGGTTCACTTGCCCTCCCCACAGGCTTGCTGAGTGGTCTTGGGCAGGGGTGGCCTCTCTCAGCACTGGCCTTGCACCCTGTTCCACCTTTGTCACTCCCAGTCCCGGGCTCTGTTTCCAGTTCCTTTCTGTCCCTGCTGAGTTGATCTGGGCTCTGTACAAGGCCACCTCTCACCTGTATGCCCAGAGCGGAGTATCTTCCTGTTCTCAAATGGGGAAACTGGGGTGGAGAAAAAGATCTGGGAATGATCAAATGAATCATTTAAATTAAATGGAGCAATTGAGAAGAGCACCTGCTGTGGGCCAGGCACTGTGCTAGGGACAGGGGCATGGGAGAATAAATGAGCCATGATGCCTTCCTCAGGATGCTCCCACCTGGTAGAGTGGGAGCTCAGAACCTCAGCCTCTGGGTCCCTTGCACAGGGCTGGGCCTGCTGGAGGGTGGCTGCAGGCCTGCTGGGGGGAGAAGCATGATGGGAGGGGCCTGGGTACCCCTAAGACCCCCAGGGCCCCGCCCACCCTGCACCTTTGCCCCCACACCGGCCTCCCGGCTCTCTGTAGTGGGCTGCTGTGTCTTTGCATTCTTCGTGGGGCTGTTGTTCGTCCAGCGCTCCGGAAACTACTTTGTCACCATGTTTGATGACTACTCGGCCACCCTACCACTCACCGTCATCGTCATCCTCGAGAACATTGCTGTGGCCTGGATCTATGGAACCAAGAAGTAAGGGGGAAATGGGGAGAGGTGGGGACAGGAGGAGGGGTCTGTTCCATCATGACTCCCTGGAGAGGCAGGAGATTATAGAGTCACAATGGCAGAGCTGAAAGTGCCCTTACAGATCACTTAGGGAAACTGAGGCACAGAGAGAGGAGCCAGGCTGCCCAAGGCCAATTGTCCAGTGAGAGACAGAGCCAGGCTGAGGATCTGGGAGTCCTGGGTTCAGGTCCTGGCATCATCTTTAAATTACCCTTCCTGGGTACCAACTCTCTTTAAAATTCTGTTAAGCTTGTTAAGCACATAGTGGGTATATAAAAGGCCCCTGCCCTTAACTTGTAGAACTTCAGCAGCCTGATTCACAATTTTAAGGTGATCTAGATAGGGGCCTGAGATAAGGTGTGGTTTCAGCCCCAAGTTTGGGGTCATATGGAGTAATAAGAAAGGATTGGGTCTCAAGGCCTAAGCCTAGGGCATACCTACACTCACTGTCAGTGCCTGGCCTCATCCCTCATGTAAGGACAAATATGTGTCCCCAAGAAGCTCTAGGAATAGGTCCCACTCACTCAGCATTAGCTGTGGCCACACTGCCCTTGTCCTTGGCAAGACCCACCTCCACTAACCCATTCAGTCTGACTGTCCCTGATGCCTAGACCTGGTTGTGGCATTGGGGCTGTCTCACAGGAGAGTGCAGCAGGGGACAGGGAGTGATAGAAAAGGAGCACTCCTCTGTTGCCCTGGCTGCAAGCCAGGGCTGGAAGCACTGCTGGAAGGGACCATTACTCTTTTTTGTGTCACAGACTCCTTTGGCAGTCTGGTGAAGCTCCTGTACCCCTTCTCAGAATATTATTTTAAATGCATAAGATTAAAATATATAGGATTATATAGGAAACTAATTACATTGAAAAATAACAAAATATTATTTAAAATATGTAGTAATGTATGTGCACTTCATTTTTAATGCATTAAGTTACAAGATCTAGCTGTGGATCTAATAACAATGGTAATTTTGAAGTAGTAATGAATATAAATGATGTTTCTAGGTATCTTCAACAACTAATGAGATATGAAAATATCTGTGGTTTAATTTATTGGTGACAAAGTCATGGATATTGTTAATACTACTGTGGTTGCTTGCATTTATAATAGAAATGGCAGATTTCAGTTAGGTGTTATTGAGGTAAAGATGATTTTTTTGGTATGCCATTCAAGCACATAGCCCGCCAGCCTCCGGGAATTCTACTCACACACCCAGTGGTTAGAAACCCCTGAGTCAGGGCTGCTTCCTACCTTTAAATGCTAGGGAAGTGCCGTGTACATCTTCTCCAGCAGGGGGAGTCTCAAGCTAACACACAAGCCCTCTGGTGCTTGTCCACCTGCTCAGGGCGTGTCTGATGGCTCTGTCATGTCCCTGGGTGGGGCATAATGTGATGGAGTCAGAGGAGGCTAGAGGAGGATGGCAGAGCCTTCCCAGAGGAGCCAGGGAATTTGAAGAATAGAAGAACCCAGGAGGGAGGGATTGTCAGTGAAGGCTTCCTGGAGGAGGTGGCAGTTGAGGGAAGAGGGAGGCATGGTGGCAGGTGGGGGCAGGGGCCAACTGCTGGGTACTCTGCTACGCCTGGCAGGTTCATGCAGGAGCTGACGGAGATGCTGGGCTTCCGACCCTATCGCTTCTATTACTACATGTGGAAGTTTGTGTCTCCACTGTGCATGGCTGTGCTCACCACCGCCAGCATCATCCAGCTGGGGGTCACGCCCCCGGGCTACAGTGCCTGGATCAAGGAGGAGGTGAGGGGTGGGGCCCCCCAACCACAGGGACATCGCATCTTCCCAGGCCTAATTTAATGCAACAGCTGATGGGGATAAACCTTTATAGGGCAGCTACTATGTGCCAGGCCCTGCCAGCTGCTTTGCACACCTAATCTGTAATCTTTACAACAACCCAAAGAGAGAGGTGGCATTATGACTATAGCACAAATGGGGAAACTGAGGCTCAGAAAGATTAACGCACTTGTCCAGTCTTTCTAACCCGTGTTCTCTCTCATGTCTGTGGAGTGGAATTACCTGCCCATTTTACAGGTGTAGAAACTGAGACCCCTTAACTAAGGTGACCAGCTAAACTCAAGTAGCAACCCCTGATGACCCCCATCTCTGCCAGTGCCTGGCCAGGATGGTGGGAGGGGAGAGGAGTAGAAGGCTTGGGCGAGGGCAGGAGGGCAGTCCTGGAGGGCTGGGAGGGGCGGGGTGTGTAGTGCCGCCACAGCCCTCACTGCCACCCACCTCCAGGCTGCCGAGCGTTACCTGTATTTCCCCAACTGGGCCATGGCCCTCCTGATCACCCTCATCATTGTGGCTACTCTGCCCATCCCTGTGGTGTTCATCCTGAGGCACTTCCACCTGCTGTCCGATGGCTCCAACACGCTCTCCGTGTCCTACAAGAAGGGCCGCATGATGAAGGACATCTCCAACCTGGAGGAGAATGATGAGACCCGCTTCATCCTCAGCAAGGTGCCCAGCGAGGCCCCCTCCCCCATGCCCACTCACCGCTCCTACCTGGGACCCGGCAGCACGTCACCCCTGGAGGCCGGCAGCAACCCCAATGGACGCTATGGGAGCGGCTACCTCCTAGCCGGCACCCCTGAGTCAGAGCTGTGACCGCTGCCCGGACCCCACCGCCTCTCCCCTACATCCAACCTACCCTCTTGTCCAGGCCCGGCCTCTCCCTCCATGGTGGCCATTAGGCCCAGGCCAGGCCCTCTGCCCAAGGAGAGAGGGTCCATCCTGCCTCATTCCCCACTTCAGTTCCAGCAGACTCTGCTCCCTAGCCCTGAGCAGGGGGCGGGAGCGGCTCTGTCCCCCAGTTCAGGCCCCCAACCCATCTAACCCTCTGAGAGCCTTTCACTAGATTGCAGCCGTGTCATCAAAACACTGCAGAAGTCCTAATTCCCAGGGCAGGGAAGACTCCAAGTGGCCACTGTAGGAGTCACTCCGCCCTCCCTCTCTCCCTGTGACTTGCCACCTGCAGTTCTTAGGGCTCAGGGGTCCCTCTGTGCTGCCAGGTGGTGGTGGTGAGAGGTATTGGGGCCGGTGATGGGGAGTGGACATTAGCTCAGTCTGCCACACCCAGACCAGGCTGCTCGTGGGCCAAGAGGCCCCCTGATTGAAGGCCGTGGCTGGGCAGGTGTGCCAGGGCTTGGGGCTTAGACTTGGGAGGGATATGCAGAAGTCCCCAAGTTCTGTTTCCCAAGGCAGGTGGGGACTTCTTGAGCATGAGCCCTAGCATCAGGGCTGAGAAAGCTGCTCTGCCCTGGGCTCCCAGTGAGATCGTCAGATGTCCTTGCCCCTGCCTTGGAGGTGGGGGGTGTGCTCCTGCATCTTGTCTGGGAGGGCAGTGACTGGGCCCAGAACCCTTCCCCACCTCGATTAGGGCTTAGCTATCTCCCTGCCCCACCCCCACCCCCAGAGCCTAGAGTGGTGGCCTCTGCCTCCCTCCTGGAGAGAGAAGGGGACAGTGCAAAGAGAGGTTTCCAGAGCACAAATTGATGGTTCCCAGCACAATTTAGATGGTTTGGAGCACAATTGTGAAGCACACATCCCCTCCCCTCACCTGGGGCCTAATTTTCTCTCTAGTGGCAGCTTTTTTCCTAGAATAGAGGTCCCTGGGGTTCAGGGGCTCATCCCCAGGAAGCCTCGCTCCTGGGGAAAGACAGTTTAACTGCCCCTTTGGGCCACCACTCACTCCTTGTTGCACAAGCACAGCCACCCAGTGTGCATGGTCGTGTGCAGACCTCTTGGAAACTTTTCCCAAGCCTCCTGGGCCCATGGCAGGCAGTGCCAGAAGCAGTGCTGTGGACATGGAGACTGCCAAGGGCAAGGGCTAAGCCTCTGTCCTGAGGCCTTGCCCCTGCAGTAGGCTACAACTGATGGCTGCATCCCCACCCACTGTTACCTCCAGGGTCTCTGCTGGAGGAGGGGCTGTCCTCAGAGCCTGGGAGGATTCAGAACCTGACCTGAGAATAAATGTCTGTGGAGAGATGGATGGATGGATGGATGGATGGGTGGGTGGATGGGTGGAAGGAAGGAAGGAAGGAAGGCAGGCAGACTGGCTCCATCTTTGAGAGTTCTGGTGGGCAAGGCAGGAACAGGCCACAGTGCTAGGCCTGGACACCTTCACGAAGGGTCCACCACCACCCTCCCATCTTCCTCACTCATCCCTCCCCACACCTCCCATTTCTAGCCCTCTCAGCCCCCCCTGTCCTTCCTGAGTGTTTGAAGGAGGGAGAGAGACCCACATCTCCCCAAAGAGATGAGCTTTTGGGGCACAACATCCTGCCGTAGGTCCCTTCACCTGACAACACCTCCCACCTGGCCCTATGCCTGATCCCAAGCAGAATTAGCAACAGGAAAAGCAAGGCCCCAGGAGAGACACTCTACTATATATACTCTTCTATATATTCTATTTCTATTGTATATTCAATCTGTACATGTGGGTGTAAATGCTGTTAAATGACAAACCCAATATTATACTGTGGCTGGTGGACTATTTTCATCCTCAGTGCTGTACAGATCTATTTTCATTGTATATTTGATATATTTTTAATTTTGTAGCGTGTGGCTGGGTCAGGCCCCGGCCCATGAGCCTGTGGGAGGGGCTGAGCTGAGCTGTCTGCTTGCTGGGTGTGGGCTCAGTAGTGTTCCTCATAGCCTTCTGCTGTAGGCCGGGCCCTATCCTGGCTGTGTCTTTGCTGTGTGTTAGACGTAGGGCCCAGAGCTCGGGGTGTGTGTGTGTGTGTGTGTGGCGTGTGCACATATGTGGGTGTGAGTATGTGTAGGGTGCTGGCTTGTGACTCCCAGTGTTCATCACCTTCCTGAAGACACATTGCCCTCCCCCTGCCTCTTCCGCCTCTTCTCAGCTCTATTGGGCCAGGCCTTAGGGTCCCTCAGGAAGTCCCCTGCTGTGGGGAAAGGTGTGTATTTCTTGCTGGTGACTCATTGCCTTCACACCACTGGGTTTGCCAGAAATAGGGAAGGAGGGTGTTGGGGAAAAAAGCCCCCAAATGTATTTTCCAGTCAGCCTCTTGCTGTTCCCACTGGAATCACAAAGCTCTTCTTCCAGAGGAAATGTACTGGATTTCTTAAGATGGTTAGACCCCGAGAGGGCATCTTACAGCACCTCTGTCCTGCATTTGCCCTTGAAACAGTCCTGACAGTGTTCAGAAAGGAATGCCTGCCCTCCGCTGTGCTTCTGACACCTCTGCTCACTCCTCAGGGGAGTCATGGGCAGGTGGGGTCACCTGATGAGCTAAGATCCAGCCCCAGAAGCCTGGAGGATCAGGATAGCTGGAGAGGGGCAGACCCCCTAAGTCCCTACACACGGTCCCCACCCCTGCTGGCTTTGGTGCTGTCCGTGCAGTGCCCACCAGAAGGCAGACGGGACTCCAGGGCTGCGAGTCACTGAGTTGGGGACAAGGGAGGGGCATGCTTGAAAGAGTGCCCTGGTCCCCTGCCCCTGCCTGCCCTCCAGCCCCAATCACCAGCTTCTTGCTCAGGGAGCCTTCTGCCCTTTCCACTGAGGCAACATGAAGCCTGAGGCCAAGATGAGGGGTGGGTGGGTAGGGCACACAAGTTAATGCCAGTGAGGTTGGCTTCTGCCCTCCAGCAATAAATCTGCAGGGGCTGCTGCTTTCCTAGTGCCAGGAGAAGCTCTTCCCGTCAGCCTGCACAGGCCACGAGGCTGGGGGCTGGAAGCCATGGTCCCAGCCCTGAGCAGGCCTGCAGTATTACCAGGCAGGGGCTGCTCTCCGGCCCTTCCTCACAGCCACCCCCCAGTACTCCCCACTGTGAACAGAGATGTGAGACTGAATAGGTTAGAAGCACCTGACACCCTGAGCATCACCAGGCCCTGAAACATGGGGTCTGCAACCCCCTCGCTGGGGCCCAATGACTGGGGCTGGGGGAGGAAGGCCCGGGAACCCTTCTCATTGAAAACTCTGCTCCACACAGACCCAAGCACACACACCAGGCCATCACTTGGGTCCTGGCTCAAGTTAAGAACAATCTGAGTCCACGTGTCCCGTGGCTGATCAGAGTCCTGGGTCAGGCCCACTCAGCCCAGGAGAGGGGCAAGGCACTGTCAGCACTGTCACCCCAGAGCCCCTCCTTCCTCTCTCCCCAACCATTTACAATGGTGTAAAATAAAGTGTCTGTTCTTACCAAACCCCCTCGCCTTTCTTACCTGCTCTTGGGATCAGGGAGAGGGAGAAGGGAGCCAGGGATCCTGAGGGCAGCTTTGTGGGGGAAGCTTGGGTTGGGCTGGGTGGACAGGACAGCTGTGGGAGTCGTGGATGGCTGAGGAGGGTGGGGTGGGACATGTATGTATTTTCCTAGGAATTGTCCTAGATACTAATGCTCACACTTGTAGGCCTTGTTGGGTTCCAGCCACTCTGTACACCTAATCTCCTGTCATCTCTGCAACAAGTCTCTGAGGGAGACCCTTTATTGTCTGGATTAGTCTAGGTGAGGCCATCTGATATGAGAATGGTGTGTGGTGTCCTCTCCCAGGGTCCAGCAGGGAAAAGCTATGCCTGTCAGCTTGGCAAGGGTGGGGTGTGTGGGGCCCACCTCAAGGAAGGGTGGGGGGCTGGGAAGGTGCCAGTGTCCAGAGGTGTGAGAGTGAGGAGGGGGAAGCAGGGACTCGAAGGTGCCGGGGAGGTGGGTTCCACCGGAACAAGCCATGTTCTGAGCTCTGAGAGCTGCCCCGCGCTTCAAGGTAGCTATCTCTTTTGTAAACTCCAGTAGAAAGTAAAGATGAACTATGGGATCTGACATCACCTCTTTTCTCAAATTTTAGTCCCAAGTATGTATTTATTAAGCACTCAGTGAATGCTCAGCACAGTGAAGAATGGAATGAGCTGGTGGCAGGTGAAGATCATCTTCCTGTCTCACCCTCAAGGAGCACAGACATTGGAAGGGGAAAGAAGTCTGGCTCCTGGGGGACATGTCACGCCCATCCCACCCTACTCCCGGCTGGCATGGTGCTGCTTGATCTCAGACACTGCCAAGGTCCCCAAAGGATCCATCCGTTTTCTTCTCTTGCCATAGAGAGGAAAGTGTTGTTCCACGAGCAGCCACCAGATGGCAGGAAAACCTTTCTCTCCAGGTCTCAGCCCGCTTACCCTCCTCTGCCTCTCTGTCACTTATTCCTTTGTGGGTTAGTTTATTCTTATGACAAACATTTATTAAGCACCCACCATGGATAGGTCCCATGCTAGCTATAGGCACATAAGAAAATCAGCCCCAAGATAGCATCTTGAGTTTGGCATAGGAAAGAGCCTTGCCCCATGACTCCAAATCTCCCAACATAGCTCTCAAACAGGCCAATGTCCCAGTGCTGGAAGTCATTCAATCCTTTGGTTGAAGGTAATGTTTTTGGCTGAAATGCCAACACTACTGCCGGGAGGGGCACACAGACCGACCAAGAAGCAGTATAACAAAGGCTTTGGTGTGAAGGAGCTCTAGAGTCATACTTACCAAGTTCAAGTTCAAATGCCAGCACAACCTCCTGCTTCCTGGGAGGCCTTGGACAAGTTACTTAATCCCTCTGACCTGAAATTTCCTAGTCTGTAAAATCGAGATAATGAATAGATTGAATGAGGTAATGCATGTTGGTCCAGTATCCACTACTGTGTTCCAAGTTACCCCAAATCTTAGTGGCTTAAACAACCATCTGTTGTATTTCCCAGCTGTGTGGGTGAGGAATGCAGGAAGGACTTGCCTGTGCAACTCTTCTGGTGGCAACCGAGGTCACTCAGTGATATTTAACTGGCAGATGAGCTAGTCTGGAGGGTCCAAGGCAGCTGCTCTCACATTGATTCAAATGTCTGGTACCTCAGTGAGAATGGCTGGAAGATGGGTTCAGCTGGACCTGTCAGCCAGAGTGAGCATCTGCAACTGGCCTCTCCAGCATACTCCTCTCTGGGTGGCTCAGGGCATCCAGAGAGATTATTTCAGGAGACAAGATGTGGAAGCTGCCAGTTTCTTAAGGCCTGGGTCTGGAAAATGGCACAGCATCACCTCCACCACATCTGTGGGTCACAGCATATGTCCAGAATAAGGGGGAGGGCACACAGACCCCACCTGTCGATGGGGAGGGGAGTCAAAGAATTTGTGGCTGCCCATGCAATGGGACTATTCTAGGGTGTTAGGGATCTTGGTCATTGGTCACAGGCACCTGTGTGGAAGCTTCCTCCTGGGGGGATATCAGCTTAGAAACACAGAACTGGGACACACAACAGGTAAGTTCTGATGGGGAGGTGCGTGGCTAAGTTTGGGCACTGGGTGGAGGGAGCAGGCAGGGAGGAAGGTGAGAAGGGCATGCAGGAGGACACGGGAGGAGGCTTCGTCTGCCTCACATTTGTCCCACCGGCAGGCGACATGAGGTAATTTGAATCCTGGGTCTGTCACCAACCAGACGACCTTGGGCAAGCCATTTAGCCCTCAGAACCTCTGTTTTCTAATCTGTAAAAAGAGAATGACAATAAAACCTCTTCTTTGAGTGATATTATGAGGAAAAAGTAAACTCCATCTGTAACACTTACTGCAATACAATTTAGAATTCTTTCTACATGGGAATACAGTAGGTGCTCATTAAATATTATCTTCCTTCCTTCTTGCAACCCTGGCGAGTCCATGGGGACTGCTTCATTCTGGGGGCCCTACTACCTATGCAATGAGCCATCTCCTAGAGCTATTCACAAAGGATAGTTTCAGCTTAAAATCCAAAGAAGCCAAGGAAGGAGAGGAAAGAAGGCACCCTTTCCAGGGAATAGGGTTCTCAGAGTGTGGGGGTCTCACTGATCCTGTATATTATCCTGTTTCCTCCAACAGCCACCACCAGACACAGCCTCATCCAGCTCCAGCCATAGGGACTTGGGCCCAGGCTGAAGGATTCCACAAACTGCAAGGATGTGGTGGATTGTTTTTGTTTGTTTATTTTGCTTTGTTTTGTTTTAAAAGAAAAGGCCCCAATTTCTTTAACCTTTCTTGCATCCAGAGTAGAGTCTAGTTCCTCCTCTTGAATCTGGGTGAGCAAACGCCTCCTCTGACCAAAACAGTATAGCAGAAGTGATGCTATGGGACTTCTATGGCTAGATTAGGAAGGGCCATGCCACTTCCACATGGTGTTCTAAGGATACTGGTTCTGGGGGAAACCAGCTGCCATGTAAGAAGTCTCACTGCCCTGAGACTGCCGTGCTAGAGAGGCTGTATGTTTGTATATGCTTAGGTTGACAGCTTCAGCCGAGCTTCCAGCCAACAGCCAGTGTCAACTGCCGGCCACATGAACACGTCATATTAAACATTTGGCCCAGCTGAGCTTCAGATGTTTGCAGCCCCAACTGACATCTGACTGTAGTTGCATGAGGGGCCCTAAGCAGTAACTGTCCAGCTGAGCCCTTCCTAACTTGCTGACCAATAAAATAATGAGCAAAAATAAAACGGCTGTTGGATTTACACCACTACATATTGGGGGTAAGTTATTTCATGGCAATAGTGACCAGAAAATGAAATTTAGTGATTATCTGGCCCAACCTCTCATATAACAGTTGGGGAAACTGAAGCCCAGAGAGGTGAAGAGATCTAACCAGAACTTCCACAACCAAGCAAGGAGAAAACTAGGGCTAAAGCCTGGGTTTCTTCACTCCCAGTCCAGGGCACCCTCAACCACTGAGCTCATCCCCTCCCCCTGTCTCATTCATTCCGTGCCTAGGAATCAGATATTCTAAGCACCTAGGATTGTGCTAAGCACTGGGAATACACAAAGAAGGATCAAGCAGGGGTCGCTGTCTTGCAGAGGCAGTCACAATCTGGCTTGGAGTGTCCCCCGCACTGGCATACCCACTGGTGCCAAGCACACTGCTGCGTTCTTCACGTACATTGTCTCAGGTGGGGAAAAAACCCGAAAGATGGGGAGAAGACAATGTCTGTCATTCGATAACAAACACTTATTAAGATTACTCATGCCAGGCACAGTGCCAGCTGCAGAGCAGAAAGACTCAATGGGGGTCTGCCCTCTGGCTCCCTGGGTCTGACTGAGCTGGCTGGATTCTGGGTCTCTTTGTTCTGCCCAGGGCTGATCCAAGCAAGGAAGGATCCCCGGGTTTCACAAGCACACAAAAGGAGCCTGAGTTTGATCTGCCTCCCCAGACAGCTGCTTCCCCTTTCCCCAGGACATTGCTGGAGGGGACTAGGCCCATCAGGACTAATTAACTACTCTAATGGAATGAATCAGTTTGCTGGAATTTAGCCCAGGTGGGTGGAATCTGTACTTTTCTAGATGGAGAGATGCAGAGTGCCAAGGAGTCTTGCCAGCTGGGCCCTAAGCTAGGATGTGTGAGGGGGTGGGGGACACTCTCTGGGCCCAGGCTGGGTCCCCAGCCCAGCAGCCGTAAGCAAGGAGGCCACCAATGGATAGGCCCACTCAGCTGGCCCTTGTCCTGTGATTCCCATGAATGCTGTTTACACGCAGAGGCTACAGGAGCACCCACATCATTCTCTGTCCTGGGCCCAACCTCAGCCTTAGCTCAGTCTCTTAGTTCACTGCTGCTGCGTAGGCCTGAAATCCCTCAAGGGGAATGTGTCTGTGAGCTGGCATCCAGGTCCCTTCCAGCCATATGACTCCAAGTCCCTGGTTTACGAGGTCCTGTGTCCTGGCCAGGCCTGACCTTCTGGTTTCTTCTCTTTAAGGGTTGGGTGATCAAAGGCCGTCTCTGGAGTTCCCCAGAGCCTCAAATACAACTTCATCCTGCCTTCAGCCCTCAGGCAGAGCCATTCTACTGACCTTCACAAGGTCTGGGTTGCTCTGGGCTGTCCTCTAAGGCTAGATTCTCCCCAGACCCCCCCCCCCCCCCGAAAGGCTCTCACATTTGATTTGGAGTCTGCAAATCTCTGCAAGCTGGGCGGGGTGGGGTGGGAGGCAGGATGAAATGAGCTGAGAAGCCGACAGGAGGTTACCAGCCTTCTCTTGCCCTTCCTTCTCTTCTCCCCCATGAGGGAAAAGGCCCTATCACCCTCCACACCCAGTGATGATGTCTGATAAAGCAATTCAATTACCCGGGCTGGGAGGGAGCAAGGCATGCTGGGAAATGATTCTAGCTTCTTGGCCTGGACCTGAAGGAGGAGGGGTTCGTCCCTGGCAGGAGCTAGACTGCCACAAGGAAGGGGAAGCTGTGAGCACCAGTGGATAGGACCTTGCCTTGGCAGCCATAGGGCCTGCTCCCAGGCCTGGAAACCCTCAAAACAAGGAAGGTCCAAAGAAGGAAGGTGGAGAGGAGACTGGATGGTGCCTGTCATCCCAAAGATGCTGAGCCCATGCAAAGCCCCCAGTGGGGAGAGGGGAAGGGTAAATGCATTCAGAGAGCAAGTGTCTTATTGGAGGGGGCTCTAGAAAGTCTACAGGTGCTCAACAGCCCCCATCAGTGCCACTCTGAAACCAACTATGGCTCTCTCTTCCTTCTCTTTTGCCATATCCTTGCTCCTAGTGAGGGAAACCCACTGTGGCTGAACCTCCTTGTGAACTGGCTCTCAGATAGGTGTTCTTCCCTAACAGCCAGAAGAAACCAGGGCACCACAAGAGGAAAGTGGAGAAAAGGTGAAAACAGGGGAAAGAAGCTTGGGGAATTAGGAATTTCCAACTGTGGCTACTTTGCAGTCTTGCTTAAGCATGCTGGTTATCAAGGCCTTGGAGGGATGGAGGAGAAAGTAGGTAGAGTCCTGGATGGGAGCGCTATGCTAGGAAAGATATTTGAGGTACTGGAATCAACAGGAAGCCCAGAATCAGCTGCCACCCCAGACCATCTGCTCACTGTCCCAGCCCAGAGCTGAGGGTGCAGTCCAGAGCCAGGATGTCCTGGCACCACCAGGGGGCAGCACCGTCCCATCCACAGTAGGCATCACACAGCCAGCTGGGCAGGGGGCTGTCCCTTCCTTCCTGGGCTCTGTGTTTTGGGGGAATAACATGGCCTCACACACACGGAACTGACGGGACAAGCCTGATCATGCCACCTGCAGCACACGACTCACCAGGAAAATTCAGAAAGACCCAGGTAACAGGTTAGTCCAAAACTCTAGAATAAAACCTTCAGCAAGCAGTGCCTTCTCAAGGCCTCTGGCCTGAGGCTGAGCTCCCCTCTCCAGGAGCTGGTCAGCGTGCTGAGCCAGGGTCCCTGGTCCCATGTACCTTCACCTGGCTGCCTCTCCCAGGCTGGGCCCTCTGTTTTCACCACCTCTTCCTAGGTTCCCCTACCCCCCTACCCCCACCCCAACTCTCTGTTCTCCCTTCCCTCCCCTCCTGGCCTCCTTCCACCCCCTCAGCCCCCCCCCCCCGGCCCCGCCCCGCAGCTTTCTCCCTCCACCCACCCATCTCCCCAGGTGCCCATCACCATGCACAAGCACTGCAGAATGGAAGCACTAGTTGGGCAGATTTACTAGGAGCAAGTGACTGTTTTATTTGCTGATGTATTTCCAGTGCCTGGAACAGCTTCTGGCACATAGTAAGCACTCAATAAATATTTATTGAATGAATAAATGAATCAGGTGTGGGATGCTGTGATGTTTTTCCCTCGCCTACTCCACCTCCATCAACCTTTCCCCTTGCTCAGAATGACTGAGTTCAGCCAGCCTGACGAATGGAGAGCAGGGGAGAGACCCCTAGGAGTCCGAGCACACAGACCAGACAGGACTTTATTTATTACAGTCAATTCTTCAATATCCTGTGGTTCTTTATTCTTCACTCCAGCTTCTGGCCAGTCCTGGGTCTTCTCTTCCCTGTCCCGTTTGGGATATTTCTTGCAGCAAACTCAAGGCCAACTAAACTGACATGCAGACATCAGGTTTAAGGAGTGGGAGCTGGGCACAAAGGGGGCTCCAGCAAACATGTGTTCCTGACTCCAGTCCAGAATGGTCCCCACCTCCTCTGCACATTAGTACAGATCACCAAAGACAGATTGTCATTTGGTTTTCTGACCTCATTAATGATAAGATTTTTGCTTATAAAAATCCCTTGCATTTGCGCTGGGCTTTTAACCTTTTCTGAGAGCGCACACAGGCCCTTGTCTTATTTTTCCCCCGTATAGCTAGGTACTGCCTGACCTGGAAATCAACTGGTGCACAAATGTCCAGGACAGCTGTGTCAGTTACCTTGCATTTCTCCCTTAAAATCCTCCTTACATTATCCAGACAGACATGGAGGCTGACCAAAGCTGTAAAAAAAGAAAAAAGAAAGAAAAGAAAGAAAAAAAGAAAAAAATGAGGATTAATTTAAAGATGTAAAAGAGGTTCTGGACTTAAAAACAAAAACAAGTGAATCTGGAAATTGCTTTTGGGATAGGGCCAGTGAAGTCTGGTTGGTGCCTAATGTTTTGGGTATGGCAGCTTCTCAATCACTTAGCGAACAGGTTCACACTGTGGAAGCTATCAAGATGAAAAAGCACAATGGCCTGGAGGAGTTCAGGGTCAGAGAGGGGAGAGGAGACACAAACACAGGCAAAGTCAAATGACAGTGAGTGGAACAACTCACTGTTGCAGGAGGAGGTCACAGGGCCGAACACCCGCACTTCCTATGTGCCCCCAGGGCAACGATGAGCAAGGGCTTTAACCTAATGATCTCGCAGGCCACCCACCCCACACCTGTACCATATTTCTGATGGACAGCCCCGAGGCTACGGTTTCCTTCCACCCAGCCCAGGAGCTGCTTCTCTGCCCAAGGACGCCTGGTCCCCCATTCCATCGCAGAGGCTTTGGTGACTGTTCCAGAGGCAGAAAGCGTCAAGACCGTGGGCGTCGTGGGCCACGTCCAAGGCGCAGGATGGGGGCGGGGTGGTCAGGAGGCCCCAACACGGTGTCTAGGGAAGGAGTGGGCAGCCGCCTGCTCGCGACACCGTCTCTCTCTCTTTTTTCCCCGGCCTCCATTCAGCCGCATGAAACGGCAACAATGCGACCAGCTTGGCGGCGAGGGGGCGACGGACGCAAGAAGCGGGCATAGGTTAGAAGTCAGGGGTCGAGAGCGCTCCTGTGTCACCCGGGCTGCAGTGGGAGGAGCTGCAGGCTCGGGGGAGGCGGAGAGCGGGGCGGAGGGGGGCAGGAGAGGATGGTGGCGGAGGCGCGCAGGGGCGGTGCGCTGCGCTGGGCGCCGGCGGCGAGGGGGTTACGCGCCTCGGCTGCGCTTGGCTCGGCGAAGGAAGGCAGAGCTCGGCCGCCGCGGCCCTGCAGCGAGCCGAGTCGGCCCCGCCCCGCGGAGGGCGCGCCGGGGCGAGGCGGGGCCAGGAGGAAAAGGCGCCACTGGAGCGTGGCGTCCGCTGCCATTGCCGGAGGGAGACCGAGAGCCAGTAAAGCGCCAGCCCACCAGCGCCGAGGCGCCCCCTCCCCTAGGCCACCTCGCGCCCGCCCCCTGCCGCGAGCCAAGGCCCGCGCCCCGCCCGGAGATGGGCAGACGCGTAGATGGCGTGGCTCCCAGCGCCGCCAGATCGCAGGAGCCCGGCCCCGGGGCATCGCGCTGAGGCTCCCGCTCCACGCGGCCGGGGAAGGCTGCAGGTGTCCTTGGCCGCTCGGCCGCCGCCCGCGGGACTCCTTTGCCAGTACCCACAGCCCCACTCCCCGGAGCGGCCCCGCCCCCCAGGCTCCGCGCCGCGCAGGACGCCCCGTCTGAGGCCCCCCCGCCCCGGCGCGGCCCCCGCAGCGCTGCGCCAGGCCCAGCGCAGCTCCCGGCCGCAGACGCAGGACCCGAGGCTCGCTCCTGCGGGCGCGCTTGTTTTCCAGCTGCCGCCTCGCCCTGCGCAGCCCCCGCCCGCCTGTCCGCCGCGTTAAGCTCGGCCCCGCCCGCCATCCTTGCCCTGCGCTGGATTTATGAATGGGGGGAAGAGGCCACATGCCGCCGCCGCCGCCTCGTGTTGACCGCACGCAGCCTGGGCCCGCGGAGCTCCGGCTGCCGTGAGAGCGTCGGCCGGGTCCGGGCAGCCGCTTGGTGGACTTGTTGCTGCTGCGCTGCCGCCGCGGGAAAACCGGTTGCTGCCGGGGCTCGGCGCGGTCTGGGAGCCAGCGGGTGGCCCGTGTGAGTGTGAGCGCGCCCGCCGGGACTATGCGCTTCCTTGTCTTTTAGGGGGTGGGGGGGTGTGTCTCATCCTAGCAGGGGACCGGTTGTGTACTTGCCTCTACCTCCCCGGGCCCCTCGCTTGGGTTCTCGGCTCTCCTCTCCCGCCTCCTGCCTCCTCCCCGGCGCTGCCTGCCCTAACCCCAACCACCTGTGCACCCAAGAAATCCAACTCCTCCGGCTCCGCGCCCCGGGGGGGTAGGCAGGGGCAGGGCCACGCCGCAGAGGGGGCCGCCGCCGCCGCCTGCCTCCTCCTCGTCTCCTCCCCCTCCTCCGTCTGACGCTGCCTCCTTGGGAAGGGTGTTTGGAGGGCAGCGGCCGCCCCAAGCCGGAGCCCCGCAGCGCTTCTTATGATCAGCTCGGTGTGTGTCTCCTCCTACCGCGGGCGCAAGTCGGGGAACAAGCCTCCGTCCAAAACATGTCTGAAGGAAGAAATGGCCAAGGGCGAGGCGTCGGAGAAGATCATCATCAACGTGGGCGGCACGCGACATGAGACCTACCGCAGCACCCTGCGCACCCTACCGGGCACCCGCCTCGCCTGGCTGGCCGACCCCGACGGCGGGGGCCGGCCCGAGACCGATGGCGGCGGTGCGGGCAGCAGCGGCAGCAGCGGCGGCGGAGGCTGCGAGTTCTTCTTCGACAGGCACCCGGGTGTGTTCGCCTACGTGCTCAACTACTACCGCACCGGCAAGCTGCACTGCCCCGCCGACGTGTGCGGGCCGCTCTTTGAGGAGGAGCTCACCTTCTGGGGCATCGACGAGACCGACGTGGAGCCGTGCTGCTGGATGACCTACCGGCAGCACCGCGACGCCGAGGAGGCACTTGACATCTTCGAGAGCCCGGACGGAGGCGGCGGCGGTGGCGGCGCAGGGCCCAGCGACGAGGCTGGCGACGATGAGCGGGAGCTGGCCCTGCAGCGCCTGGGCCCCCACGAGGGGGGTGCGGGCTCGGGCGCTGCGTCCGGGAGCTGTCGCGGCTGGCAACCCCGCATGTGGGCGCTTTTCGAGGATCCCTACTCCTCCCGGGCGGCCAGGGTGAGTGCAGGAGCCCGGGTCTGCCCCCTCTTGGGTCTGCAAGGGTCGCTTGGCAGTGATGGGTAGGGGCAGGGAGGAGCAGACCGAGACTTGCCACTGCAGGTTGTTCCCGCCTCCCTCCCAACTCCTCTCCATGGCCCTCAGGGGAATTACACACTCCCACCCTCTCCCATGCACGCTCAGTCAGGAGATTGCACACACTTGACTTACTACTTGGACCCAATCCCAGCTGCCTGCTTTGCCGCATCCCCTAGCAGTGAGTGGGGTGCCCTTAGCTCAGCTCTTCCACCCCCTTCCTTGCTTTGCACAGGCTGCCCAGGCTTCAGCTCTCTCCACTCCTCCACAGGACCACAGTCCTGGGCAGCTGGAATTTGGCCTTCTGCTGGGGACAGGCAGGGTTGCAGGGAAGGAAACTAGGATGTGTTCTGTTAGATGCTTCCATGCTGTGCCACCTCATTTAAACCCTCCCAGCAGCTCAGTGTGCTAGCAACTTTGCATTTTAGAGAGGGGGGCACAGGCTTCAGCATCTTCAGCTCATAAAAGGCAAAGCTGAGACCAGAACCCAGCCTCTTGTCCAGGTTTAGGAGAGACCTTCTTTCTTCCGGGAAGCATGCCATGCCCCAAGGCTTCCTGCACACCTGTGATGTCCTGGCCTCAGCTGGGATCAGAGGAGATTTAGACAGAAAGGACTAAAAGGATTTGTTCTGTAAAATTTGGATTCAGTCAAAAGGCTGCACTCAAGGATCCAGAAGGCCACATGTGGCCCCAAGGCCGCAGGTTCCCCAGCCCTGGTCTAGGCCCTTCAGGCTCCCATAGCCAGTGGCCAGCCACAGGCTTCCTGGTGATACCAGATTTGTCGCTGCTGCTTTTTTTCCTGCTGCAGCAGAAATTGGTTTCCCAGAAAACCCTGGTTCAGGTTACTGCTTGCAATGGGTGTGTTGGAGGGGGGGGAGGGGGAAGCATAGGTTGATTTAGGCAAGACCTAGTTCCTTCCCACCACCCCCTCCCCAAATTAATCCAGTTTCCCTTTTTTTAATGAGTTTTTTTTTTTTTTTAATTTCAGAATCTTACGGGGGTGCAAGTGTTTTGGTTACATGAATTACTTTTGTACAGTTTGAGTCAAAGTTGTAAGTGTGCCCATCACCCAGATCCAGTTTCCCTTAATCCCATTAGGTGGAAGGGGGTGGTAGGGGGATACCCCATTCTGCTTGGGCAGCTTAAAAAAAAAAAAGAAAAAAAAACCCTGAAGGATGGCTTTAGATTCTTTAACAAAAGAAAACCCCGGGGGCTGGTGTCTGATCTCAAGGCCAGCAGACTAAAACCTGACTGGGGTCTGTCTGGGAGACTGGAAAGAGCAATGTAATTTGCTGGGTCTGGGGACTGCTTGCTGTGGAAGCTGGTTGTACCTCTGGCATTCTAAGTTATCAAGTTAATGAGTCTCAGCACTCGCATCCCCCAGTACCCCTGCTCTGGGCCTCGTTCTAGTCACGGAAGGAAAAGTTCCACTTCTCTACCCAAGGAGGGCAAGGGATTGGGGACTAGGGCTGCAGGGAGGGGTCAGGCTAGCATAAATGCCAGACCAGGGCGGATGCATCCCCTGCCTGGAAGAGAAGGGAGGAGCAGAGATCTCGGGGCCCTAGGATACCAGGCTTGGGCCGCAGGCACCACTAGAAGTCAGGGATCTTTTTTGGGCATGAGAGTGAAGCTAGAGTTCAGCTGCCTTGGTTTCTTTCTTTGCAGCCCTTAGACCAGCTCAGAAGGTGAGGGCACAGTGATGTCCCTGGCCTGAGTCTGCTGTGAGTTCCATGGGTTTCTTGTGCAGTTCACTAACCCTGCTAGTGTTAGTGCTTGGCTGTCTGCACTTGGGGAGGGAGACAAGCAGAAATAATTCAGACTCTTTCAAAGTTGGGTTGGTGCAGGAGGTGGATTTAGCTTGATGGAGATGGGGAAAGGGGACAAGCCAGGAAGGCAGGAATGAGATGAGTTGGTTGGGGGAGGTAGGCCCTATTTCTGAGCATTTTGGGATCTCTGGGGACTTTGCAATTGCTCAGGTTCTTCCCCTCTGGGATTTCAAGGGGCTGTACCATCAGTGAGTTTATTTTCTCAACTCACTGTAGAATGGCTCAGCCAGGGGCCCTATTTGAGTAAGCCCAGAGCCTGGCCTGCCCCTTGGAGTCCTCTAGGAACTCAAGATCCTTTGCCCTTTTGATGTGGAATCATATCAGCATGGGCATTTTAGTTTAGGTCTTAAAGTTTGTGGTGAGGCAGGGTTAATTCTTTCATTTAAGCAATGAAGAAACCAAGATTTGTCGACACACTTTTACTAATAGCAGAGTATGCAACCAACCCCTAGTTTCCAGCCTTCTGGTTATTAATACTGATGTGAATAGCTATATGGAGTGCTGGCTGGCACATGCACCAAAAGAGGACTTGCCTCCCGCTTAGGAACACAGGTGAAGGCAAGCCTTCAACTGTTCCTGGGACATACAAATGGGAAAACATAATTTTTAAAAATGAATTAGTAACTGCTATTTACTGAGTACCCCACACACGTACTTTGCATTATATACTTTAATCTCTAATCCTCCCAATAAACTTAAAACAGGGCCGTTATCCCCACTTAACAGATTGATGTTGTGAGGGGGTAGACAACTTGCCTGAGTGATCACATAGCCAGATAGCGGCCAGGCGAGCCCTTGCTCCTGTGATTACATGGAGATCTCCATGAGATCACATGGAACATGTGATTACAACATGTTCTTTCCACTGAACTAGGCTGTTTGCGAGGTGGAGAGGTGGCTCATTTCCTACTCTGGCCTGAGAAGTGTTCTGAGGTTCTGTACCTCCTATGGATGGCATCAGAAAACTCTGGGGCAGATGGGGACATCAGAAGGGACACTTACTCTACTACCCCTCCAGGCCTGAGGGCACAGTGCTGTGATGGGAGTTCTGGGACTGCTCTCTTTACCGCAAGCCAGTAACGCTGTCCCTCCTAGCGCAGCCTGCTCCCTGGGTAGTGTACTATGGTCCTGGCTCACAGGGGCCTGCAGCGCTGCAGGGTGGCGAGTGGAGGAGGACAGCTGAACAGCACTCTGCCCCCAGGTGTCTTTTCCAATACGGCAGCATCGTCATCTGAGTCGTGCATTATGACAGGAGCAAAAAAATACAAAGTGAACTGAGCTGGTTGTGAGAGCGTGTTGCCTCACTCAGGCAGACTCCTGACCGGGAAGCTCACCCCTGCTCTGTTCACTGTGGCTGGCCCATGGGTGGCTGCTGCTGTGGTTCAGAGCTGGGGGCAGGCACGAGGGGAAGAGTGATCCTGCCCCCACCTGCCTGCTGCCTGGGGCATAGTGAGAGCTCACCAGGAAAGCTTCACGGCTTGAGGGGGACCTGTGGAGGTTTGGCAGCACCCAGAGCTATAGAATCATGCCTGCTTTCTTTTCTGAGAGCAGGCAGGAGGCATGAAGAATGGGGCCCTGGGACACTCCTCTCCCTCACCCCAGTTTCCAGAGGTCTCAGAGGCTGGGCTAGCTTTAGCTCAGTGATCAACCTTGTTAAGGATTTTAGTCCTTCTTTGGCTAAATCAGTTGATTTTCCCACAGTGTTTCCCTTGTGAGTAGAGGAAGTGACCACAGGACCCCCTGCTCCAGGAGGGCAGCTACAGCTGGGTCCTCACCTTTGTTAAGTGGCTACTATGTGTCAGGTGCTTGACCTGTGCTTTTTACTACTAGCTCATCTGGCCCAGGTGAGGCAGGGATCATTAACCTCAACTTACAGATGAGGAACCTGAGGCCCAGTGGGGCTTGCTCCAGGTGGCACAGCTACTGGTAGAACTAGGATCCAAACCCAGGTCTCATGAGTCAACATCTGTGCTCCTACCACTGCCTCCCCTGGCTGCTGCCCAGAGAGGGCCTCTGGCTTCCGGAGGGCTCAGAGCGCAGCCCCTCACTAGAGACCTTCCTCCTCCACTCTGCTCTCGTGCCTTGCTTCACTTCTCACTCCCTAGAAGTGCTGAAGTCTAACCTCTCTCTCTCTCTCTTCTCACTGTGGGTCTTTCATGGGGAAAAGGAAGGGAGGCGTTGTTAAGAGTGGAAACTAGGATTCCCCTGGCCCAAGCAGAGGAATGAAACCAAGGCCTTCTAGGAAAGAAATGAGGGCTCCGTTCCTGCCCACCCCTCCTGAAGCTTCCCTGGCTTCTCTGGCCCAGGCACTGCCTGGGGCCCTGGGCAGTGATCATGACAGACTTTGCAGTGATGGGGACTCACTGATCCTGTGCCCTCTGAGCTGGGTGAGCAGGAACCTGGGCCCAGGAGGCCTGTGCCCTGGCCTCCGCAGCCCCCAGTGGTGCCCACCTGCTCTAGGGCAGCCCCTCTGCCTCCTTCCTGAGGGCAGGAGGAGGCCAAGCCAAAGGCTACAGGCCTCCCTGCAGATCCTACCCTCAGGCAACCTCCCATTTTCCTCCTAGATTTGTTTTGTTTTCCTTTTTTGTTCTAAATAGACCAACCTTTGTCTTTGAACATCTTGTTTCTGGATGATGAGGTGTTTCTGTTTGTCAGCATTTGGGGTGGGGTGTGGAGTGGGGGAGCAGGATAAAATAAACCTGGGCTATTTTGGAGCATGGGGGGAAGAGCAGTGAGGAGCAGAGTCAGGCAGCTGGGCCTTGGGAGCCAGGAGACCCCTGGGCCCTTCACCTCTACCCATGGGCAGTGTCAGCCTGGAATGCTGGGCACAGAGCACTTGTGCCACCCCTGCTCCCTGGGTACAACCAACCTGCTGTGGTTTTCTTCAGGCTAGGGGGTGGTGGTCACCAGGCCCCTGGCTTGGGTCCTTGTCAGGAATTGGGCCTGGCCCATCCTGGAGGTATTACTAGGCACACCTTTGTCAGCGGGGCTGATGTCCCCTAATAACAGGCTCACCAGGACCAGTCACCTTGGCTCCAGTCATTCAGGAAACATGTGCTGAGCAGCTATTACATGCCAGACACCATGCTGGGCTCTAGAAATCGGAAGATGAGTCAGAGGTGGTCCTGCTGCTGAAGAGAGCCAGGTCAGGTGGAGGAGGTGGTGGTGGTCAAGGGAAATTAGGTGACAAGAAATGGCGTGAGAGGTACCACAGTAGTCATAAAAAATAAAGTTTAATAGGAGGTAAGCGGAGGGAATCAATAAATCCCACCTGTACGTGGGATGGGGTCAGGATATGGGGGCATTCAGGGATGCCTGTGCAAGGAAATAGAAGTTGATTTGGGTGGGCCTTGTAGGATAATGTCTTAGCTCCCTTAAGTAATTTTTAGAAGGAGGCGGGTTATAAATAAGTACATAAATAAGTAAGTTTCCAGTGTGGGTAGTGCTGAACCATGCAGAGTTAGGGAAAGGGGGAATTTCCTGGACAGGGGGCCAGCCCAAGCAGAGATAGGACAGCATAGGATGCAGATGACCAGGAATTCCATTTGAATAGTAGGTTCTGGGCTGACTGAAGTTTTTCTGAGTCCAGGACTCATTGGCTCTGGGCAACCCAGTGGCCCAGACAGGCCCCAAGTGCCAGCTTAGCAGAGGACAAGCTAGGTAGAGGCTGGGTCTGGACACAGCCAGAGGTGGGGCAGGGCCAAGTTCTCTTCCGAGGGGAGAAGAAGGGATGTCCCTCTGCTGGGATCCAGGCCCTAGTGCAGGCCCTTACCCAGGAGCCCAGGGACAGCTCAGATGCCTTTTTTGGCAGACCCTCTCCTTTTCTGCCTCTTACCCCAGGGCTGCCCCACTTCCTCTCCAGCACTGCATGCGCACTAGGATCTCACTTCCCCGGAAGGCTTGGTCCCTCACCCCATCGCCACAGATCTTACTCTGCAAGTGTCTTTGGCTATGCTCTCAATTTTCCCTTCTCCTACACTTCATCCTTAATATGGGTTTTCGGGCATGAGTCTCCTTATGTTTATTTGTCCATCTATCTCCCTGGCCCTTCTTCCTCGGGCTCCCCTCCCCTGCCCCCACTGATTGTACTCAGTCCCAGTGATTGGTGTCTGTCACATCTCCCCTCCACCCAGCCTGTGCCCAGTTACTGAGATACTGTAAGCTCTGTGCTGGGTTTTACAGGTATCATTTCTTTTCATCCTCAAAACAGCCCTGTAATATAGGTACTGCCCCTGTCCCCTCAAACACACCTCAGGGCCTTTGCACTGCTTGTTTCTTCTGCCTCATCGACCCTCTGGATCTTCATATGACTCACTGCCTCACTCCTTCAGGTCTCTGTCCAGATGTCACCTTGTCATTGAGGCCTTACCTGACCACTTTATTTGAAATAACTCCCCCACCACACCCCTCATCTCCTTTTTCTCTTTACACTCCACGGCACTTACACCGTCTGACATACTGTGCTTTCTACTTGTTTGTTGCAAGTCTGCCTCCACTAGAATGTAAGGCAAGGGTGTTTGTTTTTTTCCTGCTGTTCCCCAGCACAGTGTCTGGCACATAGTGCTCAGTTTTCCATCCTATACATAAAGATCCTAAGGTGTGGAGAGGTTAAGAAACTCACCCAAGGACTCACAGGTAGTTAGTAGCAGAGCCTGACTTGAACCCAAAAGTGTGTGACTTTACATTTTCACAAGGAAAGTCCTGGGTGGAGTTTTGGAGGAGGCTGGTAATAGGGCTGAGCCACCCGCTGAAACATCAGGGCCTTTGGAGATGGGTGGTCCCCAACAGGACACAGCCAGCCAGCGTGTCTGAGGAACCCAAGGGGAGCAGGAAGCTTGGAGGAGCAGCACACTCCTGCGTAGAGGCTGAGACCTTCCTGCATCCTCCCAGCAGGCAGGAGAGGAGCTGCCACTGGCGGAGCCAGTTTACACCAGCAGTTTTCTGCTTGGGCAGTTTTCACTTCCAGCAGATTCCATACCCTTTGCAGTGGAAAGAACTGACAGCTTCAGCCACGGAAACCAGGGCAAGTCACTTCCCCCCAGGCCTCAGTTTCTTCATCTATCAAACAACAGAAAGGGAGTTGAACTGGGTAACCTTCCGAGTCTCTTTCACTTCTAAAAAGCAAGGATTCTGTGATATTTTGGCTCCAGATCCATCTCGCCTTCAGAAGCTGCATGCAGGGGTCCCCTTAGGGACTCCACATGTCCTCAGCTGTGTCACCATTTTATCAAGCACTTACTGGGTGTCAGACACTTGCCATTTAGAAGCTCATTTAATCCTACAGTAACACTAGAAGTGGGTACTAGTACTGTCCCCATTTTATATCGAGGAAACAGTACAGAGGGCACCATTTACCTGGTTGGGTGGTAGGGCCAGGATGAGGAACCCAGGAAATCTGACCCCCGGGCCCTGCTTCTAGCCCAGGACTTCTTAGCTGTTCTTTGTGCTCAGTCTGTCAGTGTAGCGGCTGATGGGAGGGAAGCTCAGATGTGCACTGCCAGCTCTGCAGGACGGCCTATTAGGGGCTGAATAGAAGGTTTGAGCCTGAGGCTGTGACCTCTAAGCAGAGTGATGTTGCTGCAGCCACCTCCTCTTCCTCCCTAGGCCCCTTTTTGTCCCTTTTGATGAAGGGAGTTGTGAGAAAGAAAGCAGTATCCCTGCCCCCAGAGGGTAAGGCGGGGTGAAAAGCACCAGTTGCAAGCAGGGTCAACCACTTATGAAATAATTCAGTTTGGGGAATACCTTAGGGGAGAAAGGAATAATTTGGGCCCTGAAGGGGAACCTGTAAGCTCCGGACCCACCCAGGGCAATGTGCCAGAGCCCAGGCCACTGGAAATGCCACAGCTCGGCCCCAGCTCTGCGTACCTGGAGAGTGAGGGCTTCCTGGGGCCTGCTGGGCACCTGCTGCCCAGCCCTAGAGAGGTCACAGCAGAGACAGGCCCTACCAAGAAGGGAAGTGGATTGTCCCCGCTTGCTTGGCCGGAGGGACTGAGTAGAAAGCTCTGAGCCGAGAGTCGGGAGACCTGGCCCCAGCTTGATCCTGAGCAAGTCATCTGCCCTCTCGTGTCTGTTTTCCCTGAAAACTGGGCACATGTGGCCACCATTTACCTGCCCTCATCTTTTGAGAGGGTGGATGTGAAGGTTGGAAGTTAATAGATAGAACAGTTCTGTGTTTTAAAAAAAGCAAACTTGAGTGAAGAGCAGGAATACAGGGGGTTGCTCCGTAATCCAGGAGGGCGGTTGGTACCCACTGGGCCTGAGGACTCTCTTGCCTGCTGCAGAGTGCGCTCGTGGCAGTGGCAGCGAGGCAGGCTCCTTGGCCCTGCAGGCAAGAGTGGCTGGGGCTGCATCGTCCTCCCTCCCCCTCTCTGCTCTCTGTGCTCAGCCCCCTGGCAGCTCTTCCTGAACTTGTTTTTCCAAATCACTAATTAACTTCACGCTCAGGTTCCCAGGTGGGCCAACTCTCCTGGCTAACTTTTCCTCAGAGGGTGAGCTCCTGCTTCCCGTGTTTCCTGGCAGAATTGGGATATGCTGTCCCCACCCTTACCCCAACCCCTTCTGTTTCTTGGGGGAGGGGTGGTGCCAGGACTCTGGATTCCTAGCATTGCCATGGCCACAGGCAGGCACTTTCACCAGCTCATCTCTGGATGGCCATGGAGAGCCCATGGTCTGGAGCCATTTGCCTAATGCCCATATCAGCCTGTATTGTCTCAGCAGCCCAGTTCTCAGAGGAGGAAAAATGAGGCCAGAAAAGGAATGTGAAATTTACCTTCACTGGGGAGAAGCAGGCAGGAGAAGCTCCAGGCAAAATTGTAAAGTAGGACAAGTATGTCTGTTAGCCACTCCCTGACCTCAGCTGTTTCTGTTCAACCCATCCAAGTTCAAGTGTAAATTAGGTACACACATCCCTAAGGGTAAAATAGCAGGCGTCAGGGAATGACTGGGAACAAGATCAACAATTCAGAGATGGCTTTGCTGGGCCTGTGAGTTGACCCTGCCCAGGAGGTGGTAAAGACAGGGTGGTATGAAAAGAAGGTACAGCCTCTGAAGTTAAACAGTTCTGAGTTCAAATCTGATTTTCACCCCTTCCAGGCTTTGTGACTTTAGGCAAGTATGTGACCTCTCTGATCTTCAATTCATCCTGCATAAAATGGGATGATGAGGCCTGCCTAACATAGTCACTGGGAGGATTGAAAGCAATTGAAGCATATACAGCGTCCTTAACAGTGCCAGGCACAGAAGAGACAGATGATGAATGTTCATTCCCAAAGTTCCCTTCTCAAACTTGTTCCTGCTCAGAAGCCCCCGAGGTGCTGCTACTTGCCTCGATTTCCCAGATCCCCCTGTATTCTTCATTGGTGTTTTGTGTTACTGAGAACAAGGTGTGTCCTTCTCCTCGTGGTAAAGGTTCCCAGGGAGGAAAACCTCTCTGAGTCCTCATTGGACAGGGGGCCCTTAAGGCCACAGCCAGGTGGAAATCGGGGTAGGGCAAGTATGGGGGTTGCCAAATGATCATGGGGCCGCAGACCTCCCTTACCCACCTATTTAGGCTCAGCCCTCTGGTTAGGGAGGAAGCCCAGCCCCACCCACCAAGCAGGACGAGCAGCAGCAGCGGGCACCCTGACCATGACAAATGGCAGGGCATGAATAACAGATGGAGGCTGCGTAATTGGTGTTATTACACATGCATTTCATCTCCGTTCATAACGATTGGACGCTTAAACCCAGCCGTCCCTCTGCCGAGTGCTGCTGTCATCATTCTAGCTGAGGTCTTAGCAGCTGTCGGGATCAGCCGCTGCCACTCTCTGGTCTGAAGGGTTCATTTTTCTTTAGAGCTCAGAGTCCCAGGAAATGTCATTTTGTGGGAAGGGGTGGGACTGGTTATTCTGGGCAGACCACCCTGTCTCCTTGCCATGGTGCCTGTTGTCTTCCTTCAGGGACTTGTCTAGGCAGTCGTGGGGACATCCCAAGGTGAGAGATGGGAGAAAGGGGCTGTGGCCAATGGGCTCAGCCAGCAGGAAGAGGCTCAGCCTACTCTTGCAGCTGCCTGCCTTTGGGCACCCTTAACGCAGTGGACCTCAAACTTTAGTATGCATCAGAATTACCTGGAAGGTTTGTTAAAACAGATTGTTGGGCCCTACCCTCGGCAGGGTAGGTTTGAGTGGGGTTTGAAATGTGCATTTCTAACCAGGGACCCGAAGCTTCTGGTCCGGGACCTAACTTTGAGGACCACTGCCTTAAAGCCTAGTTACTCCAGCTGTGGTCTGTGGATAGCAGCCTCACCTGAGAAGTTGTTAGAAATGCAGAATCACAGGCCCTGCCCTAAACCTCCCGGATCAAAATCGTAACAAGATTCTCAAAGGGTTTGTACACCCATTACAGCTTGAGAAGGCTTAAAGCACGAATGGGTTGGAAGTGGGCAGGGCTATCGCAGGCAGGGCCAGGCGGCTGTAGTCCCCTGGCCAGTTGCTTCTGGCCAGGAGTGCTTCTGTCTTCCATGCACCATGACAAAGAGTGGGAAGCATTGCCCTAGAGCACCCAAGCAGATGGATAAATACCTTCTGAAGAGGGGATTCCAGCCCCTGACTGTACCTTAATCCCACCTCTCACCCTTGAACACGTGATGCACCTGGTGACCCGTGTGCACAGGTCCATATCCCCAGCTGGCCCATCCATCCCAGTCTAACAGCTGCCCCCTGCTCTCCTCCCCTGCCCACAGGTGGTGGCCTTCACCTCTCTTTTCTTCATCCTGGTCTCCATCACCACCTTCTGCCTGGAGACCCATGAGGCCTTCAACATCGACCGCAACGTGACGGAGGTCCACCGAGTGGGGAACATCACCAGCGTGCGCTTCCGGCGGGAGGTGGAAACAGAGCCCATCCTGACCTACATCGAGGGCGTGTGTGTGCTGTGGTTCACGCTGGAGTTCCTGGTGCGCATCGTGTGCTGCCCCGACACTCTGGACTTCGTCAAGAACCTGCTCAACATCATCGACTTTGTGGCCATCCTGCCCTTCTACCTAGAGGTGGGACTAAGCGGCCTGTCGTCCAAGGCAGCCCGCGACGTGCTGGGCTTCCTGCGCGTGGTACGCTTCGTGCGCATCCTGCGCATCTTCAAGCTCACGCGCCACTTTGTGGGGCTGCGCGTGCTGGGCCACACCCTGCGGGCCAGCACCAACGAGTTCCTGCTGCTCATCATCTTCCTGGCCCTGGGCGTGCTCATCTTCGCCACCATGATCTACTATGCTGAGCGCATTGGGGCCAGGCCCTCCGACCCACGGGGCAATGACCACACCGACTTCAAGAACATCCCCATTGGCTTCTGGTGGGCTGTGGTCACCATGACGACGCTGGGCTACGGGGACATGTACCCCAAGACGTGGTCAGGCATGCTGGTGGGGGCGCTGTGTGCGCTGGCAGGCGTGCTCACCATTGCCATGCCGGTGCCCGTCATTGTCAACAACTTCGGCATGTACTACTCCCTGGCCATGGCCAAGCAGAAGCTGCCCAAGAAGCGGAAGAAGCACGTGCCACGGCCAGCCCAACTTGAGTCACCTCTGTACTGCAAGTCTGAGGAGACCTCACCCCGGGACAGCACCTACAGCGATACCAGCCCCCCTGCCCGGGAAGAGGGTGTGGTTGAGAGGAAACGGGCAGGTGAGATTAGGGGTTGGGAAGGAAGGTCCCTTTTCCCCTAGTTCCCAGGTGAACCCCAGCCCTTGGAATTTGGGGCTGTGCTTTATTGTGCTGGGCTTCCCTAAGTATAAGATGCACCTTTGTGAGGGTAAAGTATTGAGGTCAAATTTCTCTATCCTCTGGCTGGCTCTCCGATAGCTTCCTGAACGTTAGATCTGTGGAGTGAGTATTCCACCCCATGTGGGCTATGATAGGTGGAGCATGAGGCTCTATATTAGATGCCCTGGTTTCTACTCCCATCTTGGCCACTGTGCTGTGTGCCCTGAGGCCAGTCACTCACCCTCTCTATGCATAGACTCCTTACCTGTAAAATGGGCATGATAGCAACATTTTACCCCCAAGACTTTGAGAGACCCCAAATGAATGACAGATATGAAAGCATTTTGAGAAGTTAAAACCACTTTACAAATGTCAGGCACTGTCATTATTAGCCAGAGAGCAGGGCAGCTGTTCTTCCAAGGTACATCAACACATGAATCACTTTTTTCCAAACATTCAAGTCTGGTGTCTCTTGGCCTAATAAATGTGATAACGTAAGAGCAGTGGGAGGCTGCCTTCTGTTCAGCACAAACTAGATTGAGTCCTGGGCTCAGGGTTTAACATGGGATGGAAGGGAACCGAGGAGGGAGTGGCCCAGACAGTGTTAGGACAGGGAGGAAGGTGGAGGAAACTGGCATCTGCATCTTGGAAGGAGGGGGCCTGGGTGTCTGAATCCTGTCCTTCAAGAATGGGAAAGGCCACCCCAAGAAAGCTCACCTCTCCCTTTGTGAGAGATGGAGGTTGGAAATCAGCTTAATCCCCAGCAACATGGAGTTAGGTTGGGAGTGGGAAAGGCATCCTGGCTGTCAGGTACAGGCTGGGCTTCTGGGAAAGGTATGGGTTTCCTGGTACGGGGAGCCGTTGGATGCCAGGCCAAGGCCACTGGGGAACTGGGCTGGGGCCAGGAGATTAAGGCAACAGCTCCTGACTCAGTTCTGGGGCAGTGTGGGAAGGATCCTCCAGGGGAGGTGCCTGACTCAGGACACTCACCTGTGGCCTCTTGGCATGTGTTCATCATACATGCTGGGGGCCACTCATTCCCTGGGGTCATTCAGGGGCCTGGATCTTCCAGAGACCTTGATAGAACAGCACACATCAGGCTTCCCTCTTCTCCCCCACCAAAGTGGTACCCCTTTCTAATTCCTGAGTATAAATCTCCCAGGGAATTTCAGTTATACTCCGAGGCCCATTCAGAACTTAGAGAGAATCCTAGTATCAAAATGTGGAAGTCAGGTCACTTCCTCAATGTGCATTTAACTGTGGCCCTCAGCCATGCCCTTAGGCTGCCCCTGACTGCTCAGCCACGTTGAGGGCATGCTTGGCCAATGCCAGGGCCACTGTCTTCAGGCCAAGTAGCCTCCCCTTCTCCAGGTCCAAGGGCCCAGCCTTACCTGTCCTGCTACCTGACAGGCAAGGTGTTGGGACTAAGCCCCCAGCCGCAGGGAGTTGAACTGGGGCTTTGTCCCACAGTATCTTCCCCAGACACAGGTTAGCCCTGGGAGCAGATGGCTCTAAGTCTTTGGGCACTGGATTCTGGTCTAAATGCCTAGTGAACAAGAATAACTGCCTCCAGGTGGTCCAGAGAGAGCCATGGACTCCTCTTTATAGGTTTAACCCTGGTGGTGCCCCCCTCACCCCGGCAAGCCTGACATTCTCCTTGGGAACACAGACTCGTCCAAGTGTCAGCTTGAGCCAGACCCTAGGAGGAAGTATAGTCTGCCACCTGCCTTGGGCTGATCTCATGGGGCAGCCCTCAGCAGGCAGGCAGGGGGTCCCTGCTGTAGGGTATCTGTGCTGTGGCTTCATCCCCTAGGAATGGCTGTAGGCCAAGGCTGGGCAGGAAGCCAACCTTCAGACCAAGCACAGCATCCTGCCCTTTGCCCCTGCCCCCAGGCATAAGCCTACTCCCTGGCTCTGGTGACACTCCCTCCCAGGTAGATCGTAGGCCCCCTCCTGAGGTTGAGGAGTGACACCCTGGGTCTGAGACCTCAGAGACCCCAGGTGACTCCTTGAGCAAGGCCCAGACAGCCCCTCACACAGTCTCTTTTCTGTCTGCCCCCTTCAGACTCTAAGCAGAATGGCGATGCCAATGCAGTGCTGTCCGATGAGGAGGGAGGTGGCCTCACACAGCCTCTGGCCTCCGCCCCTACCCCCGAGGAGCGCCGGGCCCTGCGACGCTCTGCCACTCGAGACAGAAACAAGAAGGCAGCTGCCTGCTTCCTGCTCAGCGCTGGGGACTATGCTTGTGCTGATGGTAGTGTCCGGAAAGGTATGGCTCCCCGGGCCGGGCAGGTAGGAAGTCCCTGCAGAGCTAAGGTTCCCCAGTCCCCCCACACAGAGCTTGAGGTCTCCCAGCCCTGAGACTGTGGCTGCCATCTCCTCTGTCTTGTGTGCCCCTACTTTTAGAATGGGTACCTGTCTCCCAGTCCCTGGATTAGAAAGGCCACCTACATCCCAAAAGGGCACACAGAGCCCTCCCACTTGGTGCCCCCAGGGAAGAGTGGGGCTAGAGGGTTGAGGGGACATCATGACAGGGGTCCCTGCCCCTCAGCTCCATTTCCATCACCTACTCTACCTTCAGGCCCTGCTCCACAGAGTCATTGCCAGCCTCTCCCTAGGCCTCCCTTAAACATAGCTAAGGCTTCCCGATAAGTCGTCCCAGGAGATGCAGCAACATTCCGGAGTGAGGGAGCCTGGCACAGGCCCCACATCCTTCCATCCTGCACTGGGGTTCCTGCAGCCAGGATGGGCTGACCCCGATCTGCAAGCCCCTGGGTTGTGCCTGTCCTCTTGAGGCAGAGCCAGGGTTGAACAAGGGGCAGAGTGGCAGGGAGAGTGGGTCCCATCCAAGGAATCTTCTGAAGGATTTGGGGAGGTAAAGGGAGCAGCCATTCCGTGCTTGTCAGGGAAGGCTGAAATCCCACCACCAGCCCCAACCCTGCATCAGGCACAGGGCAGAAGTTGGGCTGTGGAGCTAGGGATTCCTGGCCTGGGAAAGGGGCACAGAAATGATCCAGGATGGTTGAGGGCCAGTGGTGGCTGGGAACCAGGGTCCTAAGACCAGATGCTTTTTCTACCCAGTTTTTGATCACCTTTTTTGTCTTTCTTGCCCTATCCCTGTGACCTAACTTACCTAAGTATCCTGCCTTGTTCCAAGACAAACCCTGATTTCCCCCGCAAACAAAGCTATTCCCCGGGTTCTCTGCCACTTCTTAGCCAGCCAGATTTCCCATCCCCACTTCCTACTGGCCTCAAGCCCCAGACTGGTTTGAGTGATGCAGGGGAAGTGGCAGCTATAGGAATAGCCTGTGATGCCTGTGTTCCCCAGAAGATGTCCCCTGGCCAGCCCAGGCATGTGGGCTCCTGGGGCACCTTCCCAGGCCCTTTCCCTGGCCCTCTCAGCACCACCATTCCCACGGTTAGGCCACCCTGACTCTACCCAGACCATGAGAGGCATGTGTTTAGCTTTGCTGGGCATGGGTTCTGTGGGGTGGCAGGAGCAGGAACAGTGGTCTGGCTCCTGGAAGGAGGCGGCCCAGAGGCCCCAGATAAAGGGCCCAGACCTTGTACCCGTGCCTGTGTTCCTCTGTTCACCCCCAGTCCCCAAACCTCGGGCCCTGGATGTGGCCTTCTCTTCTGCCTCCCTACCTACTTCCACTGAATCCTTGTTTAGGCCCAGAGTCTTGTTCTGGCTGGAGCATGCTAAGTGGACAGCCTAGAGGGGTGGAAGGGACCCCATCCCCATGCAGGAGTCGAGCACGCAGAGCTCGCTGGGCTCGCTTGCTCTCCTCCCTGAGCTATCGGGCTCAGTGGATGTAGGTGTAGAAGAGGCTGTGTGGGACCATGAGATACCGGGAGCGGGCCGCACCTGGGGAAGGGGCTGCACATGTGCGTGCACCGGGCAGGGAGCCTGCGCTCCACCACCCTATCTCTCTGGGGTACCTGTGGGGCCCAGCTGCTCTACTTTCAAGATGCCTGTACACTGCTTCTTGGCAACAAGCATGTAGCTCAGCCAATTAGAGTGACCTTCGTGAGGGAACAGGTGGGTTGCTGGGAAACAGGGCTTGTTAAGCAAGCGTGGCAATTAACATCGCCAAACTCCCAGTGCGCACTTGACAACTTTCCCCACGCCACACCATGCCTCCCTTCTCTGTACTCGGGCTACATTTAGGACCAGGAGTGAGTGGGCCCAGGCCTCCTCCAGCCACCGGCACAGACCCCATCGTTAACCTGTAGCTGCCCATGTGTCAGGGTGTCAGCTCCTTGGGAGGAAGGTGGGGCAGGTGCTAATTGGGGCTTCTTAGGGTCAAGAAAGCCAGTGCTGGAAGCTCTAGGGTCTTTGTGCAGCTGGGCTGTCAAGGAGCTGGAGGGGAACTTACCTGGGGACAGCGCAAGACAAAGGTCAGCTGGATATAGGACCCTGCAGTCTGTCCTCAGAAGCCCAGGTGACCCAGAGGTCAGGGAGAGTCAAGGAGCCTCTCCCAGGAGGGCCAGACCCCTCCACCCCAGCCCAGGGCCACCTGCCCTGCAGGGTCCCCTGAAGCGTGGATCCCTGGAGCTATGCCTCACTGACCCATGTGCCTTTTCTTCACCAAGGCTGTGAAAAGTCCCGGAGTCTAAACAACATAGCTGGAGCAGCTGGAACCAGCCTGGGGCTGTCTCCACTGGCATCGAGATACAGCTCACCCTATCCTCCAAGAAAACTCCTGCTCGCCCACCCCTTCCACCCCCTCACCAGCCCACCCCCTGGTCACTCTGCCACTTAGCTACACCGTCGCCTCTCCTCGCCTCCAGGCACGCACACACCAACAAGCACACTCACATGCCCTCCCAGCCCTCCTTCCTCCTGGGGCCTGAAGGGAGCTGCGGGGGGGTGGAAAAGAATTCAGGCCCCTGAGCCTTTCCTCTGCAGCGCCCGGCTCTCCAAAATGTTCAGTTCTGGAGCCTGAGAGCAAGGGCAGGTTACCCCCAGGGCTTCCGCCCCATCCCCCACCCATGCCGGTCTCTTCCGGAGCCATAGGTGCCAGCACACCCAGGACCTGTGTCTGCGCCCTGCTTTTCTCTCAGGGTCCCACCAGGGCCGACCTCAGCGGCCAGGCATGTGTGTGGTGACACACAGCACGCCTGGGACCAGTCAGCCTTGCTGGGGAGCCATGCCTGCATTAATATTTTTAATCACTGCAAATGTATTTCCATTCCTCGTGGCCTTTAATCAGTAACAAAACAGCCTGTCTGTCTGTCTGTCTGTCCACCCCACACCCAGACCAGCAAGGAAAAGGCTGTCACATGGGGCATCTCTGCTGGTGTAAGGGAGGTTTGACTCCTTGAAGAGCAGTGCCCACGGGCAGTGCTGCCCTAGGAGAAGAGGCCTGATGTCCTCCAGCTCTGGCCTGGGGCGCCGGTGGGGGTCCCTAGAGTTGTAGCCCCAGGCTTGGCGCAAGCCATGGGGGCACTGCCTAGGCATGGGAGGCCTCCTTTCCAGGGGCCTCTGCCCAGATTCGGGCGGGTGATGCCCAGCGGTGATGCCCAGCATCCCATCTGCACCCCGAGCTGCAGCATCTCTCTCCACGCTGCTTCCTCGGCTTCCGCAACAGTTTCTCTTCCCCTCCCGCTCCCTCAAACTCCCAGCCGTGCCTCTGAGTCACCTGCCGCTCCCACCCAGCCTCTGCGCTGTGTATTCCTGCCAGAACCGGAGACTCATCTAATTTCTATAATTAAGTGTATTCATTTACCTAACGAGCCCGGGAGCACAACAGGTTTGTGAGTCATTGGGTGAGCAGGGGTACACCTTGCGCAGGGGCTGCTGAGGGGATGTGTGAGGACAGCTGTCCTGCCCTCACCTGCTGCTGCCACTCCCAGGAATGGGGCCCTCCGCAGCCTGAGGAATGAGGCGCACCTCAGCCAAAACATTTCTTGTTTCACCTGGTGGGAATTAGACCTGACAACAGAGCCGTGTGCCTGGCAATTTTTAGAGTCAGATTATGCAACTTTGCAGAGGGAATGACTAAGTAAGGTCCATGTCTGCTCTTTCCACGGTGGGCAAAGACAGGATGGCAGGGCAGCATTCAGGGACTCAGCAGAGGCTGGGAAACCCCGGTCCACCCCAAAAGGTGAGATGAGAAGAAAGATCAGATTATCGCATGGGGTTGGGGGCATTGTGCAAAGCCTGTGCCAGGAGCATCCCCCTCTCAGTGCCTCCCTTGGCCTTAGGCAGACAGGAATGTCCCTTCCAGGAAAGTCTGTTCAGGGTGGGCACTGGGACACCCTGGCCCTGCTGTGCTCTGGGCCTGCCTCCCTCTTGCTCTCAGAAAGAAGTGATCCGTCAGAGTTGAGAAGAGGGGATATGGGGCCTCTGTGCAGCCATCCCTCAGAAGGGAACAGGCCCCCTTAAGTGACAGGGATGGAGAAGCCTGTGGAGCAGGATGGGGATGCTGGGCCCCTCTCCCCTCACAGCTGCCCCCACAGGGCTCCCTGGCACCGGGCGTCCCGGCTCTGACAGGGACACTTGAGCTAGGTGTCCAGGTTAGCACGGGTACCACAGCTATTTTCTCCTCTGACTTGTCTTTCTGGTTCAGGGAACTGAGGCCGCTATTTCTGTGGCAGCCTTCAAGTTGTCAGGAGCCCAAGTTTCCACGGCACCCACCGCCTTCTTCCCTCCCACAGGGACGGGTCTGCTCACAGCACCCCTATGGTGGGCACAGATGTCCCTGGGCGACAAGATGCAGCAGTGCCAGGCTGGAGCCCCTAATGCCTTGGGGAGGTGGGCTCTCACACATCCCTCCTGGCTCTCTGGCTTTGTAGGAGAGAGAGAGGACCCAGCTAATGGGAGAACTTAGAGGGCCTTCCCAGGGTGCTGGGGAAGGGCAGAGTGAGTCAGTGAGTCCTGGCACTGCAGAGCCCCCACTGTACACCAGGCTTTGCCAGGGAGGTGACTGCTGCACAGGCCTCGGGCTTCCCTCCTCGGGAGAAGGCTCTCTCTCACCCACCACCCGAGACTAGTTTGTTTTCCTTGGATTGAAGTGGACCTGCACCTACTACTTAGGCTTTGAGAAGTCCTTCTCCTGCAGCTGGGGCCCAGCCCCTTTCCACAGAGCAGGGAGGCAGCCCAGGTGGGAGTTCACAACCACCTTCTAGTCTACCAGGGCTGCGACAAACCTAGAGGCCACTTCTCAGGACTTCTGAGAGGAGGGGCTGCAGCCGAAGCCTGGGCTGGCAGGAGCTGAAGGGAAGGCAGCCCTTAGGCCAGGGTTGCTCTTTCACAGAATTTCCTGGAGAAGGAGGGCCTCTGCCCTGGCCAGAGAATGTCACCCTCTGAAATCCCTGCCCCACCCCTAGGTTCCTAGGAAGACCCCTGGGGATGGAGAGTCCATGGACACCAGTGAAAAGGCAGCCTAAGGCCATTACCTTCCTGAATGGGGTGCTCTGCTCCCTTGCTCTCTGGAGTACTTCACAGCCTTGCTGTGACTCATGCCTCACTCTGTGCCCATCCAAGACCCCCCAGTAGCCCACACATTCTCACCAGTGCATCTTGGGTTCTAGTTGCCTACAGGAAGCCTGGAGGCACTCCCTCCCTCCCCTAGTGGTGGCAGGGTATTGCTTAACCTATGCAGACAGGTTGGTGTTAGGAGTTCAGGGCAAGACCACAGCTCTCTTTGCTTGTTCTCAGAAATGGGGCTCTAAGAACCTTGGGCTTCTCTGATTTTCTCAAGGATGGTAGTCAGAGGCCCGCAACACTAGTGGGCCGAGGGGCAGGGTTTAAGGAGGTGGCTGGGGCACACAGTCTGAAGGAGATGGAAACAGCATCACCCTGAGATGAGAGTACCTTTCCCTAGAAAAGTGATAGAGGTGGCCGGGCAGCTAGGGTAGAAGCTATGAGGTTTGGATGCCGAATCTGGTCCCCACTTGACAGGAGGCCAGGCCCTGGACCTCAGACCTAATACCTGCAGGGGTTGTCCCAGTGTGGCCTGAAGGGGGCTGAAACTCCCACCCATATTATTGACCCAGATCTGCAGCTGAGACAGCAGCATCCCTACCTGCCTTCCCTGTGCCCCCACTGGGGAGGTTGTGGAAGGGAAGACCCAGGTCACACACATCCCAGGCTGAGGATGGGATCCCAATAAGGGCTCTCTGAGGGGTCGGGTTTCTCACTAAGATGCTATTTCCTGACCTTCTCTCCTGAGACAGGCACATTCGTCCTCCGTGACCTTCCCCTTCAGCATTCACCTGAGGCTGCATGCCCTCCAGCTGCTGGGACTCTGTTCCTGCCACAGTGAGGAAGGGGGCTGGGCACGACATGGCACCATACTCAGGAGCCTTCTTCACCAGCTCCTTGGGACAATGGAATATCCCAGGGTGGTGATGGCAGATGGAGCTATTTGGGGGAGAGCTCAAGTTGGACAGGTACCAGCTGGGGTGATGGCTGATGAGCCACAGGCCACATCAGGAACTTTCCCCACTGCCTCCATGCCAGGCTGCAGGGCTGTGGTCCCTCTCTCCATTGCACTGGAGCTTTGAAGACCTGAGAGGCTAGTGGTTCCTGGAGCTAGTGGTTACCTGAACAGGTATGGAGATGAGCTGCAACATCACCCAACTCACCTTGGCCAAGAGTTGGGTTGGCAGAGGGATGATGAAGGGCTCACCTCATTCCCTGACCCATCCCTGCTCTTCCTGGCCTCTTAGCCCTGGGTTCCTCATGCCTTCCAGCTCTGCTCCTGGCCTGTTCCTTAGCCCACAGCCTGTGGGTCAGCAGCTGACTTCCTTCTAACATCTCATTCTTTGTTTCTACCTTTCCTTTGCTGAACTCCCTGCCCCCCCTCCAGAAGGCAATGTTGAGCCGAAAGTGTGCGTCCCAGTGTCTCACACCTGTGCTCTTTAAACACAGAGACCTGCCAAGACGCCCTCTCGTCCAACTATGCCCAGGCTGAAGTCCTCACCCTCTCTTAAAGCGGCACCAACGTGAGAGAGACAGGCAGACAGACAGAAAGCCAGAGGCTTAGGGAAACTCTGGAACCCAGGCAAGACTCTTTCGCTGGGAAAGACTCAGATATCCTTGTTTGCACAGGACTGGTGGAAAACCTCCCATGCAACCCTCGGGGCCTGGAGCCATCTGGGTCTGATGTTCTGTTCTACTATTGTACATTGAAGAGATATATATGCACATATAGTATCTATATTCATACATACTATACTCTTGTGTGTAGTGCACGTGCTATTGGTGGTTTGTCTTTGTTAGGCTATGTCTCTCCAACCCCTTGGCCTACCCTGAGTTTCCCACCCCTTTCCCTTCTCTGATTCTTTGTTGTTTCTGCTGACCTTGTGTGTGGAGTGCCCCAGGAAAAGTGCACCTGGGAATGGCCAGTCCAGCCAGGTCATCCCAGGCTACTCTCTCAGGGGTGTTTCCCCTGTCAGCAGGTGACCTGTTGAAGTCTACTGAAGGCCAGACTGCCCTCCAGAGTCACTGCTCCACTAGCTGCACCCCAGTTGTCGGGGGACTTCCAGGGACTCCTCTGCAGCCTCTTCCACTCCTTCCTCCACTCCTATCTGTGTCCTTGACTGAGGGGGGCATTTTGTCATTTTTTATTTTTGATTTTTCTGTCTCCTTCGTCTGTTTGTTTTCAAAGATGCTGCTGGGCAGACGGGCAGGGAAGGGGTCTGTCTGCCCATCTGGCTCAGGGGTCTGAGAAGGGGAAGCCTCGGGCGAGAGGAGACCAGTTGCAATACTGTACTTCCTGGCCGGTGGCCAGAGGATGTGTGCAATAGCAGAGGCCAGGTGACCCCTTCAACCTTGGCCTCTGCCCCTCCCTCGGCCCTCCCTCCCTACCCTATTTTTCCCTGCCCCTCCCTGGTGTTGGTCAGTCCTTTTCTAAAGCTGTCCCCTTGTGTGTGTCTGAGGCATGCCTAGGCTCGGCCTCGCGCCCTGTCCGCATGCCTTCAACTGTCATGCTGTGCTCGAGCCCCAATAAAGACATCTGGAGCATCCTGCTGCTCCTGCTGTGTGAGCACCTGCCTCTGCCTCTCCTTTCTGGTTCTGTGTCTGTGGGGACCTCCCTGGGCACCCACCCTCAACACCTGAGGAATGCAACACACTCATAGTATAACCCTGCCCCACCCCTGCATTTTACAGCTGGAGACTAGTGTTCAGAGAGGAAAAGTCATCTGCCTGAGGCCACACATAGAGGACTAACCCAGGACCCCTGACTCCCAGGCAGTGTTCCAGTCTCCACTGCTGGCCCCAAACAAACCCTATGGAAGAAAAGACGTTTCTTGGTTTAAGGAATTACTCTGTCTTCCTGCTTGTTGTGCAGGGGCCCTCCCCTCTTTCCTGCAATTGCACCAGTTCTAAGTGGGCCAAGGCCCCAGGGATGCCAAAGTCATGATGACTGGATGGCTGACGTACTGAGGCCAACTAGGGACCTGTGGCGTGACCAGGGACCCCTTAGGGATGGGGAGTGAACACATCCTGGGCCCAGATAGGATGGGCCGTGACTCTCAGTGTTGTCCCTCTCACACTCACATGGGGCACACACAGGGCCAGCTTCATGGGTGTACAACCTGTGCAGTTACTCAGAAGGGCCCCATACTGGGTTTAATGCTCAGCTGTCACTATCATGAAATTAATAATTGTTGAACAAGGGGCCCTGCATTTTCATTTTGCAGTGGTCTTTTCCAGGTCTGAGTGCATGTTTGTCTCTCCTTATTCTTATGTTACTCCTCAATCTCTTACTCTGGGCATAAACTTGGAGTCACAGGGGCCTCAGCTCAAAGTCTTGATCTGCCACTTGGTAGCTGGGTAACTTGGGAGCTACTCACTGAACCTGCCTCCCTGTGTGTCAGTGGGGTTAATGATAGCACCTGTTTTAAAGACCGTGCACATGAAGATGCTGGCACAGTGTTGGGTGTCTGCGGATGACATACAGTAGATATACAGTGAGGGTTAGTTCCCGCCCCGTTCCTGTACCTCTCAGGCTTTTCCCCACAGATTTCTGAGATCTCTATGTCCAGTCGCACCAAGAAAGAACAAGAGTACACCCGGGAGCTGTCTGGGGCAGTGTGGAACAGCAGGGTGAGGATAGCATGGCTGAGGAGAGGGAAGAAGCCAGGGGAAGCCTGTTCCCGAAGCAGAAGAGAGAATCAGGCTTAGAGCCTGGGCAGCAAGGCAAGGCGGTGGCAGGCAGCCAGTGTCAATTAAAGCTAAAATCTCTCCTCCAGCAGTGGAGGGCAAACAGGCTGTGGCCCCCCCGCCCCCCCCCCCCCAGGCAGGAGAAAGCCATTTACAGCCAGGCTGGCCTCACAGAAGCCTGGCCGGCGATAATGGGATGGGATGCACTACTGACTCCATAATGGCATTACGCATCAGGGCCCACGTCCAGAATGGCTGTTTTCTTTGTAGATCAATGTGGAACCATTTCACGGTCAGAGGGTAAGAACCCGGCAAGCAGCCCAGGGGTACCAGATGCCAGGGTGGGCCTGAGAGGGCTGAAGGGGATACTGCTGGGTCCCTGGTGACCCCTGCAGACCTGCAGAGCAGGAGAGGGCAGTGTGCAGGAAGGCAGAGGTCAGTGAGAAAAGCAGACTGCCCCTCCTCCCCACCACGCAGAAGCAGCAGGCCGTGCTGTCAAGGAAGAAAAGGCTCTGGCTTCCTCTGGCCCCTGAAACTGGAGTTGAGCCCAAACTGGGAAGCTGGTTAACAGAACAGGACACTGTGGTGATCGAGACAGACTTTTGGAGTCAGGCAGACTTGGGTTTGAGTCCTGGCTCCATCACTTCCTAGTTGTGTGACCTTAGGCAAGTTACTTAACCTGTCTGAACCTCTATTTCCTCAGCTTTAAAATGGGAGTAATAACAGTCTCTACCTCATTGAGCTACTGGGATTAAATGAGTCAGTGCCTGTAAAACCTTTAGCACAGGGCCTAGCATGTAATCATTGCTTACAAATATTAGGGAGTGGGGGGAGTATTATAGAGCAACTCACTCCAGTAACAGATGACCAGTTTGGGTTGCTGTCCTCACTTTTCAATGAATCAGGCTCATTTCAGTGAAGCCCTTAACTCCTTGTGCAGGAGGAAGCGTGAGGATGATAATACCAAACAGCTAACATTTATTGCGTGCTAAGCAACACATTTAATGCTCATAAGAACACATTCCAAGATTGGTGTTGTTATTACCTTTGTTTCACAGAGGAGGAAACCGCAGCACAGCAACGTCAGGTCATTTCTCCAAAGTCACACAGCCAATAAGTAGCCACGCTGGGATCCAAACCCAAGCAGTCTGGCTCTGTGGGCCCAGTGCTCAGCCGCTATGTAAACTGAATAGGGCTTGTGAGTCATAACCCCTGGTGTAGGGGGTTGTGCCTTTAATGTTTTTCGTTTCCTTAATCTTAATTGATTCTCATGGCAGAGATACTGTTTTTCCCTTTTATAGATAAGAAAATCAAGGCTTGGGGAAGTGAATGGTTAAACTCACTCTCCCTTTTACAGTTTGTGCGCACACCCCCCCCCCATATACATAAAGGAAGAGGATGTCTTCTCAGGCTTCATTAATCAAAAAATGGGAGGTAACACCCAGCTCAGGGAGTGATGGGTTTCTTCCCTCTGTGACCCCACTGGACTTTTATTATCTGACACACAGAAGAGAGTGAGTGGGGTTGGACTGCTCTGGAAGCGAAGTTACTTGAGAAGCAGTTCAGCCTGGAGAAGACTGGGTGGAAACCTGATCCTCAGCTTCAGGTGTCTGAAGGGCACCAGTGGAGAAGTGAGTTTAGATTATTCTCTGATCCCAGAGAGCAGATCTGGGACCAACAGGCAGAAATGTTAGGAAAGCAGATCGGTTTTAAGTAAAGAAGAATCTTATTTTGTTGTTTTCCTAGCTATTACGAATTTAATACAAGGTACTGGAAAGCATCCCATACCAAATCAATAGGGAAGCCCCTGCCACCCTCCCTCCATCCATTCTCCTCTGGGGAGGTGACACTGTTAACATCTGATGTGAGTCCTTCCTGCCTTTTTGAAAAAGAGAAGCTTTCTAACAAAACTACCAAATCGGAATGGGCTGTCCTGCGAGTGGTAAAAGTCCTGTCCCTGAAGTGCTCGGAGAGACAGTGGATGATGGTGTGCTGTGCCAGGAGTTGTTGGGAGAATTTCTGTTCAGTGTGAGAGGTGGGATTGGAAGACCTCGGCCTATTCTAAGACTTCGACTTAGTGGCCCGCACAGCCAGCTTGTGGTGGAGGGAGGCCCAGGACGCAGAGTTCAGATGGGCTCCTTTCCCAACTCTGTCTTCCTCCGATTCCTCTCTGCCTCTTCCCGGCCCCTCAGGGGTGGGCTTGGGTTGTGATGCGGTCCATTGCCCACCCTCCTGCAGCCCCTGTGGCATCACTGCAGTGAGCACTCCTTCATTTCCCAGCTCCAAGCCCTGTGTGTAGACACGCTAATACCCACGCAACAGGTGGCACGCGAGCTGGCTCAGTCGCCTGGGGCTGGGGTGACTACACCTAGCCCCGGGACAGCATGCATCACTCCAGAGGGCTGCCAGGGACTCCAGGGACCTGGCTCGCTCCTGGACACCCTCATTTGGGCCCGACCCAGCAACAGGGGCTGAGGAGAGGGAGCCAAGAGGAGGGCTGTGGCTCCAAGTGAGAGTGGCCAGAGGCCTTCTAATGCTGGCCTTGGAAGCCTCTCCTTTCCCCACAAGATTGTGGGGCCTGTCCCCCCAGCACCTTGTATCTGCCTGCTTCTCCAGGGATTCCTGGAAGGTTGGTTAGCAAGCATAGGCTAGGGCTATTCAACACAGGTCTACTGGAAATGCAGACTTTTGCTTTTGGCTGGGTTAGGGTCCCTGCTTCCTAAATTAGCAATCTCTGGTTGCTGGCAGAGTGGGGACCAGGTTGCTTCCTTTCTCTCTCCACACACTCTTTCCTAGGTGATCTCATCTACTCTCGTGGCCTAAACATTCTTCAGGTGCTGGTGACATCTGCATTTATAGTTCCAGTCCAGAAATCCCCTCCCAGCTTCATTCATTGAACAAGCACGTGGTGAGTCTCCTCTGTTCCAGGCACTGCTCTACATGCGGGGTGTACAGCAGAGACCCAGAGAGACAACCCTTCCTCTCGTGCTCCCCATGCTCACTGACGTGCCTGCCTGGCCGCGCCATAGGCGTCTTCACCGCTTCCCTGACGCTAAGCGTCGATTGCACCCTCTGCCTCCCTGGTCCTCCCCTCTCACTGTCCTACCCCCACCCGCCCTGAGGCTGAGCCAGAAACCGGGGTGTCATTGTTAATCCCACCCTGTCATTCCTTAATTCGCTCATTTACCATATATTAAATCTCCATTAAACACCCGTACTCTGCCCTTAGGGAAGCAACAGGGAACAAAGTGACAGGATCTCTGTCCTCATGGAGCTTATATCCTAATGGGGGAGAGAGCAAAAGACCAGTAGATGAAAAATACATTATCTCCCACCCACTTTCCAATCCATTAACAAGTTCTGCATTTCTAGCTCTGAAATACATGTCACATATTCTCTGTTCCCGCCCTCTTCACCGCACCCTCTGAGGCTGGACGCCTGCGGAGCCTCCTCCCTGACCTCCCCGGGTTGCGCCTGCCCTTCTACCGCCACTCGCCACCCCGCCGCTGGGGAGAGCTTCTTAAAATGGAAACCCGATCGTGTTACCCCTGCTTAGAACCCTGCTGGCTTGGTTCCCTCTGCATTTCGAATAAAACCCAAACTCCTCAGGGGGCCTTTAAGGCCCTGCTGCTCCTCAGGCCCTTCCAGCCTCTGCCCTCAGCCCCTGGGACGGGCAGCCACTCTCCCCTTGTGTTTTTGCCCGTGCTGTGCCCTCACGCCCGCCCCGCTCCCCCCACCCCCAGTCCTTCTCGCCCTTGGGGCCAGGCTGTAAATGTCACTTCTTTGGTGAGGCGTTTTCCCCTCACCACACCCACCCCTCTGCCTCGTGTCGTTTTCTGTCACTGCAGCCAGTTCGTTTCTTCATGGTACTCCTTGTTCTTTGTAACCACATATTTGTTTATTGCCTGCCTCTCTGTAAGTAGCTAGGGCCGAGCGCAATGCTGGGGGCTCCATAAATGTTTTATGAACAAATGAATGGCTGGATGGATGGACAGGCAGGAGATGGGCCTGGCGCGAGTGGCTGCCGCACTCTGTCCTCTCACCCCTCCAAGCTCTGTCTCCAGCTGGCTTTTGCACCTCACTTCTAGGGCATTCCTGGGAGTCCTTGGGGAATGATGTGAAAGCTCTTCTTTTTACATTATGCATTTCCTGCCTGAGAAACCGTCAGAATAATGAGGAGGGCTGAGGGAGAGAGTTCCCGCCGCTCTCCCCCTCTCTCCTCTTTAGAACTTACCATTTTCTACCTGGTGTTTTTTGGTACTTGTCAAGTTCCCCTTCCCCAGCTGAGCTGCTCAAGGGCGCTGCTTCATCCTGGCTGCCCCATGCTCCGCGCACAGTAGGTGCTCAGTGAAATGTTCAAGTGAATGAAGGAGGTGATGGGAAAGGAAGAAACGAGTAAGAAGGAAGAGCGAGGGAGAAGAGAAGGAAAGAGGAAGAGGAGGGGGACAAAGGGAGTGACTAAGAGACCAAAAACGAGGGAGGGAAGTGAGGTTGGGGAGGGGAAAGGCGGGAGAGAGCTAGAGCCGGGCGTCGCCTTGAGCCGACACCCCCAGCCCACCCCTTCCAGTCCTGCCCGTGCCCCAGGCGGGCAGCGGGGCTGCTGTGCCATGCTGAGCTCTGGGCTCACCGACCCCAGGGCGGGCGGGACTGCCCCTGAGGGGACCTCTGCAGGGACCAGAGCCCGGGATTCCTTAACCCGAGGCACAGCTCCGTTGCTGATGTCCCTAGAGACTCCCTTAGCACCTCTGCCCTCAGTTCCTCATCTTGAGCCCCTGGTCCAAGGACAGTTAACTCCAAATTCATTATCAGGGATCAAATGTTCCGAGCAAACAAACACAGACTTTCCTCCATGCCCTCAGCCCTCGGGCCCCAGAGGCTAGGCTCACAGAAGAGGCGTCTGCCTCCTCTTCACGCCCGTCTGCCCCTGGGGAAGACCAAGGGGTGAGCCCAGGAGGATAGGAGGCCCAGAGGATCTGTTCTGGAGTAGCCGTTGCCACAGTGGCCCTCCCTGGGGTGGAGGCTCCCAAGCTGCCATGGAAAGCAGAGTTGTGCCACCGCCTGGCACCACCACCACCAGGGCTGCTCCCAGGATCCTTAATCCTAACTAGCCACTGAGTGGCCAGTCTGTGCCATCCTCTCAGTGCACGAGGTGGCCACAGTACCAGGGAACAGAAGTCAGAACCAGCCCTCTTCCCAACACCCCAGCCACATCCAGCCTGTGCACCAGGACCTCCTCCTCCCCTGAGGAGACAACACTGTTTACACTCTTCACAAATGGATTAGGGATCTCATTTCTCTCAGGACCCCACTAGAGGTGGCAGCCAGCTCCCAGGGAGCCTAGCAGGGGGAAGGTGAGGGTCGGGGGAAGGTAAGAAGGCTCCAGTTTTACCAGTCTCTCTGGTGCCTCAATGCCTGACTGTCGCAAGCTGGATTTGCCTGGACAGGACTAGAAAGTTGGTCTCTAATACTCTCTCTCTCTCCTCCTGGGTTCCTTCCCACCCCTGCCGGCAGACTGTCACTACCATCCCTTACTGCCCCCCAAACATACACACACATCTCCAGGGTCCTTCTGCTCTCTTCACCCTCTCTTTGTTTTCTAATCTATGCACAAGAAAGTATCCTTTGTCAGTCATCAACACTCTAGTATGAATTAGGGCCCATGTATATTTTATTTCCTAGGAGATAGGATTGCTAGACCTCCTCCCATCTTATGGAGCGAGAGTCTTATTCTCTGTGATAGGAAATCCTTGCACCAGAGTCCAAGCAGGGCAGGTGACTTTTTTGATCCTTGCATGGGTTAAATGAGAGGCCAGGGCTCTGCAAGGAGTTCTGTCCTGGCTCTGATTAACATAAAAGAAAATGGAGCACAAGAGGGAAATCAGAAGTGATAGGAAAATAGAAGTGACCTCTGTCTGGAAGATCCTTCTTCTCCCTTTTGTCCCCTTCTCACATTCCGTCATTGAGTCCTCGGCCTGGTAAACACTTACTCAGCCCTGGAGGCCCACCCAACTGTCTCACCTACTCCAAGCATCCTTCCTGGATTCTCCCAGGCAGAATGCCTCTGTCCTTCCTTGATGCTCTCACAGCACTTTGCATATCCCTCCATTATAGCACTTCCCCAGTGGTAACTTGTTGCTTGTTTGCTCATTTATGGGTGCTTCACTTATCAGTGCTTTTGTCTCCAACCCCTGCTCAGTGCTCAGGGGCTCCGTGGTGAACAAAGGAACAAAGAAATGAATGAATAGGTAGTGAATGAATTAGCTGCCCACTGCTGACTTCTGTTGTTCACACCTGTCATTCCAGCCTGTGTCTGGGTCTCAGAATTTGTCCAGAATAGTTCCCTGGAATGCAGGGCCTCTCACTTCACCACCCCACCACCATGTGCCAGCCAAGTCTCCTCCCACCCACCCCACCCTCACCATCAGTGCTCCCATCCAAAGCCCCCCACTCCCCCAAGCTTCCCAGGCTGCAGCCATCTGGGCCTTTCTTTTCTGGTATGAGTGGCTGTGATTTGCATCAGAGTCCAGCTGGAATAGCCGGGGGTCATGTCCTGGGCCTTTCCTTCTCCATCTTCTTCCTTCTCAGTCTTCATTAAGGGTGTTCTATGAGCCTGCCGCCCTCCCCAACTCTCTCAGTGCTAGTCAGGTCCTTGGGTTTGTGCTCTTGGACAAGATCTCCACTGCATGAGTGGACCAAAGAAAGAAAGGCTGGAAAGGGTTGTTTCCATAGGGGTTCAAGCCAGTGCCATGATATTGCTGGGCCTCAGGTTCCACATCTGTGAAATGGGAATTAAGCCTCCCCTGCCTTCATCCAAGGGTGATATGAAGATTAAATGAGAAAGTGGACAGAGGGGTCCTCTGGAACCCCTAGCGCACCACCTGAGGTAGGGGTTATCATTCCTCTGACCTTCTCTTAGGGACCTAGCTGTTTCTCCAGAGTCAGAGAGCAGGTGCCTCTGGAAGTAATACTAGCTAACATTGAGTGCTTATGACAGGCCAAAACATTGTGCTAAGCCCTCTACATGGATTAATCCTCAGAACAACCCCAGGAGGTAAGTGTTCTTTTTATAATATTGCTTGCATTTTACAGATGAGGAAACCAAGGCGCAGAGAGTAACTTGATGGCGTTCTCACAGATTTCACAGGCCGATTTTGACCATGCTCCACCACTGGCTCCATGGCAAGACACAGCCACAGGTGGGAGCTGGCCCCTCAGCACCAGCACCCCCGCTGCCACTGATTCACTGCCCATGCCCAGATAGCTCATTCTGGCTCCGATGGTTTTGCCACATATAAGCTGTATGACCTCAGGCAAATGACTCAACCTCTCTAAGCATGGTCTTTGAAATGGGGTTAATTCATACATCTCCTCCAGATTTTGCCAAGAGGAGTAAATGGAGGCGGAATATGTGAAACAGCTAGCCAGACCCAGACAGGTGACCGGTGCTCAATGCGTGTCCTTCCCCATCAGGGCGTGGGGGATGGCAGGCCTAACTTTCACAACAGAAGCAGCAGAAACCGTTCTCAGAAACCCCTTGCTAGGCCCATTCACTGTGGGATGGTGGGATGGAGGCACGTCCAGCTTGAAGCAGGGCCTTGGAACATGGATGCTTGTGAGACAACTCACTGGCATGGCCATCTCCCTCTAGTTACCCAGAAGCAGCGATACCTGTGCGCTTGCTTCCCAGAGCAATGAGAAGTCGGAGGAGACGGAGGAGACGCACACAGTGGCCACCCCTAAGACTGCTCCCTGTGCTTGGGTTGCCTTGCCCGCCTTCCCTTCCTCCTCTCTCCCCCAAGGCCCTGGGGTCAGGAGCTGCCCCCAAGACCTTTCTACACACACCCTGCAGCTACTGGGAATGGATCCAAGGAGGGCCCGACTGACAGCAGGATGTCAGGAGGCAGGAGGAGGAGGGGAGAGGGGATGGCAGATAGAGGAACAGGAGAAGTGAGGGAAAAGGCAGGCAGGGAAGGGGCGGGAGGAGGAGGGAAGGAGGAGGGGCTGGGCCCGGTTGTGAGCAGAGGCTGTGGGGCCTAAAATGAACTGAACAGGCTGGAAATAGAACAGCTGGGCAAATCCCGAACGCTCTGTTTGGGTGTCTGCTGAGCAAGCACGTGAAGGAACAGAACAGGGGCGGCAATTCAAGGAAGGAATGGACCATTCACCTCAGAGGTCGGTCAGAGCAGGACGCATTTATTCCAGTCCAGCAGAGATTAGTCAGGGTTCTTTTTCTGGAGATATTTTCTTTATGTAATCATTGTTTTTAACAGGCTGGCTTGGTGGCTGGGTTAGCCTGACACCACCCCATCCTTGGCAGGTGGAAGGATTGAGTTACTTTGAGACTAAGATCACTCTGGGCTTTTAGTCTAACTGTAGATGCGACTGGCTTCAGGGGAAGAGATCTTAATGAACTTTCCAAATGGAGACTTAGGCATCTGAGCTGTGTAATGGAATACCACTTCCCTTATTAGAACAAAGCCCAGTCCCCAGATGAGTCAGGGCTGGCCTGGGGGGCCTGCCTCTCTCAGCCCCATGGAACCGCACCATGCCTTTTGATGACCTCACATGACATGCACACTTCACCTCTGGAGGTGCCCAGGCCACCTGAGGCTCCACAACGATGGCTCCTCCCCGCCCCGCCCCCCCCCCATCGCCAGCAGTATCACCTCTTTGCTCTTTCCCCTCCCATCCTGTAGTACTTGGTTTCTGTCTTCCTCCACTCCCCCAAACACTTTCTCTCTCTTTCCCCACCTAACCCTCATGGAGATTCCTGGATTTCAAAGAGAATTTGCTAACTTTCAGGGCCCATGAACCCCCTAAATTATAGCACGGGTTGTATGTATGTGTGAGTGAATGTACATTTTCTAGAGGGAGGATCAAGAGTTTTCATCAGATTCTCAGAGGAGCTTTTCCCCCCACAATATGAAGACCTATCAGTCTAGAAGTTAGACATTGGGCCATACAGGCTATGGACATAGCTGGAGCCAGGTGGCCCCTGATGGCTCCTTTTTGGCCCATCCCAAGGAGTCCTCACTTTGGGGTTTGTGCTCCATCACTGATTTTTCTAGAGTCCAGATCAGCTCTACTTGGGACCAAATGTGGACAGGAATTAGGGGGCCTGAGCGCTAGCCTTGCACTGGCTGTGCAGTTTTGGCAATTTGGTTAACTTGGCTGAGCTGCAGTTCCCCATTTGTAAAATTGGGGATAATACTGCCCACCTTAGTAGGTTCTTACAAAGCTCAAATGAAATCCTGTGTCCCTACTATTTAGCTCAGTAACTGACATATCATAAAGCTTCATTTCCTTCCTTCCTCTCTCTCTTTTCTGGATCAACTCTAAAGCCCTTTCTGCATTTAATAGGTAGACTCCACTAGAGGACCTTTGAGAAAACCTAAATTGGGGAGAGAAAAAGCACAGGGCATCCCACAGCCTCCCCACAAGGGGCTGGAGGAGGGGTGGATCTGGCAGAGGATGGAAGAGGGAGATATGAGTGATCAGAGAGTCTTAGCGAAAGTGCGAGGGATTGTGTGGCAGAGAGGCAACCGAACCCATATGTGATATTTGGAACACAGCTGGCTATCAGGCTGGATTTTGGCTTTAATCAAATATTTGACATTTTGTGGAGCTCAGTACTAAACATGAGGCTGGAGCTGTCGGGCCTAGGTCCAGTCCCCAAGTTCCAACTCAGTTCCCTCTGCTGCTCTGGGCTTCAATTTTCCCTCCTCTCCTGTCATCAGAAGGCATTCACAGGAAGCTCCAGCCCGTGACCAATTCATGATCAATTCACATGAAGCGAGGAGAAGTCTTATGTCTAAGAAGATTAGATCAGAATTTTCCTGTTTCTGGGTGGCTAGTCCTGCACATGGTGATTGTGTAACCCCAAGTGGGAGTCCACTGCCTTCCTACACTGGCCACCTAGAAACATGTCTCAATGTATCAGCCACAAGGAAGTTTTTGTTTTTTGTTTTTTTGAGACAGAGTCTTGCTCTGTTGCCCTGGGTAGAGTGCAGTGGTGTCATCATAGCTCAAACTCCTAGGCTCAAGTGATCCTGAGTAGGTGGGACTACAGGCGTGTGCCACAACACCCAGCTAATTTTTCTATTTTTAGTAGAGACGGGGTCTTGCTCTTGCTCAGGCTGGTCTCAAACTCCTGAGCTCAAACGATCCTCCTGCCTCAGCCTCCCAGAGTGCTAGGATTACAAGTGTGAGCCACTGAGCCCAGCCGGCCCTAAGGAAGTTGATTTAAGACCCCTTGGCCCCGACCCCATGCACGTGCATGCACGTACCACCAGGAGAGCCAGCTTGAGAGATTTCAGAGCTATCCTGAAATCTCTCCTCCGCACTGCCTCTTCCCTTCCTGTTGGCCATGGACTCTTGGCCAAAAGAAGCTTGTCCTGTGCATGTGTATTATCTTCAGGTAGAACCAGAAGTAAAACAAGTCAGTTTCCTCTTTCTGACATTGATGGGGTAGGGATCAAGGAGGATGTGTCAGAGAATTAAGGGGTTCTTTGTTCTTCCTACTCTCTGTGTCTATTCCAGCTCTACCTGCCCTTGTCTGACCTGCTTCTTGCAGAAATGAGAGACTAGCATCCTAGGGAATGCCCATAAAGTACTTTGGGCTTCTCAGATGTAAAGGGCAAGTGAAATCAAAGCCGGCTCTTATCTCCACCCCGATGATAAAAACAGTCCAAGCCTGTTTCTTGCCTCACTTGGCCAGTGGCCGAGTTATGTCAAACTGAGATTTCTCTTACCTCTCACTAACCTGGCCCTAAAGGCTGCCAGAGTATCAGCTACTAAGTCACCAGTCTATAAAAGTCATCGTGCAGCCTTCCTCAGATCCCATGCAGTCTTTACTCCGTCCTGACCTTAGAAGCCACCTTGTCCCCTCTACCAATGCTTTTTTCATCCTTGATTTGGGCATCCCATCTGTCACTTGATGCCCAGAAAATATTTTTAGCTACTAACCATGACACAAACTTCATCCCAATTCACAACTGGGGTGAAGAGAGGATAGGTAGGGAAGTTGGAGAAGATTCCACCAGCCACAGGGCTAACAGCTCCTTGAAGGAGCTGGCTAAAAGACAAGTCTGGTCATGCCCCATCCTTTTCTGAAAACCCTTCTCTGACTCCCTGCTGGATAAGGGTGAGATGCCTCAGCATGGCTTCCCCATCTGGTCCCAGCCCATCTTTCAGGCCTCAGTCAGTCCCTGCCTCTCCCTCCCACATAACCGTACTCCAGCCACAAGCACACGTGACTGTTCTTCGAACGTATGCACTTTCCTGCTTTGGGTCACACTGTCCCCTTTGCTTGGAGTGTTCCCCCACTACTTCCTCCATCTTGTGAACCTACTTCTCCTTTGTGCAATCTTTTCTAATCCACTCCATCCCACGAGCAGAATGTAGCACCTCACAGCCCTTGATATACCTTTGCAAGAGGATTTGTTGCACTACATGTTTACTCGACTGCCTTGAGCAAACCCTTTCAAGGACCATAGATTAGACTCACCTTTCCTGTAGGCCCGGCTGACTAGGTCACAGGGACCTATGTAGATATGTTGGAAAAAATGATCCAAAATGTAGATAAGGCCAAGAAGATGACTGCATGTTCCTTCAGTGTCATACTGAAGCTTTGTCTTACAGATCCACAGGAGGATTATTTGATTCTCTAGAACTGTGCTATCAACAGATGGCTGTTGAGTGCTGGGAATGTGGCTAGTGCCACATGTCAAAATGACAATATTTTGGATGTGTTGGGTTAAATAAATTATTAAAATTAATTTCACCTGTTTGTTTTTATTTTTACTGTGGCTACTGGAAACATTTTAATTACACACGTGGTTCACATTATATATCTATTAGAAAGTGCTGCTCTAGAAGACTATATAATTGTCTGACTTTGTCATTTGCCATTATCAATTAGAGGCTCAGACTGTGCAGTTGTGTGTCAACTTGTATATTTTTTTGTCTGGTGGAGATTCAAATGATTTCTGTCCAGTAGGAAAAATAACCCCAGTTTTACTGCCCTGTAGGATGTTAAACAGATTTGTCTTTAACTTACAAAAAAATTATTTTGGTGTGCCTTTCTTTCAAATCCCAGTTCCTCAAATGCTCTTTGAACCAACTTTATCATCTTATTGGTTCCCTTGTTAATTAATGAGTTCAATAAAACCTTTGACACATATTTATTCTATATCTATATGATACTCAATGTTTTTAACTTTTTGGATATGATAGTTTGACAGATCTCTGTCTCCTGTTCAGCTTGAAGGCAGAGACTGAATTGTTAACATACCTAGTATTAAGTAGGAGCTCAAAAAATGTTGAATGAAGAAAAAGCACTTGTTTGGAATTGGGACTTTAAGTTTAACCTGCCAACCACACTTTGCAGTGGGATTCCCTTCAGCCACTTGCCTGGAAAGTGGTAGATGTAGGAAAGATGAAACCTTCTTTTCAGGACCTCACACTGTTTGGGTGGTTCCCCAATTCTTGGGGCCTGTGATCCCATGGGAATGCTGGCTAAAGCAAGTCCCTTCTGTTAGCTCAAGGCTGAGGCCCTTCCAGGCTCCCTGGCCCTGCCCACCCATCCATGGTGCTGCCGGAAGTGGGGGCCCAGATAGGTTTCTTGTCCCTTCCTGCCCCATGGCCTGAGCTCTTGCCAACTACAGCACCATAAAGATTCTGTCAGACAGACAACCCTGCTTCTCAAGGTCTGGACACAGAGGCACTTTTGGTGTTAGAGGTCAGTAGCAGGGCTGGCTTCAGAAGCCAGGTCTTCTGGGGGCCCTAGAAACATTTCTCTGGGTCCTGAGTCCTGGCAGACAATTGCAAAAATATGTTTGTTCCCCTTTATCCTCCTGGTCATCTCAACAATGGGGGATGGCAACTGAGGGTGGAAGTTGATTGCAAATTCCTTGAGGGCAGAAGCTTTTCATTCGTATGCCTGGCACCTGGTTAGCATGTTGCCTGGTGCACAGTGGATGTTTAGTGAATGCTAATCTGCCTCCTCTCTCTCTGCCCAACTCCAGCACCATTGCCACCTTCCTTCCAATGAGCCCAGTATATAGACTCCTAGGCCTGAACAGGACATTGATTAATCAGTCCCTCCTCTGGGAGTCTGGACAGGATCAGCTGATAATGAGGCATCAAGCTTAGGGTTGGTGACTTTTAGAAGTGTCACAGTGAGTCTGCCCTTGTTCACTTTCCTTAAAAGAAAAGTTGGTAGAGGCTTTGCTTCTGGAGGAGAATATAAAAACATTTTTTGAAAAAATCATGGTAAAATATACATAACATAAATTTATTATTTTAACCATTTGTCAGTGTATAGTTCAGTGACATTAAGTACGTTCACATTGTTGTGCAACCATCACCGCCATCCATCTCCAGAACTCATTTCTTCTTCCCAACTGAGACTCTGTACCCATTAAACATTCCCTTCTCCCCCCGGTCCCTGGCAGCCAGCATTCTACTTTCTGTCTCTATGAATTTGACCAAGTACCTCATATAAGTGGAATCATACAATTTTCAAGTCCCACCTTGAAGCTGTTATGAGCTAACACTTTCCTTAATTAACAGTTAACACCTTAGCAGGAATTAGTTGCTGACAACAAGAATGGATCATCACTCCCCCTTTTCTCATGCCAAATGAAACACTATCTTCCAGATGGTTGCCAGAAACAGCTCCCCTTTCCCAGGCCATCCACCCTACCTCCCCCCACATCACCAGGCCTCCCTCACTCACCTGGTTAGTGCCTACTCAGCTCAGCCCTCATCTCCACCCAGAAGTCCAGACACACCCCGGGAGGGGTCCCTCCTCCATGGTTTCCTGGACTTCTGGGCCTCACTCCAGGCTGCAAGCTCCCCAAGGGCACAGTTCACATCAGTCCCTTTGTATAGCTTGCACCTACCACTGTCTGAGGCTCTGTAACAGTTTGAATCAATGAATCAATGAATGAATCACTCAATCAATGACAGTAGGGAGGAGAGGAACAAAGACAGAGAAAACCAGAATTACCCTCCTCTACTTCACTATTTGTGTAAGACCAGACTGTTGCTTAGAATAATTTGTGTGCCATATTTGGCATCCCTGTGCAAGCCTGAGCCACTTTGTGGTTGGAACTCCCAGGAAAAGCAATGGAATTATCCTCTTGGAGGAATATGCCTACGTGGTTGGCCTAAGGAAGGGGCAGGGGTGCTTTCGAAGTGGGTAGAGATCTCTGTCCTGAGGAAAGCCAAATCCCAAGGGGACGAATTATTTTTGTGACCTTTAGTACAGTTATTCCTTCCTTCCTTCACCCAGTCATCCCACAGACACACAGTGGCACTTGCTCCGAGTAAGGCACCCAGCGAGACACGTGAGGGAAAAAGGACAGGAAGATCCCTTCCTGAGGTGTGTGTGCTCATGCACAGCCATTCTGCCAGGAGAGGACCTGTCTCCTAGGAGGGGCCCAGGGCTTCTCTGGGAGGAGGAGAGGAAAGGCTGGGAGGGGAGGGGAGGCCAAGCCCACCGGTCAGGGAAGCAGGTGGTTGCTCCTGAAGCCAAGCCCCTAGATGACCTGGAACCCCTGGCCTCACCTTCTGCAGGCTCAGCTAGTGCTCCAGCCTCTGATGTTAGGACTAGAGAATAGCACGAGGGCCATGCAGTAGGCAGAGAGGGGAGATGCAGCCATAGGCAAACAGAGAAAAACAGCCAGGTACCCTGTGTGGCAGCTGCTTACACCAGAAGGTGGCAGGGGAATGCCTGCAGGGTAGGGGGCCCATTGACAGGGGTCCCTGCAGGACCTCCATGTGAGGGCCATGAGGTCATTGCCTTCCACTGCACTCTAGTCCAGCTTGGCTCAGAGAGTCTATTTAGAGGACTTCAAGCTCCACAAGCCAAGAACATGAAATTTGTAGCAGAAAGAGACAGAATTTGAATCTGATCAGAGGGCAGGGGTTTGGGATTATTTGCCCAGAGAGAAAGAACTTAAGTGACTTGGTCATTCAGGATTATTGGTAAGGTGTTAGCCTCACAACATTAACTCAAATGGTGCTCACATCAACCCTATGAGATGAGCAGGGCAGGAACAACTATCCCATTATGCAGGCAAAGAGAACAAGACACCAAAAGGTTAAGGCCATTGCTGGCCACTCGGTTCATCAGTAAAGGAGATGGGGTTTGACCCCTGTGTTTCTGTCCTTGGTCTGAGGTCCTTGCCCATCCAGGCCGCTCCCTGACTGCATAGGTCCAATGGGAGTCCCACATTAGGGGGACCTTGAGAGCAAGCCCACGGTGGTGAGCTGTCCAGCTGCTCCAGGGAGCCCTTCTGAGGACAGGCCCAAGGAGGGAGCTGGGGGACAGGGGCAGGCCCTGAGTCACCTTGGGCCTGTGCAGCCCACCACATCCACCCCCACTCTTAATCAGGGTGCCCAGAACCCAGGGACCCTGGAGCTTGAGAGCATTTATCTTACCAGGCATTGGAATGGTGGCTTGGGGAGATCAGAGGCTTCCTGGCTAGGGGAGGATGTCCAGGTTCTATGAGTCAGTGTGCCCACAAGAAAATAAGTCCACTAAAATGAGTTCTCTTTTCTTCCAACAAAGAAATAAGGTTCACAACCCATCCCTGGCTGTCAGAGCAGAGCCCTCTCCCAATTCTTTCCCTGCCTTGGTTAGAGCTGTTAAATTGGTTATTTGGGTTTCATGGGATGAAATTCTGCCCCATAGGGCTGTGGTTGGGCCTAGTTAAATCATTGACTCAAGCCTGGGAGGAGGGTGGGGAGAGGTCAAACTCCCCACTTGGCGCTCCCTCCTGGGCGCAGGTGGAAGTTTGCAATGCCCTAGAGTGGGTCTGGTGCAATATGCATTCATTGAGCATCTACTTTGTGCCAAGTACTTTACATATCTCATCTCATTTGATCCTAACACCACCCTTTGAAGGAGGTGTTATCCCCACTCTAAAAATGAGAAATCTGAGGCTCTGGGAAGTTAACTTGTCTGGGTGAGGCAGCTAGAGTTGCAGAACCATGGCCTGGATCTAGTGTAATCCTCACAACAGTCACTGCAGGTGGGTCTTGTTATCAACTTCTCATAGGTGAAGAAACTGGGACTCAGATAGCCTAATTACCGCTTGCCCAAGGCAAACAACTGCTACCTGAGGGATAGACCTAAAATTGGAGCCCAGAGCCCAACCTGTGTTTGCTGTCTTAAATCCCTGCTCCCTCAAGCAGGCTCTCTTCCCTCACTCTATACTTAGTGGGGCCTCTACTCTGTGCTCAAAGGTGCCCTCCACTCTCAACAGCCTCCCCCACCCCCTCCTCCCAGCCAGCTCTGAAGCCTGCTATCTTCCCAGTCCAACTCACAACGGCTCCCCCACACAGTCTTCCCTGGCTCCTGGGGCTGTGCTGGTCCTCCCGATCTCCCATTCCCGGTCTCCTGTGGCACTACTGACCATGAGGGCACTTCAGGTCTGTTTATGTGTCTTCTTCTTGTTTTGGTATGTATGCCTTGTTCCTGCCCACTCTTACCTTCCCTAAAGAATAACAACAATCATGCACGATGTCACATAGCTCACAGCCCTGAGATGTCAACTCCAGATCATACAAGCTTCTTAAGGGTGGAGGCCACCCCTTGTGTATCTGCCACAGCATCTAGCACAGTGTCAACCACAAGGCAGGTGTTCAGTGAATTCCACACATCTGTATGTTATTGTTCAAAGCCCTTGACTATCCCTTGCTTTGATGGATCCTCCTGAGGATTCTCTGAGGCGGGAACCCAGGTGCTGAGGTGCTTAGCTAAGGTGACAAGCTGGTGAGTGGGAGAGCAGGACTGGGACCCAGATTTCCTGATCCTGTGCAGGGCTCTTTCCTCTGCACAGGCCACAGATAATCAACTGTTTCTTGGACCATGTCCCAATCAGCTGATTTTCTCACTATTTCTTCCTCCACAGAGCCAGGGAAGGGCCCTGCTGCAGCATGTACAGGGGGTCATCATATTGGCTCTAAGGGCAGCTGAAGCCAGAGGGCAGGGTGGTAAAAGCATCTCAGGTAAAGCTCTGAATGAGTCCACCCACCTGGCCAGGTTGAGGTCCTGGTCAAGGGAGGACCCTCCCAGGGCCCCTCAAGGGTTCTTGGGTCTGCAGGTTCCCTGCCCCACCTCATGGCCATACAGGGAGCCACCAATAGAGGCAGGTGATCAGTTACAGACCAAGCCCCAGGTAGCCCCGGGATCCTTCCTCTAGCAGGAGGGGAAAGAAAAACCATTAGAGACTTGGACTGCCTCCCATGAAGGAGGAAATAGGACAGAAGGGGGTGCTGTTGTTGTTTGTGCCCGCAGAGTTCCTGCTCTGGATCCCCTCCCACCCCCGCCTTCAGGCATATTTGGAGCTGCTTTGCCAGAAAGAAGGATTGCGTTGCATGGAACCATCCTCATTCTCAGCCAAACAGCCCTAAGGATTTAGGGTGCATCCCGGAGCCCAGCCTCTTCTCCCTGCTCCAAGCCAACCAGCCAGCCACAGGATCTGACCCCCTGAATCTCAGGAGGGCAGTCAGAGTCATCATGGCATCCTTACGTGATGTGATGTGTCATTTGCACCTCACAGCACCTACTGTGTGTCCAAGAACAATCCTAAGGAGTCATGGTCATTTTCTATATCTCTATCTCGTGGCTTATTTGCCTTGTGGAGGAGTCCGGGTTGGAGCTGAAGACTAGGGCTGAGTTAAGGTGGCATGATCGCCACTCACCTGCTTTGTGAGAGTGGCCCTGGCCTGGGCTGCTTGCTCTAAACTCTGTACAGCTTCCTGCTCTGGGAAATGCAGAATTAATCGAATGACATGTACAGCGATTACGGGAAGAAGGAGGTGGGTGGAGGGAGGACTGTCTGTAGATCTTGCCAAGGAGACTAGGAATTAATTCAATCTGTCACTCTATACTGAGTTCCCTTAGCAGGTGTCAGTGGAGCGGTCACCTCGTCTATCCTGAATACAGTACCTCACAGCCTGAGCACGCACTTGGCAGCGTCAGCCAGAGCCTCTGGGAGGCCCACAAGAGAGCTGCAGCAGCAATGCCGTTCCATTCCAGCCCATCCCGTTCCATTCAGTCCTGTATTAGCTCACCACCTACTGTGTTCTGGAAATGGAGCCAAGGTTATAAGTAAAATAATCTTCAGGCTGAAGAGGCTCACTGTGTAGCAGAGGAGACATCTAGGTATACAGGTGGTATTTCTGGAGTTGCAGAGCTAATCTCAATTTTAAACATTCTGTAAACTCTAGTGAGAGCAGGAAACATACAGACTCTTTTATTCACACCTGTAGTCCCAGTGCCTGGCACAGAGCCTGGAGCAGAGTAGGTGCTTAATAACATGTTTGCTGAATGAGCAAATGAGTAAATGCCTAGATCATCTGAGTTGAACCACCAAGTTCCCCAGAGCTCTGCAGGGAGTTAGGATTCAATACTCTCTGCTGGTGCTGGCTGTCCCCCAGAACGCCTCGGTTCCTCTCAGGAGGTCCTCCTTACGTCTTCACCTTCTCTGCAACACACCCCTCCAGACTTGGGCTCTGCAATTCTGCATTCAACACCCCATTCCATGTCCCCCAAGCCCGTGTTGCTGAAGATAACTAATATAAGCAGGTCAGAGTCAGCACAGATGCACTTTAAGATGCTTAGCAGGGCTGGAGAACCCTAGACAGAGCCAGTGTATTTTTAGCTCACTGGGTATCTGGAAAGGTATTGAGATGCAGTCATCGTTACAGACACCCTGGCAAATCAGTATTCTGCTGCTGGCCTCCCCACACCCGGCGGTTTCCATTCAGTGTCTCAAAAGCAGGGGTTGCCATGGAGATTGAGTGCCAGGACAACCGAACTTCCTGTCGGGAAGCAACGGCACAGGTAGAGCCCGGGGCCAATGGGGATCAAGGAGCTCCTTGAATGGCCACAGCTTCCTCTCCTGAAGGCAAATGGTGGCAGAAGTTTCTGGCATCTCAGAAGGGGTCAGCCAGAGGACGGAGGGCACTGTGTCTGGAACTTCATTCAGGGAGGAAGGGATTGATTTTATTTCTCACTCATACCGGCCATGGGACTGGTTTAGTTCTCTTCCTGGCTCTTCCTTCCCCAAAGGGCTTAGGCCACCTAAGAAGCAGTCTGGATGGTGCGCGGTAAGGAAAATGTGGGCCACTTTGTAGTAGAGACCAGTTCTGGCAAATATCCAGAGCACAAGTGCTTCGTGTGTCTGGGGGAGGCCAGGTCACCCCAGTCCTGGAGCCATTAGAATTATAACAGTCCACTCTTCCGCATGGCACTGTACAAGATTATCTTACTCTATCCTCGCCATCATCTGGGGAGGCAGCTAAGACAGGTGGCATGATCTCCACTTAACAAACATTTCCTGTGTACCCGATACGCTGGACAACTGAGATGAAAAACCCTAGGTTCCGAGAGGCTTAGTGACCCACATGTAGCGACAAAGCTAGTAAGAGGTGGAACCAGAAAGAGCACGTAGGTGTGTCCGGTCCCTAGATTCAGAGGGATGAGAGCCCAGAGAAGCTTTTAGAGAGCATTTGGTCTGACCCTCACACTTCACAGAAAATAAACTGAGGCCCAGACAGAGCATGTGACTTGGTCACTCAAGGACTTGTGGTGGAGCAGGGCCAGGATTCTTTTGCCTGCTCTTCTTGTCACCCAAGCCTATGTCCAGAGAAACATGCTGCCCCCAACTTTTATTGGACACTCATTCTGTGTCAGGCAGTAGGTCAGCTAAGAATTACATTCAGTTGTGATAAACCTGACCACAGTGACTTAAGCAAACTAGGGGTGTATTCTCTCTCATAAAAGAAGTCCAGAGGCAGGTATTCCAGGGCTGGTATGGCAGCTCTAACCAAGCCATCAGGTATGCAGGCTCTTTCTGGCTTTCTGCACCACTGTCTTTAGCATGCCGCTTTAATCCTAAAACGCCCAAGATGGCTGCTGGAGTTCTAGCCACGACATCCACATTTACACAGGAAAAGTGGGAAGAGAGAGGGAAAAAAGGACATGCATATCTGACCTGCTTCCCCCACCCCCCAAGTCTTCCTGTAAGCCCATCTAAGTTTCACTTATAACCCTTTAGTGCCTGCCAGTTGCAAGGGAGGTTAAGAAATGTTGTCTTTTCCTGGGCACATTGCTACCCTAAATAAAACTGGGCTTGTGGTAGGAATGAAGAATAGGAGAATGACATGGGGAGCAACCAGCAATTTCTGCTGTAGACACTTTGCTAGGGACTGTATGGGGATACTACAGGTAGCACAAAAATTTTTAAAACAGTATTCGAACAACATCAGTATCAATTCAATTCAGTTTGAAGGGAATCTACAGACCATATCGCCCTTGGGAGAGGCATGGAATGGAAGTGGCAACTCTACCCAGGAGCTGGAGAGCTGTCCAGCTCCCCCGCCCTGAGCCTCTCCTCCACCAGCCCCCAGGTCTTTGCAAGGTCTGCTCTACCTGAAATCCAATGGCCTCAGGGCTGTGGCCTGCATGCCTGTCTGGAGTCACATTGAATAGCAGGGGTGTACTCTGTGGGTCTATCAGTGAGGCGCTGCCTTTACACAGCCTGTCACAGATGGCTCCAGTCATTTATGAATTGGAGGTGTCCTCCTCAAGCACCCGTAAAGTAGGTCAAGGACGTGGAGGAGTCTCCTTTCCCCACAGTACACCACAGCCTGGGTCCGGACCTCTTGACTCCTGCCACCCCCGTGGAAATAGCACAGAGTGACTGGAGCACACACCCCAAGACTTTCTCCCAGTGTGGTGCTTGTCCAAGACATGATGAAAAGGTTTTTGAGAGGGGACAGTGAAAAAGCAAGGCTCATCTGTTCAATATAGAATTGAAGCATGGGTGGTTCCTTCATGAGATGAGCCCAGACATTACTAGTTATCCCAGAATCCTCTCTCCCCCTCATCTTTACTAAATGGACACCAATTTTACTTGGGGCCATAATGGGCTCAGTTGAATACCTGATCTCTCAGGCTCACTTGCAGTGCTGGACAATGAAATATAGGTAAAAGTCTCTGGGAAGGGTGTCTGTCCCTGAATAAAAAGGCAAAGGTCCAACAGGAGAAGAAGACTGAGTTTGGCTTCACCCTTCCCCTTCTTCCTGCCTGGAGGAGGAGATGCCTGGGAATGAAGCTGCTGTCTCACACTCTTGAAAAGGAAAACCCCACGCTAGAATGGCAGGGCAGGAAGCCAGAAGGATCTGAGGTCCTTCATGACCTTCTTGACAACACCCCCGGACTGGCTACTTCCTGAATTCTTATTATGTGACAAAAATAAAAGCCCCATTTGGCTAAGCCAGCGTGGTTGGGTTTCTGTTACAGGGAGCCAAATGCAGTCCTCAATGACACCTAAAGATTGTCAAAGGGGGTGCCTGTTTGTGTGATTGCAGGCTCGCCAACCGACATGCAGTTCCTGTCCAGGTCTGTCCTCAGGCTTACGTCCCCTGAGGTTAGAACCGGGACAGGCTGAATTCCCCCAGCAGAGCTCCCAGCAGACCTGGGCATGCATCTCAGACGAGGCCAAGCTCTTCCTCGATGGTTCATCTGTGTTTATCACTCTGGGGGAAAGTGAAGAATAAAATCCCATGGATTGTTTTTACTCCTCCCAAGAGAGAATGTGGCATACAGGAAAATGCTTCTTGGCTGAAAAGTCCCTGAGAATTAAAAACTTGATCCTCCCAAACTGTGCACAGAGTCTTCTCCCTCCCCCTTTCAAACCATTGAGGGCATAAGGATGTTACCCACTGACCACCCCATAGATCATGGATCTTGATCCTTTGGGATCTGTAAGATCTTAAGGCTTTGTAAAGAGGGAATGATGAATATGTCATCTATCAGATTTTTCTCAATCAATCAACATCTTTTTAAGTGCCTACTATGTGTCTAAATAACCTTCACAAAATGAACAAATGTCTTTAAATGATTCCTGCAAAGAAATCTGGATTGGAGCTAGTATCAATAATGAAAGCATAAGAAATACTAAGAAAACATCTGGAATGACCTTCTTTCTTCTTTATAAGTTCTTTATTGGTCACCTTATAAAGCAAAAGCAATGACAATCTAATTGGACCTAAAAAGAAGTTGACAAAAAATTCAACATTTAAAAAATAATTCCCTGAAATACAGTTGACATTTATTATTGCTAATTATGGTTATTGTCCTAAGAGTTTTTGTTTTGAGATATTAGTTAATGATAGTAAAAAGTTTCCCAATTTGTAAGATATTTAAAAATTAAGCATCTAGACCATGAAGATAAATTTTCTTGATTTTTTCATTGATGCTTAAAGTGATGACAATGCTTAATCCAGCATTTAACATTTCATTAAATCTAATGATAAACATACACAAGAATCTTTTGATGTTCTAAGTAATTACAAAACACAAAAAGCCACATACCCTTAGGGAAACACTTACTTTTTCTACCATGAAAAATGGCTGAAATAATACATGAAAAACAATATGGCAATAAAAAATGCAATGTTTTGTCAGCAGGCATTATTGAAAGATGCACAGAAAACATTACTGAAAAAGTTAGAAAAGAATATTAGGGCAAAGTATACCTTATAGGAAATTTGCTATATATTTGATTTAAAATATAGAGATTTCTAACATCAGTTAGTGGGATTTGCTAGATTTTGTTGAAATACTAGAAATATATGACAAAGAGCTAAGAGCTATTTTTTGAGCCACTACAGGAAAGATGAGTGGGAGAAGAGTAAACGACTTCCTTAATAAAAATGCTCTATGGGAAAATTATGGACTGGAATAAAAAGAGGGGACAGAGATAGAATCATACTTGATATTCATTTACTGTGCAGCAAAGAAGTTAAAGTCAAATGTTCACAAAATGCTGCATTGTCATTGATGTTGTTAATTTTATAAAAATAAGGTCTGTAAAATATACTAGAATCCTTACAACACTTTGTAATGGGATATAGAGTGACCCGGAGATCCAGTAAACTCACATAGACGTTTACTGGCTTTCTCATGGCAAGTACTTAAAAGAGTTACCAAAATTAAAGATAAGTTACATGTTTTTCTTATACAAAAAGATAAGTGTTCCTTTCTTTTTTTTCTTTTTGCCCTCTCTCAGCAGAATCAGACAGAAGTGTTCCATTTTTATTGCCCTTCTCTGTGGTGACAAATGGCTGTCAGTTTTTTTTAAAAAGCACTCTTAACCTGTTCCTTCAAGATAAAGATGACGCTTTACCATCTTTTAAAAATTAAACTCATGCTAAGGAAAGAACATTTGAAAACAGATGTTTGGATGTTTCCATCATTACACAATTTTGCCCAAAGCACTCCTTTGTAATACCTCTAAATCTCTCATACCTGTATACTTGAAAAATAATTGAAAATAAAATTTTCTACCTTGTTTTAAAATCTTGTAAATGAGAGTCACCATAGGTTTTGATTCCATTTTATTAAAATTATAGTAATATAATAATTATATAATAAATAATTATAAAATATAAAGTTATAAAAATCTTTCTGTTTGCTTAAAGGAACAGACTTCGGGTGCTATAACAATGATATGACACTTATCGTATACTACCTTAGACTGCTGGAATCTTATCGCAGAGCACTTTGTTTTGACACGAATGGGAACTCGGGGACTATTTCTTATTCCTCTTTCCGTTCCTCTCTTCTTCCCTGACAGCCCCCACCCCACCCTGTCCCAGTGCCTACCTCTTTGTTCTGCAGGTGCTGCGTTTGTGAAAGTGGCTTTAAAGTTCAGGCCAACAAGGATTTGTCTCATATCCACTGTTTGGAGGCCTGTTTACTTATCCTACTCTGGCTCCTTGAAGGCCATAGGATAAGCTCTAAACTTCTTTGCAATACAGCTGTGCTTCTGCCTCACCTAGTATCTATCAACCTTGTCCAAGTTACCTTTCCTGATTCTTCTCCAGGAGCACTTCCTCTTCCTACTTATTTGAGGTTTAGGTTTGCGCCAGGATTCCTACACCTCTTCAGCCCTGACCTCCTCCCTTCTCTCTGGGCTTTCCCTCCTCTGAGTGCTTTCCTGCAGCACTTACCTGCACAGTCGGGCACTATAATAGGTATTTATCATGGCAAGGATGTCCTGTCTCTCCAACCTGTCAAACCGTGAGCACCAGACCAAGAGACTCCTCGTAGTCCCAGCACCGAGAACAGCCCTATAAACAACAGAGCGAGCTGTACACAGGCCTCATTCAGGAAAGGCTCATTAGTGACAGCATGACCTCTGATGTCTGCTTGGTGACCTGTTTGCATCTGTCATTTGCACTTTTTTCTATGGTGCAAAGAGTGGCCATGTGCTCTGGCCTTAGAATTGTGGCCTGCCTGGTGGCAGAGGGGGCATGTGGGGTCAGGAGGGGTGGGGCTGCTCAGCCTGTTCTGGGGACAGCCAGCCCCCTGAGCCCAGGGAATGAGGGCTAGATGCTGGCTCATCCCTTGGGTAAGAGTTACGATAATATCAGCTGTTCTGGGCCAACATACATTTAGTGAAATCCTGGGAGATTTTGGTGCACAAGGCATGCTTTAAAAATACATGAGAATTTAAGGGTTTTTTCCCCCCACACCTGCTGGGGAAACATGTCCACACATCTAGGCTAATAGTAGGGCTGTTTATTTCCTAAGGTTGACATTTCCTTGGCCATCTAAGATTGCTGCTAGAGACAGAATGACTGATATTTATTTTGACATCCTACATCCAGAAAGGATTATCAAGGGTAAATAGGAGCATGTCTGGGCAACACAGACAGACAGACGCCCAGAAATATGTGGGCCACTCCACGTGGGGTCATCATCTGACCCACAGTTGTTTCGGGGGTTCAAAGTGGCCCTTACATAAAGGAGTCCAGGTTAGAGGGGGACATTTCATGTGGGTGATCGATAGGTTCAAAATCCAATTTTTTATATAGACTAAGAAAAAGTTTGTCCAGTGGGGGAGAATACTGTGGGGAACAAATTGAGACCTGGAAGGCAACAACCTCCCTCTCTAAAACGAAACCAAACTCTCCCAAGCTTTGCCTGAGGAGGGGTCGGCATGGGGGTCTTCATTTGAGAAGAGTCCTCAAGCATCTCCTCTCTAGGCTTTGCCTCCCCCTTGGGTACAGAGCTCCCCCATTCTCCCTGGTCAAATGGATTGGGAAAAAAGTCTCTTTCCCTTGTTGCCCTTGGTACAGCTGAGGCAGACTGGAATTTCAAAAGGGACTTTACGCATAAAAGGAGGGAAGAGGAGGAGGAGAGGAAGAGGAAGGGTAAAAGAGAGAAAGAAAATAAAGTAAAAAACAGTTGCAATGTCAAAACGTCATTTATTGGTGCTTTACTGGTAACTTTTTTTACCCTGTCCCTTCATCTACACTCTTTAAGCATCTCCAGAAAAATCTCTCCTTTATAGTGTTTAGGTTCTTCCTAGACTGGAGGCCTTGGAAAACAGGTTTGCAAGTGGGTGATGAGTGAAGAGTAGAACTCTCGGTCTTCCTGAATCTCCAGCAGCAGAAATAAAATATAAAATAAAATACAATATTCCCCACCCAGATGATAGCCCCTAGCAGTCATGTCCTAGGCTGCTAGGAGAGGGCTGTAGCCAGAGCCCAAAAGAGCTTTTGGAGAGGACTGCCCAAGAGGTCTTCTGGGCCCTCGTCCCCAGGCAACACTGGGGAACTCACCCTCTCACACTCTCCTCCCCCGCTGCTTTGGTTTGGAAAGACAGCCCAAGTAGTTGTCATCTTCCATTTTAGCACCAGGGAGCCTGTTCTGGGGCCCTGAAGAGGAACTCAGAAGAGAGGCCCTTGGCGGTGGACAGGACAGGGTGGGGCCTAGACCCTCTCCTCTTGAAATCACGGAGAGATTGGGCCAGTGGTCCAAGGGTATTAGCCAGGGACACAGTGAGGACTGGCCCCCAGGGCTCCACGAAGACAGAACAGGCAAGATGGAGCATTTACGAGATGTAGCCACTCTTAAGCTCAAGTACAATTCACTCAATCCCCTAACAGCCCAGTGGAATAAGGGGAGAAATAATGGGCAGGAAAGCAAGTTAAGCGGCTGATCAGGGATGCAAATATAGGCTTGGTGTCCAGATCCCAACACTGGCAGTGTCTCACCAGAATAAAAGGAACAGACCTTGAAATATTCATAGCCACAGGGCTGAAACTGCCCCTGGAGTGCTGAGTGGGGAGGGAGCAGGGCTGGAGCATGCTGGTCCCACAGATAAATCCAGCTCCAGACCAACACTTACCTCGTGAGGAACAGCAAGAACTCGGGTAGGTTCTTGGAACTCCATGGAGACCCCCTGGAAACAGTCATTCATTATTGGTAACCCTTATTGAGTCATTATGAACAGCCACGCTTGCTCTGAGCACTTCACATGGGATAATTCATTTAGTCTTCCCAGCAACCCTGAAAAGTAGGTACTATTACTGTTCCCATTTTGCAAATGAGGAAAGGTTAAACAACTTGCCTAAGAGCACAGAAGCCTGTAAGTGGCTGGGCTGGGATTTGAACCTAAGTAGTCTAGCTCTAGTCTCTGCTCCTAGCTATATGACTGCCACAGCTGTTGTTGCCATTCTTGGCCCAGATTGGCCCCTTCACTAACATTCACTCTTGGTGATGGGCCCCATTTCTTCCGCTTAAGTCCTTGGCATTTGCACCCCAAGAGACCTCAATACCAGGAGAGACCTGAAGTCATGTGTTCCCTGGGTCCTGATGTGACATTGTCATGGGGTGTTTGCTCTTTTTGATGTCCCCTTACTAATTCCTGGTTAGTTCTCCTAGGGCACTGCACTTCCTTACCATGGCTTGCTGGGCAGGCTGAGCAAACACCATCTGCCAAGGGGCCTGCAGCGAGACAAACCACGCAGCCCCAGAGGCCTCCTAGCTTCCACTTAGCAGGCAGGCTGCATGCCTCTGTGGGCAGAGCCCCTGGGGAAAGGGCTGCTGTTCCTCACTTGTTTGGCTGCAGGTGGGCCAGGCACCGAGTAGGGTGGGCTTTGCTGGGAGGAAGGGCTCTGGCTTTCTGGGAGCCCACGGGGCAACTGGGAGGTGTTGGGGCCAGGTGGGGCTGCTGCTGACTTCACATCAGGCCCTCAGGCTGCTCAGAGCCCGAATCTTTGCTCCATTCTGATGCAGAAGAACCTTGTGTTTGCTTGTTTGCTATTTATACCCCAGTTGCTGTCTAGGGGTTATCTTTGAAGCAAACTGGTAAGCTCAGAGGCATGAGGCACATAAGTACATTCCTGGCTCAGTGTTGTGCTCACACATACCGATTCAGCTGACAGAAGGCCTGTCCTTACTCCCCTGCTGCCTCCAGGTCCTTCCTGAGTCTGTACAGTCCAGATACCTCCACACCCTCTACGCCTCCACCCCCTACAGAAGCACACTCCTAAGTAAGTTTAGAATTTGGCTCCTGCCTCCTTCCCTGGCCAGTAAAACTTCATTTCAGCCTCTCATAGGACTAGGCCATGCGTGCCCTTAGCCACCATCTTAAGCTGTTCCTGTTAGCAGGATGCAGCCCTCTAGATGGTGGTCTATTTTTTTTTTGAAACAGAGTCTCCCCACTAATCTATCACAATACTTAGTCCACGGTAAAAAAATAAATAAATAAATAAATAAATAAGAAAAAAAAAATGAAACAGAGTCTCCCTCTGTCTCCCCCAGCTAGGCCAGAGTGCATTGGCATCATCATCATCGTAGCTCACTGCAACCTCCAACTCCTGTGCTCAAGTGATCCTCCTGCCTCAGCCTCCCAAGTAGCTGGGACTACAGGCACGTGCCACCATGCCTGGCTAATTTTTCTATTTTTTGTAGAGACAAGGTCTCGCTCTTGCTCAGGCTGGTCTTCAACTCCTGAGTTTAAGCAATCCTCCTGCCTCAGCCTCCCAGCATGCTAGGATTACAGGTGTGAGCCACCGTGCCCTGGCCACCAGTCATCCAGCAGTCGTAGTTCTTAATCATCCCTGCCCCACTTCCTATATGCCTCACCCCCAGGAAAAGGCCACCTTCTGAGGAAGCAAATGCCCCCAGGCCTTCCTAGAGCCTAGTAACTAAACTACATGATATTTTGTTTTTCAGTCAAGTTTATTAAGGTGTAATTTACACAAAGTAAATAAAATACAGCCTAAGATTTTTGTCAGACACATACAGTTGTGTAACCACCACCACAATCAAGATACAGAACAGTTCCATCACCCCAAAAGTTCCCTCTCACACCTTTGAAGTTAACAATGTCCCCCATCCCCAGCCTCTCACAACCACCAATCTGTTTTGTTTTCATTTTTCCCCTCCGGTTTTGCCTTTTCCAGAATGTTACATAAATGGAATCTGGAGTCTGGCTTCTTTCATTCAGGGTAATCCTTTCGAGATTCATCCACATTGTTGCATGTGTCAATAGTATATTCCTTTCTAATGCTAGATAATATTCCAAAGTATGGATGTGCCACAGTTTGTTTATCCATTCACCAGTTGAAGGACATCTGAGTTGTTTCCAGTTTTGGGCAATTATGAATAAGGCTGCTGTAAACATTCCCGTAAAGATTTTTATGCAGACATGTGTTTTCATTTCTCCTGGGTAAGTACCTAGGAATGGGATTCTGAGTGATAATATAAGTATATATTTAACTTTTAAGAAACTGCCAAACTGTTTTCCAAAGTGGCTGTATAATTTTGCATTTCCACCAGCAATGTATGAAAGATCCAGTTACTCCACATCCTTACCAGTATTAGGCATTGCAGTTTCCCAATTCCAACCTCCCTCCATTCTAAAGATGTGCTACGTGGCACTTTCATGATCTGTGTCTGTGTTTCTCTCCCTCAGGTGGCAGTCCCAGAAGGCAGGAAAGACGTTTATTTCTATATTGCATACACAGACTATATCAGGATAGGAGCTCAGTATATCTTTATCATATTCATCAACGAATGAATGAAGCTTTCCAGGTTGCCTGGCAGTTTCTAGAGGATAGAGCTACTGATGTTCCACCCTCCTCACCTGCAAAAGCACTGAGGTCCTGTTACTGACCTGCCAGTTCTTGGTCCCTGAGTCAATGGAAATTGGCACAACACTGAAAAAGGAATTTATACAGGCTAGGCTTTATGTGGGGAGGCTTTGCTCGAACAAAAGGGAGACAGTGCTCGTTAAGGAGCAACCAGACTGGCTCTCCGAACAAAGGGCTGGGGAACTTTTAAAGGATAGAAAGAGAAAGTTTGATGCCAGCATTGAAATCATAGCATGTAGAGGTGAAGTTTTGCTGGCAGCTGCCCATTTAGTGATCATGCTTCTTTATACATGGCATGTTTTGTTAGTATGTTAAATCTCCACCCTTGGGTGTGATTTTTAGCATTAAAATGAGGCAAACTGTCTATAAGCGGTCACCTTTGGCCTTAATCTTGGCAGTAACCAGTGCTGGCTTTGACTGGGGCCGGCAGTCCCCTGCTCCAATGGTTGCCATGTCCTGTAAAGAAAGCAGAACTACCTACTATTGAAGGTGGGTGTTAATCATTTTCAAAGCTTTTATTCAGTTTGTTTTGTAAGCAGACTTAAGCTTTGGCTCAAGGCTCAGACAGGTAGCCAAAGTCCACCTCCTATACTATTAATATCTCAATCCAACAAACTTCCTCAGTCAAGGGCAGTTCCTGCTCTACCCCTGTCCTCACCCCTTCTTGAAGTCATGCCGCCCTCGGACCCTCCTCTCTGGGTCCTTTCTCTCCGGATGCTGCCTGCTGCGTAAACAAGACTCCTTAGGGAGTAAACTGAGTGCAGAAAGGGGCTTCCCCTCTAGTGTCAGGCTATAGCCAGAGGATCCCCCAGGGCTGCGGTCCGCAACCCCCGGGCCAACCCCCAGGCCGGGCCACAGCAGCGTTACCGGTCTGTGGCCTGTTAAGAAATGGGCTGTGCATCACACCGCACCCCTAGCACAGGACACCCCACCCCACCCATCCCCAGTCCATGGAAAAATTGTCTTCTATGAAACCGGCCCCTGGTGCCAAAAAGCTTGGGGACCACTGCCCCAGGGGACAAGCTACTGGAAAGATATAAGGGATTAAGAGGAAACTATTATGAAGCACTGTTGCTTCTGCCTGGAAGGTTCAAACCAAAGCTAAGGAAATGGGTGAGGATACACCGACAACCTCAGGGTGGACTTAGAGAGAAGCAGCCTGGTGACCCTGTATGCACACATTCACTGCAAGTCCTGCAAGTTGTCCCCACAGTGTGTCTGCCAGGCTTCTTTAAGGAGAAAAGCTGCTCACTGAAGGGTGAGCACAAACTCCAAGAAAGGAATGGCAGTGAGGGAGCTCAGTATGAGGAACACAAGCAGAAGCACTAAGTGCTGGGGGAAACAAGGCTGCAAGGTGGGAGGGGATCACCTGCCAGGCAGGCCTGGACCTTCTGACCCAACCACACAGCAGCAGAGGCCAGCGGCCAGTCAAGGCCTGAGGGCCTGACCACAAGATACCTGGCCCAGCTTCTGGCCACAATGCACCTGTCATCCTCTGCAGAGTTACATATTCCAGGACGATGGAGGAGTCTACTGATGTGGAAGGTCAGTCCTATAGTAGATTTAGACACTGGGGGGCTGAATGGAACTCGCCTGAAGAATCTTTTCCGGAGGGCTTGGGGGCAAGTGGAAGGATCCTGAAGACTACAGTTCTGGAGGAGGCTAGAAATAGACCGGAAATAAACAATGACTGACTCTCCAGAGTCAAAGACATTCAGTTCCCCTCGCCACTGAGACCCGGGAGAAATTGAGCAGAGAGGAAAGAGAAGCGAAACCTTCAGAGGTGGCCCAAGCTGGCGCGGCGCCAGCATGCAGCCAGTTGAGCTGCCTTAGGCTTGTCGCGCCCTGTACACCTCCGCGGCTTGAGCCGAGAACCAGGTGTCCTGAATCTGCAACAGCAAGGGGGACACGCCAGTGGGTTACGAGGAGGTGCATGTGCCACACCCCATCACCCATAACCTGGATGGGGAGGACCATGCTGCAGCGAATGGTGGCGGGTGTCTTCCTTCGCAAGTTCATGCTGGGTATCTTCCCAGGCTGCCTGGCCGACCAGCTGTTCCTAAAGCACGAGACTAACCAGGTGGAGATTGTGCCCTGGTCCTGAGGCACCTGCCCGCACAGAAATGTGTGGGAAAGAAGTAAAGTAGAATAAGGGGGGGAAATGCACCCCCTCAGAGGACTGAGGCATCATTTCCCAACTGCTGTTGAATAACGACTCTTTATATTGTAAAAACAAACAACAAACAAACAAAAAACTTTCAGACGTGGAAATGTGAGTTCAGGGCATATCTCCGCTGAGGTGAGGACAGCTGAGGGCTGATGATGTGGTTGGGTAAAGGCTGGGTAAGAGATGGTCAAGAAGAAAAGAACCTTAGAGATCATCTACTCCATATGCCCTGTTTCCACAGGAGAGAGATATGAGGCCTGAGGTGGGGAAGAAAGAGACTTGCCCATGGTCATATGGCATGTTAATAGTAGAGATAAAACTGGAACCCAGGTCTCTGGACTCTTTTGAGAGTAGTTTTGAATCCAGAATCCTGGCAGCTCATCAGGAAAATCTAGTCCAAAAGACTTCTCTTAAAGAGCAAAAAGTTAAAAATGGGAAGCAAGACTTATTTGAAGAAGATCTATTTGGATTGCTTCATTCCTATCCGAAATACCTGCACTTGTGTAGCTTCTGGCTAGAGGAGTTTAAACTTGCAAGTGCAGACCAGTGGACAACTTTCTCCTTCTTTAGAAGACCACTGTAACAAAAAGTGGGTTAGCTGCTCCTGGAGACATTTGGGCCCAGTTTCACCAGGAAGCAGATAATCACGTGGGGCTGTTTCTAGTGTAGGGTATGGCAGAAGGGGGTTGAGGTATGGGCTTGGGGAGACTGTCCCCACCGCATGCTTTAGGAATCTTCCCTCTTGCTGCCAGCTGTATAGTGACTCTGGGAGGCAACTGGTGGAGGAGGAAGCTCTGCTCACACATAAAAGGCTAAGAGCAACCTGAAGCTTATACTACACACTAACCCATAATTATCTTATTCTCTAAATGATCAACACCATGATGGACAGATCCCCTCTTCCTACAACAATTTTCTCTAAAGTTGTGGACCTTTTTGATGACCTCAAAACTGACCTAACATATTAATTTTGTTCTGGGGTACCTGGCCCACTCTCTGTCTGGGATCTGTCTTGGTCTATAAGCCCTACTGCAGGGACAGGCTCAGCTGCCATATTTGTTCCATGTGACGATCCAGCTACAGCTGATTAGACCAGAATCAGATCCTGTTCTCAATATTGAACAATCTATTGGCTGGTCAGCAACTAATCAGATTCACCCTCTCAGAAAATTTTAATTATGTGCTACAGAGCCAGAACTCAGAGTTCAAAGGTTGCTGAGAATTGGGAACTATACCTACAAGTCAAAGCTGTGAGCAGGCTGAAGTTATCAGGAGGCAGAGAAGCTTCTTGAGTAAGCTGCAGGGAGAAAAATGGCCCACATATGTAAATAGATCAGACACCGTGGAGGCCCCAAAGAAAGAGAATCAAAGAGGATTATAGGTCGTTTCAAAGAGGGCTTGTGTGACTATGAAACCAGAAGATCTTAATGCTACGATCAGAGACTGAAGCTCTCCAAAGGATGGCATAATCATTCAATAGTGCTATGTTTTCCTGAGGAGATGTAAGACTTAGCCACTCACAGTCATGACAATTCATTCTTAATAATCCATGATTGGCGATGTAGGAAAGTGAATACATGTCTCAAAGTTTAAAAAGAAAGAGATAGCAGCAGAGAGAGAGAGAGTGAGTCAGAGTCTACTTCAAGCCCTAACAATTCAGATTTCCCAGATTCAATTTCTAAGAGACTGGGCTGCACTTTATTTCCATGAGCTGCCCTAGATCCTTACAATAACTACCTCCTTTATGTTGGCTTGCGTGAGTGCTTTTCTATCTTTTGCATTCAGTAAATCCATCCTAAAATGCCTTTATCTTCATGTAATCTGATTTTCTTTTATTATAAAAATGATCCCTCCTCAATCTCCAAGGGATGACCCTGGAGTTGGTGGTGGTGTCTAAGTCTCCACAGTTTCCATGACAGTTGGCCTTGGCAGAACAAAAGACCATTAAGAAGCTGAGCAAGGAGAGGAAGGAGGAAAGCTTCACCTCTGTAACTGCATAAAAATTTTCCTGGAGAAAATGAGCTCAGGCGCCAAAGAGGGCGTGTAGTTAGAGCTGCAAAGTGTCTTTCATTGACTTGGTGTGGTCCCTAGAGAGAAAGTGCTTTGTGTTTCCTCAACTGGTTCCTTCGCTCATTCCATAAACATTTATTGTGCACAGATAAGGGCCTGATCTTGAGCTTGGTGCTGAGAAAACAAATAAGACACAGTTTCTTTTCACGGTTTAGTGAAGGAGACACTTCATCATTTGTTGGTACTGCAACTAAGGCTTTGCTATGGTCTGCCCTCCATGACAGTTATTTATCACTGTGTAGGTCTTCTCTATGAGATGAAGAGTCCAGAAAGAACAGGGACCCTCAGTGATCATCTCTCCTTCCCTCCACTGAGACTAGTGCTGAGCCTGGCACTCTGGGAGTGACTGGACAATTGCCTAGAGGGTTTGGGCTGTGGGTTTGTGCTGTCCACGGATGGTGACCCTGGCCCTGACCACAAAATTGTGGAAATATGTGCTCCTAATCACAGGGGAGGCTGGGGAGGGTTCAGAAAGGTGGGTGAAACCACTCAAGTCCACTTTGGAGGAAGAACTCAAAGCACATGCCCACTGAGTGTGGGTGAGTGGTGTCTAAAGGAAGGAGCCCTGGAACTTATAGATAAAGCCACTCACCTGGGAGTAGACCTCGTAGCAAAATCAGTCGTCCCAAAGCTCACTGGATGCTCTGAGTTTTCTGAAGGGTCACCCACACTTGAGAATCTGCACTGGTTGTAGAGAGGACCTGAGACACTCTCATGACCAGTCCAGGAACAGAAGGTACTTCCTTAGGACTAAAATGTCATTAAAAACTTAATGTGTGCTTTGTGACCTTTATACATGAGGAATGGGTTAGTAAAAGTGGTTTTCATGGCATCCAAGCAAATAGGACACCTGGACCAGACAGAAAAGGAGAGAGAACATCAGTGTCTCTAGCTTTGTCAGGAGAGGGAGCCCTGACCAACCCCCATGGGTACCTGGACTCATTGGCAGGAATTTTTCTGGAGTGGAGATGTAGATACCTGGCTCTCATAGTACAATATAGTAACCATTAAAAACATAAATCAACCTCCTGCACCCCACATTCTGCCTCAGTACCATCCAGTCCACTCCTGATTCCAGGTTATTTGAGTTATATTTCTCGCAACAATTCTGATTTACCACCAATCTCTTGGGAGGCTAGTCAGCATGTATTAGTCCTATAGTGCATCTAAATGCAAGCGCATCATCTTCAGGCAGGCAGAGCAGGACATTTTGTGTTCAACACATCCTAGAAACAAGTGTCATACCAGCCCCAACAGCTTAGTATCTCATGCAGGAATAGTGCATCATGTCACCAAGACAAAAGCAAACTAAAGACTGACAAACATGGACCTTCGGAGGAAAACTGCAAAAGTGAGTTGATAACAGACAGTTCCCCCAAGAAGTTCTCAACAGTGCTAAGACCTACGGCACATGTATTTACCAGTATAGCCCATACATTTTTAACTAGTTTGAGAGTCAAGTTTTACTAAATTGCAAAGGACCTGTAAACTCTCCTTTTCTTCTGAAGCCTCTGCTTTCTACTACTCCACATCCTGCCAAAATCTAAATTTAGCCATCTCCTTTCACTATTTCGATAATCACAGGGACTTAGGCTTACTTGATAGGGGTGATATTATAAGTGAAGTCAAGAAAGAACACATATCATTAAAAATGTTCAGGGCCAGCAAAATGCCTTTGAAAGTGCTTGCTTTTTAGCTGGAAATGTGAAATAGCATAGCAGGAGTAGGTCTTGATGCCTGCATTAGAAAGATAACAGAAATGAAATGCTACTCCCTGTGACACTTTTAATGCTGTGGGCAACCATGGGCTCTAACAAATTATCAGTGGGATGTTCTTTTCTTTAAGGTAAAAGAAAAGAAGGTTTATTGGTGAAATGGACAGCCCACCACATTTCTTGTCACCTTATCTGTCCCTGAGATAGCTCATCTGGTACCAACCCTGAAGTTCTTCCCCTCCAGAAGACACTTAGGTCCTTCATCCCCTTTCAATACCAAGACGTATAAAGCCTGACATTCAAGTCAGCAGCACTGCCATGGGAACTGACAGTGACAGTGCTGCTATCTCCAAAGCCTGGTACATTTTGTTCTAAACCAGATTCCAAGAATGTCTGAGTGGGAAGCAACATTGTGAAAGGCCCTAGACCCAGCAACCCCAGGAGAGGGGACAGGAGCAGAGCCCTCCTGTAATTAAATGTCAGCTAATTCTAAAAGTTTTTATATAGCTGTACTGTAAGTTTTATGATCACACCAGGTACATATTTATAAGATCCTTTCTTTGTATGGGGGTGTTATGGAAGAATTCTCCAGGAAGAGTCACCAAAGAACATACCAAGTGTTCCTTGGGCAGGTCACCTTTCTGGACTTCAGTTTCTTTTTATTTTATTTTTTAAATTTTTATTTATTTATTTATTTATTGGACCTCAGTTTCTTTATCCATATATTGAGATGATTTGAGTCAGTGGTTTTCAACAAGGGGTGCTTTTCTCCCTAGGGGACATTTGGCAACATCTGGAGATATTTTGGGTTGTAACAATGTGAGGGAGTGTGTGGCACTACTATAATCTATGGATGCTGCTAAATAGCCTACAATGCACAAGCTCTGTGTGCCCAATAACAAAAAAGTATTTGGCTTAAAATGTAAATTGTGCCAAGGTTGAGAAACCCTGAAGTAGGTGATCTCTAAGTTCCCTTCAAGCTATAAAAATACCTTCCCTTTTGCATGAGTATTAAAAACTCACATCAGCATGTATAACTGGGATCTCCGAGTTTTGGTGGCAAATCTCAGGGCACTTGTTTCGGGCACCAGGAGGGCATCTTGCTTCTTTCTGTGCCTACCTCCTGAGCGCACCTTCCGCACCAAGCAGACCCAGGGCCATCTGCTGCCATGTTGTCTGCCACGCCCAGGGTCAGCAGGACCTCTATCATCAAGGAAAGCACTCCCAGTTAGAGCAATTTGATGGGAGTGGGGACAGAGTCCACAATGGCATCACTCCATCAGTCCACTAGGTTATCACTTGTCACTGGGCTTTTCTCACTGCCAAGTTTCTCTCATTATCTGGCGAACTCTGTTCCCATCTGTCAGCATGCCTGTCAGCATGTCAGGGGCCCAGCTGCAATCTTCCTTCACTGTCTCATGTCTATTGCTTTCCTCCTCTGGGACTTAGATATGCCACCTCTGAAGCTTCACTCTCCCCAGAGCTGGGGACTCAAGCTCTTCACCACCACCACTACCCCAGGCTTGGATTCATAGTCCTAAAGAGAACTTCAGGATTCAAGCTGTGGGTGTTTATTCCAGGATTTTGAATGCAAGGAAAGGCTCAATGTGCGTATCAGTGGAACAACAGTATCATTTCTCTTTCCTGCACCCATAGAAGAATTGCTAATCAATTACAAAACTTTTCCCCACTGAGCTGGAGCATGGCTAAACACAGCTCTCCACATAGCCACTACCAGTTGATCAGAGTTGGCATTCTCCAAGTGAGATCCAAGTGAATATGGCGGGGCTTGGGAGAGGCAATGAGATGCGATCTTCAACTAGATTGTAAGTTCCATGAGGCAAGGACCAGTTCTGTTTCCTGCACTAGTCTATCCCCAGCATACACTGGAGAAGCTCAATAAAAATTCGCTGAATGAATGAGGAGTCCCTCAGCTGTGGTCTCCATGAGATGCACACTGCCCCCTTGGCTCCAGGAGGGAACAGACCCCAATTCATGGCCTGCCATCTGGACTAATACTGGATAGAGCAGTCCTGGGGAAGGAGAGATTTAAAGGAAGAAAGGTGATTTAGTGAGCTCTACTCTCAGGTATAAAAGGGGAGTGCAGGACTGATGGTTTCCATTATTTCTGAAAGAGGGGTAATGGCTGTGAGTGAGAACTTTGAAAGAGTGGTACTTGTGTCACTTCCCCACATTCATTATTTTTTATTATCCCTTTTCTGGTTCCCTGCAGTGATTTAAGGGCTTTAGGAATTTTTAAGCTGTCATTTATTGAGTGGTGTGTTCCAACAGCTTTACAAACATTAACCCACTAGATGATCACAGTAAGTCGGTTCTCTTTTTGCCCCATTTCTCAGAAACCAAGGCACAGAGTAGTTAATTACATGCCCACGTGCACGGCTAGTGGGTGACCAGGCTCAGATTCACGCCCAGGCCAGTGTGCGGCATGCACAAGCCCTTCCAACAGAGAGTGAGTGCTTGTGCTTGGTGGTTGCAGGCTGGGAGGAGATTGCGCTCCAGGTCTCTGCCACGTTTGAGAAAGAACCCCAAGGGAAGGAGTGGGGTGGGGGGGGAGTGGAGGGAAGCTGAAGGCCTGAGACTTTAGGGAAGGGAGAAATGAGTCCCATGGAGTTGGCTTGGATAGGAAATAGGTCCTCAGCACCTAACTCTCTGAAACCCCTGAGGGGAGGGGCCCAACTTAGAGGTCCAGGGTGGATGGAGTTCTGGTCTACTGCCCCATGATCCCCAGCCCACTGCTTCACCACCTCCTGGTCGTCTCCCCCAACATTAGAGTTATCGGATTTAGCAAATAAAAATACAGATGTCCAGTTAACTTTTCAATTCAAATAACAAATAATTTTTTTAGTATTAAGTGTGTCCCATGGAATATTTGGGATATACTTGTACTAAAAAAATATTCATTGTTTATCTGAAATGCATAATTAATTGGTTATCCTATATTTTATGTAGGAATTCTATCCACCATCTCTGGCCCACTCCCCACTGTACCCTGGCTTACTGATCCACCATCCCTGGTCTACTGCCCTACTATCTTAGTGGAAATTCCTGGCCCCACACGGCCTGAGTTGCTGTGTCACATTCCCTGCCCAGTGATCTTCACCTAGCTTAGCCTCTTCAGGAGCCCTCCTTGAAGCAGACAGCTGCAGCCCTGAGGGCAGGGGCCTAAGCATCCTCCCCAACATGCTCAGATCCTCCTGGGGTGGTAGATTCAGGATCCCTGTAGTGGTGGTGAGGGGCTTCTGGACCTATAAAGTAGCAAAGCTAATGAGCCAAGACATGTTGCCTTGTGGTTTGGAAAACTTCATCGTGTCCCTGGCTCTGGGCCAAAGCAATCATTTTAAGGTGTTTGGAGCAGGGAGGCAGAACTGAGAGGAGGGTGGTTTGTTGTTGGTTTTTCCTCCCAGACTTGCCAACTGCAGACAGGATAGGTTAATGAGCTGTGGAAGCAGAATTCACCCAGGAAATGAGCGGGGCCGCCCCCTGAGGCCTGTTCCCGAAGGCTGTGAAGCTCCGGGCTTGGAATGAGTGAAACCTGGAGCTCACTGCCTGTTTGGGGGTTACCACTTCCCCCTTCTGACATAAACATGGAGATGGCCTTCAGGCAGGAACCCATAAATTGAGGAGGACAGGAAAGGGGGCCAAGAGGAGGAAAGAGGAACTGAAGGAGCTGTGCTTTCTGTGTCTCCTTCCCCCATATGTCTATGCATGCACACGCGCACGCACACATACTCACAGCACAGGTGCTGGGAAGCTGGGTTCTTGTGCCTGTTCTGCTGTTCATGCTGAGCCAGTAGCTTCCCCTGTCTAGGCTTCAGTTTGCTCATCTATAAATTTTGGAAGGACTAGATCTCTCAGGCCCTGCCTGTAATGGTCCAGGAGTTTGGTATCCCCACCCAACTATGAGCTCCCTGAGGGAAGGGACTTGGCTTCAATCCCCAGGATGACTGATCACCCAGCACCCAGCCATCTCGGGGAGGGTCCAGTAGTGCTGGCTTCTGTTGCTGCTGCTGTCCTAGACCTGGAGACTGGTCACAAAGCCAGAGGCATTTCCCAATGTGTGAGCCGAGGCCTGTCCAGGCTGCTCTGGCAGAGGCTGCAGGAAGTACTAGGCTCCTGAATTCTAAAGCAGGCAGGTTACCTGGTGGGCACCCTGTACCCTGGCACCTCGGGGCCAATCCAGGAGACAGGCCAGAGGAGGACACATCTGGCTGGTGGCTCCCAGGGTCCCATCCCCAAGTCATTCACACACTCAGAGCCACTGTGCATGCCTTCCATGTTAGCTTAATTAAGCCATCTGAACGCTTAATTATCTCAATCACGCCCCCTATCCCAGAAGGGAGGAAGAGATAAAAGGAAAATATCATCCCTTGAGTGGAGCAGGAGGGCTCTGCCCTGCCTGTGATGACTTCTCCCTTGGTGAAGCATAGCCTCCTGTGTCCAAATCCTTCTCTGTCCCCAAAACTCTAATTCTACCTGTTGCCTCACTACTTCCTTCTCTTTTTAGGGGGAGGAGCAAGGTTCACGCATGTCTGACCATAGGTAGGAAAAAAGATGAGAGCTTTTCTTTGTTTTCCTCTACCTTGGGGTGCTTGAGTATCTGTAACATTGCTGTCTTCCATAAGCCTGTGTTATTTTTGGCCCCCCCCCTTGCTGAGGAAGCCCCGTGCTCCCACTGAAGTGACCTGTGAACCTCGCTCTGCTCAGCAGGCATGTAGCCAGAGGGTGAAGGATGGAGGGATCTCATTGCAGACATCTGTGTGTGAGGAGGAAGAAGCATTTTCACAGGGTTGCTGTGAACCAGGGGATGGCCTGTGCTTAGCTTTGCAGTTCCAGACATGCTCATAGTTGTTTAGGTTCAAGAGGCATTGACTCACAATCATTAAACTTCTAAGAGACTGAATGTCTTAGTCTATTTTGTGTTGCTATAACAGAATACCCAAGGCTGGATAATTTATTTAAAAAACAAAAAAGAGGTTTATCTAGCTCACAGTTCTATAGGCTGGGAAGTTCAAGAAGCATGACTCCTGTATCTGCTCAGCTTCTGGTGATGGCTTTCCTGCTGCATCAGGACATGGCAAAAGGTCAAAGGGGAAGTGGACACATGCAAAGAGGCAAAACCCAAGGGGCATCCTGGCTTTATAACATCCCACTTTCTCAAGAACTACTACAGTCTTGCGAGTGAGAACTCACTCACCACCTAGAGAATAGCACCAAGCCATTCTATGAATGTCAGAGGGAATTCCCCATCTAGGTGTGGCCTCCTGGAAGGTAAGTGCAAAGGCAGCAGCCACCACTTTGAAGCTGGAAGTGGGGTGGGGTTGTGAGCCAGGAAGATCTGCCTTCTCCCTTAGTAAAATCCCAGACCTCCAAACTAGCAGGGTAGGGGGCCTGGGCCTCACTGCATCAGACTCAGAGATTCTTACTCCCCTCGGGGATGTTCCGACAATGACTGCTACATCGCACGTGGGGCCTCACTTCTAAAGGTCCAGTCCAGGACAGGGCACAAGATCCTGTCTTTAAAGCCCATTGCTGAATGGGCAGGGTGTCTTGAAGTCATGTTCTAATGGTCCGTTTTTTTACTGTCTGCATTTGTTTTTTCCTCTGTCATTCCTAAGCCTTTAATCAAGTCTCATCTAACTGGCCCAGCCTGGTTTCTACCAGACAAAGGGAAAGGTCTTGTGTTCAGGCTTCAATGGGAGAATTAAAGAGATCGCAGGCTTTCTGCAGCTTTGCCAAGAGAATGTGTTCTGGGTCAGAGTGTCACCTGCATCCTCTTCAGGAGATATGCTGGGATGCCTTGTCACCATAAGACTGCCATGAAGTCCATGAAGTTTATGGAATTGCTCTAAGGCCCTGACCCATGCTCCCACACTCGGGACCTAGCAACTGATGCTCCTGCTCTCATATTCCCTTAGTAGTTCCAGGTAGTGACTATTATCCAACACCACACTTCCTAGAGTGCACCCCTATGCCACATCCCAGGGGCCAGCAGCCTGGCTGTCACTGGAGCCTATCAAGAATGCAGAGGCTGTGGCCTACTCCAGGCCTCCTTAGTCAGATTCTGTATTTTAACAGGTCCCAGGTGATTCAGAAGCACGTGGAAGTTTGAGAAGCACCGATCCAGGGCAGACGCTCTTAACCTGGGTTCATGACCTTGATTGGGGAAAAAATAGTATTAATTCTTTATTTTTACCAACCACAAACCAAAAATTATCATTTCCTTCAGTTTTGGATATAGGTGACAAGTCACAGAAGTATTAGCAATACTTGTGACTTTGTCACCAATGGAAATTATGGGTATTTTCATAACACATTATACTTGTTTTAGACATCTTGAAATATCATATATGTTCACCACTACTTCAAAGTTACAATAGTTATTAGATCTGAAGCTAGATTATGCTATTTAATATAATGGTAACAAAATTTAAATGTTATGATATCACGAAATTTTAAAAATATTTTGGTAACTATTTCAAAGGAATTGATTTCCTTTATAATCCTATGTGTTTTATTTTCTGCATTAGAAATTATTCTGAGAAGGGCTCATAGGCCTTACTAAGTTACTGGAGGTCCATTACACGAAAAAGGCAAAGAACCTCTGCTCTAAGAATCACTGGGAAGTGTGGATGGTGTCTGGAGAACTCCAGAGACATAGTGGGATGAATATCACTCAATCTAGAAAGCCCAGAAATCACACACCCCCACAGACATGTGGCCTTCGGAGGAGGGCTGGCTGGCAGCTAGTAGTCTACTTTGATGGCTTCTTCATTCTCTCTTCATAAAAAGGTGGGTTTGATAAGGCCCACACTAAGGAATAAAACTAAGATTCCAAGTAGGGAAGATTGCTGTTGTCAGCCCCCAAGAAAATCAGGGACCCAACTGAAAGAATATCAAAAGTTGTTACTTTTATCAGCCCCTCTCTATTTCCATGTAGTGATCCACAGTAAAACTCTTAAAAGGAAAACAGCCTATGTGCCTGTCGTTACAAGCAGAAAGGAAGGAGCCACTGGAGATGCTCACTCCCTTTGCAGCCACTGGGGTGGGTAGGAGGGTCCTGGGGGGTAAGAGTGGATGGTGATCTCATGGTGGGGAGTGTCGCTGGGTCTGAGGGAATGGTGGGGTGTCCAGATAAGATGTGACCGTGAGGCCAATAGCAGGCGACTAGTCTCCAGAACCCTTTCTTGAGGAGAGGGAAGTGGCCACCCTAGGGGGAAGCTCCTCTGGCAAGAGTGTGATGGAGGGACCGTAAGAGTACCCCAGGTCAGTGCTGCTCCCTGGGTCCTCAGCGTGGGGCAGCGTGGGCAAATGAGTGGTCCCAGGAGCTCAGGTGGCCCAACAGTCCCATACTCTTTGAGGGCCTTGAAAGCAGAGTCCTATAGGGCTCTGGTGAAGCTGCTTTGGGCCAACAATGGGCTGAAGCTCCAGAGGTGGGGCTCTCTAGGTGAAGACTAACCTTCTGCTGTTCTTCATGAAAAATGATGATAACTTCACAAACCATTTAATATTTTTAACTTTTCAAAGCTGCCTTAAGGCAGCTTTTCACTGATGTGGTAGTGAAATAGACCAAAATTGAAATCTACCTCTGCCCACGGGAAAAAAACGAGGGAAAGCCATAAGCCCAAATTCCTTCAGTTCTTTTCACCTGTATAGGGGGATAATAATAGCCGAGGAACCTATTTACTTGTTTGTGTGGGAATCAAATGGCAGTGGGTATGAAAGATGAGGCTTTGCTATGGAAACAAAAGGTATTGTTTTTCCTGAGCACTTTTACCTCCTGTATTAGTTTCCTAGAGCTGCTGGAACAAAGTGCCATAAACCGAGTGGCTTAAACAACAGAAATTTGTTGTCCCACAGTTCTGGAGGCTGGAAGTCCAAGATCAAGGCATCAGCAGGATTGGTTCCTCCCGAGGTCTATGAGAAAGAAAACGTTCCATGCCTCTGCCCTTATTTCTGGTGGTTTGCTGGCAATCATTGGTGTTCCTTGGCAAGTAGAGGCATCACTCTGATCCCTGCCTTCATCTTCACATAGTGTTCTCCCCGGTAGGGTGTCTGTGTCCAAATTTCTCCTTTTTATACAGACACCAGTCATATTGGAGTAGGGGCCCACCCTACTCCAATAAGACCTTGTCTTAACTAATTACATCTGCAACAACCCAATTTCCAAATAAGGCCATATTCTGAGGGAGTGGGGATTGGGACTTCAAATTATGAGTTTGGGGACAACACAATTCAGCCCATAATACCTCCATTAACCTATTTGATGCTTCTTGGTGGTGGGTAGCCTGGAACACACAGTTAGGTCAGGTGTAGGGGATGGAGTAAGGTGGAGAAGTTCCAGCTATTCTGGGCAGATTCAACTCCCAGTTGAATTGAGGTCTTCCACCACCTCTTTTATTAAACACTTAAACATTTATTAAACATCTACATTATGCCAGATATGAAGGATATAAAAATGAATAAAATATTGTCCTTGGCTTTCAAGGGGAAAGAGAGACAGACACAAACAAATCATTGCAAGGCAGCATGATTCACACAATAAGAGATTTATGCAGCAAAAAAAAGAGTGGGTCCAGGGCAGGATTATCAAGGAACTCTCCTAGAGGTGGTAACATTGGAACTGAATCTTGAAGATGACTACGAGTTTTCTAGCCAGACAGGAGGTGGAGACATTTTGACTAGAGGGAAAGCACCACTGCATAGGAGTGTCAGGGCCTGGCTTGGGTGGTAGTTTGGCTGGGCTGGAGATGGGGGCTGTGGGAGACAGAGGTCAGGGGTAGGTTCAGGCCTGGTTAAGGGGGTTCTCCACCAACCTAAAGAATGCAAACTTTAGAATGTAAGTCCTATAGAACAGCTATGGAAAACTTCTACACTATAAGCTCTGAAAAGGCAATGATCTCATTGGTTGTGGGAGATGAGGCCAGAGTGCTAGCATAATGCCTGGCACACAGTAGGCACTCAAAACATACTTGATAAATACATGAATGATTGAATGGATGAGGCTTTTAAGCAGCACAGTGGTATGAGAGGAGAGATAGGATGTGCATGGAAGCAGAAAAATACAATCAGGATAATTTGCTGTAAGCAGGCAAGTGTCGTGAGGACTCAGAACAAGGCTTCAAGAAGAGGAGAAACACCTATGGCCTTAAATGCGATGGAAGGAGGGTGGAAAAGTGAAATACAGATACATCGGTAGGGGCCCTAGGGTGGGAATTTGAGGGAGTTCCTGCCCCCTGGCCTCAGTCATCTCTGTGGAGCTGGTTCCTGAGGGAAATGGGAGAAGAGGCTGCAGGGGGCCTGCTTCTGCTTCCAGCTGGGGAGCCCTGGGGCTAGCGAAGAGCAGGAGGAGCTAGAGCTGAGCTCAGCAGCACCAAGATCAAAGAGAGATGCTGAACAGTGGTCCTGAGCTAAGCTCGGGGATTTGGAAGGCAGGTACAAAAGAAGGAAAGAGGAGGTCTATAGTGGGATGAGTAATGTCTCCCCAAAATTTATTATCTACCCAGAACCTTGAAATGTGACCTCATTTGGAAATAGGGTCTTTACAGATGTAAGTAAGGTAAGAATTGACATGAGATCATACTGGATTAGGGTGGGCCCTAAATCCAATGGTAGATGTCACTATAAGAGACAGAAAAGGACACATAGATGCATAGGGAAGAAGGTCATGTGGAGAAGGAAGCAGAGACTAGAGTTATGCTCCACAAGCCAAGGAATGCCATAAGCCACCAGCAGCTGGAAGAGGCAAGGCAAGATTCTCCCCTAGAGCCTTAAGAGGTAGCGTGGCCCTGCCAAATCTTGATTTTGGACTTCTGGCCTCCAGAACTCTGAGAGAATAAATTTCCCATGGTTTTAAGTTCTTCAGCCTGTGGTACTTTGTTACAGCCGCCCCAGGAAACTAATACATGGCCAGAACACAAGAGGCTGGTGAAAGTTATGTCAAATGGTCAACCACAGAGCGGAGACCTAGGCAGGAAAGAGAAGAGGGTCCGGAGGGACTGATAGATTCAGACAGGTTGAGGGATGAAGGTCTTGAGGAAGAATGACAGGTTTGGGGAAAAGCTGAAAGATTTATAGCCTTAGAGTAGCATGTTTAAGATTTCAGAGGGGGAACAGTTCCAAGTGATTACAGGTACAGTCAGATTGGTCTCTCTCTTAGAGGAGAAAAGCTACCTGACAAACAAATTTACCCTGAACTGGCAAGACAATTTACCTTCCCGGAGTCTGCACTCTAAATCCATGGAGTAAAGAAGAGTCCAAGTTCTGAGGAATTACTATCAGCTCTCTTCATTTCATGGCATTTCAGACACTATCTGAGAGTTTTGTGTTCTAGGAAGGAGGGCATGCTGGGCGGTTGTGCTCAAATCTCAGCCTGGGTTGGGTCTTCCCAGGCCTGGCCTAGGCTTTCGGAGGGAGGCAGCTGCCAGAGGCTTTCAGAAAGGTGTGTTCTTCTGGAGCCCCCTGGGACATTAGGTGCCAGAGAAAACAAAACACAATGACAAGGTAGCACAAAGTTGGGCCACTTGAGGAAATTCAGAAGGAAAAAACCCAAACAAAATCTTAAGGCAATTAAGTGACATCTCTAGTGCAAGCCAGAGATATTCACTGAGTTGCCCCAGGGCCAGGAATTACTAAATTAAATAGCAAAGGCCCAAAGGGAAATGGAGAAACAGTGCCTCCTCCTCCTCTTTCACCTGAAGCTCTGCTCCCCTGCTCATTTCAACCCATTTGCCTTCTGCTAGCAGCTTCTTCCCCCAGGCCCTACCCTTAGACCAGTCTGCATCGCCGCCAGCCAGCTGCCGGTGCCTGCCTCCTCTCCCCTCACGGCCAGGAGCACAGATCGATCTTCTCTCCTCCTGCTCCTCTCTGGCCTTGGTCCAGGCCGTTTCTATCACTTTCTGCCGCGACCTTCTTAGCTGAGCCGCTGGGGGTTCTCTTCTAATATTTAAACAGGAAAGAGTGTTTGAGGGAGAATTGGACAGGCAACGAGGAAGCTACGTTTCCTTCCGTGCACAGTGCCAGGCCGAGGGCTCTGACCCCAGCATCCTCGTGCCCACCTCTTCAGCCCTGCACAGTCCCACGCAGGCCCTTTCGTTGCCCGCCCGAGAGTGTCGAGGGCATGACCCCCGACCATGTCCTCACGTGCTCTACCTCCAGCCTGTTCTCCTCTCCCTGCCGCGTCCTTGGCTCCTTCCTCCTCTCCCTCTCCCTAGCCCTTTCTCCAAATCCATCGAGTGGGAGGGATGGGTTGGGAGCAGAAGGCAGTTTAGCTTTCACACAGCCCAGCGTGAGGACCAGCTAAGAGCTCTTCCAAGCACCATGTTTTCCAGAATAGGCTACGTATTTAGTCAGTGAAGGTTTTTCCCTCCAAGCAGATAGCTGATCTCCAACAGCCTCACATTCGTCTTCTCTTGAAGTTTGTCAGGTGGGAGAAGCGGCTCCTCTTGCCCTCACTGCCTGAAGATCATTTTTTTCGTGTCCACAGTTTCTCCCATTCACATCTGGGAATGGTAGCTTCAACCAGCTCTGTCCTGTGAGAAAAGCCAGGGCGGTGAGAGGACAGGGACCTGGGGAAGCAGTGACAGAATATGTCAAGAGTGGTGATGGTCTCTAGGTTGTAAGCAGTCTGGGGTAGCATGGTGGGGGGGTGATTATACTGAGTCACCACTGATGAAATATTTATCGGGCTGTGAAGGAAATACTCCAGAGTAAAGCAGAGAAGCAGTAACTGGTTTAAGATGCAGGTCAAGTTCTCACACTATTGCCTTGCGATGCAGGCAAATCCCTTAAGCTATCTGGGTGTGGGCTCACAGGCCTGGGGTGTTAGGGCTGGGAGGGAGCAGAGAGAACCTCTATTGAAACTCCACATATTAAAGATGGGGCATTGGACCTGGAGAGGCTGAGCTGCCCCACACTGCAATTCCAGACAGACAGAGGCAAGAACAGCACCAAGAGCAAGCTTCCAGTCCCTGGCTACTGTCCCATCTATCCACTAATTAGTTTGGGAAATACCTGGACCTGCAGAGGTCCAGCAGAGAAGCCATTGGCTTTCCTTCCACATAGCTCCAAGAGGAGCAGCCTCAGATGAACATTAAGAGGCTTGGTCAGGTCCCAGTGGGAAACAGAAGGACACTCAACTGGGATTATGAAGGTAGTTGGATGAAAGGACCATTTGCAGAGGTGTGAAAGGTTAAGGGAATCGGCAAGGCATGTGGAGATAGCCAAGGACTAGCAACAGCAGGAAGCTACTCCTATCCCTGGGCCTGAAGAGGTGTGTGGAAGAAATGGTGCTCTCAGGACCCAGAAAGACTTGGAGCCATGCAAGAGGGCTGCCCAGGTGGAGCTGTAGTCATAGAATTAAAGCAGGACAGGGAAGGACAAATATCCTGACCTCTCTCTCATGGCCTTTGATCTCCTGCTGAAGCTTCCTATTCCCAAACTGGAAGGCAGAGGACAAGAGAGCCGTGTGACACCATCCATAGAGACCAGTCTCCTGGAGCAGAAAGCAGGCAGGAAATGGCTCTTGGACTGGGAGCATAGCAAATTGCAAGGCCCACAGATGGCATACACCCCCGTAGAAAGAGCAAGTCCTCGGGAGCCAGTTGTCAACATGAATCCTGAGTTTACTGTCTACTAGCTGTGTGATCTTGGGCAAGTAACTTCACTTCTCTGAGCCTGGTTTTCTTCTTGGGGTTAATTATACTCTATTGATGGAGTAGTTGTGAGGACCAAATGAGGCACCTTATGGGAAAGTGCCAATCACACACTAGGTTCTTATTAAGGTTGTTTTCCCTTCCCTTTGGTGTCCCCCTTCCAAGCTGTGCTTGGAGGCGCTGGTGCTGAGTGGAATTGAAGAAATACACAGACTTTGGATCCAGACCCTGGCTCCACAGCCACCAGCTGCATGACTTTGGGCAATTCACTTATCCTCTCTAACTTTGTTTTCTTAAAGGAAAAAAAGGGAATATCCAGCTCATAAAGTTGTTGTGAGGATTAGAAACGATTTAAGTTAAAGCACTTGGAAAGGTATTGGGCTCATGGTATGTGGGCCCTCAAGTCAGACTAATTTCAAATCCCACTTGCCTACTTATTAACCGTGTAATCTTGGACAAGTTTTTTTATCTGAGCCTCAGTTTCTTCATCTATAAAATAAGGACCATAAAAGCACCTCTCTCTTAGGGTTATGATAATGAAATGAAGTAATAGGCACACAACATGCCAGGCATAGAGTTGGCCCTCAAAGGTTTGCTACTGTTATTGATTATTACTGTTATCAGTCTTGTAATGCTTCTCGTGTTTCTTTCCTCAATCAAGCATCCAACCCCAAGTCTTTCCTGGAGAAAGGCAAGTAGGGGACGGGGAGAAGGGAGACAGACAGCTAATTCAGAGGGGATGGATTCAGGGCATGAGGCTGGCTCAGCCTGCTTGGCAAATGCTTTTGCCCAGCACATGCATCTAGACACGAGGTGCAGTTGAACACTCGGCCTGTAACTCTCCTTGGCCCTCCTCCACCAGGTCACCCAGGCAAGAGGAGGGACTATCCTCCAGCTTTCCAGGCCTCACCGGGGGATACCTGATGTCATGTTGTGACTCTGGCTGGCTTTCAGTGGAATGAGAACAGAGGGAAAGGGGGGAGTATATGGCACGTCTAGACCTGACACTGTACCACCCAATAATAATTTGCTGAACACTTACTATGTGCTGGCACCACTGGAGACTTAACATAATTAGCTTGCATCTATTTCAATATTGTGAAATTAGTTAAATTGGAATAGTAACATTATTAATATTGGAAGCTGAAGCCCAGAGAGGTTAGGGAACTTGGCCAACATCACACAGACAGTAACTGGCAGAGTCCACATTTGAAATCAGGTCTGATTGTTCCCAAAGCCCAAGCATGGGCGGCCATGCCAGGTGGCCTTCCAGAAGGATGGCTCATGTATCAAACATGGGGAGATAATGGGAAGACAGGAGTGAGGAATGAGCCCAGAACAGATGTGAGAATAGTATTGTCTACCCTTGCCAGTCATTTCCCTAGGAAGGGTGGATACTGAGGATCTCTGGGGCTCCTTCCCCTTGGATGCTCTGTGAGCCAGACCCTAACCACCAGGGCCCTGGAGAGGAGAGAGAGCAATCCGGCTTCCCAGGCTCCATAAGTTTGCCTCCTCCCCTCCTCCCCATCCTATTCCCTCAGGTCCTTGATTACTTTTCCTAGCCTGAGCTGTAGAGAGCATCTTAGCTAATGGCTTAGTATGCACATCCTCCTGAGGTGTGTCCCAGAGGGTGCCTAGAAGGAGATGGTAGACTTTCAGGTGGGGCAGGAGTGGGGAGGAGAGGGCTTTTCCTTACATCACAATGCATTTGAGCCTTTAATCTGCCAGCCTCTCAGGTGATATCTGTGGTTGCAAGTGTAAGTAGCCTGGCCAAAGTGTTGTAAGGAGTGGCCACCAGACTCCTGTGGCCTCAGTTGGCCTCTTCAGAGCACAGGTACCCTTCTTGGGCCTTCTACAGTCAGGACACCGCAGGGGCCCCAGTACAGTGAAGGAGTGCAGACTTGGGGTTGCACAGATAGAGGAGCAACCCGCCCTGGGTGCCCCAGGATGTTCATGGGCTTTTTCACGGATTCCACAAACAGTTATAGAGAACTTACTTTAGTGTGAGCCCCGTGCAGGCTGAATCAGACAGCATCATGCCCTCAAGTTGCTTAGATCTAATAGGGGAGATAAAACTTACACACACAAATATACCAAAGCATGTTAAGTTATCCAAACTCCTCTTTGGCATTTACAAGTATTCAAGAAGAAGGAGAGACAGCAGGGGAGGGGGATGCTCACATAGCACTTACTATGTGCCCCTCACTGTTCTATGTGCTCTGCATATATTAACTCTTGTGATCCTATAAAATGATACCCACCTTGTCATTTTATAGATGAGGGAACCAGCAAAGAGAGGCTAAGTGAAGTTCCCAAGGGCCTGAAGCTAGTAAGTGGGTTTGACCCAGGCTGTGTGGCTGGGCGACTGTGCTCTTAGCCCTAGGTTATCGTGCCTGCTCCTGCCCAACCCTCAGGTCTTAACCAACTGATTGTTAAAATGCAATTACGAAGAATGAGCACTAATGTCTTTACTGGTATTAGGTTCAGTTGATTTTTATCTGTGTCTCTGCAGCATGTTTGTGTGTGTCATTGTTAGATTATAAGCTACAGAGAATCTCATTCAGCTATATTTATTGAGTGCCTGCCAAGAGCCAGACACTCTTGTAGCTGCTTTCGCATATTCTAGGTCAATTTACTTCTGGCAGAAGCCTTGGAAAATAGGTGGCAATTTCCCCTGTGTTCCAGAGGACGAAAATGAGAGACAGACAGGAAAGAGATTTGCTACATCAGTAACTCATAGAACCAAGCTTTGGACACAGTCCTTTTAACACCAAGTTACTACTTTTAACTTTAAAGATGAACATTAATACTGTTGATCCTTATTATTTGGAACAACACACACATAGCCTAGAACTAGTATCTTTTTTGTTTGTTTTTGCATGTGAGGTAGGCTTTATTTTTTATTCTTTTATCACTAGCATCTTAACTCCTAGCATTAAAAAGCACAGAATGGGGGCCTTGGGTTTGGCTCTGAGTTTAAGTTTTCTGAGTATTACTATAGGTGTGTAAACTTGGGCAGATCTCCTCAAATCTCTGAACCTCAGTTTCCTCATCTATAAAATGGGGATCATAATAACCAACTCCACAAGGTTATTGTGAGGATTACATTAAATTTTATACAGAAAACGCAGAGAACTGAGTATGGCACCCTATAGGCTCCCAATTGTTCTTTATAGAGAGCCACATACATGGGTCCAATAAATGCATATCAGACTGATAGGTTTTACTCAGTACTCTAGCATACATTTTCATTTCATCCTGTCAGTATCCTTGTGAGATAGATATTCTCATTTCAGAGAGAGTTACCCCACACATAGTAACTGGCAGAGCAGAATCTCAAATGCGTGTGTCATGACTCCATTCCAATGACTTCTCCACCTTCCCTCATCTGTGCAATGGGAACAATGGCAATGCTAGCCTTAGCATCTATGGGAAGGTGGGGGAGATTTGCATGATGGGACAGATGCCCAGAGGTGCTTTATAAACAGAAGGGTCACAAAATAGTAGTGGTGACCATATGGTGCTGCCTCCCTGATGGTGAAGACAGGCTAGTGCCACTAAGGTACATTTACCAAGGTGTGTTACCCCCCAAAAAGAGTTCCTTGGCCAAATGTTTGGCTGTGGCCAGTCCTGCCTCAGAAAGCCCCCTATTTGGCTTATAAGTCCTGACTTAGAAAATTCCTAAGTCTGCAGCTTAGTTAGAAATTCAGTATCTGGAAACTGGCTGTGGGGTCCAGGTGTATGGTGGTTTGCGTGTAGGTTTATCTGTTAAGATATTGATGATGGCCCATCACCCCCCTAGGTTGAGAGGAGATAAAATGACAAAACCCTATGAGGAGACTCATGCACCCCTCACCTTATGGGGAACCCCTGTTTGGCTTAACTGTATGAGCCCTGTGATTAATCTAGACTGCATCTGTGTGAGGTTAGCCTTACTTGTTGATCTTACCCTAGTCTTTTCCTTAAACAGTTGCCTTATATCCTTTACCTGAGATAAACAGGTGTTCTCTACCATCCTGAGTACTTGTCTTAGGGTCCTGTGTCTACTGGCCCTAACCCATGGGGGTCTTGGGCTCTGCCATCTTTCTACTTGGGATATCACAATGTTCCAATGTTCATTAACATATTAGGGCTCTAAGAAATGTGTTTTAGTTAATCATGGGTCTCTTTATCCTACAACACCTATTAATGTCCTGAAATCCAAAGAACACACTTTGGGAAACATTGTCTTAGTGAAAGAGAACCCAAGTTTCCCAAACCCCTTAATGAGCCTCCACTCTGAGTAATCAACAAGGAGAAATTGAAGCTTACTGTGTGCAAAGGCCTGTGGGAGAACGTGGAGAATGTGGGAGGCTACAAAGTTGTACTTACCCGCAAGTCTGCTCTCGAGGAATCCACGGCATGATCAAGGGACATAAAACAAGCCCATGCAATTGAGGCTCGAGGAGGCCAAGTATGGATTAATGCTACTGGATGGTTTAAGGGGGGCACCAGCATGTACTCATGGACGTAGTACCGGTCTGTGGCCTGTCAGGGACCGGGCCAGAGCTCCACCACCCTCCCGCCCCTCCAACGGTTGAGCAAGTGAAGCTTCACTTCATCTGTATTTACAGCCACTCCCCATCGCTCCATGAAACCAGTCCCTGGTCCCAAAAAGGTTGGGGACCGCTGTACTAGGAGATGCACCCAGGGGAAAGAAAACAAGTTGGGTGGTAAACCGATGATGACCCCAGAACCATGGGTCTTCCTTCAAAGGAGAAGGGGAAAGACAGCCCAACTTGGAACCAAAGAAAGCAATCCCAAGTGAGGCTGAGCACCCAGCCAGGTATGCCATCAGGTGTGGAGGAGGAGGCTTGGCAGGGCTCTTGCTGAGCAAGCAGCAGAGCAGTGGAGGAGCAGCCACTGCCAAAGCCCCCACAGAAGAAGCATCCGCGAATAAGGCATCTCGGCTGCTCCTGGGGACGGGGGAGGTTGTGGGAAGCAGGTCCCAAGAGAGCAGTCCAGAGATGGGGGAGAGTGTGCTGGCCCCAGCTTTGGGGTCTCTGGATCTACATTACAGTGGGCAGGGAGAAAAGGCTTACACCAGTTGTCCATGACACTATTCTTGCACTGCTCTATAGATCGGAAAACAACAAAGAATAAAACAACAAAACTTAAGTCTGAGCTTAGCATCTTCCTGAGAGCTGAGCACTGGGAGTTAGTCATCCAATAACTATGTATGCAGCACCTGCTCTGTGGAAGAGACTGTACCAGCCCCACCTGGGTCTCTGCCCTTCTGAAAGTAGAGGGCCACATGCAGGAAACACCAGCCTTCAATACCAAACAAGTGAAGAAGAGTGCTTGATAAACTCTATCAACTTCGATCACTCTCTCACCTGGCTTCAGGCGGGAGAACGCCTCCCAGGCTGGTGGTCAGGGTGTGTGCCATTCCATTCAACCAGCTGATATGAATGAGCCCAGCAGGGTGCTAGGGGTGGGTGCAGGGATAGCTAAGGAAATTAAGATGACAAAACCTCACTTAGGTGCTTTGACAGAACCAAGAAGAACCTGTCAAAGCACCTATTGGAGACAAGAGGTACATTACAGAGGCGGTATGCCTGAGGAGGTCGGAAAGGCAATGTAGAGTAAGGGCACGTGTGAGCAAAAGAGAAATAGGTGGATTTAGAGTTAGCTCACAGGGAACTGTGCGCATTCTTGGCTAAGCCCAGAGGACTAGGCCTCACAGAGGACCATCGTGGTTCAGTGTGGAGTAGAGGGGAAAAGGGAGCATCCTGGCCTGGTTAGAGGGTGGGCTGGGCAAGAGGAACAGGTTGTGACAGGGCTTCTAAATCATGCTAGGGAGTCTGACCTCTAACGGGGAGCTGTTGAGGTCCATTGGAGGATGATTGCAGGATGTCATATGGGGCAGGACACCATTAGCTTTGCCCTTTAGAAAGAGCTTTCTTGTGCTTGGGAGAGCTGGTAAGAGCAGAAGTAGGGGACTGGGGCAAAGCTGGAGCTGGCTCTCGAAGGTGGCTTCAGTTCAGGCACATGGAGAGAGTGGGGCAGTCTTCAAGGCTGGGAGCAAAGTCTGGGCCTGAGGAAAGCTTGACCCCAGGTGCAGGGGTAGGAAGCAGGCCAGACCCCACCTGGACCCTGGTCCACAGGCCCTGTTACCACACTGTGCTCCATCTCTCTCCTAAAAATTCCCTTTCACCACCTTCAAGTACTATTTTGGGACCAGCCAACCTTGTATCTTGTAGAGAGGATGAAAACCAGCTTTCCACAGAGTGGGGGATAGCAGAGAAGAGAGAGAGGAGGAGAAGGAATCAGCACAGGTCCTGCCCCTCCAGCATTGTGCATGGGCCAAGTGGTGGGCAGAGGGAAGTCTTGAGAGTAGAGCAAGCTCCAGGGACTCAGGTGTTGACTGTGAAGCACTGGCAAGGCAGTCCAGGCCTGGGGGTCCCTCGGGGACACAGAAATGTCTATGGATAATGTTCTCTTTCAATATTTTGAAGTGACAAGAGGATGGGAAACAGTGACAATTAGCTTCGAAGCAGAGCATGTTCAGTTGATCTGGGAACCAGGAGAGAGGACATGCTAGATTCAAAATGAAGCAGGGGCTCAAAGACAGCAGACATCTAAGTATTTACTATTTAGACAGTCTGGGCATGGAGTAAGCAAATGGCATTAGGCAGGCTGGGCACAGAGAAGGTGAGTGGCAGATGCAATTATGTTTCCTGTCTTCGTGCTGTGACATTTTTCTCTGAGCATCTTGCAGAATGCTACCACATCAGCCAGGCTTCAATGGCTCAGATCCTCCTACTGATGGAGAAGTGGTCACCAAAGCCCAGTACCTTGAAAGTAAGGGCAGAGAACTCGAGGTCCAAGCCCCTTTTGGAGCTCCAGAACTAGGACCACGAAGATTCAGTAATGCTTCCGGGCTGCCCAGCACTTGACCAATCTCTTACCCATGTTGTACTGGTCAGTTTCAGAGACCAAAATCTGCCCAGAGCCAAGGGTAGAACTTGACTGCCATCCACCAAGGCTCATCCACGGGGCAAAGCTGGGATGGAGCTGAGGGCTCAGGAGTAGTAACAGGCAGAGAATGAGGATATTCAGCTACAATTACAACCACCCCACTTCCTCTGGGCTGAAACTATGCCTGTGCTGTCTAATATGGTAGCCACTAGCCACATGTGCCTAATTAGATTTAAATTAGTTAAATTAATTAAATTAATTTAATTAAAATTGAACAATTAAAAATTCTGTTCCTAAGTCACACTAGCCACACTTCAGGTGTCCACTAGCCACAAGTGGCTAGTGGTTACCTTATAAGACAGTACAGATAGAGAACATCTCCATCACTGCAGGAAGTTCTGTTGGATAGGACTGAGATGCTCCAAAGTAACATGAACACTAAAATCAAGCCATACCTCTTACACCATGTACAAAACAGGCTTTTCTGGCTCCTTCCCCCTCTTCTTGTGTAGAGCCCTTCCTCCTTTCTTTCTCTGGATCCCTCCTTCTCAGATGCTCAGGGCACCCTGGCTCTATAATTCTGGTCAGACCTTCCTGGGCAGTGATACTCCTCTTGCCTGCTGACCTCTCAGTTGCGCCTCCTCCTAGACCCTGTCTCCCTGGCCCCCTTCCACAAAGACGGAGCACATGAGACTTGCACACTTGAGTGTTGCAGTGTGGGCCCCTGCCTTTTTTCCTACCCTGGTGACCTGTGCTGGACCTAAGGTTTCTGTACCTGCCTCATCTGAGCCCAGAGCTTGCCCTGAGTGACCAGGCCTCACCCTCTCTTCAGAGGGTTCTCTAGGCCTCCAGCAAACGCTTTCCTTAAGCCAAGAGCTTCCCAGGTCTTTCAGCTCTCCAACTCGAACATTCCTCGCACACGTCTTCCCCTCAGGACACCCCGCTCCTAAGGTCAGGAAGCAGGCACCACTAGAGCTACCCCAGGGTGGGATGTTGTCCCAAGTCCTCTGCATCTTTTCAATCTGTTCAGTTCTCAGGTGCTTCTTCCCAATTCTCCATCCCCAAATGTCCTCTGTGCTTTTAGGCATGTGACAGAGATTGCTGATTGATCACCAATCCATCTCATCTTCCTCCCTGGCGCGTGATTAGGCTTCATTTCCCTGCCTCCCTCGCAGTTTAGCTGTGCTCTTGGGAACGAGTTCTGGCCAGTGGAATGTGAGGAGATGTGTGCCACTCCGGACCTGGCCACAAAAGCATCCCGGGTGCGGTCTCAGTGTTCTCTCTTCATCAGCTGGATGTCAAATCCGGGACAACCTTGGTTGGAGATGGCAACACTATGGCCACCTGGGTCCCTGAATAACTGAGTAAAGCAGAACCCCGTGACACCAACCCGGACCCGCATTCAGTGAGAGGGGCCAGGAGACAGGATACACACACACATACACACATCTGTGCACGGGCTCTCCTCACATCTGGCTGGAGGTGCTCCTCGGGGCTCCTGGCTCCCAGTACTATTTCTGGTTAACAGGCAAGGCACATCTGCCTCAAGGCTCTGGATGAAGGGACTTCCACTTCCACAGCCACTTCCTTGTCCATGCCACCTTTCAAGTTAGTCTGCAAATTGCTTTGGATAATCTCACTCAGATCCTGAGGCTGGAGAGAGCATTTCTGTCCCTACAGGATAGTTAATGAGTTGGCTCTGGCTACTCCACAAGCTTCTTCCTCTTGCTGTGAGATAGGAGCCAAGAGGTGGCCAGGGTTTCCAAATGCTCGGCCTTCCCCCACCTCGCACAGATAGAAGCCTCCATGTCAGCAAATTTTGATTCAAGTTTCAGAGATTAGGTTTGACGCTAAGAAAGACCCTGCTTGCTTTGCCAAAGAGGCCCAGGGCATTACCAGCAGAAGATCTCCTCGGGCTGTCCCTGGCAACTTCCTGCTGCCACACCCTGGGATGAGAGGGGTGGCAGTCTCCTCAGACTGTGTCCATGGGTCTGGGGTCCTTCTGCTTCTACTGCTCTGTGATTCCTCCTGGGTGGGGTCTTTGGTGAAGCACGTGTTCCAGCTGTAGACATCTCAGTTGAAACTGCATTCGAAGTAGTTCCTTAAACTAGCTTAGTGAAGTATTCATCCAGCCATAAATGAACAGCTGCCTCCCGCCTTGAGCCCAACGCCTGGATTATTCATCTTTTTTGGCTTTCAGATCCTCTTTTTAGATACAGACAGATATTGCTCCTTCCACAGCCACCTTAGTTTGTAATGTCATCCTCCCAGCCACCCCTTCCCCACTCCTGGACTTTTTCTTTTTTTGGTTGGACAAGCCTCCTTCTTCTCCAGGCCCCTTCTCTCATGCTGGACAGAGTCTCTGGGGCACTGCTCCAGGCTTCTCTTACTTCTAATCAATTCCTTTCCCCCTCATCCCAGCAGACTTACTTACACTCATTTTGTTGGCTCCTCTCCATTTTACTGAGATTTTGCTTAAAATATCTCCTTCCTTTCTAACTCTGCTCCACCATCCTAGGAAGTAAGTGTGGTCTTTAGTAGGGCCCCATTTCCCCATGTCTCCTGGGCTACTCTTTCTTTCCTCATCACAACCATCCACCTTGTCCAGTCTCTGCCCCTTAGCTGCTATAATGCACGTCATCAATTGAGTGTGTAATATGTGCCGGGCACTGTGCAAACGCTTTGCCTGCATTTTTTCATTTCATTTCCTCACAACCACCCCATGACAGCAGACACCATCATCCCATTTTAGAGTGAGGAAACTGAGGGAGACCCAGAGAGGTTGAGTAACCTGCCCAGAGCCACGCAGTCAGTGGAAGCAGGAATTCCAGCCAGGTCTCTCGTGCTCTCTGCTCACTCTAACTGACACATACCTCAAGTCAACAGACATTTATCAAAAGCCTACTGCATACGAAGCATCGTGGGTAGTAGTTATGTGGCAAGGAAACAAAGAGAAGCAAAACAAGATTCTGTCCATGCCCTCAAAGAACGTCCACCTAGTATAGGAGACAGACATGTACATATGTATAATAAATACTACATGGAAAGCACAAGGGTTAAACGTCAGCACAGTTTCTGAGCACTTAGGAGTGGAAGTAGCTATTAGCATGGGGATTGGCAGCTCCCTTCAGGAGGCTCCGTGTAGAATGACAGATGGAGTGACAGCACATTTCGGGGAAGGATCCTTGGTCACCACAGGAAAGAAGGAATTGTTGCTGAGCATCTTAGATATTCAGCACTTGAGCTCTGGGTAAGGTTCCTGATCACCTTGACCTTGGGCAAGGAACCTAACCTCTTGAAGCCTCAGTTTCTTTATTTGTAAAATGGGGGTTATGTACTGCCTGCCTCATAGGAGTGTTGGGAGGATTAATTGAGATGGTATAGTACAGGTGAAGGATTGAGCACAGTAACTGCATGTTTTAAGTGCTCAATGATTGTCATCCTCATAATCTTTCTTCTTGCCACAAGGTTTCCCACTCTTACCCAGTGAAAAATAGCATTTACTTATATCTTCTTAGAGTGAGGTGGCTTCACATGGGTTAACTCATTCAATTCTCAGAAAAAAAGCTGTAAGTTTTGTTTAGTGTGGTTGGTTGTCACCGTTTTAACAAATGAGGGAGCCCAGGCCCAGAGGGTTCAGAAATTTGCTCAAGGTCATCCGGTTACTGAGAGGCCTTCACCAGGACTCCAGTGGCTCCGCCTGGCTCTGCAAGACCATGTTTTTCCCCTCTGCATGAGTCACCAAAAAGTCCTGGAGTGGAGTCACCAAGTGGAAGTGGAGGTATCAAGATTCAGGGGGACCTCAGAGGACAGGACCCATGCTGAGGTATTGCAGGAGAGAGCCTACTCTAAGGGGACACTGTGCATTTGCCTGGTGACCCTGCAAATACTGAGCTGTTGTCCTGCTTACAGTGGGGACAGGAAACCAGAGCATATGGTTTTCCCTGGAAATGTCTACATTTCTGCCAAAATCTGCCCAGTCTGCATGGTGGGGGGTGTTGTCCATCCTTGCCACAAGGCAATAGGACGACACTGGGAGTTGGTATCCTGTTGTGTAATAGACACAGGATTCAAAGATAGGTGTACATGGATTCAAATCTCGGCTCCAAGCCTCAGACGCTGGGTGACCCTGGGTGAGACACTTCTGACTGGCCCTTGGTTTTCTGTCTCCAAACAAGGATGATCATAATCACACCAGCCTCCACTGACTCCAGAGAGAGGTCATTACACCCAGAAAGTCAACACATGGGAGCACACTTTACAGAGTCAGGTACAACTGGGTGTTAGGTAGTTGTTGAATGAATGAGTCAGGTATTTGGGAGAGTTCACTGTCTGAGGGAGGAAAAGCAACCTATCCCCTGCCTGACAGTGTAGAGCAGCCAGCTCCAAGACACCTCCTGGGGGCCCTTGCAGCCCTCTGGCATTGAGTTCTTCTTTTTCCAACTCCCTGTCCCGCACCTGTTTATAGTCCACACCACATACGTTTCTCATGGATCATAAAGTCCTCCAAGCCAGCCCTGTATGAATCCTCTAATGACACCCCCACAGCAGTTGCCCAGTGCCACACACAGAGCAGCTGCTGAATCACCACTTATTGACTGACTGAATCAGCGATGGAGACCTGCTTCTGCTCCTGCTTGTTTTTCTTTGCAGAGCCTCCCCCTACCAGCAATTACCCCTCACATGGAATCCACCAGTCACCCTGGCCTTTTCCAGCAGGAAACTTCCTCTGGGACCTGGTTTCCTTTCAAGTCTTCATCATTTGCCAGGTGGCTGAGGTTGAGGATTTCAAAGCAGGGCCACAGAATGTGAGCTCTAGGCTGGTTGTCCTCGCTTCTGCCAGCCCTGCTGCTTGTCCTCATCCTTCCCTGAAAAGCTTTGGCTGGAACCAGATGCCAATAGGCCAAAGTCCCTTTTGCATGGACCTTCACAGCTTCCAAACCAGGAAACCAGGGGCTTCCCTGGGGCCGAGTGACCTACTCTGGGAAGCGGGCCAGAGCCCATCAAAGTGCTGCCTCTTCAGCTGCTGTGGCTATATGAGGCCTGGGCTGAGTCCCAGAAGACAAGGGCCCAGCTCTATGGCTGAGAATCTCAGTAGGTACAGGGCTACAGGGCCCTTTGAGGTGAGCAAGCTCAACTTTGTCATTGTCCAGAGGAGGATACTAAGGCCCAAAGAGGCTTAGCAACTAGGATAAGGTTCCACAGCAATCTGGGAGCAGAGACATGCTAGGCCATCGCCCTCTTTCCCAGCCCTGGGCTGTTTATACCACCAAAAGCTCCTAGTACCTGGAAGGGAAGAGTCCAAAGTGCAGCTTCTACCCCTCTCATTTTAGGCGTTGCTGTTTGGCTTTCCCAGGGAAAAAGGTGGCTGTTCAGTTTATTCTTGCTTCCAATTTCAGGTTAAGAGCAACCGGAAAGAGTAGTACCTATATGGTAAATGTTATTATTGTCCTCATTTTATAGATGAAGACACTGAGACGTGGAGGTATCAAGCATCTTGCCTAAGTTCTCACAGCTAGTACACGGGGGCGCTAGGATTCCAACGCAGGCACCTGGTGTTATCTCATTGTGCTGCCCAACACTACTCATCTAGTGAATTACTCCTCAAGCTCAGAAGTGCTTGCTGCTCCCTGGAGCCCCAGAGGTTAGGCTGGAGCTGGGACAACTCAGTCTGTCTCACACCTGAGGTCGGGTAATATAAGCAGTGGCCAGAGTTCAGTAGGGAGGACATGGGCAAAGAGAAATCCCTGAGGAGACAGACTCCAAGTTTGTGCGGCTCACAGGAGGGATCCAGCAACTTTCTCCAAATGGTCACAGATGAAGATTCTAGCAGCAATTGAAAAAGAGGGGAACTTTCCTTCCCCTGGTCCCATTGTTCTCTGAGCCTCAGTTTTATTTATTTTTAAATCAGTAAAATGGGGGACTCAGATTAGTTCTCTAGGATTCCTTCCTCATTAATGACCAACAAGTATTGAGCACTGTGCTGAGCTTTCTTGTAGGAGCATCAGCACCCACCATACCCCTGTTGGAAAGGAAGGGGAGCAAAGTCCTTGCACCAAGGTCTTATATTAGTGGAGAAAAGACATAGTTTGAAGAGTGCATAAACTGGGCCTTGACTGCAGGTTCTATCCACTGCCCTTCTATCCATTGCAGAGTCCACAAGGGGAATGGGAGTTTCAGGAATGGCTCCTTCCCCATTCCATCCTTGAGGTCCCTGCCTAACCCAGGCCTGTCTTACCTCCCTGATTTCTCAACCCTCAAAGACCTCAAGAGGCCACAGCTTGAGGGTAGCCAAGACATGCTTTCCCCAGGTCTTCACATCTCTCTGTAGCAGGGTCCTGTGGGGTTGAGAGGAGGGTCAGGGGAGGTGGCCCCATGTGCTCTACCCAGAACAGCATTCCTGCAGGATGAGCTCACCCCACCCAGACAAACAGCACAGCAGGCACCTGCTCCTCACTACCATGCTCAAAGGCATGTGCTTTAATTGTTACCCCGGAGCATGGTGTCCTGACCAGGATGGGAGCTAGGTGAGGAGGAGGAGGAACACCACTCTGCACACTTGCATCGTTCCTCTACTTAATCCTTATAATAGCCGGGTGCTATTATAAGGATTACGGATTACACCTGTGATCTCAGCAACTTGGGAGGCTGAGGCAGGAGGATCTCTTGAGGCCAGGAGTTCAAGACCACCCTGGGCAACATAGTGAGATCTCGTCTCTGCAAAAAATAAAAAAATTAGCTGGGCACGGTGGTGTGCACCTATAGTCCCAGCTACTCTACTAAGGAGGCTGAGGCAGGAGGATGCCTTGAGCCCAGGAGTGGGAGGCTGCAGTAAGCTACGATCACCCCACTGCACTCCAGCCTGGGTGACAGAGCAAGACTCTGTCTCTAAAAAAATTAATAAAAATGAAAATAATTTTTAAAAAATTCTTATAATAGTTCCACCAGTTTATAGAAAAGGAAAATGAGGTCCGAAAGTGACATACCCAAGGTCCTATTACATATAGGTGGCAAAACCAGGACACGAAGGCAAATCTGACTCCAAACCTGCCTCCTAACCCCTAAGATCTCAGATCTGGCATTCACCCATTCACATCCGTCTGGTTAGCCCTTCCTCCTCTTCCAAATGGGGGTTTCAGCCTAGCCTAAAGAGAGCCTCAAACTCCTTTAGTGAGTTCACAGGCTCTCTCTGAAGGAAACTGTCCTACCCATCCCTGCCTAGGCAGGCCTGGCCTCCCAGGGCTCTTCTCTAACACGTAGCCTGGGCTGTGCCATCTACCTGAAATCCTTTGCTGAGAAGAGATCCCCACCACCCCTGAGCCATCCGATGTTATCGACCTCATCCCTCCTTCCTTCTTTCTGAGAGTGGGGGTGACTTCTGCTAGGCCAGAGGCCTGAGGGCTCCGATACCCTGCCAGGTAGCATTTGGGCCCTCACAGCCCTTCCTGCGGAGGCCCAATGTGCCCACCCCCCTTGGAATATTTGCCGCTTGGCAGGACCAAGTGACCCAGTTTCCCCAGCGGGGAGGCTCAGAGAGCAGGTTGCCCAGCGCTTGGCATCTGCATGTCTCTCCTGCCCTCTGCCGGTCGCCAGGCAGGAGGCTTGCCCATGCAGGATCCACTGTGGGAATTGACTCTCAGCCCTGTAAATGTTTGCTGAATTAACTGAATTAATGAGTGGATTGTGTACAATTCTAGGCTCTGGGGCCCAAAGTGGCCAAAGAGACAGGGACTGCCCTTGGCAAAACAGAGAATTTGGCTGGGCAGCAGAAACTGCCCTAGAGTGGGGGATGGCAGGGGAGGAAGGAGGGCATGCGTCAGGAAAAATTTTGCCACTAGATGTGTAAATGAAAGTTTTTCTCATGAAAGAATATCTTTTTCTAAGGTTATTTCTGCATTAGTGTAAATAATAAACACAGACTCAAACTTTGCTTAGGGGTTTAATACTGAGACACAGGAAAGCTTCACCAAGAAGCTTCTGAGACTGCATAGTCTGTGAGTTAAGAGGGTGAAGAATGCTTCTCTGGTGTCCAGGGTGAGCTGGCATGAGGAATCTTCATTGATCCCAGGGTCTTACAGTGCCCTGCTCTCCTTTACAGAAATGACAATTCCTACACATTTATGGCATGCTCCAGTATTTAGTAGCAGAGTGATGTTAGGAGCCTTGACTCTGGAGTCAGACTGACACACAGGGTAAGTTACTTAATTCCTTGGTTCAACTCTATCAAGTGGGTTAATAATAGCATCTACTTTCAGGTTAATGTGAGACATAAATGAGGTAACACATATGAAGCACCTGAGAATCATGCCGGACACAGCAAGTGTTCAACCAATGTTAGCTTTATAGCCTCCAACTTTGGCTATGAAAAGTTAGGACAGTGAGTCTGTATTTATCTCAAGACATGAGTCTGTATTTATCTCAATATATAACATGGAATTTCATTTCTTTCTAAGTAAACCATTGCTTAAGTTGTTTCCACACCTTGGTTTCCTTCTTTTCTTCCTTTCCTATTTACCTATCTATTTACATCATTTAATTCTACAAACCTTTGGAGAAAAAGGTCACACTATATAAAATTGCATGGTGTTTCCTGTATGAAAAGAGAAGGAGAATCAATATGGAAATTGAATTCTTCTTAGCATTCCCAATGGTTATTTATAAAATTTACCCAGAGGGAGAAACAGAACTCTAAAATAAAATTCACGTAGAAATTTCCATTTATGGAGCCCCGAGTGCTTTATTTTTAATGTATTATTATGATTATGGAAGCTATTGTTAAATTTCAGACACTGTGGGGTGGCAGGAAAACCCCACGTGAATTTTGCCCACAACCCCTCTGGGGACCAGGGGAGGAGGGGCCCTGTTAGTGGCCTTCAGACCCCAATCGCACACTAAAGCTGTCTCCAGGGTGGCTCCTGGCAGTGCACTTCAGAAATGCCTTTCCCTCTCCCCAAAGCAGTAATCAACCTATAAAGAGAAAGATGATCTCATGGGGGATTCCTGCCTAGGTGTGCCCTAGGTATATAAAAGCTGTATCCGGGGGTCCTGATCCCCTGAGGGCAGGAAAATAGCTCCTGCTCCCACAGTCTCTAAGAGAACATGCTACCATTTATCTCCCAACCTCGACAATGGCTGGAATGCTGCCTCTCCAGGCAAAAAAAATTGCTCACCATAATTATACTTAGCATTTGGGCAACACTTTATAGCCATTAATTAGTTAAATGCACACAGCACCCTTGAGACCAAGAAGGATCCTGGCTCTGCTTTGTTGAGGGGAAAGTTGGGGTGGGGAGTCGGACCTCAGACACAGCCGGAATCAGAGATGCCCTGTTCCTGTCCCTAGACCAGGCACAGCAAGCTCTGGGCAGCAGAAAAGGATTTTAGCTTTCTTCTCCCTCAGAAAAACAATGAGATGATGGTTCCTTAAACCATTTCTTCTGCTACAGAAATGGAAATAAAAACAGTACACTCTGAGCAATCAATGGGAAGCCCTGGTTAACTGATTGCCAAGCACCTCTTGAGCTCCAACCGTAAGTATATATGTATTTCTACCTGTGCTGAACATCGTGGGGGAAAGGCATGCCTCCATTCCTTCCCTCAAGGAGCATATAACTAGCTGGCCTGGAGTGAAGTGAAATAATGTACATAAAATCATCAGAGGGTAAGTTAAAGTGGGAAGAGCAATGTGGAATAGAGTTTGCTGAAGATTGAATGAAGGAAGGACTTGTTGCTCCAGCTGCTAGGAGTGCTGTGAGTGGACAACTTGCGGTTGTCAGCTGCTCAGGGATTTCCTCAACTGCAGAGAACTGCCTTGCCCACGCTCATGCTGCTTTCCATGGTGGCCCATCTAATGACTGAAAAATGCAGAAATATGAAGGCTCAGTCATCTCAGCCTATCTTGGGACAAGTCTGAAGGGACATTCTAACTCCAAAGCTCCCCATGTGGTTGGCTGAGGCTGTTGTTGGGTCTGTATTGCAGCTCCACCTTTTCTCCTTCCCTATTCTGGATCCTTCCCTTCCTTTCCACAAGTGTCCATCTCAAAGACACTCTTTATGAAGCACCCTGCATGCTAAACTCTGCCTCAGAGTTCACTTTCCAGGGAACCCAATATTAGAAAGTTAGATAAGTAGACTTCCATTAGGGGCCCACTCCAGGAAGTGGGATGTTGGAATTTGGAAAAGACTCATCAGGCTTGGGTATGTAAAATGGGCGGGAGCAAGGGAGAGGATGGAGCAAGAAGATCAGCTGGGAGGCCAAGAGAGGAGGAGGAGCTGGACCAGGGTGATGGCAGGGTATGAAGAGAATCCATGAGCCAGTATGAAGGAAGAAGAAAAGATAGGACTTGGTAGCAGATTATTTTCAGAGAAAAGTCAAAGATAAAAGGTTTTAGTCTATTTTTTAAAGTTATTGCATTACCAAAATAGTATTATTATTAGGATGGAAGGTTGTTGTGATAAATTCTGTTTTCACCTTGAGTTTAAGTTGACAACAAGACTTCCAAGTGGAGATATCTTGTGGGCAGTGGTATATTTAAAAGAAGTCAGTTTGGGAGTCTTTCAGATTTGTATTTGCATTTTCCAAAGATGGCCACAATATCTCCCATCCTACGTGCTCTTCTACATTGTGAACTGGCCACTGTCTTCATCAAGAAGTGGAATCTAATTCCCCTCCCCTTGAATTTGGACAGCTTGTGACTGCTTCAACTAATACAGTATAGTAGAAGAGATGTTGTGTGACTTCTGAGGCTAGATCAGAAAAAGCCATGCAACTTCTGCCTGGTCTTTTGGAATAAAGCCATATGCCATGTAAGAAGTCTGATCACCCTCAGGCTACTCTGCTGGAGAGGCCATGTGTAGCAGATAACAGCTAGCATCAACTGCCAATCATGTGAGTGAACTGTCTTGGATATTTGGCCCAGATGAGATGACTAAAGCCCCAGCCAACATCTGACTGCAACAATGAAGGAGACCTCAAGTATGAACCACCTAGCAGAGCCCTTCCCAATTTCTGACACACAATTGTTTTAAGCCACTAAGCACTGGGGTAATTTATTATGTAGCAATAGTAGGGATAAAAGGGTCATTAGCAGAGAGGAGAATAGTACCTCATCATTGTGTCTTGCACAATAACCTCCTGTCCTCCAATCTTGCTCTGCCCCCAACCCCTGCTTCACCTACCCTCCCCCATCACCATCTACCTTCCATATAGCTGCCAGGGATCCTTCTTAAGTAATTCCCAGCTAATCTGATCAAATCACTCCCTTCTTGAAAATCTTCCATGGTTCCAAATGACCTCAAAGGTCCTCAGATTTCAGTATGCATTATATGTGATGGTTAATTATGTGTGCCAACTTAAGGGTGCCCAGACATTTGGTCAACCATTATTCCAGGTATGTCTGTGAGGGTGTTTGTGTATGATATCGACATTTGAATTGGTAGACTAGGTAAAGCAGATTGCTCTCCCTGATGTGGGTTGGCCTCATCCAATCAATTGAAGACATGAATAAAACTAAAAGGCTGAGTAAGAGGGAACTCCTCCAGCCTGACTGTTTGAGCCCACACATTGGTCTTTTCCCATCTTTGGACTTGAACTAAAAAACTGATTCTTCTTGGGTCTCAAGGCTACTGGCTTTCAGAGTGGAAGTAACATCATGGGTTCTCCTGGATCTCAAGCTTGCTTACTGCAGATCTTGGGACCCCTCAGCCTCCATAATTGCATGAGCCAATTCCTTATAATAAATTACACACACACACACACACAGAGTCATGAGCCAAATTATGATGTTTCAGTCAACGATGAACTACATATATGATGGTCCCACAAGATTATAATACTGTATTTTTACTGTACCTTTTTTGTTTAGATACACAAATACATTGTGTTACAACTGCCTACAGTATTCAGTACAGCAACATGCTGTAAAGATTTGTGTCCCAGGAGCAATAGGCTATATCATACAGTCTATGTGTGTAGTAGGCTATACCATCTAGGTTTGTGTAAGTACACTCTATGGTGTTCGCATAATGATGAAATCACCTAAGGACCATTTTTCAGAATGTATTACCATCGTTAAGTGATGCATAACTATGTGTGTGTATATATATATGTACATACACATTTATATGTGTATATATGTATATGTGTGTGTATGTATATATACATAAAATATCTCCTATTGGTTGTTTCTCTGGAGAACCCTAATACAGGTGGGGTCCAGGAATTTGCTTTTTAAAACAAGATTCCTAGGTGATTTTGATTATGATTCTGACACTGGTTGATAAGCATTAACCTACAGAATACAGTCCTTCACAAACCAATATTCTACTCCTCTTGTTAAACATAAAAAACTTACCATCACCCTCAAGAGGACAATGGCTTTGCAGAACCTCAGTAGCTTCTATATTTATCCACCAGCTTTCCTAGTTTGCTTTAATTTCTGTAATTTGCATTATGAAAACAATAATTTTATTCTCATTGTTGGTATATAAGTACATAAAATCAAATCTATAAATTAATATTTTATGTATGTGGTTTTAAATATGCATGTGCATAAAATTTGTAAATTAAATAGTAACAGTAGGAAAAAATATATTTTTCAGAAAAATGTTATTTCCATCACTACCCTCCTTCCATTCCCCCAGAGAATCAAATACTCTGCCCCACTGTGTTGGAAACCACTACTTTAGCCAGTGAGGGCTCCTTAAAGATCCCATTTGTGCTATTCTCTCTGCCTGGAAGCTGTTTTGTTCTTTTGACAAATATTTACCGAAAATTTAGCATGTGCCAGGCACAATGGTATGCAACATACCCCTTCCCCCATAGAGAAGTAATTGATTCTTTCTCTGAGGGCTACAGGCCCTGAGTGCACAGTTCTATGATAGCCTCACCACTCTGTGATATAGTTAGCTGTCTCCTTCACTAGACTGCAACTTCTTAGGTCAGGGACTATATCTTGTTCATCTGTGTATACCAGTCAGTGGCACAGGGCCTGATTCCCAGTATGAACTCAATTAATGTTGATGAATGAGTTAATAAACCAATGATGATAGCCAGTGGCTGGCACATTACAGATGATCAATAAATAAATTGGTTGAAATAAAATTGAATTGAAAGTGCAGGTCACAGAAACAAGGGCAGAATTTCAAGAAGGAGAGGTTTTTAAACACTGTCAAAAAGATACCAAAAGATCAAGGAGGGTGAGCACTGGGGAAAAAAAAGAAAAAGAAAAGACTGAAGTTGACAAAACGGAAGTTAATGTTAAATCCTAGAATTAATAGCAATTGACAAAATGTTTATCACAAAACCAACAAGTGAAGATCAGTATTTAACTACCCTGAGAGTGTTTGTGGTACCTCTTTAAATCCAGTGACTGCGTAAGTTCCTTTGAACTGCAGGTTAGTCATGCTATATCCTTCACTACCTCACTAGTTAAAATGCCCACACATTGGCTATTAACATTTAAAGATCTTCCACTCACACTTCAATTTTAGATTGAACCATACAATTGCCATTTCTATGAAAAGATGGGACTAAGGTGTTAATCACCCCAGATACTTTCTCCCTTCATTCATTCACAAAACAAGTATTTATTGTGTTACCTACTGTGCTGAATACGGCCCATTCTTCAGCTAGTGGTGCAACTTCTATTTGTAGAGCTTGTTTGTGCTTGTGGCTCCATTTTTAAAATCTTAAATCCTAGACTTGCCTGGATTCCCAGTGCAGCTTAGCTCCTGGGAAATTCCTCTTAGGAAACATTTAGAACTCTTCCTGCTATTTGCTGCTTCCAGAAATAGCACTAGCATGGGGATCCAGGGAGTCTCCCTCGGGTAGAAATGCTGCTCTGAGTATGTCCTGGGGAACCCTGGTTTACATTCTCTGGTCAAGTAAGTTGAGGGCTTCTTTACTGCAGGATTTGCCAGTCTTTTTGTAGGGGTGGAGAGCCCACTAGGTGCTCACAGTGCGGGTAGAGAAAGATTCCTCACACAAAGATTAAGATATAAAGAAGTAAAAAGTTTATTTTACTTTCTTGAAAAAGAAAGAAAGAGAGAGAAAGAGAGAAAAGAAGGGAAATGGCATGACATTGAGAGAAAGTAGGGAGAAATGTTGGCAGCTGAGCTAAAGCGGCTCAGGCTTTTAAAAGGTAAAAATGGCTTTTTTTTTTTTTCTCTTTGCTGCAGACTGATAACAGGAGGCAACTGGCAGCCGCTTCTTCCTTTTTTTTTTTTTTTTCTGTTTCTGGAGACTCTCTTATTTCTGGGATGTGGTCTGGCTGGTCTGATGAATGTAAAGGAGAATTTACACTTTTCTTTTGTCTGCTGAGCTCCATTTAATTGCTGTGTAAACACTCTTAGCAGGTAATTAGTTAATCTTAAAAGACAGGTAATTAATCTTGAAAACAGCAACAGGGTGAAATTAAGGTTAAGGTCCCCTGTGGTCAATCTTGTAGACAGCAAGTTAGATAGTTATTTTCTGTTAGATAATTCATTAGCAAAGCCGTCCTTTCACTTTTATCTGCAAAGATGCCCAGGGTTAGGGATGGTGGCTTGGGTAACATGGTATGAAGGGTTTTATAAACTCATTTAACTTTTTTTCTTGGGTTCATTTTATAGGTTATTGGGAAATATTGCCATAGTTTATGTTCATTCATTTACTCAAAAATTTCTCCATGCCAATTATGTGCCTGGCAGTGCACTGAGAAATACTGTGGTAAAAAGATGACTAACCAGACATACAGGCCTGTACATATGAAGACTTGGGGGGAATTGGACATGAATCAAATGCACTAAATGGTAAGTCAAATAGTCACAACAAAGGTAAAACTGTAATTGTGACAGGTGCAGAAGAGGAGGCACATCCCATGGCCGAATGAGAACCTATCATAGGGGGCTTCAGTCTGGTCAGGGAAGGCTGCCCTGAGGAGATGACCTGTAGCTGAAATCTGAAGCATGAGTAGGAGTTCACATGGGGAGGAGGGTGAAGAGCACTTGCTCCTAGATGGGAGGGAGTTCAGTGTGGGATAGAAAGAAAGGCCAGTGGAAGGATGGGGAACAAGATGAGGCTACAATGGTAGGAAAGGCCACACCATATAGGGCCTTAAAGGCCATGTTGGGAATTTTTGTCTTTACCTGAGGAGCAATGGAACTATCAGATTTCTGTTTTGGAAAGATCATTCAAACTGTGGTGTGGAGAACTGATGGGAGGTGGACCAGAGTAAATCTAGGTAAGCTGTTTGGAAGGCCAATAAAGTGGTTCAGGATGATGGTAACTTCTTGGCCCACAATGATGGTGGTGGAAGAGATGCTGAAAATAATTCATTCTCATGTGTCAAGATCAAGTCCCTCTTCTCCTATAAAGCAGCTGAACTCACACAGAGCTGGCTTTGTAATAACTTATAGATACCCATCTACTTCACCAAAGTCTCCCTTTCGTACCTGAAGGATTCGGGGTGGGGTGAGGAAGGGGGTGGTCTGCTCTCACCTCAATTCATTCAAACAAAACATTGTGTAGAAATTGTTTTGGGAGGCTGGATTTCCTCAAAGCTGGTCTCTTCTAGCTAATAGTGGGCTCACAGAGATAACGTGTGAGATATCAGAAGTTGATTGCATTTGTGTAACAGACTATGTGCCAAACACCCCAGGAAATATCTGAATCTACCACTTTTGGTCCAGTTGAAACACAGTTGGTGTCAGAAGCAGTCATATTCCATCAACTCCATAACAATATCAGTTTTTATAGGTGGTGAAATTTGAGATGTGGGAGATAGGAAGACTACATACAATATATCCTGAAGAGCTCTTTAAACTGGAATTTCTGGCAAGGTGCAGCGGCTCGTGCCTGTAATCCTAGCACTCTGGGAGGCCGAGGCAGGAGAATTGCTTGAGCTCAGGAGTTCAAGACCAGCCTGAGCAAGAGTGAAATCCCTGTCTCTACTAAAAATAGAAAAATTAGCTGGGCATCGTGGAGAGCACCTATAGTCCCAGCCACTTGGGAGGCTGAGGCAGGAGGATCACTTGAGCCCAGGAGTTGGAGGTTGCAGTGAGCTACAATGACGATGACCCCAGTGCACTCTACCCAGGGTGACACAGTGAGTCTCAGAAACAAAAAAAAAGGAAATTGAACCCCCTCTTTGTTAGCCCCCTTTTAAAAAAATAAATTGGAATTTCTGACACTAGGAATAGCAAGAGGATTTTGCCTAATACCCAACAAAGAGCCACAAATCAACCTTTTACTGCCTCTGACTTCAGAAGCTTTGTCCAATAATTGAGAGTCCCTGAATCCCCATCTTCTTTGCAAGACACCTAATTTTCGCCTCTAAACTGCCTACAATCATAGGAAATACTAATACTCTCTCGTGGTTGCTATAAACTACTGAAGTTAAAGCAGCAGTCTTAAAGCAGGCAAATATTGACATAGTCACTATATATTTCCTCATTATATTAGTGACCTGTGGAATTGTCTGTACCACTTGTTAGCAAATTTTCCCTGTTAAAGTATTGTGCCTATTCACAGCAAAGAATGGGGTAATGGCAACCAGTAGTGTCACCCACAATATGTAAGGATGACTTAAAACCAAATGCTTTGCTCAGACTTGTTGGGGAGACCCTCCAGGGTATAATTCTTAAATATTTATAAAATATATTAGATCTCTAAGCCTCAGTTTCTTTATCTGAAAAAAGGGGGATTATAAGCCTACTTATCTCCTGGCATTGTTGTGAGGGTAAAGTAAGTTAATGTGAGGAAAGTTTTAGCAGAGTGCCTGACATGTAGCATGTGCTCACTAAAGGCTGGTTTTATTTTTATTATCTATTGGTGAATAAATCATGTAATAGGATTTATTTGTTCACATTTCTACTTGTGGGAAAGAGAGGCTCCTGCTGAAGAGCCATGTCATTTCTAACAATCTGGTTCACAAGGGATACAGTGGAAAGTGTCCCATGGTGGCAGTCTGTGGACCTGAGTTCTGTTCCATGCCTTGCAGATTATGTGCCAAATTGGAAAAGTCACAGAACATAGAATTATAGGACTTTATGGGGGTAGATTCTGTCTATAGAACCCAGGACTTCAGAACGGTACTACTGCTCCTTTCCTGTTGACTCTACTGCCTCCTTCTTTAAAAACAAAGCAAACAAATATCACCACCACCAAAAACTATAATTAGCCTCTCTTAGTTTCCTAATTATGATAATCATATTAACTCCTATGATTATTATTCAAATCAAATTAGATAATGTGAGTGAAATCATGAGATGACATGTTTTAGTTGAATCCTACTAAGTACCACGAACTTTACCTGCATTGTGTCATGCAATTCACCCAGTAGATAGTTGTAGAAGAAACTGCTAGTTGGGCCCAATGTCTGCTCTCCCCCTTTTCCTTAGAAATAAGACTTCTGCTTTTCAGCGCGGTTAAAATAAATTAAAAAATACACCTCCCAAGCCTCTCTTGCAGCTAAGTGTGAACCAGATATCTATGTTTTGGCTAATGAGATCTAAGTGGAATTTTAGTGTGTTACTTCCAGTAGTGTCTTAAAAGACAGATGGTATGCTGCTGTTCTTCTCTTCTTCCCTGTTGGCTGACTGGAATGCTTATAATGGCTGGAACTTGAGAAGCCATAACAGAAGCATAAGAATTGCAGAGCAACAAAAGAGAAGGAAATGATCCATTCCTTGAAAGTTTTCTGAACGATTTAGAGGAAGTTAAAGATAGCTCTTTAGTAAATATTTATGCTAAATATTTTAGCATGTGTTTCCGAGATCAAAGGCATTCTCTTAATAACCACAGTACAATGATCAAAATCAGGAACTATAACATCAACACGTTACTATTAACTAATTCACAATACATATTCAAATTGCATTAATTATCCCAGTACAGGTTGAGCATCCCTGATACAAAAATACGAAATTCAAAATGCTCCAAAATCCTAAACTTTTTGAGTGCCAACATGATGCTACAAATGGAAAATTCCACACTTAAGTACTTAACACAAACTTCGTTTCATGCACAAAATTACTTAAAATATTGTGTAAAATTACCTTTAGGCTACAAGGTATATATAAAATAGAAATGAATTTTATATTTTATATCTGGGTCCCATGCCCAAGATATCCCATTATGTATATACAAATATTCCAAAATCTGAAAAAAATACAAAATCCAAAACACTTCTGGTCCCAGGCATTTCAGATAAGGGATGCTCAACCTGTTTTGTCCTTTATAGCTTCTTTCCCTGTCTAGGATATAATGTAGCATCATGCATTGATTTTACTGACATGTCTCTTTAGTGTCTTTTACTTTGGAAGAAATTCAACATCTATTTATGATTAAAAACTTCTTAGCAAACTAGGAATAAAGTGAATTTCCTTAATGTAAGGGTAATAAAAAATAAAACATGAAATAAATATCATTTTAAATGGAGAAACATTAAAAGCATTCCCTTTAAAATTAAGAATAGGCCTGGCATGGTGGCTCATGCCTATAATCCCAGCACTTTGGGAAGCCAAGGCAGGAGGATCGCCTGAGACCAGAAATTCAAGGTTACAGTGAGCTATTATCCGTCCACTGCATTCCAGCCTGGTGGCATTCCAGCCTGGACTACAGAGTGAGACCTCATCTCTAAAAAAAAAATAAAAAATAAAAAGAAACTAAATTAATAATGTAAGAGTGCTCACTATCATTCTTTCTATTTAACATTGTATCAAAGATTCTGCTTAGCACAATAAGACCAGGAAAAAAAAATCATAAGGATTAGAAAGGAAGAAATATTCTTATTATTTATAGATGATATTATTGTCTACATAGAAAACTAAAAGGGATCTATACACTAAATCAGTATAAATAATAGGAAAATTTAGCAAGTGGCTGCATTTTGAATCACTGACAACATACAAATAAAAAGCATAAGTTCAGAAAAAAGACGCCATTAACAACAGTAACAAACCATAATAAAAGACATGCAAGAGTACTGATAAAAGTATAAAAATTTTGCTGAAGGAAATTAAATAAGACTTAATTGAATAAAAACATATTGCTATTCACTGAGAGGAAAGACTTTTTAGAAGTAAAAAGACTTTTTTAAACAAGACTCTTTTAAAAAGGAGGCTTTTTTTATAATTTATAAGAAAGAATAAAAGTTTAATAAAGGCAAACACTGGTGGCAGGACAGGGGGAAGTGATAAGGATTCCCGAGATAAAATACAAAAATTGCTAACCATAAAAGGTTGATAAATTCAATCTTATTTAAATTAAGAACTTCTGTATGTTAAAAATCAATTTAAATTAAGTGAAAAGATAAGGCACAACTAGAAAAAGATATTTGCCATACATATCCCTACAAAGGAATAGAATCAAGAATATATGGAAAACTCCTACACATGTAAGAAAGATACAACTAAATAGATGAGCAAAAGACATGAACAGTTCATAGATGAAGAAACATATATGGCCAATAAACTTATAAAGAGATATGCAAACATACAAGTAATCATGGAAATAAAACATCAAAACCACAATGAGATTCTGTATTTACACCATTTGTTTGGTTAAAAAAAAAAACTTATAAATTCCCAGTGACATGGATCAATAAGAGCTCTTACAGTTTGCTGGTGAGATTGTAAATTGCTAAAAACCACTTTAGAAAACAATTTGACATCATCTTATTAAACTGAACATTCAACATAACCTTTAATCCAGTAATTCCACTCCTAGGTATCCCTCACTCTCCACCTCTCCATCCTATGCCAGACAAATTCTTGCATGCGTGCCTCAGGACACATGAATAAGAATCTTCATAGTAGCACTGTTCATAATGGTACAAAAGGTGGAAATTATTTCTATGCCTATCAAAGAAAGGATAGATATATAAATGATGGTATATTCAATATAATGGAGATTTTACAGCAATGGAAATAAACTACAGCTATGATAGCATGGAAGAATCATAGTAATACACTGAATGAAAAATGCAAATCTCAGAAGATTATATATAGTAATACATAAAACATATAGTATGTTATCCAAATATAAGTTCATATAATGTTAAAAACAAGTGAAACTAAAATAATATACTTTCAAGGTACATGTGTGCGTATGTGTGCAAGCACACACAAACACAAAAATTCTTTCAAATTCCTTCAAAAAATTCTACACATCAAAATGAGAAGTAAAAAAAAAAAAATTCCTTTAAAAAATTCTTTAAAGTCTTTAAAAAAGCAAGGATTGCTAAATATTAGATTCAGGATATCTAGAATGGTGGGCAGTGCACAAGACAGAAGAGCAGCATTTAGGTGGAGGTAAATTATTGGCAATATTCTATTTTTTTGAGTGCTGGATTGAGTGCCGGGTTCGTGGGTATTCACTATGTTGTTAATAAATGATAAGCTGAAAGGCCCAAAGACAGACCACTGATGATTGTGTGTTGTGAACTAAGGATTATAATTAAGCAAATTCTATGTACCTAAGTTCAAAGAGAAAATATATTAATGATAACAAACACTTATATAGTGCTTACCAGTGCCAAGCACTATTCTAAGCTCTTTGTATGTTTTAACCCATTTAATTCTTCCAGTGAAAAGATTCTATGATCGTTCCCCTTTTATAGAAGAGAAAACCAAGTCCCATACAGGTTAAGAGGAACTCCTCTGAGCCCAAGAACAGAGCTGGGATTTAATCCAGGCTGGCTGGTTCCAGAGTATGTACTTTTATTCACTACCCTATAAGGTGTCTATATAAATGAAAGAGATAATTATATTAGGACTTAGTCATGTAGAAGTTAGAGCGCTTTCTATAACAATATTAAAGGAGGAACTATATGCACAGCTTTGTACTAATGACCACTGAATTGTATACTTTAAATGGGTGAACTTTATGGTATATAAATTATATCTTAATAAAGCTGTTTTAAAAAAACCCACCAACCACATATAAGTAAGTGACTTTATAATGCAAACTGGGTCCTAAATGATAGTTTGCTATTTTAGGGATTTAATATATGCCTTAGATAAAATATACACTTTTTATGTCAGCCAAACTAAATAAACCTCACTGTCAAGAGACCACTCACTTTACAAAGGAAGATGAAATAGAAAATTTTAATCTACTACTATGGGTGGGAAAAATTTTCAATTCCCAGCTTTAGCCTCTTTGCATCTGCCAGGAAATCAAATGACTCTCAGCTTCCAAGATAAATTTCATATTGCAATCATAATTGTCTGTGTGTGTATTGAGGATACACAAACAATATAACCTAGGAAAGAAGAGGGTGGAAAGATGACATCTGATTAAAAACATACTGATGTTTTTTGATTGTGCGGTTTTTTTTCCATGTGCATACCTTTCGCTTTTTCCTTTTAAATCTAAAACTGATTTTAAAGGAGACGGAAAAAAGGACTTCATATAGAAAGCTAGTCGTGACAACTGAAGCCTCAGGGGCTTCAAATTCTACAGCTCCAAGGAGCCAACACTGATGCCAAAAGGGGCTATGGCAGCTTTTCCTCAACATTGTTTCTTGGTTTTTGGCAGGGCACCAAAAGGAGAGATTGGTCAACATACTGCCATGATGCTCAGGGAATGTTGGTAGCTTAACTCTGTTTTCATGACCACTGAAAGATCCTCCTCACCCAGGTCAGCTGTCCTCACAAAGCTGGCCATTGATCATAAGAAGACTAGATGAAAACATGCATTACACCTCAACAACTCCATCACCTACACCAAAAGAAAGGTTAAAAGTCCTGGCCCTCTAAACCATGGGTCATTTTTATCCACTTTTACACATGTGCCCTCTCTAAAGCACACGTGTAAACACAGGCTGAAAAACCTCACTAAACAACTTCATGCTTTAAAGAACACAAAAGAAATGAAAATAAAATTAATAACTATTTTAACTACAGCATGGATTCAACATATTGTCATTATTCAGTTCTGTCATGAATACACACACACACACACATCACAGGCTGTATTTTGGCTCTGTTCCTGGCAATGGAATCTAGACCTTTCCCATCTAACCATTAAACTTACTAGTCCTCTTGGCTTGAGCCAGGCTACTAGCCCCCTAAGCAAGCCTTCCTACTACAGCCAACTGTGGGCAGTAGCTTCCATCAAGCTCCCTGATATTTTAAGTGGCAAGCCACTAAGCCTGCCATGCCTCAAGCAATGCCAGATATACTGGTACCCATTAAGCTCCCTGAATTCTCTCCCTCAACCTCTATCATGAGTCTTGGGAAACTATATTGATTTGGTCATATCATTTTCTTTGATCAGTGAGTCACCTAAGCAGATCACTTTAGGCCAAAATTAGTCACTCTGGAGCCTGGTTTATCTGGATTGGCTATTGCATTGAGTACAATAATCAGATAAGGGCTTAACTTCAATTTCCCTTTGTGTTGTATTAGTATAACCTTGAAAAAGATTAAAACCCCCTATGTAAAGCTTTTTCTTTATTTTATACAAATAATGTGTTTGTGGTTTTTATCCCCAACATCCAGATTTTTATCTTTAAATACCATTTCCCACTAAAAGGAACCAGAACTCTGTGGAGAAATGGCTGATTCCGTGTCTGGGGCAGGAAATGTATCAGGTAAGTCTGGAACAAAATAATGGAAAGGGAAGAGTGGGAAGAGGGACATGGATGAAACAAGACTAACATATCTAATTGTTGAAATAGGGTGTTGGGTATAGGGGAGCTCTTTATAATATTCTATTTTTGTATGTTTTTAACTTTTTCCATAAAAATAGTTTAAGGAAGCTAAAAAATGGTTATTTTTTAAATTTAATAAGTAATAGCATGCACATAGCAAAACAAAAGCTTTCTTTTAAGAATGCATACACAAAGAAAAGTTAAGTCTCTCTCCCACTCCAGACCCTCAGACCCCTCCTCAGGGAAATCCTAGTAACAATCCCCACGTATTCCTCAAGAAGTTTCCATGAAAATGTAAAATATATATACGTACATACACATAAATAATACATATAATTTTAAAAACCACAAATGGTAGCATATTATACACATTATTCTATGCCTTATGAAGTTTTATTTTAGTAGCCCATTTTAATACAATGAATATGTCTACACATTACAATAGTGTGGATTTTTATGCTTTACATATTGGGCTTCTTTCAAGTTTCTTTGATATAATCGAGATAAAAGGCCCTTAACTTTATATTCCTATTATTTACAAAAAGAAGGACGGCTCAGGCAGGGCTAAACAGGTTGCAGTCCCTAATCTTAAATCTTGGAGTTTAGGTTTCAGTTTTGGGGTCATTATTGTTACCTTGAAAAATGTCATGTTCAAAAACACCTCACATCCTCTACTATAGACTAGATCTTGAGAAATGTGGTTGAGGACAGAATCAATGCAAGAATCCTCATAAACTCTGCGCCGGCGGATACTTGGGATACTGAAAAAAGTATAACCTCTGTGATCAACTCAGCACTACCTCTCTTCACCAGACGGTGGGCGCCAGGGCATAGGCTGTACCATCTAATCTCGGTATCACCAGCACCTCGCAGAAGTGCTTTATCATGGAAAGAATGAAAGTTGAGTTTTGAAGCAAGTAATGATTGAAGGAGCCAAATGAGGTGGATTTAGAGAGGCAGCAAGGTGGCTGTACTACTGGGTTCTAATATAGAATAACGGGGATGCCAGGAGGTACAAGAAGCCACACACAAAAAAGTGACATACCTGCAAGGAGGATAAATTTCACTTGATTATTTTCAGGGGAGAAACATTACATATAAAAACAAACATAGCTATGTTACGCTACAACAGAATAAAAAATGCACACGGACTCGCAACATGAAACAGGCCGCCCTCAGACACGTCCGCAGTGGCCGGACGGTTCCGGCCACGCCCGCGGGCCGCGAGGCTGGGAGCGTCGGTCACTCCCCTCGGTTACCCCGGGTCCTTGGGCGGGAACGGAAGCGCCCGGGAGTGCCAGGCTCCCTCGCGAGGGCCGCGTGTTCGCTGCGCTGCCTCCTAGCTCTTGGGGGCCACCGTCTCAGCACCGCCCCGGAGAGTCAGTGTAACCCGGGGTTCTGTGAACCGTGAACTCCCGACCCTGCCGCCCCCAGTGACCGCGGGTGGCGCTTTCTCACGCACAGGGGCGGGGGTCTTTCAGGCCGTTCACGCAGCGGCCAGAAGTATTAAGATGACGTCCGCTGGGTGCCCCGGGACGGCTCCCTGAGGGATTCGAGAGCCCCGACAGCCGAGGGCTAAACCAGCCCCTTATCTGGCACTGGTAGGACGGGGGGGAACTCAGGAGTTTCGAGCTCCAAGGGCCGAAGCACGGCCAAGTACGCCACGGGACCAAACAAATGTTGGAGGGTAGAATGCCGAAAGCACGGGGAGGCGGAGCTGGTTCACGGTCACCCTCTCGCGACATCTAAGTGACGTCGCAAAGCAAGCGCGCCTTCTAGTCTTTCACCTTCAGGCAGCCCCCTCAGTAGATGGGAAGCGAGTGATGGACAGTGTTCTCAGCCTATCAACTTCCTTGTCAACACCCAATCAGATTCAAACTTCCTTCAGCCGCCGGAGGAGTTGGGAGAAGGGGGTCGAAAGAGGGAAGCTCTCCCTCTCTCGCGAGATCGCGGTGAGCCGGCCTCTCAGGAAAAAAACGCCAGAACGGATGGCCCAACTTCCCAAATAGTGGGTTAAAGGACGTGGTCACAAGCCAATGAAAGGGATGCGGAGGTGGGATCGCCGCTTTCACCGCGCAAGAAGTACCGTTACAGGGCAGACTTTTTGTCCAATCAACGCCTCCAGACTTTGGGTCAGGTGACCGTAGAGTGCGAGGGGCGGAGCTGCAGCCTGGCGCGAGAAACCGTTAAGATAGACAACGAATATAACCAATGAGGTACTCTGACTAGGGCGTTGGGAACCCAATAACAGTGGTTGGGCGGGCGCCTTCCCGGAGCGCGGGGAGCTGTAAAGACAGACAAATGGTTTTCCCAATGAGACTGTAGAAGAGCGAGCTAATAGACCAATGAGGACTGCGGGGCGGGATCCTTTGCCGCGGCGGAGTCCAAGATGGCGGCGTGCGGTTCCGCTGTGTGAAACGAGCGCGGGGCGGCGGGTTAATCAGCTCCGCGGAGACGACCTCCGACAACCCGCAACAATGAAGGGAAAAGAGCGCTCGCCAGTCAAGGCCAAACGCTCCCGTGGTGGTGAGGACTCGATTTCCCGCGGGGAGCGGAGCAAGAAGTTAGGGGGTTCTGGTGGCAGCAATGGGAGCAGCAGCGGAAAGACCGACAGCGGCGGCGGGTCGCGGCGGAGTCTTCATCTGGACAAGTCCAGCAGCCGAGGTGGCAGCCGCGAGTATGACACTGGTGGGGGCAGCTCCAGTAGCCGCTTGCATAGTTACAGCTCCCCAAGCACCAAAAATTCCTCGGGCGGGGGCGAGTCGCGCAGCAGCTCCCGGGGTGGAGGCGGGGAGTCACGTTCCTCTGGGGCCGCCTCCTCAGCTCCTGGCGGCGGGGATGGCGGGGAATACAAGACCCTGAAGATAAGCGAGTTGGGTTCCCAGCTAAGCGACGAGGCGGTGGAAGACGGACTGTTTCACGAGTTCAAACGCTTCGGTGATGTGAGTGTCAAAATCAGCCATCTCTCGGGTTCTGGCAGCGGGGATGAGCGGGTAGCCTTTGTGAACTTCCGGAGGCCAGAGGACGCGCGGGCGGCCAAGCATGCCAGAGGCCGCCTGGTACTCTATGACCGGCCTCTTAAGATAGAAGCTGTGTATGTGAGCCGGCGCCGCAGCCGCTCCCCTTTAGACAAAGATACTTATCCTCCATCAGCCAGCGTGGTCGGTGCCTCTGTAGGTGGTCACCGGCACCCCCCTGGGGGTGGTGGGGGCCAGAGATCACTTTCCCCTGGTGGCGCTGCCTTGGGATACAGAGACTACCGGTTGCAGCAGTTGGCTCTTGGCCGGCTGCCCCCTCCTCCTCCGCCACCATTGCCCCGAGAGCTAGAGAGAGAACGAGACTACCCGTTCTATGAGAGAGTGTGCCCAGCATACAGTCTTGAGCCAAGGGTGGGAGCTGGAGCAGGTGCTGCTCCTTTCAGAGAAGTGGATGAGATTTCACCCGAGGATGATCAGCGAGCTAACCGGACGCTTTTCTTGGGCAACCTAGACATCACTGTGACAGAGAGTGATCTAAGAAGGGCTTTTGATCGCTTTGGAGTCATCACAGAAGTAGACATCAAGAGGCCTACTCGCGGCCAGACCAGTACTTACGGTTTTCTCAAATTTGAGAACCTAGATATGTCTCACCGGGCCAAACTAGCAATGTCTGGCAAAATTATAATTCGGAATCCTATCAAAATTGGTTATGGTAAAGCTACACCCACCACCCGCCTCTGGGTAGGTGGCCTAGGACCTTGGGTGCCTCTTGCTGCCCTGGCACGGGAGTTTGACCGATTTGGCACCATACGCACCATAGACTACCGAAAAGGTGATAGTTGGGCATATATCCAGTATGAAAGCCTGGATGCAGCTCATGCTGCCTGGACCCATATGCGGGGCTTCCCACTTGGTGGCCCGGATCGACGCCTTAGAGTAGACTTTGCAGATACAGAACATCGTTACCAGCAGCAATATCTGCAGCCTCTGCCTTTGACTCATTATGAACTGGTGACAGATGCTTTTGGACATCGGGCACCTGACCCTTTGAGGGGTGCTCGGGATAGGACACCACCCTTACTATACAGAGATCGTGATAGGGACCTTTATCCTGACTCTGATTGGGTGCCACCCCCACCCCCAGTCCGAGAACGCAGCACTCGGACTGCAGCTACTGCTGTGCCTGCTTATGAGCCACTGGATAGCCTGGATCGCAGGCGGGATGGCTGGTCCTTGGACCGGGACAGAGGAGATCGAGATCTGCCCAGCAGCAGAGACCAGCCTAGGAAGCGAAGGCTGCCTGAGGAGAGTGGAGGACGGCATCTGGATAGGTCCCCTGAAAGTGACCGCCCACGAAAACGTCACTGCGCTCCTTCTCCTGACCGCAGTCCAGAATTGAGCAGTAGCCGGGATCGTTATAACAGCGACAACGATCGATCTTCCCGTCTTCTTCTCTTGGAAAGGCCCTCTCCAATCAGAGACCGACGAGGTAGTTTGGAGAAGAGCCAGGGTGACAAGCGAGACCGTAAAAACTCTGCATCAGCTGAACGGGATAGGAAGCACAGGACAACTGCTCCCACTGAGGGAAAAAGCCCTCTGAAAAAAGAAGACCGGTCTGATGGGAGTGCACCTAGCACCAGCACTGCTTCATCTAAGTTGAAGTCCCCTTCCCAGAAGCAGGATGCGGGGACAGCCCCTGCTGCAACATCCTCTCCCAAACTCTGTTTGGCCTGGCAAGGCATGCTTCTATTGAAGAACAGCAACTTTCCTTCTAACATGCATCTGTTGCAGGGTGACCTCCAAGTGGCTAGTAGTCTTCTTGTGGAGGGCTCAACTGGAGGCAAAGTAGCCCAGCTCAAGATCACTCAGCGTCTTCGTTTGGACCAGCCCAAGTTGGATGAAGTAACTCGACGCATCAAAGTGGCAGGGCCCAATGGTTATGCCATTCTTCTAGCTGTGCCTGGAAGTTCTGACAGCCGGTCCTCCTCTTCCTCGGCTACATCAGACACTGCCACCTCTACTCAGAGGCCACTTAGGAACCTTGTGTCCTATTTAAAGCAAAAGCAGGCAGCTGGGGTGATCAGCCTCCCTGTGGGGGGCAACAAAGACAAGGAAAACACCGGAGTCCTTCATGCCTTCCCGCCCTGTGAGTTCTCCCAGCAGTTCCTGGATTCCCCTGCCAAGGCACTGGCCAAATCTGAAGAAGATTACCTGGTCATGATCATTGTCCGTGGTGCGTCCTAAAGTCCATGTGTAACTTGTATTTACTACTTTGACATGGTTTCTGTTTTGTGATATGTAATGGGATACAGCATCAGATGAAATTTTCTTTTTAATTAGTTGTTTAGTTGTAGCTTTTTCTTTTTTATATTTTTATATTAAACCTCTTTAAAATAGCAGTCAGGACAGTTTAGCTATTAAGTGAAAGGGATGCCCCGAAGGTAGCAGGCAGATAGATTTGCTTTAATTAGAAGTTCCCACCCTTATGAGTAATTTTTTTCCTCATTTTCTTCAGGTTTTTTTTTAACCTGAGCTTAAAAAAAATCCTCAGAGTTACAAAACTAAAATTTTGAAAAGTCAGAATTTGGAGAAAAGAGTCCACTGTGTAAAAATGGTGATGTCCACCTAAAAATGGCTTAATTGGTGTGTAGGTAAATAATTCTTGTACCAGAAATGTTATTTGTGTGACTAAAATTTGATCAGGGATCTCAAAAGTATATGCTGATAAATTGTACAGCAGTGTAGTTATTTTAATCAGGTATTTGAGTATTTCTCTTAAGATACACAGTTTATTCCCAGAGAGTTTGCTTTAACATGCTTTTTTTTTTTTTATCATTAGTGCTTGAGTTCTGTATCCCGTGTATGCACTTTTGGTTTGTAGCTGTAACTGTTCAGTAAAAATTGAGGACTATGTTACAAACCATGTATGTCCTATGCTTACACTAGTATGCAAGAAGTGAGTAGGTGCTTTTAAAATCAGAATTCTTTGGTCAGTTATTGGTGTGTGGTGGTGTTTTTACTGACTTTTTCAGAGAGGTGTAGCAGGTACAGTTCTCATTTAATTGTGCGTATTTCAAAACTAAGTGTTCATCAAAGATTTTTGTATCCATTCAAATTTCTGGTTTCAATAACAGAAAGAAGAGTTGTCTGCAGGCTCATAAGTCATCTTTTGTTTCAGTGGGCATTAATCAGCCGTATCTGGATTGCAGAATTTTTTTTAAAGTCATCATAAAATGCCTTTGACATGCTCTTTTAAAATTTTGCTTGTATTTTTTTATTTTTATATCTAAACAGTAATGGTGACATTACATTATTAAAAACGTTTTGAATATCTTTGAAATTTCATGTTTAATATTTTCACTGGTATCCAGCCACAGAAAATTGAAATGTCAGTGTAGGAAAACCCTTTTTAATTGTTTTGTTTTCCCAGACACCTGGAATTAATACAAGATCATTTAACCCACCTTCAGTGTTTTTTTCCAAAGCTGAGGATGATAATAATGACTTTTGGTTCTCAGCAAGGGCTTTTGTAGCTTAATAGTGATGGATGATTTCTTGCTTTTTGTTTTTTAACCTACGCCTCTACCCCCAATCCTAGTTTGTCAGGTCATTAGTAAGTATATTTTTCTCCCTTGGGTTTTTGGGCCCTCCCCTCTCCCCCCACCCAACACAGCTTGATCTACCTTGATTTAAATGCTGAGGATTTCACCTAAGGCCCTTGATACTTAATTATCATTAGAAACTTTAGGACCTTCTGGATCATGGTCAAGTTTCTATTCTGTGAAAGTGACTTATTCAAAGCCTGGCAGAACCCAGCTGTTTTCTTTCTGTTATCAAAGCTGGTAGTTTTGAAATAGCACCAATAATAACCCAGGGAAATGTCATATAATTTTTATATTCCATTATGACAGGTGTCTAATGCATGTCAGCACAAAAGCCTCATCACTGCTGTGTCATCCCTTTGGGTTTTCACTGTGCATTTATAAGTTTGGAGGTTTTTGTGGGGGTTTTTGTTTGTTTTTAAACTGGAAAAAGTAGCCATTTTGAGAAAAGGAAGGTACTAGCTATGAGCACAAAGGTCGTAGATGTGCCTGTAAGGGAAAATACCTGAAATCCTACAATTAAGACTTGATGCTTTTTGCTTTCAAAAAGCAGTGCTTGGCATAGAGTAGACAACTGTTCAGAAACAAATGCAAGTGTGGCGTCTATGCATACATGGGCTCAAAGTACAATTTGTCGATAGATACATTTTTCCAGTTTAAATAATCTCACTAACCATTAACTTTTGAATATCTTTTGATAAGAGGGTTGGACAAATGATTTTGCTCTTTTGGAGAGTGAAGTCCATGACGTCTAATTTTACTATAATCCAAAATGTGTGTGGTTTTTCCATTTTTTTTCCTTTCCTTTCCTTTTTTTTTTTTTAAGTTGGTGTGACAGCTTCCTGAAGAGTACTGTGGTTTTTGCTCCATGTTTGTTTGAATCCTTATCTGACATTGCTGCATTTGTTAGATCTGGGCAATTTGTGCTTCAGTGTTTTTGAAACAATGGCTTGATACCATTTCTAAATGTATGTATTATAAAAAACTAATTATGTTTAGTTTGGTGCTTGCCTATTGAGTGCCATCATCCAGATGAATCTCTTATTTGTGTTGCCCATTCTATTGTGCGGGTTCATAATGTCCATAAAGTATCTACTTAAACCTTCAGAATTTGAATGAAAGCAAGAGTCTAAAACTGGTTCTAATTCTCGTTAGCCAGAATTTCATAGTCCCATCATTCGGTGTTCTTTGTAACAACCAATTATTTTCTATCTTTTCTCTTTAATTATTTTAATGTAGTTGATTTTTCTGGAATGTAGTTAAAATGAATGGGAAGAAAATTTCTTCAGTATATCATTTAATGACTTATTAAGTATTACTGGTAAAAACAAGATAATTAAGACTTTTAGATCACAACTTCAAAGTTTATGGAAAATTAAGCAATCACTCAGCACCTAGCCAATAGTTCTACTTAATTTTTTGGTATTATTGATTGTAACTGGGATTCCTATAAAGAATTTTCCACATGAAAATTTGAATTCCTGGTTTAAGATGTGTACTTTGACTCTCAACTGAGAGTGGATAGAGTTTTTCTTTAAGGATTACATCTTAAAATGTCCATCCTCTGGCTGGTATAAGCTTTTGTCACATTTTGAAGGTAAAATATACTCTGGCCCTTCTTGACTCACTTAGATCATTTAAGATACAGTAGTGAAAGTCAGATATTTGGTTGTTGCTTTCAGGGTCAGACATTGTTTAGGTTTATTTAAGAACTATGTTATAAGTAGGTTTTCACTGACAATTTTTTTTTTTTTTTAAATTTAAGTCCACTTTCTTTAGACAGTGAAATTGCTCATTATGCAGGTACAGCTTGAACTGCAGTTTGGGTCCGTATAGGAACCATTCACCAAAAACTCTGTGGTAACAGAATTAGGAAATCCTCTTGAGAAGAGGGCCTTAATGACCTTTTATGTGAAAAAAACTTCTGGAGAGAATTTATGAACATTTTTTTTTCTGTCTCTGCAAGGTGTTGGTTTTGAGAAGTTAGGTTTGGAAAAGGATGAGAGGACGACCCGTGTGTTATGATGTCCTAAGAGAAATGTTTAGGTAATCCAAGTGAAATGTTAAGTTCATGAAGTTTTTGGTGTGATTAAACAGTTTAAATGTGTCAACTAAGGCTCTTCTTTGGGTTAACTATGATGTAGATGGATTTTTAAAAACGGCTTGTATCTTTGGACCACGTTCAAGTTGGAATTTTGGTTGTCCTTAACCATTCACAATGACAATAGATGGGTAAAGTTTGACTCTAAAACATACATATTGGTAAAGTTTACTAATTCACCTTTTTAATTTTTGACTTTTTAGTTATATGTTTATTATTGAATTTGTGACATGTTTTTCAATTTTGAAGTTTAAGATATTTCAGCTATAAGTCAATTTCATCCTTAACACAATCCACCTATTTAAAAACTTACCATTCATATATTCATTTGGTTTCTTAGTAATTATTGGGTTTTGACAGTTGTAGTGCTGGTTTTTGAAGGTTGAGTGACTATTAGGAGGTCTGTTAATGTTATGTTCAGGCATAGGGGAAATATATATTTTTAATATTGTACAGACACTTTTTTACCTTTTTCCCCCCCTGCAAGCAAAACTGGTGAACAGCGGATGAAGATATGGAATTCAAAGCTCTAATGGACCTTTTTGAAGAGAAGTTGTGGCTTATGTGGAGTTTACATGGGCCTCTGATGGAAGAAAGCTAATCTGTTTAGTATTTGTGCATTTTACTAAAATGGCAGCTTAAAGTTGTGTATCTGCTATTGTGATGCCAATGCCGGTGTTTTAAGTGGAAAAAAATGACCTCTTTGCTTTGTGCTGTGTACACAAGATTTCTGGAAAAGTAAAGAAAAACCCTTTTTATGGCTCACACAGCTTAAAAGTAGCTGTCACTCAAACGTGCGCTCACAGTTGAGCTGCTTTTGTTTTATTCTAAATAAATTGTTTCTTTTGAGGAAAATGTTTTTCTGCCTGGAAGTGAATTGACGGCAAACCTTTGACCCCTTTGTTTGCAGCTGAGGGGGTACTTGCTGCTGCTCAGATCTTGTATGTCTTGAGCAAGAAGCAGGGAGACCATCAATTTCATTTTGACTATCAAGGTGTGTCAATTCTGAAGGATCACTAGTGTTACTGTGACCCCCTTTGTTTGCAGTGAAGGGGATCATTTGCTTCTCGGTCCTCAACGTGATGAGGAAATGGTGCTGTTTGCTGGCACGCAAGAAGCCGGGGCAAGCACCCTAAGCCTCACCACAGTGCACGAGTCGGGGGCTTTGCTGGTTTGAAGAGCCGGAGTTGCTGAAATTTAAGTTTTGATTTATTTTGTTCACCCATCACGTTTGGCCTTAGTTTCATTTTTAATTTGAAGAAAAGTTTGAAATTGCTTTATCTTGCACTTAACATTTGCACCAAATTGCCAAAAGAAGGAGAAATGCTCCGTTTGCCTTTTAAATGTTAATGATGTTAATAAAGCCTTTCCTGACACATTTGAGGAGCTCCTCCATCTCCAGGGGCTTCTTACCAGAGTTATGCAGTGATGGGTTTAGTTCTGAATGGATGAAGAGTTCCTGAGAGCTAGCGTTTGTAATTAGAACCGTTACTTGGTATCTGTGCCTTATTTGACCTGTGGTTCCACATGCCTTGGATGTGCATGCATCGTGACGGTTTCATAGGTACGAACGCACACTCAGGCCCAGTCACTTCGGTTGGTAGTACAGATTGTGAGGAAAAAAATGGAGGCATCCTTAAGGAGGAAAAGTATTTGCGTTTAGTTCCTGCATTATCCTGTACAGGGGCTCCTGAGCTTTGGAAGCCTGTTCCCAGTACAGGAGAACAACTCCCCTCTTTGCAGCAGGAGACTTCGGTGCACAGTGACAACGCTGGAGTTCAAGAGGAAACCAGCAATGCTGCACCATTGGCTTCAGACACCATTGTTGTTGTTTGCCAGTTTTAAACTTAACTAGTTGCAGACGAAGACCACCTTGAAATGCAGGCTTGTTGGGCTTGTTTTGAATTTTAACCTCGGATGGAAGAGCCCTAATGCTGTCTGTCTCCATGCGGGATGATGATTGCTAGGCAACAGGTGATTATCAACAAAGGATGCCACGGTTATACTCTGCAAGGTGGTGTTCCAGTGGCAAACAGCTGTATAAACTCTTGTAAACAGGTAAGAGGGTTTTTAGAGGTCAAAATGCATTATAATTAACAGGGTGAGGGCTTTTAATGTTTTGGGTCTGTTTCTCTAGATGGAAGTCTTTAGGCATTCTGCTGCCATTACTAGCTTCCTTCCCTCACCAAAGTGTTACATTTACAAAATTCTAGGCCAGAACTTTTGTTCTACTTGATATTTTTATTTTTTAATTTATTTTAACATTTGAAAAATTTCTTTTAATGTGGGAGAGCCAAAGTTTTAAAATCTTGGTTATGGATTTGGGAACTACAGCCTTGATGTCCTTCAAATTTTGACATTTTTCATTAACCTTGGCTTTCACAATTAGTTGTGATTTAATGATGCAGAAGGACTTATTGCTATAAAAACGTTGCTTGTTTACAAACACTGATTTCTAAACTCCAAAGTTAAGAGCACTAAAGTGTATAATAACAACAAAAGAAAGTATGCCATCAGATTGGGAATGAGATGATATTTTAGCCAAAATGGTTAGTCCCACAAAGAGATTATAAAATTAGGTGAATGCAACTTTAGGGAAATGAATAGGCAGTGTTGAATTTGGCTTTTGTCTGCTCTTAGCATTTTTCCATTGTCCATTTAGTTTTACCAGCCTTCTGAGCCCTTTTCTCCCCACCGTTAATCAAGTATGAGGCTTTAGCAACTTACCACAAGCATAACTTTTTCAGTGTGTAATACAACTTAGGTTTCCTTGCTCTATTGTAAGTGAGATCAAAAATTGTGAATAGAATTTTTCCTGAAGACATTTAATATCTAGTGACTACAATAGTTGATCTGTACTAGCTGCTTTTTCTACAGGTTTGATTGAACTCCTTGTGTTGTTTATTTAACTGGACAACTTATGTGCCCGTACTTCAATAGACTAAAAGGGAAACAGCAGAGTACAGTGGATTTTTTTCAAGTTCTCAATATGTCATAAGAGTTTAAAACTTATCTGGTTATAAGGTGGCTGCCATCTAAGGCTTTTCTAAATGATCTCTTCCCTGCATTTCTTTAAACATTTTATATCTGTTGGAAATGTCAATTTCAGTGTATTTTCTTTTTCTTGCTAGTCTACACCATAAACCCATTAAGTAGTTTTTCCAATTAGTAGGCAAATATTTTAAATGACTTTGGAGATTTAGGAAGATTGCGTTACACTTTCTACGAATTTCTGCATGTTTGGTATCTTTCGAAGGTCTCAGGCTCTAGTAAGAATAAGAAAAATGTGTTGCAAACAGGTCATTTGTGTATTTGTATATAAATCGTATACAAATAATCATATAAACCATATCATACAAAGTGGGAAGGTACACAGCATGATAATTTTTTGAAATTACTTGTAATTTTGAAATCATATTATTTATTCCCAGCTGTACCATGAAGGAAAAGTTAACTGGGTTGAGTGTTAGATCCAGAGTTCTGATTTTATAAATTGGAAACTACCCTTTTGAAGTATTTGTATGGTTTCCCGGTGTCTTTCATATGATCTAAATTTAGGGTTCTTTAAGGGAAATAGTTCCAGGAACACCTCCAAATTGACTTGGGCTCATTTTGAAAAGCTTGGCTGTGCATATTAATATTGAAAATAGGGGTTACCCTGAATTCAGTAAAACAACCCAGATTTTATAAATTGCCACTTCCATAGTTTAAGTCATATAATTGTTTACAAGTTGTTTATCTGACACAATAAATTTAGTGCTTATGGCTTGTACAGCATCTATTTTTCTTTTGCAACAGTTTATCTGATTATGGCTTCTCTAACCATCACCTTCATCTCCCATTCCAATTTAGTCTCTTTGAGCTTCTCTGTTTAAAAGATCATTTCACTTAATAACTTGAATTATAATGTAGTTTTAAATTCTTGGCGGAGGAATTTATTGAATAAGAAAATTTCCTCAATCCTCAGACAAGATTGATCTTAGCAACCAAGAAGAGATTTTAACCTTGAGGTAAAATTACTTAACATACTTTAACCCAAGTGACTGTAATATTCAACTTTCAGTTGGGGTTTGGCTATATGTTAGGAATTAAGATGCAGAGAATATAGGGGAAAGTATCAAATAGTCTCTATACCCTTCAGCAACTTATACTCCAATTGGGGAAACTAGGTGTATAAACAGGTCAATAGTTAAATATCAGGGAAAATTTTAAGACAATTATAGGAAAGATGTCACAAGCCAATATTTGATTAATTGCTAATGGATTTTTATAGGTTATATGGGTATGTGAATGAGTATATGAACAGGTTACTTCAAGCTGAGATGGTCAAGAAAGGCTTTACAAAAGAATTTCTTAGTTGGAGGACATGGAATGGTGGGGGGAGGTTGGGATCAACATGTCAGACAGATAAGCATGAGTAAGGATATAGCAGCTTATTGATCTGTGGAAAAGATATGATACAGACTGAAGCCTAGAAAACTAGTAAGGATTGGGTCAACCAAAATAGGGAAGCAGGCAAGTTTGAGGAGGGTGGGAGTAGAGATGGATGATCAGTTGGCATATTGATAGCAGTCGTTTATTGAATAGAATACCCACTTCAGGCCAAGCATTTTGCCAAGTATTGTATACGCATTGTGTCATTTAAGTCTCAACCACAGACCATAATCTGACAGTTCAGTAAGTGATAGAGCCAGGGTTCTAACCGGTCCTTTGTCCAATTAGGGCTCTCTCTTGGTCACTGTACTGTTTATACTTCACTATTTTTTTGTAGGGGGAGGATGCTAGGGAGAGGATTAAAGCTGCAAACTTGAGAAAATGTCTGGGCAGTGGATTTCAAACTGTAGAGTGTCAGCTTTGGCAGTACTTGGAAAACATACAGGCCCTTGGCTCCACTCTCAGACATACTGGAATTTATTAGGACCGGCATGGCCAAGGAGTCTTTGTTCTTTTACAACCTCCCTGTGGTAATTCTGTAGTCAGTGGGCCACGTGTTGAGCATCACTGTTTCATAGAGAATAGAATGCTGAGGTGTAAACCTGGGCTAATGTCATAGTTGAGGCACAGGAAGAGAAGATGGTGCTGGTAAAAGCCTAGGTAGGAGAGCGAGAATAATGTCTCAGAAGCTGAGGAGGAGCTTTTTAGAAAATAGCTTCAAAGATGTTACAGCAGACAGGAAGAACAAAACTGCAAATGCCATGGAATTCATTACTTAAAATTGTCACTTAAGTAACAGTTTTATAGTAATTATTTCTCCAAGGGACTCAATCTAGTTTAGTGTTTAACTTTGCCTCAAAACAATTTGTGAAGAAGGGCTACTCTTTAGTTTATGAAATGCTAAAGAGATACCAGAAAAGTTTTGTGTCTTGGCTAGGGGATACATAGCCAGGAACTGATTGAGGTATCCTTGAGTTTTCAGATGTTGTCTAAAAATGATGTGACTGTAGTCAAGTATCTTAAAATTGAAAGTGACTCTGGGATTGAGTTTGTGTATGTGTGTACACATGAAAGTTGTTTCCGTTAATGGACCATCACCTATATCTGCCACCTCTTAACTAAGTTACTAGTAGGATTGAGACAGAGGAATTATAAGTATGTATCTTTGCCCTGTAAGTAATTGAGAGATTTCCTAATTTGAATTACAGTGTCTATACTGCATTTGTGTTTGATAAATGTAGCTAATTAATTCTTTAGATATTTGGGTACGTATTATATACTGGGCATTATTCTAGATCTTGGAGTATATTGGTGAAAAAAACCAGACAAGTTTCTCTTTTCTCATGGAACTTAAATCCTGGTGGAAGAAGGGAGGTGGTAAACTATAAATTAGGGCCAAATGGCCCTAGACAAAGGGTTTGGATTGTATTTTAAATGCTGATTGCTGTGGGAAGCCATTGGAAGTGTTAAGCATTGGGTATGATATGATTTGGTCAAGATTTGACTACCTGTCTGAGGAAAGTAACAAATTTCCTTCAAATGCCAAGGGAAATAAATTATTAGCATTTCAGATTCTCTGCAAGACTGTAAATATGTTCTTGTTCAGAGATCAGCAGTGTTCTTTTATTTAAATACAATAATAAAGATTTTATTTCTTAGGGCTCATAATTGTTGACCAACCTGAGCTTTCAGAGCAGTCTTCCTTCTAGTACATCCTCATTTTCTCAGCATGCTGCTTCATGTTCTTTTCTGCTTTCAATAAACTGTCATGACAGTTTCCACTGTACTCATGTAGTTTCTGATGTAACACACTGACCATGCTTTCCATATTTCATAACTTGTGATTTTTCTAGTGGTATCAAACCAAACTCCCATGCTAAATCTTGAGACCCTCTTTTTGTGAAATGGCTGTTATCCTATGCAAACCAGATACGTGTGTATATACAATTTTTAAGTGCTGAATTTGTTATATGACCTTTCTCAGGTGACCAGCAGATTTGCTTTTTATATAGGAAAAGGACTTAATGAAAAATTTTATGCATAAGCATAAGTTATTACATCAATGTCAGCAATAGAACTATTATCACAAGCAAAATTAACACTTTGAGGTGCTGTATATGTATTTTTTATTACACACTTTAAGGCATATTGGGAAAATTGATGTCCCATAAAATTGATTTGCATTTTAGCATATAGAAATTAAATATCAATAGTCTTACCTAGCTCCCAAGATAAGTATCTTAATATACTCTAGTTGTATATATTTTTTATATACAGAAACACTTGAGTAAACTGGACTCCTTAATTGGAATTTTTCTGCATTCTATAGCAGAGGTCTCAACCCTGGCTGCACAGTGGGATCACCTGAGGAACTTTAGTACCAATGGCTGGGGCTCTCAGATACTTGTTTAAACTGATTTGTGTCAAGTGGGACTCTGCAAAGGCCCAGATTTGTTTTTCTTTTAAGTGTCCTGGGTGGTTCTCATGTGCAGCCAGGGTTGAGAACCACTGCTCTAGAGACAAATTTTGTACATACTCACAAACACACACAATCAACCTTTTAAGGATTGTTTAAAAATCAAAACCAAAAACTTTCAGAGTATAATTTGGGTTCAGTAAAGTATGTATATTATGTAGTATTTTCAACAATAAAAGTAGGACCCAAAGGGTTCTTAGGTGGTGAGCCTCAGGTGACCAGAAAATTACCAGAGGTGTCTGTCACCAAGATGGGGAAGGGGTAGTAGTCTTGCCTATCCTAGTTGGTTGGTTCTTGATTATTGTTATGCTTACTTTTTTTTTTTCCCTCTCCTTTCCATTCTGTCCTGGTCACTTCTCTTCATTGTGAGATAGAACACGTTATTTTTTTTTTTTTACAGGTACAGGTGAGGATATTTGAGACACTGTTTGCTGATAGGTGCCCCAGAATTTAGGAAATTTGGTAGAGGTAGGCTTAGAACTTTATATGGGGGAATGGATATGAGCAGGACTGAGGAATGTTTCCTAATTGCCTTTGTTTCTCAAATGTAATATAATACTCACTTCGTAAATAAACCAATTTTTCTCACATGGCAATAATAATCAAGAATCTAATTCATATTAAAGTACACAGCAACAAATAATATAATAAATACTAACATTCATATGTATTAAAGGGAGTAGTTCAGTGTGAATGTTCAGAGAATACCCTAAATTGCAATATGTCAATTTAGATATAGAATATTTTTAAATGTAAGCTTTTATGGTAAAAGATTCTAAACTGCATTCACTGAGCAACCATATTGATATCAAATGAAAAATTGCAGCTGGATTATTCTCACATCCTACAGTTTTTAAATTTCTAAATTGGTGTATGTGATTTAAAGGGGTTTTCATCAAGCACAGTGATGACAACATCTATAGAAAACTTTTCAAGGGTTCATTTGTGGTTTATAGATTTCACCTGAGAAATGAGACGTTTGTTTTTTGTGGATACTTAATCTGTATCATTATTTCTCCTGACAAATTTCATTTGTGAAGTTTACTCTCTGCAGTGTTATAATCTTACTGAAAATTCATTCCATGTAAGGAATGGATTCATCTGAACTTTAAGATTTGGTGATTAGAACTACTTTATTTCTGTGATACATAAGTACTATTTTCCTTTAATGTAGTGGTTTCAAGTATTTTGAACCTTCAAAGACACTTTTTCTTCTATTTGCTGCTCCTTAAGTTTAGTGATGTCTGAAGCCCTAACAATTTTTTTTTTTTTTTAACATATGTGGCTTACTTTCTAATAGCCAAGTTTAAAGGGAGCATTTCTAAGTACAGTAATTGGTTAAACATCTTTTTCCTCCTGGGTTTCTTTTTAGGAACTACTGACAAAAACCTATAGCCGACTTTGGGATCTGACTTTATTATTCAGCAACTCAAAGATGAGTTCTAATTGGCAGACTTCTGGCACTGGCACTTGTCCTCCTGTTTCTATAGAAACTGGGTTGGAAGTCAGAGCTGCACAAAGGGAAAGGGTAAGTTTCTTTTAATTCCATATTTATAAACCCATATCTTATTAACTGTGGCATGGTGTCAGTTTTCATGTAAGGAATATACATCAGTGAACGAGAACTCAAATATATACTATTAATTTTCGCTTGAGTGGAAACTGACATCAAGTCATTAAATGTAATAGGAGGGTTTAAATATGGATTTATTTTTCTTGTGACTCTGACTTCACATTTCTTAAAGCAATGAACTCAATATAATTCTCACTTTCAGTTATTTTTAATGTGGGGGTCATAAAATTGATTTTTATCCTCTTAAATCTTACTCTGTTGTACTTTTCTGGTGAGTGAAAATTGGAATATAAAACATGTACAGGGGACATTTTGAAAGTCTGCATGAATTATAAGTCTCTATAGCAAAAGTCCGATTCTTCTTTCTATTATAAAACAAGTAGTATATTACTGACCAGTTTTTTTAGCCTCTCTCCTCTCTTAGCCAAACAGGATGAGTTCGTCTGTTGGGGCACATACATTTGTTCTCATCCAGGCAGATACCCATTATTCATAGAACCTAAGACACCTGCCAGTTGGTGAGTCATCTTATTACTGTGGCTTCAGAGGGCTGTGCTGTACAGCTGGAGCATTTAGGCTTGAAATTATTTAATTAAGTATGAAAAGCAAACTCCTCTGATTTACAGGTTGGTGTATGTAAGTAACTTATATTAAACTGTGACTAGCTTTGAGATATTGGGAGGAAGACAGTATTTTCTCTTGCTTTTTAAAAGTTATCTCATTTTACTTCCTTCATCCTGACATAGTACTCTTAAGTTGAGATGAACAACTTTTTTTCCTGATAAAAGAACATTAATGTTGGTTGACATAAACCAAAGGGTGGGACACCTTGGCTTTATTTCTGCTCAAGTTGTCACTTGTAAAAATAGCATAAGAAGTAAAAGTTGGAAGTTTGTCAATGGGAAAAGTAAACTCATTTTTAAAAATTTCACTTCACAAGTCCCTGGCCAGTTAATATCCTGAAAGCGGATTCTCATTAAAAATGCTGTATGCCTCCTTTGTTAGTTTTTATTTTGCTCACTGGGGCTTGCGTGAGGTAAAAATAGAATTGAATTAGTGATTTTTTTTTTTTTTTTTTGGAAGGTGGCTAGAAAAAACGTTAGCCTTTAGCTGTGTGCTATCAAGTATCCAGACATGTTCTCTACTCCTTAATAAGAGGGGCCAACTCATCCTGGTTTTAAAACTGAAAGTCCTGTGTCTCAAGAACTCTCTCATTTCTGGCCAAACCCAGACAGTTGGTCACCTAATCTTACTTCATTCTCTGTATCCCTAAAAAGGCCTCAGTAGGTTGTTACTGATCATCATTTTGAATAGAAGGAGATTTCACAATATACTAGCCTCTGTCAGAATGTACCAGGGATTAGGTTCTTTTTTTTTTTTTTTTTTTCCAGAAATGACTTCTTATTTGTCCCAGTCATCCAGCTAATACCAGTTTTCCATTCGTAGAAATGAAACATGAAGAACTTTAAAAGGATTTTAAAAGTTGGCTCTAAGCACTTTAGTTATTTTTTGTTTATGTGTATATGTTAAGACGATAGGTGATAAATGTGAAACAATTGAGTAGATATTTGTGGCAAATGAGTAGCCATATAAGGCAAATATGGAGACTTAAAGCCTCATACAAGATGGTTCTGGCTTAAGAGAAACACTCAAAGCTTCTTTAAAGTATCTGGCTTTGGTTTTATATGAGTTCTTCAGAGAAGCCACTATCCAAGTTTTGCATTATGTCTCTTAAAAACAATTAAAATAATAATACATGGGGCCAGGTGCTCACGCCTGTAATCCTAGTACTTTGGGAGGCTGAGGCAGGAGAATCACTTGAGGTTAGGAGTTCGAGACCGGCCTGAGCAAGAGCGAGACCCCATCTCTACCAAAAATAGAAAAAATTAGTCAGGTGTAGTGGCTTGGGCCTGTAGTCCTTAGCTACCTGGAAGGCTGAGGCAGAAGGATCACTTGAGCCCAGGAGTTCGAGGTTGCAGTGGGCTATGTATGATGACAATGCCACTATTAGCCCGGGAGACAGCAAGACCCCGTCTTAAAAATAATAATAATAATAATATATGGGTGTTTGTCTTCTTATGTGGAAAAAGCTGATTTTACAATCAGGCAAGTTTATTTACTGAGGAGCTAATTTTTTGCAAGCAAGTGCAATATCACATATATTAATATGCCTAGATTTTTTGGAAAAAATCACAAAATTGTTATTACAGACCATTTAAGTATAATTGTTGCTTTTAGTAAATTTAAACTAGAGAATTATTAAAGAGGAAAAGCCAGGGGCCGTGAACTAATCTGCAACAATAATTAGGTTTTAGAATTGGCTTTGTTAAGGACTAGCTTTGTAACCTTAGGCAAATAAGTTGGTCTTAATTTGCTTATGTTCCTTATGTATAAAATAGGAATAATAATACTTATCCATACTTCCTGACAGAATTGACATAAGATAATGAGGTAATAGGTGGAAAAGAACTCCAAAAGGTAAAAATTACTATAAGGTAGAGTTTTAGTATCAGAAGTAGTGTTTTACAATCAACATATATAGAAAATTCCTTCTTTTATAATGATGGTGTGGCGTTTTCTTAGAGCAGCAAGAAATGTTACCTTAACAGTTTTAAATATAACCCAGGAAGTAGCTAAGAAGAAAGTATACTGAACTTTTATGTTCAAATTATCATAGCTTTACTAGATATAATGTTTATATATATATTTATATTTTAAGGCTTACAATTTATAAACATTCCACCTAATTCCATAGTAAGGAATTACAAGTGGCCTGTACTTAGGCATTCTCTTCTTTAATCGTGTTCACTGAACATTGGAAGACCTAAAAAATTAATTATCTTAATAATTACATTATTATTGCATTGTAGGAGATGTGCTTTGTGGTTTTAATTTTGCTGGGTTGGGGAGGAAAGGGGGGGAGTGGGGGTGGTTCTTAGGTACTTTGCAGTCTCTTCTTTATTTCAATCCAGAAATTAAAATTTTAGGCCAATTTGAGTTAGAACAATTTTATTATAAGATAACTGCTTTCGATTAAATTAGCTTCTTAATCTGTTGATGCTAAGAAGCCAGGGTAATATATAGGGGAAAGTGTAGCGTTTTGTGTCAGATTGTGTTTGAATTATGACTTCACTACTTACTGGGTATTTAATTTCTTTGACCTTCAGTTTATTCATTTGTAAAATGGGCATCATAGAACAGTATCTGTATCTACTTCTGAAGGTTATTGTGAAGATTAAATAAGATAATATATATAATGTGCCTACCTCAGGGATTGGCATATAGATGTTGAAATAAAGTTATTCAGCACCCTACCACCCCAAGCACACTTACTTATATAAATCTAATATTTGTTTCCTCTTTGTCTCATAGTAATTTCTTGAGGGGGAAGGAAAAAGAAAATCAGTGACTATTGTGTTTTTCTTGAAACCTCAAATATGTATGGATGATATTCCTACATTATGGATTCCTAGAAATGTAATACACTGAACACATTAGTTGTAGAAGTCTTTAGCTTCCTATAGTCTAGGGATTTTGGGCTTTCTTAATTTACACCACCCAGTTTTAAAGGGCTATTACCATTGAGTAGGATGAAGAACTTCTCTGTTGTATAAGATTCATAAAGCCTGTCTAAGAATTCAATTTGGAATTCTTTAAGTTGGTCCTACTTAAAATGTAGTTTGCTTAAATAATAGAAAGGAATCTAGTTGTCCTAGGTAAAGTCACTTTTGAAAATAATTACTGCTCAAAAGGGAAGGAACAATTAATGAGAGTAGATCCTAGTAAGGCATTGATTTCTTTGATCTTTGTTTTGACATAGAAAGCAGAGGAATGGAAAGTAGCAGCTACTGTGTATGAAGGATATTTTGCCTAATACAAGTATATTTTCACTACTATGGCTCATGCATGTAGTTCTAGTTACTCAGAAGGCTGGGGCAGGAGGATTTCTTAAGCCTGGGAGTTTGAGGCTACAGTAAGCTTATGATTATGCTACTGCACTCCAGCCTGGATGACAGAGCAAGACCCCATCTCTTTAAAAAAAAAAAAAAGGTGTATTTTCATTTAATCCTAACAATACATCTATGAGGTAGGTTGGTGATATTGTCCTCATTTTACAGAGGAGAAAATTGGGGCTATTTTCACTATTTGTATGTGTGAGGGGGTGGGGGTGGGTGGTATTTTGGTTTTTTCATATTGTCTTACTTGTAAATTGTAAAAAGAATATTAAACATTTACATCTGGATGTAAAAATGACTTTTTTAAAAAATCAGCCAGTTTTAAAATTTCTTCTTTTTTTTTTTTTTTAAGTCAGAAAGCCATAAAAACATCATTTTAAATAGGACCAACTACTGTTTTTAAGATAACGAAGATTTAAACCCAGATTAATTTGGTTCCAAAGCTTATGCTGGGCCTTGGGGAATACAAAGATGAATCAGCCATCATCCATCTTGTTGATCTTGGGAATAACGGGAAAGATCGCCGTTGAGCTCATACCGTACTCTGTAAAAGTTAGATGGGATTCCAGATGAGAGAATGACAATGCTGGGGAAGGTTTTCCAGAGGAGGTAGCCTTTGAGTGAGTCAGATCGTGAATGATAAGTGCGATAGTGCCTGGTAGAGAAGGTCAAATGTTTGGAGTTGTAGCAGATGGCAGAGCTTGCACAAAGGCTTACATTGGCAGTGACAGAGTATGGCAGGGTATGGAGCTCTAACCAGGCTTTCAGGTTGGGACTTTTCTCTGTAGGGAATCAATGAGACATATTAAAGCAGAGAGGATGGAAGGGTGGAATAATGATGATGATGACAGTTTAAGGAGCGTCCTGAAGGAGATTCTAAGGGAAGTTGGTGTTACAGAGAACTGTAGCTGGTTTTTTCCTCTTAAAGATCACCCAAAAAATGAAAGGATCTCTATTCACATATAACTGCTTAGTCTAAGATATTATTAATTAGTCAACATAATTATTCCATACATAAGAAATGTCTTTTAATTTAAATATATTTCCCGTTAGAACTACCTATTCAACTTTCATGTAAAGCTTGTAGTTCTAAAGAGATACCTAGATATTTAATGTGAATATTTTAGATAATTAGATGTAGTAAAAAAGTAATGTTGATATGCAGAATTATACAAATGATCTTGAAATAAAGGACTATTAGCAATTTTTATTTACTTTTTATTACATAGCAATACATATTTATCATGGAGATTTAAGAAACAAAGTAATAAAAAGAAAACACGGATTATCTCTAATCAATAAACAATAAACTTTTTTGGGGGGTGTATACCATTCCAGTCACTGAGCAAGGTTTTAATATTCAGATTGCAGACTTCTAGTCAAACAATGGCAATATTTAATATTTCTTTAAATTAAGAAAAACAGTTTTCCATCTTCACGTATTTTAGTGACTGCATTACCAAGTCACAGTTGAGAGTTTGAATTAGTTTATTATAGTACACTCTGATTTTCATTTAATACCTAAGGTATCTGCTTCAACTGATTACAATTTTACCCTATCTGACTAAATACTAACAATTTAAGTTGCCATTACTTTTGTCTTACTACCAATTAGACATTCCTCAGAATGCCAAAGCAAAAAGGAACCTTAAAAACTTACTTGGTTTACTTTCTCATTTTACAAATGAGGAAACTTTTCTTCCAAGCTTTTGTTTCCAGTGACTTAATTAGTTTAGATTTTCTTTTGTTAAGCTCTCTTGATTGCAGTGCTCTTTCTTTCTGGTCAGACTGTTTTTCCATCTCTCAGCCAATGGTACAAAAAAAAAGGAAACTGAAGAGAGGAGATAGCATACGCCAGAGAAGTAGAAAGAGCCAGTGTATGTCTGGGTATAATCATATAACCAGCCTGGAAGGGAGGAATGACTTCTGTTAGTGAAGCAAATCTTTTCATTAGTAATTCTCAGCCATGAACTGCTCCTCAAAGAAAGGAGCCTCTTGTACTTACCTAACTGTATTGTGACCCATTAGAAAGGTAGTCAGGCTTCTTACCTGTCTTATTTTTCACTGATAAAGTTTAATCAGTTCCACCTGAGTTAGGGACTTAAACCCCCCCCCCCCCCGTGAAAAAGTCATTGTGGACTCAGAATTCATTTCCAATCTTATAATGGAAGTTGGAGAAAATTAGGAACATATACTATTTCATTTTACAATGAATCTTATTAGAAAACCACTATTCTTACAAAGAAAATAATCATGAATTACCATTGCCAAAGAAAAAAATGAGAGAATGGATTATCTTCTTTCCTTCACTGAACAAATATTTGAGTACTTACTGTGTTCTTGGCAATATGGTAGGTGCTGAGGATACAATAATGAACCAAAACAGACATGGTCCCTGCCCTCATGGTCCCTGAGTGGGGAGGTAGGTATCAACCACATGTGATAAGTGCTGTGAAGGGAAGGTGCAGGGGGCTCTGACACTATACAAGAAGGAACTGACTGATTGATCAAGTGGGTTAAACAATGACTAATTCCCCCTGAAATCTAAATGCTTTTTTATAGCAGAAGTGAGAAGGTGCTCAAAATCTTTTGGCTAATGACACATATTAGAACTTCTTAAGTGAAACACTTTTTTTTTTTTAAACTGTTAAGTATATGGTGGCAAAGAATATTTGTGCTAAGGCACTAGCACTTAAACATTGTTGCAAAAGTCAACACTGTGTAAAAGGCAGATAAAGTCTTAGTATTATTATAACAATAGTTTTGGCCTTATGGACTTCCTAAAGGGTCTCAGGGACCTCTGGGGGTCCACTGATCTCACTTTGAGAAGTTTTTCTCTAGAGTATTATATGTATATTATGTCTGATCAGAAATACAGAAAATTTTAGTGCTGTGTGCCAGCGCAGGTCTGTGTTGTGGGGATATACCCATAAACAAAACAGATGAAAATATCTGTGCTCATCAAGCTTACATTGTATTTTTTAATTTTCCTTTCTGTATTAGCTCATGATGCCTCACGAGATGTATAGAATGTACCTTTTTTTTTTTCTGGTTTGGTTATCTCTCCTTTCCTCTTTGTTCTCTTATTTAGCTCTGCTATAGACTTAGTTTCTTTGTTTTTGTTTTTTTCCCCCAAAATATTATGGGGGTACAGCACTTTGGTTATATATAGCGCCTATGCACTGCCCAAGTCAGAGAGTGTGTTTCCTGTTCTTAATGTAAAAAATAAATGAATGGAATGTTTTATAGCCTCATAAATTCAACTAACTTTAAGTTGCTTTTTACTTATTGACTTGTTGTTTGATCAGTGACCTCAATTAAATGTTTCTTGGAGTTAAGCTACAGAGTGGAGTGAAACCAACTAGGACAAGTCTTTGTATTATGTTGATTGGGATTGACCTATAGATCTCTAAAAAAATAAGTGACTAATTTCTGAACTCTTCTAGAAATTTCTAGAAAGGAGAGAGTGTGAAAGGCAGCAGCTCCCCCCAATCCCTTGTTAGTCTTGCCTTAGTTCCACCAACACAGTTCTGAAACATTAAGTATTAAAATATACAGTCATGTACCACATAAGGATGTTTCAGTTAAGATGTTTCAGTCAAGGACAGACTGACCACATATATGATAGTGGTCCCATGTGAGATTTCGATAGTGTATTTTTACTGTACTTTTTTTTATGTTTAGATATGTTTTGATACACAAATACTTACCATTGTGTTACAGTCGCCTACAGTATTCAGTAGTGTAACATGCTGTACAGGTTTGTAGCCTTGGAGCAATAGGCTATATACCATATAGCTTAGGTGTGTAGTAGACTATGCTATCTAGGTGTGTGTAAGTACATTCTATGGTGTTCATACAACAACAAAATTAACCCAACAGCAAGTTTCTCAGAATGTATCTCTGTCTTTAAGTGACCCATGACTATATTTAATATATTTTCTTACCAGAGCAGAGAATCATTTAGCATATTTTAGAACTATTTCCATGCAAAATTAGATGAAATAAAATCTATATGAAATAATTGTTTTTAAACCTATTTCTCCTAATCATATTTGATAATTGAGATAATAGTATTTTTTAAAAATTCTAATTAAGATCCCACTGCCATTCAGTAACATGGCAGTTGAGTTCAGTAGGATGCAGCTGAGTAGTTTTAGGATGCTATTTATAATAGCGAATATGAGGTGAAATGTAGGATGCAGAACTATATTATATTATTGTTTATCTTATGAAAATATTAGCTGTCATAATCAAGCTTAGATTTAAGCGGCTACTAGGTAAAATTTTGAGCTTCATTGGTATTGCGACATCTACTCTATTTGGTTGGAATAACTAGCCTTTCTCTACCACTGAAAGTAAAAAAAGATTGTATATTTGGTCTGATTTTTATTAGATCTCTGATTTTTTTGATAACAGTTTAAAAAATCTATAATCAGATATACTTCCTACCCTAAACAGCTTAATGCTTCTAAATAAATATTTTTAAAGGAAATTATTATTGGTATAGTAGAAGCCACTGTATTCTTACCATTTTAAATGGAAGCACAAATATTAGTTGACATTCAAAAGACTGGATTCCTTTGTGATCATAGCGAAAGCAGTGTGAACGTCAGAGAAGGATGAGATTGTATACCAGCTACAATCCAGGATAATATACAAGCATCTGAGTGTTCACTCCATGCTGAGTATTACTGTATGTAGCCAACACACTTAGAAGAAAAGTGGCAACTGATGCAGACTTATTAAGCTGAAGACCTCTGTAAGCCTTTCCTCATTGTCTCCAGACTGCCTGTGTCAGATTCACTTGAGATGAATGTTAATAATGAAGATTCATTGGCTTCCCTCAAGCATCCTGTGCACTGGATGGCACTCACTTGATTCTTATGCACAGTAAAATTTTTATTAATTATTTTTTTCTCTCTCTCTTCTTTTTTCTTTTTTTTTTTTTAAGGCTGGTCAAGCAAACCAGTGGGAGTGGAGAAGGAGCAATAATAATTACTATTTAATAATATTTTCTTTAAAATTATTAGTCCAAATTATCTTCTTATATCTTTGCCTGTAAGAGGTCATAGTTGATAAAATGTGAGCGAGGACCAGATGGAATTTTTGTTTAATATTGTGTGTAAAGTGAGGATGGAATAGATAGGGAATGACCTATCATTTCATGAGGAGATGTCTTATCTGTGTTGATGGGACAAAGACGAGTTTAGATGGATGAATTTCCATTTTAGCCATTGTCTTTTTCTATAAAGCACTATTAGAGTTGGTGCAAAATTACCAGTTTCACTCCATGGTATTTCTGATGAGATGTGAGATTGGTAAAAATAATAGCAAGAGAGAGAGGTGCATCTTCTTTAGGAGCTAGTTAACTTTAACTTATTCTGGAATACAATTGTCTTATAGCTGTTCAGAATTAGAAATGGTTTTCCTAGGATTTCTTGCGGGGGGGGAAATCACTTTTGTGAAATACCTGCTTAATTTAGTTAAACTTCAACTTATTTAAGGTTATTATTATTATCACATAGCTCAGAATGTCTTCAATTAAAGGTAAGAAAATGGAGTGATGGGTTACAGCAGGTTAATCAAACTTTCAATTAATGAAGTAGAAAAAGAATGCAGATTCTAATAATTATCAGTTGTAGAGATTCTAGACTGTTGTCCTTCGTATGAAGTTCTGGCAGTGTATGTGACAGAGTGAGTGCCATGTCATGGCCCAATGAGCCATGTGAGAACGTTGAGAAAGTAACTTTTGTCTTTTCTTTGTCCCAGACGCCATCTAACAGAGTGTTGTGCTAATAAGTTGCTTGATAATGAATGAATGAATACTGAGTTACAATCAAATAATTACTTATGGTGTTTTAAGGGATTTTTCAGAAGATACTTGTGATTGATTTAAGTAAATATATGTGTGTGTATATTAGCATGATGTATGCATTTGTCAGTTGGGAATGGGGAGCATATGGAGAAGAGGGTACCTGCATTCAGTTTTGTTTTATTTTTATAGGTAGCTAATATGGGCCCTTGGTAGTTTTATTTTTAAATGAAACTAAGTCTTTAGCATTTTGAGCTTACATGTCAAATGCCTTGGATGCAAGATTAGGAATTTCACGTAAGTAGCTTACATCTGACTTCTGTTTTGGAGAATGTGATTGTATATACTGGCTTTTCTGCCCAAGGCACTGTTTTTATATTTATATTGCTTTCTGCAGATTTACTTTTGTTAACAAAGGTCTCCTAGAAATAATGTGTTAAAATATCAACATTTTTCATTTTTCCACATGCTTCCCAGGCTTCCATCTTGGCGCCAGTTTGTAGTTTTGGATGCTGTCTACCAGCAAAAAGCAGCAGTTGGGTTTGGAAGAGCCATGACATTGGGCTTACACCTAGGTCTACTGACCACCCTGGTTAGGGAACCTAGAACAACCCTAAAGCTGACCTAGTCTACTGCAGGCTATATTATTATCTAAAATTGAATTTGTCACTGAGTATTGGAAAGTGAGGGATAGAAGGGACTGTGGGGTGAAGTGGTGCTTTACTCAGGAGGTATCTGTTGGGGGGGTAAGTTTTAACTTTCATCCTTTCAATCCCTGTCAGTTTCAGCAAAGATCTGATAAAGAATGTTCTTGCTCCCATATTTCTTATATTCATGATTGAGAAAGGTGTATAAATAATTTAATTGCCCATATGCTCTATTTACATTTTTAAAAAATAAAAATAGTATATTAAAAAAAACAGTTATATCATTCCTGTGGATTTCCTGTGCTTTTTCCTTTCCTTGAATTACTAAAATATGTTGTCTAGAACTTTCTTTCTTTTTCATTTCTATGTAGGAAGGAGAGAAGTATTGTTCATGTAATCAATGTTATCATTTTTAACTAGTGTTTTGACTGAGGATTATTGTGAAATAATTACTGTTTGTTAGATTCCAATTAAAAATGCCTGTAATCTTTTATAGGAATTTCAACTTTGCAATTTGATAATAGCAGATCCAGGTAAGTAAAAAATGAGAATCTCATACAGTTCTAAAGATCTAAGTTTGGTTGAGAATTTAATATTTTATCACCAGTAAGCCTTTGGATTTATTTAAAGCTAAAGACAGTAATGTAACTGCCCACACCTGTCGAGAACTGAGCTGATCTGTAAGTCAATATTTATGATGTTTCTTGGGTAGTTGCTGCACGAATTAGAAGTTAGGAACAAATCTAGTGGCCTTTGTAAAGTCCTCTTTGCTGTTTTACGGAGAAAGCTTTCCTGAAATTTCTTTCTTCAGCAGGATGCTTAGCAGCACAATGTTGCAGTCAATGAAAGATCATGATATAGAGAATGAAATTAAACTGAATTGTATATTATCATAATCTTGTTTAAGATACTATGAGCACCTCTCAGACTAAAAATCTATACATAAGCTTTCAGCAACGGCCTTATTACTTCCTTTGACGTTTTTGTAGAACTTAAAAATTTATGATTGCTTAAGTAATATTCTTAGAATTAGTGGGTAAAATTATCATGAGCTCTCTTTATCCTCACATATAGTGCTAGGGTGTTTTGGACTTTGGGTAATAACGGCTTATAAACTTTTTTTTTTTTTTTTACTAATTGACAGAAATATTTTATATCTCATATATTTTACATTACATAGGGGTGTGTATATGAAATAAAAGTTTCACAATAAAGTGATGTATTCTGTTTTCTAATCTTCTCTGTTGTAGTCTATCCTTTTTTATTAAAAAAAAAGATAAAAAAGATCATGCCCCAAATTGATTTCACAACTCACATATACACCTACAGCTTTATCTTTTCAGGTGATGGTCCTTACAAAACTTGCCTTGTCTTCTCATATGTTGAACTCTTTAAACATTTTAAGAAGTATACAAAAACATATAGAACATTAAACATGTTATAGTTTTGTTACTTGCCTTTATCATTTGAATAAGATATTCTGTGCCCTGATATTTGTTACTTCCCTGTACTTTTGGCCTAATAGGCTTGAAAAGTGCCAAGGCACCACTGGGACAGCTACTGAAGAAGGATCAGGTTGAAAACAATGCATCAGCAAATTATATTTGAGCTGTTTTCTATTTCTCACTTGCCTGGGTACTAGCCATAGGTACCATAGATAGCCTAGCTCTGCTAGCTGTGTCTGGTATTTGGCCTTCTTTTACTAGTCCCTATATAACAGTTCTGGGCTCGACTTTAAAATTCTATTCTGCTGTCCAGGTATGAAGTGTAGGCTAAGAGTTAGACAACATGGGAAGAGGTGTGTTCCTAAGTGCAAATAAGTCGGTTGGATAGTTGTATAAATTTTTCCTCTAGAATAAATATGCCTAAATTGAATCTCAAGTAGTGTCTTGTTATCCTAAGTTTGTATTCTTTTTCTTTTAATATTTGCCTTTTTTAGTCTTAGGTATAAATTACCATCATTATAAAACTTTGTAAAAAATAATAGTGGGGCAAGATCAGATCCCTTCTCTGTCTCACTTGGGGACTAAAAGAAGCAAAAGTAAGTTTTAGGCTAAGTTCCTTTTTGTGGATGATTGGAAATGCTGTAGTAATTTTTACATTTAAATATATTAAGAACTTGTGGTGTGCAAGAAACTAAAATTTAAGCCTGTTCCCTAGAAATATTTCTGTATGGGTAGTCAAGTTTTTAATAGTATTACATTAAATGTTGAGCAAGAACAAAATGTCCAGTTAGGTAAAAAGTGAATGTAAAATTATACTTCAGTCTTAAAGTTAGCTTATGTAATCAGAACTCCCCAAATATTTACTGTACTTGTATATAATGTTTTCCAGTGGCTCCAGATATCCTCTCCACAGAGACTCTAGCCTTTAGGCCAAGTATCCTCCCACCACTGGTATAGATAGAATATGAAGGGCCTTTATTCCTCTTTGAAAAGAACAGATACTAGGCAGCCCTGGACATCTGTATGGCACATGAGAACAACAAAGGTATCACGCCTGCAGCTTTCAAGCTCTGTAAAAGTGATTCCTGTTTAGATAAAAGATGTTTGTGGGGGGGGGGTTGTTTTTTTTTAAAGCATTTTGGGTCTTTGAGATTCTAATAAAACTCTGGCACATCTGTTGAATTAACCTTCAGATTTTCCTGTATTGGTGATGGAGTAAGAGTAGGTACAGGAAAGGCAGAAATACCAATTTCTTTTAATCTGATACTCTCATCACATGTTACCATTAATCCTGGGTCAGTGTTTTCTTTTTTTGCTATTAAAATTTGTTCAGAATGTGGCAAAGCTGTTACCTGCTATAGGTGGACCAGCAAGGATAGCCATCCCAGCAAAGAAACCAGCAAGTCCCAAAAACCTGTGTATAGTAGAATTCATAGACAGATCAACCTGTAGGAATTAGAATTCAGAGTTAGCCATATTAAGGGTGAAATTCTGTAGAAACTTACGCCTAAAAAGGATAAATACTATTCATGTTATCTCAAACTGTGAACAGTTTGAATTCTGAGGTGATTTGGATGGCCTTTGCCCCCAATATTATGAAAGAGAGCTAAGGTCAAATAGGGAATAGTAACTTTGCTAGGCAGGCACTGTTTTCAATTTATCAGTAAGGAACACTAGGTTTTTGTTTCTTAAAAAAATTTTTTGGTGGTTCAGGGGTTATTTTTTCCCCCAAAATCTTGCTGATTTTCACTATTAAAAAATGGTATTGACAATATGAGCTGACAGTGATATTCTTGAATCTGCCTGTGGCTAAGTAATAGCCATTGGTTTGTAAGAAATCAGATATCACAAGGAATTGATTTCAGCTTTAGGAAGCTTGATTTTTTTTTTTTTGCCCAAGCCTCATATGGTATCCTGTAGCACTTATGCTAGTATTGATATGAGAGCAGAAGTTTCCCAGGGATTCTTTTTCAGCATGTTGAGGATCTGGTTCTAAGAAGAACCCATGGGGTTCTAAAGGGTTCCCAGGACACAGAAGTGTTTGTATTTCAGTTCTATTTGGGTCCAGGACTTTAAGTCAATTTGGGGTAAAAATGGAGAGGAGATAAAAAACAACGTCCCTATTAAAGTACGCAGGACCAAGGCAATAACTTCAACAACAGAGAAACCTCACTGGTCAGGAAACCCCTTTTTTTCTTGAAGAGTTCTCAGAGAACTCTTTTAAGATTGTGTCTTACAAGGAGTGAACACAAGCCTAATCTTTTGGCAGACTGATAAGCAAAATGAAATCCTGCTGATCCCTTTCCTGTCCCATATGGATAGTCCTCTCACCATCCTTTTTTAAGTTATAAAATTAATATAAAGTGTGTATTCTCTTTTGGGGAGATTGTTACTAATAGTTGCTTTTACTAAATGGTTTAACAATGTTAATGAGTGTGTCTACTTACCAGTACAGGAAGTATCAATGCCAGGTAACCACCAGCGAAAATGGCAAAGAAGATGGTATAGGTCATAAGTAGTGGAAATGTGGTGGCCAAAGGAGCAAGCAGGTTAGTGATGCCACAGAGGATGAGGTAAGACTTGTGGTAATGGTACTTCTTGATCCAGTTTTGATCAGCAACCCATCCAGAAATAATCTGACTGACTGTCTCAGTGATACCTGGAACAATATTGAAAAAGTCTTATGAAATCTTACTTTCATTTTCCTAGCCCCTTTGAAAAATATGAATGCATAAGACATCTTTTCCCAAGGATATGTATAACCTCATCCTGAGGCCAGGATATGTGAAGAAAAAAAAGTTTCATTTGTCTATCAGTAGACTCTATCATTTACTTACCTACTCCAAACATGTCTAATAAAATACCCAAAAAAGTTCCTCTAGGGTTGGGTAGAAGACCCATCAAGTTGCCAGGTGTATTTTCTGATTGTGTTTGGAGAGCTCATACCACCAAACTGGGAATCCCTGGTTACAGAGGACCCTGGGCTCTGAAGGCCAGGCAGTCTCTTCCTCTAAGAGATCCTGCAGGTGAGAAAGTGAGATTTCTAAAGGATTGTAGACCCTCAGGTCAGTGTCTTAGGGAAGCCATATGGTAGAATATAGAAGTATAAATAATGAAATAATATGTTAAAAAAAATAGATGTTGGGATTCATAATTGCATATGAAGTTTTAGGAATTAAGTCTTCCTTGAAAGGTCATTATGCTTAATTTGAAAATATGTTGGAAGTCTGCAAATGGGAGATCATATTTTGAACATTGGAGCTATGGTGTAGCTTGAATAAAATTTAAGGACCACATATTTCATTTAGTTTCATGATAACAGAACATTCTTACCCTTTATCCTATTATAAGCTAATACAGCAGTTAAATACTGAAATAGATTTTCACCAACAGTAGCATGAGTTCCAGTTGTTTTGTTCTTCAAATTCGTTATGTGGTTCAAACAAATTGCTCCATTAAAAAAAGGAATAAAAAATGCATACTATCATTTCTATGTCTATTAAGACTTTGTTATGTTTTTTTGGTCCCATTTTATAGCCCTAATCAGATCTAAATTGATACTACCAAACTTTTTAGTGAAAAAAATCAGTTTGGCCCCGTGTCTTTCTCTTGTGTACACAAGCTTTATTTGACTGAAGCAGAATATCTTTACAATTGGAACAGCTGAAACCAGGTGCAGTGGTTGGTAAATTCTTTTTTTTTTTTTTCGAGAAATTAGAGAAAAGTTAATGTTGAGCTTCTGGGAGTTTCCACGTAATTAGAGCAAACCAGTTCCATCTCATCTCTTAATTTTTTTAGACTCCCTATTTTGTCAGCTGAGAGAATCCATATCTTCTGGATTAAACATTCTGTCTCCAAACATTTTTATGACTATTCAACTAAAATGGTTGTTTTTATTTTTAATTTACATTCTAATTTATTTTAAATATCAGCCAATCCATGAGTGATTAGCTTTAAGAGTCATATTTATCTGTCTTACTATGAGTTCAAGGGGAAAAATACTTAGCTACAAATATTAGTAGAACATTATTGAAGCTCTGTATGCATTTTTTTTAATCCTGACAACCTTCTGAGGGTAGGTACTATTATCCCTATTTTACAGAGGTGGAAATTGAGGCACAGAGAAGGAAAATAACTTGCTGAAGGTCACATAGCTAGGAAATACAGAGCAGGAACTTGAACCAGAAAAGTCTAGTTCCAGAACCAATCCTTTCAACCACTGCACTATGCTGTCTACCTGGGTTATTTTGTTTCTTGGAGTGGCTGTTGCCATTTAACATCAGCTTTTTGAAATTCAGCATTTATCCAACAAATAATTAATATCTATTGTGTCAGACCCTAATATATGAAGATGAGTTAAGACAGTTTAGGGTCCACTGTCCAGTAAGGGAACCTGTGTACGGGTGCAGTGATAGAGATCTGTGCAGGGAAATGCCTAGGTGCTCCATCTAGCTTCGAAAAATGTGCCCTCCCACAACTCCTCTTTTATTGTTGTTTTTCTTCAGCTTTCTAATAAAGTTTTATAAAATCAAGTTCATTTTTCCTTTTGGGTATGAGATAAAAGTGGGTTTTCTTACCAGCTACAGAAACGAGGTAAGAGGCATCCATGATGTCAATCTCCAGTGTTTTGGCTCTGGCTACCAGATGAAAGGTAGGGATAAAATATGCTAACTGACTGAGAAGAAAAGACCAGGTAAATATATAGAAGAAAGGATTCCTAAAGAGAGAAATATCAAAGAGTTTTTGCTTGCAGCTCCACAAAATAGCCTTTTTCTCATAACTTTCTTCATTACTTATTAATAACAGTCTGTTCCTGTTAGGCTCATTGTTCAACTCTTCACTTTGATTTTGTGAGGCTATTAAATTTTTACCAGATTGTCCAGCTTTCTGCGTAGTACTATCTTTGATGGTAGATTCTTGTGTCTCATTGCAGCATGTTGTTTCTGTCCCACATAGTGCCTCTGGATCACTTGCAGACAAACTGCTACCTTTATCTTTAATGTCAGAATTGTTCTCACTTTTGATATGGATGGGTCTTAAGAGCATACTAGAAGGCACCAAATTCAATGTGATAGCTCCAAATAATATAAGGGCACCTAAATAGAGGAGAGAAATTGAGAAATTAACATGTTAAAAATAACCTTTCAGTTCACAGTACTACTTTGTGTTTATAGGCTCAGAAGAGGCCCCACCACATAGTCCAATAATTTTTTTTTTTTGAGACAGGGTCTTGCTGTGTTGTCCTGGCTAGAGTGCAGTGGCATGATCACAGTTCACTGCAACCTCAAACTCATGGGCTCAAGCAATCCTCCCGCCTTGGCCTTCCAAAGTACTAGAATCACAGGCATGAGCCACCACGTCCAGCCCCAATAATTCTTGAAAACACTACATTACCCCCTGAATTGACTTAATTGTTAGCTGTATACACTGCTGTATCCCTGTAAAACCAGAGTCCTTTGGAGATAGAAAACCAAGAAGATGCACCAATAGACAGGATGGAAGGAGGGGTTATTTGTGCTAAAGGGAAAAAAATAAAATTTTGGGGGGGAGTATATTTCACATATTAAAAAATGTATAGTGCGTTTTAAGTAGGTATTTTAAATATCCTGAAGTGAAGGTATAGATTTAAGTACAGAAAATATAGAATTAGATAAAAGGAGTCATTTGGAAACAGGCATAGAAGAGGGGACAGCTTTCCATCCTATGACATTTTAAAACATTTCCTTGAAAGAAAGGTGAATACTTTCTTGAATTCAGCATGTCCTGACAAAAGCTGTGACTTTTGTGTTGTATTTCTAAAGATAGAATGGGCTATAGGCTCTGTTATCTTGTCATGGATTTGTCAGCTGCTCCCATTCACCAGGAGACTACTGAATAGTTTTTTATTTAGGAAAGGAAAGATTCAAGAAAATTGCTATGTAGATAGAAATAGGCATATGAATGCACACACATGCATACATGTACATATATGTATATTCTAGTAATTTAAGATTATTTTAAGGTTGTCTCAGGTACAAAAAAATTGTGGGATGAATGGTTTATTCATGAAAATTTATAGTTGACAGTATGTAAAGGATTGACTATTAAGGAACATAATCCTCTTTTCACCAAGGTATTTTTTTCTTAAAGGAAAAATGTGAAAAGTGAATGCTTTGGTAAGGGGGTGGGAGCCTTGTTTCCCCAGGAGTGTCACTTTCACTGCAAGGTGTTTGCAGCTGCACAGAGTGCCCTCCATCTCCTCAGACATTGGACCCTATGGTGATTTCTGAGTTGCTTGTGTGAGCTGGCAAAGCCTGCAGGTAGTTCAAGATCTCTTCTGCTATGTATTCTCTAAGGAAGAGGAGGATGTTTACTTTAAAAATCATGCTCATTTCCTTTCTGGCCAGACTTTCTGAACTGAAATCGATTGCTTTAAAAGTCTACTTTTCAGTCATCAAAGGGAGAGAGCTGAACTTTAAATCTTGCAGAGTTGATAGTTCAGAAACTTAGAATGACCCACCTGTCCAGTCATATACATCTATCAGGAATTTTGTAAAGGGTGCCAAGAGAAATGTCAGTCCCATCCCAGAACGGGCAATAGCTGTAGAAAGAGCCAGTCGTTTTTTGAAATATTTGGTAGTTACCACAGCAGCTGCTTGGTACAAGAAAGCAGAACCCAAACCTAAAACAAAAACATAATAGTTTGTAATCACTTTCACATTAAGTGGCTTGGAACCAGATGATATATTCTCCTGGATCTGAGATAATATAACTAGGCCTTTGGACCCAAGAGTAGTAGAAGGGAAGGTTCCCGTTTGATCTTTTATAATCATATTTATGGTGAACTCACCAGGTAAAAGTCCCATAGTCACACAAAGAAAGGGAATGCTTGTAGCCCAGCTGCTGATCAGATATCCACCAGTAACAAGGAAAGTCCCAAAAATGGAGGTAGTTTTCTCACCAAATATGTCACAAATAATGGCAACCAGGGGACCTTAGGAGAAGAAAGAAAGGCAACTCCTAGGTAAATATTCTCTGGCATCCCTTATCCTCTGATGTCCAATTTAAATGAATGGCTGAAGTGGACTCTACTTTGGAGTATTGTGTATCCTTTAAAGAAAAAGTGTTTGTATTGCATTTCTTAATATTACCAGGTCCCAAACTATATTGGTTTTTGGAAGGAGAGTTTTAAAAATAAGTGGATTGTAAATAAGGTTTGAAGGGGAAGCTTATTGAAATGCATTATAAAACCTCCACAAAGTGAGATTCATCCACTGACCAATGACTGGGACAAGGTTGAACCACTAATTTGCCCCTCTACCATATTACAGTTCCAAATAAAACTAAAGGAGGAGAAATTGTTTCTATATGTTTTAAGTATACTTAGATGACTAAAACTTCATGGTCTGACTTCCAGGTTGAGGACCTGGCTCACTAAACCTGTATTATAATATTAATAGACTGTGGAAGGAAAAGGCATGAAAAATTGAATCATGGAATTAAATAACAATTCTTCAACTCTCTTTGTTTGAACCTCAATTTTCCCAACTTAGTTACCAACTCAAGTGGAGGCTAAACACTAATTCCTTTCTTTCTCAGCATTACATACTAATAAATGAACCTGAATTTTAGCAGTGCTTCAGTCTTGAATGACTGACAGAGGGGTCTTGGAATTGCCCTTTGTGGTTCTCCTTGAACAGCAAGCTTATTGCCAGCTTTATACCTGCAGAAAAACGAAGTGATGACATGATGGATCCAATCCAACCAGTTTGCTCTGAGGTGCCTTCAAACTCTTCTTGAAAGACCACAAAAAAAATTGCAAAAGTCTTGGTCATCCCCATCACAAACACATTTACCTAAATCAAAGCAGACCAGAGTCCAAGTCAGGTAGTAAGTGAGCCATTACAGAGGAGGTTACAATTACGAAAGGTTAAGATTCCCCCAGCTCACTAGTATTTACCAGTTTGCTTTATTGGTTACTCCTCATTTTATGGAGGAGTCATTCTTTTTAGAGTGGCTAAACACTTTAACTGAAAGCATCTCATTTAATCCTCATTTCAAGGCTTCAGAACAGGCATGTTAATATTGTAATAGAGATCAGGAAATTGAAGTTTAGAGAGGTAAGTTGCTTAAGATAGGCGTACTGGAGCTGAGATTTGAACCCAGATGAACTGACTCTAGGCCAACCACTACACTACTGTCCTGTTACAGTAGCATGTGCTAAAGACAGCTGATTCCAGTTACCTTTGTGGGAGAACAGCAATTGTCCAAAAGAGGAAGAGTTATGCCTGTGAGTACTTAGGTTAGCTTTGCTTTAACTCTGTTCCTGAGCTGAGTAGCCTCCCTCACTTGATATATAAATAGGGTGACAGTAATTTATTGGAGGGCTAAATTTTGCCAGGACAGCAAGGGTTAACTGGAGTGTATGGTCACCTTATGGTTGTGTCAAGTGCCGCTTCCTTTTCTTTCTCTTTTTCCCATTTAACACTCCTCTCCTGCACGGTGGTCCCTTCCCTTCCATTAAGAGAATCGCTCCTTTTGAGGTCAGGTTTTCTTTCTGTAGAAAACTCTTGTTTCTTGGAATTCTGATTAGCCTGGGGGCAGTTAAATGCTATTCCTCCTCTGCATTTTTGCTTAACAGCCGAATTTTATCCCTTGCTGGGGTCAGGTGGGGAAACAGGGAAACCTAAACCTAACCAGGGTCTGTATTCACTCTCAAAGTTCTGGAGCCAAGGTGTACTCACTGTCTCCTGGGACTTTCTAGCCTTTCCTTTTCCTATCCTTGTTTCAGTAGCCTTGGGTTTCAACCTGCCCTTGCATTGCTTAAGAACCATGGAACCCTTAGATTCCCTTTCACTGATTCACTTTCTCTGTCTACCTAGTAAGTATTTTTCCCCTGTGGTTCTGCATTCTTCTCACTTAATATCTGCTCCCTGGACAATCATTCACTCTCAGGGTTTTAATTACCACCCACACATACTCGTAGTGATGTAGTTGAGTATGGTTCTGCAGTCTGTCTTAGCTTGCATCCTGGCTCTGCTTCCTACAGGGGGCATGACCTTGGGCAAATGACTTCTCAGGAGTTGTAAAGCGAGGAGAATGAAAATATTACTAGCTCATAGGACTGTGAAGATTGATTAAAAAAAAATTTTTTTTTAAATTTTTTTGAGACAGGGTCTTACTCCGTCACCTGGGGTAGAGTGTAGTGGTGCCATCACAGCTCACTGCAACCTCAGACTCCTGGGCTCAAGCCATCCTCCTGGCTCAGCCTCCTGAGTAGCTGGGACTACAGGCATGTACCACCATGCCTGGCTAATTTTTTTTATTTTTTGTAGCGGTGGGGTCTCACTATGTTTCCCAGGTTGGTCTCGAACTCCTGGCTTCAAGCGATCCTCCTGTCTCAGCCTCCCCAAAGTGTTGGGATTACAGGCATGAGCTACTGTGCCTAGCTAGGGAAGATCAATTGAGAAAATTCTGGTAAGGTACTTAATATTTGGGACTTAATACTCAATTAACTGCGGTTTTGTCAGGTTACCATTCTGCCATCCCAAGAGCTTCAGATTCTCATAACTGTCTACTATATCCTTCTAACTCTGGTCAACTTGTCCAACCTAAACTCATCTTTCCCTTACCATACACCTACTCTTCAATTTTTTGATTGGTACCATCCACCCACTCACATGAGTTAGAGAGATGCTTTGTCTAAGACACCCCCTTTCCTCAGCCCCTACTTTCTGAATAATCATCAAGACCTTCCCCTCCTTTTCATCCCCATCACTAGACTGTTAGTTCAGGCTAGTAGTGTTTCTTGTCTGGAGGCAAGGGACTAAGAATTGGTGATGATCAGAGGTTGCAGAAGTTGGGGTGGTGAGGAAGTCCCTTATATTTTTTCCCATTCTGATTTTATAGAAGGTACAAAACATTTAGAAGGAACAATGCTATGGACACTAGAACTATATATTCAAAAGTGAAAAGGACATTTTATCAGGCCCCCACTCAGGCAATTTGTAACCATAATTTTCCTCCAAGGCATTTCCTGATTTCTAGCAGGAAATCAGGCTAGAAAATTACACAAATCTCAAATGACCTAGACTGGTTTCTCGTAGTACAAGATAAACAGAGTGGTGATTGTATCTCTCATGAGCAAGAAACACTAAAATGCCATTCTGCAAAATAAGCTTTTTTTCCCTATAGACATGGGTTCTGTGCTGGTGTCCAGAGGATGCTGATCTCTATATTCTTAACCACCTGAATTTAGCTAGCTGCTGCCCCCACCCCCCCAGTTTAGAACCTTTTCTTTCTGGTCTGTCCCTGATGTCTGGGTGTAGCAGCAATGAATAGTCGATTTGTCTCTAATAACTGGGTCTGTGTGTTCACTGTGTGTCAAGAATACCAAAGGCAGAGCTTTTGCATCTATCGTGCTCCCCTCCCTTAACTTAAAACCTTCCAACGTTGTTTCTGTTTTGACTCAAAGATACTAAAAATCTCTCTCGAGAGCTAGGTTTTCACTTAATTTAGCAGACTACATAAATCTGAATTATCCTCCCTAATCCCATGTCTTGGGCCAAGCTTGGTGGGGTGGGTTTCAGTTCCTTCACCAGAGTCCACATCAGACATTGTAAATGGCCAACCCCAAAATAAAACAAAAACCCTAAAACTTCTCCAGTCCCCTCGTTTCCTTTTTGTCTTTAAAAGCAGTTAATTGGGTTGAACCTGGTAGGAATACCTTAAGCAGGCCTTCCCCTATCCCCCAGTTAAGAGCTCCCTCACCAGACCATTCTAATCATTGTCTTGGGAAAGGGGACTAGATCAGCCTGAGTGGCCCATTTTGAACTTTGCCAGGTACTCTTATTTAATAACAGTTTCTTTCGACCCTGCATCCCTTTCTAGTATCACTCTAGCTCTTCCTGACCTTCACAGACAAGCTTCTTTAAAGAATAGTCTATTAGGTATCTCTACTTCATCTTATTCCACTACACTGAAAAAGCTCCCCCTCCCACTTCACTGTACCAGCTCTTAACAAGGTTATCAGAGACTTCTTTGTTGCTAGACCAATAGACTGTTGTCATTTCTAACATATTTGACCTCTCAGTAGCGTCTGCTCATTACTTTCTCCTGGAAATTTCTGCCTTAAGCTTCTGTGACAATGTATTTCTGGATTGCCACTTACTTCTCTGACTGCTTCTCAGTTTTCTCTGGGCTCCCATCCTCTAGACATTGATTTTTCCCAGGGTTATGTCCTAGTCCTCCCTCTCCCTGGTGATTTTACCTACCCTGATGCGAAGTCCAAACTACTGTCTATGCTGATGACACAAATTTCAGTATGCAGATCTGGTGCTCCACATGCACAGACTATATGCTGAACACATTATTGGTTATGTTATAAAACCCTCAGACTCAGAGTGTCAAAATTAAACCATCCACGCCATCTTGAAATTTTCTTTCCCTTTTCCTCTGTCCTCCAACTCAGTGAATGGCATTCATTATCCTCCAAGTTGCCCCAGCCAACAACCCAAGACTGACTCCCTCTCTTTCCCTGACATCTAACTCCTAAGTCTTAAAAGTCTACCTCCTTGATATTGCTCAGATCTGTGTTTTCTCTCTGTCCTCATTGCTACTGCCTTAATTTAGGGCCTTACTGTTTTCTCACGGGTTATTGCAACATCCCTCCAATGGATCTCCATGCATCCAGGCATAACCCCCACTAATCCATTATTCACCCTGCAGCCAAAGCTGTATTTCTGAAGTGTAAGTCTGATCCCATCACTCCCCTGCTTAATTTTTCTCATTAGCTCCTCATAGCCTCAAGATAACCAGCGTTCTTAGTATGTCTTACAAGGCTGCTTCCTATCTCCTATTTTATCACCTATCCCCTTCCTTCTTGTTTATTCACTAAATGTGTCCATCAGTTCATTCATCCATCCACCAATAGGTATTGAGTGCCTACTATGTTCCAGGCTGTATACTAGTGCTGGGCTTACAGTATTGAGTGTATTCTGGTGAGCAATGCAGACATGGTACCTGTCCTCGTGGAATATCCAGTCTAGTGAGACAGACAATACAGAAAGCAGTCATATAAATATATATTAATAGTGATAAAGCATGGTAAGTTGGTTAGAATGACCCCCACCCTTTTGTTTAAAGTAGGGAGCTCCCAAAGAACATTCAGTTATTTTTCACTCACCTTTTTAGGAGCTCAGCCATTATAGAAGAGAACACTTGTAGTTCTTACAAAAACAAAAGCATAGTCATCCAAACTACAACTGTGGGTGATCAGCCCCCGAGTTCATTGCTAACATTTTGAGGGTCCAGTATATTTTTTGTGCTTTAATAAGCAGCATCACACCCCAAAAATGGGACATTGTTTGGTAATATGGTTATTAGGTAGTTTTACTTACCAGCAACTAAATTGGTAAATAAGATCCTATCCTCAGAGGATGATATAGGAAGAGTAAGGGTGGTTACTTGGGAAAACGCAGAACTGGAGACCCTTACCTACAGTGCCAATTCTGCAAAGCTTATGATTGATTTGGGGAGGTGGCCCAGCTGCAGGAAGGGCTCTCAGACTTAGGGCAACCTTCGTTTCCCTCTTAGTAATATCTGGGGGAAAAATGAGATTCCACATTCTTTGGTAATGAAGCTAATGTTTAGCAAATTTGTTAGGAGTTTTGTATTACATAAATCCTGGTTGGGGACCTCTGCCCCTACTTTCTTCCCTATCACTAGAGAAGAGGCATGATGTTTTCTCACCATCCTATTTGTAGAGTTCTTAGTTATCCACATCATGGACTAGGGGATTGTTAAGTAGCCACCAGTACCCTTTCCTGTGAGCTGCTTACTGTAGGGCTGAGCAGGGCAGAAGCTTCAGGAGGAAAAGGGTGTTTTTGTGAGTACATTTCAAAGCTAATAGAACTTATCTGGAAACACTTAAGAATTGTGGAGCCACAATTGTGGTTGGTGCCACTCTGTGTAGAGCTGTTTGGGGCACAGCTGTGATGGGACTCACCAGCATTCTAGAATGGGCATGCTGATGAGCAGATCACCACTGTCTCACATAGTAACCCCAGGTGCTTCTGGGAAGATGAGGGAAATAATTAAAACAAACAAACAAACAAACAAAAATCCAGAATGCAGCCAGGCATGGTGGCTCACACCTGTAATCCTAGCACTTTGAGAAGCCAAGGCAGGAGGATCACTTAAGGCCAGGAGTTTGAGACCAGCCTGAACAACATAGTGAGACCCCACCTCTACAAAATAGAAAAATTAGCTGGGCATGGTGGTCTGTGCCTTTAGTCCCAGCTACTCAGGAGGCTGAGGCAGGAGGCCACTGCACTTTAGCCAGGGCGACACAGTGAGACCCTGTCTCAAAAAAACAAAAACAAAACAATGCCACCAGCCTGGACAATGTAGTAAGACCCCATCTTTACAAATTTTTTTAAAAAATTAGCCAGGTGTGGTGGCACATGCCTGTAGTCCTACCTACTTGGGAGGCTGAGGCGGGAGGACTGCTTGAGCCCAGGAGTTTGAGGGTGCAGTGAGCTATGATTGCACCACTGCACTCCAGCCTGGGCAGTAAAGCAAGACCCTGTCTCAAGAAAAAAAAAATTAAATAAAAAATGGAATACCTAGTTTAGTTGCTTATGGATGAAGGAGAAAAATCAGCCTCCCATTTCAAAATCCACAGCCTTCTCCCTTTCCAGACACATCAGAAATAATAGCATAAGTTATAGTTAGTGGGATGAGTTGGAAAGTAGACAGCAGGCTAAACAGAGAGGAAACGTCCCCATCCCCCCTCAGTGAAGGGGGCTGCTGCAAGCATTTTTACGGGGCTTGGGGAACCCACCCCTAAAGCACTTTTTAGCACTTCCCAGTGCTACTTCTGGGATGGTCAAAAGTGTGATTATCCCCAAATCCTAATTGCTGTGCAGCCAGGGCAGAGTTGCTTATAGTGACTGGAACATTCTCTAGGTTTAAGGAATGGTAGGGAGGAATAGTAGAGGAATGGATGGGAACACTTCTGCTTTCAATTGGGGGACATTTTTAGCTTTCTCCTGGGTTCAGCATGGGCCTCTGACTTTAGTTATTGATAATTGCTGGCCTTGTTCTGCCCCCCTCTCCACTCAAATGCCAAGGATTTCTTAAGTGATCTTATTTTTAGGCAGCTCTGAGCCTTTCTCCGGAGAGCCCTCTTTCAGATAGTAGGAAAGGGAAAAAGAAAGCAAATTCTTACCAGAAAAAAATGAAACACAATCATCCATCCCCATCCTCCATCCAGGGTTTTAGTGTAAGGTGGAGCCTTCCCCTCCCTCTTCAGCATGATACTTCCTCTGTTTTAAATGTAGAAGATACCTGTGACAAATCCAAGACATAGTTGATTCAATTGACAAGAAACTAATTTTTAAACTTTATTTTTCTCTGTGGTATAAAACCACTGGTACTGTAATCCTCCCCCCCTCCCCCCGGCCAGTTACATATGAAGTCTGCCTGACTTAACTAAGAACTTGGTTAACTGCAAAGCCTGACCTCTATGATTGTGGGGTGGCCACTCCTAGAACTGTGCTCAGTGTCCTTCCCTCCAGGTCTGCAAGCCAATTCCTTGGGGAAGTTATGCATCACCCTCCTGGCCTCTGGGTGAGCTCTTGACTTTAGAGAAATAGAAAGGGAGGGGGAGCCTTGAGTTTAGGAATTCCCTTTACAAGGCACATGCCAAATGTAAATATTCTAAGCGCTAAATAGAAATGACAAGAAAATGCAATACCTTTTCCTTGAATGATGGATCCTGGATCAGAAAAAAAAGTTGTAAAGGACAATTGGAAATTTGAATATGCACTGTAAAATAGAGGATATTATACCAAGATTAAATCTCTTGTGTATTATGGTGGTGGTCTTGTGGTTCTGCATGAGAATGTTCTTGTTCTTATGAGATGCATGCTAAAGTATTCAGGAGTGAAATGTCACTATGCTACTTTCTCGCAAATGATTCAGTAAAATAAATATGTGTATATATAGAGAGAGCAAAAAGAAAATGTCAATGTTCTGAGGAAGGGGTACAGCATTCATTATTTCCCCCATCAGGTTGAAGGCAGGCTGTTTCTTACTGGAAAGGAGAATGAGCTGGCAGGGTGTGTGGAATGGCCAGCTGGTGAGCAGGCTGGACGGGGAGAAAGATGCTGGTCATCCAGGACATTGTAGAAAACCAACCCAACACACAATCTCGTTTCCATCTTACCTTTGATGTGGTGTTTCAGCAAAGGAATCCTCCACAGACGAGGCAATTTAGGAATAAAAATAAATTATACTATTTTCTAGAATGTTACACTTTCTAAGGCATTTTGTTTTGCTGCACTGTGAAAACAAGTGAGCATTGTGAGAGCCGAGGAGTGCAGATCCGGTTTAGGCACTCCTGCCAGTGGACTTTACTTCCTGAGGGGAGGAGGGACGTCTATGATTTGATGTCATCACAGGCCCTCCCTCCACCCATTCTTACTCAGAAAGTAGAATTTTTCACCCTGGGCTCAAAAACAAGCAGCATAGTAAACCAAGGGGAAAGTCCTTTTGGTGACTATGCTCAAGGCAGGGGGATGGGGACCCAGAACTCTAATACATGTATCTGTAAAGTTCCTCAGGGAGATTCCCAAGACATGCTTATTTTATAGGAAAAATATACACCGCTCCCAGAGGTGGGAGAGACATTTTCTGGGCCGCAAATGGCGATCTTCTGTAAGTTAAGCCTATTGGTGTGGCCTTTTGTATATTTACTAAAGATTCTGGTTACTAATTTGGGGTTCCAGGCCCCGTTTTAATTGCATTTTTGTTACCTTAACTTTAAACACTTCCCATGAAAGATGTATATTGTAGTAATTTTTTTTCTTTTTTTCTTTTCCTATCCATAAAAGTGTTAAATATTGTAGTAATTTTAATGAAACTTTTTTTCTTATTGCATTTTGAAAATGGTTAAGTCTGAGTCTCCTAGAAAATTACTGCGATAATTCAACTTTCTTTTCCCATTTCCTTCCTCTGTCCCACCCCCCACATTAAAAAAAAAAAATTCAACAGGAAATTGGCTTTCATCTCCTCAGACCAACAGTCCAGATTTTAAACCAGAGTGTATTTTAGGCCAAAGTGTGTATTTTTTGTTTTATCTGGAAAGTCTGCACATAGTTATGTATGTTCCTTTTTAATAAGCAAGGGGCTTCTCAGGTTCTTAAAACCAAACTCTATAATACGTTTTGATCAAAATGCTTGCAGAAGGAAGGACAGCTTAGTGGTTTGGGAGGATGCCCTGTAAGTGTAACCATGCAAAGATTATGCAGTTATGTGGTGCTGGTGGTAGGGAGCAAATAAACATTCAGCAGAAGGCAAAAACCCAAAGAGAGAAGGTGAATGCTTTTCAGAGAGCTGTTTGTAATTACTAACACACTCCAGAAAACTTTTTTTAGTAAAAGTTTATAGGATTGATTTTTAAGTTTTTTTGGTGGCATGCTTGTTGCTTTTTTAAAGCAAGGTTATCTATGATTCTAATCACAGGATGAAATGAGGCTAGGCTGTGTATTGATAGAGAACTCTGATGCTAAGGCCTGGGTCAGATTTGAAATGTGACAGAACAGTGAGTCATTCATAGGGCTAAGAAGGCCATAAAGTCCTCAGAGATGAACACCTTCAAACATATCTTTCATACAGGTACATTAACAGGAAGCTTTGAGATGTAGTGGGAAATACAGACTTTGTTAGAATCTCAATTATGCCATTTTTTTAAACCTGGAGACTCTGGGCAAGTTGCCCTCTCTAAGTCTGTTTCCAAAACTGTAAAATGTGGCTAGTATTATTTCGCAAGGTTGTTGTGAGGATTAATGAACATGTGTAAGGAGACTGCATATTAGACCTACTATTGGTACTTAGTTTATTAAAAATAAGTCTTTGTAATCAGATGGGGCCTAATAGCAAGAACAAAAAATTCTTAAGCCACATTTGGGATATTAGTCAACATTTTGGCATCTGTGCCCAATTGACTTAAAGCTTATAGGGTCTTTAAACATAAATAATTCCCTCAACCTCTAACCTTCTAACTCTGGCTCTTAAGCTATTCAGCAAGAACGCAGCATGATTTCCTCAGTCACCGCTATTACCCTCATTCCATTGTCAAATATAGCCCATGAATAATTTTTAGCACTTAGGGACTTTACCCTCATTCCACTATCAAATACAGCCCATGAATAATTTTGAACACTTAGGGACTTAAGAGTTTAATACAGCACTACCATCTAGAACTAAGATATTTTATTTTTAGCTGAATCTTTCCTTGTCCTCATTCAGTCCTTGTGCAGAAGAGTTAACATAGCTTTCCTGAGACTCCTATTCTTTGAAAGGCCTGCTTACATGGTTGGCTTCTGGCTGGCATCTGAGGCTTTAGATTTTAGGAGGGTTCCCACCATTCCCTAAATGATAAGAGTGGATCACTGTGTCTAAACTGTGCAAAGAATGTGGTGTATTCTTTGGTACACTTGCATTCCTTTTTGGGAGTGTGGAATTTTGATATGTGCTAAGCAGAGGGTGCTTGTATGACCAGCCCCCTTGGGCACTGAGTCTCTAATGAGGTTCCCTGGTTGGCAACATTTCACAACTCATTGCTGGAGGAATGAAGTGCATCCTGTGTGGTTCTACTAAGATAGGATACTTGGAAGCTTGCCCCTGGTTTCTTCTGGACTTTGCCCCATCCTCTTTTTTCCTTGGCTGATTCTACTTTGTATCCTTTCATTGTAATAAACTACGTGAGTACAACTAAATGCTCAGTCCTGAGTCCTCCTAGTCAGTCATCAAACTTGAGAGGTTGTATTAGTCTGTGTTCTTCAGAGAAAGAATAGGATATTCTCCAGAGCAAGAAACAGTGGGAGGGGTGGGGGGGTGGGGAGATAATGAGACTGATTTACTGTTGTCAACTGAAGAAATGATGAGGTTCATAAATTTGGAGAGGAGAGCTTTATTTCTCATAAAGGGTTGCAGCCTTCAGGGTGGCCATTCTGACAGGCTGGGCAGCATAGCCTAGGGCAGAAGCCAAGAGCATGTACTTTGAGGTAGGAACAATAGGAATAAGAATTTATGCTGAGTGGGGTGGCTAAATATTATATATATTTAACAAATTATAGGAGGAATCATGAATATTTATGAAAGTAAAAACATACATATGCACAATTGAGCTTCATGCTCCTTCGTGGGGTCCATGCTCAGAAAATGGCAGACTTAGCATGATCTGAGGTTGGAGTTTTTGGCCCTCTGATGTCAAAAGGTGAAACACAGGACATGAAAACCCTTACCGTGCATACTCTGTAGACTGGTTAGAACCACTCCATGGTTGGTGGTCTCTTTCAGGAAAAAATGCTGGTCAGTTGCAGTGCCAAAACTGCAGAAAGGGAGAAGTGGATCACAACATAGGTTTTTGTTTAGCCCTTAGGGAAGAAAGCCTGATGGCTGTTAGTGAGGGAGGAGGTATAGTGAGGCATGTCTGACCTCCCATCCCGTCATGGCTGGGAACTCAAGTTTTAAGGTTTCTCTGGGGTCCCCTTGGGTGAGGGGGGGTCTATTCAGTCGGCGGGGCGCTTAGGATTTTATTTTTAGTTCACACTATGAGGAATTGGCTGACATGATTATGGAGACTAAGAAGCCCAAGATCTGTAGTCAGCGAGCTGGAGACCCAGGAGAGTCAATGGTGTAGTTCCAGTCCCAGTCCAAGGGCCTGAAAACCAGAAGAGCTGATGGTGTAAGTTTTAGTTGGAGTCAGAGGGCCTGAGAACCAGGAGAGCCAATGGCAAAAGTTTCATTCTGAGTCTGAGTCCAAAGGCAGGAGAAGACTGATGTCCATCTCAAAGATAGGCAGAGAGGAAGAGTTCTTTCTTAGCCTTTTATTCTATTCAGGCCTTTAAAGGATTCCATGAGGCTGACCCACACTGGGGAGGGTAATTTTCTTCACTCAGTCTACTGATTCAAATGTTGATCCCATCCAGAAACACTATCACGGACACACCCAGAAATAATGTTTAACCAAATATCTGGGCACCCTGTGGCCCCAGACATTTTATGTGTCAACTTGACACATAAAATTAACCGTCACAGGAGTAGTCTTGGGAAACCCTCATACAATCATACTTCAGCTTTAGCTCTGCACAGACTGAAAAATCAGCCATCTCTAGCCTGGAGCTGTTTCTAGCACAAGTCTTATGTTTCATCAATAAATTAGGTGCACTATATCCTACCTCAAAGGGTGTTGCAAGGAATAAATGAGAAAGTATGTTATTCATTTCATCCTATAAACAGTTGCCTCCTATGTGCCAGACACTGCTAGACAGAGAATATGTGTTAAGTAGAGGGTGGCATGAGATGTGGCCTAAGAGGCGGGCAGGGGCTCAATCATTCAGGGGTTGGGAGGCCACAGTAAGAACTTTGAATATTATTCTAAATGCAATGGGAGGCTCCTGAAGGAAGGTTTAGCACCAGGCAAATAATAAGCACTCAATACATTTTTGTTATCGAGGATTACCACCAGGATGCAGAAATTCAATTTCAATATATCTAAAACCAAACCCAGTCATCTTTTCTCTGTAATCTTTCCCTCTGAGTTGACTTTTTTTCAAAATCACCCCGTTTCCTGTCACCTAGATTAGACAATTCAGTCATCTTCTTCCCTCTCTTCTGTTCTTGCTGCCAATTTGCTTTTCTTTTTGATCTCTCATATGTGATCCTGAACTAATTATCTTGCTGAGCCTATTTCTTCTCTAAAATGGGGATAGTATTTTTTAAGATTGAGGATTAAATGAACTAAATGCATGTAAATTGCTTAGGATGTGTCTAACATGTAGCAAAAACTCCCTAAAGTTGGCTCTTATTACTTTGGGCTAGAAATTGTGTTACAGCCCAACCAGGTTCATTGCCCGCTGCTCAAGAGGAAGCCAGTACACTGAGACAGCAGGGTTTATAGCAGAGAAAGAGTTTAATATCATGGGCGCCATTTGAGGAGATGGGAGGAATTTCTCAAATCCATCTCCCCAAAAATTTGGGAAAAAAGGGTTTTTAAAGATAGTTTGGCAGGCAAAAGGCTAGGCAACTGGGTCTGTTAATTGGCTGGGTTCAGGGCAAAACCACAGTGGTGTAGAAATTTTCTTCTTTGTTGAGCCGGTTCTTGGGTGGGGGTCACAATACCAGTAGAGTCAGTTCCTTGCTATGAGCCACTGTTCTGGGAGGGTCAGCAGTCCACCGGAATGCAGGGCCTGGAAGATATCTCAAAAACTAGTCTAAGGTTTCACAAGGGTGATGTTACTGATGGGGAAGTTAAGAATCTTTATGACCATCAGCTATGTGACTCCCGAGTAGCAATTATAGGAAAGCAAACTATGGGACAGTGGCTGGTTATTATTTTTAGCTATGCCTGTGCCTTTAGAAAGTTTAGGACCATACCACAGTTCTTGCCTTGCACCCCTTTATTGATTTGTAAAGGGCAGTTTCAATTGGAAATACACAGATGAACAAGAGGAAGTTTTTCTTAAAAAAATGAGCTGTCTACAGACTAGTCTCAAAGTTCCACCTTTACCGTCCCCTGCTCCAAAACCCATTCTGCTAATAGAGTAAGACCTAGGATCCTTAACAGATAGTCAACTTCTTTGAGGCAGCCACTACCTTCCAGCTTTTTCACCTCCTACTTCATAGACCAAACTAAAGCATTTGCTACTCCATGTTCATTTTAGTTTATTCTGTCTTTGTCATTGCCATTTCCTTTGCCTGTAAACCCTTATTCCAAGCATCATTCTGTCTTTGGAGGCCCAGGTCATACTACAAAACTCTTTTTAGTTATATACTCGTCTATTAAACAATTATGGTGTCTACTGTATACTAGGAACTACTATGTTCTAGGTGCTTGCAATACATCTGTAAATAAGATAAAGCTCCTACCCTCAAAACGTATACGTTAGTGGGGGAAGACAGACAATAAAACTAACATATATACTATCTGTCACTATTGGTAAGTATGGTGAAGACAAACATACATACATATCCCTTCTATTAAAGTACAACAAGCTCAAGGGCTAGAGCCATGTCTTAATCAAAAACTTTGCTATCCTCACATAGCACCTTATACTTGTAGATGCTTAATATTTTTGGATAAATAATATTCTGGAAATTTTTTATACTGTCAAATGTTAACTGTTAAAAAGTAACAGCAATTACAAATTCAACAAATTGAGATCATCTGTGCCTACTTGTGCACAATTCTATCATTGAGAAATATAAAGGTTGAAGAGAACATTGACCTATAATAGCTTTCAAATGGTAAGTTGTTTTTCTGGCCAAACATGCCAATTTCCTTGGTGGTCTGGGTGTTAAGAGTACAGGCTCTAAATTGGAGTCCTGAGTCCAAATGGTGACTCTGCTGGTCCCTCTTCCACCTCTGCCACCCACAGTAAGACAACCCTTCCTCTTCAGCTTTCTCGACGTAAAGATAGCAAAGATGAAGAACCTTATGATTCACTTCCACTTAATGAATAGTAAATATATTTTCTCTTCCTTATGATTTTCTTAATAATTTCTTCTCTAGCTTACTTTAAGAATACAGTATATAATACACGTAACATACAAGATATGTGTTAAATGAATATTTATTTATGTTATCAGTAAGACTTCTAGTCAACAGTAGGCTATTAGTAGTTAGGTTTTTGAGGAGTCAAAAGTTATATGTGGATTTTCAACTGTGCAGGGGGCAGAGGGGTTGGCACCCTAATCCCCGTGTTGTTCAAGGGTCAATTGTAAATACTTAATGATATTAGCTATTATGTTATCATGAGGTAGGAGTATGCTTGAGTTAAATATCCATGGACACTTCTGAGAGAATACAGGCATTTCGGGAAGCTTCTGAAACACAAGCAAGTAGTTTAGAACAAAGACCTTTTTGAAAAAAATTACAATTTGATAATTGAAAAAAAAAAATGAACATTTGATAAGAGTTTAAAGAATCCAGAAAAGATCCAAGTTTTCTTCCAAACAGATTTATTGAACATAACAAAATTCTATATACAAAGTGACCTGGACCTGCTGCTTCAAAACATGATCTTTTCTTACTAATATCTTGATAGGTCGGTCCATAGAGTATTAAGAAGCAACTTACTCTAAAATAAATAGAAAAGTGCCCGATGTCCATTAAATGAATAGCCTAACTGCTGGAACTTTAGTAGTTCTATAAGATAATTAACATAGGTAGGATAGAGTCCCTATGAAAGGCTGCTACAGAACTGATATGTCAAGAGGCCATTTTGTGCACTGCCACTGTGATGCCATCATGTTTCTGGATCATAATGTTCCTGAAAGGTAGAAGAAAATATTCAGTGAAATGTTACAAGTGGGACTTCAGTGTAAGATTAAAAATGTTGTTTTGTCTAAGACACAACTGAAAAAACAGTATCATTTTTTATACACATAAAAGCAATATATGAACACAACAAAACATTTGGGAAATGTAGAAAAATATAAAAATGAGATGAATCCTTAATCCTAGTACTCACAACTTCTGTTAACATTTTCCTGATTCTTTTCTTATTTGCATGTATGCTGTATAGTCACGCAACACATAACAATGTTTTTGCCAAAGATGGACTGCATATAAGATGGTCACACCATAAGATTACAATGGAGCCGAAAAATTCCTATCGCTCAGTGACTTTGGAGACATCATAACATCGTACTGCAACACATTACTCTTGTCTGTGGTGATGCTGGTGTCATCAAACCTGCACTGCCAGTTGTACAAAAGCATAGCACATACAATTATGTGCAGTACGTAATACTTGATAATAAATGAGTGTCACTGGTTTATGGATTTACTATACTCTAACTTTTTATCATTATTTGAGAGTATATTCCTATTTATTATAAACTTCAGGCAGGTCCTTCAGGAGGTGTTCTAGAAGAAGGCACTAGTATCATAAATGACAGCTTCATGCCCCTGAAGACCTTTCAGTGAGACAAGTTGTGGAGGTTGAAGACAGTGATATTGATGATTTTGACCTTGGGTAGGCTAATGTGTGTGTTTGTGTCTTAGTTTTTAAGAAGAAAGTTAGAAAAATAAAATTAAAAATAGAAAAAAAGCTTATATAATAAGGATATAAAGAAAATATTTTTTTGTACAGCTGTACAATGTGTTTGTGTTTTAAGCTAAGTATTATTATAAAAGAGCAAAAAAGAGTAAAATTAATTTATAAAATAAAAGTTAGAGTAAAGGCTAATTTATTGAAGAAAACTTTAAAAAATAAATTTAGTGTAGCCTAAGTGTACACTGTTTATAAAGTCTACAGTAGTGTATAGTAACATCCTAGGCCTTCACATACACTCACCACTCACTCATTGACTTACTCGGATCAACTTCAAATGCAAGCTCCATTTATGGGAAGTGCCCTATTCAGATGTACCTTTACACAAATCTTTTATACTGCATTTTTACTGTAACTTTTCTATGTGTAGATACACAAATACCATTGTGTTACAACTGCCTACAATATTCAGTACAGTAACATGCCATACAGATTTGTAGCCTAGGAGCAATAGGCTATACCATATAGTCTAAGTGTGTAGTAGGCTATACCATTTAGGTTGGTGTAAGTACACTCTATGATGTCTGCACAATGATGAAACTGCCTAATGACAAATTTCTCAGAACATATCTCCATTCTTGAGCAATGCTGACTGTATATACATTTTTTCTTTTTATAAAACTGTGATCATATTGTGCATAGTTTTGTATTCTGATTTTTTTACTTAATATTATTCTGAAGAGCCTCACTTCGAATATCTTTAGTATTTATATTACTTTGGAAGTAATTTTTATTCTCTGATTAATTTTCCTTTGTGCTATTTATTACTTTCTCTTGGTACACTGATAGTTCATGACAATTCTTACTCTTCATTTAAATGTCACTGTGGCCTGAAAACACATTAGAGATCAATATATCTGCTCCTGTGGTCCAAAGGATGAAGAACCTTCCCGAAAGTACTGTGAATAAGAAATCACTGATGAACACAGGGCAGACTCCAGTCAGGTTTACCAGAGATTTTTCTGAGTAAAAAGGAAAGGAAGGGATCAGATGAAATCTACTCACCCATTATCTGATTCTAGGCACACTACAGGAATATCAGTGGGGTCAGAGGTTAGCTTAGCTGCTTGCTGGGCTAGAACAGATATTACTCCAGCATGTTCATCTGACAGGGTCCCACGACCTGGCAATGAGAAATGATATCATGTCACCCGATTGTCCAAAAATGAGTACAGAGCTAAACTAGTAATCTCTCATTGAATTATTCACAAAAAGGTTCAGTTCATGATCTCTTAGGTTAGGTACTGACATGAAACAATTTTTCCCTGATACTCAGCTGGTTACATTAGCAAGAAAGCCAGACAACAGTTCTTAAATCAATAGAGCCATTACTGACATTCAATTTTCAAAATCATTCCCATCACCATCTCTAAATACCTTCTCAAGCAAATCATGAACCTGTAATTCAAGTCAATCTAAAAGTCATAAATTCATTTTATAGGAACTTTACTGAAATCAGTAAGAAATTCAGAGGTGAGACTGCCAGAAAGCAGTCAATAAGGACAACAGATTTGCTGAAACTAATTTATTCCTCATGGGATTTTCTTTTACTGAGCTCAACCTCAAAGGATTTAAAAATCTTTACTCAGGAGTTTAGCTGTAAGATCACCTTGACAGCCTAGATGAATATTCTGTAAGCAATTATCTCTGCTAGAATAAGCTAGCTGGCTGTTCAAATGTCAATAGAATTGGCTTTTTATTAATGTTTGTGTTAATCTGTATATAATAACTAAATTGTTGGTACAAAAAGTTTACTTTACAATATACTTCTGTATATAAAGGCAACACAAGCTTAATCGTGCCTGGAACTAAGTCAGGTAAAAGACATGCCACTATGGTGGAGCCTACGGATTTATTATTACTATATAAAACATTAACTGGCCAGACATGGTGCAGTCTTTTGGGCCCTGAAGGAACTCATTTAGTTTTAGATTTCAACACTTGAATTTGAGTCTTTCCATTAGTGAGCTTGGCAAACACTTTAAAAAACTTGCCTTTTTTCCTCCCAAATGACTGATTTGCATGTTAAATATAACAGAGTTACACAGATTACCTCTTTCAGATGCCCTTTCAGCAAAAAGTCACGCTTTAAAAATTCCTGCATTAGGAGCAAGAAGTCTTAAACAACAACTCAGTGAAGAAAATGAGGCTCAGAAAGGTTTTACTTGGTCCAAGTTCACACTACTAGCAAATGGAACAGCAAGGGTTGGACCGAGGTATGTCCAACTCTGAAACCCCTGTTTTACTGCCTACTCACTGTTAAATGTAGTTGGACTGAAAAATGGCACACCACCCACATTGCACGGTTGTTGTGAAAATTAGAGACAATGTATATAAAGCCTAGCAGCCCCTGCATATGGCATACATTCAGTAAATGGTAAGAGCTGTCATTATCTTAAGTCCTTTCTAGACCCAATTTAAAATTATTCAAATATTATTTTAATAGAGACAACTATTTAGTGCCAGAACTGCAAGGAACATTTCTACCTTCATGAATACCAATTGGAAACTTTCAATTTTCTGATCTTGTTACTTGAAGATAACATCTACTCTCACAAAAGTACCCAGAAAGTGGCAAGGTAACAGGAAATAAAAGCTAGAGAATAATAGGACACTAGGCTCTTACTCAACATCAGATGCAGTGCAATACACCAAAGAGTTGGTATGAGAGACACTTACAGCCCAGATTAAGTCCTTGTGAATCTGTGCACAGGACTCCAACAATGGACGGATTCTTCATTCTAATTCCAGGAACCCAGCAGAGATGAAGTAGATGATGTGAGAAAATGGATTTAAATAAATATAACACACGTAGGCTACCTACCAGGCATTAAGTGCTTTAAATAATGTTTGTCAACCCTTTTCATTATCACCCCCCAAGAGAAAAATTCAGTTATAACCAATTGTTCAACTGGTTTCTCTCTGAAGAGGAAAAAATCGTGTCAGGTACTGTTGAGCTTTGGCAGGCCACAAGCATTGCGATATCCAGGATGTTTCATCCTTGTTAAAAACGCACGTTTTCGTATACTAACTCATTTAAAACAACTTGGAAAACTCTAAATTATTTAAGCTGCCACCCGGAGGGGAAGTAGGAACCTGAGGGACATTGGTGGGAGGGAGGTGTCTCCGTGTATGCCTTCTTATACCTTTCCAATTTTGAATTTTACATATTACTCATTCAAAAAATTTAAAGGATTTGTATCTCCTTAAGTACCAAGTAACTGATAGGTTATACTTAGAAGGAAATACCTGTGTGTTTGTTTACATCGTACGGCTCAACTTTGCACACCTGGTACATCCTTCCCAAATGTTAACCAATTTCCTAAAACGCCTGTAGAGCAACCCTGACCGTACAGACGGTTCCAACTACATGATGGACGGTTCTGGCCTCCAGGCTTGGGCCCGGGAGACTCGCTCGAGAGCAATGTGCGGAGCCTGGCAGGATTTTTTAATAATTCCGGGTCACCCGCCCCGCCCCGCGGCTCCTGGGTAGGGCTCACCTCCTCATCCCGTGGCCCAGAGGTCGCGCGGCGTCCTCCAGACGCCATGGCCAGCGCTGCGGCTCGCGCCTTTTGTCCCGCCCAACTCCACCTGCCGCGACCTTAGCAAAGACCGAAGAGGCCCCCACTACTCACGTGTCCTCCAAGTGCTGTTCCAAGGTCGCCTCCATCCCGCCCGCCATCTACTTGAGCCCAGACCCCAGCCGCGTAGCACGTCCTTCTCCGCCACAGGCCCCGGTCACGTGACGCGAGCAGGGCGGGGACCGGAACGGCGCCTCCCAAGGAACAACATTGATCGCGGCGCAACGTCCGCGTTCTTTGCCGGAAGATACCACTGCGCTTCCGCCACGCTGAGCCCGGCGGAGGGTTGTGCTGTGCTCTGCGCCAAGCTAGGTGACCTCCGCTCGGCTCCCCTGCGGAAACAGGCGGCGGGGATTTTTCCCCACTCGAGACAGAGGTCAGCAGCTGGGCACAGTGCCTCTTTTCCTGACCTGGCAGTTTGTCTCAGTGATTTTTAACCTTTGGACTCCGCTTCAACCGACTCCGAGACGTAGGGGCCAGATCTTAAGTTTTACAGTAACCCAGCGGGTCAGGCATTGTCTGATCTGGGCGCTGGGGCAGGCACGGAGAAGAGACACAGGACCGCTGGGAAGGGGTCCACAGGCTTGAAAGGGGAAAGATACACAAGGTACTAAAGGACGAGATGGAACAAGGTTAAAACTCCAAGCTGGGTGTTGGTAAAGTGTGGGAAGTTTAACGAGGACGTTGGTACTTAACTATGGCGAGGGCTCAGGAAAGTTTAGGGGAAGAAAGTGGCATTTGAGTCCTAACTCGTAAGGAAGACTGGGTAGGACCACTTAAAAATGACTTTAATAGATTAACTATAAAAACAGTGGTAAAAATAAGGAAGGGAAACCCCCATGGTCCCACTGTCCAGAGATGACTATTAATCCCTTGGAGAATATCCTTTCAGATAGTTGTCTTTGCAAATGTATATTTTTAAAGTTTTTTTCTTTTTTAAGCAAAATTGGCATACATACTGGACATACAATTCTGTGGCTGGTCTCATTCACAGAATTTAGCTTAAATTCTTTCCATGTCCATAAGTATTCACTTACATCCTTTGTAATAGTTGCAAAATATTCCATGTTATAGTTGTGCCTTAATTGATTTAGCCAACTCCTTATTAATGTATGTTGCTTATAGTGTTTTTTTTGGGGGGAGCTATTACAATGTTGGTTGAATATCGTAATAGCTAAATATTTGTGTTTAAAATTTTTCTTACGGTATGTTATTAGAAATGGAATTACTGGGTCAAAGGATATGGTCATTTTGAAGACTTTTGACATACACTTACAAATTGCCCCCCAAAAAGATGGTGCCAGTTTACATTCAGATTGGTAGCATTTTGAGGAAAATGGGAGTGTATCCATAGACTGTCCTACCCCAAGCCTCTACCCACCCCTCTGCAGCACTCCTTCCACTAAGTTTCCTACAACCCTCTCGCCTCCAGCTTTTACTCACAGTCTACCTTCTGATCTGGGGCCCAGCTGCAAGGCTATACTGGACTTGAATTCAGAGTTCCTCTTTACTCCCTAGCTGTCATAGTGAAGCTAGCAGCTTCCTTAAAGTTTCAGTTTGAATGTTGTAACTCAGGGGTCTTGGACTCCTGCTGTAGAGAAATTGCTTAAATTAGGAATAATACAATATGGGCCATATAAGTTTTAGAAAAAGCAGTTTGAAACTGCCCTTGAAATGTAGCATTAGAAAATACCAGTTCTGAGTACCTGAAGCAAAGTTTCTGCCAGTCATCTGAGGAGCAGCTTACTTCCTGGCAGAGTCATGCCCGACGCAACGCGGCCTTGCAGTACCGTCCCCTTGTGGTCCCAAGCGGTGTAAGGCTTGGCAGGGCTAGAGCCTTTCAGCTCTGGGTTTTTAAACCTGCACATCACCGTCCATACAAATCCGATGTGAGCCACATCTGAATTTTTTATTTTTCTTTTTTGAGACAGAGTCTCGCTCTGTCGCCCTGGATGGAGTGCAGTGGCCTCATCATAGCTCACTGCAACCTCAAACTCCTGGGCTCAAGTGATCCTTTTGCGTCAGCCTCCACGATGCCCGGCTAATTTTTCTATTTTTTTTAGTAGAGACGGGGGTCTCGCTCTTGCTCAGGGTGGTCTCAAACTCCTGAGCTCAAGCAATCCTCCCGCCTCGGCCTCCCAGAGTGCTAGGATTACAGGCGCGTGAGCCATCGTGCCCAGCCCACATCTGAAATTTTTAATGGTCTGGTAGCCACATTTAAAAAGTTATACAAGTGAAATTAATTTTAGTAGTATCTTATTTATCCAAACGATATATCCAAAATACTATCAATTCAACATGTAATGGATAGATTACTGAGATATTTTACATTTTTTCTCCCATACTAAGTCTTCAAAATCCAGTGTATATATATTTTGCGCTTACAACACATTTCAATTCAGACTAGCCACATTTCAAGTACTCATTGGTTGTGTGTGGCTGGTGGCTACAGTATTGTCCAATGTAGCTCCAGAGTATCTCAGATTATCTCAAAGCCAGATCAATGATTAAAGGATTCTCAGAAAGGCTGGTGATTACTTTTTAAGCTGTAAGGAAGGCCTTTGAAGGAAAATAATGAGAAAGTAGGAAGAGGATGACAGCTGGCCCACACACCCTTGCCACGTGGGAGGTGAGAGGAAGGCTGTTCATACCAGCCCCTCTTTCTCTGCCATGCTGCTATTTCGCCCCGTGCAGGTAGGCACAGGGAGAGGAATAGTGTATATAAGTCAGTCAGGCAAGTGCTGGGGACTGGGGTGATGGTTGGAGGAAGTGTCTAACCCCTAATTGTTTTCTGCTTTTTTTAGCTTGTGGGGTATTTGATAATTCTTTAGTCTTAGTTTTGAGTGCTGTTAACCATTTCTGGGGTGACAGGAAAAGTTCCACGACACTCATATTAGAGCACATGTCTCATTGTATGGTAATTTTTTATATGTTTCCTTTTCAAAGACAGGAAGAGTGTCTTCTCCATCTCTGTATTCCCAGTGCCACAGAGCACAGTAGGAATTCAGTAAATATTTATTGGAGAGTCTTGATGATGTCTTTTGGGAAAAGGACTCTATGGTTACCTTTAAGGTAAAGAACGTTTAGGTCCTGAACTTTAACTACCTTTATCTTTTTCTTTCTCCCCTCCTCCATAAAGGAGCTCATAGAAAATGAAAATGCCAGGAGGGTCCAGGCGCGGTGGCTCACGCCTGTAATACCAACACTCTGGGAGGCTGAGGCAGGAGGATCGCCTGAGCTCAGGGGTTCAAGACCAGCCTGAGCAAGAGTGAGACCCTTGTCTCTACAAAAATCAGAAAAATTAGCTGGGCATGGTGGCACACGCCTGTAGTCCCAGCTATTTGGGAGGCTGAGGCAGGAGGATTGCTTGAGCCGAGGATTTTGAGGTTGCAGTGAGCTATGATGATGCCACTGCACTCTCACCAGGCCAACAGAGCGAAGCTTATCTCCAAAAAAAACCCAAAAAACAAAAAACATAAAACCGCCAGGTGGGTCCAGCAGAGAAGGCCCAAGCCCACATGTGACTGGGAAGTGGGAAGTGCTGGCTAGCAAGGAGGAGCATTGCTGTTGGCTGAAGAGACCCTAACCCTTCTTCCTCAACCTATCAGAAGCAGAATCATCCTGAAGGGTCCATTTAAGAAGTGCAGCTCTGGTAGAGGGGTTAGCTCTCCACTGGGTGCAGAGGGCTCTGCTACTCCAGGGCTGTCCACACTGGGCTGTGGGTTACTCTTTCAAATGCCTGTGGTCACAGGCCTTCAGTGGAATGAGCCCTCACATGCCACCAGGGGGCATCAAGGCCACAGAAAACCCTGTGCAGATGGAGGGTCCTGGGGTGAGGGAAAGAGATCCACAGTCCGTGGTACTGGTAGAACATAGTGAGGATAGCATTATGCTACGTCAGCGGCCTTGGAGTCAGATGTAAATTTGGACCCTGACTTGGCCACTGACTACCTGTGTTGACCTCTGAGCCTCAGGGGGCTCATCTGTGGTATGGGAGTACCATTATCTGCCTCATCAGGTTGTGGGGAAGGTTGTATGAGATACTTTATGTAAGAGGGGCTGGTGCATTGTGGAAGTCACTAAATAAGTTTTGTTAAATCTGAGTAAGAAGACTTGTTTGTTTCCTCAAGTTGCTTATAATCTAGGTGAGGACATACATAAGAAGATAACTTACAGTTCAATGACAGTAAGAGCCAAAGGATTTCTATAGACCTCAAGTGGTCTAGTTTTCATGGGAGAGGGAGATTGCAGGCTAGACCTGTATACCTGCTCTATAAAGCTGTGTTAAATGAGATAAATAGATATATATTTTTTATAAAATGGTTTTATTTATTTATTTATTTAACTATTTATTTTAAGAGATAGGGTCTTGCTCTGTTGCCCAGGCTGGAGTGCATTGGTGTGATCATAGCTCACTGTAGCCTTGAACTCCTGGGCTCAAGTGATTCTCCTGCCTCAGCCTCCTGAGTAGCTGGGACTACAGGTGTGTGCCACCATGCCTGGCTATTTTTATTAGACTTTTCTGTAGTATAGAAATGATGAAATACAGTGAGGGAAAAAAAATCACCTGACATTCTAGCCCTAAACCTAGAATAATAATAATAATAATGATATGAATGCCAAGGAGCTAAATAGAATGGAGTAGTGTTTGGGTAATGTGGAGATGGGGAAGGGCCTATCACAAGGATCACAAGAGTCTTGCCAGCTAAAGCAACTCACTGCATTCGAGCTACAGCACAGGACACTGGTGGGAAGCAGGGTGGGGTGGGAGCACACCCTTGCCTTCTAATAGTGGGCACCACCTGAAAGCTGAGGCCTAGATTCAAAGCTTGACTCCTAATAATGGTGGTAATAATACCATTAGCAGTTCATATACATGGAGTGACAATGGTGTGCCCTGCAACTCTATGCCTTATTAGTCCTCACACCCTTTTTAAAGTTTCTAATATCACTATCCTCCTTTTACAGTTTAAAAAAACCAAGGCCCAGAAGATAAGTATTTGCTCAAGGTCACCTGCTTGTAAGTAGGGGAACCTAACCATTAACCTCCCTACTACACTGCCTCAGCTTCTGTCACTTTGCCAGCAACACAGCCCCAGAACTGAGGGGTTTTGGAGACCCAGTCCAGATCTCATTCCATAGAGAAGAAATTTGATGCTCAGAGAGGGAAAGGGCTAATTTAGACCTTTAACTTCTGGTTCTTCACTCTCTTTCCAGTATTCCAACTATACTGTGCTGCTGGAGGCTGTCTTAGAGCTTTGTTAAATCAACTGCAGAGATACTCATTGTTACAGGTTGAATTGTGTCTTCCCAAAATTTATATGTCAGAGCCCTAACCCCTAGTGCCTCAGAATGTGACCTTATTTGGAGATAGGACCTATACAGAGGTAATCAAAATAAGGTTATTGGGGGGGCCTTAATCCAGTATGACTGGTATCCTCATAAAAAAGGAAAATTTGGACACAGGCCTGCATAAAGGGAAGATGATGAAGAGACATGGGGAGCAGATAGCGATCCATAAGCCAAGGAGAGAGGCCTAGAACAGACCCTTCCCTGACAGCCCTCAGAAGGAGGCAACCCTGCCAACAGCATGATTTTGGACTCTACCCTCTTGCACTGTGAGATAATACATTACTGTTGGTTAAGCCACCCAGTTTGTGGTACTTTGTTCTGGCAGCCCCAGGAAACCAATATGCTCATGTATCCAAAAAGTCTACAAGTCAGAGACATTTGGCAGCCCTTCTTTAGTAGAAGGACTGGTTGGGAGGGTCACCCTCCCAGAGGCAAAAGGATAGAGCAGATGATCTTTCCGGCTTGCTCCCAACCTTGGTATTTGGCTAAATAAGATATTTTTCTTTCACTGGACATTGGCTAACACTGGTGGCATGACCTCTTTGACTGTGACCTTCTTGAGTCAGTTTTCTATCTCTGAGCCTAGCCATTAGGAGGTGCTCACTACATGTGTGTAGAAGGGTTGAGTGGGAAAATCGGCTCCTGGCCACTCCAATCCAAGCCTCTCCAAGCAGCGGGTGGGGCAGGGGAGCAGGATATGGGCTGTTAGCGGATGGAAATTGAAGTTGGGCTCTGTCTCCTAAAGTTTAGAGCTGAGCCCAAATTCTGGAAGACGCAAGCAAAATATATTTTAGATGACTCAGGGTAGGCTAAAGAAATTGAGTACAGGAAGCTCTTTTCCTGCTGCTTTATTAATTTTGCTACTGAGGGTAAATGAGATGCAGACTTCCATATCCAAGTCTTCATTAGATGCCCAGTTAATGCAGCCATGACAAATGGGAATGGAGCCCTTATGAATAAAGATCAATGCAATATAAAAAATCGTGCAGCAGAGCAAAGAAAATTTAGAGGAGCTGATAAAATACCCTATCTTTAATTAGACTGTCTGCCTCACACATCAAATCAGCCTTAATGTCAAGATTTATTGGCCTTGGAATTGGGGAAATGAAATAAGTGCTTACAAATGAATGGAAAAGAAATTACCTGTGTTAAAAAGTATTTGCAGTGCAGGCCTGCACACTGAGGCTTTCGGTCAAGCTCAGGGTTGCAGCTTCTTTAGCTAGGCATCACTCTCTCCCCCACATGCATCCCCTTAGCCCCAGGTGGGTTTCAGAGCCCCTGCTTGTGGGGTAGCAATATGTACCATTGTCAACTGTGCTATTCTCCTGGAAAGATCCTTCTCGGACAGTGAGATACCTTTGTGTCTTTATTTCACCATCTGTAGATTAGTAAGGTTTTACTGGTCCTTACCTCAGAGAAGAGAACGTTGTGGAGACAAGATGACCTGCTTAGTTCTACTCACCCCACCGTGGAGAGCAGAGCAAAAAGCTTTCTTCTTGACTGCCACAGCCTACCTTGGAATCCATGTGTAGCTTCAAGAGCTTATCTACTGTCACACTTTCTTGCTCTCTTGTAAGACCTGGACAAGTCCTCTGATGCTTTGATGTCTCACTCTAAATGAAGGTAAGAGTACTACTTGCTTTGCAGTGTTGCTGTGAGAATTCCGTGAGACAATGCACAGAAAGCCCCTAGCACAGCCCCCGGGACCATGGTAAGCACTGAGCAAATGAAAGCTGCTGTTGTTGTCCTTAGGATCTCAAGAAATGACAGAGAGGCAAATTTGAATTAGACTATCATTCGGGGTACTTAGCTGCAAGCAACAGAACTGACTCTGGCTTATGGTGTAGGAAAGGATGTTATTACAATGACATTGGGTATCTCGTGGAATTGTTGGGAGGGCTGGTGAGCTCAGTCTAAGCTTCCGGGGACAAAGCTTCAAACCACACACGAGGAAAATGCCACCCCACCCCCTGGCCTGACCACACCCACAACTGCCTGCAGTACTGGGGTCACTTCTGTTGCGGGAACATAATCCTGCAACCACTGCTTCCCCTGAAGCCAGGCACCTCTGCTGCTGCCCTTGCCAGTAAAGTGGAATTTTCCAAGAGCCTCTTAGTTGAAGTGTTGTGTAGGTAAACTTGAGCAATGGAATCTGGATCACATGCCTGGCTTTAGTTGCAAAGGAGGCTGCTTTCTATAACTGTCTTGAAAGTGCCCTGAACATACCAAAGCCATTCACAAGGGGCTGGGCAGCAAGAAAGCATTCTAAGTTTCTCCTCTGCAGGGATTCTGGCTTTGCATGAGGGAGAACTCATGTGGGACACTCACAGCCCCTTCCACTATTTGGAGAGCAACTTTATTGGGCAGTATTCCACTCCTTGGCAAAGGGGAGGGAGTGCTTTCTGCTCTCTCTGCCGCATGAGCCCAGTCTTAAAGGAAATTTGAGAGTGCTGGTCATTTTGCCTTGTGCTCCTAGAGATAAAGGTCATAAAAATGCATCTCAGAGTCTGTACATCTGCCAACTTCATGCTGTGGCCTCACTGTAGATGCACAGTTCCATTTCTTTATGGATCCCTTACCCCTGGTTTGCCTAATTCTATGCTGGGAGCAACAGTAAATCAGGCAGGTCTTCCTCACTTAAGGAGCTTGTGTTTTATACAACAAATATGCTGGACATAATGAAAAAAGCCCAAGCTGAATTTTGAGTAAGAGAAACTTTTCAGACTAATGATCATTACCAATAACAGCCTGCATACTTGGCCCTGCCCAGAGCCTGGGGCCAGCACTGCCATTTCCAGGCACCAGATTGTAAGGAGAGGACTGAGGTGGAGCAGGCATTTGCCCCCCTGTCCCCCCGTGGCTTTCAGGGACAGAGCTGCTTCTGGGAGGGAGAAGAGGAGAGGGAGGGGAAGGAGGATGAAAAGAGAAACACTAAACCTTCAGGGTCAAGGCGTTTTCAAAACCTGAGTGTTTTTGGGTTTTTTTTGGATGGGCTCTTGCTGTATATAGGGTCTTCCTATATTTGCCAGGGTAGTCTCAAACTCCTGGGCTCAAGGAATCCTCCTGCTGTAACCTCCAAGTAGCTGGGATGACAAATATGCACCACTGTGCCTGGCTAATTTTTTTATTTTTAAATTTTTAAAAGGAGATATAGGGTCTTGCTATGTTGTCCAGGCTGGTCTTAAACTTCTGGCCTCATGCTATCCTCCTGCCTCAGCCTCCTGAGTAGCTGGGAGTATAGATGTGAACCACTGTGCCTGGCCAAAACTTGAATGTTTCGTCTTTGTCCTCTGTGGTGCCTAGGAAAGCATCTGGCTCATAGAAGGTGTTTAATAAATGTGTCTTCTATTAGTGAAGAAATCCTTGGGAAATCCCATAGGAAACTGACCCTCTCCAACTCTTCATTGGTACATTATTCCAGCTCCCAAGGAACCAGTAGAAGCAGAGGGGCAGTCACAACTGTCAACGGCAGTGGAGGTGGCAGACAGTTTCTAACTTACTTGACTGCTACAGATTCCGCCTCTCTAGGCCTCAGTTTTAATATCTATAAGCTTGGTCAGTTTCTTACTCAAGAACATTGCATTTACTCTGATACTTAAAGATGAAAAATTGACATTTACAAAGCACATCCATTGTCAACCTAAATAACAAACAGAGAGAGGCTCTCTAAAAGGAAAGATATTTATTTGGGTATAGAGCATTGCAATGGGAATACACATGCCATAGTCAACTATGTGTGTATTCAGGGAGGTAAAGGAGGACAGAGATTTTTAAAGGAAAAAACGAGGAGGATTACATAATTTGTTTTGAAATAATTATCCTTGGCTACAAAGATCAATAAGAAAGATGACACTAGTCCGAGGTTGGACAGGCAGTTGCTGGGCAGATGTCCTTGCAGAAGTCATTTCTGTGTAAGGTGGTGATGGCCTTTGTGCAAAGTTGTGGTTTTTGCAGTCTTTTGTGATAGTTTTGTTATGAGAAACGAGAACCCTCTCTTCATGGCCTTCCCTGGCTCTATTTGTCAGGGTTTTCTTAACATTAGTGACTCCATTTTGATTCTGACGACTTTCGCACCACTCACAGACATTGTCTCATTGTAATCCCACAGTCATCCCATGAGGGGCCTCTACCCCCACTTTGTGGATGAAGTAACTGAGGCCTGGAGAGGTCAACTAACTTGGCAAGGTCACAGAACTTGAAAGTGTCCATTGCCTTGGGACTCCAAGGCTGAGGCCTGCCACTCTCCAGGATGTCAATCCCAGGTGAGTCAGCCCCTCTGTGACTCCGTCTTCTCAACCAGTTCAGACCACACAGGCCTGCCAGCCAGTCCCACAAAGTGGCCAAGGGCTGCCTGCTCTCCGCCTTCCCTCCCAGCAACAGGAGGACTTGTCCACATGCCTCCAGACGCCACACGTAAATCAACTGCCACATTAATTCTGGATCATCAGCGTTTTCCCCCAGGAGGAAGTCAGAGGCAAAGAGACTAATGTCTCAGTGAAATTTTCAGTTTCCAGAGGGGGAGTGAGATGAACATAATCCCATCTGTCAAGGTGGAGAAGGGCTGGTCTGAAAGCAGCATAGATTACTTTAAGGAGATAACAGTTTATCACTCTCTGGGCAAGAGAATATGAAATGAGGATTAACCTTCTTTATGAGTTGGTAAAAACATCCATCAGCAAAGACAATGTCTAGGAAATGAGCAGCAAGTTCTCTGGACCTTTTTCCAGTTGTCCTTTCCCTAAGAGTTTTTGTTTTTTATATACACACACCCACACAAATAGGACAAAATCCACCCCTTACCCCTCAAGAAATAGTTAACGTTTGTCAAGGATTATTGCCAGGCACTGTACTCTGTGTTCTATATTTACTGTCCAGAAGCCTTAAATGGTAAGTGAGGAAAGTGTTAATATTAGAACCATTTTACAGATATGGAAACTTAGGCTTGTAGAGGTTCACTTGCCCAAGGTTACCCAGCTAGTGAAGTGTGAAATCGGCTGCAGGGTGGCAGACCCCACGCCTGCCATCAACCACACACAGTACATGCAGACTGCTCAACCTGAAAAGTAGCTTAGACAGCTCTGCTTAGAGATCTCTGTGCCTTCCCTCCACTCCACTCACTCCTTCCTTGGTCAGTCCCTTAGGGAGCCCTGCTAATCCCAAGGAGGGTGTGCCCTTTACAACCTGTAGAGGTTAAGCTGGGTACAGTGGCTCATGCGTGTAATCTTGGCAACTAGGTAAGGGTATATCAGAGTAAAGCCTCTTCCAGCATCTGTTGACCTTCAAGGGCTTTTAATTTAAAATAATCAGGGCCAGATCCAGTGTCTGATGCCTGTAATGCTAGCACTCAAGGAGGCTGAGGCAGGAAGATCGCTTGCTTGAGGCCGGGAGTTCCAGACCACTCTGGGCAACATAGCAAGACCCTGTCTCTAAAAAAATTTTAAAACATTAGCTGGGCGTGGTGGCATGCACCTATAGTCCCAGCTACTCAGGAGCCTGAGGCAGGAGGACCGCTTGAGTGTGGGAGTTTGATGCTGCAGTACACTATGATCGTGCCACTGTACTCCAGCCTGGGCAACAGAGCAAGACCATGTCTCTAAAAAAAAAATTAGTTGTAGAGGCTGAGCCACAGCTGCGGGGCTAGAATCCTTGGAGGCCTTCAGTCAAAGCATCTGGACAGCTGAGGCTCAAGGCAGGGTGGAGGGTGGGCAAGCCAAAGACCGTGGGTCTCACTAGCTCACAGGGCTCAGTAAGCAGAGGGGTCTCTTCGTTGCTTCTATGCATGAATTTCAAGTGGAGGAGGGGTTAGGACAGTGACAGTCTCTGGGCCACTCAGAAACCAACATCTAGTGTGTCTAGCCACAGTACAGGCTGCTGTGGCCACCGAGAGTCTCAGAAAATGCCACGGCCGTGGGTTTGGGAAGGCCTGGGGACCACAACAATGTGACCTGAAAAACCCAAGAAGGAATGTGCACATCTGAGATGCTCAGAATACACGAGTCTCATTGTTAAATTCTGACCCTTTGCTTTGGGAGCAGAAGCACCCTCAGAGTAGAGAACCCCAACAGAGGGCTTTACCACCAGCTCTAGCCGGGGACACATGCTGCCAAAACAAGGGTCACTCCAGGGCTGCAGGTCTCCTTCTCTGTGGCCAGAAGCAAGGTTCCTAATTAGTGTTACTTTGGATCCGACAGAGATGGCTGCTCTGTCTTGGGCTTGTTTGCCGTTTATCCCTGTGATTGATACTAGTAACATTAAGAGTCTGTCAGGGAGATATTTCACGAATGCCCCATGTGGTGGGATGGAGACAGCCAGGAAATGCAATTCCCTAATTGTGGCAGAGTCAGAGATGACCCAAAGTGTTGATGGAAAGGCCCAGGCCCTTTCTAACCTCTTGCTGGGTAGGGGAAGGGAGTGAGGTAAGGACTTGGGAGGCGCTGGACTGATCTGGAGCTGTAGCAGGGACCTCTCATGAAGGGCTCTGTAGAGAAACAGTATGCGAGAGAGGCAAGAAGCTTTTCCCCTAGGTTTGCTCTTGTAGCAGTTGCACATGTAGGCCATGAAGGAGCCCAGGGAATTTCACCCCAAAATATGGCCCCCTATATGCTATTTTATTTATTTGTTTATTTATTTTTTCCAGACAGGATCTCACTCTGTCACCCAGGCTAGAGTGCAGTGGCATCATCATGGCTCACTACAGCCTCAAACTCCTGGGCTCAAGTGATCCTCCTGCCTCAGCCTCCTGAGTACCTGGGACTACAGGCACGTGCCACCAAGCCTGGCTAATTTTTCTATTTTTTGTAGAGATGGGGTCTCCCTCTTGTTCAGGCTGGTCTCAAACTCCTGACCTCAAGTGATCCTCCTGCCTCAGCCTCCTAGAGTGCTAGGATTATAGGCATCAGCCACTGCATCTGGCCCTGATTATTTTAAATTAAAGGCCCTTGAAGGTCAGCAGATGCTGGAAGAGGCTTTACTCTAATATACCCTTACCTACCTTAAGACCGGGCCCATCAAAGAGCACACAATTGCCTTCCATCCCCTCCCTGAAAACTCATTATTTATGGCAGAAAAGAAGACTGAGGAGTGTAACACACCTGGATAGATTTTTTCACAAGATAATATCTGTCAGGCTCATTCATATTCCAAAGAGACTCATTTACAAGTTAATTTCTGTCTTGGGCCCATTCATTCTCTCTACCAATCATTTACTACCCTTCAAAGGAATTAGCTCCATCCCCCATCTCCCTTTCCCCTATGAAGAAGGGTTTATAAGCATTTATCCAAGTTTATTAGATCACTGGGTGATCATACTTCTGTGATTCCCCCCTCCCCCATGCATGTTAAATAAATTTTGTATGACTTTTTTCCCTATCAGTCTGCCTTTTGTCAGTTTCTTTTCAGCGCACCTTCAGAGAGCAAAGGGGAAACTTTTCCTCTTTGACCCAACAGCCAGCCATTAGACTTGACTGGGTAAGACACACAAGGACAAAAGCAAATAGGAATGAAAACGTTCTTCCTGCTGTTCCAGGGTCTGGAAGAAACTTCCATTTCTATCTACTAAAAGTCTACACATTAATCATAAAGCTGATCTCAAAAGTGAAAAATTTTTCGAATCCCCCGACTAGAAGTGATCTTCACCCTGACTGCCATAGCCCTTTGTAATTACTGTCACAGCATAATGTTCAAACACTTAAAAACATGACCCTTACAAATACAGAATGGACACATGCCAAAGACTTAGTAACTTGTGAATGAGGGAGCCAATAAGATAGGAAAGTTGGTTCAAAGAGCATTTTGAGGAAGTGGATATTTATAAGCATTTAAAAGGAAATGTTAGAATAAAATTTCTAGGTTAAAAACAAAACTGGTTGTCTTTGCATGTATGGTCAAATGATTATTGACAAGGGTGACAAGACCATTCAGCAGGGAAAAGACAGTCTTTTCAACAACTTGTATTGGGAAAACTAGATATGCATGTTCAAAAGAATGAAGTTAGACCCTTATCTTCTACCACATACAAAAATTAACTCAAAATGGATCAAACACCTAAACATAAGAGCTAAAACTATAAAACTCTTAGAAGAAAACATAGGGAGAAAGCTTCATGACACTGCACTTGACAATGATTTCTTGGATATGACACCAAAAGCACAGGCAGCAGAAGAAAAAAACAGATAAATTGGAGTACATCAAAATTCAAAACTGGCTGGGTGTGGTGGCTGTAATCCCAGCACTTTGGGAGGCTAAGGGAGGAGGATCTCTTCAGGCTAGGAGTTCAAGACCAGCCTGGGCAACATAGCGAGACCCTGTCTATTAAAAAAAAATTATCCAGGAGTAGTGGCATGTGCCTATAGTCCCAGCTGCTTGGAAAACTGAGGTGGGAGGATTGCTTGAGCCCAGGAGTTTGAGGTTATAGTGAGCTATGATTGCACTTGTGTGATAGAGTGAGACCCTGTCTCTAAAAAAAAAAAAAAAAAAATTAAGAACTGTTGTGTTGTCCGTCAAAGGACACTATCAACAGAGTGAAAAGGCAACCCATGGAATGGGAGAAAACATTTGCAAATAATATATCTGATAAAGGGTTACTATCCAGAATATATAAAGAATCCATACAACTCAACAATAAGAAAAAGAAACAACTCAATTAAGAAAGTGGGCAAAGGACTTGAATAGACATTTCTCCGAAGAAGATATACAAATGACCAATACACACATGAAAAGATGTCCAACATCACTAATCATTAGGGAAATGCCAATCAAAATCACAGTGAGATACCACCTCACACCCATTAGGATAAGTACTGTCAAAAAACCAGAAAATAAGTGTTGGCAAGTACACAGAGAAATTGGAACCCTTGTGCCCCTTTGGTGGGAATGTAAAATGGTGCAGCTACTGGAGAAAACAGTCTGGTGGTTCTTCAAAAAATTAAACCTAGAATTACCCCATGAAACAGCAATTCCACTTTGGGGTATATATCCAAAAGAATGAAAGCAGGGTCTATAGATACTTGTACACCCATGTTCATAACATTATTCACAATAGCCAAAAGGTGGAAGCAACTCAAGTGTCCATTGATGGATGAATGGATAAACCAAATGTGGTGTATACATACAATGGAATAATACTCAGCCTTAAAAAGGAAGGAAATTCTGAATATGCTACAATGTGGATGAAACTTGAGGACATTATGCTAACTGAAACAAGCCAATCACAAAAAGACAAAATACTGTGAAATTCCACTTAAATGAGGTATTTACAGTGGTTAAAATTAGAGACAGAAAGTAGAATGGTGGTTGCCAGGGGCTGGGGGAAGGCAGAATGGGGAGTTATTGTTTAATGGATATAGAGTTTCAGTTTTGCAAGATGAAAAGTGTTCTGGAGATAGTGGTGATGGTTGCATAACAACGTGGATGTACTTAATACCACTAAATTGTACACTTAAGAATAGTTAAGATGGTAAATTTTGTGTTATGTGTATTTTATCACAATTAAAAAACAAAACTGATTAATGCTCTATAGGGCAATTAAAAAATCATAATCTTTGGTGTTATCTTTTCTATTGGATAGAAATTATTTATATCCTTTTTTTTGTTTTTTTTTTTTGAGACAGAGTCTTGCTCTGTCTCCCTGGGTAGAGTGCAGTGGGATCATCTTAGCTCACTGCAACCTCAAACTCCTGACCTCAAGCAACCTTCCTGCCTCGGCCTCCCAGAGTGCTAGGATTACGGGCGTGAGCCACCACACCTGGCCAGAAATTGTTTATATCTTTACTGGACAAGATCTGTAAGTTAACATGTGACTTCCTAGTCTGAGCCCTTAATAGTAAGTAGCCAAGTCACACAGAGATACATTCCCTGAGGTAATGAAGCAATCCTTGGGTAGGCTTGTGAAGCAATGCCCAAAACAACGTTGGAAAGACATGCTGTACTCTCTTGGCCTTATTTCCAAGGTTTGGATAATAAGTGTTATTTTTTAACATCACAGACATTTATGTTCTTTTTTTCCCACTAGTCTCTGGAGGGTAGGGACTATGTCTTCTTCATCTTTGCCTCCTCACCTCGTGAATAGAACTGAAGAAGGAGTGTGGCAGAGTGGGCTGGGAACAGCAGACTTGCCTTGTCGTTGTTTCTGTGACCTTGACCTGACCTGTCATTTCTCGGGGTCTCCCTATTCCCAAACTGTGTTTTTCTCTGCTCTTCACACCAACACAACAACAGAAGACTTCTGTGACCATATGTGGGGGGTTCTTTCCACCACCAAGTGAGCAGTCAGTTCTCCAGTGGACCCCAGCTGGGTGTCCTCCAAGTCAATTCCTGTACTATCCACCTGGAGACAGTGTCAGATCCCCAGGATGAGGGCTCAGTCCCCATGGCTGCCCCGCCTTCAGACACCAGTAGCAAGTCTAGGCCTCTGGAACTTCTGACTGACTGGCTTCAAGTTGGGGTTCCTACGACCCCCTCTTTGGGTTTGATTATTTGCTGGAGTGGCTCACAGAACTCAGGGAAACTCTTATTTACATCTCTCAGTTTATCACAAAGGGTGCAGATGACTAGATGTGTAGGGGGAGGTATGGGGAAGGGGTTCGGGGACTTCCATGGCCTCCCCAGGGGCCACCCTCTAGGAACCTCCACGTGTTCAGCTAAATCTGGAAGCACTGTCCTTTTGTGTTTTTATGGAAGCATCATTACATCAGCATTCCTTCTTCCAGGCTATGGGGAGGGACCCTCTCTGGAATGAGGGTCTTAAGACCCACAATGAGAAAGGTGAAGGAAGATTAGGGTCCTGTCTTGGGGCAGGTGAAGGGAGGGCAGGAGAAAGTCAGAGAGATTCTGTTTCCTGAGGCCTGCTCCATTGGCCTAGACAAAGCAAGCAACATTATAACAAAAGACTATAACAAGGGCTACAGGAATTATGACCCAGGAACCGTGGATGAAAACCAATATATATTTGTGTGTGTGTGTGTGTGTGTGTGTATAATATATATATCTCTCTCTCTCATAATACCACACCCATCCTGGGCACTGTGCTGGGCCCTGAGGATGCTGTCTAATCTCTAGGTTTCCTTCTGCCTCGACAGTGCTTGGATTCTAGTTTGGTCTAATCAACCACACGAGAAAGGAGTTACTTGATAGAAACACATAAATGAAACAGCGAATAAATGAAAGACCACCTCTCGGGTGCATGCAACACACAGAAGCATTTTTTCTTGTTTTTCTTGGAAGAGGCACCCTGGATGCTACGTGAAGCCTGCGGCCCTGGCTCCTGGGCTGGGAGATAGGAGAACGTGTTGTTTTGTAGTTTTGCTACAGAGGGAACAGCTGCTGTATGCTGGTGGCAGGACCATCTCCTCTCAGAAGCCAGGGGATCTGGGTTAGCAGGCCTCAGAGGGGAAAGAAGCCAGCATCCAAGTCTGTCTTTGAGAAAGGAGCAAATTACTGTCTTATTACGAATTGATGAGACTCTCATTGTTGTTTTCAATTAATTTTTGACAAATTCTGGCTGTCCCTCTTGTTTTTCTTAGGACTGGAGGAGTCCGGGTGATCCAGTTGGGAGCTCTGGGGAGCTGTTGCTGAAATTAACTTGAGTGCTTTGGAGCGAGATTTGCACGGCAGAGTGGAGCCAGGGCTGCTCTTTTTGGCAGGCGCGGCTATGCCACTGTGGCTGTGCCACTGCTTTCCCCATGATGTGCAATGTTCTTAAAGGCCTTTGGAGCCATGCCCAGCACCATCCCCATCCCAGCATCCCCCTGTGTCCCTTGTGCCACTGGCATGGAGGCCCACCTATTTTATCCAGCCATGGGTCTCACTAGCTTGCAGGCAAATCCATCCATCCGTCCCTTCCCAGCCCAGCTTGGCCCCCCACTTGCAAGCATTTACAGAGTGCTTCAGAAAGAACATGTCTGCTGTTTGTGTTTGGAGACTGTGTCCCCGACTCTTGAGCTCACATTAATTGTGGCCACAGATGGGGCTGGAGTCTTGCTGACTGGCGTCCCAAAGGTCCCTGGTGTTTTTTGTCCACTCCGCAGGCCTGGCTTGGAGGATGGGGGTGGAGGTGAGGGAGGCTCCCAGCTGGGCCGTTTCCTTGGTTCCCTGGAGCCCGCTCACTTCTTCTCTAGATCCTCAGTCGCAGCAGGGGAAACCAAAAATCTTTTCCCAGCCCCACAACTACTTTTGCTGGCTGCTAAGCACCCCTGCTCTGAAAACAATAACCACCACAGAAGTGATAGGTCTCTCTTCTCTGTTCTAGGCATATAATATTTAGATGATTTAGGGGGAAGAAACAGAGGCCTAGAGAAGTTAAATAATTTATTTAAGGACACCAGCTAATAAGGGACAGAATGAGGATCTCAGCTCAGTTCTAAACGACTCTAATACTCATGTTCTTTCCTATTTTTTCCTTTCCCTCCCTTTTATAATTATTTTAAAGTAACATTTAATTGGTTTTCTATTACAAGAGGAACACATACTCAAACAGAAAACTTAGAAAATATAGAAATATATGAAGACAAAACAAAACCCGGTTATGAGCAATCCCACCTTGCCAAGACAAAAATGTTAATGTTTGATTTCCTTTCTTTTCACTCTTTTTTCTCCGTGCACACACACACAAAGTAGAATCACATTTTATATTCTTTTTGGTTTTTGGCATTTCCCATTTAGCAATCTAATGGTACTATAATATTTCCCCATATCAATAAATGATCTTCAATTTCATACTTAGCTCTCCCATCCAAGGCAGATTCTGCCCAATTTTGTTTCCTCCTGTGTCAAGTCACATGCCTCCCTTCTGGGCTGCACCCCAGGGGGACACTGAAGTCCTTTTCAGCAGAAGCTCTATTCAAGGTGGGTCTGTTATATTGTTCAAAGCCCAAAGCCCATCCTGTGGTGGGGGTGGGGGAAGACAGAAAGAGAGAGAGAGAACCCATCCATGACTAGAGTGCCCTTCCCAGAAGGACACCCCAAAGGCAGCAGTGCCCCTTCACCTCCATAGTTGATTTAGAACCAGCAGGTTGTGTATGGAGGAAGAGGCACATCCCCATTAGGATGACTGACCCCTTGTAGACACCCCAGTCTCTGTTTCCCGAAGGGAATCAGTTATTGGGCTCTGGGAAGCAATTTTCAAAGTGAACTTCATCGGCATAGAGGGAATCAAAGACCTTGAGACTAAGGTGCTAAGTCTTATTTTGCTCAGAGCTGAAAAGACCCATTTTGAGGGGGTAAACATTAACTGAGGAGTTAATGAAGAGTATTTCATTGTTTGGGGAAAATCTTCTGAGCCTATAGGAATCATCTTGGCCTATATACATGTGTCACATGGCCTCTGCCCAGGATGGCCAGGCTGGGGTGACCTCCCTAGAAGGACTGCACTCAGGAGGCAGGGCACCTGGGCAGCATTTTCAGGGCTCAGTCCAGACCTCTTTTTGAAAAGGTTAAAAAAAAAAAAGTTTATTCTACGAACCGCTAGGGATGGGGAAAGCATTTATGGGTCATGACCCCATTCCCAGCACCAACAATACCTAGCTATCAAAGGAAGAACTGTGATTCCAAAGGCATGACCTGAATTAAGAGGCTAAATGCCTTGCCAGAGTGCATTTCTGTGATGAGAGACAAAATCATAAGTAGGACCTCCCACCAGGGGTTAAAACTCCCTCGATCCTGGGTCTGTGGTGGTTGTCTCATTAATATTCTCCAGTGTAAATGGATTATTTCATTGTGGAGCCCCCTGTTTAGAAAATACATGGCACGTGTGCCAGCATTTTCCCACCCTGCACTCATGGCAGTCTTCACCCATCAATGTTGGCGCCCTTTCCCACTGAGCCTAGAGACGGATTCAATCTCGACACACTTCTGCAGGCAGCCATTACAAATCCAGCAGCATTGGCCTGTGGGACGAAACCCTTTGCCATTCCTGAATTAGTTTATAATCACAGGCAGGTATTGTATGCCAAGTTCTCATGGGATAGAATACTTAGAAGGCCCTCGGGTTTGTCTGTGTGTTTTCTCATAGGAATGAGGGCGGGAGGTGGCTGGGAGGGGTGGAGGCAGATGGAAGAAGTTGGGTTGAAGAGAGGCAAAGATTCTTTTTCTGGTCCTACCATTTTCTGATTTAAGACCAAATGTGTCTCTGCTGACATTGCCACAGGCAACCTCCTCTCCTGCTTGTTCCTGGTCCAGCCCTGGGACTCTTCCCACCTTTAGGCAGGGCCGCTTGAAGCAGGGGCTTGGGTGCCCTTCTGCCTGAGGCAGGCAAGGGGTAGAGCCCTGTCCCTGGTGCCATGCAGGTGACCCCTGCCCTCGGGCCGCATTGTGAACCCAGGCCATGTGGAGAGGCTCCGGCCACGCTAATCTTACTAGTTCGGAGAGGAAGAAGGCAGAGCAAATGTCTTTACACTGAAGAAGGTCCCCAATCTGTCACCAAGAAAATTCTTTGTTTTTAATTTAATTGCTTTTATTTATTTTAATGAAATACTATTTCAAATGCACAAAAAATTGTCTAAGTATGCGTTAGAGAACAATATTAATATTAAAACAATCACCCATGTGCTCTCTATGCAGCTTAAGAAACTGAAGGATTATTTTTTAATGAGAAAAAAATAATGTGATATAGCCCCTGATCTGGGCTGGGAGTTCCTGAGGGCTTTCCAGGAGCATGTGGTTGACTTATTTTAGTGGAAAATTGGCCAGCACAGATTTATCACCTAATATAAAGTTTTGGCTGTCAGAATTCCCACGGTAGCTTCTGTTTATTGCCTTATTCAATTGACACCGGATGGAAGTAATATCCCTTTCACATTGGTGAGACCCTGACTCCGTGTCCTGATGGACCGTGTGGGCAGGTTTCTGTCTGCTCCAACATTCCATCAGTGCCCTGTTCAGACCATCCTGAATTTTTTTCCAAGTGTTTACATGGCTTCACCTGTGTGAGGGATTATGGAACTGTTTCTGTTTAGCTGTGGCTCAACAACTGTGACTAAACAACTGTGGCTGTTTAGCTCTTTTTCCGGGTCTGGCAAATGACTATTTGCATCCACATGGCAACTCACAGACCATGATCCCCAGTAAATCTTTTGAGTTAGTAATAGCAGAGCACAGAAAGGCTGTGGCAGGCCTTGGCACATCTATTAGCTTTTCCAGGTAGACAGATTCCTAGTAAGAGAAGGTGAACTGGCTGCATGTTGCATGGCAGATAAGGGGCTGGGTTAGCTTTCAGAGGTTTGCTGTGCTGACCTAGGCTAGTAACTTTGCTCCATGGCTTGGTGGTCTGGGACCTTGTTCCCGTTTGTAAGTGCAAAGGCTGCACTCGAAGAAGCTTTGTCACAATAATTATTATTATAGCAACCATCCAGATGTTGCATCCTAAATATCCCTCAGCGGTAGTCTACCAAAGCACACCTGACTCTGCTCTTCTCCTCCTCAAAACCCTTCAGGGGTCTCCATTGCCTACAGGGCAAAAGTCCACGGCTGGGCACTCGGCCTCCATGAGCTCTTGCCTATTTACAGCTCCACTCTACTCTCACTGCTTTCTGCGTTAAATTTTTGCCCTAAACATTGAATTGGGTTCATCCCTGCACATTCCCTCCCCAACCCCCAAATCAGGCTTTGCTCATTCCCAGGATGTCTTTCAATTCCCCCCACCTCCCAACCTGCCTAACCCTGCCCCCCACTAACAGTGATCTGTGCTCGAGAGGCTCCGTGGACAGCTCTGCGGTGGAGGGGCTGCCGTGCTCTGTTCGGGTGTCTGTCTCTTGAGCACAGAGACTGAGCCTTCCCCACCTCCCTAGCCTCTAGCCCTGAGCGCAGCCTGCCACGTGGTAGCCCCTAGAAAGCACCCATCAAAGGGACCAAGGTCTTGTGGCCGTCTCTCAGCTCCATGTCCCGCCTTCTCTCAAGGCTGTCTTCTATGTGCTGGAACCCATTAACCCGTGCCCAGTTCTCAGGGGCAGATCCTTCAGAGTTGTTTACCTGTTCATGCAACCAAAAAGGGCTCACCATGTGTTGGCATAGGGGGCTGGAGAGCAAAGGTGCTCGCACTTTGATGGGAGGCACATGGAAGCAGTAACAATAAAACCTCTAAAGTCTTATAATAGAAGTGGAAGGAAAAATGCTAGGGGACTCCAGAGGAGGAAGCTACTCACCATCTCTGGTGGCTCCTTCCCAGCCTTGCTGAAGGTCTCTTCACGTAACATAGATTCCTCCAGATGGTTCTTCAGCACCCACAGATGAAATCTAGATTGATCAGCATGGTAGACAAGACTCCAGCCTCACCTCACGCTGCTCCTCACTGCCAATCTGTGTCTCCACCGCCCCCCAAGTGCACTGTACTCTGCCTTCCTTCCCTGTAAACACGATTCATTCTGGCTGGAATCTCTTCTCTCCATGTGCCCCAAGCACACTCCACTTATCCTGAAGTTCAAGCATCCTTCCTCCATGAAGCCTTTTCTTTTGACCACCACAGGACCTGGTACCCCGGGATAACCTGTATTTACTGGCCTCCAACCAACTGTTTGGTTGGCCCCTCAACATCCCCAACTGATGTATGGCAAGTGAGAGTTGAATCTAGTTTGTTTTCAAAGCTTATGTTCTTTCCACTGCCCTGTACCTTGGTCCCCACAAGAATACCTATTTTGTGGGGTTGTTGGGAGGATTATATGAGATAATACATGGACATACAGTAGGTGCTCAATAAATAATGTTATGAATGAGCAACCAGACCATGAGCTTGCAGCTCCCAGTTAGAGATGAAGCTCCCATCAGCCAAGATTGGATATTGGGCAGCTGTCAGGAAGCCCAGCTTGTCAGGCCAGAAAATAAAAATGTAATTGATAGGCAGCACTCCAGGTGAGAGGGGGAGAGAGAGAGAGAGAGAGAGAGAGAGAGTGTGTGTGTGTGTGTGTGTGTGTGTGTGTGTGTGTGGTTGTGTCCAACTGCTGAGGAGGTACCACCCATCACAGGCAGGAAGATGGATTCTGCCTCTCCAGCAGCCTTGCCTAGCTGCTGGCCTCGTTTTGCCATGTCTCCAGACTCTCACTTTCTTTGGAAATCTCACATGCCCCTTCCCAGGATCAGAAAAAGTTGGGGTTTTTTTTCTTAAATAGTGCACCTTAATTCTACGATTCTACTTGACTAGCATTGAGAGATCTTGGTCACTTAAAAAAAATCCATTTTTTTCCCACACACTTGGCAACATTTCATTTTGACAAAGCCCCTGCTGCCCTACATGGTTTTGTTATATTGTGGTAGAATTCCACTATTAGGGTAAACCCCTATAATTCAGTCTGTAGAAGCAGAAGGCAAGAGCAGATATCCAGTCCTGTGGGGGCATAAGGAATTACGGGGCTCCTCTTCCTGGCCTAACAAAATGTAGTTGGTAGAAAAAATACTGTTATGTACCACATCTGCTCTCCCCACCCAAATACCAAGGACAGAGAAAAGCTACTTCCTGAGCTCGGCCTTGCTGCTCCATCACCCACTCAGAGACCCACATTGCCCTGTTTTAGCATTCACCAGCCTGGGCTGGGCTGGGTGGAGTGACAGGGGACAGTGCCTTCCTTCCTTCTTTCTTACATTCCTCATAAGCATCAGCATCTGAATGAAACCCAGAAAGCCCCTGTCCCCATACCTGGGCACCTAGGCATCTTTGTCCTCTGTGCCTCTTCCTGGTCCTAGCCAGGGGCCTACAAGGTGTACTTGGAATGAAGTAGTTCAAAACCCTTGGTGAACTTGTCATTTTCCTTAGTCCCCTTCATCCTCCTTGCCCTTTTATGCCTCTGCCACAGCACCTCTGAGATTAAACGCCGCACATAATGCTCCTCCTGGACTCAGCCAGGGTGGGTTGGGAGGCTGGGGAGTGGGAGACAGCTGCCTCCTGGGGGCTTCTGGCTCTGTTGCTGTTACTGCCTCCGCCCCAGGCCTTTCCCCATGAGACCAGCCCATCAGCCTGATGCCCCCAGAGCTAATTTCCACCCAGGCCTTTCTGGAAGTGCAGTCCTACACAGACATTCAGGACAGTATTTCATGCCAGTCTTTCTAAGGAATTTCGGTAGGATTTCAACATGCTGTCTTCCTGTCCTGCTGCCCTCAGAGCCTCTCATGTGACTCTCTTTCCTTCCTTTTTATTTTTTAAAAATTGTAGTAAAATAGATATAACACAGAATTTACCATTTTAATCATTTTTGAGCATGCAATTCAGTGGCATTCAGTAGTTTCCTTCCTTCTTGCTCCTGGCAGCCTTAATGACAGTGGTCCTGTTTGCTTCTCCCCAGGCTAGGGGGGGGTGTGTGTGTGTATGTATGTGTGTGTGAGCTTGGATGCCCCATATCTCCCATTTGGATGAAAAGTTTCTAATCCAACAACCACCATTTGATAAATGTAAACTTTCTACTAAGTCTGCCTTCCCTTTGCTGAAGTCTAATGGGAGGGTTTTTAAATTAAAAAATTAAAGTGAGTTGGTCTTGATTTTAGAAAATGCCAACCTACTCTTAGCAGCCAATGTGAGTAAGGAAAGAACATTGGACCCAGAGCCTAAAACACCTTGCTGGTTTCTGTGGGGCTGGCAGCCACTGGGGAGAGGGCACACTAGTGAGCAGGTGAAGGGCTTGGGTCCCCAGCTCCTTGGAATGAGGACTGTCTGGTCTTTCCTCAGAAGCTTGTAGTTGTTTGGGATAGAGCCAACGTTCTGTCTTTGGGCAGGGTCCTCCCCCTTGGAGTACAGTATTTGTATCAGTTTGCTTTGGCTACAAGGAATAGAGAGCCCTGACTTAAAATGGATTAACATGTAGTCAAATAAAGGATCCAGGTTCCTTTCATCTTTCTGCTCTGTCATTCTCAGCATTGGCTTCTCCCTAAGACTGGTCACCCAAATGGTTCCAACCCTCCAACCCTCATGGTGTCAGGAGACGGGCTCCACGCTTCCTTGATTTACCCAACTGTAGAAAGAAACCACTCCCCCAAGCATGGACTTTAAGGCCTTGCCTTCTGGCTGATTGGGTCAACCTAGCTCTCGCATGCACCCCTGGATCCACAGCAGTTGCCAGCTGAATGATGTGGTGGATTGTCTTTGACTGATCAAGATTGTTAAAAGAAAAACTCTAGACAAATTAAATTTAACAGAGTGTAATTGAGCAAAAAGTGATTTGAGAAGCCCCTTGGTTCAAGCCCCTTGAACCAGAATAAGTTTAGAGAGACTGTGGTGCTGCAGCATGGCCAGAGAGAATTTATGAATGGAAAAAGGAAAATGATATATGGAAAACAGAAGTGAGGTACAGAAGCAGCTGGATTGGTCACAGCTTGGCATTTGCCTTCTTTGAACATGATTTAAACAGTTGGCCATCTTTGGCTGGAACTCAGTGGTTGGTACAAGAGTAGATTACATCTGTTTACACATCCAGTTAGGTTACAGTCCACTATGTACAGAGAAACCTTTGGGCCTAACTTAAAATATGTAAGGAAGCAGCTTTAGGCTAAACTTAATTTAACAAGATTCAGTACTAGTGCTGGGAACATGGTCAGCTTCCCAGGTCACAGTTTATAAGCCCTCTGGGGAGTTGTACTGCATGGAGAAGAGATACATACTGAGCAAAATTTGGTTTCTGTTTGGAGGAAAGATGTGGGGAATGGTCCCCTGCAGTAGTGTTTCTCAAATGGTGGATTAAGACCCATTAGTGGGTCATGAAATCAGTTTAGCTCACAGCTCATGGGCCAAAGTCAGCCCACCACCTGATTTTGTAAATAAAGTTTTATTGGAACACAGCCACCCCACATTCCTTTCCTATTGCCTATGGCAGCTTTCCCACTACAATAGCAGAGTTATTTAGTTGTGACAGAGATCATATGGCCTTCAAAGCCAAAAATATTTATTATCTGTCCCTTTATAGAAAATGTTTGCTAATCCCTGGTTTAGAGGGTTGCAACCAGCATTAAAAGATGAAACAGATTAGACACAATAGAAAATATCAGAGTGCATTGCATGTGATAAGGATAAGTATTATTTCATGAACACTTTCTTTCAATTTTATATAAACATACATTTGTGCTGTGGGTGCTGGACTATAATTTATTTCTTATGATGGGTTGTGGTCAAACAGTGTGAAAAACCACACTAGAGCACCACTCACTTTTTGTCATGGAAATATTAAATAGCTTCTTAAGAAGGCCTGGTTGTAATAGTGCTGTCCTTTGGGTTGGATATAACTTATACCCCCTAAGTCCAGGTGCCAAGGAAGGTGCCTTGGGTTAACAAGAGGGCCATGAAACAATTGTTTGATAGTGACCTGGGAGTGCTGGGTGAGCGAGGTAGAGGGTGTACAGCAGTCTGGCCAGGAGACAGCCGGACCAGCCAGGGCTGGACTCAGGAGGCTCCATGCTGCGAGGGTGGGGGCACGCTGGGTGGGAGTCAGGAGTTCTGGCCCTGCCACAGGCTGCCACAACCCAGGAGGCTTCCCGGCCTCTCCATAAAATGAAGAAACTGTGCTGGAAGATCTCTAAGCCTTTGTGGGTTCTAACATCCCATGATTTTCAGAGGGGTGCTCACCCCATTCTGTGGATGGAAAGTCAAGGGCCAGAGAAGATTACACACAGAGAACTCTCTGGCCCGGCAGGGGTTTTCTACCTGCCCTCTCCTGACTTTGAATTTTCTTTGGCCCAAGCTCCCACTATGCCTTGAAAGAAGCTGGACCCACTGGAAACTAGCTGGGAACACTGACTCCTGGGTTCTCTTCTCCTGAGAACCCTGCCCTGGCTGGCACAAACAGGAAGAAATCTCTTTTGACTGCTTCAGGGAAGGGAGTCCTGCTTATCAAAGCTTGCCTTGATTTTAGACCTCTGGCTTTTAGCAACTGCCCTCATTCTCTCCAACTCTGGGCAACTTCCCGCTTGGCCAGGAGTCACTAGAGTTCAGGGAGGCCGAAGTCCTCTGATTGTCTCCGAGACCTCCCTGCCATTAGTCAGCCAGGACTGGGCTGTTTATGACCACTGCCACTTCAAAGACATTGCTGGGCTCCCACAGAGGGGACGGTTTTGACATTTATAGGAGGATCAACAAGTTAATAAACCAGAGAGGTTTCTGGTGCCTGGGGGATCATCTTAAAAGAAGAAGAAATCTATTCCAGATAGGAATGTCCAGAAATTTATTGGAGATACCCAGCTGAGGGCACATACTGACTCCGTTCTTCATTTTGATGAGATCTCATGACCAGACAGGCAGGGGACTCTGAGTGTGTCCTTGGAGAGGAGGCCCCAGGAATGCAGCCTCAGGCAGGGGCTCTACCTCAGCAGGAATAGCTGCAGGACTGGGCTCTTCTTTCTGAAACTGCCTGCAGAACCTGGCAGGAACATTCAAGGTCAGTTCACCCACTGGTCTTCCACGATGTCAAAGCACAAGTCCTTTTAGAAAGTGAACTCATGTGGACCCCCAATATGTGAAACAGCTGAAGATAGAGCTGCTCTGTCAGAGTGGGGTGGGCAGCTTTTTGCTGGACTCCCTACTAGCCATGGGAGGGTCCTCCCAGGACAGCCCCTATGGCACAGTGTCTGAAAGCCCCTTATTTTGTAGAAAGATAGAGTCCTAAAATGTTGAATGACATTAGCTTGGGTTTCCTGGAAAGTGGAGCCAGAGGCAAAGGCTTGGTGCTAGTGATTTATTTGAAGGTGATTCCAGAAAATAGAATGAGTGGGGACAGGGAGGCCAGGAAGGAAGGCGTGCCAATGAAGAATATGTTCTCCAGGTTAGGGATGATTCTTCCAGTGCCTCCCTAGAAGAGGTCTGAGGCCTTCTGGGTTGGAGCACATACCCACTGGCTCCCACCCCCCTGGTTGAGGGGTCCTTTGGGTGGGGAGGGATCGACTTCCTGTACTCACAGGCTGTTCTGGGGGTGGGCTAGCTCTGGCAGTGCAGAGGCTGTGGGGGCATCAAGGGGGAAGAAGTGGCTTCTTCAGGTAGACTCCGTCAGCACAAAATGCATCTGAGCTCCGGTGGAGCTTTCCACCTCAGCCATCACTGAAGTCCAAGATGGCCCAGGGCACATGGTGTTGTGGGGCACCAGTGGAGCTGCTCTGAGGCACTTATCTGAGGTTCGGAAAGTCAATAAGTGGGGCCTAGGAGGCCAGCACTCCACAGACAAGAGCAGCACATGAGGTCTACAGCTCTGTGTGTGTATATACACCATCTCACCCGGGTATAAAATCCCAGACACACATACTCTCTGACACACACACACACACACACTCATAATCATTCATTTTCACCTTAGCATTTGAAAGTATTGTGGAAATAAACAAAGACCAAATGAGAAAAGCCAAGGCTATTTAACCTGAGTTTGCTATGGCAAGGGAATCAGCCACTGTCACTTGTGTTTTGGCTGACACAAAGGCAGACAGAGAAGTGGGAAAGCCTACAGTGGAAAAGGGAGGGCTTCAGCTGTGCCCTCACTGGAAGCTGCTGGCACGGGGAAGCTGTAGACAGGCTAACTAGAAGTGGGCATCCTATGTGATTGGTTGGGATGCATAGCTTTCTATGCTTGATTCTAAAGTGGGGAAAAAATTAGGGAGGCCATCAGTTATTAGTTAAATCCTGACCATTTGGGGCTGATTGTTTATAGAGGTTATTGTTTGGCTTCTGGGATTATTGTGAGAGACAGCAGTATGATTTCCTATAAGTCTGACTTATAACAGCCCGGCCTCCTGGGTTGTTTATGGTAGATAAGGGGTTGGTTTCCTGGGCTGGTTGCTGCAGATTGTAGGTCAAAGATCTATTATTTTATATGGTCCAGCCATTGTCTGTTTGTATATTCAGTCTCTCAGAATCTTAAAGGATGCTAAGGGCAAGAATCACCTCTATAGCCTCCCTGACAGATGGTCGGCATAAGGCCTTCTTTTGAACACATCTAGCAATGAGAGGCTCACTACCTCCATGGAAGCCAATTTTCTCATCTACTGGGATAGTCTTCCTTGTACTGGGCTGAAATCTTCCTCCCTGTAGCTTCCACACCATGAGCCCTCTTTTGCCTTGCGGTGGCACGGAGCAGGCTTGCTCCACCTGTCCTCAGTAGCCTCCCTCACGTGTGAGAGGCAGTGTAGCACGGTGGCCAGAGCCAGCATTTAGACTTAGATGTGGGGTCAGATTCTAGCCCTGTGACTTACCATCTGCTTGACCTTGGGTAACTGTGCAGCATCCATTTCCTCAGCTGCAAAGTGGGGCAATGATGTCTACTCAGGATATCTAATAACGCATGTGGCCTGCTCAGTAATGGGTCACTACAATGAAGAATGCCATTATGCAACTTCTTCAGGCTAAGCATGTGCAGTTCCTTTGCTCCTTCCTCACCGGCTTGGTTGCCAGTTCAAGGCCTGTCCTAAAACAGTGCACCTGCTCTCTGGCTCTGAAACTGGCCTGCAGTGGGGCAGGGAGAGTTTGGCTCTCGGACTCTGCCCTCCAGGGCTAGAGCATTTGGAGCCTGGCAGGTGACAGGGTGGGAAAGCTGGGCTGCTGAGGGAGAAGGTGACCAGAAGATTAGAAGGCTGGACCTCTGGCAGGGACCTAAGGGCCAGCGAGGCAGGTCAGGTAGGATGCTGTCCTGTCAGGCTTCCAACCTAACCCCCAAACTCAGCCTTGGTCTCCCAGTTTGGGAACACAAGCTAAGAGGGAAAGGTCCCCAAGCTTTTTCCTGGGCTGGGCCTTTTGGGAAAAGCCCCACCGGGTCCAGACCATGGAGTCTGCCTCTGGGCTGCCCTTGCCCTCCTGTGCCTGATTCCCCCAGGATGAACCTCCAGGAGACCCCTACCCCAGGGCAGAGAAGGGGGGGCCTGGAGAGCACACTAAGCCTGGTGTGGGGCAGGTGGGAGAGGGATGGGGCTTGGGTGGGCACGATGGCAGGATGGTGGCAGGAGATGGTGGAATTTATTAATACCCTCTTGTGCCCCTTTTTCAGCCCTTACTTGCTGATCAGCCAACTTGGCAGTTCCTAAGTGAGCCCTCACCCTGTGCTGACCAGGCACCAGGAGGTTCAACACAGCTCATGCTGAGGCCCTGCTTGCTGCATCTCCATTCCTGGGCCCTGCCACAGGGTTTTAAACAATAGTCCCACCCCTATGACATGAGAAGATGCTTCTTATAGAACCGCTCTCATTTTCAACTTCCCAACTAAATGATGAGGGCTCCCTGGGGGCTGAGGAGCTACGTCCCACTTTGTGAAAGACATCACAGTTCACAAAGGGTGTGAGCCTGCCCTTTCTCTTTCGGGCCCCTCAAAAAACACAGGAAGTAACACAGATGCTGAATGAAGACAGACTCAAAGGAGTAAGGGAATCCGGCTGATGTAAGTGGTGGAGTCAGGGTTCAAATTGAGGCTGCTTCATGAGGTGCCCCATTCTCCTCCTCGGCCATAGCTGGGTGGAGTTTGGGTTCTGCCACCGTCTCACTGTGTGACCTTAGGCACTTCCATAACCTTTCTGGGCTCAGGCTCCTTCTCTGTGCAATGAGGGGTAGGGACAGAGCAGATTGCCTTGGGGGTGAAAATGCAAAGTAGTGCCCTGGCAGTGGGTGTTGGAAAGCTGAGGAAAGGAAGATTTTCCTTCCTGTGGCTGGCTTCTTCCCAGCCTCCCTTGGCTGGCCAGCCCGTCTCCCCTCTGGGCAAAAATAAAAATATCTTCCCAATGCTTGTGACTCTAAGTCCTCAGGTAGACCCCTCAGGAATTGTGATGGGCGAACTTAGTCAAAATACCCAATGCCACAGGGCCCCAGGCAAAGAAGTGTTCCAGCATTTCTTAGAACAGGTTAAGAAAGAAACACACACACACACAAGCTATAAATTCCCAGTGTGTCTTCAAGAAGAAGCCAAGATGAAGGAGAACTGATTATCCTGTACTGTCCTTGAGCAGTAAGGGTAGGGGACCTGAAGTGAGTGGCTCCCAGTTTCTGGTCCCCTGGGTCTTCTAGCCATTCTGGAACATATGGGAAGCCAGCTCCCTCCCTGAGGCGAGGGAGGTACAACCTGTATTCAAACTTTGCTCTTCAGTGAAGCCTTCTCTGTAGTGATTACTTTAAAAGAAACGGGTTTAATGTGATGTTGGCTGGCTGGGACCTGGTCTGCCTGGTCCCCAGTCTAGCAGCAGTCTTGGTGGAAGGATGGGGAAGGCAGGAGGAGGAGGAGGCAGATGTCCTTTGAATGTTTGTGCTGATTTCCTGGGGCTGCCATAACAAGTTGCCACAAACTCCGTGGCTTAAAACAACAGACATTTATTTTCTCATAGGTCTAGAGGCCAGAGTCTGAAATCAAGGTGTCAGCAGGGCCACATTCCTTCTGAAGTCTCTAGGGGAGAATCTTTCCTTGCCTCTTCCAGCTCTTGTTAGCTTCTGGTGTTTCTTGGCTTGTCACAGCACAACTCCCATCTCTGCCTCTGTCTTTACATGGCCTTCTCTTCTCTCTCTCATGACAACACTTGCCATTGGATTTGGGGCCCACTTGGATAATATAAAATGATCTTATGTCAAGGTCCTTAATTTAAGTACACCTGCAAAGACCGCTTTTTTCAAATAAGCTCACATTCGCAGGTTGGAATGGGATGGAGACAAGTCTTTCTGGGGCCACCATTCAACCCACAACAGTGTCTAAGCACTCTGCAGAGTCATGTCATGTGCTGCTCATAACACGCCCACGGTGAGGCCGTTCGTCTCATTTTCCAGAAGAGAAAACTGAGAGATGAGATAACTTGTCCAAGTTTATACCGTCAGTAATTGGCTGCACCGGGATGGACACTTAGGGCTCCACCACTCAGACAAGAGGGCAGGGGACCAGCACGTGGAAAGGCGTGGAGGGTTGCAAGATCGTGGGTAGTTTTGTCTTGCTGGAAAGGTGAGTATGTGAGGGCGGAGTTGACGGGAGATGAAGCTCAAAGGGGAGCTGGGCCAGGTCATTCAAGACCCTGGACCTGGTTGAGGAGTTTGGGTTTGATCCTGAGGACACTGAGGAACCCCAGGAGACTTTCGATCTCCAAGAGGGAAGGGCAGATGTCCGGGTTGCGTGGAGGATGGGCTGGAGAAGGGTAAACCTGGAGGGAGGGGTCAGTCAGGCAGATGGGACGCGACAGCAGTGGTGCAGATGGAGAGGGAGGGAAGAATCTGAAGTCCAGGGTGGGTCCAAGGGACAGGATTAAGTGCTCAATGGAAGCAGGAAAATTCAGGAACTGAGGAAATTCCCAGGTTCAGCTACTAAGTGTGTTGTGGCGCTGCTAGCTGAGTTGGAAGAATGTGGTGGTGGGCAACCGTGACTTGTAGCTGCCTTTGAACACTTTCCGTGTTCACCTATGACTCAGTTATTTCCCAGTGCGCTTGCAGAGGGTGTGGGTGTGCGTGCTGGGCTCTGCAATCAGACCCATGTGAGCCTTCCACAGGAATGAAGCAACTCAAAGAAAGGGGTTTGGTGGGGGCCCTGGACGTCAGCAGAAGATCTGGCTTTGGGAGGCACTTTCCTCATTAGCCAATTCTGTGGTGTGACTGTCGGCATTGTTCTTGGACACTCAGCTCCGTCCTGTTTCTCAAGACACCCAACAATTCAATGAGCTACTTAATAGTCTTCATTAAATTCCCTTTCTGCTGAAGCCAGCCAGGCTGAACTCTGTTATTTACAACTAAGAACCCTGAACAACATAAGTGTGTTTAAGGTGAAGGTGAAAAGGGAGTGTCAGGGGACTGGGGCATGTCGAATGCGAGATGCCAGTCGAGTATTGATGTGGTGATGTCCAAGGGGCTTTTGGCTTTATGGGCCTGGAGCTCGGGGTGGCCTGGGCTGGAGACACAGGTGTGAGCTCGTGAGCATTTAAGTGGCTGTGAGGTTGGGATGCGTGTGGAGGGTGGGAGACCCTCGAGTGTGCAGCCCCAGCAAACAGTCGAACAACCTCATCTAAGGGATGGCAAGAAGCGGAGGAGACAGGAGACTGAGAGGGGGAGGACCTAGAGAAAACGACGTCATGGAAAGTAAGAGAGGAGTTTGAACCAAGAGTAGTGCCTGTGCCAAAAGGTGCAAAAGGGCAAGCGAGGAGGGTGGAAAAGGATGCCCTGTATCTGGCATTTAGGACCAGGGCGGCTTGGCGAGGAGTTCCACTGGTGCGATGGGAGTGGGAGCAAGACTGGAGCGGGCTGGGGAGAGAGCGGGAGAAGAGAAAATGCAGAGCTCTCCTAGAAACTCACTGTGGAGGGAAGAAGAGGGGCGGGTGTGGGTGAAAGGAGAGGAGCCTGCTGCGCTCGCAGGCTGAGTGCGGAGCCCCTGACACCTGAGGGACGGTGGCGTGGCCGCACTGGGATGGCTAGAGAGGTGCCAGGGTGGCAGGTTGCTTACCCTTAGGTACTTGATATTCTCTGACGTTAGTATAACGATGTCTTCTCTTTGATTACATCTCCTGATTGTAGAATAAAACCTCTTGCAATTATTTGAAACCTAATTAGACAGTTGGGATCAAAGCAACTTGAGTGGGGACTCAAGTTTTAAGGACTACTAGGAACCTAATTCTTGATTTTTTAAAATCCATAGAGTTCTGGAGAGGAGGTAGTATGGGTGTACAGTTGTATATGGGTTAGGGAAACTCAGAGACACAGGATGGAGTCTACCTGGATCTAGATTATAAGCCAATTTTTCTTGTGATCCCTCAATATGGATATAGCCCCCTGCTATGATCTGAATATATGTGTCCCCCCAGAATTCATGTATTGAAACCTAATCCGCAGCGTGATAGTATTAAGAGGTGGGGCCTTTGGTAAGGTGATCAGGCCATGAGGGGGAGCCCTCGGAAATGGGATTAGTGTTCTTATAAAAGAGGCAGGAGGAAGCTCGTTTGCCCCTTCACCATGGGAAGACACAGCTACAAGGCACCATCTATGAAGCAGAGCGTGAGCCCTCACCAGACACCGAATCAGACACCTCGATCATGCTTCCAGCCGCCAGCGCAATACGTTTCTGTTGTTTATAAATTACCCAGAACAGCATGAGCAGGCTGGACACTGCCCTACTCTCTGAGTCCCTGTTGTTCTGTCTGGAGCCTGAGACTGTACTACTCTCCTTGTTCTAATTTGCTTCTCCTTTTTCTTTTTTCTTTTGACAATTTCTTCTGAGATTTGTGCAGTTTAAGGCTCGCTCTTTCAGCTAGCCTGAATGTATGATCCCACGTGGTACTAAATCAAGTCTTTTTCCTTTTCTTTGTGTCACCACAGTCTACCTCAGGAGTCCTTAGCTATTTTTGTACCATGGATCCCTTTGAAGCCTGTGATTCCTTCTAAGAATCATGTTTTTAAGTGTATAAAATAAAATAGGTAAGATTACAAAGGATATCAATTATATTGAAGTACAGTTATAAAAATATATATTAAAAACAAATTTTTGTGATATAGTAATACATGTGCTTCTTTATTAATACATCAAATAACATAATTTAGCAGTGGGCCCATAGCTACCATGATTTCAATGTAGTAATGAGCAGAAATGAAATTTTGAGCTATTTGCAGCAATAGTAATATATTAAAACACCTGTAATTTTTCCTAGTGACAAAGCCACACTTACTGTTAGTACTTTTGTGGGTTGTAGCCTACAGTTAGGAGAAAATGTTAAAAATTCATTTAGAAGTTAATGAAAATAAAGGTGTAATTTTTCTCCCTACCCAAGTTCATGGATTCTCTGAATTCTCTTCATGAACTCCCTGGAGGGCTGTGACCCCAGGTTAAAAAACTGGTCTGGATGCTTGGGTTTCCTTTGTTCTATTTCTTTCTTCACCTCTTTGAAATGGGTCAGAGTCAACTCTCATTTAATCATTAGCAAGGAACCAATAACAAAATGAACACATTTTAAAACATGTGCTCAAACATTAACACAAGGTAGTCCACTCAGGCAGGAGCAGTGAACCCCCTGGACATGGACTCCCTTTCTAGTTCATGGAACAATGACCATAACCCCAAGATAGAGCTGGAAGGGGCCTCAGAACTTGCCTCCTTGCCTGGGTCACACTTATTCTATGGATGAGGGTAAATGACCCCAGGGGACTACGCCAGGTCAGGGATGACCTGGGTTAGACCTCTGGGAGAAGGTGGCCCTTTCTTTATCTTGAAGGGACCCTCCAGGTAGGCTGTGAGAGTAGCCCTTGCTACACACATATCTGTATAAACAGTCCTGGAAAATGGTGACATTGGCATCCACTAAAGCAGAGAAATAGGGGCCAGGCCCAAGTTATGAGACATGACCTGCATGTAACCCTCTTCTACAGACACTCAACAGCACGCTGCCTGCTGCTCACCTGCCCACCTACCTACCTGCCCACCTGCCCACTTGCCCACCTGCCCACCTGCCCACTGGTTCACCTGCCCACCTGCCCACCTGCTCACCTGCCCACCTGCCCACCTGCCCACTGCCCACCTGCTCGCCTGCCTACTGCCCACCTGCACACCTGCTCACCTGCCCACCTGCCAGCTGCCCAGCTGCCCACCTGCACACCTGCCCACCTGCCCACTGCCCATCTGCACACAAGCCCTTGCTCTCTCTGCAGCTGTGTGGGTGTCTGGGAGAGGTTTGCCCCACATCTCCTCTAGTTTCCTCCTCCCTCAAGGGAACCAAGTACATCTTAGCACGTTCACCCTTCTCCCCCACTTCCCTCCCCACCTCTCAGTTCACTTCACCTCCGACTTCCCTCCTCTGTCCCCTCCAGTTCCTGCCTGCTTCGTTCAGGGTGCTCCTCTCCTTCCCACTCTCCTTTTCCTCACTACATCTGTCAGCCAAAAGTAGCCCTGACCATGGCTAAAAAGCGTCAACTGCTAGTGACGTCCACCTGTTCACAGGAACAGGAGAGCTCTAGGTTCTAGGGAGAAATTAGACCCAAGAACCATGAGTTCCTGGTCCTGACACGTGGCAGGCTCTCCATGAATGTTTGTTTAATCGAGTTACTGAATAAAGAGCCAGTGCTGCTTATCCCTGAAGCTCCCCAGAGTCTCTGCTGGGATTTCCACCAAGTCACCATCTGTCTCTCGCTGTCCTCTAATTGCGCTGGCTTTTCCTCAAGCGTTAGCATTCAAGAGAAATGAAATGCTTTTAACCATCGTTGCCAGTTTTGTTTTGCAACTGTGTTCTTTCTCCCACTCCTCACTGCGATCACGGAGGATGATCAGTTTAGTGTGTTGTGGGGAGAGCTGGGGAGGGACGGGGTGAGAGTGGGGGGTAGTGAATGGGGTGGTAGCCTGAGAATCAGCCGTTCTCTAACATTGCCTCTTGGAAGGAGACCCCTGTGAGGTGGGGCAGTCTGTGTGGGGCACCCAGAGCCCACAGGCCATGTCTGTGAGCTCCTCCAAGCCCCCAGCAAGGTGTTCCCTTCTCCCTAGGTTGCTTTTCTCCCAGAGTGGAAGTTCCCGAAAGGCTGGGATGGTCTCTTGGTTCTTCAGTCCCCAGCCTGGCTCAGTGTCACAGTGTACATGTGGGCCTTACAGACTCAGTAATATTTATTTATTCATTTTTGGTAGAGATGGGGTCTTGCTATGTTGCCCAGGCTGGTATCGAACTCCTGCCTCAGCCTCCTGAGTAGCTGGGATTACAGGTGTTAGCCACTGCACTGATCAGACTCATTATTTTGATTCTCACCTTGCAGAAGAATTTTATAGTAAGACAGATAGGCACATCTGTTTATAATAAGAATTGCCAATTGTTAGCAAATGCTGCTATGTGCCAGGCATTGTGCTAAGCATTTCACATGCATCATGTCACTTAATTCTGCAGCTGCAGTCAGAGGAATCCTTTCAAAATATAGATCAGATCCTGCCCCTCCCCTGTTCCATACTCTCCAGGTGTTCCCATCACACTTGGAGTCGGTCCCTATTACGTCCCACAAGGTCGGCAGGATCTGGCCTTTGGCTCCTGCTCCAACTGCCACCCCTTCCCTCCCTTCCCCTGGCCCACCTCGCTCCTTGCTTCCCCTGGAACTGGTCAAGAAGCCCTGCTGCAGGGCCTTTGTACTGGCTTTTCCTCCAGGCTCTGCCTGGCTCCCTCCTTCGCTTTATCAGGCTCAAGTGTTTTCTCAGAGAGACTCTTACCACATCTAAAATACTACCCACTGTCAAGCTCTGTCGCCTTCCCTGCCTTACTTTTTAATTGTGCTCAGCACGCTTGGGCATTTTACTACAAATCTATTTGTTTATTTGTCTATTACCTGTCTCCCCCACTAGAGTAGAGATTACATGACTCACTGCTATATTCCCAGCACCAAGAACAGTGTTTTTGATACAGTAGGCTCTCAATAAATATATAGCCAATGAATAAATAAATAGATGAATATTCACAAAATCCCATGATGTAAGTACAAGTCTTACCCCCATGTCATAGATGAGAAAATTGAGGTTTGGAGAGATTAGCAATATACTCAAGGTCACAAAGCTAGTGAGTGATCAATCAGAAGTCAAACAGTCTACCTCAGGGCCTAGCTTTCAGCCACTGTGCTAGTTCATCTTTCTCTCTGTACTCAGAAATGCCTGTCAACATTTGTAAGTGGAACCCTAATCCCATGAGACACTTGGAGAAAAAATGTTTTGTGGATGAATCTGTTTGGTAAATACCACACATTGCATTTCCCACTTAGTGTTTCAAATACTTGCTAGCATATGAAAGGCCCTGAAAAGTCTTGCAAAAAAAAAAAAAAGCTGGTTTAACTTGTGTAACTCAATGTTTCCCAAATCCTTGACTGTAGTAATCTTTTATTTATTTATTTATTGGTGTGTGTAACAGTTATTAATATATTGCAAAACGTGCCTTGGGAAATATTGGCTTTTATTATTGTGGAGAGAAGTTGGGTTGCCTTGATGTTGAAATGACAAGGGGGTTTAGGTCTAGGTCCAGTTGCTTGTTGCACAAAAATCTGATTATTGAGACAATAAGGATTGCCAAGGAAGAAAGGAATTTTTAATATGACATATGTCTTAGCCTGAGCAAGAGCGAGACCCCCGTCTCTACTAAAAATAGAAAAATCAGCTGGGCATGATGGCACACACCTGTAGTCCCAGCTACTTGGGGGGCTGAGGCAGGAGGATCACTTGAAATCAGGAGTTTGAGGTTGCAGTGAGCTGTGATGATGCCACTGAACTCCAGCCTGGGTGACAGAGCGAGACCCTGTCTCAAAAAAAAAAGGACAAACAAAAGACAGATGTCTTGTTGGGAGAACAGGAGAAGCTGCCTCAAATCTGTCTTCCTGACTAAGGGATATCATGGGCCTTTAAAGGAGGGGCTGGGTGCCTTGGGGCAGATCCTGGTGTATCTCACAAAGGTCTGCATACTTTGGGGGCAGGTTGTGGGTGATGGTGAATCTTGGTGTCAGGAAGTCTGCCAAGGGGCCGTCAGAATCTCAACTCCTTTGTCTTATAGAAAATCCATCATTTCAAGTCCAGCGTGGTGGCTCACGCCTATAATCCCAGCACTTTGGGAGGCACTGGGAGGCCCTGGGAGGCCCGAAGCAGGAGGATCCGAGGCCAGGAGTCCACCATTTCTGGGAACCAAATCAAAGGGTCAAGTAGTTAGTTAAAGGAGAAGATTATAAAAATCATATAGGGGTTCATGGAACTGGTTACAGTCTGACAAAAGACTGGGGAGCTCTCTGGGTTGTCTGGCACAGAGAGGGCTGGGGCCAGGGGCTTCCCTCCCAACAGGAGGGGCTATGTCCAAAGTCGACTTCCCACTGGACTGGCATCTGAGCCCACTGTGTTTGTACACTCACACACAAGGCCACTCTCATGCTCAACCCATAAAACGGGAAGGCCAGTGATGTGGCTCCTGGTACCTTGTCACCACACCCCAGCCCAACTGGCCTCTGCAGGATGCTGAGTGTTTGCCAATCTTCTGCCCTTTGGTTCCTGTACCAAGTGACACTTGCTGCTGTTTGTCCTGAGCCTGTTAGAGAGCAAATCCTTATGTGTGCCACTCAGGAACATCAACTCCACAAGCCGGGCTTTTTTCCCTCGCTGTTTCATGTCTCCTCATTGGAATTTTAACCTATTAGAGGACCAGAGATACCACCTTATCCTCTTGTGTCTTCTCAGCTACCTCAGTGTTCAGTCCATGGTAAATCCTCAGGTAATTCTTGTTGGCTTGAGTGTGAGGGAAGCAATAATCCTGTATGTTGCATGGTTTGGCTCAGGGAAGGATAAATGGTGATGTTGCAAATCCCTTAATTCATTACCAAAGTGCCCCCCCCCAAGCAGGATAGAAGGACGCCCAGAGGCAGGAAAGAACAGCGAGTGAAATGTACATAACTATCTGAATCACTGCATTCTTGGGAGAGTTTGAGCAACTGTCAAAGCCCCCGAAGTATCCATTTTTATTGGTTTTGATGGTGATTTGATGTTGTTAGGGATTCAGGTCTCATCTTCGCCTCTGAGATCATCTGAATAACATTGGTGACAGGGAAGGGAAGAGCAGAGAGGAGGCATCCACAGGCAGCCCTGGATCCTGACCATACACGTCTGGGAGGAGGTGGGGGGTGCGGGACAGCCTGGCCCCCAGCTTCCCCGGTACAAGGCCGAGCAGGAGGAAGCTAGAGGCGTCGGAGCTGGCAGTGTTTTGCCTTCACCCAAGTGACCATGAGAGGTGCCGTGCGAGTCTCAATCATGCTCCTGCTAGTAACTGTGTCCAACTGTGCTGTGATCACGGGGGTAAGTTGTCTAACATTCTCTGTGCCCTGGGTTCTGGGAAGATGTCAGGGTCTGCAGAGGAGGTGAGCCCAGGAACAGGCAGGCGGCTCTGTTGACTCAACGCACCAAAACCAAGGGGAATGGGGAGTTAGCCATTGGACAGCACTTCAGAGAGGGATTGCGTGTGATTTTCAGATTAGTTAGAATTCACTCTACTAAACAGAATCCGCTTTTGAGAAACAGTGTGTAAATCAAATCCTGTTTTAAATGCATTAGGAGAGCATTAAAAATTTTGAAGTTCAGTCCTTCGGTAAAATGAAGATTCCTATTGTGTAACAAGGAATTCCTTTATAAAGTGGATTGGCACACCCAATTTATCTTTTGTGTAAATTTTGGCTTTCATATACGGTCTGGTTCATAAGTCAATTTCAACTTACATAGCGTGTTGATTTAATTAAAGGCAGGAAGGTTAATGAAAGGCGGTAAACTTGTTAGCTTCTGTTGTGTAAGCTTAATCTCTGCTTTCTCCACTCTTAAGAAAGGGTTATCTTGAAACTCTTTCACTCTGTGCCCAGTTAGTTCTGAGAGGAATGTGGGTGACACCAACATTTGGCTGAGTGTACCCAAAAGCAAATGCCCAGCTAACAAGTAGAAATCCAGTCTCATACAGAGGTTCAGCACAGGGGTATTGTACACTTTAGTGTTCAAAACACTGGGATCATGTTTTTCTCTCAGATGTTTGGCTTAACCCCAAACCATCCTCAAGTGGGAGCACACATTGTGTTACGGTGGCAGGACCATTCTTATTAAAATAGGAAGTATCCTTTTACCTGAGAGCTTTCCAGATAAAAGCTACTAGAAAAAAAAAGGAGGAGAAATTAACTTTATTTCAACCTCCTTCAACTTTTTACACAGAGAATGGAAATGTGGAGAAATGCTAAACAATTCCTGGAATTGGATTAGTTTTACCATTCACAGAAAGGAAAAGAAAGGAAAACTTCTTTCTTTTTCTTTTTCTTTTTGAAACGGGGTATTCTATGTCCCCAGATTCAGGGCTGTAGGGTCCCTTCTCCCAGAGTGGGGCCACAATGCCCACCACCATGGGAGAAGAAGAGTCAAGTGGGGTCTACTTCCCCCTAACCTGGAGCTGTCAGGGGGCCGGCTGGGGTGAGACGTGCCCTTAATGGGCTGCAGACTAGCACAGCCCAGTGACTGCCACCTGCACGTCCTCTGGTTGATAGGCAGACCTGGCATCCCCCCTTTCCCTCTCGGGGCTGAGCAAGTTGGGAGCTTCCTGCCACAACCCACATGGGCAGCCTGAACATGCTCCATGGACTTCTACTGGAGAAAAGGGAACCAAGCCCAGCTTTGAATTCCAGCTCAGAAAAGCCTCAAAACTTCTCTGGAAGTGGAAAGTTTGGATGCTTCTCCATCAGGTCCCCACTTGTGTCTGGAGCAGTTCAGAGTTCTGTTTTCCCTGACCCTGGCTTTTGTTTAAAGTGGGCTTGTGTGCCTTCTTTACAAATGGCACCTTCCAGAAACCAGGCAGGGCCACTCAGCCCCTGTCCTAGGAGCCCAACCCAGAGGGTCCATCCTCTCTAGGGATCAGGAAGGTCAACATAGAAGCACTAGGAAGAGGCACCTGTTCCTGGGGTGCTGGCACCTTTGATGAGGCTGGGCCTCTGAGGGTTGTGGGGGTGCCAACATGCAGGAAAAAAGGCATCAACCATGAATGCTGGGTCAGGGTTGGAGAATCCTGGCCCAAGGCAACTCAGCACTGACCACCTAGGGATTTGGGCCACCAGGGCCTCTCCCCGTCCCAGAATTCTAATTAATTCAATTCCACGAGCATCTGTTGAGCATCTCCTAGCCTTAGAAAAACTATGCCTTCTAACCTGCAGACTTGTCAGAAAAGGAGGGCTGTCTCCCTCCCAAGTGGCCTCAGAGGAGCTGGGATGTCTCCTCAGATCCAGGCTGGATGCCCACTGGGCCCTGAACCCCCTGCCAATAAGGGAGGCAGGGCAATAAGGCCCGGCTCAAGGGGTCCTGTTAGGCTGAGGCCAGTGGGAACGCACTCAGTGTCTCCTTCTCTCCTAATGAGGGCTTTTTGGATATACATTTCCCTTCTGGTTTCTCTTGGGTGGCACTAATGGGCTGTTCCCTTTTCTCTCCCCGCTGTAGGCCTGTGAGCGGGATGTCCAATGTGGGGCAGGCACTTGCTGTGCTATCAGCCTGTGGCTGAGAGGGCTGCGGATGTGCACCCCACTGGGGCGGGAAGGAGAGGAGTGCCACCCCAGCAGCCATAAGGTACAGTGCAGACACCATGTGGGCTGAGCAGAGGCAGGGGTCCTGGGGCCTTGCTCTAGCCGGGGGGCTAGAGAGGCTGGCTCCAGAGATAGGACACTGCGGGACAGGGCAGCCCCACTCCCCGACTGCTGACCTAGCCCAACTGTCTGGGGGAAGTGGGCAGCCATGGAGGTGCTGCTGCCCCACCACCCCCAGGCACCTGCCTTACTTAGTGCCCTGCAGATAATATATCTGACATTTATTTGTACAGGGCCAGACATCATCCACCTGCAACCTAGCACAGGCTGGAGAACCATTGATCTAACTTGATCCTCACAGCAACCCTGGGCAATGGTGAGGAAACAGAGGTAGAGCAAAGTTGTGTGACTTGCTCAAGACACACAGCCAACGAGACAGAGCTGGGACTAGAATGGCAGCTTTCTGACACACCAACTCCAGTTATCTCAGTGATGTTGGGTCCTGTCCCCTTGCTTTTTGGGGGCAGCCTAGGGTGGAGTGGTGCTACCAATCTTATAGGCTGTTAGACCAGGGGCTGGCCATCCCCAGTCCCTCACTTGCTGCATGGTCTTGGGCAAGTTAGCTTAACTTGTCTATACCTCATGTATACAATGAGGGAGCAGACTAATCACCCCTGAAGTCTCTTACGGATCTGACAAATTCAGATTTTGAAAGGGTCCCAAATGCCCTTTGCTCTGTTGGATGCTCTCTTCTAGAACATTAAGTAAGACCCACAAAATGGCCTCCCATATGGGGTCAGGACTAGAGTGAGGTGCCTAGGGCACACACTTCAGGGAGGCACTGACTCTTGTGCCTTAAGCACATAGCTCCTGCTCTGCTCCCGTCCCTGACTGCCAGCTCTCAGCCCAGAGGACGTAATCGGGTCCACAGGGCTTTGGCTTCTGTAAGGTCAGGGGATGCAGCAGCAGCGGGGGCGGGGCCTGGCCTCAGGCTCAGGCTTACTGGCCACTTTCAACCTGTAAGCTTGCCCGCACCTAAGCTCTCTGTGCTCCTGTGGCCTCAGAGCATCCTCCAGCAGGCTTCCTCCCAATCTCGGCCCCTCCCACCCTGCCCCGGCCTAGGGGATGAGGAGGCTAGTGGGTGGGGAAGGGGGCTGGACAGCACAGCAGTCTTCTTAACCTGGTGGCTGGGAGGTGGTTCAGCTGCAGACCCGTATTCCCAGCAGCGACAGCAGTGGTAATAAAAAGTATCGCTGAGTGCTTCCTGCATGCCACTCTTCCTACTAAGGGCTTTTTGTAAATATATAATTTTAACCTCTTTACAACCATATGTGGTAGGTGTATTATTAACCTATTTTACAGATAATAAAGCTGTGGCACAGAGAGGCTAAATAATTTGCTGATTGTCATGTCTGGGAAGTGGCAGACCTGGGATTTGAACCCAGGCAGTCTGACACTGGACCTATGCTCCTATTCAAGCTCCCTTGAGGATACTCCAGTAGTTCAGCACTCCTCCAGGGTGTGAGTCAGAGGGCAGAGATGGTGGCCACCCTGCTCACAGCTGCGCCCTGGCACCTACCACAGTGCTGAGCACATAAATATTCAACTGACATGTGTGTGCATGTGTGTGTGCAAGCGTGTGTGTATGTGCGTGCGTGTGAGTGCAGGCATACGTGTGCTGGGTCTCCAAAGCCAGACTGCCCGTGTTCAAACCCTGGCTCCTCCACACATTAGCTGTGTGATCTTGGCACATTTCTTAGCCACTCTGTGCCTCAGTTTTCTCATCTCTAATTGCTATTATTGCTGTGATTGGTGGAAGGGAATGGGTAGGGTATGGAGGTGAGACATTTGTGGGGCTGGGCTGACCAGAGGCTCCTGCCAGGGGCCCACCTCCCTTTGGTGAAGGTGTTGTTCTTCTGTCCCCAGATCCCCTTCTTCAGGAAGCGTCAGCACCACACCTGTCCCTGCCTACCCAACCTGTTGTGCTCCAGGTTCCTGGATGGCAGGTACCGCTGCTCCATAAACTTGAAGAACATCAACTTTTAGGAGCTTTCCTGGTCTTGGGATACCCACTGGGCCTCTTCCTGAGCACAGCCTGGGGGGGTCTCTTCTGGATTTTTATTTCTACGATGCGACACGGCTCCCCCCAACTCCCCCAGTCCCTACCCTGCCTACTCTGCCAGTACGCACAGATGCATGCAGGCGGACACAACTCCCACCTTGACATAGCCCACCAGGCTGGCCTGGGGGCATCCAAGTGTGGGGCTGTGGTCCTGGGTGGTGGCCAGCCTGGTTCTCGTCCCTGCTCAGGATGCTTGAGTGGTTGTAAATGACAGAAAGGACATCCCCCTCATTCTCCCTGTGTGACCTGCTTTTCTTCCTGGGCCCTGCCCCTCTCCTGCATGTGCCTTTCTCCTTGAATTAGACCTTCCTGAGTACAGGCCCTTGGGGGCATTGCTCAGAGTCAGAGGACCAAGCTGAGGGTTGTCAGTCTTCCTTTGATTGATTAATTCCTTAATTTTAGACTATAGGCCCAGGCTGAGCTCTTCCCAGACGGTAGTGGACAGTCATCTTGAGGCAGGTGTGGGGAGCCAGGGAGGTCAGTCAGCCTTCTGAAGGCTCTGGTCTCAGCCAGCCTGTGGCCTGTGGCCTGTGACCTTTGGCCACCCCACTAGACCAGAATTGCAATGCTTCTAAGGCCCCTCCTAACGCTTTACCAGTTAACCAGTGAAGCCCCCAATGCCCACTGCCTCCCCATTAACATGCAATCTGATACAGGCATTTTAGAAAGCAATTAGGGAGTTACCTCAAACAGCTCCTTTCCAAGGACCATCCCCTGCGAGCAGGTCCATGACCTTGAGAAGGGCAGTGCTCCGCCAGGCTTCGAGGAAGCAGGATGGGAGGGAGCTGTGTTAAGGGCCGAGAGGGGCATCGACGTCGGACCAGCACGCAACTGTACACCAACCTGCTGGCTTCAGAATAAAAGCAGGAACTGAACTGAGGTGTGTGGCGTGGTGTTCTTGCTGTGGCTTTCAGCCAGGGTCATGCCTGTGTGGGGACTCAGGGAGGAGGGAAAGGACCAGGCTGTATCCGGGTGGGGTGTGTCCCCCCAACCCCCGCCAGGGCATTTTTTTTGGAGAAAGTGGATTTCAGGATCTCTTTGAACAAGGGGCAAGTGGCAGCTCAGCAGGCTCAGGGCAGGGAGGGCGCTGCTCCTAAGGGCTGGAGGCAGCGAGGGGCTGGGAGGCGGCATGGCAGGGGGAGACTCTGTTGCTAAGACTGCTTAGCAGGGTCTGGTTGCAACTCGCATTTCTGAAATTTGGCCCCATTTGCTTTATGTCAAATATTTGACCCCACCAGGCCACCGTGTGCCTGGGGTGAGGAAATCCCTATGAGTGACGAAGCTGACAAGGCCCTGGGCCCTGCGCCGGGACCCAGGGCCTGGAAGCTTCCCCTAAAGGTAGGTTCCTGGTCCCACTACCTCTTCTCCTCCTTAATTCTTGGTCTAGGAAAATGTGAAAGTACATCCTATCCCACTCTATTTCTCGGAAGCCTCCAGGAGGACCGTGGTCGCTGAGGTCTGGGGGGTGCCTGCCCTCCCTGAGGGTTTGTTCTGCATTTGTCCCCCATCCCATCAGCGCCTGCCTCTCCCTGCTCAGGGGTGCTCAGGACATCTTTACTCCAGGATCCCTTCAGGCCAGGCCAGGCTCCCCACAGGGATCTTTCTTTGTTTTTGTCTCCTTTTATGGACGGTGTCACCTGCTCTGTTGACGTGTGGCCTTCTTGCAGTCCATGAGTCTTTTTCTCTCCTCTTTTCAGGCTCAAGTTCTGGATATAAAGTTCCTTTCTATGTCCAGGATTCCAATTTGACCATCCTTGTCCTTTGGATCTCAAGGTACCACTCGTTGCTGCCTGGTCTTGACCTTTTGTGAGGCCCTTTCCAAAATGTGTCTCTTCCTGCCAGCAGAGCCAGCCTGGGCGAGGCGATCAATGGCCGGTGCCTCAGCCAGCAGAGAGCAGGTGAAGGTGGCTGCAGGCGTTGGGATGCCTCATGGCGCTCACTGACACACCAGATGCTGCAATTTAATTTAATTGGCTCCATTCTCATTTTTTTAAAAAATTGAAACATTTGGTTTCTTTTTCATTATGCAAATACTGATGTGCAGTTCAAAACTGAATGTTTTACCAACTGGAAAGATCAAGAGTCAATAATTTATTGTCACTTTTGTTTTTGTCGCCTTTGCAATCTCTTAGATGTATGTATTTTTTGTTGTACTTGTGTCCTGCACACTAGTCTCACAATGCCTTTTCAGTCTGAGACCATCCTCCCTTTTTTATACCAGGATGTCGAGGAATGTAAAATTAGTCTTTGCCTCAGCTTCCCGCTGCTGTTGCTGAAGACAGGGGGGCACAAAGAGAGGAGGCTGGGGAGGCCAAGCAAAATATATTCATGAGTATTCTTTATATTCAGGAATATGTCTTCATAAATATAAAAAGAATCTACTTATGAGAATAATTTACCTATAAGAAAAATGAATTCGAGGAGAATTAAATTAAAATCGGGTGAAATGGACATACCTTCAAGATGGGGGACCTTCAATGACAGCCTTTGCCGCCTCTTGCCCCAAACCTTTCATCCCCAACTAGCGGTGTCTGGCACCATCTGGTGGCTAATGTGGGGATGGCATGGAAGGGCCAGGTGGCAAAGAGGGGAGCCTCAGGAAGAGGCCACCTCCTCCAGGCAGAGCGGGACCGTGCCTCAGACACCCCCAAGTGTTAGACTCAGCCAAAGGCTTAGCGGGACAGTGCTTCCACTTGTGGAAAGAGGTCTGCCCCCCTAGGGACCACAGAAAATGCTTAATTGCCACGTGGGGCCTTGTCCCATCCTAGACACTTCTTTCTTAGGACCATCTGTCGTCCTCGGCTGGGGTTTTAGGACAGGCTGAGGACATCTCCTCTCGCAGCTTCTCTAGGGGTAAGAAAGTGGAGGTGCGTGGGGGTCAGAGTCACATCTCTGAGTGTCCTCCACCTCCATGTGTGTGTCCCCGGGACACAGCATGAACAGGAAGAGCTGCTTCTCTGAGGTTTTTCATCATTCAACACACCTCCTCGAATCTGCATTTCCTGTCATTCATCTTGGTTAATTCTTCCACCATATCCCTAATACCCCGAGGGAGGCCGGGGTGGGCCGGCCCCTGGAGCTCTCCTCACAGAGGAGGAAAGGCCGGACACAGACTGCAGAGAGGGCAGAGGCCAGAGCAGAGAATCTTCCTGGGAGACCTCTTGAGGGCGGGCCTAACATGCTCAAAGAAGATTAAATGGAAATCTGCTGCGAAACCCAGCTCCACCTGAACTTGTCCCCTGAACACGGGACAGGGATAGTGTGGTCTATAGAATCCCAGTTGGCTGATGACTGAGCAGGCACAATGCAAGTGCATCTTGATGTATTGATTGCTGCCTCTCCTATCCAGTCACCCCTTCTGAGGGGTCTTGGCCAATAGGCTCCGGGAGGCAGTGACTGCAGGCGAGACCCTGGGAGGAGCAGAAAGCCTCCCAAAGCTAAAGAGAGAAGGTTAACTTAGCAGAAGCTCCAGGGCCGGGGGTCGTGTCCCAGAGTTGCGTTTGCATGGTATATGAGACCCTGTTTTTACTCAGACTGTGTGCTTCTCTAGTTTGGCTTTGGTTGGAAGGGGCTGAGGTGGGGCCAAGGCCCTCGAGCCCCAAAGTGCAACACGTGACATTCGTCTTAGTCTGGTTCTTCTGTTATAACAAAATACCTTTGACTGAGTAATTTATAAAGAATGGAAATTTATTTCTTACACTTCTGGGGGTTTGAGGAGTCCAAGACCAAGGTGCCAACAGATTCAGTGTCTGGTGAGGGCTGCTTTTTGCATCCTCATGTGGTGGAAGGGGGAAGGGCAGAAGGAGCTAACTAGTTCCAAAAGGGCTCTAGCCCCATTCATGAGGGCAGATTCCAATCTGACCTAATCACCTCCCAAAGGCCACGCCTCTTAATATTACTGCGTTGGTGATTAAGTTTCAACAGGAATTTGGGGAACATTCAGACCATAGCATCATTCCTACTCCTTCATACCCTTGACAATGACAATCTTTGGGTGCTAAAAATCACTACTTCAAAAGTTTTCCCTGTATAAGCTCTCAGATCAGTCCAAGAGTCAACCTGGAGGATTTGCTGGAGTGTGCCCCCAAATCAGATCCTACCAGAGGGGACAGGAAGCTCAAGGTGGCCTGGGGGCACACTGTCTCGGTATCTTCAGGGATGTCCTTTTTTTCTTTTTTAGAGATGGGATCTCATTATGTTGCCCAGGCTGGACTCGAACTCCTGGGCTCAAGATTAGATTCCCAAGTAGCTAGGACTACAGGTGCGCACTACTGAACCCAGCTCTACGGATGCCCTTTCTGATAGGGAGTTGGAAAGGAAAACAAAGAGCCATCTTTAAACAAATGGCACTTCTTCATCAAATGACAAGTGGCTGAATAAAATGTGCTATATCTATACAATGGAATATTATTCAGTCATATAAAGGAATGAAGTATTAATACATGCTACAACATGGATGAACCTTGAAATCATCATGCTAAGTGAAAGAAGCCAGCCATAAAAGGTCACATCTTGTGTGAGTCCATTTATGTGAAATGTCCTGAACAGGTAAATCTATAGAGACAGAAAGTAGATTAGTTTTTGGCAAGGGTTGGGGGTCAGGTGTAGGGGGAGTGACTATTAATGGACACAGGGTTTCTTTTTTGGGGTGACAAGAATGTTCTAATATTATATTGTAGGCTGGGTGCGGTGGCTCATGCCTATAATCCCAGCACTTAGGAAGGCCAAGTCAGGAGGATAGCTTGAGGCCAGGAGTTTGAGACCAGCCTGGATGACATAGTGAGACCCTGTCTCTACAAAAAATAAGAAAAAATTAGCCAGGCATGGTGGTGTGCGTCTGTAGTCCCAGCTGCTCAAGAGGCTGAGGTGGGAGGATCGCTTGAGCCCAGAAGTTCAAGGCTGCAGTGAGCTGTGATCATGCCACTGCACTCCGGCCTGGGCACAGAGCAAGACCCCATCTCTAAAGCATAAATAAATAAATAAATAAAATTAGATCACAGCAGTGGTCACACAACTCTGTGACTATTGTAAAAATTACTCGAATTGTATATTTTAAATAAGTGAATGGTATGGTACATGAATTATATCACGATAAAGCTGTTTAAAAATATTAAAATCCAAAAAGTAAAAAAAAAAAAAAAGAAAGAAAAGAAAAAAGAGAGAGAAATAGCTCTACAACTGTACTTCACAGAATTGGAAAGGATGAGGCCAGGAAGGGGCCAGGCTCGGCTTCTGAGGTTTGGTGCTCACAGCGACCCAGGAGACCTGCAGGGTCTGGGGCACACCAGGGCTGGGTGGGGGGCTTTCTGGGCTAGACCATAACTTGATGTACCTTCAAATGGGTATTTTAAAAAATGTTCACTGAACACTTATATTTTGGGTGTGAAGAGAATGATTTCATATTAACCCAAATTGTATACCCCTTTGCTTATATACCAAATAAGGCATTTGTAATACATGGTTTTGTACCCCAGACATCTTCTTGAATGCCATACTAAACTGTCTTCAATGTAGATGATTAAAGAAATCCCTCATTAGCAGTACAAAAGCACTGTACTGTGCACTCTGCAGTTTGGGGTTTCAGTTTATTGGGGCTGCATCTTAAGATGGGTGTCAGGAGTGTTTTTATCTTTTCCACTGCAGGGCACTGCCCACCTTGGTGGGAGCAGAGCCGTTCCTATGTAGTGGCTGAATTAACTGGCACAGGCCTTAACTGGCTCTGAGTCTTCTATTTATTCCAGGGGTGTTTTGTGCCCCTTTTAGAACTGCACCCTGCACAGACGACCGTAAGTAGGAATAAGGTTGAAATATTGAATTCCACCTCCTGTTCCGACCCTGGTTGGGGCCATGCCTAGCCTCAGAAGCTCAAAGCCACAGGATCGCTGAGGTGAACAACTTTGAGGTGGGCAGAAGAATCAGCTTCCCCCTGGGATTTTCCATTCGACGTGTATGAAGAAGGGCTCAGCTGGGCCCTGCACACAGACACAAGTCTGCGGCCACACCCTTGGCACCTCCCACTCTGCTCTTCCCTGTCCCCTCTCTCCCCCTCACCTGGGAGAACAGTACTTGGGTCTCAGGAAGACCACCTGGCCCAGGTCACAGGAGGGATGTGATTTGTGGACGTTCTGCCCAGAAGATTCTATCTTGTCTCAGCCCCTTGCCTGCTCAAAAGTCTCTACTGCCCATGGGTCACAGAGACATTAATGTCTGTGCAACTTGGAGGACATATTAGTATAACTAAAGTATTAGTGCCACTTGGAGGAAAAACATGAGTGTGGTTCTTAAAAGGAATCAGAGCTCCTAGAGTGCCTCGCTGGGTGTGGGGCAGGAGAAAACTCCAGGCCTAGCGAGGACAGAGGGGCCATCATGTGGGGGCTGAAGATTAGTGAGGATGATTCACTGGGTCTAAACAGAGAGAAACACTAATGAGTAAGAAGCCATGGGCACACTTCTGACGGAGACCAGTCATGGAGGAGCCTGAGAAAGTCTGTCTTAAAACTAAACGCCACAGATTAGGTAAACAAATATGTCAAATGGTAGCTTGACATTCTCTTGTCATTTTGTATTTTGCTCAATTGGCATTTCTCATCGCATCAGTGGCGAAGTTACCTTGTTTGTTTCCCGACAGGCAGGGTAGCACAGTGGTTAACAGCACAGACTGCCTTAGTTTGAACACTGGTTTGGCTACTTACTAGCTAGGGACTTTGGGCAAGTTACTAAACTGCTCTGTACCTCAGTTTTCCCATCTGTAAAATGGCAATAATGATAATAGAACCTGCCTCTTGGAGTTGACTTGAGGTTAAATGTTAATGCATGCAAAGTGCTTACGGTTGGGGTGACAGCTTGGGGCCTGGCATGGGAAGCACCGGGGGAATGTTTTACATTTTTTGCTTATTTATTTACGAGACGCCTTGGACAGTCAGTACTGGGCTCCCTCGGCCCAATGCCTGTGCCTCTGGTAACCAGCTCATTAAGCCAGCATTACCTGGAGGCATCTCTTCAGTGAGGTAAACTAAGAAAACGTCCAGGAAGAAACGAAAAACCTTTTCTTGGACGTGCTTCAGTTCTTCAGAATCCTAACATGCAGAAAAAGAAATCACAGTTTGTTAAGATCATGTTTTGTTATTATTATGAAGTTTAGAAGCACAGGTTTATGTAGGCAGGGCTCGATAACAGCTCCATTTGGGAACACAGATACGCAAATCTTATCTAAGTGCTTCTTAATACCTTGCTTAAACATATGAGTCACTGTTTCAAAGTAAAATGGAATGTTTGCTCAATATGGGCTATGGTCTTAATACTGTGCTATTCAATTTTTTTTTTCCTAGGAAAAGCCTAAGGAGAGTGGGCTCTGAAATCTGTCCTGGCTCTTTTCAGATTGTGTCCAAATCAAACCTACCAAATTGTGTATGTTCCCTGAGACAAGCCTCACGTGGCTGCCCCCCAGGAGAAGGCAATGCTAGGAGATGTTACTCACCCCACAGGCTGCCAGCTCCCAAGCTCCAGTGTGCACGGAAGCACCCAAGGAAGACATTCAAATGCTTACTGCCAGGGACTCTGCTTCAGGGGGTCTTTAACAAGCCCACCTCCAGCTATGACTCTAATGCAGATGTTCCCTGTACCTCCCAACCCCAGAGAAACACTGCCCTAACCCGTCACCCCAACCTTTGGAGGAAATCAATTAAACAAATGAAAATTCTACTTTTCTTTCCAAGGGGCAGAGAGGCCAGTTTCCATTAGAAAAAGCTCCGGGTAAGCTAGAGTGTGCTCTTGATGTTAAAACAAGGACTAGCAAGCCAGGGAGGAGGAGGAGGAAGGGGGTGTGTATGTGTCTGGGTCTGTGCCCACCCAAAATTAGATTTCAAAGGGGGTATTACTGCCCCTGTGAAAACCTCAGTCACCAAAGTGCGAAGGGGAAAAGGAATACAAAGAGAGGGGTGGTTATGAAGGAGGGAGAGGAGGCCCCTGGAGGGGCGGTAATTTCTGCTCACTTGAAGGCCAACAGTGGGCCCTCACCTAGGTGCTGGGAAGCCTTGCAGGTGAGGAGGCCCAAGCCAGGAGGCAAACACGTGTCCTACATATACGCCCCGGCTCCCATGTGGGATCCAGCTGGGAAAGGGTGAACCAGGGACCTGAACTGTCAAATGGGACACTTGCCATCTCCGGGGGTGTCAGGGAGTCAGGCAACAGAAAATGGGGCCCAGGCCCCTCTCCTGGGGGCTGGCCCACTCCAGGGGCCTGCTGGGGGTGGTATCTCAGTAGCAGTCATGCCACGGGCAGAGGAAGCCTGTAGCTTATGCCTAGGGTGAGAGGAAGGAAATTAAACATTTGAGAGTCTGGCTGTCAGGCTGGGACCTTGAGAAGAGGCCCTGGTGCAGGCCCAGGAAGGCAGGGGCAGAGGAAGCAGCCTGTAAGCGTCGGAGGGGAGCCAAGCATTTGAGAGGATTTGGTCCCAGCAGCAGAGCTGAGCCCAGTAGGGAAGGCTGGGAGAGGAGTTCCTTGCCTTAGCTCCTGTTGCAGTCTTGGCTGGATGATCAGGGCCCCAGGGCCCTCGCTGCGGAGGGCAGCTGTGAGATGACCGTGGTGCTCCGTCAGTGGTCTATCTCGGGAAATTCATTTTCTTCCTCTTCTTAGGGCCTGAGGGCCTCTGATGGTGCCTGTGGCCACCACGCCCCTAGACAGCCTGCACCCTCCCAAGAGCCCAGGACCACAAGAGACCCATGGAGACAGCCTGATTGCAACGCACGTGGGCCAGGAGGGGCTTTGCTGGGTTGCCCCAGAGGTGGCCTGAGCCCGTGGGGACCTGGGGACATCAGAATTGGGGTCATACGCTGCCCTCCAGCATCCTTACCTTCTTTCCTAGACCCGCCCTCTTCAACTCCTGTCTCCTCCCCCTCCACAAGGTGCCCTCTCTTCCTGCTCTGTCCTCTCTCTGCCCTTCAGGCTGGTGGTCTGAGTCCCTCCTGGTGGCCCTGGGACCAAAAATCTCATCTCAGCTCCCTGAGGAGTCTGTTTCCACATCTGATAACTGGGAACAACAGCCCTGCCTACCCATGGGCTGCCATGAGGCGTCCCCACAGCAGTGTTCCCCCAGACTTCACTGCAGATTTGCAACTCCTGGGGGTGCTTGTCTAGCACCCAGAGTCCTGTGCCCTGTCCCAGAGCCCCTGGATCCAAATTTCTGGAGAGGGAGTCTGGCAAGCTGGAGTTTTGGCAGTTTGAGAAACGCTGGGAAGGGATTAAGCAAGGAGACCCAAGTGACTTACTCTTCTGTTTGAATCCTGCCTCTGCCCATCACTGGCTAGCCGTCTGACCTGGGGGAATTAGCTTCTCTAACCTCAATTTCCTCACCAGTAAAATGGTGTTCCCACTAGAACTTACCTCATGGGGCTGTTGTGAGGACAGCACGAGATGGGGCGGCTGGTGCTGGCACGTAGCAAACACACAGTGGCGTGAGCTGTTCTTAACTAGACGCGCTCACGCATTGAAAGTGTTTTGCGGGCTGACGGACCAACTTTTTCTTCTGTTTATATAAAGTGGGTTCTGCGCCCTCCTTCAATAAAAGATGGTGTCGGCACCAACCACTCCCCAAAGGGTAAGTACAGAAACCAGGCCATGAACCTGGGGTGGAGTGAAGCAGCCTGTGCCGACCCCCACCTCCAACCGGTCATGACCTGCAGAGAAAGCAGGGCAGCCCCCCTGCCCCTGCAGCATTCATGCCTTTTTGTTTTTAATGTTTTAACCACTACCCAAATAGACCCGCCCAGGATTTTATCGCAAGCTGCGTCCCTCTTCATTCTGTAAGCCTCCCTATGAAGTCAGTCTGTTCAGTTCAAGGTGAAGATTTTAACTTAGGCTATTTATAATTCCTGCAGTGGAGCGGGTGTTAGTTTCCAAGCAGTCATGCCAGATGTCAACTTGGAAGTTGAGAGGGAGACAAGTGCTATTATAAATTAATGTTGCCAGTGATTAATATTTGATATTTTTAACACACATTCATCTCACAGGAAAAAAAATCCTCTTTAATTAATGTGGCTAGATGTTGCACAGTTCCATTGACGCGGGATTACCAAAAATCTTTGGGTGTAGCTTCAGGCAAAAATCTGACAGAGAAAAATAAGTGAATGTTGAAGTCGGATTCTCTGGGGTTTGATGGCCCAGCCGTTGTCTGCAAGCCTGTCTCCTTTGGCTGAGACTGTCAGGGTTGGCATCCTGTGCTCTTCCCTCCTCCCATCCTTTCTGCTCAGGACCTCCTGCTCCAGTTCTGGCCTGGGCCAGGCTGGAGAAACCACTGGTTGGTTCCATCATGGCCTGGGAGTCTGGAGACTTTTCTTTAGGCTGGGCTTTGCCAATAAGTTAAGTGGCTCATACTAAAGTCTGTTACTTAGGGGCTGAGGGGTGTGGGGTGGGGGTTGTTGCCTTACACACCTGTCTTATTTTGTCTGCACAGTGTAAAAACAAATTGTTGCTCTAATTTCAATGTTGGTATATTTCTCCCTAAATCCATATTTCCTGTATCTTTTGGAAAATGGCAAGTCCTGGCATCCCTTGGTCTGGGCTCCTACAGTGGCACTAACTAGTGGTTATTGTCTCTGTTTTTGGACGTGCCTGAACCCACCATTCATGGGAGTCTCCACCCCGCCCTGCTCAGGATGGCCATACATGCGGTCAGTGTTAGCATTTGACCTGCAGATAATTTGGTCTGGATGGTGCTGGCCTGCCTTGTCCTTCAAAAAAATCTGGAAGAGAATTAAATTAATTATGTATTTCTATTTTTTCAATATTTATTTTAAAAATTAGAATTTGAAGTACAAGGTCCAGTATCTTTTAGGCTCCTATAATGTTACATGTTCAGTCCATAGTTTAGTGGAAACAGATAATTTGGTAGAATCTCTGGTGGATGATTTCGCCACATCGGCCACCACACTTTTCTTCATTACCTGCCCGGCCCCTGTTGGCATTGGAGCTTTCCCCTCTCGCTCAGTGTCACTGAGCCCCGGGTTTCTGTCTGTTAAGGGGGGCCCGAGCAGGCTGGAGTAGAAAGATCATGGGTTTTGGAGACCAGCTGTTCCTGGATTGAAATCCTCGCACCACCATCTTCTGCTCTTGGAGCTGAGTAATGAGTTAACCTCCTTAAGCTTTATTTTTCACATTTGTAAAATATGAATAACAGCAACTACATCGCATGCTTTTGACGATGGTTAGATGAGAGGAGAATAACAAGAGCTTGCATTTACTGAGTTTGCCAGGCACCCTCCGTGGCCTCACTCACTGTCGCAGAAACCCTTCGAGGCGGAAGATGTTTACAGGTGAGGACGATGAGGCTGGGAGGGAGGACTGTCACAAAGCTGAGGGCAGAGCTGGGGCGCCGGGTGCACGGCGGCTACTCAGGGACTGGGGGCTGTGAAATAGTCATTGACAAGATCACCTCTAGTTCCGAAAATCCCATGACTCAGACCTTGTGCCCTTCCCTTTTCACAATGACACAGGCCCCGGGATCCATGCTGGGGAGGGGCTAGCTTTTTGATGCTCAAAGAGAGGATATGATACCTGAAGTTGTCCCTCTTTTATATTCTGAATTTTTAAAAGGTGTATATTCCATTCATTTTATTATGGTTTATAATATTTGGTTCATAAGAGTATATTTCTTTTTACTTACAAGTAGACTTTAACTTTTATTGTGTTTTATACATTACACAAAAGTTAGTTTTAACCATTTTTAAGGCTATAGTTTGGGGATATTAAGTATATTCACACTGTTGTGCAAACATCACTACCGTCCATCTCTAGAACTTTTTCATCTTCCCTAACTGAAACTCTGTACCCATTAAACAATAAGTCCCCATTCTCCCCCTTTCCGCAGCGCCTGGCAACCGCCATCCAACTTTCTGTCTCTATGAATCTGACTACTTGGGGTACCGCATGTGAGTGGAATCAAGCAGTATTTGTCTTTTTATTTCACTTAGCGTAGTATCTTCAAGGTTCATCCATTTGGTAGCATGTGTCAGAATTCCCTTCCTTTTTAAGGCGGAATAATATTTCATCGTGTGTGTGTGTATAAAATGTTCTGCTCGTCCATTCCTCTGTGGATGAACGCTTGCTTCCACCTTTTGACTACTGTGAATAATGCTACTGTGAACACGGGCGTACAAATATCTCCTCAAGACCCTACTTTCAATTCTTCTGGGAATATGCCCAGAAGTGGGGTTGCTGAATCATACGGTAGTTCTACTTTTGATTTTTTGAGGAACCGTCACACTGTTTTCCATAGTGGCAGGACCATTTTACACTCCCACCAGCAACACACAACCGTTCCGACTTCTCCATATCCCTGCCAGCACTTCTTTTCCTCCCTCCCTCCCTTCCTTCCATAGCAGCCCTCCTAGTGTGTGTGAGGAGAAATCTCATTGTGGCCTTGAGTTGTATTTCCCTAATCATTAGTGATGTCGAGCGTGTTTGCACATGTTTTTTGGCCATTTGTGTACCTTCTATTCAAGTCATTTGCCCATTTTAAAACCAGGCTTTTTTGTTGTTGTTGTTATTGAGATGTTGAAGTTCTTTACATATTCTGGATATTAACCCTTATCAGATATATGATTTGCAAATATTTCATCCCATTCCACAGGCTGCTTTTTCACTCTGTTCATGCGTCCTTCGATGCACAAGAGTTTTACATTTTGATGTAGTTCAATTTATCTATTTTTTCATTTGTTGCCTGTGCTTTTGGTGTCATATCCAAGAAATTATTGCCAAATACAATATAATGAAGGTTTTAAATGTTAAATTTTTGATTAAGTCCTCCTCCCCAACTATTAAGTGATTCCTTACAACTGTATTTATAAAGCAAATCATTCACGATCTCAAGATGAGTGACCCAGTGATAATGCCTCATTGTCCCACGGTGGCCTCCTGTTCTGCATGTCCACCTTCATCATCCTGTTTTAGGGCTGCTTGTCCAGTCGTGATGTGTGCCGTGTGGTGGTGGGGCCATGTGGTAGTGGGGACACAGCTAGGAGGGGCTTGTTTTCTACCAGAGAATCTTCCCACTACGTCCTTCTTCCCTCCCACTCCACTTCCTTTTTCTTTTCTTGCCCCTACCTGAAAAATAACCAGACATGGGATTTAGGACCTATCTGCCAGCCCCACTTCCCTGCAGCGCCATGAATTTGCTTGCCTGTTTCCGTGGAGCAGGGCCCCGGGCTGCGTGAGTAACCACCTCTGTCCCTGTATAGTTTCCATCCTCTTCCTTCTGGACACGTGGGGTGGCATGTGTCAAATTTATAAATATGGTTTTGGAGATGTCTTTGGATTATCTCAATCTTTAAAACCTTTTTATTTAGAAATAATTTCAAACTTACAGAAACAGTACAAAGAATTCCCATACACATTAACCCAAAATGTTGACACCTCTTCACATTTGCCATGTCCTTTCTCCCCCCATTCCCTATTTCTCCCTCCCTCCCTTCCTCTCTCTCTTTCTCTCTGTATACATAAACATATAATTTTTATTTTTTTCCTGATCTTTTAGAAAGTAAGTTGCAGACACAATAATCCTACTTCAGTATTTCCCAAAAATCAAGGACATTTTCTTGTAAATACTAAAATCAAAATCAGTACAAATATTAAAGTCAGGAAATTAACATCAATACAATGCAATTTTCCAATCTAGAGACCCTATTTTGCTAATTGCCCTAAATTGTTTTGGATTCTTCCATGACGTATGGGCAAGGGTGGGACAGAATGGCAGCCAGCGGCTGAGGAGGCCCAGGGTGCAGGGCACACTGCCCTTCCTTTCTGCAGGTGGTGTCCCAGGGAGGCTCTGCACCACACCCTGGGTGGAGAGAGAAACCCTGCCCAGCCCCACTCAGCTGCTTCCCAGGAGGAGAGGAGCCTTGTCCCCTGCTTTCCACTTGGCACCTCCTCTGCTTCCAAGCATCTGCCCCCCATCTCTGAGGTGCCTGTGGGCAGGTACCTGTAGTGACAAAGTTCCAAGTGTCACCCCCAGCTGCATGTTGTCACAGTCCAGAGCACTCATTCTGAAGTCACACTACCTGAGTCTAAATCCTGGGCCTGCCACTTATTGGCTGTGTGATCTTGGGCAGATTACTTAACTGATCTATGCTTCAGTTCCCTTAAAATAAGACAAATAGTACCTCATGTATAGGATTGTGGTTGGCTATAGGGGTGGTCTCTAGTTGTCTGGCACCTGGCTCTGGGGTGATTCAGGGCAGGGGAAATATTGGCTTGGTGTGTGAGCATTGGATAAAGGAGATGTTGGGAATATGGGCTCTGAATTGGCTTGTTTGTATATCACAGACATGCTCGCAGGGAGTCCTTTGCTCTAGGAATTAGCTAGTCCTGGGAGGGGCGGTTCCAGATGCCAGAGCATCATGAATATGGAAAAGAAGAAAATATAGTCGATATACCAGCTTATCTCTGGACTAAGCGCCCTTCCCTCCCTGGCAGAATCAAGAGCTCAACTCTCCCTTCATCCACAGCCCCTGCCCATAAGCCAGTTCAAGGACTCACAAGTTGGCTGTGCTTAGTTGTCTGTATGTCTGTGTCCCCCACCAGACTACGAGCTCCTTGAGGGCAGAGGGAGAACGTTACTCGTCTCTACATGCTCAGCGCTTGTTCCAGGGGCCAAGCGACTCATTGGCAGAGGGGAGGAGGTATAGCTGTGGGGGGCCACAGCCACTGGAAGTCCACATGTAGGTCTCCTGGGCACTTGTTCCCTGATTTCAACCACTGGAGACCTCTTCTGGGAAGGAAGTTCCATGACCTGATTTGCTTACATCATATATGTGTGTGTGTGTATTTGTTGAGTGAATGAGGGAATGAATTTAACACTTATTGAGTGCCTGTTGTAGGTCAAGCATTGTTCTAGGTATGTAGAGTTACAAAGATAAATAAGACAACATTCCTGCCCTTGAGTTCACTGTCCAGGGGAGGCTGATGTGTCAGCCACCACTTGGCAGTGAGACAAGCACTCTGAGAACATCCAAGACTGAGGAGCAAACTGCTGGGGTGGAGTAGGTGGTTACTGCAGACCCTGTGGGTGGGCTCACAGCGGGTGACTGTCTGCTTCCACTATACAGATAGTAAAGGGCAATACTCAATTTCCCAGCCTCCCCTGCAGCTGGGAGCTATGAAATGAAGTTGTAACGAATAAGGCCTGAGCAGAGGTCTACTGGCACTGCTTCTTTCTGCTCCCCCTTCTTCCAGCATTGAGACTGGATGATGTTTTGGTGTTGTGGCTGGCATTTGCAGCCATAAGGATAAAGCCAAATATTGCAGTGGTGTCCATTGAACCAAGGCCATATACTTCTGGACTTCTTGTTTTGTGAGAAAAATAAACTGCTATTCATTTAAACCACTGTTGTCAGGTTTTCTTTTACTTGCAGCCAAGCTCATTTCTAACTGATCTCATAGGAGATGTAAGAAAAGGCTTCATACAGGATACATCTTTTGAGTAGAATCTTGAAGGAGATCCCCAGGCAGAAAAGAGGAAGAAGGGCATTTGGGCAGAAGCATAGAATAGGTAGAAGCACAGTGTGGGGGGAAGTTGCATGCTACATTGAAAAGAATCAAAACGTATTTGGTGCATGACAAGATTCTCCAAGACAGAGAGGCGGTATGGAGGGTGTTCCAATCTAAATGAAGCACTGTGCAAAGTGTGGAGACAAGGATGTGTGTGTCATGATTGAGGCATGCGCATTTGTGCTTGGTTCCTGTTTGCGAAGCTGCAGAGATGAGGCTGGGAAGGTGGATGGGGCCAGATTCCCAGTGGTCAGGAGCTTGGTCCGCAGCCTCTCCCCTGATAAAGGCTCCTGAGCCGGGAATGGCCTGACAAGGTTCTGAATGGCCAGCCTCTGTGTGTCTCTCTGCTGGGGGCTGCCGACCCTGTCCAGAGTCCTTCATAGCTGTGGAAATGCCTGTCTCCTTCCTCCCATCCCTCTCTCCCTTTCCATTTAGGACCTGGAATGGGCTTCACCACCACTGTTTCTTGTAACTAGTAAAACACTCTCCTGTGTGCAGGGTAGGACTCACACCCCACACCTTCTCCCAGGAGGACCTGGCAGTTCCATGATACATTGGGCAGAGATTTCCAGGGCTCAGTCTGCTTAACATAGAACAAATAAAGGTGCAGGTTTGGAGGCTGGGAGCTATTTTCACCCAAATGTTCTGCTGACTGTGGTGGGTGGACAGGCCATTACACCACTCACAGGGGTCATTTTGGGAGGAGACAAAGAGGGGTGGGGATTTTTGCAAGTGTGCAGGACAGTCTTGCCAGGTTCTGATAAAAGTAAAAGATGTACAGAGAGTCAAGCAGACCCAAGTTTAAATTCTAGCTTCATTTGTTATTAGCTGAGTGACTTGTAAACTTCATTAAGTGTTCTAAGCTCCTATTTAAAGGACTAAATGCATGGTGTCTGACACTAAGGAAGCATACCATAAATGTTATAGATTTTTAGTGTGCCTCAATAATATTTTGAGAAACTTACTTACGCTTTTTAAAGAGTCCCTCCATTTTCTCCTTTCTCTTTTCCTCATTAAAGGAAAAGGCAGCTTTGCCTCTCTTTGCCTCAGGGAAGGTGTGGGCAGAGCAGAAAACAGAAGTGACCCACAGGGTTTTCAGGGCATTGTTGCCTGCAGCCTAAGCCCATAGGAGAACATAAGGCTCCTTGGGGGACGTAGAAGGAAGAAGCAGGGGAGACAGGCAGGTCCCGAGTGGCAGGGACCTGGACCTTGCTCCAGGGTGGTGGCCCAGAGAGGTAGCAAGAACAGAGAAGAGTGTCCATCTGGCTTGTCTGGGAGAGTATGACCAAGGCAGCTTCCAGAGGCTGGGTTGGCCCAGGTGAGGCACAGAGGCCACAGGTGCTGGGGCAAGGACAAGAAAGACCACTGGGCCCAGCCCTGTGAGTTGGCATGCTGGAGAGTCACCTGGACCAAGCACATCTGCTGGGCACTGCACAAACATAACTAAGATTAATTTGTCCCCCCTTGTCAAAGGACGGGGGCACACTGCAGAAATTCAGTTGATTAATAGAAGAGGAAAGAACTGCTGCTTTGTACACACCTGAGATTCAGACCAACGCCATGAGCTTGTAAATCCCACATTTTACAGATGAGGAAATGAGACCTGGAATGACATGACTCTTTTAAGGTCCCACAACTGCAGTCATTTATGACACACATTTGTAGAAGGCCTAACACATGTCAGCGCTTGATACTCTTATCTTTGATCCTCACATGACCTTCTCAGTGTCATTGTCTCTAACTTATGGAAGAGGAAACTGAGGCACAGAGAAGTAAAGGAATTAGCTCAAGGTCATACCACTGTGTAGCTGACCCAGGATTTAAGCCCAGGATGGCCACCCATACACTTCCCAGGAGCCATGCTCCTCTGCCGCCTGGCCCCTTGCAGCAGGAGGTGACATCTCTTTGGATTTCCTCCTAAAGCACTTTTCACAGCAGGGTCACATATTAGATCCAATCTGTCCTGCACGTGACGGTGTGCTCCCTAAGGGTAGAGATGACGGCAGCTTTGTCTCTGTGTATCCACTGCAGGCACATAGAAGCCGCTAAAGAAATTGCCTTGAATTGGCTTTGTTGGGGCTCATATCTGAGTCAAGATCACAAGCTTGTGCCAAGGGGGCTGTCTCTGGGCCTTGATTTGTTGTAGTCACTTTTGTGGGTCAGTCCCCAGGCACAAGGAATCTCAACCAAAGACAGTCATTCCCACCTGGCACCAGGTAACCAGTGATGAAATCTTATCTCGGCTTTCCTAAAAGCTTTTTGCAGTTCTTGGCCTGCCCCCAGTGGCTAAGCTCTCCTAATGCTCTGTGCTCTCTGGGCAGAGTTCCTGATAGTGCGCACTTGAATGCTGTTAGAATGATCCCAATCTTGTGAACAGACACAGAGCAACCAGTGCTTAGGGATCTTTGATTCCTGGCTTGAGGTCACCTTCCGGTGGGAGAGGCGGCTGAGTCTGACATCTAGGGTCAGCATGCACGAGAGTTTGCTGCTGTGTCAGGCTGGGCCACTGGGGACATGAAGCTGAGTGGTGCAGCCCTCTATCCATCCCTCCCCACCCCTCCCTCCTGGTGTTGCTGATCCCAGAGGATCTTAGCCCCAGGTGCTGCAGACAGGGCCCACCACAACTGGGCATGACTGTGCCCAGAGGTCGGAAGGAGTGAGCTAGAAGTAGAGCTTCCTGCAGACCTGACATTGTAAACTGATGAAATTTCCACAGAAGCCAGGCCCTGTGGTGTAGAGTGCAGTGCGTTAGACCAGGAGTCTTGGGACAGTTTCAAGGTATGTCTTCATTAGAGGCAAGCCCATTGACCTCTCTGAGCCTGCATCTCCTCGTCTGCAGGACATCATAAAGACATTGCCTCCTACTTCTGCTACTTCTCAGGGGTGCTGGCAAGGCCATTCATCCATTTGTTTGCTTAACCAGGCATTTGTTGAGTACCTATTATGTGTCGCTGGTGCTGGCGTGTGGGAGGAAGCACTGCTCAGATGCAGGGCCACTGGTATAGGGCATGCAGGCCCTGGCTTGGCAGGGCAATGTCCACAGGGAAGAAAACAGGAAGCAAGCTGTACCATTTAGTGTCGATTTTGCTATTTTCTGGCTTTTGGGGAGGAAGGGTGCTACGAAGACAGCTGGATGTGCTTCTGGCCACCTCCAGGGCATGAGGGCAGCAGTGTCCTGGCCTTCTGGGAACCAGGCCCTCAGCTTTGTGAGGGGATGTGGGTGGAGAGGGTATTGCCAGCCTTGGTAGGGATCAGATCTAGGCATCTTTCTACCTTCTGTTAAAAACACTCAGTTCTCCTCTCTGAGTCTGAGGCTGGCCTCTTGAGGTCCTTACAAGTCAAATGCATGAAACTTCGGAGTCTGTCCCTCTCGGCAGTACCCTTGCCTGCCCTCTCTTCCACTCCCAGCAGGCCTCCCTGTCCATGTGGACATCTGTTCTGGCAGGTATTGGGCTGCTGGCATGTGCTCTCCTGCACTCCTGTGGTCCCGAAGCCCTTGCCTTCCTATTTTGCTCCTCTTATCCTGACCTAATCCTGATTTTCCAGTATTTTAGCCTCCCTCATCCCTGGGACATGATCTCCACCAATTTCATGGCTGTGGTCTTTGTCTTCCTTCTTATCCTGAATCTCTCTGGCTACAGGCCTGAGAGAATATCTGGCCTCTCTGGCCCGGACTCAGGGAGCCTCTACTCCACACAACCCGCTGCACATGTGCTTCTGAGAAGCTCTTCCTGCACGCTTGACTGGCCTGACCTGTTCCCTACCCTGTCACTACCACATTTCCCTCCTTCCCCTGGGTGTGGCACTTGTCTGCCTTTCTGGCTCAGCCCTGCCTGGTTCTTCCAATTGCTAACATGATCTGGCACTTAGCCCTCCCCTTCTCCACACCCTTCTAGCATGGAACCAAGGGCCCACGTCCCCAGGGGTGCATGCGCCTCGGGCCTGCCTTCCCCCTTAGTCTGTGCCCTGTGGGAATACGGGGCATGCCTGCTTTGTGCTCTAAACTCTGAGCCCCACTCGTGGGGTGACAGATTGAACAAGCACTCTGTACCTCAAATGACACTTTGGGAGTAGACTAAGGCTTCCCCCTGGAAGACGGGGCTGGGAGAGATTTCTGGATAGGACAGGCTGCAGCTTCCAGTGAGGTCAGGCCCGGGGAGGGGAGGCAGATAGGGTAGGAGTCAGGTCTGTGGTGACTAGGCCTCTTACGGATCATAAGGCAGACCGTAAAACAGGTTTCCGGCAGCAGCCCCAGCTGTGTTGGCTCAAGAAGTCCTGTTTGTAAGGGGAGATCAGACCAGAGAAGCTATGCTGATGTTTCCCGGCCTGAAGATCAGGCATCTGTACCCTTCAACTTTGAAGTCCCTGGAGTGGTGGAACCTGTGGCCCTTATCAGCATGGGTCTTGGGTACTCCAGGTGCTGTCTCACAGTGTTTCTGGAGTGGCCTGAAGGCAGAGGCTGCCTTGAAGTCTAGGCTTCCAGCCAGAGTGAACCCAACTCCCTCTATAAAGGCTGTGGGGAAGAGGCACTGGCTGGCACAGTGGCTGGCCTGTGGTGCAGGATGAGGTGCCTCGTGGTGCTCTGTGCAGTCCTTGCTCTCTCCCAGGGCAGTGAGATCACCAGGTGAGTGTCGGCCCCCAGGGGAGGGGAAGGACAGTTCATGCATCCTCTCTGGGAGGCTCTGTCCCTGGCCTCCCAACCAATGTTCCCCTGGGAAGCCTTAGGAGGAAATGCTGCAGGTTCCCAGGACAACAGCCCCTGTCAGTCTTGCCTTTGCCTGTTGGGACCTTGTCCTCTAAGTGTGCCCCTACACTTTAGGGTGTGGTGAAAAGACAGGGAGTCACATGGGCAGCCTGGCGACATTAAGGCAGGGCTTCTGGAGTCAGAGGGCCTGGGATTTGATCCCCGGCTCCATCGCTAACTTAACTCTCTGTGCTGTAGTTTCCTCTGTTGTAAAATTAGGATAATAGTAGTGTCCATTTCATAGGGATGTTACAAGGATTGTATGAATTAATATTTGTAAAATGCTTCAAACAGTACCTGGCACACTGTAAGAACTATATATACATTTGTTAAACAAAATAAAGTTGTCTGTTGTACCAAGTCCTTTGTGGGTGAAGGTCCCAGGTTCTCCTCCAAAAATCATAACTGATTTATTGAGCTGTTTGCTACTAAGTACCAGGCACTTAACCAAGTCTTTACCTGTACTATCACTAATCCTCATGGGTTAGGTAGATATTAATAGTGTTATTTGTATTTTACAGATGAAAAAACTGTTGTTTAAGGAGGGTCCCTAAGGAGGGTCTCTGAGCTGCCCAAGGCTACATGGCTAGTAACAGAGGAGCTAGGACGTGGCCCCAGGTAGGCTTATACTCTTGCTATGACATCACACTACCTCTAGGTGCTAGGGTGGAGCCCCGTCAAGCCCTGAGCATAGGGAAGCTGGATCCCTGAAAAGGAGTCCAGTGTGCCTTTGATCAGTCAAGACTCTCTGAAAATAAAGTTCCTCCAAGTCTCAGGCATGACAGCGGCCCCAGTGCAGGGAGGCAGAACTGGAGCTGAGACTCCATGGTGGTCCTGGCTCAGCGTGAGGCGGGGACCACCTTCTGAATGTGGCTGGCTTCCCTCTCTGAGGAAAGGCCATCTGAGGCCTTGTGCATGGTAGGTCAGCTTGGCAGTCTCAGCTACTGCCCGTGGGAGTTTCCAGGCATTCAGCAGTTAGGTCCTGACCAATCGGGAACTGCAGCTGCAGCCCCGCAGAAAACATTCTGCGGGTCTGGCCACGGGGACATAGGAAAGGGTGGTTGTGGGCTTGATCTCAGGAGCTCAATCCAGCCTCCTTCCTTTTGTGCTGAAGTCCTTTTCCACCATCAGAGATGAAGGCTGAGAAACATCTTGCGAACCTACTTTTGTAAGTCAGGTCCCAGCTGAAGTCACATATGAGGGGTGGGGGTGAGGGGTACCAGAGGAGAGACCGTAATTCACGTACAGCCTGCTCCATGTGGCCATTTAGGGTGTGAACAACGTGAGAAAACCCATTCTCTTTGCGAGTCTTAAAACTGCTGCCATTTTATTGCTGGTGAAGCACTTTCACATCTGTAGTCTCAGGCTGTTCTTTAAACCAGCCCCACAGAGAAGGACCACATGATTCCTAGAGGTGGAGGGGCTGTGGGAATGGCCAAACTACTTCCGTCTATAAGAGAGGAAACTAAGAAACAGAGAGGTTAAGCAACCTCCTTGGTCAAAGGCAGGGAAAGGAGGGTGGCTGGAAAGGAAGGAGTTAACCTATTTCCTAGAGGAGGGAGCTGAGGCTCAGGGGGCTTTGGGGAGCCTCCAAGTGAAAGGTCAAGTGCAGAACCACCTTCTGCCGTTTCCCCTCTTGACCTCTCCCTGTTGATCTGCCTCCATCATCCAATATCGAAACTTGACCAGGAGGCCCCTGGGAAGCTCTTTGAAGAATTTCCACCCACTTTAGGGAAAAAGCTACCCGGAGAATGGAGCAAAGGGGTCAGCAAAGAGCGGGGTCATTGTCATGGCATTAACCGGAGTGTGGGAGACTTCATTTTGCCCTCCAGGCAGTGAGCTCCTGGTCGGTAGAGACTGCATCCTTTTCTCCATTGCGTCCCCTGTGTCCTGTACACAGTGTCTGGCACATAGTAGGTAAACAGCAAGAATCTGGTGACTAAACGAGTGGTAACGTGCTTAGTGTCTTTCAAACTATGGGTTGCAAAACTCATTAACATTTTGTAAAATACATCTAGAGGGTTTCTACCGGCATTAAAAAAACAGAAAGGAATAGAAACATCAGGGTACATTGCATTCCATAAGGATAGGCATTGATTTGATGTAAAATATATTTCTTACTCTGGGTTATGATAAAAAGGATGTTTGAAAGGCATCGGCTGGGGGTCGGTGGGATCTTGACTGGAGGCTGGGCTGGGAGGAGCAGAGTGTGGGGAGTGGTTTATGGGGCCCGGAGGCTCTGGGCACGTCTGGGAGGCTGCGCAGCCTAGCAGAGACGCCCACGCTCATCACGAGCTCTGCTCATCTCCTCAGGATCCCTCTGCACAAAGGGAAGTCGCTGAGGAGGGCCCTGAAGGAGCGTGGGCTCCTGGAGGACTTTCTGAGGGAACACCAGTATGCAATCAGCCAGAATTACTCCAACTTTGGGGAGGTGGCCAGCGAGTCTCTGACCAAATACCTAGACGTGAGTGGCTCTGCCAGCCTTTCCACCATGAAGTCTCACGCCCCTCAGCCCGGCCTCCCAAGGCCTTTCCCTCTTTCAGGAATATTGGAGCCTGTGGGTGGGCGGAGGCCGTCTCCCTTCCCCCAGTAAGCTCCACAGAGCCCCAGCAGACCCCGCAAAGGCAGTGCCCCTGCTGCATGGCTCCGAATGCCACTGCGGGGCGGGTGTGAGCTCAGGCGACCTTCCTCACACAACATCCCTCGGGGGTGCATAATCTGCTCCCAGATCCAACCTCACTTCTGCCTTTCCCAGCCCAGGGAAACCATGTCTTAGTGTAGGCTCAGCAGGGATAGGGACAGTTGGTGCCATTCTGCAGCTGCCCAGGACATGGCACCATCTTCCTCTTCCTCGCACCCAGGACCCAGGCAGGAATGGCCCTTGTGCCCTCTTCCTTTCTGGAGCTTGTCTCCCTCTCATCTGTCACTTTTGACAGTAAACAACCAGGCTTTTCTCTCTTCTGTGCTTGCATTTTTTTATGTAGGTCATCTTTGCCTCCCACCTGCAGCTTTGACTGTGGGGAGAGCCGCTGGGGAGGCAGGTATGGCAGGGACAGCTTGGCTGGGGACTTGGGCCCCTGCACGTAGCTGATGCCCTGCCTCTCTGTCCAGTACTTCCTGTCCTGGTGGGGGTGACCCAGTCTCCCTCCCAGGCAGGATTTAAGTTTTGGTCCAAGGTCTGCTTCTGAGGCTGATTCCAGCAGTGCTTGTGAGGATGATGCCAAGCGTGGCTGGGGGTAGGAGCCCAGGCTGGGGCTGGAGAAGAATCCTCCCCAGCGTCCTCCTCCTGTTTCCTCCCCCGCCCCTCCCACGTCTCTGCACAGAAAGCACAGGGCCTCTAAAACTGCCCACACTCCATGCCCAGCATCAACCTTCACCTCCCTCCCTCTCTGTACCGCTGGCCTCTGACCCAGTGCTGTCTGTCCCCAGTGCCAGTACTTCGGGAAGATCTCCGTCGGGACCCCACCCCAGGAATTCACCGTGGTGTTTGATACGGGCTCCTCAGACTTCTGGGTGCCCTCTGTCTACTGCAACAGCAATGCCTGCAGTGAGTGACCTCCCTCTCCCTTCCCACCCTCCACGCCCGGTCAGTGTGGCCGGGGAGAAATGTGGGGTGGCAGGACAGCCGGCTTTGACCTTCCCAGCCTCCCGGTTGTGTCCTGTCTCCTCATTCAACCTCCCAAATGGCCACAAACTGCGAAGGTTTGAAAATCATGGGTCTAAGCTAAAAATGAGGGAACGCTAGTTTCTTGGGTTTTTCTTTTTTTTGTCTCTACTGGGAGCCAAAGCAATCTGTTTACCCTCCTGGGTCCTCAGTTTTCCTTTCTATAAAATGGGGCTATGGCATGCCAGTGTGAGCTGGGAGAATAAAGTGAGAGGGTCTATTGCTAACGATGAGTAAACATTGAACATGTGTTAATCGTTTATTTTTCCAGCAATCCTGGGAGATTGGTGCTCTTTTTATCCCCATTTTATAGATGAAGAAACCGAGGTATGGAGAGGAAAAGGGACTCGGCTGAGATTACTCGGCTGGTAAAAGAAAAATGTCCATGGAAACCACAGGGAGGGCTTTTTCCTTTCTTTTTTGTTTGGAAACTACACAGGTAGCACTGGGCGCCAGAGAGCTGGGTTGAGTAGCTATGAATACTTTTCTTTATTAAACTGTGGGACTAAGACCGTAGAGAGAACGGGCTCCTTACTTCCTGTGGCAAGAATGGCCAGTACCTGGATGATAGTCTTTCAAGGCCTGGGGAGGGTTTCAGCCCTGGCTGGCACTGTGGGTGGTGAGAAGATTCTCAGGGCCCTGCTAACCCCTGGTCTGTGTTTCAGAAAATCACCATCGCTTTGACCCATCCAAGTCCTCCACCTTCCAGATGCTGAGCAAGTCCCTGTCCATCCAGTATGGCCTGGGCGGCATGCAGGGCTTTCTGGGCTTCGACACTGTCACCGTAAGTGGGCTGTGGGCCGGCCTGTGCCCACCTCACCTTTCCCACCAGCCGCTTTCCCATGCAGACACCCTGGCTCTGGTGGGCTGCACCCCCGGCTGGTGCTGTAGAGCCCTTTGGGTCCTACCCACCTGGGTGGCTCAGGACTCTGAGAGGAATTTTAGCCAACAGCTAGCTGTGGGTCATCCCTTCTTCCCTCCTCTCCTTCCTGTGCCGGTGCTCAGAGGCTCAACCTGAGAGCCTCCTCCGGGTCCAGGTTCCGAGCTCCCAGGCCCTTTTTCACGCGTCCTTGCCGCAGTTGGTTCAGAATTATGAGCTTGCCGGCAGTGAGCTCTTCAGTGTCCTATATGTGATCTTATTTTTAAATTTTGTTCCTCTGACAGTGCTCTGAGGAAGGTATTTTTATTCCCATTTTTCAGATGAAAAAAGTGAGGCTCAGATAAGTTGATAACTTGCCTGAAGTCACACAGTGAGTGCCTGCAGGTGCTGAGTGTCAGACCCATATCTCTGACTCTCTGAGTAGTGCCGTGGGCTAGACCTCACTCTTTATAAGTCAGAGCAGCATCTTCTTTTGAGTAGAGAGCATTCTGCCCTCCAGGATAAGGGCTCCCCCTTTCCCTTGTCTCCTTTTGGCCTCCAGAGTACCTGATAGAGTGGTGGGAGTTCAGTAAGTGCCCAACACACGTTAGCGTCTTTCTTTCCCTCCTCAGCTGCCATCCACGATTAGAAATTGAGCAGTATCACTTGCTGCTTATCACCTTCATCTTCCTTGGGTTCTTCCTTGGGTTCTTCCTTGGGTCTAGCTGAAGTCTCTCTTGCTTTGAGTCCAGAAGGGCATAGCCTTTCTCTGCTGACAGCCTTTTCCTCAGCCCCTTCCTTGGCTGGGCAGGTGCCCACCCTGCTCAGGCCTCCCCAAGAGTTAGGACCAGATAGCGGCGGCCTCCGAGCCACTTGCTGAGGTGGTCCAGCAATCAGGCCTCTAGAAGGCTAATTCCCCTGCCCGGAGGTCCTACTTGCTCTGCTGTCAGGAGCCATTTGCTTTCATTTTTGCTATTTTGGTGCATTTTCACTGGAGAGCTGGCCCTGTGCTGGCAACCTCAGCCATGGTGTATTGGGCTGCTTTTACACACTGCCTTGGGCAAGGGGTCAGGGAAAGAGCTGGGTCAGCACCCCCAGCAGTTTCATGTGGCAGTGCGAGGGGTGTGGGGTGGCACGTGTCGGGAAGCCCCTGCCTGGTTTGGCAGCTGGCCTCATGCAGGCCCTACTCTCTGCTTGTTTGGACCACAGTTGGCTGGGTTCAGTGTGGGGACCAAATGGGGAGGTCATCCCTACTCCCTGTTTCAAGCAGGAAGGTTTGGGGGAGGAGGAAAGGATGAAGTCCAGTAAGTCTAGCCTGGGGCCTGGCTCCAATGACGGGGGTGGGATTGGGGTGGGAAAAGGGGAGGGGCTGTCGCCAGAGCCATGGGAAAGGGGGCTCTGAGCACAGGTGTGGGAGACGCTGAGCTCTAGTCAATCCAGGGTCTCCTCCCGTCCAGGAGCACCTTGAGGAAGGGGTGCTGGGTGCTAAACTGAGGGGGGAAGGGGCCCTACCACCCTAGGCTGTGGTCAGGAGTAGGCTCTGGGGCAGATGCAGCTGGCTGTTCTCTATAGAGCGGGGTGACTTTGGGCAAGCCTCGATTTCCTCATCTATAGAATGGATGTAATACTACTTACCTCAGAGCATTGTGGTGAGGAATAAACACACTGATTGTGTATTATTTGTTTGTCCTTTCGTTCCCTATGCACCATCTGTCCACAAATGCTGTTGACTCTCCCTCCTGGGTCATCGAGGGTCTGCCCACTGTGCACATCTCCCCTCTTGGTTCTGTCTCCTTTGTCGCCCACCTGGATGGCTGGAATAGCCTCCCAGTGGTGCTCTGCCACCATCTGATACAGCAGCCAGAGGGATCCTTTAAAAAGTCCTGTCATGCCTCCTTTGCCGGAAATCTTTCCGTGGCTCCTCATCTCTCTCGGACTAAATGAAGAGGCCTTACTCCGGCCTGGAGGGCCCCATGTGTTTGGGCCCCCTGCTGTCCCCTGCCCTCCTCTGCCCCAGCCCACACACAGCTGCCTGGGCCTGCACTGCACTCCCCCAGACCTCCAAGAGCTCCTTGCTTCTCCCCAGACTGCTCAAGTTGCTATCAATGAGGCCTCTCACCACTGCACGAAATGACCCGCTGCCGCTTGCCCTCACCCTGAGCTGTTTTTCTTCAGAGTGCTTGTTGCCATCTGACATGTTCTACCTTACTTCTTTTTAAAACTTATTTTCTGTTTCCCCCACTGGAATATAAGTTCCTCCAGGGCAGGCACTTTCTTTTGCTTATTGCTACATCCCCAGGGCCCAGCACCTGGTGCGTTGGAGGCTGTTTTTTGACAGAAAGAGAGTATGAATCCATTTATTCTCTGGCACTTAACCATCATTCATTTATACACTCCACAAATGCCTGTTGGGCCTTAGTCCCAGAACTGAGGCTACAGGGATGAACAAGAGGGATGAGGGGCTGTCCTCCTCCTGCTTACACTCTGGGGGGAGACAACTCACCGAAGACAACTTTGCACAGTGCTGAGTGGTATGAAGCAAACAAAACTGGAGAGTGAAAGAGGATGCTTGGGGGCCGGGAGATGGATTCAGTGGACATGGAGACATGATGGCCTGTCGCAGGCTGAGGCCCGAATGACACAATTGCAGAGGCCAGGCCTCAGAAGATCTGGGGGAGAGCATTCCAGGAAGTGGGAACAGCAAGTGCAAAGGCCCTGGGGCAGGATGAGTTGGGGCACTGGGAAGAAGACCAGTGTGGGTGGAACAGGGCAAGTTAAGGGGCAAGAGGAGTGATGAGGAGGGATAAGCAGAACCAGAGTACAAGGGGACTAGGACAAAGGTTTCATTCTGAGCTCCATTGGGACCCACTGGAGGGTTTTACCAAGGGTGACCTGACTTGATTTCCATTTTTAAAGATCGCTGTGGCTGCCCTGTGTGAAGGATGGATTATAAGGGGGCAGAGTGGAAGCAGGAGGCCTGGTACAGGCCATCGTGGTGGTCTGGGCTAGAGACAATGGTGGTCAGAGTAGGCTGGTGGACACGTTGACCATCTGGGGAGGTGGGCAGACTAAGACGATATTTTGGAGTTAGTGCTTTTTTAGCATGGTGCCAATAGATGTTCAATAATCAAACATTTAGTAGATGCTCCATATGTGTTCAGTGTTAGTGTTATTTAGCCTAAGCTCTGCCTTGAGGTGCGGTTTTATTATTCCACTTAACAGATAAGGGGATTGAGGCTTGGAGAGGTGCTTGCCCAAGGTCACACAGTTGGCACATGGTGGAAAAAGGACCCACAGCTGGGTGTTGGGGATGTAAAATGTGTATGTGTTCTTTTTGGACTCTGTGCTGCCTCCACGGTGTTTCCTGGGAGATGCTCCAGGTGCAGCTGATGGGGGCCACAGCCTGCAGAGGGCCTCAGAGCATCCCTGGTCCTACCTCCTTTTTTGGGCTCATCCCCAACTTTTGCAAAAAGAGCACTATGTCTGCACCCAACACCATGTCCTCCCTTCCCCTCCTCCCTGGCCTCATCAGACCAAGTCCTCAAAACCACAGCACTGACTGCTGGGAAAGGAGAGGTTTTTTTCTCTTAAGCTGAAATAACTATGTTGCCTATAAGAGGGAAGGAGGGCCAGCGAGGCTGAGACTCTGATACTGGCTCCTGACTTGGGGCTGGCGGCCCCCACCCCTGAGACTTTTCTGTGTCTGGCCGCGGGGGCTCCCTAGCGGAGGTCATTATGACTCTCTTGCAGGTCTCCACCATTGTGGACCCCCACCAGACCGTGGGCCTGAGCACCAAGGACCCTGGTTTCATCTTCACCTACTCCGAGTTTGATGGGATCCTGGGGCTGGCGTACCCCTCTCTCGCCTCCGAGTACCTCATGCCCGTGTTTGACAACATGATGAACAGATACCTGGTGGCCCACGACGTGTTCTCAGTTTACATGAGTAGGTAGGAGCTGCACCCAGCCAGAGCCTGGCTTTGACATCCTGGTAAGGACTGTCGGCTGAGGAGAGTGTCCACCCCTTGGGGACACTGCCACTCAAGGGTAGTTGCTAGCATCCAAGCAAACCTTCTCCTTGTTTCCAGGCACATCCAACTTCTTGTCCAAAGGCCCCAAATGTAGTCATTTATGCAGCCAGAGTTCACTGGGCCAAAATTTGACTTTCATTTCTGGCACATAAAAAACAAAGCCTGATCTCATCTCTGAGTAGGGGCTTTTAACTTCTTTTCTCCAAAGTGACAGGACCTCAGTAACTATTTGTTGATGTCATTGAGAGTCACAGACTTTTAGCACCGACTCCAGGAGTCTAGGCTTTTCCTTTCGCTAGGAGGAAACTGAGGCCTGAAGAAGGGCCTTCCCCCTGGGAACTAGTGGCTGCACCAGACCTGGAGCCCAGGGCTCCTGCTCCCAGCCCAGTGCTCCCTACTCCACAGGAGCTCAGAGGTGTTGGGGGGTGGGTGGTGAGGGGCGGGGAGAGGGGCCACCTCCAGGAGGAGGGGCTGGGTGGCTGAGGCCAGGGGAGCCCAGGCGGGGGTTGATTGGTACATGCACTCACTCAGCAGACGTTCACTGGGCCCTTACTACATGCAGGGCTATGCTGGAAGTAGGCATAGATGGCAAATAAGACAAACTGGGAGTTAGCATTTTATCAGGGGAAACACACAATACAGCACACAATACACAGATGCAATGAAACAGTTGTGATAAGGGTGCTGCAGGAGAGATTTGGGAGTGTCAGAGGCTTACAACAATGGGGAAGCCAGAGCTGACAGAGGGTGGCCAGGGCAGGCTTCCCTGAGGGAGTAGTGGGGGTATCCAGGTGAGACAGAGGGACAGGACAGTGCATTTTAGGCTGTGGGGACAGTGTGTACTAGCCCCTGGAGGTGGGATGAGGCTTGATGAGTTCTAGGAACTGGGAGCAGCAGCATGGGAAGCAGGTAAGGTGCAGCGAGTGGGTGTTTCCTGGTCGTGCAGGAGACACGGCCCCAGAAGGAACCGAGGGGATTTGGGCTTGGGTGGCAGTTTTAACCCAAAGTGTGGGACCTTGTTGAAAACCCCCTCTCCTACTGGGGGCAGAAAGCCCTGGGTGGTGGTGTGGTGGAGACAGCTGGGAACACCCAATGTGGCCGGGGCAGAGCCTGGCTGTCCCGGGACCTGTGTGTGGGTTGTTTCCTCCCCTCACACAGTGATGGTCTGGGCTCCAGGTGCTGCCGAGCCCGGGGTGGGGGTGAGGGCCACGGTGCTCAGGAAAAAGGATGCTGCCGCTGATATTAGATTGAAGCCCCACTGGGGAGGGGCGAAGGGGAGGCTGGGAGAGCTCATCTGAAGCCTTTGGAGGTGGGGGTGGGCCGGGTCTCAATGGCATCTGCCCCAGGGTGGGGCTTCACTGAAGCAGTAAGCCTTGTCTTGGTTTCAGGAGTGACCGTGGGAGCATGCTCACACTGGGGGCCATCAACCCGTTCTACTACACAGGCAGCCTGCACTGGGTGCCCGTGACCAGGCAGGCATACTGGCAGTTCACCATGGACAGGTGGGTAAGGGCAGCACTTTGTAGGTCTAGCCAGAGGATGGCTCCAGGTGTGGGAACATGAGGACTCAGGTGTCAGGCCCCCAGGCTCTGAGAAGGACTGTGGCACAGTAGCTTGTAAGACTATCCCTCAGAATCTGAACTAGACACTTGCACGGATGGTTGTGACCTTTGTCAGTGATAATGCTGCACATTCACTTCTGCTTTATTAATGAGGTTAGCTGCATTTATGGAACACTTACTACCTGTGAGGCCACGTGCTGAGTGATTATATGACTGTCTCACTTATTCCTCACTAAAACCTCATGAAGTGGGTGCCATTATCATTTCCATTTTATAATTTACCAACCGCGGGTTTAAACCTCACAGCTATCCCTTAAGGAAGTCAAGGAAGGGGTTGTCAATGTACCCATTTTGTAAAGGAGAAGCCTGAGTATACAAAGGTTGGGTAACTTGCCCCAGACATTCACCCAGTAAATAGCAGAAAGAAAACTTGAAACCAGATCTCAGGCAACTAGTACAGTACTCATTCTACCCCTTAATGCATGTGAATTTGTTGTTTTATTGTAGTTTCTGTCCCATGGAAGGTGGGATGTCCTCAATTTAGCCACTGAGTTGGGAGAAAATGGCTTTAGGTCTTTTCTCTGGGCTCCGAGAATTTTGAGGGCTCTAGGAAGGGACCCAAAGGAGGGGCTCTGAGGGTGGTTGGGGCTTTCCTCCCCGCCTGAGGATCCTGGCAGGGGAGAGCAGGAAGGACCAGGGAGGGGGGCTGGATGCCCCTCAAGGCCATCCTGTTTACCTTCTGCAGTGTCACCATCGATGGTGTGGTGGTGGCCTGTGACAACGGCTGTGAGGCCATCCTGGACACGGGCATCTCCCTGCTGGTTGGGCCCAGCAGTGACATCCTTAACATCCAGAAGGTCATTGGAGCCACAGAGGGCCAGTATGGCCTGGTAAGGCCAGACCCTCACCCCACCTTCCAAAACCCCCTTGAAGTGGGGTTCCCTTTGACGTGGAAGAAATGATACAGGGGAGTGGTGGGGGGGCCCATTTCCCAGCAGAAGTTGGACTTTGGCTTCAACCCGTCATTGCTGCTGGAGCTCCCTCGCCTCACACAGCAGCCGCAATCTGTCCTGGTCCCCTGGGAGGGCTGTGCCTTCCCTGACATTCTGGCCTTCACTGTGCCCCCTTGCTCCTCCTCCACCACGAGTCCATCCCTCTTCCTTCCTGGCAGCTAAGTGCTCCCAGTGTCCTTGCTCTGGCTGGGCCTGGGGGTGGGGAGAGACACAGAGGTGAACCCCTTTGTCCCAAGCTGGGGTCTCTCCCTCGGTTGACTGACAGCTGGTCCCCCTCAGTGCGACTCTTTTGAGGACCATGTCTTGGGACCAAGCCTCATCCTGAGAGCCCTCCTGTGGTCCTCTGAGTAGGCAGGGCCCCCTCCACACCCCATGGCTCACAGGGTGCAGAGGAAGGGGTCCTGTGCCGCCAGCAACGTGTGCTTTTCCAGCCAAATGACACCCTCCCTCCTCTAAGGGACCATTCTTGGTTCTTTAGTTTGACATTGACTGTGGAAGCCTGAACAGCATGCCCACAGTTGTCTTTGAGATCCACAACAAAGAGTACCCATTGCCACCCGAGGCCTACACTAGCCAGGTATGTCTCAGGAGAGGCCCTGGGCTCCTCCTGTCACCCCTCCTGCCCCTCCTTCCCCAGCCGGGGCTGCATCAGTAAAGTGGGTGATAAGAAGTGGCATGGACTCCATAGCGAATGGAGGGGCATTCCTTTAGACCGACTGGCCCTTCTGAGTGGGGCCATGTTGTCCTTGGACCTCATTTGTGGCCACTACAGCCTCATCCTAGGGGAAATGGGGAGCAGGAAGGACAGCCCACCATGGCTTGAGGGGTGGGCAGATCCACAGCTCCCTGCAGGAGCCTCCATCCACTGCTCAATCTTCTAAGTCCAGGGCCCTAGAGCGCTGCCAGGGTTTTCTTAGCTAGCCTGGGCTTTGTGGGGCTTCAACTCTGTCCCTACTGACCTGCTGGCCTCAGCTTTGACCCAATTCTGAGCACTCCAAACTGGTAAAGCAGCCTGCCTCAGCCCCCAGGCCTGCTCTGGCTGGTCATCAGGGCAGGAGGTACTGAGAGCAGGAGGGTAGGGGCGGGGAAGGAAGGTGCGGGGAGGGCATCCAGTGAAGGGGACCAGGGCTTGGATCTCCAGGGCCCTACCTGGTGATCTTGGGTTAAGTCATTTTATTTTTTGAATCTCAATTTCTTCATCTGTTGAGTGAGATGAATCTGATACTTATTTGCTTACTTGGGAAGGTGATTTCAAGGATAAAATGAAATAGTAGAGGGGAGTAATTGTGGGGTGGGGTGTAACAACACGCATCTTTAGGCACAGTGAATGGAGTTGGGACCCGCTTCATCTCAGCCTTGCCTTTCCCAGGACCAAGGTTCCTGCTCCAGCAGTTTCCAGGGTGATGATAATTCCCAGCAGTGGATCCTGGGGGATGTCTTCATCCGGGAGTATTACAGCGTCTTTGACAGGGCCAACAACCGTGTGGGGCTGGCCAAGGCTGTCTGATTGCACCACTGACCATGGACTGTGTTGTCCCCAAACACGTGCACACACACGCACGTACGCACATGCACACACGCACACAGATCAGATTTTCGGGCAGTTGGTTCCAAATAAACACCACATTTCTGCAAAGCCTGCCTTCCCCTGACATCATTGGGGCTGAAGCCCTGCACCATTATGGGGGTGGGATGTGACTGCCAGGTGGTATGTGGGCAGAGAGGGGGCCACACGGGTAGGGGAGGGCTGAGGACACAGTTGGTGGGTGGAGGCTTCCTCGAGGGCAATGGCCATTTCAAGCTGAGGTCAGGGAAGACCAAGGCATGGCTCGCCTACCTGTCCTCCCCCTCTAGATCTTTCTGGAAAAAGAGCACACGAGGGGACACTTTTGCAGGACAAGTCTTGTTTGGACTGAGGATAAGAATCAAGGGCTGAATACCTGGCCTCTGGTGGGGAAGGCCTTAGGTCTGTTAAGAGAAGGGCTTCACTGCTGTTAGGAGAAGACAGGCGGTGGAAGAGGCAGGGATTATCTGGGAAAGATCTGAGGATCTTGAGGTTGCCATTCACCCTGGGGAAGAACCACAGTCCAGAGTCCTGTCCTCAGTCTTAGGGGTTCAAACCCTGACTGTCAGCGCTCAGAGTGGCTCCATTGCAGAGGGCAGGCTGGTGTTAACCTGGCTCTCGGGGGCTGATGTGTCAAAGCCAGCTGCCGGCGCTCAGATTGCCAGTGGACGCCCAGGCCCACGGAGCCCTTCACACTCTTCTGGGGAGAGGCCACACAGGAAACCCAAACATTAGAGGGCCACGTAAGGGGATTCAGTTGAGTTTAAGAGGTTTTTCTCAGTGATGCTAATTTGAGGCCCCTCAGCTACCTTGGTGGACAGGTAGACAAGGCTCCTGGGGAGACCACAGTGCTTGGAGCCAGCTTGGCAGACTCCTGGGCAGTGCTCTGCTGGGAGCTGCACATGTTTGCTTCCGTGGCCCTCCTTTCTTTTTCTTTGCACCCCCTTCTTTTGCCAGTTTTTTCTTTATCAGGGAAGAGTACAATTGACCAGGCTTCTGCTTTCTAAATCATAGCTGGCCTTGCCCCTCTACTCCACCAACCCCAAATATAGTGATTTGACTTTGTCACACCTCCATAGTGGTTTTACTCTCAGAAGGCCTTAGGAGGGGGGTGGGGCCATCATGCTATGGAGCCCCTGCCCCGACCTTATCCTGACCACAGCCTTGCTCTGCAAACAGCTGAGGAGCAGGTGAGTAGTGCGGCACGTCTCAGGGAGCCAGGAGGTGCAGGTTTGGGGTGATGCTTCCCAAATGAGACTGTCCTGTATGAAGAGGAGTGGCATGAGGTGGTGAGAGGAGTGGGGGCTGACTTCTTCCTCCCAGTGGGAGCTGCCCACGGGGCCCTGTTGACAAGCTATCGAGTGCACCTCCTGGGGTCTTTCTCAGCTGCACCCAGGGACAAACAAGATGAGGGCCCCAGGGCAGTGGAGATGCTGCCTGTGGTGCCTTTCTGGGTCTGTGGCTGTGCAGGGAAGGCACAGGGTGGGGCTGTGGTGGTGGGAGGGAGTGGAGGAGGAAGACTCAGGCTGCAGTCCTGGGTCAGCTGAGGAGCCTGGGGTGAATTGGGGCAGAGGCCAGAGGAGAACATGTCGGGACTTCAAGGACTGGAGGGTGGCTCCAGTAATGAGCAGGCCTTGGTGTTTGAGCCTTACTGGGTCAGGGTGGTGAGCCTGGTGCCAAGGAGCGAGTTCTGGCATTGGGAGACTTCCCTCAGCCTCTCTGTTCTTCTCTAGAACAATACTGTCTGTTTGCCAAGAATGAGACAGAACCGGTCCACTTTCATTATTTTTAGGCTTCTTGTAGATTTAAAAAAAATGCTGAACAGGCTTACAAAAATTGTGTTATGTGTTTTAATGGTTTACATTTAACAATTGTGTCTTAAACACCCAAACTTCAATTGGAGATAATGTAGAAAGTCTAAATATGATGACTTTCATAAACGTGAGCTGTGGACCAAATGGCTCCCCCCTTGCCCTGGCCCTCTTGGCAGGTACCCCTGTCCTGAGAGGGCAGTGAGGATAAGGTGAGGCTTGTGCATGGGGCATCTCTCTTCTAGGGCAGACGGGGTGTGGGCAGCACAGCACCCTGTGGCCTCAACTCTGCTCCTGGTTGCAAAGAATGCACTGCCTGGAATGTTCTCTACACTCCAACCCTTCTGACCTTTAATCATCCAAAGCCTCTGCTCAGTCCGGATCTCTTCAGCACACTCCTGACCAGGCTGGGGACTTAGTATTGTACCATTTATGTCCTTGTCTGTTTCCCTCATGGACTGTGGACTCCCTGAGGACAGACGCTGCGCACCTCTTATTTTGATATCTTGGGTGCCTAACTCCTGGAATGCCCCATCAAGTATTGCAGAATGAATGAATGAGTGAATGAATCATTCAATCAGTGAGGTTCTCAAGAGTCGCACCACTTGCTTGGTCTCCACTTTCCGCTTGGATCTTTATGCCACCCCCCTTCCCAGCACACACTCAGGCCCACTCCCCATACCTTCTCCCTCCCCTCACTGACCTAGAACACTCCCCATCCCTTTGCTGTCCCTGTGGAACTCCTCTGCGCATGTTGGGAGGACACTGAAGGGGAGAGGGGGTAGATAAACTGCCACCAGGGTTTTAAGGTTCTGCAAAAGGGCCCATTTGGGCTCTGGGGCCAGGCCCGGCTCTCTGAGGGCTCTGCCAGGTGGTGAATGATGAGGCCCTGGGAAGGGGCCGGCAGCACATCTTCGATGTGCTTGTGAAAAGGGGCCGCCTGGAGGCCAGGGAGGAGCTGAACCGCTAGAGGGGCTCTTTGCAGGGCTGGGCTGACCGCTACCAGGTCCCCCACCAGCCCTGTCTGCTGATGAGGCCCAGGAAGCAAGAGGGCAGCTCAGGAAGCCTCCATGGCCATTCATGTCCATCCAGCCATGTGTCCTTTTGCCATGGCCACACCCAGCACCCTACAGGGCTCGCCTCTGAGCTTCTGCTCATGCCCTTCCCTTTGCCTGCTATGCCTTTCACTTTCTCTAACCTGTGAACTGCTCCTCATCCTTGAAGATGAGCTTAAATGTCACGTCCTCTGAGGTGACATCCCCAAAGCTCCACTTCCTCATGGCTCAGCAGTGATCTTTACAACAGCGTTTATTGTTTATCCACTTACACATGTGTCTCTCTCAGCCAATCGCAGTCGGGCAGCACCTTCTTGCCTCCTTCCTCTCTGAGTCCTCAGCGCCCAGTGCAGTTCCTGGCACACTGCGGAGGCGCAGCAGCGGTGCTGGAGGTGGCTTATGCCTTGGGACGTGAGCTGGCAAATCTCTGACCAAGTGGCATAAATATCGAGTGCTGAGAGGCACGAGCTCACAAAGACGCTGAGTGTACACACACATGAACATGCACACACACACACACACACGCACATGCGCACACCCCCACACACACGAGCACCTGTGCCCTGCCCCACAGCACACACAGGCCTGGCCGCCCTAGAGCCTTGTTCCCAGCCCCTCTCCCTCCCTTGTCACTCAACCCACCAGTGTTTCTTATGCTAATGAAGGAAGTGTTTGGCCAGAGTGAAGCTTGGAAAGGAAGTCTTTGAAATGGAAATGTTGTGACAAAATGATGGATTGTTTTATGAGCTGTGCAGTTTGTTTCTTCCTTGCAGCAGAAGGGAAAGTGTAACTGAGACAGGAGTGGCAGGGGCTGCCCATGTCAGCAAGTCCCAGATGGCAAGAAGTGCAGGTGAAACTCACACCGGGAACGTGGGGCGAGGGGAAAGCCCAGGGCAGGCAGAGGAATACAGCTCAGCTCCCGCCTAGTAGCCCTGGGGGGTGGGGGGGTGGCGGGAGGTCCTGACTGGCCAGAGCTTGCAGCAGCTGCCTGGAGGAAGCCTGGAGGGACATCTAATCTATCCTTCTGTCAGGGTGGCCGCACCCAACACCCTGCAGGGCTTGCCTCTGAGCCTCTGCTTATGCTGTTTCCTTTGCCTGCTATGCCTTTCCACTTTCTCTAACCTGTGAACTACTTCTCATCTTTCAAGACCAGCTTAAATGTCACCCCCTCTGAGAAGACCCCTACCGCACATAAGGCCCTTCACCCAAACTCCCAGAACTGTAGGAATACTCATAGGCTGACCCCTAGCCCCTTGATTCACTTGCGGCTAATTAGAATTATTGCCTATCTTATTCATTAAAAATATGTATTGAGTACCTACTGTGTGCGGAACGCTGTTCTAGGCACTTTGTCCACCCACAAACACAGACAGACCCTCCACCCTCACAGAACTTAGGTCCTGGGGGGACGCAGACAATGGAGGTGATAAATGAACAAATTATGTGGCCTGTTGGGTGGTTATGAGTGTGGGAAAGTGGAGTGGTGAGCAGAGGGGGAACACGCGATGCTTTGAAATGAGGTGGGAAGGATAGGCTCAGTGAGGAGGCGACATTTGAGCAAAGACAAGAAAGAGGGGCAGCCATGCAGATATGGGGGAAAGGGCAGCGTGTGAAGACTAAACCCATCAGCAGTTAATGAAGAGAAGCTACTGGTAGGTAAACATGGATACATTATTTACTGCTTACGCTGGTTATCTTTCTAATGAAAGATGTCACATGTCCATCATTTTGTATCCTTTATAGCACTTAGTGTTTGACACAGTGTAATCATAATCGTTCAGTAGACATGTGCTGAATGAATAAACAAACTCCAAATGGTTCCTCTTTAACCCCCCAAGCCATGGTGAGGGCTGCCCGAGTCAGCGCTTGTCCTGGAGCGCCCTCTAGTGACCACATCTCAGATGCCAGCTCTGTGCACCTTGTTTATATTCTGCAACATTCCTCCTCCCCACCCCAGGCGACCTTGGGGACAGTGGCCAACCAAGCAATAGAATTGACTAAGTGTCTACTGCCTGCAGGGCATAGTGGCAGCTTCTGCAGGAGGCACACAGACACAGATGTGGTCCCTGCCCTCAAACCCCTCGCTCACTGGAAATCTCTGGTTAGCCATTTCCTCGCCAATCTTTGTTCTCTGGTATCCTCCCTCTCTGATCTTTCTGGATCATCAGTAACACCCGAATTATGTTTTGAACTAGAAATGGCCAGGTGAGGTTGTGCCTGAGGGGCTTGGGGACTGCATTGGCCTTCCAGGTCAGCAGAACGGACCGTCACTCCAGAGCAGCTATAGCTTGAGGGGTCTTGGAAAGCAGCCAGGATCTGGTCCACTAGACACTCCATGGAGTTTCGGGGCTGGGGCTGGAGAAGATGCAGACCAAGCTTGTCCTCCCATTTTGGCTAGTGGAATTGTGCCTCCTTTTTGAGGACTTCTCATGGCCCTGTCCTCCTTCTCGGGTCTGGCGGCCATGGTATCCTCAAAGCCAAGGCTAAGGCTTCATCCCTGGGCACTGAGCCTCCCTCGCCTTTTGTCCTGGCCCTCTCCTCTGGCTCCAGCCATGAAAGCTGAGAGCCCCTTTCTTTCCCAGGGGTCTATTTAGTTTATTCTGAGACCAGAATAACTGTGTCCTTGGAGCTTTATTTTTAGGGCCTGTGAGAGGGAACAAGGAGCCTCCAGAGACAGGCCTCCCATGTGTCAAGGAATGTCCTGGATGAACAGGTGCCAGCCGCATCTCCTGAGGCTTAAAACTGCTGCTTGGGAAGTCCTGTAAGCCAGGCCTTCCCGGGGTCACACGAAATTTCAGGCACAGTCCCCATATTAGCTCTCATGGGTGTGCATTTCTCATTGAGAATATTACTCTTATGCAATGAAGTGGATTGTGGGCAAACTGGCTGTCCTGACGCCTAGGCATCAGTCAGTGCCCCCAGGACTTCCTAAGTCACTCTGGTGGCCAGTCTCTTGACCTTAGCTTCTGAGATGGTAAAGCAGGTGGCCCCAAGCTGAAGGAATGCTTTAGCCTGAGTTCTAGTACCTGGGCTCATGCCCCTTGTGGGGTGGATAATAGCAAAAAGCAGAGAATCTTCAAGTGCTTTTCTGAGTTCACATATTTCCTGGGAGTCCCAGACACAGGCCAGTTAGGGAGAGAATGGATCAGGAATCTGAGAATATTCAGAAATCACTCTTTGGCCTGAGAGTCAGATGAACCTACTGATTGACAGGCTGGTGCAAGAGGTATTCTGTGGCTAGCAGCCTGGCTATGGATTTGGACTGGATTTCAAGGACTTATTTGGACCCAAGAGGGAGAGGAAGGGTTTTCTGCAGTCCATGGAGTGCTTTCTGGCAAAAGCCAGTGGGCACTTGTGCATATGCCTCCCAAGCCTCTTTCTTTCCTCTGACCACTTAGAGTTCTGGATTTCCCTTCTTGCCTGAAGTGACATCTTGGGAGGGGCATCTTCTCTCCCCACCTGTCTGTCAGCCCTACATTTCCCTGCCACCCGTTAGTCCTTACCCACCCCAGCCTCAAAATGCAGCTCTCCCCCAGGCTGGAGCTGCCCTGGGGAATGTTGGGAATGCCCCAGCTGCCTCGAAGAGACCCTGGAGGGTGCAAGTACCAGGTGGGACCCAGTGTGCCTCTCCAACAGGAACAGAGTGACACTGGAAAATCACCTGCCCCACTGGAGGTACCTGAGCTAGGAGGGTGACAGAAGGTGACACAGGGGACTGTCATATTTCTCACACAGCTGATGGCCCTGGTCTGAGGTCTGGAGGGCAAATATGCTGAGCACTTCCTGCGCCATGTCACATGAATTCTCTCTCTCTCTCTCTCCCTTTTTCTCTCTTACAAAATATTTACTATGCATCCCTAGCGCTAGGTGCTGAAGCCACAATGATGAGCAAAACATGTTCTTCATCCTCACAGAGTTTTAAGGGATGAGAGTTAGAGGGAGTTTTATCCTGGTGAGATTTATTGGGAGGGACCATATTTTGGATTTAGATTTTAAATATTCTATCAAATTGTTTTCTTAATTGATTGCAGTGTCCTACAAAAGCTGGTAATTTTGAAATCAAACTCCATCAGCCAGATTGTTACTTATGCCAATAAGCATCACAAAAATCTTTCGTTAGGCCTGTGTCCCAGTTTTTAGTCCAGGAAGTATGATTCCCATTGAGCCTGTGCTTCAGTGCCCCTGATGTAGAGCAGGGATTTGAGTGGAGAAAGGAGAAGCAGTTGTTTTCTGCTGCCTGGAAACCCTAAGTGTGTGCTCAGTTTGCTTGTGGAAGCCTGTCCCTCCTTGGTCAAGGTAGGGCCCATGACCGGCTCCTTTGTCTGCTGCTCCCAGTAGGTCAGCTGGACTTTACCAGCCTCTGGGCAAGCTGCAAAGGCCCCCTGATGATAAGATGGGGCCTTTATCGTCCCGGGGTTCGCTGGAGGATCTGAGAGCTGAAGCCAGAGGCAGCCAAGAGCTGTGACATGATGGGGACTGGTAGGAATTGTGATGTTTTGGACTGAATCATGTCCCCCTAAATCCATATGCTAAAGCCCTAACCCCTTGGAGATGGGGCCTTTAAAGAGGTAATTAAGGTTAGATGGGCCATAAAGGGGGTCATCTGATATGATTGGTGTCCTTACATGAGGAAGAAGAGACACCAGGGATGTGCGTGCACAGAGGAAAGGCCATGCAAAGACACAGTGGGAAGGTAACCTCCTGCAAGCCAGGAAGAGAGGCCTCACCAGAAACCAATCCTGCTGGCACATTGATCTTGGACTTCCAGGCTCCAGAACTGTTGTTCGAGCCACGCACCCTGTGATATTCTGTTATGGCAGCCAGGCAGACTAGGACAGGGAAGTTGCTGCAGGCTGTAGGCAGCAGAGACTTAGCAGGGCTCCTGTCCAAGACTGGGCCTGGGAAGGTGGGGAGAGCCACCACCCCTGGGATTTACCCTGAAAGTTTTGGTAGCTTTGACTATCTCCTTAGGTTGGTTGGTGGGCAGCCCCAATGTCGCAGGCGCTGGGGCTGAGGACTCCCATGTCAGGCCTCCTGGCCATTGCACAAGGTGTCAGGTAGTGGTGGTGGTGGGACCTAAAGGCCACGACTTATTTCCTTGATGAAATAAGACCCGATCTTCCAGGGTGGGCTATGTTCTGAGGTTCTCTCATTGGAGAGAAGAGGCTGGGGTTTGTAGGTAGGTCACCTTCTCTTGGGGGGTCTCTGGCTAATAGCTGTTGCTATCACTTCATGGTCCCTTGAGGGGTGCTGCTATGTTTTTCTTTCTAACTCTCTGGTTCAATTATGAGTATATGACTCTTATAGTCATTGTAAGAGTTACTGTGTTGCTGTAGTCCAGTGCATGGGCTACAGATGACCCAAAGGGGAAAAAACTAGAGCAACATGTCCCCAAATGGCCAGGCTCAAGAGCTATGGTATTGACCCAATCCATCTCCTGGCTGATTTCTTTATAATAGACACCATCTGTGTTAGTTTCCTATTGCTACTGTAAAAAATTACCACAAATTTAGAGGCTATAAACAACATACTTCTATTTATCTTATGGTTCTGGAGGTTGGAAGTCCAAAATCAGTCTCAGTGGGCTAAAATTAAGGTGTCAGAAGGGCTGAATTCCTTCTGGTGCTCTAGGGGAGAATCTGCCTCATTGCTTTTTCCAGTTTCTACAGGCTGCCTGCATTCCTTGGCTTGTGGCCCCATCATTCTGACTTCTACTTCTGTTGTCATATCTTTTGACTCTTGTCTCACCTCCGTCTTATAAGTCCCCTTGTGATTATAGGAGCTCACCTAGATAATCCAAGTTAGTTTCTCTATCTCAAGATCCTTAACCTAATCACTCTGTAAAGTCCCTTTTGCCATGTGAGGTAACAGATTTAAAGGTTCTGGGGATCTGGATGTGGACATCTTTTGTCGGGGAGGGGTGTTATTCAGCCTACTACATCTTATTGCCCTTTGCCATCAATCTCATATCCAGACAGTTCCTTCTTTGAGGTCTAGAGCCAAGAGAAGGGGGTTCAAGTAGAGACAAGGGCTTCTGCTCATCTGCCCAGGACCCTCCTCCTTGGGTGACTGACACCAGGAATCTACTTCTTCCAGACCACACCTTGCCCTCATCCTCAGGGGGTGATCTTTCTCTGTGGCTGCTGTAGGACACATTCATTAGAAACCACCCAGTACCCCGAACATCAGTGCTGTCCCCCAAACCATGGCAAGCTGATCTCCTTACAAAAACTCAGAGAGCTGAGGACTGGGTTTAGACCATCACAACTGGACAAACCTCCCCCAAATCCCATGCTCTGCCCCCAAAGCCTCACCGTCTTCTTTACTGAGAACTGTTTGTACAAAGGAAGGGAGAACATTTGGCTTTTAGATGCCTAAGACAGGGAGCCGGCAGCACTGCGGGGGAAGAGGGAGAAAGAGCCACCTTCAAAACCTGGAACTGCTGAAGCAAGGGGGTTCCCTGAAGTCCCAGGACTGGCACCTGAGCCCACCTTGGGGGCTTCATTCCGGGTGGGCAGGGAGCGTCTGGTCACCAGATCCAGGTGTCTGGGGAAGATGGCGCTGCCTTGACACTAAGTTTTGGACAAATAAGTAACAATGTTTTGTTCTCACTGTAGGAAGTAATTGTATGGAACTTCTTTCCCTTGGGGGTGATAGTCTAGATATAGAAATAAGTTTAAAAAGATTAGATAAATTTCAGGATGTTGGACTCCAGCCCTGTCACTCATTAGGCCATGTGACCTTGACCTTGGCCTCAGTTTCCTGAGCTGTTAAACTGGAACACACAAGAACGTCCCCTAGAAGACAGTCATGAGGAGTAAGCTAATGAAGGTGAAAGTGTTTTGTACAAAAGGACATGCTATACAGGAACATTATTATCATTGGAGGAATGTGAGCATGCTGGGAGGCATTCAGCACCTGGGAGGTAGGGACCAAGAGGACAATGGTACCTTCCTACAGCCTGAACCTTGGTGTCAGGAAACTGGGCTGGGTGGTCCAGGGGGTGACCAGTGGGGGAGACCTTATATTTTTGTGGGTGAAAAGACTCACAGCCCTCTTCCAATATGCTCCTCTCATTTTAACCATCCCCTCTGCTGGCTCAGCTCCACTTTGGCAAGTGAGATAATGTCCTATCAAATTCTTTGCCTTTTGTGGTTGACAGCCCCAATGATCCCTGCCTCCTGGTACTCATGCCCTGTGTAAACTACCCTCCTTGAGCACGGGCTGGCTTTAGTGGCTTGCTTGTAACAAATAGAATACCCAAAAGCAATGGAATATCACTTCCAAGGTTGGTTTGCAAAGACAGTGGATTCCGTCTTGCCAGTATTTTCTCTTGCTTGCTCTAAGCTGCCATGTTGTGAGATGCCGTATGAAGAGGCCCAAGTGGCAAGGAACTGAGGATGACCTCTAGGCAGCAGCCAGAGAGGAACTGTCATCCTCAGTCCAGCAGCCCTGGAGAAACCAAATCCTGCCAACACCATGTGAGTGAGCTCAGAAGGGCCCCACCCCCACCCAGTGGAGCCTTGAGGTGACAGTAGTCTTGGCTGACACCTTGGTGGCAAAGACCCTGAGCTGGGACCCACCTAACCTGCTCCTGCATTCCTGAGCCACAGAAACTGTGAGATATAAATGTGTGTTGTTTTAAACTATTAAGTGTTGGAGTAATTTGTTATGCGGCAATAGGTGAAGTGTCAGTCAACACTAGGGAACTGCAGCATCAACACAATTTTAATTTAGTGAATACAACCATCACTGACTCTGTGCCAGGCACAGTGCCTTTGGGTTCTGAGGCCATGGTGATGAGCCAGGCAAGACCCCACCCTCCCAGATCCCACAGAGGAAGGGGCCCGTCATCATGGATGGGCAAGGTGGTGGGAGCAGAGGAAGCAGAGCAAGCTTCGTGGAGGAAGGGGCGCTTGGGGGGTCCTGAGGGATTGATTTCAAAAGGCAGAAATAAGGGGAAGGGTATTCTGCAGGGGAAGGAATAGAGGTGGTGCAGGGTGTTTTCAAGCACGTGACGCTGAACTGATTACAAAAGAGAAAAAGTTGGACAGATTGGGCTGCTCTTTTTTGGATGGGATTAGCACTAGGCAGAATGGGAAGGTGCATCTTTACGTGGCTTCCTAGCAACGGGACACAGAGCAGAATGGTCAGGCCAGCATGGGACCTGTGGCATGTGGAGGTGGGGGAAGCTAGAAGTTGGGGGCTCCATGACCTTCACCTGCCTCCTGGCTCTGCTGAGACAGCACTGCTTGGGGAGGTGGCTTGGGGCAGATGTGAAGCACAGAGACCCCCAGCCACATGCCGGGTTCAAAGCCTGGTTCTGCCCACTTGCTAGTTGTAGCATCTTGGGCACATTACTTGACTGCTCTGTGACTCCATTGCCTCACCTACAAAGTGGAGCTAATCATAGGTCCCGAGACCTACGAGACTTCAGTTAGTTCATTCAGATAAAATGTTCTAGAACAGTGTATGGCATGCAATAAATACCAGTTACTGTTATTTTTTCCAGGGACATGATCTGATCATTGCATCATCCCTCTTTGTTTCCTTCTTCCTTTCCTTCCTTCATTCCACAAGCATTTGTTGAGCAGCAGACGCTGTTATGAGATTTTGCACCAGATACTGTGCTGAGATTATAACATCATAATGACCCTGGGTTGAGTCTTAGGCTTTATCCACCTTTCACAGGTTGTGGGCTGGGTACAATAAGTCTGCCACGTGAGGCGCAGGCCACCATCTACCTGCACCCTACTTTGTATAGTACCTTTTACTGTTTGCTAGGGGATCTCATGTATTATCTTATTTAATTCTCATGATAATATCAGGGGCCTGGCATTATTTATTATTTCTGTTATATTTATATTTATTATTTCTGTTAACAATAGAACAATAGGATGGGGGTGGGAGGGAGAGGGCTCAGCCCTGGCCCCTCCGGTTCGGAAGAGCAGAAGATCCATCTAAAATTCCTAAGGATTGCTGCCATTCCCTCCCCAAGCGTCTGACTGACACCTCGGCAAGGGAAGTGAAATAGCATTCATTATCCGGTGACATTTCGCAGGCAGCTTTTTACCTCCGCTTCCCCTGAGATGTGATAACAAAAGTTTGTCTGATCTTCCTTTTACCCATCTCCCCGGCTCCCTGCCACCCCCAGTTCCTTTCATCCCTGCGTTTGGGGGCGAGCGTCCTCCTGCCTCTAGGATGTGCTGGCCGGAGCAAACACAGCGGTCCCTGGGGAGACCAGGCCTTCTCTCGTCCTCACTTCAAAGGGCCTTTGGAACGCTCCACCCCGTGGGATGATTGGGATGTATTTTATTTTTTAGGAGGCTGGAATCAGCTGCCGAGCAGGGAAGGGGTACCTTGGGTGTCTCCTTCCCTTCCCCATCCCCAGGCCCCAATTAGGAGGTAGAGGGTCAAACACTAGGCCCTCGGGTGGGTCAGGGGAGTGGATGCACGCCTTCCCCAGCACTGGCATTGCTGGGCCTGAGCAAGACGTGTGAGGAGAAGGTGCTGTTCCTGTCCTCTGGGGAGAGGCTGCTCCAGCCCAGGGGGAGGGACAGAGGCGGGTGTGAGGGGTGGGACCTCCTGACTGCTGTCCAGAATGGCCTTTGAAGGCTTGTGCACTGGGATTTCAGAGAGACCGTCAGAGCGGGGGTTTCAGAGAGATAAGGGGGTCCTGGCTCTCCTTGCCTTCCTGAGTCCTGCCCACAACGGGGAGCCACCCCAGGGGACGAGGGCAGGAAGCTTTCTCCCCAGCTGGAGAGGGACAGCTCTGTGGGCTGTTGCAGCTGCTGCCTCCTCCCCTGGCAGAAACCCCTTCCTCTCACTACTCGGATGGATGTTTGGGAGAAGAGAGCAGCAGATCAGATCTCAGAAAATCGTTCGATAAACCAAAGCTCCTAATACAAAATACATTTCCTGACCTCCTGGGCAGGCTGACAGCCCTCAGCCCGGGTCTGTCACACCCCGCAGGGCAGTGGTCACAGTCTAGCACCTTCTGGAGCTGGCAGGCCAAGTGTCAGGGACATGAGAGGGACATCAGAGAGGTCAGTGACCTGGAGAGCAGCCTCTGCCATTGTGCTCACCCTGGTTGGCCAAATATCCTGCTTTTCCAAAAGAAATTAGAAATATATTTTTAACAAATTATGAGAAATTTTGAGCACACGTAAAAATAGAGAGCATAGTAAAATGAGCCCCCATAGACCCCACTACCTGGATTCAATAATTATCAAGATTTTGCTGCCCTTATTTCATCTATCCTTTTTTTAAACAAGATTTTAAAAATGTGAACTCTCCAGACTTTCAAATATTGGCTCAAATTTTTGGAAAGCACATACGGGCTGAAAAGACATTTCTGTGGGTCAGCTGGGGAGCCTGGTTACTCCTGCTGGCCAGGAGTGTGGGGCTCTAGGGCACAGCTCTCGGGCAGGCCCCCATGCCCCTTCCCACCTGCACCCCAGGCCCCAGAGCCCACCCCCACAAGGCCTTCAAGGGCCACCTGCGGTCACACTTCTTGGTAAGTGGTGCCTGGCTTCAGTCTGTAGGTCTAGGGTTTGGGGAGAGTAGAGGTGGGTAGGGTGAGATCTTACCAGGCCTATTGGTGGTTTAGTTTGGTCTCTTTAGGACATTGGGAGGGAGAATTTGAAGGGACAATTCATTAATTCAACAAATATTTATTGAGCACCTACTATGTGCTGTGATAGGCTCTGGGAATATAGCAATGGACAGACAAAAATTCCTGCCATTTGGAGTTAACATCTTTGTGAGAACTTATAGATAATAATTAGATACAACGGTGATTATGTTTGTGTGTGTGTATATATATAACTACACACACAAACACACGCACACACACACAGGTTGAGCATTCCAAATTTGAAAATCCAAAATCCAAAATTTGAAATGCTCCCAAAATCTGAAAATTTTTGATTCTGAACATGGTGCCACAAGTATAAAATTCCACACCTGACCTCATGTGACAGGTTGCAGTCAAAACGCAGGCACATGACACACAGTTTATTCAGCGTCCCCAAGGGAGAAAAGACCCTCCCAGCCCCTTCAGCTGTGATACATCTCTCCCGCACCTGCCCATATCCCCCACGCAAGCATGTACATAGGGAATTAAAATGTGCCAGCATGTGCCAGCCAGACATGCCAACGGCAGGTTCCCCACAATGCCCCACAGGGGGCCAAGACCTACGTGCATCACTAACTGTGTTGTTTTGCTTGGTCTCTGCTCTGTGGTGTAAAGATATTGCTGAAATGTCAAAAATGCCTGCATGGTACCCATAGGGTCATGCAAATATTCCAAAATCCAAAAAAATCTGAAATCTGAAGCACTTCTGGTGTCAAATATTTTGGATAAGGGATACTCAACCTGTAAGTGTGTGTGTGTGTGTACTGCCTGCCCCATGGAGCATTGCCTGCCTCCAGGGGCACGAAGGCTGACCAACACAGGTGAGCAGAGAGGACGATGACCAGAGGTGATGACGTGGGCTCTGAAGGTGTAGTTTGGGTCCCCAGACTCAGCGGCCTTACCATTGGCTCTCCTGCATTTCCTAGTCGTGTGAGACAGGAAAGTCTTTCCTTCTGTTTCAGTGTAAGTCGGGTTGAAGATGTCCTCCCTAACATATTCCTGTACCACTTGTGCACCCACAGTGAGGGCCTGAGCAGGTGTAGGGAAAGAGCTGCTTTAGAGCAGAGTGAAGGCTGGGCAGGCCCCCCAGTAAACCAGCCACGGACCAGCCTATGGGGGAGGGGGATGGGACCTGGTGTGTGAGCAGCACTTTGGGCGGCCAAGACTCCAGGCCACACTGCATCGGCAGGTCTGTGCCCAGGAGGTTGTCCCAGAGGTCCTGCAGAGCCTTTCCTCTCCAATAAGCAGCTGAGCTCCTCTAAATGGCCTCTGCAAGGGTGTGGACCAGGAGAGGTTGGTACAGGAAGGGGTGGCTCAAACTCTGGCCCCTCTGACATCCCAGAACCTCAGGGGGTGATACTGGACCATGCTATGGTACCAGCACCTTTGGTTTGGCTGTGAGTACAGGTGAATTAAAGGTGGCAATATAAGAGGTTCTTGACCAAGAAGGTGGGGGGATAGGGCAATTGAGGTACCATCTATGTATGATCACCTCAATTTTGTGCTCCCTTCACTTGGGGTGCCTAAGATGACTCCCCCACAGTATGCCATAGAGAAATGTTACTTAACTTTTTGAAGCTTCAGTTTTCCTATCTGCTAAATGGAAATAATACCTACCTTGTGGTTGTTCAGATGAAATGAAAAACATGGGTAAAGCATCTAGAACATGGCAGTTTATTACATGTGATGTTATGCCCACCCTTACTACTGTGTGTGCCCTCATCGGGTAATTCTAGGTTTATGCTGTCTTTGAAATCAGTTGCCTTCAGCTTAGGGTCGTGATCTGACTAGGACTGCAAAGGCAAGTGCTATACTTATTTGGACAGAGTTAATTGGTCCAAAAGGAAAGCTTCTAAAGAATCATAATTCCTTTCATTTGCGTAGTGGCTTTGTGTAGCCACAAATGACTTTCAGTAACACTCCTCACTGAGTCCTCCCAGCAGCCTTACTTATACTTAACCTCCTTGAGCTCAGTAATTCTGTCCAGTTTTCAGATTTGAAGTAAGCTCCAGGAGGTTGTGTATAAGAATTAGAGAAAGAGGAAGTCTCAAGGGACCTGCCTCCCGCTCTGGGGACCTGTGGAGGTCCTGAGGAGTCCACTGGCCAGGGTGGGTGAGGGGGTGCCTTGGGGGACTCAGGACCTGCTCCCTGCAGCCTGGGGTGGGGTGGGGAGAATGCTGCCATGTTTGCTCCTAGGTAGGTACTTTTTATCTCTATTTTCCACTTAAGGAAACTGAGGCTTATTGAGTCCCGAGTCATATAATTTCTAAAAACTCAACCAGGTCCTTTGATTCCAAGTCCAGAGGGTATTTACTCAAAAACCCTTAAGTTTTGAAATGATTTATGGTTTATAAAACTTTTTAAAGAGAATGATGGATAAACACAATTGTTAGTCCTAACTTGCACAGTTCTTTGCAAAGACAGCTGGCATGTTATGGTGGGAAAGAAAACACAGGACTTGAAAGCCCTTTGCTAATTGTATCACCCCCTGAAAACGCTTTTGTTGTTTCTCTTATGTTATTTGCTTATTTTTACTGTGAAAATAAAAGGGACCTTTTTGTTCTCTCCGTGTCCTTAGTCAGTGGCTCCTGACTCACAGCAGGAGCTCAATAAATAGGAACTCACTGCATGAGGGCCTCAAGCCTTGCTCTGCTCCCCTAAAGGCAGGGCTGGCTGAGCCTGGCTGCCAACTAGTCCTTCCCTCCCTGATTGCTGGTGGGAACATCTTTCCTTCTGGGCTTCACACTTGAGCCCCTCAACAATTCTGCCCTGTGTTCCCTGACTCTCTTCTTTCCCTTTGTCAGTGAGTGATCTGGGTGCTCCTCTGGGGACCACATTGCAGACAGGAGATTGGGCAGATGTATGGCGAAAGGGGCTCCCATGGCTCTTCTCCTGCCTTGGGTTGCTAAGGAAGAAACAGATGACCTAGTATTAGTGCACAGGGATTGTGACACCTGCCGCACTGGCAGCAGTGGCATAGGGAACGCAAGGCTTGCCTCTGCAGCCCAAGGCCTTGGCACGAGCCTGACAACCAAGATCTGCTTCCTGGGCATCAAAACCTTGTGATCAGGCCTGCTAAGGCTGTAGGGGGAACTAGGCCAGCCAAAGGGAAAGAGTGGCTCCCCTCTGCCCTGCTCTGCCTATACTCTTCCTGGTAGGACCTCAGGGGGAGAAAGGCTAGGGTTGCAGGCTCCTGGGACCCCATCTTGGCCTTTGGGGGCTCTGGCCAGTCTGCCCTGGGGTCTGACTATCCCCCTGTGTTTGCAGCATGTGAAGGTGCGAGGCCAGCATGTGGCCCTGCCGCTGCACACAGAGTCAGAGGGAACGAGAGAGCAGGACCCCGGGGAGGGGCAGCCTCCCTGCTCCCAGGCTGGGCCAAGCCCGTCTGCGCAGCCGCGGCCCCAGCTTCCGTGCTCCGGTGCAGACTGCTCTGGTTGGGGAGCTCTGGGCAGGCAGCGTGAGGGAGTACATTTTGGCATCAAAGTGACTGAGATTCAAGTCTCTTGTCCACTGCTTCCTTGCTGTGTGTCCTTGAACCCCTCTGAGCAAAGTGGGGGTAATAATATTTCCCTCAGAAGGCTGAGGTGAGGGGCAAAGCATCCCCACATCAACCCTCAAGGGGGAGAGGTTTTGGTGTAAAGGATTATGATAATGTGGACCCCAGAGGACTGAATGTGGGCATGTGGGCTCTTTTGTCAAGGCCACCCCTACAGTGCTTGAGGTCCTGGGCAAGTAGTTTTTGCAACGGCATTATATATATAGAAATTTACATCACTCCAAGTCAAAGTTTCATCACCATTCTGTCACCTGAGCTTGTGTGATCCTGTGAACCAGCCAGTGGGAACAATCTGCTCACTAGGCCACCATCCTGGAACCAGAGCCTGGCACAAGGCCTCTGGGTGACTCCATAGGTGTGAGTCCTGGAGCTCCTTGGGACATCTGGTCAATGCTACTCACTGGGGGGGTGAGGGTGGGTGGAGAATTGGAGAAAGCCCTGAAGGGAAGCAATTTGAAGGGAACTTAGAAAACTGTGAGGAAGATACTCCAAAGCCGAGAACCCAGAGGTTCAGGGCCTGGGACAGGAGTCTGCTTACCCAGGGCCAAGGGCAGTAATGTCTTGTTTGAAGCCCAGGCTAAAGCTTTGCATGACTCAGTGCTTAATTGAAGCTTGGGGTTAAAGTGCAAAAAAGGATTTGAGATTGTTAGAATGGAAAGGGGATTTAAAAATTACTAAATTCAGCTTTTTAGGGCATAAAGACCAAAGGAAAGAAGAGAAGCAGCTTTCTCCCACACCAGTCTGCCTTTCATGAAGTGGAAGTTGTGTGGTGGCATCTGTGGTTGCAGCATTGTGTCTTGCGGGGTTGTATGGGGCTGGGTGTGTGCCTGTGTCAACTTGACTGTGCCACACAGTGCCCAGATATTTGGTCAAACATTATTCTGGGTGCATTTGTGAAGGTGTTTCTGGATGAGATTAACCTTTAAATCAGTAGACTGAGTAAAGCAGTCTACTGAGTAAAGCATCCAATCAGTTGAAGGCCCGAATAGAACAAAGAGGTTGCCCCTCCTCCAAGCAAGGGGAAATACCTCCTGACTGGCTGCCTTCGAGCTGGGACATTGGTTTGATTTTGCCTTTGGACTTGAAATGAAGCATTGGCTCTTCCTGGGTCTTGGGCCTGTTGGCCTTCCAACTGGAAGTACACCATGGGCTATCCTGGGTCTCCAGTTTGCTGATGACCCTGCAGACCTTGGGACTTGTCAGCTTTCATAATTGTGTGAGCCAATTCCCTATAACAAATCTCTCTCTCTCCATTATACATATAAATATAAATCTTTACACACACCACCCTATCGGTTCTGTTTCTCTGGAGAACCCTGACTAAGACAGCCAGGACTGTGTGTTGTGGGTTGTGTGGAGTAGAGCTGTTAGAGACATGTGACCCAGGGGCATTGTTCTGGTATGGACTCAGCTTTGTGGTGTGGCCAGGTATTGGGTAATGGGCCTGAGGAAAGCATAGGACCTTTTTAAATGAGGGGGTGGATGGGGGAGGGACAAAGTAGACTGTTTTTTGGGGAATCCCAATTTTACTCCCTCATCCTGGGAGCTTGGTGGGCTGAGCAGGCTCCTCTCCCGGGGGGGGGGGGGGGGGGGGGGGGGGGGCAGTCCTTGGGTAAACCTGGCCTCTGGGTGCATGCCCTGGGGCCCGGCTCTTCCCTTCCCAGTGGCCCCAGAGGCTGATTCCTGATGACTCATTAGGAGCTGAAGCCGAGGCAGGAGGACATGTCTGTGTTCCTGGAGCACTCCTCTGGGGGCCATACTTCCCACACTCAGGATCCCCAGTCTTTGTGCGAATCCCTGGAGATAGGCCAGGTGAAAACATCTGGGAATGTTTCTGTTGTCCATTGTCCAGGGAGGGGGCTGAGGAGCAAGGGGCCAGGCAGGCACTGCCTTCGCGGGCTGTGTTGAGACACTGGGAAGTGTATCTCTGCCCAGGGGCTTGCTGCCTGGCTCCTCTGAAACACAGACTCCTCAAACTCCTCTCATCCTTCCCCTGGTTCCAACACATCCTTCTCATTAGTGGAAAGAGCACTGAGGCTAGTAGGTAGGAGATTTGACAGCATTGGCTATGTCACTCTGTCTGGGTGACCTTAGGTAAGTTGCTTTCCCCTGGTTTGTTCACCGGCAACGTGGGAATAATAATCAAATCTGATTTACTGGTTATTTGGATATGTAGTGAGATAATGCAGGTGAAATGCTTTGGAAAATTTATGCAATGCTACAGAAGTATAAGGTATTATTATTACTATTATTAAACAGCTCTGAGCTCTTATTGCTCACAGCAACCCCTGGCTTTTTAATGTGCTTCCTCCTAGGAAGACCAAAACCAGTGCTTTTAACTCTTTAATGTGCAAATAAATTACTTGGGATCTTGTTAAAATGCAGATTCTGATTTAGTAGGTCTGAGTAGGCCTGGATTCTGATTTCTTGCTCCCAGGTGATGCCAGTATTTCTGGTCTGGGGACCTGAACTACCCCTTCGCAGAAAGGGAGAACGAAATTTTCTTATAGTCAGTTGAAAAGAAACAGCTTAGAAAGTACAGCAGAAGTATGGGCTTATCAAAACAACTTGTAGTCAAAGACGGCTACTGGTCACAAAAGATCAATTTTGGTCTTTGGAAAAATAGAGAGTGAGAGAAGGGGACAGAAGGAGAGAGAGAGGGAAGGAAGGAGAGAGACTGAGAGAGACAGACAGACAGACACAGGGACCCAGGAACACTGGACTGATCATTTCCCAGACTTCTCTGTGGAACAGCTACCATTGGTCTTACTAAGAGAGTCTGTGCTGCCCGTTCTTGAGCCTGCCCTGCTGAGGATTCTGTCGATTTCTCCTGGGATGTTCTGCTTTTCCTCGTTCTCAGTCTCCCGGTGGTAAAAGTAGTTGAAGTTGGAGACGATGACAGGTACAGGGAGGGCAATGGTGAGGACCCCCGCAATGGCACACAGAGTGCCCACTATCTTCCCCCCTGGGGTGGTTGGGCACATGTCACCATAGCCTACAGTTGTCATGGTGACCACTGCCCACCAGAAGCCATCAGGAATGCTAGAGAAATGGGACTCGGGCTCGTCCACCTCAGCAAAGTAGACTGCACTGGAGAATAGGATGACCCCAATGAAGAGGAAGAAGATGAGCAGCCCCAACTCCCGCATGGAAGCCTTCAGCGTCTGTCCCAGGATCTGCAGCCCTGTGGAGTGGCGGGAGAGCTTGAAGATGCGGAAGACCCTCACCAGGCGGATGATCCTCAGGATGGCCAGGGACATGTTCTGCTGGGTGCTTGGCTCTGTCTCCTGGACCAGCTCTGTGATGAGAGTTGCAAAGTAGGGGATGATGGAGATGATGTCAATGATGTTCATGATGTTCCTGAAGAAGTCAGTCTTGCTGGGGCAGACCACAAACCGGAGCACCAGCTCAAAGGTGAACCACATGATGCAGGTAGACTCCACCATGAAGAAAGGGTCAGTGAACATGGTCTGGGAGAGAACTGTCTTGCTTGTGTTGAGGCTGGGGTCTCTGACCACCTTCAGCTCCCTATCCTCCCGGAACTCTGGTAGTGTCTCCAGGCAGAATATGGTTATGGAGATGACCACGACCAATACTGACACCACAGCCACACCACGGGCAGCGCTGGAGCTCTCAGGGTACTCAAAGAGAAGCCAGAACTGACGGTGGATGTCGTTGGTGGGGAGTGGTGTTTCAGGGTCTTTGATGAAGCCTTCATCCTCCCGGAACTGGTCCATGGCCTCACTACCCAGCTCATAGAAGGAGATCTCATCAGCAAAGATGTCAATAGGAACATTAGCCGGGCGCCGGATTTTCCCACCAGATTGGTAATAATATAGGATTCCATCAAAACTGGGTCGGTTCCGGTCAAAGAAATACTCATTTCTCATGGAGTCAAAGAACTGCATCCTTTTCTCCGGGTCTCCCAGGAGAGTCTCTGGGAACTGATTGAGGGTTCTGAGCTGGGTTTCAAATCTCAGCCCAGCAATGTTGATGATCACCCTCTGGTTTCCTTCATTCAAGACCACTGGCTCAGGCCCTGGGGCGTCAACACAGTCTCCTGGGAGTTTGGAGAAGGCGGTCTCATGGCTGGTGCTGTCGCTGATGAAGATTCTCCAGTTGGAGAAGGGGCTGCTTCCAGGCCGGCCTTTTGGGCTGGTTGGATCGAAGTCTGTGCTGTAGCCTGGCTCTTCCTGGATTTCGTCTGAGTTATCGAAATTGACCAGCGCAACCTCCATTTCCTTCCAGCCACACACATCCATTCTAGGGGAGTCAGGGAAGGAGCATGAAGACCCTCAGTCCTCCCTGCCTGCTGTGAGCTGTGGAGAAGAAGAAGTTCATTAAACAGAAGCCAGGGTGAGATACAGCAGGCTCTTGGTTATTGAGGTAAGGTATACCAGTGGAGTAAACGATCACTTATTTTTAGCTTGGGAAGGACCATCATGGTTGTTTTGGCAACATTCTTCCCTTAAAATCAATTTGCACCCCCTGAGTTTGCACACACTAATAACTAGAAGAAATTGCAAAGAAGGAGCCTGGCTGAGGGGAAAACTCTCCCCAGCAAAGGAGGATTTCCATCCGTGCTGGCAGAGAGGGCCGCAATGAAAGAAGTTAACATTCTTTAGTAATAAAAAGTATGATTTTGTGTCGGTATGAAGCCCTCAGTCCACCCAACACGTTTCCATGCCCAGTCTCGTCTGTAACGCCTTTCCTTCTCTCATACTGACAACCAGTCCCTCATATATCCTTTTGGTCATATCTTCAAAATATATCTAGAATTCAACTGTCCCATGTCACTTCCCCCACTGCCTCTTGGAGCCAGTGGTGAGGGGTGGGCATGGATCCATGAACCTAGCTGGGATTCTGTGCGGAAGGAAGAACAAGGGAATGGAGGCTGGGTGGCCAATCAACAGTGTCCTCTAAGCCACCCCTCATCTGGAAGCAACTCCTAGGGTTGTTCCGAAGGTACCTCAAATGGGTTAATGTATATAAAATGCTTGGTGGAAAGATTGCTATATTATAGCTATTGTTTTCGTTAACTTCCCCATATATCAGGAACTTTCAGAAACCACTAGCCATTGGAATTTTTTTGGCCTGAGTCCAAGGTGTTCATGGTGAATGATTTTATTTTGAAAAACTATTTTATGTGGGATGTAAATAGTTAATTGTGGGTATGTGTTAGAAGTGGAGATAGGCAAGCATGCTTGGTGGGCTTGGATGTCTACAAACATAGACTAGTATTCCTTCCTCAGGTTCACTCTAGCTTCAATTTCAATTTAAGAACATTGAAGCCAGGCAGACTGCAGGGGAGGGTGGGAGAAAAGTAAGGTACCTAGCCTGAGGCAAAATATGTAGTGGTCATAACCTTGGGGTAGTTTCATTTACAGGTGACAGGCTATCCTGCAGTGCGTGGTGTTGTCGTCTTTTCAAAGTTATTTCACATTCACTTATCTCACTAGATGACAATAATTGTGTGAGGTTAGAAGATGTTACCTCTGTTTTACAGATGGGGAGACTGAGTCACAGGGGCCAAGTGACCTACCCAAGACCACACAACTAGTGCTACAGAGCCCTGACCTGATCCCAGTCATGGCTTCCCCCTCAGGGCCTTTCCCTGTAGACCATGGGGTCCCTGCTGAGACATGTGGGGAGCTGCAGGCCAGGGCCACAGAACTCCTTCCACTGCATGCCTTCTTTTCTCAGTTCAGGTGGCATGTGTTGGGTGATGAGCTCAGGTTTGGTTGGAGGGCGGGTTGAATCCCACCTCTTAGGAGTGTGTGGCCTTTGCTATCTGCCTGACTTGACTGAGCTGCAGCTTCCTCAGCTGCAGAATGGGGAAGGAGGTACCCATTGCTGAGCACGTCAAGTGCCGTCTTGCCATGTGATGCTTGGTGAGCCACAGGGTGGCTGGAAGGCAGAACGGAGCAACGGTTAAGAACTTTGAAAATAGAGCCAGTTGACCTGAGCTCAAATTCTGGCTGTGCACATGATAAGCCCTGCAGAAATATTAGCTATTCCTCCACAGTGATACCCATGATGATTTAGGGGCCTTGTCCTGGATCACTCAGCTGCCAGGTGGATGTGAGCCTGGGACTCCCGCTCTGTGCTCCTCTCATGACTTCAGAGTAATGCTTTCTCCTTTGGGTTCTTGGCCTTGGTGGTGCCCCCTGATTATTACCTTCTTGGTGTGAATCCTGTTCTACTTTCTGAGAGGAAGATACCAGCAGTGAGCAGGGGCAGGGGTTTGGGGGCCACTTTCAGGTGGCTAGAGTGGCCCTTATTAGGAGCATTTTCTGGAGGCCAGAGGCAGAAGGTCTGTGGGGATTAGGGAGAGCTTCTTTGGCCAAATAATTGATTTCCTCTCCTGAGAGCTGAGCCATTTTCCTTCTCCCCTCGTCCTATTCTCCTCTTTGTGGCTTCCACCCCCAGCTCAAGTGGCAGATAGGAGGGTGGTTGATGAGGGTCAGGTGGTGGGGAGGTGGTGGACAGTGCCACATTCAGTGTATCCCATGGTCTAGGAAGTGTGCCGCACAGGCGGCTCCACGTGCCCCATTAGTAAACATGGATCATCATAGATAGAGGGAAAAGAGAATCAATCTTGGGGACAAGAGACCTGGATTGAGGTTCTGCCCAACCACTTAGCAGTTGTATATTTTTCAGCAAATCACTGGGTTTTATGACCCTCAGTTTTCTGGTCTGTAAAATGGGTAAAAATAATGGTAATTCCCATCTCAAAGATTATACTGGTAACTAAATAAGATAACAACAGTGAAAGCACTTTGTAAATTTTAAATTATTATAAGAATGTAAGGAATTACCCTCCACACTCCCCTCACTTCCTCTTTACGCATAAGGCCAATATAACATGCTTGTGGGCAGAAAGCATGTTCCATGTGAAGAATTGCAGGAGGGATTCTCAGCTCACTATCCTCCCCTCTGCTCAGTCTGGTCCTGCCTGTCATGCACTTTCCTCTTCCCCATCTCTCCTGTTCCTCCCTACCCAGCTGGGGACTCTTTGGGTCTTGCCTTGCCAGAGAAGCCTGCCCTATCCAGCTTGGAGACCCCTTCTCTCCGTGCTCCCAGCCGGCCCAAGTAGGTGCTCACTTTTGCACTCAGTTTGGAGTGGCAACTTCCATGGGGTCAGCCTTAGCTCTTCAGTTCTCTTGCAAGTTTTCAGGGTGTAGGACAGTATTTTATAGAGTTTTTCCTATTGCCCTGCATGGTCTTGGAGGACAGGATTTGCCTCCGATCCCCACCTGCATCACCCCAGTGTACAGCTCTGGGGCAGATAGCAGGGTGGCCGCTGAGGGTCAGGGTGGTGTAGGAGGTGGTGGGGCAAGTTCTAACTGTATTCCATGGATGTAGAGTGATTATTTATTAAGCACCTAATTGTTATGCAGGCGAATGAATGAACGTAAGAGCTGCAAGCTCAGGGCGTCAGGGCCCAGGTCTGTTTTGTGGGGCAGTACCACTCCACAGGGACAGCCCACCCAAAGGCTCAATTACTCCCTGGTGAATGAATGAATGATGAATGAATGAATGACCGCATCCTGGGCTCAGAGCCAGGACACCTGCACTGTCTTCACTTCTTGTGGTTCCTGACTGCTTGTATCACCGCAGCCAGACCCCACGTTTTCATCTGTAACGACCAAATATGCAGAGTCAAAGAAGATAGATGAAAAAGGGTACACACACAGAATAATTCCGTTTATACGAAATTCTAGATGACGCAAACCAATCTAGACTGACAGAAAGCAGATCAGCAGTTGTCTGGGAATGGGTGTGGGGAGAGTAAGGGCAATTACAAAGGGGCTTGAGGGAACTCTTACAGGGGTGATGATTATGCCTCTTATCTTGATTGTGGCGATGGTTTCACAGGTGTATACACATGTCAAAAGTCATTGAGGTGCACACTTTTAAATCTAGCATGAATTATTTTATCTTGATAAATCTATAAAAGAAAAGGCAAACAAGCAAAAAAAAAAAAAAAAAGGAAATAAAAGTGCATGGTTTGCCATGAATTCCTCAAGATTTTGGTAAGGACCAAAGGAGATGATATGGGGCTGCTTCATAACTGCACGGTCAAGTGGAAGGAGGGGTTACATGCACAGTATGCACCATTGGTGCCCAGCACCATGCCCACCCTTGCTGCAAGGGTTCAGCAAATAGTTTAGAAAAAGTGAATACACCCAGAGCCCAGAGACCCCCATGTTATACCCTTGCAGATCAGGCATGGAGACCCTACCCTCTCTCAGAAATGTGCACAATGTCAAGGCAGCCCCTGACCATGGCAGGACAGCTCCCCTCACCTTCGTGCTTGGCGTTTCATCTGTTTGGTGGCAGGAGAGAAGCTGCTGCCTGCGCTGGGAAATCTCTGCTTTTCTGGAGAGGTTTCACTGTTCTTTCAATAGGCCTTTGTACTGTAATTACTATTTTATGGGAGTCAAAATTAGAGTTGGTTCTGCCCCTTGGACTCACAGCCTGGGCTGTCTTCCTTCACCCCATGCCCTGGGAGGAGGTGGGCGCTCTGGGTGGGGTGAGTCACCCCAGTGAGGATGGAGCAGCAGAGCTGGGGGCATGCGGGGGTCAGCTCCCAGCACAGCAGGCAGGGTCTTGGAGTCTGCTCTACTTGCTGCATGTGAGGTTCTTCATGACTTCCCCTCTAAGTCTCAGGTCTTTTCATCTGCCCAGCACTCCAAGGCCTCGATAGAATTGCCATTATTCAAGGCTGAACTCTCACCCATAACTGAAGTGATCATCATTTTTAAGAGTCTTCTACAATGTCTGATTCCACTTGTAATCTCTGTGCTTGCCTGGCATAGTGCCGAAACAGTGCATTGGGTTAAATAAAACAGACCTCTTTTCCCCCCTGAAAAAGCTTGTGCTTTCCTTGATGCAGGCCATCATGTGTGCAGGTCCTGATCCTGCATGCTTTACTTCTAACCTCACGTGAAGGTGAGGCTTTCCCTAAGGACTCCAGGTGAAGGCGCTCGTGCCCTCCTGAGCACCCCCTTGAAGTTTGTCTACATTTCTCTTTGGGCACTTTGTTTGATCTATGTTTTATCTCCCAGAGTTTTGTCATCTTGTGTCCTTCAGCATCTGGTGCATGGGAGCAGCCTGGCCCACTCCCCCTCTCGGGGCATCTTACACTTTCCCATCTTCTGACCTTTGCTCACTCCACTTCCCCCAGAACCAGAGAGCCTGGGGTTTGAATCCCAACTCTGTACCCACAAGGTATGTGGCCTTAGGCACATCACCACCTCTGTGAACCCAGCATTCTTCCCCTCTATAGGGGTCTAATCACCCCTTTCCTCTGGGTTCTTGGGGGAAGAACAAGATAATGTATGTTATGCATAGCTGTGCCTGGCAAGTAGTAGGCATTCCGTAGATGGGAACTGATCTCTTTTGGGAAGCCTTCCCTGCCCACGTGGTGCAGACCACAGCCATCCCAGCTGCCCCTGTGCTCTGTAGCCCTTCATGTTGGTTCTCCGGCTGAGGATGAGGCTTTGTGGTGTGGGTGGCCTTTTTCTTGCAGGCAGGGCCTTGGGTGGCTCAGCCCTGTGCTTCTCCCAGAACAGACCTTCTGGAGACGTTTGTGTCTCGTGCCAGGGCCGTGGGTAAGGCTTTTTAAGGTCACAGATCTGTACTGAGCAGGCAGTGTCCGGAGCCCATCCCATGGACTTTCCCCACAGGTCACCTTTGGTTGCCTAGCAACCCCAACACCTCCTCCACATTCAGGTGTGGCAGCAGCTGTTCCTGAGTCAGAGAAGGGTTGAAAGAAGGCATCGTGCAAAGACAGGTGTATGACTGGTTCGAGGGAGGGGGAGCTCAGATGTCACAGGACCGGGAGCAGCAGGGGGACAAGGGGGCGGGCAGGTGGGACTGGCGCCGGGTAGGTTCCCCCTCCGGTTGTTGAGAGAATGAGTGGACGGTTGAAGGCTGGCGCACCGCGGTGCTGCTTGTGGCTGGACAGAAGAGGGCGCTGTTGTCTGCTGCAAGCAGTCCGTGGGCCCCTGTACCCCTTCCTTCCATCACTGATGCCCGCTCCTTCACCCCTTAGAGCCAGCAGGCCTCCCTCCAACCCGCCCCTTCCTGGCCTCTGCCACTCGACCAAGCCCTATCTCTTTGGCTCACGCTGAACCACACAGGTCCAGCCTCGGTTAGGAGCCAGAGGAGTGTCGGTTCTTTCCTTTCTGCCCAGTGGTCAGGATTATGTCACCCCACTCTCTAAAGCCCTCAGTGTGCCCACAGGGGAATGGTGAGATGGAGTCTTAGGTAAGACTTGCTGGCTCTGCTGCCCACCCCAGCCCTCCTGGTCCCTGGGGAGGGGTAACCCCAAGCACCCGGCTCCCCCAGCCCCTCTGAGGGAAGGCAGCGGGTGGAAACGGCAGCCTTAGACACAGAGGGCAGAGCTGGAGGCTGGGAGCAGCCCTGAAGGAGACCTCGATTTAGTAGGGACGGCAAAGGCGGTCAGCAGGCTGGGGTGGGGGTGGGGTTGGGGGTGGGGGTGGACTCCCCACGGCAGGGAGTCGCCCCTCAGCCAGCCTGAGGCAGGCTGTCCATCCTGGTAAAGAATGCAGGCTCTGGGGGCAGATGGGAGGGTCAGCCCTCAGTCCTGGCTTGGCCACTTACTGTCTGTGTGACCAAGGACAAGTTACTTATGCTCCCTTCCCTTAAGGTTCCTCATCTTTAAAGTGGCCTCACTAGTATGTGCCTTGTAAGTTTGTGGAGAGGAAGTGATGCCAAATAGAAAGCATGTAGCATAGGTGCTCAGCAAGTGCCGGTGGCTAGTGTCACTGTGCCATGGTCAGGGACGGCCATTTCTCTTTCCCCTGTCCTGTTACGTGTAAATGTGTGAGGCAGACCCTTACTGGTGTGGCAGCCAGGCCCTTTCAGAGGCTGTCTCTGCTCATCCCGAGCCTGCTGGGGTGGGCATGATGGTCAGTGAGGAGAAAGCCGTGAGGGCAGATGTGCCTGGGGACATCAGAGGCCGGCTGTGACTTGTATGGCCCATGCTCTATGCCCCTCTGCCTGTGGGGAAGCTGCTTCCCCCTGTCCTGCTGTGAGGGGCAGGGTGATCACTCCAGTTACCTAAACTCGTGCTGACCACGCATTTCCACACAGGACTTGAGGCTCACAATATCCCCCAAGGTAGACAGAGATTATTATCCACATTTAAGAAGGAAACTGAGGTCCAGAAAGGTGTATGACTGGCCCAAGGTTTTTCAGCCATTAAGTTATGATGTTGTGACTTAAACCTAAGTTTTTTGGTTCCAAACTCAACATTCTTCCCTCTCTTGTATAGTCCCACAATAGCAGATCCACTGTCACATGTGGCCTGCTCCCATCCAGCCAGGGGCTGTGCCTGGGACACACATACACAGAGACACAGACATACACACATAACATAGACATACACACAGATAGCCACACACAGCTACACAAACAGACACTCTCAGGCACATACCAAATGGCTGTGTGTGCCTTCTCATGCGAGTAGTCACAGACACATACATGCTGCACATAAAATTACCAAGACACCTGAACACTTGGAAAGACATGTACTCATGTTCAAATATGCAGACACACACAAGTGGCTTCCCATGCACAAACTTGCAGCCCCTCAAACCACCCACGCTGCACAGATGTTTCTGTTCCAGGTGTACCCTGACACCCCCTTTGCCCATCTAGTGTCTCTGTCTCTTGGAACAGGAGAATGTTCTGTTACTTGGAGCAATTGAAAGATGACAAGGAGGGCCGGAGGGGCTCAGAGAGCTGGTCACGTGGCTCTCTTCCTTGTTAGTGTGGCGATGGGCACAGCGTGGGCAGTCTGTCTCTCTCTGTGAGGACTGCTCAAGGACAAAGCTATCTTCCTAAAGGGACAGAATGATGAGGGCAAGAGCAGCAGCAGCGATGCTAAAAAGAATGATCACAGTATAATTCATTCCTGCAGGAATATAAGGGCTTATAATTTAACTGCTATACACCATGGAGATTGGAACAGCTGCCTCCCAACATTGGGGGAAATACTTTTGTTCTGGAAGCCAGCCGGGAGGTAGGACTCCAGGGGCATTTTCCCGGACTTCTCAATTTTGCACACCATTGAGGCCCCATATTGCCTTCCTGCTTGCCCTGGAGAGAAGGATGCTTCTGCCTCTGATGGCAATATGTGCATGAGATAGGTGATACCAGGAGAGAAGGTGAAGAAGTCAAGGCCTGAGAGTCTGAGTAACTTCCTGCAGGTTCCACCTGTGTGTGGTGGTAGTTGGGGGCTGGTTCCACCAGTGCCTGCACCTTCAGCCATGCAGCTTCTGCTTGAGTCTGTCCCTGGGTATTTACCCTTGGACTTTGGGAAGTGGAAAGCTCATCGTGGTTTTGGGCTGGTTCTCTGCAGAGTTCTGGGTGTCGGCTATGCCCATGCAGGCCCTTGGGGAGGTACGTACGGAGCCAGGAGGGCCACTGCAGAGAGCTGGGGCTGAGCCAAACACTCTCTGCACACTCACCCTGCCCTGTTCTCAAACAGGTCCCAGTGCATCCTCCCACTCTGCATCCTGCTGCTGCTCCCCAGGGGTTTGGACAGGGCCCCACGGAGCTTCCTCCTCGGCCAGCCCAGCTCAGCTGTGGGGTGGGGGTTGGGGAAGGGCAGATAAGCAGTAGTGTGCTGGGGGTTTTGTTCCTGCAAAACCCCTCCTGCCCACCCACAACAATGGGCGTTTGTCTTTAGCCTTTCCCAGAAATACAAGAAGGAATGATTTTAGAAAAAATTGTAACATAGGGGACATTTCTATTTAACCTGCTACTCTTGCCACCTTGCCCTCAGCCACCAATTTTCATGAAGCCAGTTTATTGGCCGGAGAGAGTGTTGTATGTGGAGTCAGCAGACATGAGTTCAAGTTTGCCTCTGCTTCTCACTAGCTGTGTAGCTTTAGGGGAGTCACTTTAGCTTGCTAAGTTTTAGTTCCTTCACCTTTAAAACAGGCATGAAATCATCTGCCCTGCCTGCCCACCCCTGACACTCCAGATGTATGGAAGGTTCTTATCCGTCTGTGTTGAATGAGTGTGAGACAGAAGATGTCAGAATGCTCGCGAAAACACACGGGACAGGGTCACTGTCCCTGGGCCAGATCGGCCACCCGACGAGGAGCCCTTCAGAACTGATGTGCAAGATGCCTACAGCTCCCCACCCCCAAACCCCTGCTGTACCTCCCCTTCACACAACTCCATGACTTCTAAGGTATTTTCCCATTCATGTTTTCACCTGACCCTCATAACAGACCTAGGAGATGGGCAGAACTGCTATTGCTATCCCCCTTTTACAGACAAAGAAACTGAGGCCCAAAACAGTGATGGGAGTAAATGGTAGTGCAGGGACCTGATGTTCCTTTATCTGATTCTAAGCCCAAAACTCACACTGTGCTGCCAGGCTGCCTCAGTCAAGGCTAGGGACGCCACACTCTCTAATTGTCCCTGATTTTCTCAATAACATGCTGCAATTCATTGTTGATAAATTTACCTCAAGTCCTAAACTTGCCTCATCCCCTCTCCCCACCCCCACTGCATCCTCCCAGGAGGTGGTTTATTTAGCATGGTGGTTATCAGCATTGACTCTGGAGCCAGCAGGCCTAGGTTTGCAATCCCAGCTCTCTGACCAACTAGCCCTGTGGTGCCGAGTGACTCACTTAATTGCTGTGCCTCAGTTTCTTCATCTGTAAAATGGGGAGACTATATCACAGGGCTGTTGAGATGATTAAAAGAGTGAATGTAAAACACTTACAGCAGCAACAGAGCATAACTGGGGCCTTCCTTTGGTGCCCCTGTGATTGTCTGAGCTCTCAGTGTCTTCTCCTTCCCCCAGGGTGTGCCCCAGTCTGGAGCTCTGCCCAGGTGAAGGCCTCCTTCTCCCTGCCCTTCACACTCCATCAGTTTCCAAAGCCTGTGGAATCTATCTCCATAAGGTTCCATGTCCCTGTCCCTCCCCTCCCCTCCCTTTCTCCCACTGCTAACTTGTTCAGATGTCACCCCTTGCCTAGATTGCTGCCATGGGCTCCCCAGTCCTTCTCATCCCTCCCCTGTGGCTACCAGGGTGCTCCTCCTCACAGTGAAGATGGATCCAGTCACCCCTGCTCAAGGTCTCCCATGGACCCCTCCACACCCAGCCTTGCATACATCCTATGTGTGCCTCTGTCCCCCACGTTGTGGTGGGACTCTGGCTTCATCTTCTCTCTGAAGCCAACTCTAGAGTCTATGGACACACGTAACATCCATCAGGGAAGTGGAGGGGAGGAGTGCGCTTGACCCCTGCTCCAGCTGATAGTCACCCAGGTACCTTCTCCCTTGCCTCCTCTTCCCTGCACGGGAGGGCAGGGCCAGGCAAGCAAGTCCCTTGGCTAAGTGCTGCTACTGAACAACAAAATGCCAAAAGTCAGCCTCTCCTTTTTGCAAGCACCCCCAATCCTGAGATATTTTCTTGGGGTCACTTCCCTATAGAACAACTCCATAGCTATGTTATAGAATTTATTAAGCTGTGTGACCTTGGGCATATTACTTAACCTCTTTGTGTCTCAATCCCTCACCTGTAAAGCAGGGGTAAGAACAATGTCTATAGAGAGATGTGGGGGAAGGATTCGCATCGTTATATCACCATAGGACCTAGTATGTTGCCTTATGCATAGGAGAACCTCTGAAGATATTTGCTGGATAATTCATTGATTGGTACACAAAGGCATGAGCTATGAAACAAGGCACTGTTGGTGGAGTTGCAGGCATGTACCCCTCTGGGGGTGGGGTGGGCAGTGGAGGCTGCCTGTGTGCCTGACAAAATACTACAGAGGCCATTATCTATTCTCCCGGTTAAAGTTTTTCTGCTTCTGGCTTCTAGACCTGTTCTTCTATTGGCTCTTATGTGGGGCATTGAGCAGACAACTGATACTGGGGCTCTGGGGCCTCCTTAAACCCTGAGAAGGCTCCAGAACTTCTGGAGCAGAAACGGGCATAGTGGATGGGCTGTGGGGGCAGCTATGCTTTCTTCTGGTGGAAAGACAAAGCCCAGACTGAGGTGGGGGCTGAAACTGGTGTTCTTGGAAGGCTCGGGGCTAAATGAGCTAGAAGGTGGGCCATAGGATAATGTATCTCCCTAGGAACATGCTGGCAGGTGAGCCAGTCTGGCTGACTTGCACTTGTTGCCATGCAGACAATTGAATTTCCCCAGAATGCTTCCAGAACTCTAAGAGAAAGACACTTAGGGCCCTTCGATATGGCGGTCAAGATCCAGTTGCAGAGATTGAAGTTTGGGTCAAAGGAAAGAAATGTGGCCAAGAACTCACCAGCAGGAGAGCGGAGGAGTAGGTGTGTCTTCCTCAGCCTGTGTCAGTCTCGGGTGCTCCGGCTGGCTCAGCTCTCCATGGCGGAGGGGGTCCGCTGGTCTCAGGGCAAACGGGAGGACTGGCAGGGAGGAGCCTGCCCAGCAGATGCCTGGGATTCAGAAATTCTATCCTTCTGTGAAACAGGATCGCCCTGTCTGTCTCTGTCTCTGGAAGAAGCTTGAGAGAGGATGCAGTCATGGTCAGTGGGCAGGGTGTGCAGGGTGGCAGGGCTCCAGGGGCAAACCAGGCAAAGTGAACTCAGGGAAGGACAACCGTCCAGCATCCGGGCTGGAAGTGCCAGACCAGATCCTGACTGACCCAGAGATTGAATTAGCTATAGACTCAGGATATTTCTTAAAGCTGGTGACAACATGCAGGCAACAGAGGGTGGTGGTGGTGGGCTCGTGTCTCCTTATCTCTACCCCCAGCTCATGGAAGCCCTTGCTCCGAGTGGGAGATCAAGTCAGGCATGGTTTTCTGGGACTGTTCAGGGACGGACCCCTGCCTGGCACTGAGGTTCTTATGATGGGCCTCTGCCCACCTGCTGTGATGCAGGGTGAGGGATGCAGATGAAGGCTTGGTTCAGTCCCACTGGACCTGCGGGACAGAATCTTGGCCTGACCAACCTGTTATACAGACCTGTCTCCAACTCCAGCCAGACCCCCTTCAGGCTCCCTCAGAGGACCATGACCAGAGGAGAGCCAGTGTTGGGAAGAGCCCTCCATAGGGAGAGGACCCCCTTGCCTCCTACAGGGCCATGGGTGTCAGGGGGAAGGAAACTGTCTCAGCTCTCTGACTCAGTATTCTGAGGGACTCTATTTGGGTAACAGCAAGAAGGAGAGGCAGAGAGGTGGGATAAAACTGTATCAGAGTTAGAAGATCTGGTGTTGAATCTTACAGCATTCGATGGCTGGTGACCTTGAGCATACCCCTTAATCTGTCTGAGACAATGTAGCAAAATGGTTCAGCACATGGGCTCTGGAGATGATTGTCTGGTCCAAATCCAGGCTCTGCCTTAGCTATGTGACCTTGGGCAAATTACCTAACCTCTCTGAGCCTCCATTTCCTTATCTATATAAAGTGGAGATGAGATTAGTAGTACAACTCTCACAGTGTTCTTGTGAGGTTTAACTGAATTAATGTACATAAAACACTTAGAACAATGCCTGGCATGTCGAAAACACTTGGTAAACATAGCTGTCATATTTTTGAATCAACATCCTCTATATTGTTCTCTGTCTACTTTTGTAGCAAGGGACCATTATTAAATAATGAATTTAAAGTGGTTTGTAAACTATAAGGTGCTGAATAGATTTAGGAATGAATGTTACTATTAAAAATTAGGTGATGTTGTCTTTGGGGTCCACAGGCTTCCCCTTCAGGCCTGCCCACATGTTGGGATCTTCCTGCTCCTCACTGGGTAGGCATAGGCCCTTCCCTTGGCACTACCCTGTTTTCAATTGCCATCCCTTCCCCTTGCTTCCTTCATAAAAACTGTCCAGTCCTGTGTCCCAGGCCCCTGTGGCTGCTGGGTGACAATCAGCTAATCCTGTGGAAATCATGGCATTTGCTCTTAGGGACCTGTGGGTGCACAGTGCCTTTACTCCATAAGGGCTCTACTGGTGGGTAATTTGGGTCATCTCGGGATGATAAACCTTTTGCTGTCCTCATGGAGGGCTGGCTTATTTTCCTATGTACAGAGAAGCCTGTACCACAGAAAGCCTGGCAACTGCCCTACCAATTCTTTGAGTCAAGATCTGAGTTCTGGCTCAGGACATGTTTGTGGCCCAACATGATTGCCATGGCCCTGTCACAGCTCAGATCCCTGGGACAGGCAACAGGGCAGCACAAAGGCCTTTCTCATCAATAGCTAATGAGTCCATCAATAAAGGATGCCCTGTCTGTTCCTCATGAGCAATGCCCTCCCTGTTCCCTTGCCTTTCCTTTCCTCCTGTTTGTTGCTGCTTCTCCTTCAAGCTTACCCAGTTGGCCTTGTCCTGTGATGAGTGGATAAGAAGCTAGATCCTAGTGGGTAAGGGACCCTGAATGCCTGGCACTCACCCTGCTGCCCAGGGACTGTGCCTGTCCTACTTGCCCCAGGGAGGCCCCTCCTAGTCAGGCTGTGGATGCGCTGGGGGGAGACATAGCTCTGGCTCTGCTCCAGGTCACCTCTTCTCTCAGGACCAATATTGGAGTTCTCAGAGGAGTAAGTTACCTGAAGGGGCTACAAGCAGGAGGCGGGAGGAAGAGGAAATGGGCTGAGGCACACTCTGCTCATGGCCCTGCCTAGGTGGTTGATATTGGTCAGAGTAGTCATCCTAAAGCTGGGAGTGCTCTTCGAACATCTCAGCAGATGTGGCCAGGTCAGGAAGAAAGGTTTCTCCTGGGCCAGATGAGGCAGATAGACCAACATCTGTTTATTTATTTTCAGTTCAGCAACACTTGTTGTGCCCCTCTGTGTCTGGCACTGTGCTGGGATGAAGAATGGAGTTCATTGGCATAACTGAGGCTGTGCCATGGATATAACTTTGAAATTGCCACCTCCCACCTGATTTTAAAAAAATAGCTTTATTGAGATATAATTGACATATAATAAACTGCACATATTAAAAGTGTGCAATTTGATGTTTCAACATAAGTGTATACCCATTGGCCAAGCATGGTAGCTCACACCTGTAATCCCAGCATTTTGTGAGGCTAAGGCGGGAGGATGGCTTGAGGCCAGGAGTTTGAGGTTACAGTGAACTATGTTTGGGCCACTGAACTCCTGCTTGGGCAACAGGGAAAGACCCTGTCTCTAAAAAAATGTTAGCTGGAATTTTCTAGGATTTTATATAAATGGAATCATACAGTATGTATTTTTTTTTGTGGTCTGGTTCTTTTCACTCAGCAGAATTATTTTATGATTTATCCATATTACTGTATGTATCAATAGTTCATTCCTTTTTATTGTTGTGTACTATTCCACTGAATATTACACAAATAGTTAAATCTCTTCATTTGCTGATGGACATTTGGGTTATTTCCAATTTTTGACTGTTACAAATAAAGTTGCTGTGAACATTCATGCCCTTGTCTTTTGTATGGACTTCTGCTTTCACTTTCTTTGGGCAAATATGTAGGTGTGGAATGGCTCCTACCAGCCTGATAGAGTTAAATGCCCAGTGTCTGCAAGCAGTCCCAGACTGGCTGAATCTTTCAGAATCTTTCCAGGATGCTCTTGGGTTCTTGGGAAGGGCATTTTTATTTTTCTTGAGGAGAAAGCAGATGGACATGCACAGGTACCCTGGGGACAAAGAGAAGTTGGTGTGTGTGGGTGTTTTGTAAGTAACCACAGCTAAAAATTGTTTTTCTTTGAGCCAGCAGGATATGGTCCTGTACAATGTAACTACCAAGGCTTAGCAGCTAGTCGTCAACTTTGACCTCCAGGCTGCTATTCTGGGGCAAAGCTATGGCCAGAGAAAAAGCCTTTTCCAGCTACCTGAGCACCAAGGGGTTTACCTGGGCCTGGGAGAGATGTGAACACCTGGCTCCAGATGCAAGGGCATCTGAGCTGTTGGTGATGGGCACTGTAGTGTCAGCACCAGGTTGTGAACAATACAGGGAGTGAGCACTCCTTTCTCCTTTAAACCCAGCCTCCCGTCATCTTGGCATATAACTCCACTTGGTGCCAGGGTACCCTTCCATTCTCCCAGCTCTGAGTCCTCGCATGGGGGCAGCTCACCTGGGTTACTGGGGTCACCCTCTTTTCATCTGGGTAGCTGGCTCAACCTGGCTGGGGCTCAGCTGCTCTTACGTTGGAGGCCCTGAGAAGTGGCTTCCAGAGACCTGAGTCCTAATCTCAGAGGGATGGGGAGTGGGGGGCCATGGGCTTCTTAGCTCCTCCAGTGACCTATTAATTGCTTAAATTGTTCATTAGGCACAACCAGATATTGGGCACAGAACTGTGCTAGGTGCTTGGGAAGCATATGTGAACGCCTTCCAGGTGCTCATGGTCCAGAGGGGCGGCCCAACAAGAAGGCAACGGCAAGTTCACCACTGGGAGATTAGCACCATGACATGATGTGGACGCGATCTGTGGGGGGCTCAACCACAGCTTGCTGTGTGCGAAGAGATGGCCAGGCAGCCTGCCAGGCCAGCAGAGAGGTCAGGGGCCGGGGGGTCACAGCTGAGTAACACAATGCCATAAAGGCTGAGTGAGAAGCTGGCTTCCTATGGCTAGAAACCCCCCACCTTTCTCCTTTCTGTTCTATTCCCAGCGTTGCTTCTCTTCTCTACTCTCACTGGCATAGGAACCCACCATTCTTGCAAAGAGTCAATTGCAAAGAAAACACAAATGTATTTGAGCTGTGTGTGCAAAAGTCATGATGGGGAAAAGGTGCAGGAAGTGGGAGCCCAGAATTAATGCTCAAAATTCACAGAATGACAATACTCACAGCAGTGAACATTTTAAAAGTGTGTGTAATGTGCCAGATACAGGGCCTAGCGCTGTGCTTATATCACTTCATTTAATCCCCATAGCAGTCGTAGTGGGTACTATTATTATCTCAACTTTACGGCTGGGGAAACTGAGTCACCAGGGAGGTTTGCTTGCTCAAGGTCATGGAGCTCCTGGGATGGCAGAGCCGAAATGTGAATCTAGACATGCAGACTGGGGCTCTGTGCTAAAGGTGTGTGCAATGTGTAGGGTGGCTGGTGAGTGTGGGGGATGGGGGCTAACTCTGCCTGAGGTTCACCCCGGGGTGGCATGTGAGCTAACGGAGAAGTGCTCCAGGCTGAGAAAACGGTGCAGGGGATGAAGGTATTCCATGCAGAGGAGGACCTTTGAGTGCAATGGTGTGAGGCTCAGGAGAGCGATTCTCTTAGGACTGGAATGTGGGGTGCTCGGGAAGAGAGGGCTCTAAGTTATGCAGCATCTACACAGGCCACAACAGGCTGAAGAGTGATGGTGTGGTCTGGGTGCCAGCTGGTATTTTCCTCACCCAGCTAAGCCTGAGGCTGGTGACCAGGGAGGAAGAACGAGCCGGGTTTGAGACAGGACATTTACAATCCAAGGCAGGGTGAGTCCTTATCTTCCTTATCATCATCACCATAATCACTATCACAACCTTTTATTCAAAGAAAATTTTGCATGAAAGTCTGACATATAAAACAGATAAAAGAGAAGCAGCTCTGTTTGCATTAGGGGTGGGTGGGGTCCTGAGCCCTGCCTGCGGGGTCCCTGTATTCACTGCTCTTGGAGCCTCTCCAGCTCAGGGAACACAGTCTGATACCGGGTGGCTACAGTCGTTACTGTTTCCAATGCTGCCTGGTAGGGGTCTGACCTCCCCAGTCGCCCTGGCCCCTCCCTCAGATATATCTTCTTGCCCCCCTTCTCCAGCATGCAGGCTGAGTGATGCAGTCCAATTTGTTCCTTGCCTGAGAAACTGATCTCCTTGCCCTCCACTCTGACCTCTGGGTCTTTTACCACCACCAGCCTGTGAGCAGGGCCAGGGGCCCAGGACCTCCATCTGACCAACTGGACACCAAGCCATGAAACACGAACTCCCCTATCAGATCCTGGGGCCTCTCAGGCTTCGATCTAGGCTTGCCCTTCTGCCCTAAGCTCCTGTCCTCCAGTTTCTGGGGCAAAAGGATGAGCAGGGCTGTACACACTTTAGGGGAGCCTCTGTCACCCCACCTGCACATGTTGGGATTAGACTCGGCAGGGAGCGAGAGGCCACCCAAAGGCAGAGGGAGAATGAGTCAAAGGGGGCAAGTGAACAAGAAGTTCTTTCCTGCAAAGTCAGGGAAGAAACCACCATCAGGCCTGAATGTTCAGGGTCGCATTTCTATTTCCACTGCCCCAGGCCAGTGTGGACCTGCTACGTCTCCCAGCACCTAAAGGCATTTGTGGTGCAAGCAGGTTCTCTTCACACAAGCACATGAGTGCTAAGCGCCTGAGGTATGCCTGGGTACTGTGCTCAGTACTGGCGATAGAGGGGGAGGGGAGCAAAAGCATGTAGATCTATGACTGTGAGTTGCAACAAAAGCTGCTTCGTAGCTCGCTGAGAGGACCAGATGAATATTTCATGTGCATGCACCTAGCTCTGAGCCTGCTGCCTGGCAGGCTTTCAATAAATAGGGCTGTGAGATAAACGGGAAACTAACGGGAAAATAAAAACGTATTTGCTACAGGATCACCGAGGAGGGAGCACTTAGCTTGGGGTGGAGGAGGGAGCACTTAGCTTGGGGTGGAGGAGGGAGCACTTAGCTTGGGGTGGAGGAGGGAGCTAAGCAATGGGGAGAGAGGAAAATCCCATCTCTCAGGAGCACCTGGAGCTGAGTCTTGTAGGATAAATGGGATCTCCCAAAGCAGAGAAGAGGTAGGTATGCAGAGTGGAAGAAGGACAGGGAGGAGGCCCTCTGGGCACATGCAAAGGCAGGAATGGATGTGTATGCAACCTGGGCTTATCTGGCAAACTCCAAGCCCAAAACATGCGGCCTGCATGGCATCAGTCCCTTTGACACAGCATTGTATAATGCAGGGCTGGTCTGGACTCAGACAGACTGGGGTTCAGATTCTGCTAGTGTGGCCTTGTGCCCTTCTTAACTTATCTGAGTCTCAATTCCTCAGCTCTAAAGGGGAGTTTGCTGTCTGCTTTGCCAGATTGCTGCAATGCAAGGGTGAAATGAACCCATGCAGCTATAGGATGTGGCCCATGGGACTTTGCTCCTGCCTCTTCTATGAGGCACAGAACATGAGACTCAGAATTCTGGAATTAGATGGTGTCAGGAGTGGTTTGCTCCAGCCCCTCTCAATGTGGAAGCCCGTGTACGGCAGTGCTGCCAGGTGGTTGTCCAGCCTCTGTGCGCCACTTCAGGCTTGTGCAAAGGTCGCTGGACCACCACAACCGTTTATAGCATCCCATTCCCACCGTGTCCTAGGGGGAGAGGTAAAAAGGAGAATAGAGCAATTAGGAATAGTGACTACTGGCTCATAGATGCAGAGTCTTAGTAGGGGCCTTAGAAGTCACTGATCCTAACTCCTGATTTGTATAGGTGCAGAGGGCTGTGACTTGCCCAAGGTCACCCAGTGAGTTACTGGCAGGTCTCCCGATTTCCCTTGGCAGGGCTGTTGTACAGCAGCCTTTGGTTTAGCCAGCTCCAGCCTAGTGACATCACAGGGGAATTGACCAATCCCTGCAGGCTCTGCCCCTGGGATGTAGGGCTGTGTCCTTGGAGAGTCCTCCGCTGTGTGTCACTCCTATCACCGTGACAGGCCTGGAATCCTGGAGGTGTGGGATGGCCCAGGCAGGACTTGGTGCCGTGGCTGGGGTCTTGTCTCTGCCTGCTTAGGGGGACTGGGGCAGATGGAGTAGACTGGAGCAGGCTTTGGGACTGAACCCACAGCCAGGGGATGGATAGGCTGGCAGTAGTTCTAGGAAGGATGCCATGCTGGATCCCAAGGGTGTGCAACCTCAGTGTTGGAGGCTGGGCACAGGTAGCTAGATATCCCCATAGGGTAGAACCCAGACACCCCATGGAATCCTGGCATAGGCCAAGCCACCAGGCATCAGCATTGGGGTATCTCTTATACTTGATCCTGCTGGGCAACCACTGGCAAGAGCAACGCAGAGCCCAAAGCCTCCTAAGAGAGGAACTGGCCACTGGCTAGGTTCCTAGACATGGGCTCAGGCCCTGGGAGCCAGGGAAGGGTTAGTTGGGCCTGGCTGAGGTGCTGGTAAGGTAAAGTGGCCCAGCTGTGGGGAGAGGAGCTATAGGTCCTGGGAGCATGCAGATAGGGGCAGGGCGTCCTTGTCCTAGCCCCTCTGTCTCAGATTGCCCCATGCAGTCCAGCAGGGCCCTACTGCTCAGAGACCATGGTTCACAGTGGAATTAGATTGGAGGTGAGATCTGGGAGTACGGGAGGGCATCCTGGGCCAGCTAGCTCTGCTACTCAACTTGCTGGGTGACTTTGGGCAATTCCGTGAACCTCTATACCTCGATTTTCCATCTGTAAACTGGGAATAATACTCTGCTCTGCCCTCCACACAGGTTCTTTGTGGGTTAAAATAAAAGGTACACAGTATCATACTGAAGTGACACACTGCCTCCCATCTCATCATGAGTCCCCCAGAGTAAGGACCTGGCCTCTGGCTTCCCCTGCATCACCCACAGTGTTTGGGTCGTGGCTGTGTCCTGCTGTGCAGACTGAGTGAGAGGACGGGTCACAGCTGAGGCCAGCCTGCAGGGCTCTGGCAGCCAGTGAGGTTGCTGAGGAGGGAACAGCCTGGTGATGGATGATGCTGCCAGCCTTTCCCCATCTGGCAGCCTGAGCAATTTGCATAAAAACAAAGACAGCTCCAGTGGCATGAAATATTGATGCCCCGAGACTGTCCAGAGTAGTGTCTCAGTCTTACTCCGCCTGGGCCAGCTCCTGGTCCTGGTGGTAATGGCGCCTCTTGCCTGTTGAGGTTGATTCCTCAGGTGCTGCAGGGAGGGAGAGTTGCCCCGGCCAAGAGGGCCACCTGGGAGTCCCCGTAGACATGCATTAGTCTTGGGTTTCAGGTGATATGACGTTAATCAAACTGGGTTGGAAAAAACCACATTGGATCAGGTTCCGAATGGCTCAGGTTCTGGCCTGAGGAGGGCAGATGGGCGCTCCGTCCTCTCAGCAGGCCCAGGCCTCCCTCTCTGACCCATACAAAGAAACCCATTGACCAAATGGCAATCTCTCAAGAGTGACAGAGCTGGGGGGGCCGTCCCTGAGGTCTAAGATGGGGAGGGAGGAGATTATGGGGGTGCATTCTCATCAGCATCCTGGAGGGGGCCTACTAATGTCCAGCAGTCTTGTAGGGAAGCCCCCAGCTCCCACTGTTTGCAGATCCCTCTTCTAACAATGAAGCAGTGTACAAGGTTGACAGCTGGGCCCCCTGAGTCCTAAGGTGCAAAGGTGAGGTGCTTTAGGCACAGGTATGTTTTGGATCTCTGTCCTCAGAGCAGGGCCAGGACTCTGTTTATCTCTAGTTTGGCTTCTTCCAGGAGGTGGGGGTGGTGACATAAAATCTGAGCTCCCTTCTCAGCTCTGTCCCTGCAGGCGTTCCCTTCTGGCCCAGACCCCTCCATCTCCATCTGCCAAAAGAATGTGAACATTCAGCTCCAGCCAGCTTCCTACTGCCAGAGCAGGCCAGTCCTAATAGGTCTCTCCGTGTGAGCTCCTCCAGGCCACTGGCCAAGGCTTAGTCATGTTTGTATCCTCAGCTCCTGGCACACAAGCGGCACCTCAAAAATGTTAGATGAAATTAACAGGATTTTGGAGTGCAGGGTGGGGCATGACCCTGGGCTGGCCAGTAGGATGAAAGGAACATCCACAGGCCAATAACAAAGACTGTTAGCTCCTGTTGGAAAGGTTCAGTGGGAGTAGAGGGGCTTCGCCTCTTAATCCAAAAGCTCCCCACAGTGGTTGGTTGATAAGAGTAAGCCTCCTCTCTGGCCAGGTGTCCACCTTTCCATCAGAGCTACAGCAGGCTAGCATTTTGGGCTTTTTGGTTTTTTTGTTTTGTTCTGTTTTATTTTGAATTTTATTATCCTCCTATCTAAAAAGAAATACACATTCACGATAGAAAAATTGTGAAAAATAGAAGGGTATAAAGAAAACAACCATGATGTTTTCAACAAGTTGAGTCATTTCTTAACAAGCATTTATTCTAAATATGATGGCCTTGGCTGGGTTAGGGGTTGGAGGAGTGACTTCTCCCCCATTCTGTGAACAAGTGCTGCCAATCCCACACCCACCTGCCTACCCCTTGACCCACAAAGAAAACCCCTTGACCCAGCATTTCCCACACTACAGGTGGCTCTCAGTAGACGCTGGTTTAAGATTGGAACTGCTTGCTTGTTCTGGGTGGGCCCTGCAAGGTCTTTGTGAATGGGCTGAAGAACCCAGATCTGTTTGGGTCACTCTCCTTACCTGTGTTTGGTGACCCAGCACTGGAAGCACCCCACCTGATCAGGACCAGGACACTGACCAATTCCTTACTCAGACTGGAGTATGGGGGAGGGGATTGGGGGAGAAGAAAGATGGCTACATAGACGGTTGCCCTGCCCTGAAGGAAAGACTGTTAATTTAAGGTCTGTTCTGAGACCAGAGATTTAGCAATCGCTTTCAGTCTTTTCTCCACACAGCATCCCAAGTGATTATGCCAGTATCAAATCAGATCTGTCACTCCCCCCCCAAATTCTTCAATGACTCACCATCTGCTACAGGGCAAAATTGAAACTCTTTTTGTGGCATATGTGGCTTGTTGTCCCTGAATATTGGTTCTCCCGTTTCTCCTGATAACATAATTTTTGGCTAGGCAGGAAGTTGCAAGAATCAAGACCACATTTCCCAACCTCCCTCGTAGGTTAGATCAGATGACTCCCAGCAGACCCTCAGATACAGGAGCAGGCCTGGCCAACATCAGCTGATCCACAGATGCACGAGAAATCATAAACAATTGTGGTTTTAAGCCACTGAGTTTGGGGGTGATCTGTGATGTTACAATATCTAACTGATACAGTGTTCCTCTTCTAATTCCAAAACTTGGCAAGAAGGTAACAAACTACATGATCAATATATGATGGATCAGAGCAGAGACACAAAGAGAAAAGAGAGAGAATGCTAACAAGACCAAGAAGACTTGATAATAAATGAGCGGAGGGTTTACACACACACAAAGAATGTGTCAGTCAGAAGAGAAATTGGTTCAAAATTGAAGCAGAAGGAAGGAGAATCAGTCAGGTAAAAGCAGCTGAGCCCATCTGACCCCTGTCTGGTAGAGCTCATCTGGCAAGTGTTAGGAGGAGCTGGTCTGCTGATGGGTGAACCCCAATTGTGGAGATGGGCATGGCAGGCTAGAAGAGCCTAATGCCATTAAGCAAATAATTTAATTAACTCATCTTGGAAAATTCCTCAATCTTTCTATAATTCAGCTTCCATGGAGAGATTGCAATCAACTTGAATAAGTTTCCAATCCATTTGACAGTTATATTTCTCTCTGTGATTTAATTGACATTCTGGCCTTATTTATTGGTCTTCGTGTAAGCTTTGTTAGTGTGCATCAGTATCCCTAAATCTGATCAAATTTGATCGGGGATCCTGATGGAGTTTGAGTTTACTAGTCTGCAAGGATGAGGGCTAAAACCTTGTTGACAACGAGCTTATCACAATAAAAGCTACTTTTTGATGTCCAGCCAGCTGGCCTCGTGTAGCCTCTGCATTAATACCCACCTTTCTTTGCATTTCTATGGCTAATGTTGTTATCCAGGCATAAGCAAGTCTTGGGTGAGACCAGCGGACTGACTTCTCCTGGTTGGTAGAAAAAGCTGAAGGAGGGAGGCACTAAGCTTTACCTACAGATTCAAAGACCCACTACCTAATGATACCTTTCCAGTTTCCTATATCTCACTTAGAATGACAATCCTGGGACATTATTTCAGGGAGGGTCCTTCCAGACCATCTTCTCCAGCCTTCTTACTTATAGATGTGGACACTCAGGCTCAGAGAGTTTATGTAAGTCGTCCAAATTCACACAGCACCCTAAATCCTCCATATGGGAGAGCCACAGATTTGCTTTTGCTGTGGCATGGCCAATGGCTCAGGCATGCCAGCCTGAGTGCACCTCCTGGGGCAGGAGCCATACCTGTGCTTAGTACCAAGAACCTGGTGCTGTGTACGTCCACTGGGGTGTCAGTGTGTGCTGCTGACTAGCTGAGGTTTGGGGTTGGGGAATGGTCTCTAAATGCTGTTCCTTAGTCCCGGATTTGGCTGGCTGGGGCTTCCCTTCTGCCATCCATTCTGTCAAGCTGTGATCTTGGCAGGAGCAGTCCACTTACTTGTGCTTCATTACCTGTACTCTCTTTCCAACTGGTCACACTCCCAGAAGGCAATAAGAAAAGCTTTCCCAATTGGGGAGCCATGGAGATTTCGCTTTCCTTTATATTTTCTACCTCACTCCTTCCCCCCAAATATGTTCACTCTTGGCACTAATGTTGACTGAGTTCTGACAGCTGAGGAAAGCTTTATGTAGAGACATAAAGGAATGATCTCAATGTGGTTCCAGCTCTCAGCTTGGTGCAGGGAAAGAGTGCAGGGCTGGGAGTTAGAAGGCCTGAGTTCTAGTGCCCTGGCTCTGGGACGTCATTTGATTTCTTTGATACTCAGATTCTTCATCTTTAAAATGAAAATGTTGAGCTATTTAATTGCCCCTAGCACTAATATTCTGTGGTTTCATTTTGAACTTAAAAATTTCTTGACTACAGGGTTGAGAAACTGAACATCACTTCCTGATCAAGTGGGCTCTGTCCTTGGTGCTGAGATCTTGGGTGTTGCTTCATTGGCCACTGGCCAGCTTCAGGAAAGAAGAATCAACCTCAAAGAATGGACTGCTGTTGAAATTTTTGACAACCTGTAGGACTTGGGTCCTAAAATATTGCTGTAATAAGAAGGCCATTGTCTTGGGGCTTGAAGATTTTTCATAGAACTGCTGTTAAAAAATTTGATTGGTAACTCCAGGCCTGCAGGATGGTTTGGCAAAATGTCTTTCATGAATAGTCTGTATTTTGAGGGCATAACTATATATATCCTGAATTTTCTGATAATTGTCTGATTTCAAATATGCTATCTTATGGTTTCCATAAGTCATTTCAATGTCTGTAAAATTCTAATATTTTGCCATCTATACCATATTTCCAGGCTATCTCTTGGTTATGGAAGTAGTTTAAAAATCTTTTGTCCAATCATGTGTCTAGATTTCTGGCTATGCAAATATGTCTTTGGCATAGGTGTAATCTGTTTGACATCCTTGTGTTGAGATTGTAAAGCCCCCAGATGAGGACTTGCCAGGATTCTTCCTTTTTCATAACAAAACTTTTGTGACTAGAAGACATGCCTAGGTTATGATGGGACTCCCATTTTTTGAACAAGAAGGCAAAAGACTAAGCACTTTGGATGGATCATGCTTACTTAATATCACAGAATAATTAAAAAGGATAAAACATAAGACAAGTGAGATTTGGGTGTTTTCATAGCACCAGAGTGCCTGGGAGATCATTCCCTCCACCCCAACATACTTACTTGGCCAGTTGCTTTGACATTGTGTTGACACAAAAGTGGTGACAGAATGGGGGTTGCAGTTAATGAATCAGTCTCCTGATTTCAGCTGGGCGGAGGAGCTGAGTGATGGCAGGAGGCCAGTTATGACCCAAGAACAACCCCAGGTCTGTCCCAGGTATTTCCTAGAGCCATGTGAAAAAAGGTCCCACCTCAGCATGCCTTTGTGCTCGTCAAAGACTTTTGTTCCCGTCTTCCTCTTCCCTCTTGGGATTGAGCTGCCTCACTGTCCATGTTGGGGAACCCAATTCAAAGTTGATCCCAGATATTTAATTTGGGAAGTGCTTGTGTCATAGGTGGTAGCTGCAGGCTTACTGGCAGTGAGGGCTGCAGTGGGCAGGAGTGCCCATAAGGAAGGTGGTGGAGGAAGGCTGGGAGGGAAGGGAAGAATGATTGCCTGGAAACCTCAAGAAGGGAAGCAGTAATATGGGATTACGAATGTGCACTCTAGTGCCAGCTGCCTCCAGGCTCAAGGCCCGACTTAGCTGCTTAATAGCTGTGTGATCTTGGGCAGGTCAACTGACCCCTCATAAGCCTAAACATACTCATTTATAAAGGGGAGGTGTAAAAATAACATCCCCATCTCACCAGGTTGTGGTTGGAATTACGTAAGATGGTTTATGCAAAGAGTTTAGTTCAGTGACCGCAAGTGCTCAATGAAAGTTGCTCTCTTTGGTATATCTGTGTGATGTACATACAACATGTGGCTTGCTTGAGAACAACAACCAAGTAATTTAACATCCAAGCTATCTGTCATCTCCCTCCTGTCTTCTTGGACTAGGAGGTTGTTGAATTTGGTCTTGCAGTTTCTGTTCTTCCTCCAGGATGCGTTAGTGATCTTGTCACATCTTGTCATCTTCCAGGTGGCTGCCCACAGATTGGAGATTTGATCCACAACTTGCCTGGTGCAAACAGAGTTGTTGACTTTGTACCTGGAGGGTTACCTCAGTGGAGGGCTGTCTCAACATCCACCTCATCGCAGTCCTCAGGGGTGTTTTCCATCCTCTGCGAATCTAAACATGACTCTGATGCCTTTGCTAAACATTCACAATTTCTTGCATGCCTTCAGGAGGCAAGGCAAAGGGGCCAGCTAGTTATGAAACGTAGCTCCTAAAAGCCCTCTTTAATTATTTCCTGCTCAATCAGATATGACTTTTCATCCTTCCATCAAACAAGGCACCCTAATTGTATGGTTATAGTGGATCTTTTAAAATAAAGACGACAGTTAAAAAATGCTTCTCTCTTCTCATTGTGTCCTGTTACTCTGTCATTCAGCTGGGTGGAAGGGGGTGGCTGCAGGGGTGGAAGTGATGCCACTTTCCCCCTTCTTCCTCCTCTTTTTCCTTTTATAAAGGGGGAATGTTTTCCTGTTTCCATCTTTCTCTGGCACCAGCTTTTATCACTACACAACTGAGCGTGTGTTTCTTTTGCTCTGTTCTTCTGGTCTGATGACAAAATTTGCCTGGGAGGATTTCTATCTAATTTTCAGGTCCTTCAGCTATCCTCTGTAAGCTTTAGGTGGCATCCCTCTTACCTGAGGATTGGTGCTGCCTTGATGCAGCCGGTGACAACAGCAACAACAAGAAAGGACAATATTAATTAATAAGAGCAGATACCTCAATCATGCTAACTGTGCTGGCCACTCCTTCTCAGTTGCCTTTGCTGGTCGCTCCCAGGTCCCCAGAGTTTAATGTGGGAGTGAGCCAGGGTACAGCCTTTGACCTTCTCTTCTCTATCTACATTTGCTTTCTTGGTGGTCTCATTCAGCTTTAAATATCTTCTACATGCTCCTGACTTCAAAAGCATCTCCAGCCCAGACTTCTCTCCTGAACTCCAGGCTTGTATATCTAACTGCCTACCCTATATTTCCACTTGGATGTCTAATAGCCATTTTAAACCTAACACGTCCACAACAAATCTTCTGATACTCCCCATCAAACCAGCTTCTCTTGGCATCTTCCCAATCTCAGTAAATGGCAACTCCATTTTTCGGTTGCTCAGACCAAAACATTTGGCGCCTTCCTTGACTCTCCATTTTCTCATTTTCTACCTCTAATCTAGGGCAAGTCTTAGTGCTCCACCTATAAAATATAGCCAGAATAGGACCTTACCATGCCACTTCTGCTGTTCCACCTTAGTTCAAACCATTACAATCTTTCACTTGGATTATTCCAGTAGCTTCCTAACTGGTCTCCCTGCATTTGCTCTCAATCCTCTGAAGTAAAGTCTCCAAACAGCCAAAGTGACTCTGCAAAAACATAACTTATGTCTCCTCTGCTCAAAACCCTCCAATAGCTCCCATGTCACTCAGAGCACAGGTCAAAGTCCTTTCAATGACTATAGGTCCTTACGTAATCCGGACCTCACTGCTTCTCCAGCACTGTCCCTCTTGCTTACTCTCTTCCACTTTGGCCTCCTTGCTGTTTCACCTCAGGGCCTTTGCACTTGCTGTTCCCTCTCTTTAGAATACTTGTCCTCCAGATGTCTGCTCAGGCCACTTCCATCAGGCTATCCTTGGCCACTTTTCTAAGATTGCAATCCTCACTCCAGCCCTATCCCTCGCCTCCTGCTCTATTGATCTCCTTAGCACTTAGCTAAGCACTAACACATTTATTTTGTTATTGTCTATTCCGTGAGGGCAGGAGGTTTTTTTTTTTCTGTTTTGTCTGCTAAACCCCCAGTGCCTGGCACAGAGTGGGCCTTTGACAGATATTTCTTGATTGAACTACTCTAAGATTATTATATTTACTAACTCATTTAATTTCTACAATGGCTTTATGAGCCCTGTTTAGTACATGGGGAAACGGAGGCACAAATAGGTTAAGGAAATGACCCAACATCCCAGGGTCAGTATTGGGATTTAATTCTAGGTGGTCTGGGTCTATGTGCTGCACCACTAGGCTTCGCTGCCAGGGTGTGATATGTGGTTTTCTGTCCCTGTGGTTGGAAGCTGTCACGGTACAGGGACTCAGCATGGGTTGGTCACTGTGATAGTCAGCTCGGGCTGCCATAACAAAATACCACAGACTGGGTGGCTTAAACAACAAAAATATATTTTCTCACAGTTCTAGAAGCTAGAAGTCCAACATCAGGGTATCAGCATAGTGCGGTTCTGGTGAGGGCTCTCTTCCTGGCTTGGAGACAGCCGCCTTTGTCCTTATGACCTCATTTAACCATAATTACCTCCTAAAAGATCTATTTCCAAATACAGTTACATTGGGGGTTGGGGCTTCAATATGTGAATTTTGGGAGGACACAATTCAGTCCATAGCAGCCACTTTCTGGATTGAGTGGCCTGAGGTCCAGGAAAGGGGTTTCTTACAGAGTCAGCCAGGCAGCAACTGCTCATTTGGTTTCATAACAACAATTGATAGGAGGCTCCCGCTGCACTCACAACTCTGTCTGCGGCAACAAGAGGTCTCGCTGGACATCAGCTAATTACTGCGGTTACCATGTGCTAGACACTGGGCTAAGTGCTTTCCATGCACCACTTGCTTTAATCCTCTCAACAAACCTGTGTGCTAGACGCTGTTCTTTCCACATTTTATGAATGGGGAAACCGAGGCTTGAAGAGGTTGGGTATGCTGCTGCAGGCCACATAGATGGTGAGCGGCAGAACCAGGCTGTGGACATGGATCTAACTCCAAAGCCAATTCTCTTTGAGACTCATTTATTTTGGAGAATAAATTAAATGAAGTTACAAGACTACAGTTATTTTTCAAGTATAATTTTTATTGTAACAACTGCCTTAAATAAATCTTCTCTTTAAAAAGCATTGTCTTGTCTATTTGCTAGTATATAGTCTACATTTATTAGTGATGAAAGTGGATTGGTCAAGATTATGGGACTTTAAATCTGTTTTTCCCTGAAATGTAACATTTACTAAAAGGTTACCAAAAACTAAGAGAAAGTCAGGGTAATGTGGTAGAAAGACCTTGAGCAATCAGGAGTTGAGTGATCTTTCTATGCCTCTAGTGTAACCCTGGACTGGCCACACCCCCTCCCTGGGCCTTTCCATAAGAGAATGAAAGAGCTGACCTCTGGGGCCTTTCCCATGCTGTGTGCTCTAGGCACCTGCAGCTCCACTGAAGCCAGCTGGTGGTGTCACTGTCTTTCTGAAGCCGATGTGTGTGTGCTGGACTTTCCCAATAGCGGTGTGTGGGAAGCAGGGGTGGGCCCTCCCACTGGTCCTGCTGCCTTGAAGTGGGGGCTCAGGATGTGTGCGGACGGGGCAATCAGAGAGCCAGGCAAAGGAAGGAATGGCTTAAGGCTGAGAAACTTCTCTGTTCTCCCCCTGGGTGCACAGGCCCAGGAGCAGAAGTAGGGAGGCTGAGGGGTAAGTCTTGGGGTCCCAGGAATAAACAATTCTGTTCTGGAAGAAGTGAGGCACAGCTGCTGTGTGCTAACACTGATGTCAGATGAAATCCTGCCCTTGCTCCTCCCCTACATGCTCCCCAAGAGGTTGTCCTCCAATGATAACATCTGTGACATCTGCATCCTACTGCCCCCCCGCCATTATTACATGTGATCCTTACCATAGCCATGCAAGGGACATGCTGCTGCCTTGATTTATACCTTAAGCTATAAGACTTTGGCTCAGCTGATGGCTACATACTTGGGTCACTTCCTCTAGCAGGCCAGCTGCCCCTGGTCTTTCACTGTTTGTACCAGTCCCGCCAGCAGTCCTTTCTTACCTCCCTCAACCTGTCTGCTGAGCTGACGCTTAAGCTGGAGTGATACTTAACTGAACCCACCTCCAATGCAAATGTTCACTCAAAGAAGACAAACACAAAACACTTGCCTTTAACTGCTCACAGTTTTCTTTGAGGAATAGGAGCAGGTGGAGAAAATGGGAGGGCACCAGGGAGGCTGGGGCCTCGGGCTGCCTGTCCTGGCTTCTGAGCCAGGGCCTTTTACCAACAAGGACAGCCCTCAGCTTCTCAGGACAGGCTCTGGTGAGCAAGTTTGCTATCAAGGTATTTTCCAGTGCTGGAAGAAGTCAGCACTGGCCTGGGGATCTGGCCACCTTCCCTCTCCTGCCACCTCAGGTCACAGGTAAAGGTGGCCTGGACTGACTTGCATTATTTGGCTCACAGACCTGGGTGTGCTGGGGTCAGCAAAGGGGAGTCCACTGGGCTAGGGCACTGGGACTGGTGGGCAGTCGAGGGAGAGGGCCAGAGTGAGGGCGTGGGAGGTGACTTAGGGCCCAAGGACCCATCAGAAGAGAAAAGGCAGTTCTGAATAAGCAGGCTTCTGGTTCCCTCTCCCTGGCAGAGCAGGCTGGACCCTGCCTTTCCAGGCCATCTCTGCCTACCCGTGGTGAGTGGAGGGAACTACAACTGCTCTTCTCCACTCGCCCTGCTGAAGCCCACTCCTGGCGGCCTGGGCCTAGGGCTGCCAAATAATATATAGGACACCCAGTTAAATTTGAATTCCAGATAAACAGTGAAGGATTTTTTTAGTATAAAAATGTCCCATGCAATATTTGGGACATACTTACAGTAATAAATGATTCATTGTTTATCTGAAATTCAAATTTAATTGGACATCCTGTGTTTCTATTTGTGAGGCTCCTGTGGGTCTGCTTCTTCTGGACAGCCTCAGTGGGAGCCTTCAGTGCACACTACCCTCAACCATGCCTAGGTACTCACAGGGCAAGGGAAGAGGGCCAACTCTGCAGGTATCTCCAAGGCCTTTCTGAGCCCTAGAATGCTTTATCCACTTGGTAGGTGGGCAGGTGGTAGCCTGAAATTCCACTATCAGTCTTTGGCCAGTTAATAAAAAGTAGTGGGGAGCTGACTGGATTGGAAGGCAGAAGCTCTGAGTAGGAATTTGACTGCAATTTATCTATCAGCTGCATGGGGAAGAGCCTGTGTCCTCACCTGTGAAGTGAATACAGTAAGACTCATTTCACAAGCTTACTGTAAATATCAAAAGATGCAGTATATGTAAAAGCCACTTGATATATAAAAAGTTCTCAATAAATATTAACAGATACCATCTTTAGTGCAAAAAGCAGAATGTCGTGGAGAACCTACAATGCCCTGGGCAGGTGATGAGCCCACCGAAAGGGAAGAAGGTGGCAAGGAAGGGGTAGCCTTCTGGGGGTAGGCTCTGCCTCTCACCACAGCCCTTACATTGCTGCTGCTATTCTGGGCCCAAGAATGGCTTAGCATTTACCCTGCCTTCTGTTGTCTGGAAGCCAGGCCACCAGGTGGGAGGTGGGGAGCAGGAGCAGGAGGCCAGGGAGATGGAGGGACTTGAGAACTGGGAAGGAGTGGCAGAGAGTCCAGGAACATCAGGACTCGGCCATGATATATATTGGGGCTGGGAGGAAGTTTGCAGGCACTCATGGCTCCTGAGAAGATGGAAAGAACCATCTTTTAATATATATGAGTGCCAGTATTGGGTGAGGATTACATTGTGCTTGCTGTGAGAAAACACCATCTCCACTGATGCCAGCGACAAATACAGGAGACATACCAAAGTAAGAAGATGAAAACTGTAAGAAGGGTCTGGTTGTGTAAATACAAAAAAAATATCACCGAACACTTGCCATTTGTGCCTAATTACCATGTATCGCAGAGATGGCAATAAAGTTCATTGCATAAGCATTTTGCTTGACTCTTAAGTCATGATACCCTGTCCAGGCAGCCTTAGCCTTTAGAGCATCAAAGGAGCTCTCTCATCTGGTAGTCCATAGCTAATGGCGCATTGTTCGTGCTGAGCATTTGCTTTTTAATAGAAAGTGGCAGCCTAAATGTAAATGATCACAAGAGAATTAGTCCTGAGCCTTTTCTCTAAGGGATTTTATAGTTTTCATCATATCCCCAAAGTGACCCAGAAAAGTTAAGTACCAGTACCCTGACCATTCTGTTTACCCTCACTGGGCAAAACTGGCCCTTCTGGGTCATTTCTGTGTCCTTTAGTTCATAAGGACAAAGAGGCTTTCTTATCTCTGAGGTGTGGTCCTCCCTGACCTGGCCTCTGCCCACACCCTGAGCCTTTGCAGTGACTATTCTAGGGTGCAGTAGGGGCCCATGTGGGTTAACTGTAGCTCTGGCTTTCGGTGAGGGGAGAAGGACCACCTGAGGGAGATGGGAGGATGTGTTAGTTTCTTTCTCTAGCAAACAGATGTTCAAAGGCATTTTCCATGTCCCTAAACTTAACCTGTCAAGCAGAATGCAGGATAGGAGCCAGATGGGAGACTGCAAATTTGGATCTGGCCGTCACCATCCTGGCCCCCCCTGCCTGATGTGACTGACAGGTAAGCCAGAGATGTGCTCTCCTCAGGAGGGGATCCAGAGGAGAGGGGGAAACAGTGTCAATTTCTACCATATGCTTTTTATTTTTCTAAGACATTAAGCAGAGTTTCTTCCCAGTGAATTTCCTTAACAAGGATAATTTAAAGCCTTGGAAAACATTCTTGTCCTATTTTAATTGTATAAAGACTTTCTGTGCTGGAAGGGAAAGCTGAGAGAGAGAGAGAGAGAGAGAGAGGAGAGAGGAGAGGGAGGAAGAGAGAGAGGGAGGGAGAGGGAGATTGAGACGGGGGTGGGGAGAAGGGAAAAGCAAGGTGGGAGAGTGGAAGCAAGGAGAAAAGAGGAGCGAGAGAATGGGAAAGGACGGAGGAGGAGGGAAGAAGAGAGAATGCATTTAAGGAATTAAAGAGGAGCTTTTTCCTTGAATGACTTTTCTCTCCCAATTTTCTTCGCTCCCAGTTTGCTGCTACCCGCAGCTCACCTTGCAGAGATTAATCACCTGAGGGCTCAGGGAAAGGAGCCTGTGGCTTTTCTCCAGTGTCACATTCCCTCTGGTTCCAGCCCTCGGTGCCTGCCAGTCTGTAGGAGGTTTCTTTGATGATGGGGCGTCTTGCACGGGGGCATCGGAGGTGAGGGAGCAAGGCAAGGAACGGTGCTGGTGGGTCCAGGAGCTCAAACTGTGGCGCCTGGGTTCGGGTACTGTGCCCAGCTGGAGCGCCCATTGGTGGGAGGTGCAGAGACCTCCTCAGCTCTGCATCTTCACCTCTTTTCTGGCACTTCCCTCGTGAAAGCAGGACCTGGCCAGCTTTCTGACCTCAGCATCTCTCTTCAACCCCACCCGTTGCCTGAACCCCCTCCCAGTCTCCTGTCAGCCCTGACCTCAGGGCTGAGGGGTTCTGGTGGCTCCACCCTCGCCAGTGAGCTTGGTCCCCTTGTAGAGAGAAACAAAGAAGCACCTATGGTGGGAGCTGAGGAGCAATCCATAGATCTTTTATCTTCTTCTGAGATGAAGCTTGAATTTCTCCCTGTGCTATCCTAAGAAGTCCCTGTTTCTGAGAGAAAAAGTCACCCTGGGGAAACTGAGGCAATTATGAGCCATTCATTGTACATCAAAAACATTCCATGATGCTTTATTCCTTTGGCTGGCAGGCAAGGAGTGGCCAGGAGCCTCCTGTTTCAGCCTCTGGTCAGCACTGACTAGACACCTCTCTGTCCTTCCAAACCAGAGGGTGAGCAAGTCCCTGGGTTGCCCTCAGGCAGGAACAGGGCCCCATGATGTCCTGATGTCACATTTACCTTGCCTTTAGTGCCTCAGAGGACAGATGGAGAACTGGGTCAGGGGAGGGCAGAAGGGAAGAAAACATTGGGAAAAATCTTCCAGATGGGAGCTCTGTGAGGGCAGGGACTGTGCCCTAGTTAACTCTGGACCCTCAACTCCGAGCAGCACCTGGCAGAGGGAAGATGCATAAGGATGGTTGACAATCCAGTGACTACATGAGACCTTGGTCTGCTTCTCTGAAAAATCTTTGAGTCTCATCTAGCACTGACATTCTCTGATTTCACGGAAGAGAGTTGTTCTGAAGAAGAGTCTATTTGCCTAAAGCTCTGGGGGTGGAGTTTAAAAATTAGCACCATCCTTATTTGGGAAGGTGAGAGTTTGATTATTCATGCATTCAACAATGATGTATTGAGCATCTGCTTTATGCTAGGCATTGTGTGAGGGGCTAGAGTTAAGTGATGAGCAAGGAAAACAGGGCCTTTGACCCTGTGAAGGTTATAGCCTAGGCAGGGGGGTAGGGTTTGGCCAAATAGTATTACAGATGGATAATTTTGGACTGTGATGGGTGTTTTGAAGGCAAAGCTCAGGAGGTTGAGAGAAAGATTATTAGGGAGAACAGGGGGCTCTGGTCTAGTGTGGGTGCTACTTTCTTGAAGGAGCAATGTTTGAAAGAGGTGAGGAAGGGTCGGGAGGAGTCAGGCAGGTGAAGGGGACCGGGGGAGAAGAGAACTGCAGGCAGAGAGAAGCCTGTGGTCGGGGGCTCCTCAGTGGAGGGGAGCTGGAGAAGTGTGAAGGAGGCTAGTGTGGCTAGAAGGCAGAGCGAGGGGAGATGATACACAGTGGTGAGGCCGAAGGTGCAGATGGTGCAGAACCTTGCAGGCTGTGGAAAGTAAGGATTTTGTTCTAGAAGAAACAGGCCATTCAAGGGTTAGAAGCAGGACAGTGACATGATCAACACATTGACTGTGGGGAGGACAGTGGTTGGGAAGAGGGAAGGGTGCATATGGGCGACCAGTTAAGAGGCAAATGCAATGGCTCCCATGGTGATGGTGGCAGTGGCGATGTGGAAGGATGAGTGAATTTGAGAATTATTTAGGAGATAAATTGCCAGGCCTTGAGAATGAGATGGATTGGATGAAGGATGGATGATTCCTAGCACAGGAAACCTGCTGACAACTCACTCTACAAAGGTGTTGGGAGAAGCTGGGTGTGTCAGTGAGGAGGCTTTCTGTGGTAACAGAAAACCTAACATCTGGAGGAAAGGTGGCACCAAGGTTGGCTAATTTAGCAGCTTCACAATGTAGTGAAAGAACCAGGTTCTTTCCAGCTTTCCACTCTGCTTAGGGGTTTTGTCCTTAAATTATTCCCTCACAGTAGAAAGATGACTGCTGAAGCTCTGGACATAATGCCAGTCATGAGTATATCTCAGCAAGGAAGAGGCAGTGTCTGTTTCTGTACCTCCTTTTAAGTGACCTTTTCCTAATCCCTACCCATTCCCATAAACTTCCCTTCATGTTTCCTTGGTCAAAACTGGTTCACACGAGGCCGGGCGCGGTGGCTCACGCTTGTAATCCTAGCACTCTGGGAGGCCCAGGCGGGAGGATGGCTTGAGCTCAGGAGTTCGAGATCAGCCTGAGCAAGAGCGGGACTCCCCCGTCTCTACAAAAATAGAAAAATTAGGCAGGTGTGGTGGCGTGTGCCTGTAGTCCCAGTTACTCGGGAGGCTGAGGCAGGAGGATCGCTTGAGCCCAGGAGTTGGAGGTTGCAGTGAGCTATGACGACGCCACTGCACTCTAGCCAGGACGACACAGTGAGAGCCTGTCTGTGTGATTGTTCGGGGTCGTGGTAGCCGGGGCCTGTCTGCGCCCGCAGTGTGTCCTGGCTCTACTTTTCCGCAGCTGTGCTGCAGAGATAAACCTTGGCCCGCGCCTTGGGGCCTTGGGAGAGGAAGTCCATACGCTCCTGCAGGATGTGGGAGCCCTGCAGGCGCCTTCCCAGCTGCACAGGGCCGGCCGGACCAGCAGAGGTCACTGCGTGGGTGAAAACGGGGCGCGGACCCTGCGCAGAGCCCAGTCGGCGGCCCCGGCGTCCTTGCGGAGCCGCTTTCCTTCCTGCCGCAGTCCTCCCAAGGCTGGGCTTCTGGAGAGGGTCATGGTTCTTGTAGCCGAAGGGAGGCCCGGGTGCCAGGGAGCGGCCGCTGCGCTGTGCAGGGCGCTGGGGCAGTGCGGTGCCGCGGGCCGCGCGCTCCCCTGACGTCCTGCCAGTGGTGGCCGCCGCACTGGCGCTCTGCGGGAGCCGGCCTGAGATTTTCCTCTCCCGGTCACAGTCCTGACTCCGCCAGCAGGCGGGTGGGGGGCGGTGGGGGGATATGGGGAGGTGGGCGGCCCGGACCAGAGGCCACCAACCATACCGGGACTTGTGCTGCCAGGAACGCTGGGATCCCCAATGTCATCCCAATCCAGTAACCACAACCTGCATGTGGAGGGTGGGGACAGTGGCTTGGGGGTTGAATTTTAGAGCAGGCATACCCGGGACCACTGGAAGAGGCCATGTAGCATGGGGGCTGAACATGCAGACTCCGTTACCTGCCTGCCTGGGTTTGAACCCTGCCCTTCCCACCTCTAGCTGGGCACCTTGGGCAAGGTATCCCACATCCCTGTCAGCCTCCTCACCTGTACAAGGGACAGTGATAGTACCTGCCTCATGGGGAGCTGCGAGCCTCGATGAGTTACTGCTGCATGTAGAGGGCTTGGGGCAGAACCTGGCACAGGGTCAGTGCTATGTGTAAGTGTCAGCTGTTGTTATTATTAACCTCAGTGTCCTTCCAGTCACATATAGTCTTCAAAGGTGAGGTGAGGCTCCTTAAGTCAAGCTCAGGGCTGCCTCCAGAACCTTCAGTGTTCCTCACTGTGGCAGGAATGGGAGCCCTGAGCTCTCAGAGGCTGCTTTGGGGCCTCCCCCACAACCCAAATGCCCACCCACTCCTAGGCCTCATGCCAGAGAATGGTCCTGACCGAGCATTCTCTTGCTGCTCTTTATAGCTCAGTAAGGTTCAGCCGTCTCACTTCCAGTGAAGCTGTGAGCCCTCCCTCGGTGCCCCTCAGTTGTCCCCATTCCCTTGACAGATTCTAGGTGAGGTCAGGAGAGACCAGAGCCTTTGTTGAGAGGTGCAATGAAGTCTTGTGTGTTTGGTCACATCCCTGGTTTCTGCAGACAGGCCCAACCTCTGGCCATGTCCTTAGAGGACTCTGCAGGTTCCTCCTGCGGCTGTAGCTCCCCAGCCCTCCCTGGTGACTGTGTCTCCTGAAAGGGCTCTTTGTACACATGGCCATCTGGGAAAAGATTGGCAGTTGGGGTGCCCCCGCAAGTGCCTGCTAACATCTCCCAGCCCCCGGGTGGGTGTGGGCCATCTCGCCTCCCAGGAGCACACTGCTCCACTGCAGACCAGATTCCTGAGCTCCCACGCACTGCCAGTCTCACCAACACTGGGCTGCCCGCTCCCTGCAGGGTGTGACAGGAGGAGCCCTGGGCTGGGGGTCAGGACACCTGGGTTCTGGCCCAGGCTCTGCCATTTGCTGGCTGGGTGTCCTTGGGCAAGTCACTTTACCTCTCTGATCTCAGGACCTTCATTTGTAAAATGGAGATAATGGAAGCCGTCCCGTCAGAGGTTCTGCAGAGACTGTGCACGCAGGTATTGATAGGAATAAATGGTGAAAATAGTTTGCTATAGTTCCTGTTGAGTTACTGAGCTGTCATCAGACTCTCTGCACTGGTCACTTCTGTGCACAGCCAAGCAGAGCGGGTGAGGGGGACACTGATGAATGAGGACCTTGACCTTAGGGAATCTTCACCCCCACCACTTTATTGGAGAAGCAGAACACACATTTCTGAGGATGGAGAAATGTACAAATATAGACTTCAAAGAAACCCACAAGCATGGTTTAAATATCCATCTATAAACACATAAAACTTTCCAAACTAACAACAGCTGGAAGTGCAAGTGCTCCAGGATTCTGGATTTCTTAAATTCAGGAGTCAGTAGTCTAGGAAGTTTCCTGGAGGAATAAACAGGTTTTTTTTGGTTTGTTTGTTTTTTGAGACAGGGTCTGGCTCTGTTGCCTGGGCTAGAGAACAGTGGTGTCATCATAGCTCACTGCAACCTCAACCTCCTGGGCTCATGCGATCCTCCTGCCTCAACCTCCCGAATAGCTGAGACTACAGGTGCATGCCACCACTCCAGGTTAATTTTTCTATTTTTTGTGGAGATGGGGTCTTGCTATGTTGCCCAGGGTGGAAACAGGTTTTTTAAGGAAAGAGGTACAGAAAAAAGGGTAGTGGATTGCTGTGATGGTAGTGACGATGGCGCTCCAGACCAGGACAACCAAATTTATAGTCAGTTGAAGGTAGGAGAGATTTGGTAGTAGCTCCTTGTATATTGAGATGCTGAAAGAATGGATGATGTATAAGGAATGGTGAGCAGGTCTCCTCAGCTGGGCTGTCAGAACCAGAGTTGAGATGGGAGGGTAGACAAATGGGTGGGCTCATCAAGGTAGCACCCTCACAGGATCCAGCTCAGTATGGCCCCCTGTCCCTGGGAAATGGACTCTGAGGCCAAGATTTGCAAGTAGAAGGTTTATTGGGCAGGGAACTTGTTATCATCACTTCTGAGGGATGGGGCAGTGGGGGAGGTTGTATGGTGATGTGATTGCAGCAGAGGTCTCAGCTGACCACATGAGGAGTTCTGGAGCTGGGATGGCCCTTCCAAGAGGTTCCTATTTAAGGCTGGGAAGCTAAGGCCTGTATGTCCCCTCATTGATCAGTTATTGGATGTGGGCTGCCCTTGGGTGTAGCCTTACGAAGACTGCTCCCTTCTGTGGAGGGCAGTGACTGGAGAGGGACTCGGCTGTAAGCTACCAGCAGGCAACATGCCCAGCAACTGTGGGAATGAGTGCCTCCATCCTGAAGGAGAGGTCCAGGTAATGCACCCACGATGGAGGCAGGAAGGGCCCCAGCAGTGTCTGATGCACCTGCCCAGGCTACAAGACCAACACTAACTCTCAGACTTTTCTATGGCAGGATGATTTGGCCCCTTTCTATAATATGTACTTTTATTGAAAGTTAGAGGTAGAAGTGAGTTTTGAGATCATTTAATACAACAATTCTCAGCCTGGGTGATGGGTACCTTTCAGAATCATCCAGAGTCTTTTTCAAACCACTGTCAGTAGCTTCTGATGTGTGCCAACCCTCTGCCACTCCACTAAGACTAAACTCCAAGCTCCTTGAGGTTGGGGCTCTCTCTGTCTTGCACAGCAGTGAATGAATGTTTGGGGAAAGAATGAATGTGACCTCTGCCCTCATCCTCATCCTCATCTCTTGCCACTATCTTGGTTGTTTTCTTTACTGCAGTCATTGTGATCTCCCTGCCTTTGCACAGACTGTCTAGAACTCTCTCCCACCTTCTTCCTCTGACTTGCTGCTATTTGTCCTTCTGGATCCAGTTCAGTTATTCTTCCTTCCCCCTGGAATAGGTGCTCCTCTTGTGATTAAAGGAGTTAATGCATATACAATGTTCAGAACAGGGCCAGACACGTGGTGTGTTCTATATGGTGCTAGGTATTGCTATTACTCCGTTTCTTGGTGCACTATGCTGAGCACAATCCTAAAATGGACCTTGCTTTGTTTCAATGGCTTGTTTACTTGTTTATCTCCACAGTGATCTGTAAGCTTTTGGCAAGCAGGTACCATATCCTTTATTTTTGTACTCACAGCATCTAGCACAGTGCCTGGCACGTAGTAGGTGCTTAATATATGTGTGTAGAATGAGTGGAAGAAATAGGCGTCTAGGGATACAGCTTGAAAAAACCTATTTTAAAGTATTTTTAATAAGGGGCTAGCTGGGTGAGATTCACTGACAGTGGCCATTTATTGGACACCATTGTTGCACAATAAATACTGAATATTGGATGAATGAATCGATACATGGATGGATGGATATTTGGACAGGCAGATAGGTAGATGGGTAGATGGGTGGAGAGATGGATTGATGGATGGATTTTACCCTGTGTGGAAGAAGTCCAGGATTTGCAAGAGTCTGGGCAGAGGGGAGAGTGGGCAGGAGAGGGCTTTTATAGTTCACAGAGGCCAAGCCAACTAGGTGTGAATAGGGGAGGGGCATCTGAGGAAGGCTCCTCCCGTCTTGCCTGGGTCAGGCTCCGGAAAGTGCTGCTCCTGCATGTTCCCACCTGCAAGGAGTGTGTCTGCAGAGTAGGTGCTGGGCAGCTATTGCTCATTCTGACACATCCCTGAGGTCAGTATAAAGGCAGGCAGGATGGAGGCGCCCAAGGAGCTGAGGTAGGGGAGGAAATGGGCTGTTGGTGAGTGGGCTTTACTGGAGAAGACCAGGGGACTTGCAGCCAGAGGCAATGGTCCCTGTTCCTCAAGGTGGTTGGCAGAGAATTCCCAAAGGAAGGGAATCAGAGCAAGTGAGAACCACCCTATAAGAGGGTGGAGGGTCTGTCACTCCAGAGAGCATGGCTGAGTGCAGGTCTGCATCAGGTTCCAGGGAATTCTTGTTCCAGAAAAACCTGACTTTTTTTCTGTTGGTCAGGTAAGCAGGTATTTGGTCATTTAAAGTTTGGTTGATAGGCAGAGATAGTTTGCCAACAGTTGGGTTGGTGAGTCGGGTTGGTAGGTAGGGGTGTGTTCTGCATGCACCTTGCTTGCTGAGGTGAGTACTGAGTGCTGTGGGCAGTGGGAGTCAGTCAAGAAAGAGGAGAGAGAGGCATGGTCCCTGCTCTGGGAGCCTCCACCAATGCTTGTTAATGGGGTGGTTCTGCACCCTTGGAGACAATTGGAAATTTGATGTGTATTCCGGGGTGGGTGGTTGTTGTAATAGTACTGCAGAGAGGGGTTGGGGAGGGGCATAAAGGGCCTGGAGCCAAGGAGGCCAAGTGTCCTGCGATGAAGGACAGTCCTGCATAACCAAGAATTATCTCACTCCAAAGGCCAGAAGTGCCCCCTTTGAGAAATACCGTGCTTAGCAAAGGGAACATTTTACAGTAACGATTTGAAAGGTTTGTCCCTAGTCTTGCTCCCCTCTGCACACCCAGACCTCTCTTCCTTCCTTCTCTTCCCTTCTGAAAGACACTGGAGTTGCTAACTTTGAAAGTTCATGGGGAGGGAGGTGGCAAGCAAGTGAGAAGTAGCAACACCATCTGCCTGTGGGGCTGGCTCCCTCCTGCAGTGGGAGGTTGGACCTCAGGGCTGGAGAAGGTGGGCTTCTGGGAGGTGCTTGGGGGAGAATCCTCCCCTATGTGCATGCTCACGACCTCAGGAAGCCTTCCAGCAGGAAGTCAGGAGCCTGCGGGATGAGGCGCCCAGCTTGGCTATGAAGGAAGGCAGCACCCCAAATGCTGCCTGGATCCAGCATGGGCTCCAGATCCACCCCACCCCCAACCCCATCTCTCGGTCCCTTCCCTCATCTCAGGACTGGGTTGTCCCAGGCAGGCAGGGAGGGAGGGAGCCCTGTGGGAGGCTGCTTCTCCCAATACCACATGTCCTGGAAGGACAAATATAAAAATATAAAAAGTCTATGGTCTTGGGGCCAGATCACATGTATCACATGGCTGGTTGGCCTGTCACCTTGGCTGTTGAATTGTCGAATTGTTGGTTTCTGAGAATGTTGAGGCACTGGCTGAAGCCAGGACCAGGGGAGAACTGGTTTGGCGAGAATACTACCTCTGTCTGTAGAGTTCATCCTTATGTGCTCTCCTGGAGATGCCCTCCAGCCCCATGCTGTAGGTGGGGAGGTACCATCCTCAATATCCATTTTTCAAACAAGGAAACTGAGGTCCAGATCCATGCCTGACTAGTGATGCTGTGACTCTGACTCCTAGTCCAGTGCTTGCTCCTCTACAGAATGATCAAACTCTTTCCTTACAGGCCGGGGGCTGGTGCTGCCACCCATGAGGAGGGAGCAGTCACCCCAGAGGACTTTTCCTAGGAGTGCTTTGTGGAAGTTTGTGTGGAAGGCTCAGCGTCCTCTGCTGCAGCCCCCAGAGACAATGTGTGAGTAAAAAGAGACGTGCCCATCAGGGCTGATCCAGGGGCCAGGCACTGGATTGGGCACCCTGCAGGACTGGAGACAATATCTCAAAATTATCCCAGAGGTGGCAGCTGACCTCTGCAATGACAGGCAGCTGAGCAGCTTGCAGGAACTTGGTGAAGCCCTGGCAGGCCAAATCCCTGCGTGTCTGGGAGGCAGCCAGGGAGGGAGAAAAGGGAAGCTCAGCCAGGCTTGGTGAAGAGGGTTCTGGGGCTGCTGGGCTCCTTACCAACCACTCTGCTCACACCCCCTCACCAACACTGGGCACCTCAAAGGGCCAGGATGGGGGTGCGCTGCTCAGACCACCTCGGGTCCCCCTGGCAGTCAGGAGCCTCTACCCCGGCTTCCTCGAGAACTCTGCTTAATGCCCATAGATTGCCTTGGGGCTCCCCTGGGTCTCTGCTGGCCCAGCAGCCTGGGCCAGGATGAAAGTGAAGCTGTCAATAATTCATGCTCTAGCTCCCCCTCACTTCCCCTGCTTGGCTGGCTGTAAATATTTCACAGGTTTCAGGGGGCAGAGATGGCCGAGCAGAGACTCCCAGGATGGGGCTTGAGGAAACCTCACCCTTTCCTAGAGCCCCTGACCATGCCCCTGGCAGGAAGGGAGGCCAGCTTGGGGAGTAGTGGGTTGTCTGGGCTGGCCTTGCAGTCTCCGGTGGGGATTGGGTATAGCCGGTCCTAAGGAGAGGTGGCAGGGGTGCAGCCACCCTGGAGCAGCCCTGGAGGTTGTTTTCAACTCCACCCTCTCCCTCTCCTCCCACCTCTGAACCTGCCTTCTCCACATCGCCTGCCCTGGTTCAGGCCTTGGCCTTCTTCCTGGACGATTGGCCCAGCCACTCTGACCACACACAGCCTGACAAATCTTTCTAAAACAGAAATCTGAACTGCCACTTTGTTTCAGAGCCTTCATAAGCTCCAGGTTACCTCCAAGGGCAACACACAGGCCCTGCATAACTTGGTCCCCGGCCTTTCAACCTCATTCCCAGCCCACTCAGCCAACCCCCTCCTGCTGTGGTCCTCTCACTACTTCCTGCACCCCTCAGCCCTCTCCCACCCTCTAGCCTTTGTTCTAGTTGTACCTCTGCCAGGTGGGCTACCAGTCTCAGGGCTGTGTGTATCTCCAAGCTGTTCTGGGGGTCACTCTGCTGCTCTGGGGCCAGCCCTACTGTCCTATATAACACCAAGCGGAGACACATGACAGACCTGGGTCCAGTTTCCAGCTCTGCCAATTGCCTATCTGTTATTGTGACCAATGTCATATTCTTTTGTACCTTGGTGTGTGCCTCTATAAAGTGGGAAATAAGGACTAACATGCACAGCCCAGCACAGAGTAGGTGCTCCAGCCATGCTAGCTGCTATTGTTATTATGCCCTCTATGGATTTTGGACTGCAAAATTTCTCACAAGGAGGTAGAAACTGAGACCGTTCTGTAGACAGGAACTAAGGAAGCAGCAGAGGGGCAGGGTTTCCAATAATACTTGGAGGGGTCTTATGGGTAGGTAGTATATTTGAGAGACCCCAGGGAAAGTGAGGGAAAGAGGAATATCCAATATAAGTGTGCGTTGTGGAGGGCACTGCTGTGGGGAATTGAAGCTGGAACCCACCAAGATTGTCTGGGGAGAACACAGAATGCATCTCCCAATGGTCTACCTGAGCAACAGCACAGTGGAGCATTGATTCATTGGTATCTGTACTCCATCAGTTGAGGGTTGCCTCCAAGGGTATTGGTTTCCCGAGCTTATGGACTACACAAGCATGTGTGCTGAGCAAGTTCCCACTGATGTCCCCAGTGACATAGAAGCCCTGGGACAGATAGGGAAAGACTCACTTGAGTAATTACTTAAGGCAAGTTCAAAGATACTTGAAGTTGTGGCCAGGAGATACAGGAGAAGAGCATAGCAAGAGAGCAGGGTGCTCACCACAAGACTCCACTACTCATGGAGGAGGAGGGGGTGTGGTGGGGGTGCAAGACCATATGCTGTGGTTTCTCCCTGGCCTTATTCATTCATTCATCAATGATCATTTATCAAGCATCCACTATGTGCCAAGGAACAACCAGATCAATCTAAAAATTACTAGCTCTTCTTCTGCTCCTACCCTGGATCCAGAGGTGACTTGGAGCAGGCTCAGCAAAGACAAATCCAATAGGTGGGTGGCAGATGGGCCAGCCTCTCTTCAGGGTGTGGGGAGCAGGGCTGGAGAGGTGGCCTTTCTTCCTCCTCCCAAGACACTCTGCCTTCCTGCTTGTCCTAAAGGCGCAGGCAGTCCACCTGGGAGAACCCTGACTTTCAGACATTGGGTAGACATCCTTGGTAGTGATGGCAGAGGCAAGAATCAGAGGCCAGAAACCTTCTCTCTGAATGCCACTATGGGGACCTCCTCGAATGTGTGTGTGAAGGCTCCTCCCTCATGGTCTGCGTATATGTTTAGAACCGAGAGAGGTTCTTGTCTTTCCTCTCCTCACCTCTCAACCATCTCCAAAATAACCGGTGCGAGTAGCTGTACTTCAGCATCCATCCACCCACTCATCTAGACAATATTTGCCAGTCCCGGACCCCAGTGAGAAAAGGGAGCTAAGCAGTCTCCTCATTCTGAGATCCCAGCCAGGAATGGCCATCAGAAGACGTCCTCAGTCCTGCCTCAGCCACTCTTTTGTTTTGTGACCTTGGATGAAGTTGCTTTACCCCTGAATCTTGGTTTCCTCTTCTGTAAACCAGAGGCTGATAATAGGCTCACAATGACCTGCCAGGGCTGTCAGGAGGCTACACTGAGAGTCCGCATGGGGAAGAGCATCGCAAACAGTGCAACGGGCAGATATAAGGCATCTGCCTCATCCTCATCACTTTCATCCTCTTCTTCTTCATAACTGCGCCATGGTCATGCTCATCAGGGAAGAGCAAAGGTTCTTGCAGCAGGATGAGCTTTGCTGGTGTACTCGGAAATGCCTGTCTCAAGTAGGCCACATGTGGGCTGTGTGGAGGTAATGGATTTAATTCATAACCGGCTTCATTAGGGGTCCACTTCATAGGTGGGTTCATGGGAGCCTTAACCCAAACATCCGCTGGGCTCTCCTCTGTGACTGGCTGGGACCTCCCCAGCTATACATAGCTGGGAGATCTGAAAGGGATTGGGTCAGGAACTGCAAAGGAAGCAGCAGCTAATGAAAAATTCAAGCTAATTGTTTGTTAAAAAGCCCTGTCTGCTTCTAACGGGATTTTCTGGGCTGAGGAGGGGGATGTGGGGTGGCCTGTGGCTACTGTCAGTTTGTCAGGCTCTTGTTTCCTGGAGGACCCAGGTGGGCAGGGTCTGGAGAGGATGGGGAGCTTCCTGGGCAGGCGGCCAAACAGCTGCATCTCTAGCTCTGCATTTAGTGGGAGGGAGCGCCTGCATGGATGCTCTGGCTTCCACTGTGTCAAAGCACAATGCTGTTCTCTAAACAGCTGTGTCTGTGTAGCAGGCATGTGCTTTGTATGTGTGTTGAGGGGTGTGAAGAGGAAGAGGGAAGACAGAGAGTGTCCTGTAAGTCCCCAGAGTAGACAAGACCCACTCCTGATTGGCCTGTGATTGGAGAAAAACTTCCTCCCCTCTGGTATTCAGAGTGCACACCATGTGGGCAGTAGGCTTAGCCTCACATGGGAGGGAGACCCTCTCTGAGGCAAGGGAAACCAAAAATTTGTTTGATAGTGAAAGTAACTAGTGATGAGTTAACTCATGGATGCTAGTGGCACGGCGGCCCCGCTGAGGCCCCTTGGCTGGGCTGATACGTGCACTAAGTGAGAATTATATGACAGGCCCGGCCAATATCAGAGGAGAGGCCAGGATGTGGGAAGGGCTGCTGGTCGCGTGGATTCTGGGAGTGGTCCCAGAGGCAGGAATGAAGAGTGGAGAAATTAGATCAGACTACTTGATAAACAAACTGAGGTTGCAAGCAGTAGCCATTAGGATCTGATTGAAAGTTGCAAGCAGAAAAGACAGAGGAGTGTAGGAAGATGCCTGGAAGTGGTCCTGGAAAGGGGAGATGGCACCATGGAATTTGGGGCTCTGGAGGCCAGCTAGAGAGCAGCCTCAGCCCCCAACATGTAAGGGTGCACTTGAGGTACAGTGAAGAGGGACTGTGCTTCCCAAGGTCAAGGCTAAAGGAGAAAGCTGGTCTCCTTGGAGGTGTTTCCCAGTGTGGTTGTGCCCCATTATGGGGCATGATTTTGAGTTAAACTGTGTCATGATGATTTTCTTTACAATATGTCAGCCTGGCTGACCACTCTTGTTGAGTATACATGCACCCCAAGATTTCTTCACTATTGAGAAATAGGTTTTGCACTGTGGCATAATGGAAAGGGCACAAGGCTTGGAGTTGCACTGACCTGAGTGCAAATCCCTGTTTGCCATTGTTGAGGAGCCTTTGCTGAACCTCCACGTTAGGTTACCTGTATTTCCATGGTAACCAGAGCTTACTTATCCCCATCTCTGAACTGCACACAGCACAATATGGTGTAACTGCATACTTCTAAGTCAAACTGGCAAGCTAGTTTTCATTATGAAGTTGCTTTTCCTGACCCCGGCCTCTCTGTAGAGTATAATCTGTGCCCCCAAATTTCTTCATTGTTGAGGGTCTCAAGGGTGGGGTCTCATCTCTTTTTTTTATGGATCTGAAACACCTTGGTCTGTGCTTGGAGCACCTGATTAATGTATATTTGTGGAACTGAACTGACCTTTGGTGACATCACTTTTTGGACCCCAGTTTTCTCATTGGTAAAATGTGGGCAAGCAATAGTGCCCACCTTGGGACTGTGGTGTGGCTTGAAAGAAACAAGCACCGGCCAGGTGCAGTGGCTCACGCCTGTAATCCCAGCATGTTGAAAGGCTGAGGTGGAAGGCTTGCTTGAGCCCAGGAGTTTGAGGTTACGGTGAGCTATGATCACACCACTGCACCCCAGCCTGGGTGACAGAGAGAGACCTTGTCCCTAAATAAAGGGAACAAGCACCATAAATGAAAGTCCGTGCATAACATCTGGCACATAAGTAGTTACTCACATACTCTGGTGAATGCATAACTTTCAGAGTCTGACATCTTTTAACATCTGTGGAGGAGAAATTCTCATACCTTGGGTGAGGGTAATGGAAAATGACTGGGGATTTGGGGAGACCTTCTCTTTGGGGTTGCATGAGTTTCGCTTTGTAAAGTTTCTTCTTTTGAAATGTCTGCAGCCTGGACTTTCTTCCAAAGGACCTGGAGCTGTCCTTCTGGCTGCAAGTTTCCAGGGATAGTGAGACCTGGTTAGAGGCAGAGGCTGGCTCTGGCTTGCGGATGCAGTGGAGCAGTGAAGGGTGGGAAGAGGCGGAGGTGGGGACACTTCTGTGTGACAGTCTGAAGCGGTCCCACTTGCCAGCAGTGGGCTTGGCTTCTCAGTGCTCTCTGAGGATAGAAGAAGTGGAAACAAGCCTGTGCACCAAGAAAGCTGAGGGTAGACTTAGAAGACACTTCCTGATGCTTCTAAAGTTGGCTGTCTCATTTCTATCTCTGGAAACCTTCTAAAATTTAGACAATTCCTGCTAGTCTGGTTCAGAAGAAAACACAGCCATAATGACCTCTCCATTGTTTTATTTTATTGCTTTCTAAAATACAGCAATATAGTCTTGTAGAGGATTCAAACAATATACACATTAGCAAATAAAGTAAATGGTAAAAGTCCCCTTGGTTTCCAAGCTACCTCCTTCATTCCTTCTTCCTTTCAGAGGGAAACCACTGTTAACAGTTTGTTGTGCATTCTCTCAGAATTTTGCCCATGCATTTACATGTATATGTACGTAAACAAAAACAGATATAAAGCCTTTAAGCATGAATGGGATCATACTATTTATATTGTTCTACAGCATATTTTTCTAAGAAATACTTTTGGAGATCTTTCCATGTTTGTATGTACAGATAGACCTTAATTTAAAAAATAATGCTTTCATAGTATTCCATAATATAAATTAATTATATTTTTAACAACTTTTGATGGATATTAATGGGCAGTCTGATTACAAGTGAAGTGGAGCATCTTGAAAATAATTTATTAGCCATTTAAATTTCTTTTTTTACTGAATTGCCTATCCATAACTTATGTCTATTTTTATGTATATTGGATGTTTGGTCTTTTATAATTGATTTTAAGTTATTACCTAAAGTCTAATAATTAATCCTTTTGTGTTACGTATATTGCAAGTATTTTCTCCCATATTCTCATTTGTCTTTTAACTTCATTTTTAAGTCTTTTGTTGTACAAAAGTTTTAATTTGTAAGTAGCAAAATCCGTAAACTATTTTCTTTTTTTTCTTTTTGGGACCGAGTCTCACTCTGTTGCCCAGGCCAGAGTGCAGTGGCATCATCATAGCTCACTACAACCTCAAATTCCTGGGCTCAAGCGCTCCTCCTGTTTCAGCCCCCCAGGCATCTGGGACTATAGGCGTGTGCCATCATGTTTCTATTTTACAGTCAGGGTCTCGCTCTTGCTCAGGCTGGTCTCGAACTCTGGCCTCAAGTGATCCTCCCACCTCGGCCTCCCAGAGTGCTAGGATTACAGGCATGAGCCACCACAACTGGCCTATTTTCTTTATGGCTTTCAGGTATTGTGTTTTACTTAGGAAGGCCTTTCCCAGACCAAGATTATAAACAAGATTCTCCTATATTTTTATGTAATGGTTTAAAGTTGTATTTCACTTTCAGCTTTTTGACATACCTGGAGTTAATTTTGGTCAGCGGTGTGAATCTATTCTTTATTTGTTGTTGGAGCATGTTAGTGCTTGTAGGTGCACAAAGCCAAATACTGGTAAGGATAATTCCAAACATCAAAGAAATGTTTACCTTTGAAATCATGTGATTACGTATTTTTACATTCTAGAGGGCCAGTTTTTAAAAATTATAAAATGTTTGTAATAAATTTAAACAATTAAGAAATACATGATGTGAAAATTGAAGGTTCCTCAAGCTTCCTTGTCCATTCCTACTTTGAATGAATTGAATTTTTTATGACAAACATGTTTTATAAAAGTAAGACATATATTTGTCAGCTATTTGTATTTCTTTTTCTACGAATTACTTCTTTGTACCCTTTATCCATTTTTAAAAATTGGGTTGTCTTTTTTTTAATTGATTTGTAGGCATTGTTTGTACATTAAGACATTAACTCTTTGACCATTATATATTCCTAAAATATATAATTCCCAAATATTTTGGAAATTCCAGTCTGTAATGATGACCTATTGAATTACAACACTGATTATCGTTTTTTGTTTGTTTTATCCATTCATTTATTTTTGAGGGCTGCACAATATAATGGGAAAGAGTACCAAACCAGGAGTAGAAAGAGCTGGGTGTGTGGCTTGGCACATCCGATTAAACTAGCTGTGTAATCTTGTGCATGTTGTTCAAGTCTCTGCACTTCAATCTCCTTGCCTGCAAGAGGAAGATGTTGCATTAAACTCAGTAAAATTTCTGAAGTCTGTGATTTTTATTATTCAGCCCATGTATGTGCAACAGCCTTATTTTCTGGACAGAGGTATGGCAGATTCACATCCTGAATTCTGTGGTGCTCAAGTCCATATTAGTGATTCTGACTCCCCAGCAGATATGCTGACCAGAGAGCTGGAAAGTGGGTGAATATCAGCTAAAGAGCAGAAAGGCAGCAGTCTGGGAGGCAAACAGTTCACAATCCCCCAGTGATGGCACAGAATGCCTGTAGAAGCAGGGGATGAGACCTCGTACCTTGGACAAGTCACGGTTCCTATTTTGGCCTCAGAATTTTGATCTGGAAAATGAGGACGGGGATGGGAGGTGACTAAGGGTTTCTGAGCTCCCATCTAGCTCTGCTGTCCTGTGATGGCCCATGCACGTCACAGGTAGGTGCTTCTGTGGTTCTCGGCTGGCTGTTTGGCCGCCTCCCCTCCCGGCTGCCTGTGGGCGGCCCCCTCCCACTGCCTCTCTGACACGTGCCCGGCAGCTCTTACAGCATCCATCTGGCTGTTCGGGCGTGTCTCTGAGCAACTTGAGCACAAGACTTCTCAACTTTTTAAAAAAAACCTGATAAAAAACATTTGATTTCCTCCCCTGCTCTGTTGGTTATCAATACATGCTCATTGCAGAAAAAAAGAAAGTTCCTAAAGCAAGTAAAGAATTCTGATAATCTGAGACATGTACTGTTAGCATGTGTCATCTTTCCTTTTAGTCTCTTCTATGTGTTTTTTCAACTATATACACAATTTTGTATCCTGAATCTTTCACTTAAAACTCTTTATAGGCGTCATTTAAAATCATGTTATAATATCAGAGGGGAGGGACATTTTATTGTTTAAAAATGTCTTTACATGTGTACATCATTTTTGTCCACAAAACAACATTATGTGGCTTTGGGGGAGAGTAGAAGTGACTGTTCCTAATGGGAAGCCAGGAAGCGAAGCTCGAAGCAATTAATAGGACTTGCCCTGGCTGCCAGGGCTGGCTGGCTGCAGGCGGGGCTGCTCCACAGCTGGCGTCTGCATTGGGTTGAGCAGTCTGCTGTGTTGTCACGCTCATCTCATTCCCTTCTCCCAAAAATTCAGTAAGGCAGGGGGCCAGGAATTACTATGCCCTTTCCTGAAGCAATCGGAAGCTCAGAGACTCAAGTGACTTGCCCAAAGACACAGAGAGTCAGCGGCAGGACCAGGACTCAGACCCTCATCTCCTGACTCCAGGTTTAGTGATCTCTCATTCCCAGGTGCTGACTCTTTCCACTAAAGTACCAAAGCAAAATGAAATTCGAGTGATGCTAGTGGGCAGCAAGATTTCAGAAATGAGAGGTCAGGGTTGTTGCTGGAGGGAAAGCTGATCCTCTAATCAATCCAGACATCATTTATTTATAACCATAGGAGCTCAAAGAAGTTGCACATCAGCAGAGGTGGAGGAGGGAGAGGAAGCAGCAGAGCTCATCTCAGAAGGAGTCAAGCAGGGCCCTGATGCAGGGAGGGCTGGGCACGGGGAGGTGGGGAGGGAAGGGCATGGATAGAACTTAGAACTGGGGGAGGGGGCGTGGGAGGGCCTGGCCTGGCACCGGTCGTGGCAAAGAGTGCCTCTCCTTGGATGGGCCTTGGAGAACCCTCCTTCCTCTGTCCCTCTGCATTAGGTTATTTAAAAGAAATGTGATTTAGCTGCCTCTCTTGCCCAGCCCTTGACTCCTCTGGACAGAAATAACCTGAAAGAAATTGCTCTGTTGGCCAGAGCAAATGGTGGGTTTGGTGTTTTTCCAGAAAGCACTGGTCTCAGCTTGATTTTTCCAGGGCTGACCTGTCCAGTCTGATTTTCCATGAGCATTGAGACTGCTCAGTTCTCTGGCCTGGGCCCTCAGGGATGAGGGCTGTGAGGGTAATCCCACAGAAACTCGCTGATCGCGATCAGCCCGTCACTGATCCAAGGGCAGCAGGTGGGCCACAGTGAGATGTGGTAGGGAGAGCTGCCCCAGGAGTCAGGATGCTTGGGTTTCCAGCAGGCTTGGCCTTCATGGTTATTTCTACCACCCCTTATCTCAAAAGTGAAGGGGTTGGAGTAGATGATGTCTGGGATCTATCTTGGATCTGGTGTCCCTCGATTCACTTAGAGATAGTATACCTTATAGGACAAGTGCACGGACTTTGGAGCTAGAGCTAGAATACTGGCTCCATCACTAGCTGTCTGTGTGACTCGGTAAAAGTAAGTCACTCAACCTCTTCTGCCTCTATTTTCTCACTTGTACAATGGGGACAGTTCCTACCTTACAACATTGTTAGAATGATTAAATGGGTTAATTTAGTGAAACACTTGGAAGAGTGTCTGGCACATAATAAGTGCTTCTAAATGTTTGCTAAATAAATAGGTATTACTGTTAAGTTGGGGGAGGAGAGAGTGGGTAACAGATTGGATGTCTCCCTCCTGGAAGGTACATAGTTCGTAGCACGTCGTAGGGGTTCACAGCTGTTTCTTCCTTTCTCCCATCCAAGTACTAACCAAGCCTGACCTTGCTTGGCTTCTGAGACTGACGAGATTGACAGGTGTGTTCAGGGTGGTATAGCCATAGACAGTGTTTCTTCCTTTCTGACGGTGGCTGAGATTCCACAGGGCGAGTCAGTGCTATTAGTGGGTCTGCACAGCCAACTCTTTCCCAGAAAATATCGTGACAGCAACTAACTTGGAGGCTTTCAGAGAGCCTGATTCCTACATTATTTTATGGACTCCTTTCTCAACCCTGACAGGCACTTGGTTTTTATCATCTCTAGCTCACAGGTAAAAGCCAGAGGCTCACAGAGGTGCACAGCCTTGAGTGGTTGTGCCAGGACTCTAACTTGTCCCGTCTGCCTCTGTAGCACATACCTGGGGCAAAGGCCTTCTGCTTGCTGGGGGAATCCGTGCTTGTCACCTTGTGGAACACAAAGTGGCCAAGGCTGGGACAGAGGACTGACCATGAGCCAGGCCAGGGGACTTGAGTGCCTTTAAAAATAAATTTTTACTGATCATACAAACTTACTATGCTTTTAAAACTCATCTTTTATTGTTGAACATTTAGGCTATTTTTAATTTTAAGACATCATTATACATATATTGAACTAGTAAAAAAAATAATTATTTCAGAACTTTAGAAGCAGTTACATGTCTATATTGCTGAAGGCTCCACAAATTGGTTCAGTTTTTCAAGAGAACAATCCAGTAATTAAGAGCTATAAAATTATTCCTACCCTTTGACCTGATAATTCCACTTCTGAGACTATACTCCAAGGAGATAGCCCAAAAGAAAAAAGAAAGTTTTACTTAGTTGTTCTTAGAAATGCTATTTATAAAAATTGGAAGCAACCCAAATGCCCAGCCATTGGGGTTTGGTTTAAAACTCATGGTATATTTACATTCTAGAATATGATAGAGCTATTAAAAATGACAAATATGGGAACTATGTCAAGGCATGGATAGTATGTTCATGCAAAATAATAAGTGGAAAAAGGGCTAAGTGGTATGTATTCTCTGATGACAACTATGCAAAACATTGGCCTGTATTTGTTCAATGAATTGACGTAGGTGAAATGCAAGTTGTTACAGATTTTAATATTTATCAAATGGTTTTGGCTTATAGTAAAAAGAAAATGGATTCTTTTATATCCATAGATGAACAGAACCAGCTATGTAATTTGCAGAGCCCAGTGCAAAATGAAAATCTGGAGATCCTTGCTCAAAAATTAAGAATTTCAAGATGGCAATAGCAGAGCCATAAGCCAAGTGTGGGCCCTTCTGAGCCTGGGGCCCTGTGCGACTGCTTTGTGCGCCCAGGGAGCTGGCCCTGGCTAGAGCTGTCAATCCAATCTGCTCACTTCCCTAGTGAGCAGACTGAGCTTATGAGCTTCAGCTCTGCTTAGAAAATTTAGAAACATCAACAATCCTGAGATTCGCCAAACTTGGAATTTGTGCTGAATATTGGGAGGTTGTGGTCTAGAGAGGGTATCGTCAAAGAACTTGGGCCTTGCTGCTCCAGCTGGAGAGCCCATTGTACTTCATTCATTCTTCCATCCATTCATTTATCAAGAATTTGTTCATTAGTCATTGTGTATTCCGTGCTGTACTCAGTGATAGGGATACAAAGGGCAAAGACCAAGGAGCTTAGGGTTTCGTTGCAAAGATAGACAAAGAAAATACTGCTTACAGGACACTTTGGTAAAAAGCTATGGTCGCTTTGGACGAATGGTTGAAACAGCACGGAAAGGTAGTGGAGGGAGGGGCAGCTCTTCTGGAGTTGCTGACTGACCGACACCTGAGTCTTGAAGGCATGCCTTGATGAAGAAGGTGAAGGGTGTCTAGGCAGAAGAAATAGCACGTTCTACAAAGCCCAAGTGAGGACAGCGTGTTTGGGGATCCACAAGCAATGGCTTTTGGGAGCAATATCACGCCATCAGTTAGTATGGAGACAAGCCAACTGAAGCTCCAAAGTCTTTGCCTGAAGAAATGCTCCTAAACTAGATGTTTCCCATTCTATATTTATTTAGCTGACCTTGTTACTTTGCTGCTCACTGTTTCAGCCTATAGAATCTTTTAAGATGGACTCTGACATCTCTTCTGGCTTCATGCCCTCTCTGGTTTGATCAACATGCTGTCCCTGTCCTCTTCCAAATGGTCAGTGGGAATGCCGATCAGGACAGGCCAACACCGGGAGCCATAGCACTCTTTCTGGCTGCCCTTCATTTGAGACTTCTCTAAGTTGTCCACAGGACTTTGTGAGAGGCTCTGCTGGATGTCCTCCCGCCACCAAACATACTGAGTCTTCTGACCCATCACAAAAGAATCTTGGTAGTTGGGCAGTGTTGTTTTCAGAGATCCCACTTGGTTTCTAGTGGACGCTTCTTACTGTTCTAAAAGCTCACATACGTAGTAGCTCAGGACATGAACTAGAGATTATCCATAGTGAATTTAGAAATAGAAATGAGAGCATCCTCTCTTCTTTCCCTCAAGCCTCCACCACACACCATCCTGGCTACATGCTAGTCCCTGGCCCACATTTCAATGCTGCCAGATCCCCTGAGTGTGGGAAGCCCCTGCGTTCCCCAGGACTCAGTCATGACCTTGACCACTGACTTCCCTGTTTGGGCTCATGCAGATGCTTGGGGAAGCTGGAACCAGACAATGACCACAGGACTGTTCTATTTACTTTCTTCTGGGGAATTTACATAGTGTTCTTTACATACCCTGCTGAGTTTGTGCTTGCTGCTGTTTTAAAAATTATTAGTTGGTTGTAAAAAACAATATTTGGTTGAGAAAAAATTACCCAATTCATATTACCCAAGAAGAATCATCATTAAAAATCTGTGGTAGCCATTTTGGTCCTGTCTTTCTGTGCATATATACATAAAGAGGAGTAGATGAATGGGCACATAGAGAGATAAGAAGATAATTTTACCAAGATGAAATCATACCATATAAGGCATTTTTACTAAAATGTATTACATTTAATTAAACTGAAATTTTTAATAGGACAATAAGAAACTTAAGGAATTGACATAGAAAGAATTTCTGAACATCAGATAAATGTTTTTTCATCAGAAGAAATATTAGTTCCTAAAACAGCCTTCAAAGTTAAGAGAAAATATTATAAATAATAAGATAGAATAAGTTTTAAGTGAAATGTCAACTTTAGACGCTATCTAATGACTTTGTTATGAAAGATGAATAAATTAGCATATTGCTCTTTTCCCCTCTTCCCTCCCACAAGACAAGACATTTATTAAATGTATTCCTTTCATATTGTTCAAAGTAATAATATTTACTTTCTGTTCTATAACTGTAATTTCTAATTGTTTAATCTATGGACTGCGGAATACTGTGGAATGCTCACTGCTAGTTGTTGTTGGCTTTTTAAACCACACATTTGCTCTTTGAATTATTTTGATTCACTATTTGGTTGGCTAGACTTAATTGTCAGATGGTTTTTTCTAGGAGGGCTCCTTATTTTGCTGGGAGAATCCATGGAATTGTTCTCCCTGTAATGTTTTATGAAACAGAGTTTATAACTTCTCACTTACAGAAGAAATGGAGGCCAAGGACTGGACAAAATGACACCAGTGGACGCTGAAGGAGAATCTCATTGACACAGCCCTGAGGTGCTGTCTATGCCTGCTGTCTTGGATGTTTCCTTCCCAATTGGACTTGGTATTCTTAGACCAATCCCAGCTTAGGAAGCTGTTTGGCTGACTAGGTGACCAAAAAACAAGTTCCTGCCTGCCAGGTGGGTACCTACCTCTCCCCTTGGCATCCCAGGTGGGCACAGCCAGCAAGACCACAACTCATCCATCATTGGCTGTCTTTCACCCTGAGGGATATCTAGGGGGCCTGGCAGGGGGCAGGAAGTGCCTGTCCTGGGACAGCAGGGCCTAGAGTCTGGGAGAGGTGGTCTTGACAAAGGACAGCAATTCTGTACCATTCTGCTGTTCTGTGTAAAGATTTTCTTCCCTCTACCAATCATGGGGACTCTTTGGCCTAGGTCACTGAGCTATTCCTGGAAGGTAGGCAGTATGCCAGTGTTCCAGGCGGGCACTGTTCTTGCTCTGTAAATAAATGCAGTGGAGCCACTGCCTGCACCCCCAGGGACCAGGAGCCCAGTGTACCTCCAAGCAGGGATCCCAGAAAGGTGGGAGCAGAGCCACATGGGCCAGAGAGGCAAAGAATTTGGAGTCTACCCATGGCCAACCTTGGGGTGGCCCCAGGCAGGAGTTCGATCACCCTCATTCAGCTCTTTGTCAAATACTCCCCACCCTCTGCTGAGAATGGTAATCAAAGGGAGGGTCTCCAGATGCAGCCCTGGCCTGGCCTTGGATCCTGAGGGTGGGGATCCAGGTGACAGTGTCTGAGTGAGCTTGGCCAGCCCAGGCCTGACTGGAGGGGCAACAGGACAACCTAAGAGGAATTGGAGGCATCTTTATTACCGTAGGTCTCTCTTTAGTCAGGAAAGACAGAAGCTAAGAGTCGAGTCAGTAAACTCAGGAAGAGTCTGAGCAGCATGCGTACAGGCTTCCCCCCATAATCTAGAATCCGAGAATAAGGGTCTAGCAGTGCTGTGATGAGGGCCAGCCCCAGCCCCCTTAGTAGCCGGGCAGGTTATGTAAAAACTCTGAGCCTCGGTGTCCTCAGCTGTAAAGTTTCAAGGTTGTTGGGAGAAGTAGTTGGCATGTGAGATGTGCTTAGCATAGTGTCTGGCACACAGTAAGCACTCAATAATTGTAGTCGTCATCATCTTCATCATCATCATTGTCACCATTATTTAATACTTTTATTAGTGCATTTGGAGTGAAAACATGTAGGTTTGAGACTATGTCCAACATTTAGTTATGTGACCCTGGCGAAGTTCTTTGACCATTATGAGCCTCAGTTTCCTAATCTCTAAAATGAGGCCAATAATAATAATTCTGTCCAGAATATTGTTGAGGTAAGTAAATATTTGCCACCTGGCACAAAGTAGGCTCCAAATACATTTAATTAGAACAAGAAGACTCATAATGTGTAAAAAAGTCTGTTTAGGATCTTTCCTGCAAAGAAGTGCAATTTTATGTGTCAGGGAGTTACTTCATGGGACTTATTACCTCAGGAGATGATGTGGATTAGTGCCTTAGTCTGGAGTATTTCAATTGCAAGTGAATAAATCCAGCCCAAACTGGCTTGAGAAACTGGGGAAGCCTAAGGGAGTCCAGCTGGGCTTCCGGCACAACTGGATCCAGACATTTCAACGATGGCATCAGTATACTGTCTCTGAGTCTTGGGCTCTCTTTCCCTTGTGCTGACTTCTTTCTCAGGAAGGCTTTCTCCTCATGGTGGCAAAACCAGCCACTGTCAGCACCTGGCTTGCAACATTTCACAGTTTGCTTCAGAGAAAAGAGTAACACCATCTCTCCCTGGGCATGCATCTCCTCCCTTAAAAGGACCGTTTGGGTCATAAGACCGCCCTGGACCACTGATCAGATTGGATCTGGGTCACAGACCCAGCCCCGTGGCAGGGTCTTTGGGCCCTTTGATTGACAGCCCTGTTGGAATCAATGTAGGGGAACTGTTCCCATAAAACAAAGATGTGAGCAGTTACCAGAAGAAGGGAGAAGACTCGCTGGGCAGGCAAATTGCAATAGCTGTTGACTAGAGTTAAAAATATGCTCTAAGTAAATCCCTGGATGACCTAATACATCATCTTAATGGGCTGTTAGGGGGAGTGGGATGCTTACAAGATTTCATTCTGTGGGTCACTCAGTGCCCTGGCAGGGAAGGATTCATGAACTGGGTCCCTATTGGACTGTTTTTTCCTTTGCACATGGCCACACCCACAGCCTCACCCCTGCCTTCAAGGCAGCCTTGGAGGCCAGACTTGTCCGCTTGTGCCAAGGTGGTTCAGGCAGCATGAGTGTCTGAGGGCTGAAAATTCATTCCTTGCTTAAATGAGTGCTGGGAGGGGATGGCGTGCAACATAGATGACCCTGAAAAGAACCCCAGACTTAGAATCAGAAGCCTGGGGTCTGATGCCAGCCTTGCTCCCTCCTGGCCGCGTGACCCTAGACACACCACTGTCCTCGGCATCCTCCTCCACCAAATGAGAGGCTGGGCTAGATGGTCTCTGACGTCTCTTCCAGTGCTGACATTCTGGGACTCTGTGAATGTTATTAAATTCATGAATCGGCTTCTTTGCCTGGAACAAGTCAGCTTAAAATACATGCAAATTGTACTAAGTATAGCTGTTCCCTTGCTGAGGAGGCAGCCTGGCATATTTACATAGTTTGAAATTGGCTGCTGCATGCCCAGGGTGGGGGAGCAGTGACAGACTCTGAGGCTGGGCTGGCACAGCCACCTCTAATGCAAGTAGGGTCTCAGACCTTTCCCAGCCTGGAGTTCTGAGGCCCGTTGTTAGCAGGGAAGGGGATGGGAGCTGCTCTGTACTAGAGCCTGGATGTGCAAGGACCCATTCTGGGTGCTCACTGTCTATTAGCTTATTAATCCTCACAGCAGTCCTTGAGAGCAAGTATTCTTGAGGCCTTTTAGCCGGTGAGAAAACCAAGGGGCTGTAGTCTGCCCAAGGCCGCATAGCTAGTAAATATTGAGGTTAGGCTGATTCCAAAATTCATGCTCCACATACCACTAGGCCAGCAGAGTTTCCTCTTCACCCTAAGCTCTGCCAGATTCACTGCTCTTTGGCCATGCTCTTGTTGGCCAATGCTGAGAGTCTTCATTCATTCAGTAAATACATAGTGAGTGCCTATGGTGTGCTAGGCTCTGTTCTAGGGATTCTGCAGTAATCAAGATAGACACAGTCTTGGTCCTCTTGGAGCTTACATTCTGGAGGCAGAGTCAGAAAATAAACAGGTGAATAAATAAATGAAACAGATTGCAGATCGTGATAAAGGCTCCAAAGAAAACAAACAGTGTAGATGCCAAGAACACTGAGCCTCCCTTAGTTGGGAGCTATGTAGGAAAGACCTGCCTGGGATGGTGACATCCAAGCTAAGAACAGAAGGCTGTCAGTGAAGAAGGTTGAGCAGCGGCTCTGGGTCCCAGTCTCAGCACCTCTTAGTTGTGTCACCCTGAACAAGTCATTATTCTTTCTGAGCTTCAGTCTCCTCATCTGTGAAGTGGAGGTAAAGATATCTCCCTTGAGAGGGTGGTGACAGGATTGTAAACAGTGTATACAAAGCACCCATTGCAATGGCTGGCAGGTAAAAGATGTCCACTGTTATTGCTGTTGTCACTGTACTTTCTGATCTAGGCCTGGGGCCTACATTACTTTTGGCAATGAGGCCGCATGATTCATCAAATCCCTCCAAAACTAACCCCAAAGACTACCAAGGCTGGTAGGGCAGATGCAGGTACCAGGCCAGGAATCAGTGTGCTGGTTCCGATCTTGGTCCTGCTGCCTGCTGCTTGGTGACCTTGGCAGGTTGGGGAACACATGGAGTCTCAGTGATTCCCCACGAGTTGTTCATTCCTGTCTCTCAGGATGGCTATAACACATCAGGGTATAAAAATGCATTGCATAGCTCTGCTTAGATCCAGTTCTCCATCCAACCAGCTGCTTGACCTCAGCAAGTCTCTTTGTGTCTCTGGGCCCCAGTTTCCTCATCTGCCAAAGAGAATAACATTACTCACCTCTCCTTCATTGTGAGGCTCAGGTGAGATTTGTAATGTGGGAATACTCCAAGTGCTGCGAAGCTGGATGGCAATGCAGTTTGCTCTTCCTGGGCCAGAGGTGGTGCCTCATCCCCACCTCCTGCCAGTGGCAGAGGAAAGGTGGACCAGAGCTGCCTGTTGTCTGAGAAGCAGTGGGGAACAGTGGGGCCCAGGGAAAGACACACTGGCCATGACTGCAATTGGAGCTGCTCCCGAGGTGAGGGCATGGACCATGTCTCACGAGCGGCTTCCTCAAAAATACACTCAACAGAGACAAATGACTCTTGCTGAAGTCAGTGTCTGGATCACTCATCCTGAGGATACCTGGACTTGGGTTTATTCCTGTGTCTGTAGAACTGGAAGGAACAGAGGGAAGACCCTGCTGTGTGCCAGTGAACGCTCATACCAATGCTTTGTGGATAGCATGGCTCAGTTTCAGAGAGGTTAAGAAATTAGCTCAGGATCACATAGCTCATAAATGAATTTCAACTTAGGTCTGATTGATTCCCAAAGGCGGATCCTGGTTTTGTGAGCCTGAAGCTTATACATTTATTTTTGGAGGGGTGCTATTTAAGAAACATTTTATAAGTGCACAGCATTTGGTTTGTGAAAGTAAATGTGTTTTTAGAATGAGAAAAGAAGAGGCCTTGGAAGGGCCCATGAATGGAGGGTCCTTGAAGTTCTTCCATAAACCCTCCACTGAAAATAGCACAACCGTACTGTTTTTCACAGAAATCTCTAAGGATCAACACTTCAGGCCTGTTGGAAATCACCTTGTCTGTGTCAGCCCTTCATTTTCCAAGAGAAGGAACTGAGGCACCTCATTTGGGACTAAGTGACTCTCACACCTGAAATCCCCACCACAGGAGTGTGATGTGTTATGGAGAAAACATGGCTCATTGAATCAGATATATCTGGGTCCAAGGCCCCATATGGCACTTTCTAGCTGGATGAAACCTCTCTGAGCCTGTTTCTCCATCTGTTGAAAGAGGATAATACTGACCTTGAGGGCTGTACCGGTATTGAGCCTCAGGTCCAAATGAAATGTTGCATGTGAAAGTGCAGTATAAAGAGGTATATGGGCATGGTGGCTCTTGCCTGCAATCCCAGCGCTTTAGGAGGCCGATGTGGGAGGATTGCTTGAGCTCAGGAGTTCAAGACCAGCCTGGGCAACATAGTGAGACCCTGTCACTACAAAAAATAAAAAAAGTTAGCCAGGCATGGTGGTGTGCACCTGTAGTCTCAGCTGCTCAGGAGGCTGAGGCAGGAGGATTGCTTGAGCCCAGGAGTTTGAGGCTACAGTGAACTATGAGCACACCAGTGCACTCTAGCCTAGAAAACAGAGTGAGATTCTGTCTCAAAAAAAAAAAAAAGATATAGGACACAGGGCACATTACAACTGCTGTGTAAGAGCATCCTAGAGCAAGGAGCATTGCAACTCCTCTCTGGGAGGGGTGGGTAGTACTGGCTCTGTACCCAGCGTGCTCTATCAACAAGCGGAATGGAGATCCATGGGAAGGAGAGGAGATCAAGGAAGGTTAAAGGGAATTTCTGAGGGGTGGGGTGGTGGAGGGAAGTTGTTCCATGAGGCTATTGAGACTGGGAGAATCACGGGGTAAGGGGGGAGGTCACACGGCTCTGCTGATAAATGATGGATCATGGAGATAGTGCTGGACTGGGAGTCCAGTCCCCTGGGCTCTTGGCTTTATCACCCACTTACTCCGTGCTCTTGAACAAGTCCCTTCCCATTTCTGGCCTCAGTCTTTCCATCTGTATAATGAGTCAGATAATCTCTAAGGTCCCTGTCTGCTCCTGATGTTCTATTTCTTCACAGCTGAGCCAGCTCACCTAAACTGCAAGAGCAGTTTTACAATGGGACAGACATAAGGACTGTGAGTTATCTTTGGGAGAATCCTGGGGGAGGCAGCTGTGGGCCTGGTGGGGAGGCTCTGGCTAGAAAATCAGTATGACATCCATCTCTGGGTGGGCCTTATGGACTATGTATGGCCTATCTTAGAGCTGTGGAGAGACTCCCTGTCCCAGTAAGCTCACTTGGAGAATAGTGAGGGGCAGCTGAGGGAGGAACCCGAGGCAGGCACCTTATCATGCATCCTGGAGTGGTCAGTCCCTTCCTCTTCCCACTCTGATCCTTGGGGAAAGAGCTGAGCTTCTGCGCTCTGCGTGTTACACTCCACCCAGGTCCCTGTTTGAAACTATCATGCTTGTCGCTCCAGGCATCCTGGGGGTGGGCCTGGGCAGCCGGGGATGCAGCTTTCCCTGAGGTGCCCACTGTATTCCCTAGTTTGAGTAATGGGCATCTGCTCAAGTTTCTAGATCAGTGCTCAGAGTGCCCCCACCCCAACACTGCAGCTCCATCAGCTCCCCAAGAGGCAGGCCCACTGTTCACAGTCTTTCCCCTTTCCCAAGGGCCCTAGATGTTCAAGTCCCAGTAGGCTCAGTGCCCTAAATCCCATGGCCTAGATCTGGTCTGGACAGCACCCTTCTCTGGCTCCCGGTGGCTAGTGGCAGGGCCAGCCAGGCCCATTGGATGGGACCCAGGGCGCAGTGTGTGAGTCTAACTCCCTCTGACAAGCCCAGGAGCAACGAACGCCCCAGGGGCTGGCCAAGCTGAAGCCCAGGGGCACTCCTGCTGGCAGGGCAGCTGGTTGGATTGATCTCATAATTAAATCAGGGCCAGGCCTGGCTGACCGTCTGGGCTCCAACCCTGCTTGGGCTCTGGCCCTTGGCTCCCAGGATGGGCCAGCGTTGGCCTCTGAGAAGGCAGAAGGTTTATGGTTGGGTGAGGGTGGGACAGTGTGGGATCTCATGAGAGGGGCTATCCTGATTCAGTCTGTGGCTAAGAAAAGCCCCCTTCTCAGTGCTCAGTGCTCAGTTGTCCATTGTTAGGGAGACTAGAAGGTGAGAATTTCTAGATGGACATCTTGGGTAGGTGAACACTTGATCAGCCCCTTCCATGAATTTCTCCATCACAAGAAAGGGTAGCTCCATTATACCAGGTGCTCAGGCCAAAACCTTGGAGTCATCTTGGATGCCTTTGTTTTTCTTACACTGCATATTCAGGCCACCAGCAAATCCTGCTGGCTCCACCTTTGGCGTGTATCCAGAGTCCAGCTGCTTCTCACCAACTGCTGTGCCACTCCCCAAGGCAGCTGCCATGCTCCTTGACTACATGATTGTAATCCCCTTCTCACTGGTGCCCAGACTCCATCCTCACCCCCTATAGTCTGTTCAAAGCACAGCAGCTGGAGTGATCTGAGAACAGTAAGTGCAGTCAAGTCTCTCCTCTGCTGAAAAGCCTCCTATGGCTTCCTACCTTACCCACAGTACAGTCCAGAGTCCTTTCCATAGCCTACAAGGTCCTACGAGATGTGCAAGTTCCCTCCCCAACCTTTCTGGCTTCATTTTCTGTCGCCTTCTACCTTGTTCATTCTGCTCCAGCACACTGGCCTCAATGTATGTCTTCTCCTGTCTCGCCTGAAGGACTCTGCCCTTGCACTCTCTGAGCGAGGAATGATCTTCCCACATAAATCTACACGGCTAACTCCCTGACTTCCTGAAGGTCTCTACCTAGATGTCACCTTATCCAAGAGACCTTCCCAGCCCACCTTGCATAAAATTGTATCCCCAGCCGTTACTCTCCATCTCCTCATCTTGCTTTATTTTTCTTAATAGTATTTTCTTCTTCCCTCATCCCCTACCAGCATGTCAAGTCTAAGAGCAGGAGCTCTGACTGTTTTGTTTACTGACAGACAGAATCCTTTGCATTCTCCATAGAATTGAGCGAGGTGCTGGAACGTGATAGGGGCTTAATTCATGCCACCTGACTTAGTGCACTTCTCCCTTGCCAAATGCTATGACCCTTGACTTCTTTTGAAGAAGAGCATGGTGCAATCAGCTTGATTGGCAATCAGCAGACTAGCATTCTAGTTACCAATTTACTGAGTGGTCTGAAGCAAGATGCTGTCCCTCTCTGGACCTCAATCTTCTTACCTATGGAGTAAAGCAATTAGTCTAGTTGATCTCCAAGACCCTTTTCCAGATTGGACAATCCAGGATTCTGTTGCTGTCAACCTCCCCACCCCTCACCTCATTCTTGAGAGGCAGTTGTAGCAGAAGGAATCATGGACCAGGTGACAACAGACCTGGGTTCTCTTCTTCGTTACCAGCTGTGTGTTCTTGGCAGGTTACCATTCTCTCAGCACCTTGGTTTCCTTGTCTGTAAACAGAGGATAACAATGCCTGCCCGGACAGCTGCCACCTAGATATATTGTTAGGACCAATGGATGAGAAATTGCTTTGGAGTCTGGGTCATGAGTAAGAGGGAGAGTTAGCAGCATGGGCTTTGGCGCCAGATGGCCTGGGTTCAAATCCCGGTTTTGGAAGTTAAGTAAGCCTTCCCAGCAAGTTATGTACATCTCTCTATGCCTGAGTTCCGTGTATAACATGGGGATAATTAGTGCCTAACACATAGGGTGGTTGTAAGGATTAAATTAGTTAGTGTATGTAAAGTGCTTAGAACAGGGCCTGGCACAGAGTATGTGCAATAGAAGCATTTGCTTGTATTATTCATTCATAGAATCATTCATTTATTCTGCAAGCATTTATTAAGAACCTATTTATGTGCTACTACTGGATCAGGGTTCATTTCCTCCCCTTCTCCAATTAATTTTTCTGACACCTTTCCCTTCTGAGGGGAGGAGTGGACTCACTATGCAAGGTTTTTGACACAAGGATGACATCTAATTTACCTCTGCTCCCCACAGCCCAGCCCCATGCCAGGCTCACACAGGCGCTCTGCAAACGTCCATAGAGTGAATTAATGAGGTTGCCAACAGTTCTAAATCCTTAGCACTTGGCAGCATTTGTTTAATGCCGATTACCTTTCAGCTCCCTGAGAAGTATCTTATATGAGGTCGTTTCCTCACAACAACTCCACGAGGTGGGTGGTATCTCCCCATTTTGTAGGAAGTTGGGATTCAGTGAACTTAGTTACCCAGACAGAAGGCCAGAGCTGGGATCCCAATGCAGACCCGTGCCCAGAGCTGGGGCTCCTTGCTTCATGGGCACTTCCTCCCCCAGAACAGAAGGTACCATTTATGGGGCACTTACTTGGTGCCAGGCACTGTGTCAGGTGACTTCCGACCCATTCTTTGTTTTCACGGCTGCCCTGTGAAGAGCATCTGTCCCTGCCCCCTTCTTCGCTAATAAAGGAGGAGACTGGGTCAGGCTGCAGAGGGAGGAGGAAAGTAGCCCTGAAGGCAATCCCTTTGCCCACTTCCTGCACCCCAGAAATTCAAAGTGAAGAGGGGGGCTGGGGAAGGGGTTCAGAGCCCCTAGTCTTCTCCCCTTTCTCAGTCTCAGGAGCTGAGGCCCATGAGAAGGTAGCTTTTTCAGGAACTTTTAATAGAGCAATTGCTCATTCACACCTTGCAGCCTCGTGAATCCCATTGACAAAAATACCCGAGGGGGGTGATCCTATTCCATTGCACCTTATAATCCCTAGACTTGCTGATTGTCCCCAAGGTGCCTCATTCCTGTGTTTTTTTGGAGGTTCCCGGAGATCAGGGGTTGGGGACAGAGTTGGAGTCCTTGGTGACTTTTGCTGCAGTGCCTGTCACTGTGAGATCCAGCTGAATGCTGACCCCACCAGGGTGGTGGCTGTGGTTTCACACCAAGGGCTTTGATGGTGCATTACTACGGGCTCTCTAGAGGGACAGAACCAACAGGACATGTATGAGAGAGAATTTATTAGGGGGAATTGGCTCATGTGATCACTAAGGTGAAGTCCCAAGATAGGCTGTCTGCAAGCAGGAGGACCAGAGAGGCCGGTTGTGTGGCTCCCAGAGAGACCAGTAGCCTGGCTCAGTCCAAGTCCAAAGGCCTCAGAACCCGGGAAGCCACAGTGCAGCCTCCAGTCTGAGGCCAAAGGCCTGAAAGCCCCAGAGAGGCCACGGGTGCAAGTCCCAGAGTCCAAAAACCGCAAAGCCTAGAGTCTGATGCCCAAGGGCAGGAAGAGAAAAAGACATCCTGTTCCAGAAGGGAGAGAGAGCATGAGAGGAAGCCGAGAAAGCTAACTGTCCCCCTTCCTCTCTCTGCTTTGTTCTAGCCACACCCCCAGCCCATTGGATGGTGCCGCCCACATTAAGAGTGGGTCTTCCTTTCTCAGTCCACTGACACATATCAGTCTCCTCTGGAGACACCCTCAACAACAATGCTTCGCCAGCCATCTAGGCGTCCCTCAATCCAGTCAAGTTGACACCTAGTATTACCCATCACAGATGGCTCCGAGCTGTCTTGGATCTGAATGGCAGATTTGCCTCTCATTAGCTGTGTGCGTACGGCAATTACTTTGCTTCCCTCAGCCTCGATTTTCTCATGCAAAAATGGAGATAGTGACAATGGTTGCAACAATCTCAGTTGTTGCAAGAGTTAAATGAGATAATGCAGGCAAACTGCCCAGTGCAATGCCTGCACGTGGTTGATGTTCCTTACATCTTAGCTGAATTTGAATCATTTATTTAGCGTATTTACTGAATACCTACTTTGTACAAGGACACTCTCTTACTCTTGATTTGGTAAATTTCAAGGGTCAAAGGCCCAAGGTTAGGCAAAGAATGATGAAAGTAGGTCCTAGGACTTTGTGAGTATTAGTCTGACCATGCTGGTGTGAGTGTCTTTCCCGAGGCCTGTCTATCCCCCCTGCACTCTTGGCAGGAGGAGGAGAGCTCCATTCAGCCACAGCGGCCACGTGAAGCACCTTGGGTGGAAGGAGTAATGGCAGCTGAGGGAACAGGGGGAGATGGAGGTGGACAGTGTTGATGGAAGGTTTGGTCCCACCTGGAGCAAAGATTCTGGGCATACCAAGGTCTGCATGGATGGGCTGTGGAATGTGTAGGCAAGGTCCCTGTTACCTGCTGCCTTGGACACTTAGGTGACTGGGGGCCGAAATGGGGTGTTGGACCTAGGAACAGGGTGGGGTTCAGCTGGTGTCCCCCAGCATTTGGTAGGAGCATTTGGTAGGAGGCCATTCACTTAACGCTCCTGGGGTGGGGCTTAGAACAGTGGCACTCTGGCCGGGCTTCCTGCCTGATCTGGCTTCCTCCACTACAAGGCGAGTGGGTTGGTGCCTTCCTCTGTCCCGCAGGTCTCTGATACCATTTCCCAGGGCTCAGCAAGATGGGGCTTAGAGACAAGGTTGAAGCCATCCCCATCCTAGCTCACCCAGGCTAGGTGGACTATTTTGATTGTATCAAGGCTCCTTAGGGCAAATGAGGTTTTCTTGTTTGTCTTCTTTTAAGGCTTATCTATGTGCCCTCAATCACATGAGGGAAGAAGGTGATGGTGGCCGAAGGACTAACGTCCATTGATTATAATACTTGTTAAGAGTATGGCCTCACAGAGGCTCTGCCAGTTATTTAGCTGCATGACCTTGGGCTACCTAGGCAACCTCTCTGAGGTTCCGTTTTCTCATATGTAAAATATAGATAATAACACTCACTTCATAGGACTGTTGTGGTAACTGAACGAGATAATGCATGTCAAGCTTTGCAGAGCTTCTGGCACAAAGTAAGCCCTTGACACATGCAGGGCAACTTCATGTTTATATAGGTATTATAGACATAAATGCTTTTTTTAACGTTTATGCTGACTCTGAGGTAGGCATTTTAATCTCAAGTTCAGACAGAAAAACAGAGGTTTAGAAATGTTAACTCCTTTGTTAAGATCACATAGGCAATATACTATACAGTAGAGTCAGAAATGGAACCCAGCCTCAACTCCAAGGCCTGGCATTTACTAAGGCAACAAGTCTCCCACCCTTAGAATTTGGGAAGCCTATAGGAAACCTTTGGAGCGCTAGTCCCTGGGATATGGGAGGGGTTTGGCCCTCGGGCTGGTGTGGGGTTGGGCAGGCTCTGGAGGGCACCTTGTCTGGGACCTTGCCTGTCCCTTGTGGGACAAGGCATTAGGAAATGTATGGCACCTTGACCATGGGCCATTTAACTCAGGTGACTCAGACCAGCTGCACCTGAAGGCCAATCTGATTCCATAAGTGGGGATTAGGGGTCTCTTATAGGGCCAGAGAAAGATACAAGGGAAACGGGGTCCAAGAACATGGCCATATATTTGCTGTCCCAATGACATGGATATCTTGGCCACCACTGTGACTACATGAGCCCTGGCTAGTGTTTAGGTTGGAATAGGTACAAGGCCAAAGAGCCTTGATCTTTTCTTGATAAGCGAATGATTTGTGAGTGTGTTGTTTCCTGACCTAAGTGTGTGTTTGTGTTTGTGTGTGTTGGGGGGTGGCCTAAGGGAACAAAAGGGAGAGGATAATGAGAGCTGACAGTCAGATTGAGAAATGCCCCAGTCCTCGGATCAAAAAGATGCAGACTTACCTCATTTGCATATCATTTAAATAGCATTAATTTCATGTCAGAATATGTGGTCCTTCCTTGACTGCTGTGTTAAACCACCCTGGGGAGATTTCAGGTCTAGATTCTAGGGCCTGAGACCCAAGCACAGCTACTGCACAAGGGACAGATTAATGGAAAGAGAAGTCTTGGGGCAGGAGCCAGGTCTAGCTCTGTGTCAGCCACTAACTCATTGAGGGTGAATTTCTGTCTTCCTCTCTTGGCTGGAAGACCCACAAGGGCAGAGTATCCTAAGTCAGGCGCAAAAATATTTTTTGAATAAATGAATTTTTTTGAATAAATGAAAATGACTCTGGGCAGATTACTTTTCCTTCCTGGACACTGGGGAGAAGATTAGGGGTCTAAGTTTGACCAATAGTTTTCATTTGGGGGAGTATGGTAGCTGTGAACATTCCTCACAGAAAAATGACCATACCACAACATGTCATACATAATATCAGGAGGTTTCTAGACCCTCTGGAGTTAATCCTTGTACCCCTTTGCCCATGTTAGGAACCCCTGGACCAGAAAAGGTTGAAAATCCTTCAACTTTTACATCTCAGATTTCTGACTATCCTGCCCCACGAGTATCTTCAGGGTATGGGAATCCAAGAGAGAGGACACATTCACATATTTTTATTAGGTTCCTACTATGCATCAGGTGCTCGTTTAATCTTCACAGGATAAGGTAGGCATCGTGATTCCTTTTATAGAAGTGAGGAAACTGAGGCTCAAAGAGTGTAGGCCCCAGGGTCACAGAGCTGGTGAGTAACGGAACTGGGATTCAACCCGAGCCTTTGGCTTCAGGGCCGTTCTCTTTCTCCAGGGCTAATATTGTTTCTCAGATAATTCAGCTTTGCTTCTCCTGCCCACCACCCGAGCCCCTGGACTAGGAGGGATCTGCCCTTTGCACCCCACCCCATCAAGCACCTCTCTTCATTGGGAGTTACTGGCCCAGGGTTCTGGACGTTGTGGTGAAGGGTGTACAGGGCAGATGCCCCAAGCTGGGCGGGGAAGGGTTCAGTGTGCGTAAATGGCATGGGTGGTCTACACTTGAATAAGCTGAGCTCCCCGCAAAGTGGAGAGAAGAATGAGGACCTTGCCAGGCACAGTGGCACACACCTGTAGTCCCAGCTACTCAGGAGGCTGAGGCTGGAGGATCCCTTGAGCCCAGGAGTTCATATCCAGTCTGGACAACATAGCAAGACCCCATCTTTAAAAAAAAAGATGTAGCTTCCACACATCCCTACTCCTTTTCCCTCCCTTCCCCCCTTGCTTTTACCTAACAAGATCGAAACAGCTGGGAACAGACAAAACTCTTTCCAGTTCTCACTCCTCAGTTCCTTGGAGGCAGGAGTTACATGCCCAGCAGGAGAAACCAGCAGGAAGGACCAGGCCTGGGAGCCTATCTCAGTTTCCCATTTCTTTGGAGCAAGAGCCCTGGCCCCATTAGTCAGCTTGGGGCTATTCTGCAGAGGCATAGAGCTCTTTCAGGTAGTGCACTGTTCCTACCCCATGCTGGAGGAAATACCCAGCTGCTGCTGCAGGTGCCTTCAACTGCAGTTGTCCCAAATATTTCTCTTTACCACCCTATCCCTTGTCACTTCTGTACCTGCTGCCCAGAAACATACCCTTCCAAAGGTGAGATCATGGTGGAGAGAGCAGCTGCTTTGGTTGGTCAGTTTCCTATGGGCAGAACATGGCAGACTGTGAAGGGGTAAAACTGGAGACCCTTAATAAGAGGCTTGGGTGGGGGTGGAGGTGGGGGCAGGGGTGAGGGGTGGGTAGGGGTGGAATGTGCCTGGGGTGGCTGAGGGCAAGGACTTCCCATGGTCATACTCCACACCATGGCCTCTCTGGAGCCTCCTGAATACTGGGGAGTCCAACTATGAACTAGATTAGCCCTCAGAGGAAATCAGACAGATGTGCCTCAGCAGTGCATATGTGTGTGTCAGGATCTCCTCCAAGGAAGTGCCACTGATAGCTGGAGAAACAGGCCCCTCCCTCTCAGGAGGCAAAGGGAGGCATTCTTCTCGCTTGGGAGTTGAGAGCACAGTTGATCCAGAGTCCTGGGCACCAGCAGTCATAGGCAGAAATGGGGGTGGGTTTGCGGACAAGGCCTGTACGGGTGGATGCAGCTGCAGTTAAATGACTCCCAGACTGCCTCTGGTCTTCAAACTGGGTCTCCCCTCCCCACATATCCCCCCAGCTCCATGGAACACACAGGAAGTGCCGATGCAATGGGGGAGGAGACCTCAAACACACCCACCCCTCTCTCACCCACATGCCCTGCTTTAGCCTTTCTTCTTAAGCAGAGCTCTCAGTCAAGGGCAGGTGGGCACACAGCCAAGATGGTCCCTGACACAGCCAGGATAGCCCTCTTCTATCCTGTCGTGGTCTCTGGCTGGGCCCTCATGGCTGCAGAAACCGGAGTGAGGGTGAGGCAGGCACACCTGCATATTGCAGGGATGATAATCCAAGCAGTCAAGAAAGAAGGTGGAAGCCATCATTGTCTGTCAAAAATTTTACTTTATTCATTTCACACAGAATGATGTTAAAATAAATCCTCAGTAATATATATTTATATACTTATTTACTTGTGTCCATATTTACAAAAGACTGTGGAGCTCTATGAAGTCTATGTACACCCATGATCAGGTGGACAGGTAATGTTCATTGAGGCACATATGTACACATATATGTATAACCTATGTACAAATATCAGACCCTACTGACACAGGAACTCTCAGCTGCAGAAGTCCTGGGCAGGGCAGTGTTGGTGGGGCTGAAAGCTTCCAGAATATGTCAGCAAGAATGATAATATCAATACATCCTGTGCAATGTAGTTAAGCTGGTGTCTAAATTTTCATGAAGCAAACAAATAGTTAAATGACTCCCAACTCCCATGAGTTTTCCCCAGAAGTCCTGCTCCGCCTTCAGCTCCCATTGGTCCCCAGCCTCTTATCACCATGGAGACCCCAGTTCCCTTTCAGCATCATCATTACGAAGCTTTACCATCGGTACTGGAGTTCCTTCTGCTGTTGATCCCAAGGAGGCTTATTTATCTGCCTCTTTGAGTTTTCAGCAATTATTAGAGACAGGACATGGGAGGGCAGCTGCAGAATCATGCACAAGCATCAAGGAAGCCAGTGAAAACCCTAACTAGAGTCTGTGCTGCATGAGCTTAAGTGAGCAGTGGCCATTTCCACTATATATATACGTGTGTGTATACATATATACACACACACACACACATACATATACATATATGTATGTAATATATAAAATCTCCAGAGACAGCCTATATAAGCACATAAGCACACAGGTCTGGCAAAGGAAATAGCATCTTCTACTCATGAGCTTTACAGCTATGTCCTTGATGAAAACTAAAGAATCTTCAGATTGCTGGCACCATTAATCTTAAGATTACCCTTAGTGGAGAGAGGGGTGCAGGGATGCAGAAAACCAGGAAGAGGCCAATTTGGCTGGGGTATTGTTTGCTCAGCAGGCTAGAGGTTGATCATGGGACTTTCCAGCTTCCTGGGGCCCTTCAAATGAAGGAACCATCCAAGCACGACAACAAAAGGAAACTGGGTCGCTGGATCCCACGTGAAGGCAGAACTGGGGCAAGCACAGAGCATGTTCAAACCCTCAGGAGCTAAGACTCAGCCTCGCCAAAGCCAGCCAGACCTCTCTTCTTGCTTTTCTATCCCATTTGTTAGCCTAGAGCTGGTTTGCTCCTTTCCAGCCCCACCTGGCAGGTCAAAGTCTTTGCCCTACACTTCATAAGTTAAAAAGGCAGTAATCTTATCAGCTGACATGTTTGGTAGCAAAGTGAGCCTCTGAATATTCTCTTCCCCCCAGCTCCTCCTCTTGCTTTTTCTAGCAGCCCAGAGTGTTTATGCACTCATACAAACAAGGCAGTCAGTGTCTGGGGAATCGTTTTCAAGGAGAAGCAGGGCTTAGAGGCCTCTCACAAGGACTGAGAAGAGGCCTGGACTGAGTCCTCTGGACAGCTACCAAAGGTCCTACCATGACTGCCCTCAGTGATCTAGATGTTGCAGCAGCTGTCCACATTATTACGTAATCACACCTACCCTGTGCATCCATCACTGGAATGATGCAGGGAGTTCTCAGCTGTGAACTCATCTGGAACAGATTTAACTATTTTAGGAGTGCAGAGGAGCACAAAAAGTTATACCGGTTTCCACATGGAGGTTCATGCAGCATAAGAAGTAGCCATCCAGACAGGCTGCCTCAACTGCCCTAGTTTACCATCTGGTCATGGTCTGGGTTATGGGCTTCTACTACCTGATCATGACCAGCTTGGGCAGACTGGAGGGTTTCTGGGAGTGTGGGGAGATGGCAGACACCCCTGTATCACCTCAATTGCTCCAGATACCAGTGAGGAATCCCTCCCACCCCTATCCAGATAGAATGCACACACTCAAATGCAGGAGATGAGGATGAAAGAAACTATCTCCCATGGGTCTAACACACTGGCAGGCAAGAGGGAGAATGAAAGCGTGTTTCAGCTCACACCCAGCTGTTTCTTAAGTAATGTATACAGCTTACCTCCAAAGAGGAACCGAATTACAGCTGCTCATACCCTTAACCCAGGTTTGGTCAGAATCAACAAGAGAATGGGTTTGTTAGTTCTGTTGATTCCCACAAACCTCACCTTTCATGTGTCAGAGATGTTCCGTAGTTCTTCATTGGAAATTTTACTTTCAGATCTCATGAAACTCAAACCTAGGGCACCATCAATTACAAAGAGAATGCTAAATAGATCAGTCCTTTGCCACATCTTTAAGCTTTCCACTCCCCCCCGAGCTACAAAGTTTGGAAAAACTTTTATGGTCCTCTGTGATGAGGTTACAGCCAACCAGGGCAGACAGAAGAAAGGCTAAAGCACCGGGCCATTAGATCAGACTTCTCTTTCATCCCTGAGTCAAGCAGCCCCCTGAGGGAGGGAAAGGAAAGAGGTGATCCTGGAGCCTATTCTTTTGTCGTGAAAGAAATGCCTTCTACAGAGGTCCCTAAGCAGAAGAAAAACAGAGGAACAGGACAGGTGGAAAGAATGCAAAGAAAGGTCATTTTTAAAAATTCACATAAATGTAGTTTATTCCTTGGATTGCCAAATTTATTCCACATGAGTGAAATTAAGGGGACTGGTCAATGTATAATTGTATAATTTTTGAAATAATGGTATACATATATACATATACTACACATATATACACATATATATGTATATATGGAAAACCTCTAATGATTCAAGATCAATTAACGAAAACCTTGATTCACAAGAATTATGTTTTCTTACTATACTTCCAGTAGAAAGAGGCAAATGACAGCAAGGGCACCATCTGATAAGCCAGGATGTGCCCTAACGGCCCACTTCCAGGTCTATCTTGTAGCCAACACCTATTCCGCCTCTTTGGTCTTCTCCATCTCCATTTCTGTACAATGAGCACTGAGGTTTAGAATGTTGACCCTGAGCAATGCAAGGTCTTCTGTCATCTTCAAACAGTCTACTTACTAAGGCAGGAAAGTTTATACTAACCTACTTAGGAAATATTTTCTTCAATAACAAAGGTTGAACTAGATGTGTTTTCCCATTCCTACTCAAATAACTAGAATTGCAAAGCAACCAGGACATTCCCTTCCCTGAGGTTTCCCTGTCAGTTAACTGAGATTTTGCTGTACACATGTGTGTGTACAGAGCAAGGTAGAACAAAAAGGAATGGAATGGGGCCCTGGGGTTGCCAACCTTCCCTGATTGTCTGATCTGAATATTTAACCTCACAGATGTTTCAGGAAAGGGACTCTTCTGAAGCCCCCAGTTATGTGTGCAAATATTTGTGCAGCTGCACACTGTAGTGTGTAGTGGGGTCTTTATTTCACTAATGTCATGCCCTAACCACCCACTCTTCTATCCCTGTAGGCCTCTACTCAAACCCACAAGAACTTGCTTCCTTCCACAGCTCTCATGGAGTCCCTTTGGTTTAGCAATTCAGTTTATTCTGAAGGAGAGTCAGAGGGCAATCCCCAAATCTGTGCAGGCTACTGATCCCAGGTGCAAACCTCCGGGCCACATTCCCTCAGCATCCACCTCCCTGGGGAAGGGAGGAGGGGCAGCAAAAGGATCAAGTAATGGCTTTTAGTGTGTGGAAATGATCAACGTAATGGCTCAGGATGCTTTATTCATATCTATTGGTAAATACTCTCCTGCAGGCTTCCATTAGACCCTGCCACACTCACAGAAAGTCAGCAAGATGGGCTTTGAGCTGAGTGTGAGTTTGAGCAGGCAGGAGGTCACTCACACTCAAGGTTTCAGCGGCTAGAAGTTGTGAGGATTCTGTGTGAGAGTAGGCAGAAAGGGGGAGGCAGAGGTACACATAGAGACAGAGAGGTGCACACAGGAAAGAGAGCGACAAAGCCTTCTCATGGGCCTTCCTTGTGCGTACGCTGCACCTCTGCATATGTGTCCATTTCAGAAGGAGGTCAGACCCCAGAGGACAGGAGTCATGTGAACACATGGGAAGAAGAGGGAACTACAGAGACTGTGAACGCCCAGAAGTCAAGGGCATTCTCTGAGAATGCAGGTACTATCTATCACTTTTCAGTCCTGAGAGCAAGATTTTGAAAGAGCTATTGCTAAAGAAAACAGTCACTATTTATTTTATTGCACTTTTCCTCTTTAAAAATACTCAAACACAAACTATGAGAGATGAAGCTGAGATTTGGTAGGAAGGGGAGCTGAAAGGGAAAAGTGAACAAGATTTGTTTGAGGACGAGAACCATCCCAGCTGGTAGGGGATTCCCCACCTCCACCTGTCCCCACTTACTGCTTTGAGAGGGAAACAGGGCTGGTCTCAACAAGGGCCAAGTCTAAAGATATAAATCATGGTCACAATAGCTACTGAGATAGCTCCCAGCATCTACCTCTCTGCTGGTTGGCTCAGGTGGCTAATGATGTTAATGAGGCTAAGGTCATGAGTTCAAATGTGGCAATGGACACCTTGCCAAGGCTGGAGGAACCTCCATTGTTTAACCAAGGAGCACCCCGGACATTACAGCCCTCTCAGACCAGGCAGACATCACCCACATGCAGGTTGTTATGACAATGGCCCCAGGAGAGCCCTGGGGAGCAGAGCTCAGCACCATTGTCCCCTCTTCTGGGTAAAGAAGTCAAAGCAATGTGCTCCCTTGCCTGCCATTGGGGGAGGGTAGTGATGTCACCCTCATATGCAATTTGCACACTGTTCTATAGTGTCCTTTGGGGGAAGTCAGCCTCTACCTCTCCTCTCCATTACTGTGGGCAGTGCTGAGCCCCCAGCCTGAGGGCCAAAGACCTCATTACAATGTAGTGAGAGATCCAGGGAGAGCAGATAGGACAAGCTTGTCCTGAAGCTCTCCCCACACAAGACAGCCACATGAACACCCAGGGCTCAGGCCATCACAGCTTTCATGGGCACCCTTTCCACACCAGGCCAATGGAGCCTGGAGACGTGCTCCCTTGGGACCCCCTTTAAAAGGCTAACCTCCTGGTGACGTGCCAACACCATCCTCAGAAGCCCAGCTGAGAGGGACAGAGGCAAGCAGAGAGGAAGGAAGAGAGCATGTCAAATATCACTGAAGTTCCAAGAAGCACAGAGCCTTAATTACATTCTTAATAGTATTTTGGCTTCTGAAAAGTTTACTTTGAAATTTGACCAGCTCAGTTACTCTCTCTTCCTGACAACCTTTCCACCTTTCCTGGGCTTTGTCCCCTTCAGCCTCCTAAAAACTCCAACTTTCTTGAAGTTTGAGCCCACAGGGGCATCTGGTAACGCTAAAGGGAAAATTGGTATCTTTACTGGGAAACACAAGTCCCAGCATGTTGCACTAAATGCACAAATGTTGAACCCACGTGCCCATTCCCTGCTGTTGTTGCTTCCTCTGTGGAGATTGGGAGCTGTGACCCTCATTAGGAGGGGAAAGTGAGACACACCTGGGACGGCCCCAGGAGCAGAGACTGTGAGGCCTGATCCAAGGCTGGACTGCAACTCCTAACTTCCATGTCAGGTGAAGCCTTTGCCAAAGCGCACTCAGCCCTCAGCCAGTCCTACTAGTGGGAAGAACCACCTCCAAGAGAAATCCAAAACAGTGGGCAATCTTAGAAAGTATTTAAGTCTGGCCTTAGAATATAGGATAAAAATCACACCCTGTAAAAATTGTTTGCTTGTTAAGCCTTAGGTTTATGTTCTTAATCACATTTTACTTAAGATGAATTGGGTTGCCATTTTCTCAACGCACAGCAATTGAATGGGAGGCAGGGCATTTGGGGGAGCTCCAGCAAGGGGGGAAGCATGCCTGGAACTGAACACCCATAGAGGGGAATCAGGAGTTGACCCCATTGGGTTTATGCCCGAGAGCAAGTGAAATGCCACAATCAAGTAAAAGTGGCTCATTTTAAAAGACAAGTCTATACAGGGTCTCGACTTCCTGACCCAGCCTCCAACAAAACTTCTGAGGATGGAGGAGCAAGAAGATCTGCGGACTTAGAGAATGTTGGGGGAATATTCACCCTGGTTCTGGGCCCAGGATCCTGTAGTTTCTTGAGCCATCACTGCTTTTAAGAGAGTAGGGCTGAATCTGGAGATCCCAGGTGCTGGGAGTAGGGGAGCCTCTGCTATTGGGCTGTCTGTGTGGATTTTCTTTGAAGGAGGGGGCATGGCAAGGGGGTTTATATCAGGCTGCCAGCTGTCCCAGGTCCTTCCACAACCTGCACCCAGGTTTCTGGTAGGAAGATGAATAGGTAGAAACCCCATGAGATTCCTGGCTGTAATCAGAGATTCGCTTGATGTGGTAGCCCGTCTTTCTGCTTGAAACCTCAGGGATTACTTCTCAGGACTGAAATCTGGAGGTGAGAGACTAGAGAAAGAGATTCCCTGAAGGATACTGAGGATACAGACACAGGTTTGGGAAAGGTGATTAAATCTGATCTTTTTTTTGTGCCATTAATTTATCACTCTGGGGACAGAGATATGGATCTGAGTATACGTCTACATTTCATGTGTAGTGCGTGTATGTTCTTGGGCATGTGTGCTGTATCTTGTATGCCTAGTATAAGTGAATGTATTGTGCAATATACACTGAATATGTATTTTGTGTGCAGAAACAAAAGTATTCTTTGTGTATTTTGTATGCATATCCATTGTGTCCATGTAGTTTTTGTGTATTTTGCATCTGAGTTGCCGGTTGTGTATTTGTACATGGTGTCTGTTGGTCTTTTGTGTATATTCTGTGTTGATAAGTATATTCTATGTCTGTGCTAAGTGTGCATATTTTGTTTATAGTTATAACCATATTTCTGTGTCTGCCCTTTAATTTCATCTGTGTGTATTTTGCAGTGTGTGTTGTATGTTTTGTATTTGCGTGTGGCAACAGTGTATCTATTTTGTGGTGGATGTACATGCATGGGTGTGAACATTTTACAGTCCCAGGCCAAGGACACTGTGATAAGATATCTACCCCCTGACCTAGGCCTCAGATATGGGTTGCTTTACCTTCTATTTTCCAAAGTCTCTGTCTCTCCCACCCCATGCCTTGGAAATTCAGCACCACTTCCCATGAAGAAGAGGAAGAGAAGCACGGAGCCTTTGTGCTGGGCATGGGATACCCTGCAGACCCCTGGGGATGTGGGTGACCAGGAACTAATGAGCACCCTGGGCCTAGCACCCTGAGCTGGTGCCCCACCCCCCAAGACAACTGTAGGTGCTAACTAGGCAGCATTGAGGCCTGGGCTAGAGCCACCACTGGGCAGCCTGACCACTACAATTCACTGTGTTTGGGAAATTTAGGCCACTATGTCAAAAGGCAAAGAATCCCAGTCTGATGAGGTAAAAGCCCCCTCACCCCCACTGGAACCCATTCCAGGGACAACCTATTCTCTACCTTTAGGCTACGCAGTACTTATTTGCTCTCTACCTGTTCTGGGGGTTGGGGGATGATTCTTTACCCATCCTTTGGTTCTTTTTAATAGGAGCTCTGGTTGCCAGTTTAATGGGGAGAGAGTTTAAATCTGGCAATCAAAATGATGCCTTTGGACCATCTAGAGACTCTATCCCTTGTTCCTGGACTTCAGAAATTCCCATACAGAAGCAGCTCCCTTTACATCTAGATCAGTGGAATTTGGTCCCAAGGAGTCCTACTCCTTGGTGTCCTTAGTTTCAAAGGAAGGCATCCATTCTGGCTCCTTAGGGAGAGGTTCATGAAAGTGACAGATGCAGGGCCAAGTGATAGGAACAGCCAAATGGGGTGGGAAAAGATGAGAACGGAGGTGACCAACAAGATGGACTGTAGAGAGGAGGTCCGGGGTAGTCCGGCCCAGGACAGCTGGAACCGTGAGGGCCGTGAGGCCCTTGTGCACTCAGTAAGACAAGCTTCAGCCACGGGAAACTGAAGCTGCAGCACATGGAGGGCAGAAAAGACAATTCTAACGTCTAGGAATACATGGAGACTGGAGTGTCTGAGGCAATGGCAGCAAACCAAGGCCCAGTGGGGTTACCAGTGAGGCCCACTAGGCCTCTCAGACAGCCAGCCCACCAAGCAGCAGATTTGCTTCTGAACCTGAACTCCAGAGAATGAATATATATATGTGTGTGTGTGTGTATATATGTACATACGCAAACATATATATGTATGTATGTATATACATACACACACACACTCTAGTGCACATAGTCAAACACATGCATAAATTGCCCTGTGTCAAAAATATTGCATAAGCTTATACAATGTTCCAATGCAATTTTTTCTACAGTTAGCTAGGTAGAGGAATGCGGGAAAGAGAGACACACGATATGTATTTATATACACTGGATCCACAGACCCGATGCCTGGTCAGCTGTATGGTCATGCCCGTGACTACGTTAACTCCTAAGGTGCAGTGTTCAGACGCTGCTTTCCCTGCTCACTCTCCTGGCTTTGTAGAGGTCTGCACTCCCATTTGGAAGAACAGGAATGGGTGGGCCGGGGGGCCAGAGTTTTGGTTCCCTTCCAAATAGTCTATTTTTTTTCCTGATGGAGGGCTTTTGCCTTCCAATAGGGGAAAAAAACCTAGTTAAATGCCATTCCAAGGCTATTAATACTCTAAATAGTAATACTGTGTAGGCTACTAGGAAAATAGGTTATCTCCTGTGTTTTAAATATTGAGATTCATGCAACACACACCCATGCAGCTCTATTGCATCACTGGTAAACTTCACTGCAATGTCAGTGTAGCTGGCCACATCACTAGGAAAGCAGATGTCTGCACACTCCAGTGTAAAGGAAGAAATCAGACATGTTTTGTGACCCTGAAGCCTGCAAAAGTGGTAAAATCTGAAGCTGAGAGGTCCCTCGGTTTGTTAGCTTCTCCCCATAGGCCTAAGGAAACAAATGTGAAACTTGGCAACTCATATTCGGTCATACTAACTGTCCCTCCCTCCGGGCTTCCCTCACATCGACACTGCAGAGAAAGAGCAGAATGCAGCATTTTCCGTTATGAAACACAAGCCTCTGGAGCATCTACTTGGCAACTGCAATTCACAAACCCCAGCCTGTGACACAGAAAGTAATTCCAACACACAGGACTGTGTGTTCTTTTCAATACAAAAATGGGAATGACCTTTTGAATTATCACCAGAGCTTTGAGGCTAAGCCGTGATGGTGTTCCTCTGTGAAGGGGAAGGTGGGCTCAAATGGGGTGGGGGGGTGGGGGGAGGGGAGTGCATCTCCTGGGTGTTGTGTGTATTTAATTAGGAAGGAAAGGTGGCACTGACATGGTGGACTGTGTATTGGATATGAGGTGGCCTCAATGTGTCTTTCTGAAATCCTGGCTTGATAGGTGACTCCCATCTTTGGAAACCCATAAGCCGGTGATAAGGATTTGCATGAAATCCATGAGAGATATTCTGTGTTCTAAATCAAAAATCAAAAGATCAAAAGTCACTTGCACAACTATTGCTTTCCATGCAAAACCAGATACACATTGTAGAACACACTGACTACAATGCAGGCTATTATGCAACATCTGCATTAGTTCCACCGAGCTGTGAGTATGTTAATAGGTTTCAATCAGACATCAGTTAACATTTTGGTAATATTCACATAGTTTGTGTTAGCCAAGGTGCAGTTGGCTGTTTTCAAGTTTTCCTCTCTAAAGTCCTCGTTACTGTTGTTTACCCCCTCCTGGATCTCCATGTAATCAGACTTACTAATGGTAGAGGCACTTCTACTTTTCTTTAGGTCAGGGGAGGATGGGATCTTTGGACAGCTTGTCACTTGCAAGTACTGGGCCTGCTCCTCTCCCTCTGTCTCCCGGTGGTAGAAGTAGTTGAAATTGGATACAATGACAGGGACCGGTAAGGCAATGGTTAATACACCTGCAATTGCACACAGGGAACCCACTATCTTTCCCCCAATGGTAGTTGGAACCATGTCTCCGTAGCCTACAGTTGTCATGGAGACGACTGCCCACCAGAAGGCATCCGGGATGCTGGGGAACTGGGACTCTCGCTCATCAGCCTCTGCAAAATAGACAGCACTAGAGAAAAGGATGACCCCAATGAACAGGAAGAATATCAGGAGGCCCAATTCTCTCATGCTGGCTTTGAGGGTCTGACCTAGAATCTGGAGACCTTTGGAGTGTCTGGACAACTTGAAAATCCTAAAGACTCTTACCAACCGGATGACACGGAGGATGGCCAGTGACATGGCCTGCTGGCCCTGCTGAGCGTCCTCTGGCTTCTCAGCCAGCTCTGTCCCCAGGGTGATGAAGTAGGGGATGATGGCCACAATGTCAATGATGTTCATTATGTTGGTGAAGAAGCCGGCTTTGCTGGGACAGGCAAAGAACCTCACCAAGAATTCAAAGGAGAACCAGATGATGCAGAGAGTCTCTACAATGAAAAAAGGGTCGGTGAAGGAAGTGGACTGCTGGTACCCAATGGTGCTGTTGGAATAGGTGTGGAAGGTCACCCCACCACCATGCATGTCTTCATTCTCGTCCCGGAAGATAGGCAATGTTTCCAGACAGAAGCTGACGATAGAGATCAGAATCACCATGACAGATACAATAGCTATAATCCTGGCAGGCCCTGAGCTCTCTGGGTATTCAAAAAGAAGCCACACCTGTCTCTGAAACTCATTTTCGGGCAGAGGACGCTCTTCCTCCTTGATGTAGCCTTCATCTTCCCGAAACATCTCCATCGCTTCTTCTCCAAGCTCATAAAACCGAATTTCTTCAGAGAAAATATCTAAGGGCACATTCACAGGTCGCCTCAACCGGCCCCCAGACTGGTAGTAGTACAAAATGGCATCAAAGCTAGGGCGGTTTCTATCGAAAAAGTACTCATTTCGGAGGGGGTCAAAGTACCTCATTCGCTTCTTTGGGTCCCCTAAGAGGGTCTCTGGAAACTGGGCTAAGGTCTTTAGCTGAGTCTCAAACCGCAGCCCTGAGATGTTGATCACCACCCTCTCACAGCACTCGTGGTCTGCCTCTGGGTCATAGGTGTCCTGCGGGTGCCCAGGGAGGGCAGCAGCCTCATCCGCTGGGTCTCCGGTGGCCACTGTCATAATTGGGACTGCGAGAAGCGCCTCACGCTACACCTTCCAGCTGCCAGGCGGCAGGGAGCTCAGGGTGCTGCTAACGGCCCCAGGAAGCACAGAAGCATTGGCCTGGGCTCCTGCAGGAGAGCCCTGAGAGCTCCCTGAAAACTGGACAGACAGCCTCGCTTGGCTGAAAGACAGAGGCAATTAAGGACATGAGACCATTTGGCACTGGCAGCCCGACCGGGGTTGTCACTTTTTGTCTCCCATCTCTCAGCCGAGTTCAGAAACATGACTACCACCACCACCACAAAAAAGCAAAATTTACTTTTACCTTGTAACTTGTCTGGGGATCAGAGGGCAGCAGGTAGCAATCTCTCCAGGAAGCTCTGGAATGCTCTGCACTGGGGAAGGTGGCTGGCACAGGGCCCTCTGCACCACACAGGCCTCATGGAGCATAACCCCATACCAGCAGGTTAGAAGGTTGCCCTGTCCCATGCATAGCACTAATGTGTCACAGATACGTGCATCCTGGGAGGTATTCATGGTCGGGGATCTTGGGTCTGTGTTTTCCTCTTTGCCCCCCACCCCAGTGACTCTACATGGGCTCTTATTAAATGATAGATTGATTTACCTGGCCAGACAGGAACCTGAAGCTCTCTTCCTTGCAGAGCTGATCAGATGCTGCAGGAATCCTAGATACAAAAACAGGCAGCCCAACTCCCCATCACGTCTTCTCACTGGAGCTAGAAATAATGGTGAGTCATTCTGGGCAGGAGGGCAGACTCCAGGTCCTGGAGGTGAGCTCTAGGCTGGGCTGGGCTGGAGGGGCAGTGGGGTGCCCGGCCAGAGGCATGTGGGACTCGGGACTTGAGGACAGCTGAGCGTGGGTCTGGAGCCTTTGGAAGGAAGAAGGCAAGATGCAAAGCTCGGCAAAAGCCAGAGTCCTCCTGGCTGTCCTCAGGAGGTGTGACGTTGCCTGGAAAAAACAGCAGCAAGGTGGAACCAGGGCTTTTGGGCAGCTGTTGCCAAGATTTAGGAGGGCATTGGCAGCTTCCCTCCCTGGAAGTCACAGGCCCCTTTGCCCACCTTCCATTCTGATGTCATGCCTGAGAACTACCCCTCAGCCTCCTACCCTTTTCTGGGCAGGCCTCCCCTCAGCTTGAAGCACTTTCTCCCAGGGAACAAGCCTTCAGCCTTGGCTGGGCCTGTCTCCTCCAGGGGCCACCCTGGGTTGATCCAGATCCCTAGTCCTCAGCTGCCATCAGGAGGGACTCTGGGCAAAGCAGCCCCCTCTCCCAAGGGGAGGGCTTAGCTCACCGCAGCCTGACTACAAGCTCTGACCTCAGCGGAGTCCTGGAAAAAGAAGCAGCCCCCTCCCCTTCAGGGCTCATCTAGGGAGACCCCACACACAACAAAGTCACCTCTGTTCGAAAGCTGGGGGAACTTACTCTCCCTCCGGGATCCCTGGGCCGCAGGCCTCCCTCTGAGCCGGATGGCATTTGAGCTGGGCAGGCACTCCACCACTGATTTCTCCCCCAGAGAAAATCCCTCACATCTCCTCGGCAGGGATCGCAGAACAAACGCTCAGCCTGCCTGCCTGGCTGCGAGGCAGCTTGGCAGCAGCGAGAGGGGGAGCCTGAAGGAAGCCGGCTTCCGGGCTGGCCCCCTGCCGACCCAATCCCGCCGGCCCCCGGGCGGGGAGGGGTCTGGGCCCTCTCCCCATCGCCCCGGGCTCCGTCCGGGATTCCGCCCGGCGCGCTCTCCGCTCCGCTCTGCGCTATGCACGAGACCCTCCAGCTGGCCGCGGCCGCTAGCGCCACCTTAACCCCCTCCTGTCCGGTGCGGTCAGCACCCGCCGCGGGCCCGAGCTCAGCCCCGCTCTTTTGCCTCTGGGGTCCAACCAAGGGACCGCCGAGGCTCCATCTCCACCCGAAAACACAAGAGCCTGAACTCTGGGGGTGGGGAATAGGCTGCACCAGGCTGCTGCCCCAGATCTCAGCTTCCTCCTAAGCGCGGGGGCTCCGCGACAGCCCACGGCCCCAGCGAAGGGGAAAAGCCCTTCTCCGCAGCAACACTGTTTTTCATTCCGTGCCGGAGAGGCAAATGCTGCCCGGCCGTCCCAAGTGATTCGCTTTCTACCAACCAGCGCTATTTACCAGACATGGTTATGCTGTCAGCTGCACTTCCCACCACCCACCAGCTGCTCTCTGCGCCCTCCGCCCCGCGCCACGCACACCCCGGAGGGTCCCGAGACCATCCCGTGCACTGTTTTTCCGCAGGGTGCAAGCCCCCTCGCCCGCCCAGGTCCGGGACCCGCTGGGCAGCCGGCAGTGGTCTGTACGGGCTAGCCCGCCCGGGACGCAGCCCGAGCCCGCCGCGCTGCAGGCTGCGCCGCCGGGTGCCCCGCAGCTCCTCAGGGCGCTGCAGCTGAACAGGGGAGGCAGCACGCGCAGCCCAACGCCCCGACACCGATTTACCCTTCCGGATGGGCACCCGGAGCCTCCATGCTCCTGGGGTACGGCCAACGCCGGCAGAACCCCGGCAGCGGGCGGCGGCGGCGGCGGGGTGCGGGCGGCCAGCCGGGAGCCGGCTCTGCAGTCCCGCGGGCGGCGCGTACGGAGCGCCCGGCCGCCGCCCGCAGCCGCACCGCGCCGCACCGCGCCACGCAGCGCCGCACCTGGCCCGACGGCGAACTCGAATTAAAGGGGCCGGCGGGGGCCAGAGTCGGCGCAGCGCACCGCCCGCCGCCGCTGCCCAGCTCGTCAACTAATTGGGTCCCCGGGCCTCAGCTCCCACACCACGAGGAAAACATTGGCAGAGCCCAGCTTACTAACCAGAACCTCTTGGAGAGCTCAGCTGGGTGCTGCCGGACCGGAGATGGGGTGGGGGGTTGGAGAGTTGAGGAGCGCTCTTGAGAGGCTCCTGCCAACATAATGAGGTAGGCAAGGAGGAAATAATCAATAGCACCTATCCCAGGCCCCAGGCGGGATCCAGCCCCGTGGGAGGTGTGTTGCTATTATTATGAAGCCTCCAGACAGAACCTGCAGACCCCCTTCTTGCCCCCTTTCCTGCTGGCGCGCCGCCTCCTCCGGCTCTGCTTCCCACCTCCCATTACCCAGCAAATATATGGCTTCGCAGGGAAATGCAGCAAGTGCAGTCCGCAGTGTGGCAGAAACTCTGCTGTGTTCTCTCCTACCAGGAAGAGCCCCAGGAACAGGCAGAACTGCGGGGCTGGTCCTCTCGTCCTCTGTCCTCTCCACTCCCTGACTCCCTTCTCCCAGGGCCCCGACAGGGAAGGCTGGGGGACACACTGCCCTTGGGAAGGGCCATCTACTTCCGAAATGGACCCTCTCTCAGAACTTAGGAAGCCAGCTGGCCCACAGGGCTCTGAACTTGGAAGTGCAGCACACAGCATCCTGGGGTGGGCATACAACGATGCCCTGTGATTATGGGAGAATGTGTGTGGGAAGCCTAGCCTGCCTTTGCTTAGATGGGGATTGCAGAGGGTCCAGAGTGCTTTTGGGAGCCACACAGCAAGCTAATTTTTTTAGACAGGTGTTCCAAATAGTGCTTCCTGGAGACAGCAGTAGACAGGCAGCTCTGGATTCAGAGGGGCTCTAGCTTGGGGAAGGCTCCTGCTGGACCCTCCCTGCTCAGACAGGTCTCCTCTCTATGCCTGCACCTCATGGAGGAAGTCCTGAGAGCCCACAAGGTCCAGGCTCTGTGGGATTCTGGCATTTCATTTTGGAAGTCTATGAACTGCAGTTGAAGCCTGGGGGCCTACCCAGAGCTACAGGGGGAGGTCTGGGAGGGCAGAGACCTCAGGGAGCTCTGAGGATAAAGATGTCTATAAGGCAGGGTTGGTTTGGTTTAAGGCCCCTTGAACCTGGGCTGTCAATGCCCAGCTACAGCAAGGCTTGGGTGTTTTGGAGGCAGCCAGACCCAGACTTAAATCCCTGCCAGTTACCAGGTAAGTTAATTCACTTCCCTGGGCATCAGTGTTCTCATCTGAAAAACCAGGGTACCTCTCAGGGTGTGGTGAGGATTGAATTGTTGCCTGTAAAGAGTTTGGCACCCAGCAGACACTCAATGAATGATGATTTCTCTGCTCTGTTTCCCTGTGAAACTCTCCTCATGGCTCCCAGCCTCCAGCTGAGCTTTTGGCCATTTCTTTATGTGCCTGATCACCAGATCCATTCCCTCTGCTTCCTCAATTGCCCCACTCTTACTTTCCCTGAAGTCTCAGCTGATCCCATCCCTGTCACCAAAATGCCCTGCCCTATACTCCTTCCAGAAGGTTCCCCTGACCAGCACCAAGGGGCTGTTTCTCCTACTTGGCACACTGGGTTCTTATGTCAACTAAAGTCTAACAGGCTACTCCATTTGATCATGTCTGTATATTTTCTTTGCCTTCCTTTGTTAAAACAGGAGATGTGGACAGAGAAAAGCCCTTGAGGGAGAATTAATAATCGTTGTAATTGGTGAAACGGGTTACCATGTGTCAGACACTGTGCTAAGCACCTTGCAGCTCTAGAAGGTAGTGTCTACATTAGCACCATTTCATAGAAAAGGAAACTGAGGCAACGAGAGGTGAAGTAACCTGCCCAAGGTCAATAAGTGGTGGCTCCAGGCCTTGAATCAGGTCTTGTGACTCTAGGACATGTACCCGTCACTCCTACCCACACTACACTGCGCAGGGAGAATGAGCAGCCCTTGAATTTCATTTCCTTCTTTGGAATCTTCCTCTGTTACTACCTCTTGATTTGGCCTCAGGTGTGTCATCCTCCCTCTCTCTTTTAAAGTCTGACCTAAGTGTGAACAACAGCAAAAAAGATATTAACTAAAGAAGGGGAAAAAAGAAGGAACCATAACAACTGTTGTTCAGGAGCATTTCAGAGCTCCCACCCTGAAAGTTATCTGTGTTGGTAACTTGGTTTGGCAATGCTGTGCAAGAAAAGAACTTTAGGCCCATTCCCAGCACCAACACTTGCTAGCTGTGTGAACTTGAGCAAGTTATTGAAACCCTCTGAGCCTCAGTTTTCTAATTTGTCAAGTGGGAGAGCAAAGCTACTTCACAGGGTAGTAAGGACTAAATTACTTATTAAGAGTGCACAGCCATCTGGCTTAACTGGTAGGTTAAGCTAGTGTTTAGTCACTGTGAGTTCCCTTTCCAGTTCTATAGTGGTCACTATTTCTTATTTTTGGTCACAAAGAGTAGCTACAGTGTCACTTGATTCTTTCACTGGGGCATGGTAAAAACCCCCAAAGACCATTCTCTTCCCTTAGGTTTGGTTTCCTGCTTGAGAGCCAGGCCTTGCCTTCAGCAGAGGGGAGGGCTGTGGTGATTGCCACAGAGAGTGACCCGTGATGATAGTCTTGTAAAAGACTGTGTGTGCATACATCCCCACACCCGCACAGAGGGATGGGAAAATCTCTTAGTTCTTTCTACCACCGCTTATGAACCTAGAAAGAGTACATGAGTTCCCTTCTCAGTTGTCACTCCCAGGGCACCAGCTCTCCTTCCTGGCATGGTGCTTCCCCACCAGCCCACCCACCCATGTGGTGGCACAGTCCCCTCTAGCCCACAGGTAGGCAGGGCCAGGGAGCACTGAGATGACAGCCCTCCATGGGTCATTGATTGAATCCTTGCAACCAGCCAGTAGGAAGGATTTCATTGACTCTGTTTTACAGATGAAGATACTGAAGCTCAGAGAGGACTAGCTGGTAAGTGGTGAGGCTGGGACTGAACTCAACAATGCATGATTCTGTAAATCAATAAGCCATTCTGCTATCGCTTCCACTGTTCGCTGGGTGCCAGGCCGCTGGGCTCAATTCCTCCCTCAGGAGTAGGATTCCATCCCCAAGACCTCACAGACCCCAGGGCATAGCCACAGGGCCTGTGGAGGGAGCCCAACCTGACAGGAGATCTGTTTTAGAAGGGAGTTGGTGTGGTGATTAACTGTTCACACATTAACTGAGGGACTTCAGGCAGTGGTGCAAGAGTCAGGACCTAAAGGGGAGTACTAGGCAGAGCATCTCACTAGGACTGCAGTCTGTGTGACCCAAGGTCACTCACTTGACCTTTCTGTGTAGCAGTTTACTTATAAAATAGGTAGGACATTTGCCCCACACAACCCCTGTGATTCCTAGGGCTTAAAGAGAGAGGGAGGAAGGAAGGAAGGAAACTGACATTCATTGTTAGCGTGTATTAAAATGTCACTTGTTAGGATGCAAGAGGATAATACACAAAAACATGCTTGGAGAAGCAAAAAGTCTGGCTGGTGTGGAAGAATACACTGTTAATGTTGTTGTTACTACTCTTGTGGTGTGCCCTGCCAGCGTGCATCACACCTGATGCTTGAGGACTTCCCTTGGAAGTGCAATAGGCATCCATTCCAGCCCCTTCCTTACTGCGGGAGTCAAGGTCAGCCTCCTGCAGGAAGCCTTCTGAGATTAACTTCAGCTGCCTCTAAGGGGCTCCTGTGTGGAGGCCCAGGCCTGGGCTCCTGTCGTGAATTAGCTTTTACACACTCATCCCACTATACTGCAAATACTGGCCAAATAAAAGAATATGTTAAGGAATGGCTAAAGAGGATGGACTCTTCCTCACATTTTGGACCTGCTGCTTGGGTTCAGGCAGTGTGCTGGCTGTCTTACCATCAGGCCCTGTGCTTCTAACACCCAAAGGCAGAATAGCATAGTGGTGAAGTACAGTCATGTGTCACTTAACAATGTTCTGAGCAATGCATTGTTAGGCAATTTCGTCCTTGTGTGAACATTGTAGAGTGTACTTATGCAAACCTAGATGTATAGCCTTCTACACACCTAGGCTATATGGCATAGCTTCTTGCTCCTAGGCTACAAACCTGTACAGCATGTTACTGTACTGAATACTGTAGGCAATTGGAACACAATGGTAAGTATTTATGTATCTAAACATATCTGAACACAGAAAAGGTACACATATATAAAGTAAATATATGGTATTATAATCTTATGGGACCAACATTGTATATGTGGCCTGTCATTGACTGAAAGGTCGTTATGCGGTGCATGACCGTACAGCTGCTGGGGCAGCAGGTCTAGGGATTAATCCCAGACCTGCCATGTTTTAGCTCTGTGACTCAATTTCCTCGGTTGCACATTTTTATTGTGTGGCTGGGATGTAAGACAGTTAGAACAGTGCCTATCGCATAGCAAATGCTTGGTGTTGTCGATCAGCAGCATCACCCTCTCGGCATTGCCGCCACTGTCTTCTCTGTTAGAGATGGCAGTGGGAGTGGTTTAGGATGAGCTGTTCTGCAGACGCCTTTTGTGTTCTGGCCACATCCCTTTGGACCACCTGTGATTTCAGCTGCCTATGGAGGATAGTGCCTGAGCAAAGCAGGCAGTGTCACACCTCAGTCATGTGTCTCTTGGCTTTTCTGACTCAGTACTCTTGCTGGGGCTGTGGTGGCCCACGGCTGCCCAGGGTGACCTGGGTGGTGGGGAGGTAACTCTAAGCACTCCAGCCTCCAACTGTGAGACAGACAGTTTGTGTCCTACAGTGGGCTCCTCAGCTGGCTCCCATTGGAATGGAGTCCCACTGCTCAACCCAGTGAGCCAGCTGGCCATCCAGTGCAGGGCAAAGTCTGGGGCAGAGGTTACTTGGCCCATCTCTGTGGGTCTGTGCTCCAGGCAGCTGAGCCAGAGCCAGCTTCCCTGCCCTGCCCATGCTGGCTCTCTGCATCCTGTCTTCAGCCCAGACCTCTCTCCCTGGCTGCAGATGCATCAGCTCTGCTTCCCTAACCTGCTTCTCCTTCAGGCTCCCTGTGTTGTACGAGACACCACCATTCACCCAGTTGCCCAAACTGGAAACCAGAGCTCTCTTCTCTTCCTCCTCCACTGACACCCTCCACACCCAGTCACTTGGCCTTGGGGTCTGTTTGCTTCTCTTTACTCCCTTTCCCTTTCACACTACCCTGGTTTAAGCCACCAGCACGATGGTCTGGGCCACTGCCACCCTAACTGGTCCTCTGCCTTCAGAGGAGCTCCCCTCTGATCTCTTTTCCCCACGGTTGCGAAAGTGCAGCCGGATCATGCCACTTACCTCCTCAGCGCCTCATTGGCTCCCTGTTGCTGTGCTCAACCTACATTTCCTAAAAGGCAAGCAAAGACCTTCATGATCTGATGTTCCCCAGTCTTCCCTCTGTACCCCATCCTGGAGTCTATACTGGCATCACACTAAACTGCCGTGAAGGCTCTAACTGGCTTAAAATAGACAGATGAGGTTAAGACCTGAAGTCGGACAGGTGTGGGGTGGAGTCCTGCCTCTGTTGCTTGCCACTCCTGTGACTTCAGGTGGGGTATTTTCCCTCTCTGGATCTCAGGTTCCAATCTGTAAAATGGGAATAATAATGCCTAATGCTTGCTCTGAGGAGTAAATGAGATAATGTGCACAGGGTGTTTGTCTCAGTGGCTTGCAGGAAGGGCTCAAGAAACATAAGCTTCCAGACGGTTCCAGATCTTTCTGTTTGGCTCCAGCAGCCCCCTCAGCCAGATTGCTCTGCCCCCCTCCTCCCCTGTCACCCCAGTGACTTTTTCTGACACCCATCTGATGTCACATCCTCCATGAAACCTTTCTGGACCCTCTCCCTGGTCTCCGTCCACCAACTCTATGCCCAGGACACAGGCCCATCACACCAAGTCGTGAGGGGCCTCTCTCTGTCCCCACGCTGTCTTCCACTAGGTGGGAGCACCCTGAGGCCAGGGCCATGTCTCTTCTGTGCTTGTGTCCTGGTGTCTTGTCCAGGCCGGGCACAGAGCAGCTGCCCTACAGTGGTTGTGAACCTGCAGATGCATGGCCTCTGTGGTGCTCACAGCTTAACCGCCTCCCCTTGCCTTTCAGCCCCTGGACTTGGTGTCTCTGGAAGACCCCTGCTTTAGAAGAAACTTGAGTGGCTATAGGGCCAGCCAGGGGCTGTTTCTGACTCTTGCCTAACAGGCCAAGGGGGTCAAGAAGGAAGACTAGACTCACACCAGCCACCACCAGGGGGCTGGATATATCAAGGCAGCCTCTGCATCAGAGGATGGCTGGGCGGGAGAAGGATGGTTCTCCAGGGTGAGTAGCTCCCTTTCTCTTTCACAGAGGGGTTCAGTACCTTACTCAAGGTCACATAGCTGGTCCAGGCCAGAGCTAGTGTTTGAGCTCAGGCACTGTGGCTCCAGAATTCATGATCTTAACCAGTCTGCTGTGCTGCTGTCATAGAGTGTTTACGTGCACTGTTGGCTGGACTTGATCCTGTCCACCTGTCACTCTGTGTTTCAAGCTTTCCAAGGATTCCTAAGGACTTGTACTTATGGGCCTCCAGCTTCTGCTCACATGAGCTTATTGCCTCCCACCACAGGTCCTTCCAACTTTGGACAGAACTAACTTTTCACCTGCCTTTTGTAGACCTAGAATCATTGTTCCTGGAGTTTTCACTCAGGGGTCTCCAGCCCACCTGTGGCCATAAAGAGTAATTCTTCCCCTGCAGACTTCAGCATTTTACAAAGTTGAAGAGAATGGCCAGGAGCCTGTTGGCTTCTCTTCTTCAAGGTCACCATCCCCAGGTCCTCAATTCTTCCTTGTATGTCATGGCTTGAGGTCTTGTACCACCTTGGCCATTCTCTGAAATTACTCTAACTTCTAAGTGGGCCACACACTGAGGTCCTCAGAGGAGAACACTCAGACCCAGTGTGGCCCACTCAGCCCAGAGGTGCAGGCATGATCACTTCTTTTGCTTCACAGATGCAGCCTAACACACACTGACTCCTTAGTGTCCACGTCCCATGGCTGGATTATCTGGGCCTGATTGTGACACTAAGCCCCGGGTCCTTCTCCTCTTCCTTTTACTGCCTTCGGTTGATAGAGAAGGGGAGTGAAGCAAACAAATGAGAAGCAACTTGATACCATGGAAAGACCCCCAACCTGCCAGTTCTAGCCCCAACTCTACTACTAGGTGACCTTGGGGTATGTGTCCTTGGGTAAGTCACCTCCCCTCTTTGGGCCTCAGTATCCTCATCTGTAAAATGGGAAAGCTGGGCTACATGATGTATATGACCCCTTCATGTTCTGTGACTAGTTCTTCAACTTTACCCGGCTGAGGAATGGGAGCCCCAAGCAGAATATGCACATACCTCACCTAATCTCCACTTGTATCATAAGTTCTCCTGCTGTAAGTGTTTTACTGAGAGGACACTGAGGCTGAAAGAGGTATGACCTGCTCAAGGTCACATGGCTCTAGTAAGTGGCAGAGCTGGGATTTGAGCCCAGGCCTCTGTGATCCCCACGTCAGCAGTGCTCCCATCATATCTCACTGCCTATTTAAAAGAGGAGGAAGGACTTTTGGAGATACCAAATCATTTTGAAAACGAGTACTGCAAAAATTCAAAACAGTGCAAACCTGATGCTCAGTGCATCTTAATGATGTTCCCTGAGTCCTAGATGGGTCATTACAAGGGGAACACAGGGAGTCTTCAATTCTGAGGCCCCACAGAGAGAAGATGAGCTTAAACTGCAGTGAGGCGTTCAGTTAGACATGAGGGAAAAATGACTGGCTCCACCGGATGCTTGGTGGGGCTAAGGCACCCAAAAGAGACCTTTAAGAACAGGGCAGGGGCCTGACAGCCATGCGCCACACGGGTATGGCCTGCCCCAAGTGCTAAAGGAGTAGAATTGGGTGAGTGAAAGACTGGGTAGAGAAATCTTGGATGATAAACACGTGTTTGTTAAATGGAATAGCCCTTGGTCCAGGGCTTGTTAAAGGAACTCAGACCTGCGGTTCTGCAGTGACTTAGCCTCTCTGACCCAAATCTTTGAAGGAGGGGAAGGGAAAGGTGAGGACAGAGGAGGTGGCTGAGCCATCTGGCAGCCTTCCTGGTGTGGCAGAGCCAAGGTGCATCTGCGAAAGTGGAGGGAAGATGATCCAGGAACAGAAGAGAGCCTGGGGACATAAAGGACAGCTAGGAGAAGGGACAGAGGGTAGGGAGGAACCTACCTCATTTGAGGTAGAGAACCCCCTCGTTTTCCCTGCGGGTCCAACACTGCCAACCAGGAGTCTTGGGATTGCAGTTTACACCTGAAATTCCAACATCATCCAACAGTGTCACCCAGTGGCCACGTGGGAGAAGTGCAGGAAAGTGCCCAAGGAAGCGGAAACTGATGGGAGAAGGGGGAAAGGGGCACTCCAAGTCAGAAAGAGCGAAAACTCTTGAGTTTCTTCCTGCCTTGGGGATGTGGTATAGGCACGTGGGGCTCTGTGCCTAGGCAGGGCCGTGCTTTAAGGGTCTTGTATGCCCTAAAGAACTTCCTCTTTTCTCTGAACTCTGGCCGTTAGGATCTGTTGGGTTAAGCCAGGGCTTCCCTAACTGGAAGATCCCCAAATCTCCCTGAAGAGGTGGGGTGTCTGCAGCCCCTCCCCCAGGCTTTACTTCTGGGATGATGAGGGGCTGGGAAGGCAGCTGATGGCTGGCCTTCCTCCCTGGGTTCATCTGGTCAGGGTTAAGGTCATGGTGGTTGTCAGGTCAGCTCACTGGGTCAGCAGTGGAGGGGCTGGAATTCAGATGGTGGAGTAACATCACAGTGGGCTGCATACCACTTCCCTTCTCTTCCGGCTGCACCTCTCCAAAGTCCAAGAGCTTTCAGGAAAAAAGCGTAAGTTCTTTCTCTAGGAAAGGTGGAACCTCAGAGTTAGATCATAGAGAAGGTGACATGGTTCCTAAGAAAAACACAATGGAACCTGGGAACCAGGGTCTAATTGAAACTCTCTCCAGGCTTATGTGAGAAGGTAGGTACTATGTTCATTCCCATTCTGCAAATATAGAAACTGAAGCTTAGCGAGGCTATATGGTCACATAGCTTGTAACCAGGTGCATAAGGCAGGAGCTGAGTCAGGGTCTGTCCACTAGCCCCAACTCTAAATCAGGTGCTGAGCCAAGCACAATGGGGGACACACAGAGGTTGGCATAGGGGAAGTGCTCAATAAATATTAGTTGAACTGGTATATCCTCCTCTAGAAGGATGGATAGGGAAGCAGAGTTGTCAACAATTGACTCTAACCCAAGGCAGAATTAATTGGTTTAAATTGAGGAATAACAAAAGCACAAAAATACATAAGAAAAAGAAAGCTTTCATAAACGATGGGCATTTGAGAGGTGACTTTAAGGAGGAGAGAATGAAGGGGTGCTGAGGTGAGGGTTTGGGCATTCTGCAAGGGAAATCCGCATGCCTACCCCCACTTCATTCATTCATCCCCTGTAGAAAGGCTCTAGAACAGCCTGTTTCCAAAGGCAGCCCCATTGCTCTGCACCTCATCATGTTCTACATCTCTTCACATCATGTATCTCTACCTGCCAATTTTCTACATATAGTACTTAGCTTGTTTATTGTCTTATTCCCCCACTACTAGAATACAAATCCCATGAGGAGGGATTTGGGGGATTTTGCCCTCTCCTGTAACCTCAGGGCCTGGAACACTGAGTGCTCAATACACACTTGTGAAACAAATGCCCAAATGGGTGAGGGAATTCCAGGATGAAGTCACAACAGGAACAGAGCACAGAATCAGCATGGGAGGACATGGTGAGACAGAAGAGGTCCTTGGGGGAAGATGGGAAAGGCTTTGAAAGTCATACAGAGGAGTTTGGATTTATTTTGTCCTGTACGCAATAGGGAACCCTTGAGAGTTTCAAGTAAGAGAGTGACAGGATCCAATCGATGTTTCAGAAAGATAACTTGGGAAAAATAATTTGTAATGCAATGTGTAGTGAAAATGTAGTGTAACGGATGGATCTGAGAGCAGAGGCAGGAAACTAGTAAGGAGGAGTTTGCTTCCCTGATGACAGATGTCAAGGGTCTGAACTCAGGCCATTTGTTCAATGGAAGGGATGAAGGTGGTGTTGATGGTAGTAAAGAGAAAAGCATCAAAAGGGAGACATTACAGGTGGTATAGGATCCAGTGATCAGTGAGACGGGAGAGGAGAGGGAGTGCGGAGGGGCCTTTGGCCAAGTGAGGGGCTCCGAAGGGTGGTATGTGTGCATGTGCACCTATGTGCGTGCAATCAAGTACGTGTTGGGGGATGGAGATCACACAGTGGGCAGTTCTGGCAGACATGGGGGCTTATGGAGCTGCTATAACAGGCCTGGTCCATTGTCAACTAGGCAGATGGCTATGCTGGCCTGATGCTCAGGAGACAGGCAGGGGTCGGGGATGGAGAGGTGAGTCATCATCAGGGAGAGGTATTTGAAGACGTGGGGGAGAATGAGATCCTCCAGGACGGGAGTGCGGATGGAGGGAGAAGGAAGGAGGGTGCAGGACAGAAGTCTTGAAAACATCCACATTGTGGGGAGAGGCGGGAAAGGTGGAGTTGCGGTCAGAGGGGTGGGAGGAGGGCCCGAGGGCAGCGTTGCAGACACCCGGGCCAGGGCGTCATCCACACACTCACCTCCCCCACTGATGGGCCACCCCGGCCCTCCCCCCACAGCAGCACAGGAAGTGGCAGGGCTGGGAACCACTGCGTCCCTGCTCAGGGGCAATGTTTGTACTACATCAGGGTCAGGACTTCTGCTTCAGGAAGGAATAAATTTATTAGTGGCACCTGCAGAGTTAAAAGTGATACTTAAAACTGGCGAAGCTTCCCTGGTGTTTCATCTCAAGTAGGCTTGTCCTTCCCATGCACCCATTTGGCAGACCAGACTGTGGCCTAAAGGTGACACCCAATACCCAGATGTGAGCCCTGCGGAGGGGAAGCCAGGGGTGTTCTGAGCAGGTTTGGGAGGGAGAAAGGAGCTGGCTGGTGGGGCAGACGGACCGGCAGGCTTCCGTGGTGGGTGCTGAGATGCCCGGGAGCCTGGCTCGCTCTTCTGAGGGCTGCAGGTGGTGGTGGTGGTGCTGGAGGAGAAATAGGGGGGGCTCAGGACTCCCTGCGAGGTAGGGTCCTGCCAGCTGACAGGGACATGCTCACACAGTAGGGCAGGTCCAGCCGCACACGGAGAGTACCCTGTCTGCTCGTGAGAAAAGACCTTTTCTCCTCTTCCACTTCCTCTCTGGAGAGAGGAGCCTAGAATCCTGACCACCTCTGACTCCAGTCGGGGCGTGGCCCTGGGAAACACCCACTTCCCTCTGGGTGGGCTCTCTTTCCTTTCAGAGGGAGCTCAGGTGTTCTTAACATCATAACTCCGAGTCTAATAGCAGCTCAAATTCCACACGTCCAGAACCAGATTCTTGTTTCCTTCCCACGCTCCCAAACCTGACCCCCCATGTCTCTGAAACCATCACTCCTCACCCGATTGCACAGGCCCTAAGCCCTGGACGTGGCCTTCGGCTAATGCATCAGAGATTCCTGTGGTCTCTGCTTCCAAATTGTGTTCTGAATTAGATGTCTCCTCTCCTCCAGCGAGGCAAGCATGCCCCAGACACTGCCCTCTCCCTTGGGTGCCTCACAGGCCTCCCTGCTTCTACCTAGGCCCCTTGCAGAAGCCAGAGTGATTTTTTAAAAAACATAAAGCAGGTTGTGTCATGCCTTTGTTCAAAATTCAGTGGTTGTTCACTGCCCTTAGAATTAAACCCAAAGTCTGGTGGCCTAGAAGGCTGTGTACCATCTGTCCCCTGGATACCTTTCTGACCTCATTTCCTCCCCGTGGTCACTCGGCCTGGCCCAACTGTCTCCTTCTGGTCCCCACACCCTGCAAACACATCCCCCGTGGCACAGCTGTCCCCACTCCCTGGGATACTGTCCCCACGAACATCTCATGACTTGCTCCCTCCCTTCATGGGGTCTCTGCTTACACATTATTTCCTAGGAGACGCCTGGCGCATGTGGGGGAATAAATGAAGGAATGTACGCTAATACCTGTTTTAATAACTGTGTGCCTGGCACACAACCGGCATGTAATAACAGCCTGGCCTATGCTTCCCGTCTTCGCTATGAAATCTGCTCCCACCGCCAAGGGTGCGGCTGGCTCTCTGTAGAGGCCCGACCTACCTACGCAGAGAAGGGAATCAGCTCTGCAGAAAGGGCCAGATGCGCGAGCTGCCACTGGCCACCAGAGGGCGCCGCATGCAGCGGCATCTGCACACCGCGGCTCAGGCCGCGCTGCGGCGATCTGGGAGCGCGGAAGTCACCGTACGCGCCCACGCAGCAGGGAGAGAGCGGAACCAGCTAGCCGCAGACTGGAGTTGCCGAGCCAGCTGCGCCTGCATCTCTGCAGATCCCCCAACCCAGGTCCTGAGGGCTTTCAGAAAAAAAGGGCAGGGGAGATTTTGAAGGTTTAAAATGGGTTTTTCCACCTATTTGGCAAGCCCCAAACCCCAGCACCTCCAGACACCTGAGGTCACATTTCTGACAGCACCTCCCCTTCCCCATTCTAAAAATACAGGACCCAGAAACTGAAGCTGTAGTGAGGTTAACATGTGCCCTCTGTCTGACAAAGCCTCTAAGCCCTCCCCTGAGCAGCATTCCCAGCACCCCCCCGCCCCTCGCTGACTTGGGCCTAATCTCCTGGGAGGTCAGGGCTCCATGTACACATAACCTCCAGCAAATGCTGCTGTGAACTGGGATTGTGTGAGCTTTCTGAGAACTGACTGAGAGAGAGAGAGAGAGAGAAGACAGGGCCAGGAGGCTCCTATCAGACTTTTCGGCCCCAACCTCCAGCCCCAAATTTGACATCTCTAGCATCCCCCTGTCCTCCCACATCCTGGTCTCTCCTTCCAGGCCCTGCCTCCTCTTTCCCTTGTGTGTGAGCCCCATGTAGGCAGGTCGGCCTTGCAGGCCCTTAGCACGGACAGTGTCTTAGAGATCACCTCACTGTTCCTGGGGTCATCCAGCAGCCACAGGTCCCAGGAACTCACTGATCACTGCCCCCATCCCCATCTCAGGGCCTGTGCTGTGTTGTGGCCCACTGTGATCGGTGGGAAAGGCTTCCCACCATGGTAAGCAGACTCTGTCTCGAGGTGTGGCTGCCTGGGGTCTCACTGGTCTTTCCCATTGTTACTTCTCAGGGGGAACACTGTGCCACTAAGAATTGGGACCCTCACTTGGTAGAAGGCCAGAGAATGGGGAGTGGTGTGGCAGGGCAGGGCGTGAGGTGAGGATGTAGGGTAGGGTCGGGGCAGCATTTGAAGTGGGTAAAGTCAGTCTCCCAAGTCCTCCCATCTTCTACACGGCTCCGGCATTTTGTTCATTCTCGCTGAAAGCTCCTTTTAAAATATCCTCCCCACCCACCCCCAGGTGCCCCATGTGTTAGATCATTTTGCCTGCAAAACAAACTGCTTTTATTATGCAATGATGAGTGTGTCTGGGCACTGTTAATAGTCTAGGCACTTATAGTGGCCAACATAGCTTCTGGGCAGTGTGAGAGGCTCTGGACTGCCTCACTGAAGTGTGAGAATTCAGCTCAGCTTAAAGCCGTTTGACATTCTGTTTTGCTTGGGCAGTCTTGTCACAAGGTGTGACTTTCCCTCAGGATTTTTGAAATTCTAAAATAACTGAAGTACCTCAGTATCACCCTCTTAGACAACCAATCTCTGGGGATTCCTGGGTGTGAACACTGGCTTTGGTGGCTGACTTGCTCTGTCCTGCGAAGTTCTACTTCTTATTTGCTGGGTGGATAAGGGTTCATTAGCTGTTCTTTAAAAGTTCCCATAAAAATGAATTAGTGGGCTAATTTTAATCATAGCCCTCCCACACAGCATAATACCTTAGCCCAATAAAATACATAAAATTGTTTGTACAGCCTGATTATATCTCCATTAAAAACAACAACAAAGGGTAGGATTTCTAGCTGTGGCAGAGAGAAGAGGTTGGCAAATCCTCTTATTCCAAAATAAGGCTAAACTGCACAAAATTGTCAAAAACATTTCAGGGCTCTGGAAATTGATCAGATACAAATAACACATTGAGAAATATTTATTCATGAAAAATTCTTACACTTCTGGTAAGAACAATGGGAGTCTGCGGTATTATTGCTTAGGGCTGCACCCCTCCCTCCAAGCTTAGGTGAGGGAGGACTACCAGAGTGTGGCTGGCTATGAAGACCAGCAGTGAAGTCTCAAGGAGGCTGCCTTGATTTGGAGAGCAGGATAAAATTTCCATGTCCAGCAATGTTTTCTGTAAAAGTAGAAAACATGGTATAGAACAAATGGGAAAGCCCACAGCCCTGCTCAGGTGAAGTTGTGATGCTCTTGTGGTGGGCAGCAGACCAGCAGAGTACCCAGAAATTGAACACAGGAATCTGGAAATGAGAGAGCCAGAAAGGCACTAGGTATGCTTTCTGCACATCTCTGGCTGACTGTGAGGCTGTGCTCATGCACAGACAAGTCCTGGGAGGACCTAGTAGGACCTAGTGCTGACTTAAAAACCTGCCTGGACTTTGAACATGTTCCCCAGCTGACACCCAGATCCACAGGTAGAGGGTGGAGCCTTACTGACTCAGGTTGAGCATAACCTCTGACCAATCATTAGCTGACCATTAAGCTATGTGGACACAGGGGCAACTCCTCCAATGCCAGGCTAAAAAATTTAAAATAAAAATAAGAAAAAAAAAAACTGAGCAAAGACATCAGTGACAGCACATTGCAAGGAGAAAGACAGCCACAGATTAAGTTCAGGCAAATTATTCAAAAAATAAAATGAAACAAAACAAGCAACAACCATCAGAAGAAAATATCAGAAGCCAGAGTTGCTATAAAATATCTAAAAATGTCTAGTTTTCAACAAATTACAAGACATGCAAAGGAACAAGAAAATGTGTTCCATACGCAGGGAAAAAAGCAGTTAACAGAAACTCTCTTCAGTGGTCCCAGATGTTGGATTTAGCATAAAAAGATTTCTTTTTTTTTTCTTTTTTTCTTTGAGAATATTATGAGGGTACAACACTTTGGTTATATATATTGCCTATGCACTGCCCAAGTCAGAGCTACAATCATGGACATCCCCAAAACTGTGCACCCCGCACCCATTAGGTGTAAGTTTTCCCATCCCCTCCACTCCCCTCCCACCTGCCTGACCCCTGTTGAATATTATTTCCATGTGTGCATATAAGTATTGATCAGTTAGTACCAATTTGATGGTGAGTACCAGTGGTGCTTGTTTTTCCATCTTGTGATAATTCACTTCGAAGAATGGGCTCTAGCTCCATCCAGGATAATACCAGATGTATTAATTCACTGTTGTTTTTTATTGCTGAGTCATATTCCATGGTATACATATACCACATTTTATTAATCCACTCGTGTATTGATGGGCACCTAGGTTGTTTCCACATCTTTGCAATTGTGAATTGTGCTGCTATAAACATTCGAGTGCAGATGTCTTTATCATAAAATTTCTTTTCTTCCTTTGGGTAAATACCCAGTAGTGGATTGCGGGATCAAATGGTAGTTCTTCTTTTAGTTCTTTGAGGTATCTCCATATTACTGTCCATTGAGATTGTACTAATTTTCAGTCCCACCAGCAGTGTATGAGTGTTTCCATCTGTCTGCATCCCCACCAACATTTGTTGTTTTGGGACTTTTTGATATAAGCCAGTCTCACTGGAGTTAAGTGATATGTCATTGTGGTTTTGATTTGCATTTCCCTGAGGATTAGAGAAGTTGAGCAATTTTTTATATGTTTGCTGGCCATTATTCTGTCTTCTTTTGAAAAGTTTCTGTTCATGTCCTTTGCACACTTTTTAATGGGGTTGTTTGATTTTTTTCTTGTTGATTTTCCTGAGTTCTGTATAGATTCTGGTTATCAGCCCTTTATCAGAGGTGTAGCATGCAAATATTTTCTCCCATTCTGTAGGTTGTTTGTTCACTCTAGTGATAGTTTCCTTGGCAGTGCAGAAGCTTTTTAATTTGACCAGGTCCCATTTATTTATTTTTCTTGCTGCTGTGATTGTTTTGGGGGTCTTCTTCATAAATTCTTTGCCTAGGCCAATGTCTATAAGAGTTTTTCCAACATTTTCTTCTAGAATTCTTATGGTTTCATGTCTTAGGTTTAAGTCTGTTATCTATCATGAGTTGTTTTTGTGAGAGGTGAGAGGTGTGGATCTAGTTTCAGTCTTCTACAAGTGGCCATCCAGTTTTCCCAGCACCATTTATTGAATAGGGAATCTTTTCCCCAGTGTATGTTTTTGTCTACATTGTCAAAGATCAGATGACCATATGAGGATGGTTTTATATCTGGGTTCTCAGTCCTATTCCATTGGTCTATGCTCTGTTCTTGTGCCAGTACCAGGATTTAGCATAAAAAGATCTCAGAGCAGATATTATTAACATATTTAAAGAATTAAAGCATGATTAAATAATTAAAGGAAAATATGAAGACAATAGCTCAACAGGTAGAAAATTTGAATAAACAGAACCTCTAAGAAAGAACCACACGTAAATTCTAGAATTGAAAAGTACAATAACTGAAATGAAAAATTCACTGGGTGGGCTTAACAGCATATTTGAGATGTCAGAAAAAAAGAACTGGTGAGCTTGAGAGTATTTCAACAGAAATTATTCAATATGAAGAACAAAGAGCAAAACATGGAAGAAAATGAATATAGCCTACAGTATATTCGGGACAACAATGAATGTACCAAAATATGTGTAATGAAAAGTCTCAGAAGGAGAGGAGAAAGAGAAGAGGGCAGAAAAAAAAAATTGAAGAAAAAATGGCTGAAAACTTCTCAGATTTTATGGAAAAACATTAATCTACAGGTCCAAGAAGCTCAAAAAGTCCAAATCAGGGTAAATACAAAGAGATCCACACCTAGACACATTATAGTCAAACCACTGAAAGCCAAAACAGGCCTATCACAGTGGCTCATGCCTGTAATCCCAGCAATTTGGGAGGCTGAGGTGGGAGGATTGCTTGAGGCCAGGAGTTCAAGACAGCAACACCCCCATCTCTACAAAAAAAGAGGAAAACAAAAACAAAAACAAAGTAGCCAGGCATGCAGGCATGGTAGTGGATGCTGGTGGTAGTCTAAGCTACTTGGGAGGCTGAGGCAGGAGGATGGAGGATCCGCTTGAGCCCAGGAGTTCAAAGTTACAGCGACCTACGATCATGCCACTGCACTCCAGCCTTGGCCACAGAGTAAGACTCTGACTCAATAAAAAAAGAAAAAGAAAGAAAGAAAAAAGAAAAAGAATGAAAGAAGGAAAAAATAAAAGAAAGCCAAAACAAAGAGAAAATCTTGAAAGCTGCAAGGGAAAAAGGACTCATTACATACAGGGGAACAGTGATGATTAAGAGCTGACCTCTTGTGAAACAGGGGAGGTCCCAAGGCAGTGGAATGACATATTCAAAATATTGGAAAAAGAAAAGTCAAGTAAGAATTTTATATCCAGTCAAATATCCTTCAAAAAATGAAGGCAAATATAACTAAGAATAATTTTTAAAATAATACAAAAAAGGTAAATTAAAAAATAAAAATCTAATTCATCAAAATTTGTGGGATGCTATTAAAGCAGTACTTAGGGAAAAATTTATACAATTCTATGCCTATATTAGAAAAGAAGATCTCAAATTAATGACCTCAGTTTCCAACTTAAGAAACTAGAAAAAAGAGAGCAAATGCAACCCAAAATAAACAGAAGGAAGAAAATAATAAAGATTAGGATGGAAATCAATAAAATGAAAAACAGAAAACAATAGATAAAATCAATGAAACCAAAACTGGTTCTTTGAGATCAATAAAATTGATAAGTGTCTAGCCAGTCTAACCAGGAAAAAAAAAAAAGAGAAATAACCAATATCAGAAATTGCATTACAATGACATTACAAAGAATTCAACCAATATTAAAAGGATACTAAGGGAAACTCTAATGAACAACTTTATGACAATAAATTTGACAACGTAGGTGAAATGGATAAATTCTCTGAGAAATACAAACTACCAAAGCTCACACAGGAGGAACAAAATAATCCATTACTCCTGTACTTATTTTAAAAATAAATTTGAAGTGAAAAACTTGCTCACAAAGGAAATTCTAGGCTCAGATGACTAAACTGATTAATGCTACCAAATATTTGAGGAAAAAATAATTCTATACAAACTCTTTTAGAAAATGGAAGACAGAATACTTCTCAACCCATTCTGTGAGGTTAGCATTACACTAATACCAAAACCAAACACATTACCAGAAAAGAAACCTACAGGCCAATATGCTTCATGAACATTAGATGCACAAACTGAACACAAAAATTATCAAATCAAATACACAATAATAATTAAAAAAGGATAATACATCATGACCAAATGGGGTTTATTCCAGGAATATAAGGTTTGTTTAACTTTTTAAAATCAATGTCATTCACTATATTAAAAAAATAAAAAAGCAAAGCACATAACCATCTTAAAAGATACAGAAAAAACATTTGACGAAATTCGATATTTGCTAGTGATAAAATCTTGCAACAAACTAGGAATCAAGGGAGTTTTTTTTTAAAACCTAATAAAATGCATCTATGAAAAACCTGCAGCTAACATTACACTTAATGATGACAGACTGAATGTTTTCCCCCAACATCAAGAAGTCAAGAATGTCCTCTCTCACCAGTTCTATTCAAGATTGTATTGGAAGTTGTAGCCAGTACCATAAGGTAATAAAAAGAAATAAATGGCATCCAGATTGGAAAGGAAGAGGTAAAATTTTCTTTATTCACAGATGACATGATTATCTATGTAGAAAATCCAATGGAATCTAGAAAAGAAGCTACTAGAATTTGAAAGTGAGTTTAGCAAGATGTCATGATACAAAATCAATGTACAAAACTCAATCATATTTCTAAATACTAACAACAAACAATTAGAAATTGAAATTTAAAAACACTATTTACAATAGCATTAAAATATGAAATACTTAGGAACAAATCTGACAAAGGATGTTAGAGACCTATCCACTGAAAGTTACAAAACATTGCTGGTAAAAATAAAAGATCTAATAAATGGAGAGATATATTGCATTTCAAGGTCAGGAGACAGTACTGTTAAGACATCAGTTCTTCCCAAATTAATCAGTATATTCAGTACAATCCCCCCAAAATTCCAGAAGGACTTTTAGTAGAAATTGACAAATTGAGTCATATTTTAATTAAAAAAATACTTAGAATAACCAAAAAAATTTTGAGAAAGAACAAGATTAGAGGGCTAATATTACCTCATTTCAAGATTTATTATAAGGCTGCAGTAATAAAAGCAATGTGGTATTGGTGTTAAGATAGACAAATAGGTCAATGGAGCAGAAAAGAAAGTCCAGAAATTGACTCAAGCATATATTATAATAATGTAAACAATTTATTTATTTATTTATTTATTTATTTTATTTTTTACATAAAAAGACTTTATTTGCAGGGCAGCAGGAATTAATCAAACAGGCCAAATCCCATGTCATCATCTGATTCTTCAGACTCTTCCTTCTTCTCGTCTTTCTTTTCCTCTGCTGCAGCAGGGGCAGAGCCAACAGCAGGAGCTGCAGCACGTGGGGCAGCAGACACAGCCACAGCCCCACCGGCAGGTACACTGGCAAGCTTACCAACACCCTGGGCAATGACATCTTCAATGTTTTTTCCATTCAGCTCACTGATGACCTTGTTGAGCCGGTCGTCGTCCGCCTCGATGCCGATGCTGTCCAGGATCTTCTTGATGTCCTTGGCGCTGGGGGAGGGGTTGCCCCCGAGGGCAGCCAGGAGGTAGGAAGCGACGTAGCGCATCTCGGCGGCGGCGGAGAGGCCTCACGCGTGCGACCTCGGCAGCGTCAGGGAGGGAAAGTAAACAATTAATTTTTGATAAAGGACCAAAGGCAATTCAGCGTAGAAAGGATAGTCTTTCAACAAATGGTGCTGAAGCAATTGATAGCTATAAACAAACACATGAACATAGACCTTTTCCTAATACCATAAACAAAAATAAACTCAAAATGGATCATAGACCTAACTGAAAGAGGTAAAACTACACAACCTCTAGAAAAAAACCGAAAAAATTTGTGAGTTTATGACTTTTGGTTACTCAAAGATTTCTTGGATATGACGCTAAAAAAGCATGATCTATAAAAGAACAAATTGATAAATTAGACCTCACCAAAATTAAAAATGTTTGCTCTTCAAAGACACTATTAAGAAAATGAAAAGACAGACCCAGGCTGGGAGAAAATATTTGCAAAACTGTATCTGATAAAGGATTCTCACCCAGAGTATATAAAGAATTTCTATAGCTTAATAAAAAAAGAAAAACAACCAATTAAAAAATGGGTAAAAGAATTGAATAGACATTTCACCAAAGAACATATACAAATGGCGAATAAGCCCATGAAAAGATGCTCCCATCATTAGTTATTAGGAAATGCAAATTAAAAGCACAATGAAATACACTACACACCACCAGCTGAAATAAAAAAGACTGACAATACCATCTGTTGGTGAGGAGGGGGGGGGGGGGGGGGGGGGGGGGGGGTTTTTTTTTTTTTTTTTTTTTTTTTTTTTTTTTTTTTTTTATGTCCACACAAAGACTTATATGAGAATGTTTATAGCAGAACTATTCGTAATAGCCACTAACTGGAAACAATCCAAATGTCCACCAACTGATGAATAGTAAACAAAATGTGGTTTATCCATACAATGGAATACTATTCAGCAATAAAAAGGGAATGAACTACTGATATATGCTACAACATGGATGAACCTTACAACATGCGAAGTGAAAGAAAACAGACATACAAAATCACATATTTTGTGATTTCACCCATATACAATTTCCAGAAATGGCATATCTATAGAGAGATAAGAACAAGGGTTGCCTGAGGGTTAGGGTGGGAGTGGGAACTGACTATAGGCAGGAGTGAATTTTTTGATGGCGATGGTTCTCTGACTCTATAAATTTACTAAAATAATGAATTTTAGACTAAAAAGGAGTGTATTTTGTCGTGTGTAAAGTATACCTCAATAAAGATGTTAAAACTACACAGTAACGACACCTACTGCACATACCCAGAAAGAAGATGGGAAAAAATATGCCAATATACCAAAAACGGTTGTTGGGATCATATTACGAGTGGATTTTTTTCTTTATTTCCTACATTTTCAGTAACCTGCATTACATTTATAATGGAAAATATAAAAATTTAAATAAAAGTGAATTCATAGCTATTTTATAAAACCATAAATAGTGGCAAGTCTTGGAGGTTGATATTGGAGAAAGGTCTTATAGGGATAGCATTTTTATTTCAGAAGGCCATACAGAGTAAGGAAATCAGTAGGGCTGGGGCTGCCAATCAAAAAATCTTGGAATCATGTTGATTTCTCCTTCCTCCTTCACTTTGAAGACTTCATCTCCAAGCCTTGGCAATTCTGTCTTTAGATTGGGGGTGCTTCTGTTTCTTTCTGCCCATTCTGGCTACACAGAGCTAAGAGCCCGTGGCCCACTGCAGAAGCATTGTAATGACTCAGCTACCTTCAGTCAGCTTCCCCTTCAATCTACACAGAGCAATCTAAATACATTGTTTTTAATGGGTGGGGAAACACTCCACCAATTATTATACTATACTATAAAACCTCAATCATTAGAACAGTGTGGTGGTCCTAGAACATGAATAAACAGACCAATGGAATAGAATAGAAAGTCCAGAAATAGCCTGAGTACATATATAAATTTATATATAATAAAGGTGACATCTCACAACGATGGGGTTAGGGATGACTTTTTAATAAACAGTATAATGACTACTGGGTAGCTGTCTCACACCCTCCACCAATGTAAACCCCAAAATAAGTTAAAGATTCAAATGTAAAAAGTGAAGCTTTATTACTGGAAGAAGTCACAAGGGAATATTTTATAATTGTGATGTATAGAATTTTTTTAATATATGACTCACAATACCAAAGCAATAAAATAAAAAATTGATAAATTCAACTATATCAAAAAGGAAAAAACCACTTTTGCATGGTAAAAAATAGGGTAATAAAATTCAAAGAAAAATGATAAATTAGGAAAAATATCTGTAATTTATAATCCAGACAAAGGGCGAATTTCCTTTATCTATAAAGAACTAAAAGAAGTCATAAGGAAAAAGGTAAGCCACACAGCAAAAGAATGGGAAATGATGATGAACAGTCAGTGCATAGGCAAAGAAATGCAAACGTTCCTTAACACATGACAACGTATACTCCCGCACTCATAATTAAGAGCAAGACATTAAAACTACACTGAGTCACCATTTTTTCCCACTATCAGTTTTGCAAAAATGCAAAAGTTTGACCATCTACTATGTTTTCTGGGCTCTCAAGAAACAAACATTCTTATCTATATATTGTTGGTGGGAGCATTAATTGGTTCATCTCCATGGAGTTTTCAAAATTACAAATGCATTTACCCTTTGACCTAGTAATCCCACTTCTTGGAATTTATCCTGTGGATACACCTGAGTATGACAATACGTACAAGGTCATTCATTGCAGCATGCTCTGTAATAGCAAAAGACTGGGTACAGCCCAAGTGTCCATCACAAGGGAATTGGTAAAATAAACTATGGTATATCCATACATGGAATACTATGCTGCTATAAAAAGGAATTAGGAGTATCTCTATGTTTTGATGTAGAAAAAAGCTCTGGATATATTATAAATGAAAAAAAGCAAGATGAAAACAGTATATTTAGTATGCTACCTTTTGAGTACAAAAATCAGAGGAATAAAAATATACGATTGTATTTGTTCATATTTGTACAAAGAAATACTAAAATGATACACAAAAAAGCAATCTCAGTGGTTACCTATAGGAGTCACGGAATGGAGTGGACAGGGCATGGTAAGAATGAGGCTTCTCAGTGTGTATCTTTTTTATTTATTATTTTGATTTTTGATCTATATAAAATATTATTATTCAAAACAAAAATAAAAATACTTCTAAAGTTCACCATTAGTGGATGTTAAAAACCACACATACACAACCACTTTGAAATGCCATTCCCATGCCACAGGATCAAGTACAAACTCCTACACCTGCACTCAAGAGTCTCAATTCCCCAGCTTTATCTCGTACCTCTCACCCCTACCCAGGCCTTAGGCACCAGGGACTGGTGCTGATTCCCTGAGACTACCATGTTCAGTAGGACCTGAGTCTTTGTTCTCTCCACCTCCCTGCATGGAATGTCCACATCCTTCCACTTAACTGATAACTTTCAAGGCCTCTTCCTGCTTCTCCTGTGAAGTAGAATGTAATGATGGTGATGAGTATGATACCACTGTTTACTGGGCACCTACTGTGCTAGGCACCATACTTGGTGCTTTATTGCAGCTCATTTAATCTTCCCGCTGACCATGTGAAGGAGGAATTGCTATCTGTGTTTCATACACACAGGAAACTGAAGCCAGAAGAGGTAAAACTAGAGATGGTGCAGCACCATGACCCCAACCTTGGTGTCTGGGGTCAGACAAGCCTGGCCTAGACTCCCAACTCAGCTTCTTCCTGGTTCTGTAACCTTGGAAAGTTACATCATCTACAGAAGCTTTAATTTAACCATCAGTAAAACAAGAATAATAAAAAAGCTTACTTCAGGGAGCTGTTCAGGATTAGTGAGACGCTGGGAAGGAAACACTTGGCACACTGCTTAGCACCCAGCCAGTGTTCAATCATTGGCCAGTCAGGCAGCCCTTGTAGTACCATATTTTATCCACTGCCCCATGCTGAAGTCTCCCTCCCTTGAAATGTGAAGTCCCAACCACCCAAGCCTGTTGTTTATACCAACACCACCAGGCCGGCCGATGCCACGTCGTCTTTATCTATCTCCATTTGTTTTTATTTTATCGCTTAGATCATAGGGTTTCCAGGGCCAGGACTAGCTCCTGGGTTTCTCTGTGTACTCACTCCCTCATTGGACCTGGGACTTAGTAGAGGCTCAAGAAATTTTTATTGATTAAGTTTGAAGAAAGGGAGTAGAAAACTAAAATAAAACTAGAGACACCTAAGGACTGATTTAATTATAAACAATATTAATGCCAGGCTTGGGTTGGGGAGAAAGTGTAAGAGGCAGAAACTCCTATGATGTGGACAGGAAGTGAAATAGCAATGACAGGAAGTGGGAAAAGAGGGTATTGAAAGTAGTGCAACGCGATGAAGGCAACATTTATATTTAGAGGGACTACTCTCGGGCAATGCTGAGTTTCCCCTTTTCTTGAATTCGTTAAGGTCTGGATGATTGAAATGAGAGTAGAAGGCCACTGCTCACTCCCAAGTGCCTTACACAGTGACGCCTTATTGTTTGGAGATGACGGTGATGGTTGAACGGCTTTTAACTGATCACAGGCTGTACATGTGCCCTGATGGGGGAAAAGATGGTGTGTAGCCCCGCGCATTAGTGGGTATGGGTGCTGCAAAGACCAGGAGGCAGTCCCTCACTCTGTCTGCCACACTGGGCATGTCCTGATTGGGAGTTTGTGTCTAGTTTTGATTCGTGGACTTTAAAAAAGAGGGAGCAATGGGAACATCTAGCAAAGTGGGTGGGGAATAAAATGCTCTCCCCTTCTTCCATGTTCACGCTCTGAAATCCCACTGATCCTTTAAGGTTCATCATGAGGAAGCCTCCTGGATGTCAGAGTGCACCTGTGCATCCTCCATATTTCACTCATTTCCACTCAGTGACAGGATTCACTTCAGGTTGTTTTGCATATGAGGAACAGGAGAGAAAGTCTCCCTTACCCCAGACTGGGAACTCCTGAGAGCAGAGACCTGTCTTATTCATCTCTGTACTGCCTGATGGGGATCCCTTTCCAGGGCCTGGCACCTAGTGCCTGACATATAACAGGTGCCCCATAAATATTTCCTGGTTGTGGTCTCTCTGTAGAGGACTGGATGAGAGGCAATGACTTGAAAGGATGCAGGAGATCAGGTTAGATGCCCCACTGCCGTGCTCCCATGACACCCTGGACTTCACATCATCACAGGATTCACTCCTACATTTTAGGTCCCTCTCCCCTGAGCAGATCCTTGCAAGCAGAGATCGACTGACTTGTGCTTAAAGTGGGCGCTAAATTATTGTTTATTGGACAAATGGACACAACTTCATAGTGCTGTTGATTGCTTTAGAGCTCAGCAGAACTGATTCCTCTGGGAATTATGGCCTTGCCCTTCAAACTCAGAGCAAGTCTTTGACAGCAGTACCTGACATGCTGTCCTCAAATTTGCATTTGATTCCTCTCATCTCCTGGGCCAGAATCATGAGGATCTTCAAGAAGAGCTTCCAAATGTGGCTGGCTGCCCATTAGATTTTCCTATGGGAGCTTTTAAATTCCTGGTGCCCAGGTCACATTTCAGATCAATTAAATCAGAATGTCTGCGTGAGAGACTGGCATCAGTGATTTTTAAAGATCCTCAATGATCCCAATTGATCCCCAGTGATCCCAAGACCCTAAATGATACCCAATTCATGGTTTTTAAAGACCCCCAGTGGCTCCAAGATCATCGTTGCAGATGATTCCTGGTGGACAGCCAAGTTTAGAAACCATTGGTTTGGGAAATGCATTTTCATTATTGAAATTGAATAAATCTCAATCGGGAAATTAGTAGGAGGCTCATGCCTCTGACACAACATACACGGAGATACTACTGTAGAACATTTATCACAGGATCTGGTGTGATGGCTGGAATTTGTCCAGATGCTGGTAACATTTGTTAATCATCCTGAGAAGTAGGCTCGTTGGGCACCTCCTCCTTAGCACGATTGCTCTCTCCTTCCCCTGCCTGTTCATTCAGTACTTGAATTATTTGTTGCCCTTTTTTCTCCTCCCTAGATTACGAGCAACCCGAGGGCAGGAACCATGTCTCCACCAGCACACTGAGTGTCTGGTGACTGACCCACGGTGGATGGGTGACACGCGTTTGTGACATAAATGTGTCCATGAGTTCACTCATTCATTCACGTGCTCATTCAACAACTAACGATAATGGCAGGGAGAAAGGTACGGCATTGGCAGAGGAGCTAATTAGGAGGAGAGGAAAAAGAATCAATCCCATGAGGAGGCAGAATTAAAAGTAGGGGAGTAAAAACTGAAGAAGAAAAAAGAAAAGGGTATTCATTCATATTCATGTCATGCAGTGGTGGATAAGTCAAGCTGCAAGAAGCATTTTTTTTACTCAGATGGACTCAAAAGTTAGTCAATATCTCTAAATACCCTGTACTTTCTCTCCTTTTTATGGTGTTTAATCACAATTAAAATCAATTCATTACTATGGTATTATTTGTGTAATGTCCCTTTCCTTGTCCAAGCTCTTCCAACGCTCTCCCACACTCTGGGAAGGCAGATCCCACTTGTGGCATTCACCTCCGTGTTCCCCAGTGCCTAGCACACTATGACACGTAGTGGGTGCTTGGTGGTAAATATTTACCAAATGACTCAATGGATTCATGGTTTCAGTTCCTTCTCCTGTTACAAAAAGTCATTGTATCATCTTCATCTCAGGGTTGTTAGGAGGAATAATTTAGATAAAACATACAAGCAGTGGGTGCATGGTAGGCATTGAATAATTGATAATTCCTTATTATTATTATTGGGAAAAGCAATAGATACTAAGCACCTACTCTGTACCACACCTTGTGCTAAGTGCTGGGTAAAAGGGGACAATCAACAGTGCAAAGAAATTGCATTTTTTAGAAGGAGTATGGATTCAAGGACCCCAATGTTACCACCTCTTCCTGCTCACCCCCCTCAGAGCCTCAGCAAACTCCAGCATCCACTTACAACACTCTACCCGGCCACACCCGAGGCAGCAAGCCCTGGAACCACTAAGCCTGGTCTTCCCTCCCACTACCACCAGATGGCGGCACAAAGCCCACAGATGTGACAATGCCCGGTGCAGGGTTGTGGTCTGCAGCACCCGGGAAGGAGGGGCCCAGCACCTGGCCCTCTGGCCTTGGTATACTGTTTGAGAGTTACAATTAATGCCTTAGGATCAGCCCTTCCTTTCCATTTCCAAGTCCCAGACCCCAGCCCCTCACACCTGCAGGGTCCTCATTTAGAAGCCTTCCCAGAGCACCTGGAGTGCCTTCCCTTTCAACTCCATTCCCTTACAGATCCTTACAGATATTGCTTTCCATGAAGGCTCCAAATCCTGTGTGGCCCTTAAGGTACCTCCTCATTGCAGCTCACCTTATTCCTTGCTCCACCCCAGCAGTGGCCCACTATGCATCTCCTGGGCTCTCCGTCTTTGCTATCGTTTCCTGCCGGTTCTGTCCACACATGCATACTCACATTTGCTGCCTTTCCTCTTCTCTTACCTCCTTGAAAACCCAGCTGAACGCTCACCTGCAGAGAGTCTTCCTGCCTGACACCGGATGATGGCTCACTCTTCCATGTGCCCCACCAGCACTTCCTTTCTTGGTGAGTGCTCGCTGGGTGTCAGGTTTGAGGTGACGTGGTTGCATGATGCTTTATCAGCATCTTCAGGTGTTTCCTATCACCCCTGCCAGGGGGGGCAAGAATAGGTCTTTCTCTTAGAAGAAAAACAAGTCCTTTCTAACTTCCTGGTCTGTGCCCTACATTCTTCAAGCCCATTATAGACACTGATGGGCTGAAGGAAGAGAGAAGGTTGTGTGTGAGTGACACATAGGAACAAGGAGAGGTGAGAAGCTTGAAGCCAAGTAGCCCAGATCCCCCTGCCGCCGGGATTCCTAGGTGAACAGGGCAGGAAGGAGGGTGCTGTAAAAACCAAAGGCCCCAGAGAAATTATTAATAGATTTTTATTCTCTTTGGGAATCCCGTGCTTTCCGAGGCTTACTGAGAAAACCCATTCTCTTCATTCATTCAGTGTGCCGAGAACTACTGGCCTGTAGGCACTGGGAACACAAAGATAAGACCTAGTGCCAGTCCTCAAGGTCACCAAAGCCTACTGGGGGAGACAGTATTAGAAAACAACTAATCACTATGGAGCAGGAGAAGAGCCGGAGAGAGGATAAGCGCAAGGTGCTGCGGGAGCACAGACGGGGGGTGGGGACCAGGGAAGGCTTCCGGAAGAGGCAGCAGGAGCTGTGCACTGGAGGACCAGCAGGACTTAGCTAGCCATGCAGAGTTGGGAAGAGGAACCAGCACTTGGGAAAGCATGGCAGGAGACAACAGGGAAGGCTAAGGGAACTGCTGTAAGTAATCCACTATGCCTGGAGCAGTGTGCAAGAAATGAGAGGGGTATGGAGAGGGTAGCCGGGACTGGATCTCATAAGGTCTGCCCCGAAGGAAGGCTTGCTGAGATTATTTGGCCTTTACTTTGGAGCTGGGGGAGCCTTACAGGATTTGGGGCAGAGTGTGGTATGTTAAGGAAGATCGCTCTGGCTGCTGTGGGGGATGGACTGGAGGGGGCGATGCAGGAGCGGGAGACCTGGGGGGAAGCTGTTGCAGTGGTCTAGGCAGAGAGGGGGTGGGTATGAACTGAAGAGATACGTTGCAGAGATCGAGTCAGTAGGTGCAATGGCCCATATGGACCTGCCAAGTCTGAGGGGCCCCTGGATCCCTGAGTAGGGAGTGCAGTGGGATTTGGATGTTCCTGCCTGGAGCTCGGGAGACAGGCCTGGGCTGGATCTGGAAGTCCATACAGCTGAGGCCCCTGACATGGATGAGATCGCCTGGGGGAAGGAGAGCATGTAGAAGAGAAGAAAAGGCAGCAGGAACATTTAAGGGCCTAGAAGAGAAGGAGAAGCCGCAAACAGAATGGGGAAGCTACCGGCAGAGATACAGAAGGAAAATCGAGGGAGAATGATGTCTTGGAGGCCACAGATGGAGGAGGTCAAAGGTCAGGCGAGCCGAGACCAAACGTGCCATTTGGAGGCGGCAACATGGAGGTCACAGCTTCAGGGAGCAGGGCTGGGCGGAGGCCAACCTCCACGGGTTGAGTAGGTAGAAACAAGGAGGTAGGAAAAGGAGTTATAGGGACCCCTTGAGGAAACTTGAATGTAAAGGAAATGATGAAAATGGGTGGTGGGAGAAGGGAATGCAGGATTAAAAAAGTGTTTTATTTGTTTGAGGGTTTTTGTTTGTTTTGACATAGAAGAAACTTATGGGGGGAAATGGGTACAAAATGAGTAGTGGAAGATACCGGAAAATAAGGGGAGGGAATTTCTGGAGGAAGCAAGAAGGGGATTCGGAGCATAGGTGGAGGGCTGCTCGGATAAGACCAGGACGCTTCTTTGTTGAGAGAGGGGGTGAGGACGGCCGGGGTTGGCTTTGGCTGAGCGCGCAGGGGCTGGTTGAAGTCAGGGACTTGGGAGCCTGGGACACACGCTGAGCTCCGCCCGGGGCCTGGTGAGAAGGAAGGACGCGGCAGCACTTGCCACCCCCGTGGCTGTGTGATCTCCCCACCAGTGCCCTGTAGACTGGGTGAGGAGTGAAGAGGCTGCCACGGTACTGAGCCAGGGTGGGACTGTGCTGGAGAGGGAGGGTGACTGCAGGACGACAAGGTTATGGGAGTTGAAAGCCTAGCAAGCAAGTACTTCAAGCAACGCCCAAGGGCTCTGGGGTACTGAGTGGCAGGAGTGAAAACAGGAGGAGGCAAAAGGTTGGGAGAAAAGAGAGTGATTGGGGGGAGGGGATCAATCAATAAGGTGCCAGGGACCACACGTGGGGGGTCTAGGACTGAGAGAGCTTGCAGGCTGGGGTGAGAGTGGGGTGTGTGAGTTTAAAATCCCTGAGCAGTAGCATGTCCGGGTCTCGTTTGAGTCCAGGATGTGGCCTGGAGTGGGATGCACAAGTGAAGTCAGGGTGTAGGAGCCTGGAGGGGCAGAGGTCAAAGGTGTTGGGTGGATGGTCCACAGAAGCCTGGATGTCAAGGTGACGGGGAAGGTATGGCTAGACTTGGGGGGGAAGCCTGTGAGGCAGGTGCCAAGGCTTTTGATGGTTGGGGAGGGACCAAGTTGTTGACAGATGGCCAATGAGGAAGGGCAGCTGGACCCAGGAGCCTCATGGGTGCCAGTGTTTTTATAGGAGGGCAGGGGTGGTGGCTCTGGGGTCGGGGGCAATAAGCAGTCCCCATCTGAAGGGCTGTGGCTAAGTGGTGCACGCAGGGAGCACTGCCATGCAGGTGAGTGTCCATGTGCAGGGAACAGGTTTAGGAGAGAGGAGAGCAGCGGGAAGGAGAGAGGATGTGCCCAGCAGTGTGGGGGTGAGAGGAGGGATAAGCTGCACCTGGGTGCAGGTGGGGGACTCTGGGGTGCTGTCTTCCCTCCCAGGGCCTCTGCCCCGCTTCGCCAACCTCTCCTCTTCTCCTTCTTTGTTTTCCACCCCCACAGCCAAAACCTCTCTGTGGTGTTCCCGCTGTGGCCTGCTGACTGCCACTGTGGCTCTAAGAGCCAGAGGAGAAATGCTAAGCCCCATGTGGAGGTGGCCCGGATTCAGCCTTACTGAGCACCCGCCCCCTGGGCAGGCCCTTCTGCCCGGGTTCACCATTCCCAGCTCACCTTGTGGCGTTGTTCTGCCAAGGTCAAGGAATGGGTGGAAAGCTCTGAGAGGGTGGCTTGTTATGTTCTAGATACTGAAAGTTGAGCAGGAGATACCTCAAAAGACCACTGATCTAGCCCAGCCCTAGGCCAGCTGAGCTGGGTTGACTTGCCTGAGGACAGGCAGCTAGAACGTGGCCGAGACAAAATGAAAATTAACCGAATGTATGTGTTCACTTAGTTTTCCAACCCGCATGGACTGCCCCATTGTACAGATGTTTTGGTTCACCTAAAGCTTTATTTAGAAGACTTTTTATTCTGCTGAATTTGTAATATGTACTCACTGTTTGACCTTGGGAAATGCATGTCATGTTCTACCGGCCTTGGTTTCCCCCTGTGAACAATGAGGGGCTGAACCAGAGTGGTGGGTTTCCAGCTGTGTCGGGTTAGCCTCAGCATGGGTGGAAGAGAATAAGGGCGGTGCGGTGGGGATTACAGGGCGCCCGGTGGGGGATGCGTTCCTGGCTCCACCTGCTTTCCAGCTGAAAAGCTCCCCTTGGACCTGCCTGAATTCTGTGCTTCTGCATGAGATCTCGTTTGGAAAGAGGATTCTGCTGCCTAAACAGTGTTAAAAACCATACTCTTTACCTAGCTCTGACATTGCATGAGCCTGTTGCCTTCACATGCTGCGGGGTATATCCTGGGAGGTGTGTCCCTACCTGCCTGTCAATTTTAATGCCTAAGCACTTGGCGGGCACACAGGCAGTACCAGGACTTCTCTGCAACACACTCGTGGATAAGCTGATGCTTTTTAGTGGTAGCCCTGATGCTTCTCAGAAATCTGACTTTCTAAAGTGGTTTTGACGGCCCAAGGGCTCGGTGCTCCTCCATGACCTTGACGATGAATTACATCCTGAATCCAGCACAGACAGGTTCTTTAGCCAAGGGACAAAACCCAGACCTGTTCTTTGTCACCTAGCACCAGCTGGGATTCCTTGTCGCCGGGCTGGCAGCTGTGAGGGATCACTTGGCCACCAGGAAGCCTTCCCAGCGGGGATTGTTCTGAGAATCTGTGCCAGAGAAACGACATCTGTGAGTCGTGGCTCAGGGGGAGACCCAGCTGCTCAGCTCAGCCCAGCCCGCCGAGGCGGCGGGGAAGGGTCAGAAGGCAGAGTGAGCGTAGACGATGGGCTTTGCTTTTCTCGGTTTCCACAGCAGGCTACCAGATTTGCAGTTCCCAATTTCATAAGGGAAGTTGAGAGTGGGGCTGGAGCCAGAAGGCACCAGGGCGTGAGGCTCGCAGCTGCTGGGGGGGCTTTGGGCTGGGCCAGCAGAGTCACTCCTCTGACCCTCTGGGGCCATGGCCAGGGTCATAGTCTGCACGTGGTATTTTCTGGACAGTGAGAATCAGGAAATGGGGGTGAATCTTAGAGTGGGTATGATGAGTCCTGGAAGAAAATCCCCCAACTATTGGGAAGGAGGCACTGGAAGGAAGATGAGGGTGTTTCACAACAAGATGGATTCTTGGTGCCTGTGAGCTGTCTTCTCTGAAGGGAGGGTCTGAGAGCCATAGGTGCTAAAGGGTGGTTGAGCTAATTGGCCTCTTTGGAGAAGCTTTTCAGCCTCTGCCCTCTGGGCACTTGTCCCTGAGGGGTGGCCCCTCATTGGGCCTTGAACTCACATTGGGCCTCTATAGCTGCTGGGTTCTCATCCCAAGCCATGTCTTATGGCCTTTGGCTTGAATCCAGGAAGATGGAAAGCCTTTCAGATAGTTGAATCTAAATTAAATATTAGATCTGAGAGGGTTTCACATACTTCATAGCATAACCTCATTGGGGTATTATTTGTTCTCCTGGTTTTCCCAAATTAATAATTGAGTAAAATCCTGTTTTGACATCCACAGCCGATTTGCTTCCATTCTGCTGAATTGCACCTGCTCTGTGAGAGAGTGAGTGTGTGTCAGGAGGCTTGGAGGAGTGGGCGCAGACAACTGAAGCTTTGAAGGGGAGGCACGGCTTGGCCACCAACTGTATACGAGAAAATACAATTCAGTCCTAACTGTGGGTCACCTACGATACGACAAGCCCTGGGTTAGACTCCAGTGGGAGAATAAAGTCATAGAAGGTAATGTCTTCTTTCAGGAAGCTTGTGTTGGGGAGTAATAACAAACACACAAATACCAGCTCAATAGAAAAATGCAAAAATAGGTGCCTCCCTCCACTGCACAGATACTCACTATCACATACACATCTGTGCACATCTGGTCAAACATGTGAAACATCTGTCAGACCATGCTCTGGGTTTTGAGGTTTTGGCCATCAAAACCTATAAGTAAAATCTCCCCTTTTTGACTGCATTTCCTTATTAGCAGCGGGAGGAAGGGCTCTGGAGCCAGAGGGCCTGGGTGAGAATCTGGCTCCCTCACACTAGTTGTTTGAGCTTAGACATACCACTTAGCCTCTCTGTGCTTCAGGTACCTCATCTGTAAAATGGGGATTACAATGCCTACTTCCAGGGTTGCCAGGAGGTTTGAAGACGTTAAAATATGTACATACTTCAAATAGTGTCTGGCACATGGTCAGTGCTCAGTAGCTACGATTGTTATTTCAAAGATCTAACCTGCTTTTCACTGCCTGCAGAGGCAAACAGTAGATGTTCAGGCCATAAGGAAAAACAGAGGCCCATTTTTAAGATGAGAAAGTGAGACAAGTAAGGGAATATTTTCCCAGCTTCAGGAGAGGAGAGGGTCTTGGAAACTTGATGCTTCCCAGGCAGCTACTGATTCCCAACTCTACTCAATTCATCAAATGTATGATATGGATCTGCCATGCACAAGGCATGTAAGTGTTGTGGGAAAACAGATGTCTGAGGCATGGAGTCCATAGTCTACTTCAGGAGGTGAAACAAACAGATAAAAACAAAGAGTAGAAATATCACAAAAATTTAGGAAGACGCATTAAGTTGTGGGAAGGAAGGTCAGGAAGGCTGTCACATGTGTTGGAGAGGAGGGTATCAGGGACAGCACAAATCAGAGCAGGGAGGCAGGAAAGCTTGGCATATATTTGAGAACAGGGCAAAGTCTATTTTGTTTGGAGCAAACTCAGGTGAGAAAAGCTGGTTTGGGCTACCAACGGAGAGCACGAAATGCAAAGGCAGGGTGAGTTGGCACTTCATCAACAGACAGCGGAAGGCCACTAAAGGTTTTCTGAACAGGGTGGTAATAAGAGATGTTAAGGCCGGACGCGGTGGCTCATACCTGTAATCCCAGCACTCTGGGAGGCCATGGTGGGAGGATCGCTTGAGGTAGGGAGTTCGAGACCAGCCTGAGCAAGAGCAAGACCCTGTCTCTACTAAAAATAGAAAAAATTAGCCGGGTGTGGTGGTGCACACACCTGCAGTCCCAGCTACTTGGGAGGCTGAGGCAGGGGTATCACTTGAGCCCAGGAGTTTGAGGTTGCTGTGAGCTATGATGACACCACAGCAGCCACTCTAGCCTGGGCGACAGACTCTGTCTCCAAAAAAAAAGAAATAAAAGAGACGTTAGAAGTAGAATCTTTTTATATTTTAAAGCTCACAGACTATGTCTATTATTTCCTAAGATGGAGAATTCAAAGATGACAACATTTTTTTTTTTTTGCCTGGGTGACTAATAGCGTGGTGGTGTCTGCTAGAGATAGAGAAGTCAGAAGAGGCTAGTTTGGTAGGAGAAAGAAAATGCTTTGCTCAGGCAGTCAGGAGTGGAAGTGCCAGTGAGTCATCCCACAGGCAGTGACTGGCAGATTGTTGCAAATAGAGAAGCTAGAGAGAGAGGTTAAGGATAGAGATGTGTACTTGAGAGTTATCCCCAAAGAGAGTCAAACCATGGGAATGTGTACGACGGTCCGGGAAGAAATTGTAGGAGAAGTAGAGAGAGCTGAGGGCTGAGCCTTGGAGACAGGACATCGAGGGGGAAGGCAGCTGAAGGGGAGCGTGAGGAAGGCTGAAGAGGAATAATTGCCAATGAGGGGATAGAGAAGTCAAGAGGGTGAGACCCGAGAAAAGGCTACATGGAGGCTGCTGGTGACCTGTGAGCGTTCTGGGCGGGCAGAGTGAGAGAGTGTGGTAGTGCAAAGGGCTTTGCAGAATGAAGGGAAGAGGTGAGATGCTAAGCACATTCAGTTCTGCCTGTCTTTCTAATGCATGAATTAAGATCAGAAAAAAGAACTAGAGATAGAGGCTGGGTGGTTACCAGGAGCCAGGATATTAAGGAATTGATGTTAGTAGCAGAAAGGGAGAATGTGAGAGGGCGTATGTAAACCAGTCACTAAGAAAACAAAGATTGTTTATAAAACAGAATTACTTGATTATGAACCAAATATGAGTCAGTGAAAACATGTTAATATGAAACATCTATTCTTAAGGATAACAACCTGGACAACATCACATATATTTTAAATGCTGAGCAGGCAAAGGCCTTGAAGAGGAAGCAGCATGTGTTTCTCTGCCTGCACCATTACTAGCCATATAACTTCCTGTGAGTTACTGACCCCTCTTGGTCTCAGATTCTCGTCTGTCCGATGGAGAGAGTAACACTTTCCTAGGCTGTCGCATTGTTGTAAGGACTGAGTGAGCTATTAAGTAATCTGAATGCATGAGAGTTACTATCCCAGCACCTTGTGCTTGGTAAGCAGGTGTTCAGTAAGTATTAACTGTCATTGCTATGAACTTCTTGGCAGTCTGTAGAGCGGTTTTGGAGGGAGTAGTCTGGCAATCTGTGCCCTGGGATTTAGCTAGACATGTGCTCAAATACTTGCTTCAAATAGATAAATGCAGCTCATGTGGAAGTGAAAGATTGTGTGTGACTAAACAAAAGAGAAAGGGGGAGAGGAAGGAGAGGTTTGGGAAATAACACAAGTACATGTGTGGGTTCCTCTGTGTGTGTGTGTGTGTGTGTGTGTGTGAGAGAGAAGGGAGAGGGGATGACAATAAGCCTAGGGGAAAGGCAGCATTTTATGACTGGTAGAAATGATCGCATGGCACCCCTGCATGGTTGACAACTACAGGAAACCCTCCAAGCTGTGGCTTCACCATTTGCGGTTGTGAATACTGGTGCTCTTTCTCAAGCCCCTCAGTCAAAGGTGCAAATATCTGGTCCAGAACCACAGATTTCTTTTATTTTGACTTTGTAGCTGGGATATCCTAACCAGTAACTAAGTATCCTCTCCACGCCCCCCACCTCAGTAAAACTGAGGAATACTGACAGTATCAAACCAAAAGGTTTGGTGCACGGTTCAATCCCTGGTCTGTCTTCGCCGAGTCTCAGTTTTCTTCTCTGTTGTGATGACCTAATATCTACCTTTCTGAATGTTGAGATCGAATACAGTAACGTGTAAGGACCTGGTAATCTGCAAAGTGCTAAATAAAGGTTATCTTTTTATCCTAGTTTTTCTCAGTGATGTATTTTGGATTTGTTATGTGTAATTGTAATCTGTATTACATTTTGGGTAATAAGCTCCACAAATTTGCTACTTCCTTCCTTTCATTCATTCTGAATTTACTTCCCCAAGTGTTCAGCTTAAGCGAGTGCTCTCCCAGAACAGAGTTCTGGGATCTGGGGGTCAGGTGTGCATTATTTCCCCCAGAACCTTCCCTCTTGTCCTTCATATTTCTCCAGTCTGAGGAGCCCCTTACTCCCTTCAACCACGGTGTCAGTGTTCTTGAGCCCTGCTCGTGCATGAGGTTTGTCCAGTGGCAAGGCAGTTAGTGTGAATATTGTACCCCAGATGTATGCATGATGGCTCACTGCTCTGGCAAGGTAATCTGTGGGTTATGTGGAGCCACTTTATAATCCCAGCCTGCTTTCTCCCTAACTAGCTTCCCTTGCTATCCCTTTCAGAGTGCGTGGGGGAAAATGCAGCCTCATTTAAAAATTATCCCAAACATCTGCTAGTAGCCTCCACCACAATCCAATATATTTGGTGCATTACAAAGTCCTTAAAAATGACTTTTGGCTGATCCTTTGTTTATCTCTCCTCCATTAGCAGAATGACGTAGAGCTGCTTATGTGTATTTATGTGGATATCTCTTTCTCTCTCTCTCTTTTTCTCTCTCTCCACCCCCCCAAAAAACCTGAAGTGTTAATTTATGGGGATAATGCATTGTTTATCTGTCACAATATGTGATTGAGACAGACAGAAAATTTATTCTAGTCTGAACTGCACACCAGGTTTCATGGGCTGCTATAAGGTGGAGTAATTCCAGATTGCTGAGGCTGCACTATGCATCAAATGAGAAAATGTGTAAGTACTTGGTAACCTGTAAAGTGCTGAATAAATTTATTCTTTTATCCTAGTTTCCCTTAATAATATATTTTGCATCTGTTATATGTAAATTAATCTAATATCTTATGAGTGGGTGGAGTTCTGGTTGGCCCTGATCTTTCTTGATCTGCCTGGAGTCAATCAACATCCAGGAGTGAGGGGAGAGGAAGAATAATGGTGATTCCAGAACCAATATCCCAGGAGGACCGTTCCCAGGAGGCTGCCAGGAGAACTCCTGCCTCCTTGTGAGGCATATCCATTTATCCATAAGTCATTTGTCGAGGGCCGCATTGTTTGGTGGCCCCTGTGGCTGAGCCATGTGGTACAGCCGATGGCACAGATTTACCTCTGTCAGGCTCCTTGCTGTCCCAGGAAGGGCATCCCCTCATAAGGCCCACCCTCTGCTTCCCAGCTCATCACTCAATTGGAAGCTAGTCTCTTCGAGCTGTCTCATGCCATTTGTGATCACGTGTCATCCAGACACCCTCTATTTCCTTTCCTTTATTTACTATTCCTTAGTCTTCCCCACTCTTTGAAAACTGAGGGAATGGTTGAGTTGCCATAGCAACCCTCTACCCCCACCTCTTTTTAGTTTCACAATGATTTTTCTACATTTTAATAAAATTACTATTTATAGTGCACAAAGCTACATTCCCCCTCACCGCAGCTCTGCAAGAGAGGTTTCCCGTCTGACCAGAATACTAATAACTAAAACATGGCTTTCTAGTGAGGAAGCGAGGAAACCCTCAGAGCAATCATTTTGGTGGCATACACGTTCTTTAGGACATTGTGTAAGCATGCATACAGGGTTTGACCTGCGCATATGAAGAATCACAGTCGACAGGGTTAAAACCCCAGCCGTGTGAAGTACACTATGCTGGATATACATAAATATACATGTTGGATATGGCTGGAGGAGAGAAAGGTGAGGTGCTCTTACCTTTATTGCACTGACAGAGTGAGCTGAGCTTCTGGGCTCTAACTGTACTAAGTTGAGATGTCATAGCCAGTCTATTAGGAATAACTGAGAGGTTTGCAAGATTGAAGGTGGGTAGAAGACAGTGTGCAATAATTAGAGAAAACACAGAGGCTTCCTCATTTATGAGCTAAAAGATGAGAGTAATTTAGTAACATTATGAGAGTGTTCTTATCTGTATACTGTACCTACCTTGCGAAGTGTTATGAGGAGCAGAGATGCTGTACCCTAGGTATCTGGTGGTGAAAAAGTCTTGTGACTAAGCATCTGGGCTCTGAAATAGGCATCAAATTCCAGTTCTGCCCGTCTAGTTTTATATCTTGAGGTAAGTTACTTAGCTTTTCCAAGTGTCAGTTTCTTCATCTCTAAAATGAGGATTATAATAATAGAACCTATTTTTTAGAGTTGTTTTGAGGATCCAGTAAATTAATATAAGAACTTAGAAAAGTGCCTGGTAATACGTCTGTTGCCATTTGTTATAGGCATTTGAATTATTATTTTAGTAGCTTATTAACATCCATGAAGACTATTCCAAACCTGAAGCTTTACTAGGGTTTTACAGCTGTTCAGGGATAGGCCTGGTGGAGGAGGTTGGTAGGGGTCATTTTGTTATGGAATGAAACATTTAGACTACATTGAGAAGTAGAATCTGATCCCAAATAGAAAAATATAGTAGCTTTTGAATTCTTAGTGTTCAATAATGAAAATATTCATTCTTTACCATGTTGTTTCGGGACTTTATAAAAACAAATTTATACAGGAGCAGGGTGGGTTATTTTAGCTTAATTTGGATTTATATTGTTTATCCATTCTGATGGCTTCCGGGTGGAAAGTCTCCGAGTAAGCTATGCAGTGACGATTCGATAGTAGAGTTACTTAAACTTTCATGTGCATGTAAATCACCTGGAAAGTTTATTAAAATTCAGATTCTAATTCACTGGGTTTGAGGTGGAGCCTGGGATTCTGCATTTCTATCAAGTTCTTAGGTGATGCTGATGCTGCTGGTCCCAGGGACCATTAAGTAGCAAGGTTATGAGGGTTTTAAGGCCAGCTCTTTCCAAAGACACCTTTAAACAGAGGTGTGGGTTTAGCGGAAGAGGTTCTCCCATTTCCTATTCAGTCACAAAGCTGGAATTACCCAATATTAATAGAACTGGGCCCTCGTGAAAGAATGAGGTTGAGAATGACTTGTGGAAGATAGAAATCTCTTCTTTTTCTGAGGTTTTGACAAGAGAAATTAGGGAAGGCTATATGCAATTTTTTTTTTTTTTGGCCAGAAAACTCAGAGGTGCTTGAATGCATTATATGAGGGCTTTCCTCTTGCTTTACAAGTCAAATGTGATTACTTGATTACTCTGTTTTGTTCTTGAAGCGTTTTTAGAACCCAATAAAACTCATCATTTTCCTGAATGTTGTTAGGGCTTTCTGTATGTGTGTGTGTGTGTGTGTGTGTGTGTGTGTTTTGTGTGATTTATTCAGAATATTTTAAAGACATAATTGTTGGACCAAAATCCAAGTGAAACTGAGACAAATGAGAACATAATTATTAAATATTAAACACTAACTTGAAATTTTGATTCCTGTTTAAAAGAATTGCTTTCCTAGTCTGAATGTCTGGCAATCTCTTATTTCAGTCTAAGCTTTGTTAAAAAACAAACAAACAAATCCAAAACAAAACTCTCGACATGTTTTTAAGAACTAACAATAATGGTGCTATGTAACAGCTGTGGTCTCACTTCTGAATTACCAGTGGAGGAATTAAAGGCCCGCGTTATAAGATGAGAGGTTTAGCTACCTCATAGGAAGAATCAGCCAGTGACTCACAATTACGAGTCTCGTGATTTAAAAATCCCAGTGGTTGTAAGCCTCTCTTTGGTGGACGGGGCAAATTTCACATATTGAAGGAATACATGAAATTAGAGAGAGAAATAGGAAGTAGACTTCCTCTTTAAATTCTAGATTAACCATGACTCAAAGAGCATGGTAGGATGTCTATATATGCTCATTTCATTAGAAAGGTCATCTCAATTAGGTTTAGACTTCTAGCCATATAATCTATCCCCTTTATTGCAGGCAGTATTACATCTAGCCTACTGCAGAAAAGTTGTCATTTCTACTAGATTATTTAGCAAGGTCTATTTCATTTCTCAAAAAGATCCACAGATCAAGATATGTTGACATCAGCTGAGGGAGAATAGCCCTTTTAGTGGCATCTTTAGCCCTTAAAGATGTCAATTCAATCAACCAGTAGTAACTCAGATGGGAGATGGGAGAATATGACAGAGATAGACAAGAAGATACATTTCAAAATGCAGTTTTTTCTGCAGTGTTAGGGATCTTAGAGACATTAAAAGATTTTTCAAATGGAGACCACACAAAAGGATTCCAGATTAAAAGCTCCCCAGTTGGCAGATAACTATAGGGAAAAGATGAAATGAGAATTATCTCAGAATGGCTACCATGACCCATCCTTAAAAAAGAAGAGCTTTGTTCCTTCTTAGCTTGTGGGAGCCTGTTATAGTAGCAGCCTTATAATTTGTCACTGAATAAATCACCAACACTAAGTTACATTAATTATATCCTAGTGTTTGGCTACCTAAATTCTTCTTTAATAGACCTGAAGGAATTGTGATGAATAAGGTTTGGGACCCATTTGCAACCTTTAGAGTTTAGTATTTTGCTTTCCATTAATCTATATTTTTTGTCTATTAATGTGGTTAGGAAAATTCATTTTTTCAATTTTGATAAGGAGTTTGCTTAGAATCATTAGTAACTGAAATCTTACTCTAAGTTAGTTAATGGTTTTTGATGATTATAATGATCTAAAGTTTTGTGCCTATGGCCTCATGTGGGTTAATTTCTAGTAGATTCCACAAGAATGAGAGAATGTATGTGTATTTTTGAACTGGAAGTCATTTTGACTGGGATTCATAAAGATATCAATGGACAAATCCAGTACAGTTTAAACACAACAGCTCTTGTCCAAGTGGAATACTTCAAAGGATTGGAGATTGAAGTAGGCTCTGATGAAGTCTAGAAATTACTGGAATTGCTTAAATACTGTGGTTAAAATTACCCTTGAGATAAAATCTGATTTCCTGTTTCTAAATCAAAAAGCTTACAGTAAGGACCCTAAAGGTTCCTAGAATAATAAACAGCTCTTCTAAAACAGCAACTGGATGAGGTAAGTGTGGTTGACTTGAAAGTACGGATTTATTTCCTCAACACTATTCATGTGTTTCAAAATTAAGAGGAAAATTTCCAAGAGTGAGACATATTTGGGGTTTTATTGAATCCAAAGTAGTTTTAAGTACTGCAATAGTTTGAAATTTTTTAAAAGTGTTTCCACTGGTAAGACAATTATCTAGTTTTCTCAGAGTGCATTTGTTTTACCATCTAGTGTGGAGAGCCTCTTAACAGTGGTACATCAGCATGCAGCAGCTTTTGCAACTTGTGACAGATAAGTAGACTGGCACTGGCTGCAAGGAGCTGAGAACACTCCCCAGCACATTCGTCTCACTCAGTCCTTTCTACTTATTTGTCAAACCTAACCTCCTTTCTTATTTCCTAAAGGCCCCTGAGCTGAGCTAATTGTCCCTTCCTTCTTTCTCATAGTTCCCTGAGCCTACCTGGTACAGAACCTGTCATTATGCCATGATCATAGGCCTTCTCATTTTCCACTACTTCTATGAGGTCTTTGAGGGCAGAAGTTACATCTTCTCCGTGTTTTATTTACTCAGCCAATGTTTATCAAGCATCTGCTATATACCAGGCACTGAGAATACAAAGATGACAAGGACAGAGTCAGCTCTCAACTTGCTCACACTTTTGTAAAAGAGTAGACAGTTATATTTTGTGTCAGATTCTTTGGCAGAGAGCTATAAAGTATCAGAGGGATATTTAACTGAACTCTTCCTAGGAAAAATGTCAGTAAGTCTGGAAAGATAAGTAGCTATCACCCAGCTGAGTAGAACAGTGTGAATGAGTGAAGTGGGGAAGAAGAAGAAAGGTGTGAAGATATTTCTGGGCAGAGGGATCACCATCACATGTGTAGGTGTGTAGAAGAGAGAGCATGCTATACATAGGAATAATTTAGGGTGACCGAAGCAGAGAGCACATATTGGAGTGTGATAAAGGATGAGGTTAGAAAGGTAGACAGAAGCTGGACCATGAAGGCCTTTGGATGTCATACTAAAAAGTTTGGGCTTTATTCTAAAAGGATAAAGGAGGAGTCATTGAAGTATTTGAGCCAGGGGAGTCATAAGCAAATCTGTGATTTAGAGAGATCACATTGTCTGTAGTGTGAAAAATTTATGAGGTTACTGTAGTAACATAGGAAAGAAAGCACAAGATACAAAACAATTCAGAGGTAGAGAAGGTGGCTAAGGCTGCATCCATAATTTACAGGCTATGAAGAGTGAGGGAAAACAAGTCTGAGGTTTGCTGATCCCCAGGTTTCCAAACAGTAGCATTAGGAGAGGTGGTTTGATTGCCTGAGATAAGAAATACAGTTGGGATGGGATTGCTGAGTGTGGGAAATGAGTTGCTCTGCGTTGGACATGTTGAGTTTGAGCTACCTTGAGTAGCCTAGAGACCATCCAAGAAGATATCTCTAACAAGGACATTAGCATACACAAGATAAATTGTCTGTGTAGTACAGTTGGGCCTCCCCCGTGCTAGAAAATTGTCCATGGCTACTTTCCATCTTTCAGTGAGGCAGTATGATTGCTCTGCTTCATGTCTGTTTCATTCTTCTCTTTGCTTCTCTATTACGCTTAGTTACTACTTCACCAGAACATGGATTACATGAATTTAGGGTTGTCATGATATTGACCTTGGCTCAACTCCCTGTGACTTTGTACCTCTTTGCCTAATTGTTTCTATCTCTAAGTCTCCAAGTCTCAATTCCAAATTCCAAGGAGAGAGACTCTAACTGGCCCAGTTGGGTGAGGTGACCACCTGTGGACAGAGAATGGGCTGACATAGGTTTTAAAGTTGTCCTTTCTGTGCTGTGGGTCGGCAGGTTCTCTAAGAATGAAAAGTGAGCAGGGCAGAAATGAATGGCTGAGAAAACGACTGGCACCCGGAATGTGTAAGAATAGCACTCAGAATATAGATCTGGGCTGGAGATAAAAACCTGAGGAAATAGTTAAAACTAAGTTATTGGGTGAGATTACATACAGAGTATAGACTCTGAGAAAAGTTGAGGCCTGAGATCAGAACCTTGGGGCAGCAGTATTTAGGAAGTGACAAGGAGAAAAGTCAGTGAAGGTGACCGAGAAGGGATGGAAAGAGAGGTAAGAAGAAAGTGTCACAAAAGCCAAGAAGGAGGGAGAGGTCAACAGTGTCAAATTCTACAAAGACTGGGGAGGTTGAGGACTGAAGTACGACAAGGAAACTATTGGTGAAGAAATGTTCAGGGTTCAGGTGGAGACAGAAGCCAGATTACAGTGGGATGACATCTGTAGTAGAACGTCAAATAAATCAGGGGTCAGGAAGTACAGATGACTTCTTTTTTAAAAGTTTGGCTTTGAATGAAAGGGGGAAAATGAGCTAAAGATGGTCAAGGAAACATTTATATACTGATCATAGATTCTGGGGTGGGGAGATACTGAGTATATGACCAAGACAGACAGTATTTAATAAAGTCAAATTCTGGAGGAGAGGCTGAATGAGATAGGCCAGAGCTCCAGACATTGGGAGAACTTTTCCAGTGAAGTGAGCGGGAGAAATGGCATAAAAGAGGCTCTCAATAAATATTTTTGAATGAGTAAATGAATAGACTGATGGAGTGGGGGCTGAGCCAGTTTGCAGAGCTTGGATTTGCATTTCTCTTAGTGTCTCACTTTAAGGTAAGGAGTCTGGGTCTGGAGGTCTGCTGAGGCAGGACTAGGCTTGCCAATGTGAACATGGTGTACAAAAAATACAATGGAAAGACCTTTCTTCTGCTCTTCTTCAAGCCACCCTGATAACAACGCCCTCAGTTTCCTCACTTCTTAGGGAAGCCAGAATTTGAGATAGGAAGGGGGTGAGGGGAGGAGAATGTGGCTGTGCAAAAAGAACCCTGGACCAGGAGTCAGAAAATCTTGGATTCTAGCCACTTTCTGAAATTTGCTGACCACGTGACCTTGGGCAAATTGCATAACTGCACATCCAGTTTCTTTATTTATATAAAGTGTGTGACACTACCTTCTCTGCCTATTTTACAGATTGCCTTTAACTATAGATGTGTGTGTGTGTGTGTGTTTATATATACACACTTAAAATATTCTAACTATTGTGAAGCACAGTACAGATGTAAGGCCCCATTTAATATATACTCCAGACATTTTGAGAATGTAGGTTTCCTCCGGGGGGGTGCCCTGTGGAGCTGTCTAATCTTGTCTAACTATATATACATGTATGGCATGCCACTGGAGTATTGTTTGTTAGATTCTTTCTTGGCTACTACACATGCTGAGAGCTTTGCTTGATAGTACAGAGCATTCCCACTGGCATGCAAAGTGCCTGGAGGGAGAAGCATGTTAAAATCACAAATTCATCACTTTCTCAAGACTGAGATCTACAAAGTTCAAACGGCCTTATAAATTACTTCCAGGAATATAAGGCAAAAATTAACTCTGCCTCAAAAATTTGCATCCACATTTATGAATGCCACTTCCCTCTCTATTTCCATCTCCATTGCCACATATCAAAAGCCAACACAAGCATTTTCCTCTACAGAGTTCCTCAGCTTCTCTATAGAGATAAATGAAAACTAAAAACTTATAGTATATTTATTATCCTTTAGCTCAGCTTCCAGATTCCTATTAGGCCCTCTGAGTAACCACATCATACAGTCTCTGATTACTTTTAGATTCAGGTCATATGGAAATAACTGTATGTTTTCATGGCTGGCATAGTGAGTATAAATTAAACTAGTAATACCTGGCATCTACTTCTCACTGACATTGTAAAAGTTAATGGGATAGTGTCTACAAATCAATTTGTGTTCTTCATCTAAAATCATTTATTATGCCAAATTGTACCAGACATTGCTGAGGACTGTGTCATACATGCCCATTTCACTGTCAATTGTATTTTGAAATCAGATTTCTAGGTTATTTGTTTTGTTCCTTCTCTTGTGGCTTCATTCCAAAAAATGACTTCACTGACCTTAAATTTTAAAAGACACTATTGTCACTGGAGGTTTTACCTCTTCATTTGGCTTTTCTATTTCCCTGAGAAAGTCTCCTCTTCCATGTTTTAAGTTATCAGATATCATTTAGAGTGAACAAAAGATTTTTTAAAGCAAAATAAAGTACCCCATATTGGCTGTGATTAATGAAACCTGTAAGTAGTAGACCTAAAGGAGAGAAAGGCACAAGATTGATAAGGGTTTTAATACAAAGGAAAGTACAGAAAAGTGAAACAATGATCGAGCGAGCCCTAACCCATAGGAGTTGTGCAACAATAATTACATACTAATTTGTTTCTGTTGATGTCCAACAGAAAAGTGAGAATTCTCCTGGCTGGAAGCATGGTTCAAAGAGGATGTCTGTAACCCCTTGGAAATAACTTACATCTGTTAATTTACTCTGTGAATGTTTGCAAAGGACTTAAATATTTGGTCCCTTAAAATAAAATACTCACAAATTATGCCTCATGGAGTCCACCACCAAAATTATATGACCAGAAAACTTAAAAACAGTTATTTCTTATATCAACTGGAGGTTTAGAAAAATATGTTTTGCTCTTTTTTCTAATAGCTAATTACCACACGTGTAAGTCAGTCTAAATCTGTGCTTATTTTTATTTTTTTAGACAAAGTAAAGTTCCAGATGGAAACAAGAGAGAGGCCTCTGCTTTGGTGATGTAGCATTTGTTGACATTCCAAAAGCACAAACACATTTGAGTAACTAGCTGCTATTAGAAAAAAGATTTAGGATCAACATTGCTGAGCACAAAATAAGAACAATGGAGATGTAAAGGGTGATTACTAGAAATTATACTCTGTTATGGTACAAAAATATTGGGCATACACAGAGAATATATATTGAAAACAAAATGGTCTTATTTAACACTTTGCTGTTCCGGATCTAATGAGGATCCTAACCTATAAGCTTGGGAATATTTATGTGTGTGTGTAAATCTGAGAGCATAGTCATCTACACATTGACCTTCCTCCCCCTCACAGTGCTTTGAACAGAGATGCTTAATACTTATTTTTGAATGAAATATACATTTACATTATGTGCCATAATTTACTCTTACATACCTGGCACAAAGTATAAAGGCACAGACTTATTGCAAATAAATTTTTCTTTCTTGAGACTTTACTGGGACTTCAACAGTGTAAGAAAGATATGGAGCAATGGAAGAAACCTATGGAATGTTGGCTTCCAAAAGGCTTGCTGAGGGCAATGCACAGAAGTCCTCACTATAGACACGTGGGGGAGGACACACAACAGCCTGCAGAGCTGATCCAAAGGCAGCTGATGCTTGAGCTACTGACAACAGCCCAGCTTTTGATGATTCTTCTTTTGCAAAAACAAAATAAGGAAGGAAAGAAAGGAAGGAAAGAAGGAAGGGAGGGAGGGAGGAATGAAGGAAGGAAGGAATGGAGAAAGAAGTCATTTGGAGCTAATTATTAATATGAGCAACAGGATTTTTTGGGGTCTTTTATTGAATTCTGTATATAACACTTGCAATGAAAACACTTTACATCCAATGACAAATTTACAAATGAATCCGATGAAAATATTACATAATCAAAATTTATAGGTATTTACTGATATTTACTTAACAAAAGGCTCAAAATTATGACAAGAACATCAGAGAACAGGGCATAAGAGCTTATTTTAACTTTACATTAATATGTGGTAAGTTAACATAATTCAATGTCAAAAGAAGACAAATATAGAAAAAAAATAAAATGTTTGCTTTTACATCTTATTCAGAATTCCATTATTATTATTGTTTAAGAATGATTATTATTTCATTCCATAAAAAAAATACTTGCTTGACTTACCTGTTCGATGAAGAGAACTAAATTTAAGTTTAGAAAATTTTAAATTCCAATATAATAAGCATATGTTCCATTTAAATATTCACAGTAACATTGCATTGCTAATCAGTAAAAGTACAGCATGTATCACAGACTGTTGACTTACAAGGGAAAGCAGTAACAGTGTCTCTGTCATTTGAGAAAAGAATAGAAATGTAGTATTGTGTCACGGATTAACACATGGATGTCCTCCATATTCAAACTGAGCAGTCATTAGATTTTAATTTTATCTGGGAAAATCCTTAAGTGGATTTTTAAATATGTGGAAAAACTTTACCAAATATTTAAACTATGGCTAATTGTTAATAATACTGTTATTTAATACTTGATAACCAATTCTTTTTGAATAGTTATAGGAATAATGTTTGCTTAAAATAAAGGCAGTTTTTCTACCCACTCCCTCTTCCATGTCCTCCACTAATCACAGACCATGTGTGATGAAAAATAGTAGGCTGAAAAATGGTTACTAGGGTAGATCTGTTTTTTTTCCTCTGAATCAGAATGGCTGCAGTTTTTTGGGTTGATTATTGCTTCTTTCAACTGTTCAGAAATCAGCCATTATGATGAATTTTTAAAAAGGGAAATTAGAAAAATTAGTGAAGTTCATTTTTCAGTCTAGCACTTTGACATCAAATGAATTTAGTGTCTGTGGTCAGGGTGTGAGGACTTAATATGTTTTAGGCAGAAAATATATGGATATTACCCTGTGGAAGAACTATACTTTGGAAGTATTTAAAAAGGTCTGACAATAATAGCAACAATGCCTTTTCACTAAAACCTGAAATTTCCCAATATAACTTTTATTAATAAAATTAAATTTTAGTTAAAGTTTAAAAGATAACGGCAGTGATAGGATGAAAATAACATGATAGAGGGTGAATAAAGAACATGTGAGGTTTGGAACCATTTATTGGCCATATGGTCTTGGCCAATAATCATTTGATCTTTCTAAACCTTTGTTTTTAAACTTCAGCTGGTATTAGTACTTCATATGAATGTTTTAAAGATTAAATTATGTGAATGATCTTTGCAAAGTATGATATAAACAAACATAAGCAAATAAATGTTAGACTCTCTATAAAAAAATTGAGGTTTCAAATTTGTTATTCTGACCCCTGTATAATCTGTATAAGATTTCAAAAATGTTTTCTTATAACATTTAGCACATTATATAGAAATACTACACACACTGTTTGCTTTCCCTTTTGTGAATTGCGTATATATGTGCGTGTGTGTGTATATATATATATATATATAGGAGCTTTTTAACATAAATTATATCATTTTATGGCATAGTTCCAAAAATGGTCTATACAGTGCCCTTAAAATTGAAAAAAAAGGATATTCTTATTTGGTTTTTAGTCACACAATTTTATGGCATTTAAGAAAAACACATTGACAGTTTTAAGTAAACTAAATACTTAACCTCCCCCACCCCCAAACCCAGCATTAAGAGATCACACCATAGCAACAATTTACCAGAGAGATACTACTATGGTTTCTTTAGTATGGTCGGTTCACAAATTGTTGTAAGGTACAGTATTAACACAATATGCTAGAATCACCACTTATCGAATTTCATCAACTTTAAAAAAATGGATGAAATCACTTCTCACAAAGATTACACTAATACATAAGTGACTCAATTACGCCTAAAGTGAAAATTCAGATTCACAAAACCAAAATTATCAGATTAAATGTTTTAATTAATTGCACCACTAGTCAAAATATACATTTCCTATTATGATAAAGGCTTTTAAAAACTACCCCCTTTTCTGAATGGAAGGGATATAAGACTAAACCTCTGGACAAATAATCTCAATATGACAAAATATTTCTGTATTATTCAAATGCAGTGCTATCATTTTAACAATTTCTCTAGAGTCCAAAATTTAGCATCCTCCCAACCTAATCTCTTTCCACCACAAAACCAGGAATCAGAATATACTCCAGTTTTTCAATAGGTTACCTCTTATCTATGTTGTACAAAAGCTATAACCCTTCTTTTCCCAAACATCCACTAATGCCAAACAGAAGTGTTTGGGTTATCCCTGAATTTTGTTTCTCACTCCTGAGCAAAATTAATTACCATATAGCTCCATCAAGCCTCCTTTGTATTAAAAAAATTCACAAAATTTTATGAATATTGTTTTAAATTATAGTCATTGCTTCTGGGGCCAAAAGGGCAATAACTTTTTAATGTGACAAAAATACACCTACTACCAGCTACAGCTCACTGGTAAGCAGAATTTATTTGATTCTGATTTGCTACGACTTTATTAAACTACAAAAATTTAAAGAGAAAATTAACTTGATCAAACATTCTGTTTAGGCAACTAATCAGCATTCAAAGATGAAATGATAAACTATAATAATTAAGCCATGGTCAAAATGAAAAGTAAGGTTCAACTTTTTTATGTCTTGCTGAGGTCAATTAGCAATATTAGAAATATGACCATTTGGATTTCTTGCGTAGAAATGTGGCATCTTAATGATGACAGGGGAGCAACATGTTCATGTACATGTATATATATGTTATAACAATCTGAAAATATGATAGAATTTTCAAAGATGAAAAGAAACATACAGAATACTAGACTTAAAAAGTATTGATAAATAAATTGGGGCTCAGAGGAGTTAAAGGGACTTTCCTAGGGCACATGAGAGTTATTGGCAGAGCCAGCACTACAGCATAGACACCTGCTTAAACTCTGCCAAATTGCATCTTGTGTAAAAAGAATCAAAAGATCACAAGGCAAACACTCCTATCGCTCCAACCTTTTCCCACCTTCCCCTACTCCCAGGCTTATAATACTGAGTGTGCAATAAGGCTCTGGTACTGTTCTAGCATTTCATATACAGTTTTCAAATCTCCTTAACATCTAATTAAATTTAACAAATACCCTCCCCTCCTTTCTAGCTTCTAGCTATTTCATTAATCTGTTTCCATTCTGCAGAGTGACTTTTCTATTTTTTCATGATCCCATTATAGATCAGTGAAAATTCTTAGAGAAAGAATCCTATATCCTCTTCTCACAATCAATTTGAAGAATGATATATTTATGACAGATTCAAGGCTTAAATCTTATTTTAATTTATTCTTTCCTGCATAAGAAAATCTGAGTACTGAAGTATTTTTCAAAGCGTTTTAAAAATATGTATAATGAGGATTTGGGGGCTAGAAAAGCCTTTAAAGATTATTGAACCCAGCATACTCATTTTGCAATTCAAGAAACTGAAGCCCAGCAATGGTAACTTACTTATCTAGGGTTCCATAGGTAGCAAGAGGGTAAGAATTCTGGTCACTTTATCTAGACCAGTACTATTTTTACTATCCATTCTGTGAACCATATTTGGTATGATAGTTTACTCATCTGACACCATTCTCTGCTTTTATCGCAAAAGTCCAGGTTTTGTCTTTATTTGAAATTGTAGCCTGTAATAATAATTCAGATGAGATATTAAATATACTATAGTCCTTAAAGTTATGTCATTGGTGTTTTATAAAGGTAGTTTTTGTGTCTATTTTTCTAACACCTACTGATCCTTACTAAAACATCTGAATGTCTAGCCTCCTATAGCACAGTTGATTGGTTTGTTTCAATCATCCCAACAGCTGATGTAGATTACTTTACTGCTACCCAGGCTGTGATCATCAGTTATGAGGATTAAGTTGTCTGCAATGGACTCAAGGCCAGTGTCTCTACTCAATGGGCTAACACAGAACAAAGACAAGGTGGTGGCTATATTTTCACTTAAATCACAAATCATCTAGATTGGAAGTTCTAGCTCAAATCTGAGATAGCTGTCATTCCTTTATTTCACATTTCCTGTAGTGAGCTGGTCTCAAAGTTTTGACCACAAAGAAATTACCAGCAGATTGTGAAAAATTCATTGTAGACATTGCCTCAAAGAAAGTGACCTGGATTATACCTCCTATCCATCTGTTTTGCTGCTAGTAGGTATAGGATTGTTTTAGTTACTGATGCTTATACATATAGTAACAATTAAATTCATCACCTGTATTCCATTCTCTAGGGCATCAAAAAGTTTATAATCTTGGCTTTGCTACCAAAATATTTGTATCATAATTGAAATTCTGCAAGTGCTCTTATTATAACTTAGCATTATTATACATTTAAATAACAGGAGATTGGTTATTTATGTATTTGTTCAGGTATATTTTGAAAATAAAATATGGAAACAAAAAAGTCTTCTATATACTAAATGTTCACAGTTTGACTCTCCATAAGGCTTATGAAATAATATACAAATAGCTACCATTCTGCTGAAATGTCACAGTAAATACATTAATAATGGCACAGAAGTGAAATGTCCCCAAATGGGAAACCCTCTTCATGACCTCCTAAATCTCTTTTCCAACTAAAACTTTTCTTAATTGAAAAAGAGTTCCATTTCTAAAAGAATATAAAAATAGAAAATGAAACTTTTACATATATATAATTTTGAAGGAAAAGCTATAAATATTAGATGAAATATTATACATATCTTTAAGAATGTGTTTTGTCTCACTACACCAAACATCTCATGAAAACTAAATTAAATGAATATATTATATATGAACTGTTGAAAAATATAACTAAATGTTAAAATTTTAGTTAAGATAGACTACTTCAACATATAAGTACTAATATATTTTTATAAAATTAAGCTCAGCTAAGACTTACCTATAAGACTAATTTACATATCTGTCATTTTCAAAAAAAAGAATATTTAATCAAGCAAGGCACATTTCTTTTAGGCAAGTCTGTCTTTAATACCATTCATTTGGGCACAGTGTAGATTTCACTTATTTATGTGTAAATGGGTTAATCTATGCATGAGAGCCTTTGGTACAAAACACACCTTCACAAATAAAGTTGCATATAACTCAGAACACAGAATATAACATGAATACATCTCATGATTAAACATAGTCCAGTAATTAATTGAAAAAAAAATCAGTAAGAGTTGGCTTGTTAGAAACAAATATTTAGGCTTTCTTTATCTGCAGCACTGATTATAGTTTTTGGATGATTAGATTTCATCAAAATGTGAAAAGGTTGAATGATACCTTAATAATTTTAATGTTCTTCTTTATCTCTTGATCAGTATCTTTTATACTACACATAGTATGAAGAGAATCCTCCAACTTCAGAGCTATTTCCTTTATATAAAGCATTTGTTAGAGATATATTATTTAATGTCAACTGAAACAAAAACATGTGCTGGCAGACAGATCACTGCCCATCAGTGGTATAATTCAGATAAGATATTTCTCATTATTGAGAAATGCTGACAGTAAAGCATTCTTGATCCAGGCAATTTAAAACTGAGCATCCTACTGGTCAGTGCAGCTCTACAATTCTTTATGCGGGGCTCTTCAGGGATCTGTCAGACAGAGTAAACACAATAATTCACTGTACATTTAGCTTTTAGAAAACCATAGACTTTATGTCAATGGGAAACGTCCTATTCATTATATGTTTTAAAACTTTGGTTTTTTCACTGTTGCTTTGAAAAGTTTGAGCAATTTAATTGTCTAAATGTATTAACTACATATTGAATGCTTTTAAGTTATAACTTAGACGAAGTTTCAGAGTATGCTGAAATTATAAACTTTTTCCCATTCATAACAACTCCCAATTTAGTAATGTAATGCTTGCTTTTTGAATAGAAAAATTGTTTTCACCCTTAGAACCATCGGCAAGGTTCTGAGTGCCCTCTGATTTTTAGAAAAAAGCATGTATTAATTTTCTCAATATATTCCTAAGGGTTTCTGCCTGTACATCCTACTGTGGTAATCGATGATGAGAGCTCTTTTGAAGTAAATAGAAATCCAATGCTCAGATAAGTGTCATGGAGAGAAAAAAGAGAGAGAGAGATAGAGAGTCTCAAAATGAGTACTAGGAATATAATGTTCTAGTTGCTATAGGATGTCATGCCTTTAGTTTATCTTTTCATTACAAATAACTTTCAAATCTGTTGATTCTTTAAAATATGAACTCTGCATAATTACATACCACTTTAAAATATCACACATTAAGACAACAAAAACTACTTAACCAGGGTCTGTGGAGAACCAAGAGATAAAGGTTAAGGATTGGTGTTCCCCTCTTCCCAACTACAAAAAACATTGCTGAGAAATGCTGACAGTAAAGTATTTCTTATAAACAGCATAAGGCAATGTAACAAGTGCATTCACTGCCACACCCAGAATCTAGAATGGTGTTTGGCCCACAGTTGACACTTTATATGCTGAATGGATGAATACATTCCTACTGCTCTGTGTGTCTGACACATAGGAAGTACTCAGTAAATATATGCTGAATGAATAAAAAGATATATAAAAATTATATTTATATACTCTAGAAATTTACTAACTGTATAATCTAAATACTTACAAAGACAAAAAAAGCTATAAACCCAGCTCCAGGTTTCAATATGTGAATATTATCCATCATAATACATAGAGAAGACTGTTTCCCATATATACCCCTAGTTTTAGCAGGTGCCCAAAACCAGTGGTAAATGCCCAAAGATGGTGATCTGGAATTTGAGTGTGCTTTTGATGAAAGAATCATTCACTCACTAAATTAAATACTGCATGCCTACTGTGTGCTGGGCAGTTATCTAGCTATTAAAAAGTTTTCCTTATTGGCCTGAATTACACTTGGTCACCTTGATCAAAGATATAACTTAACACTGACTTTTAGGCAAAAAGCAAGAGTATATTCATAGTATGCCTAACTTTCATTATGAGAGCTTTAAAGATTATAATGACCTAACAGTTATTAATGACTACTAATAACAAGAAATTACAAAGAACATGAATGACCTGGCATCAATTTTATTTCCTAAGTGCCTAGGCTCTGCTCAATGCTACTATAGTTTTGCTTATCTTGAGATGGTTGTATTAAGATACGCTTGTCTTGCTGCTGTTCACCCTTTTTATATAAAGGGTTGGGCCTTTTTTTTTTTTAACCTCATGCATCAATATCTACCTCTCAATGTTCTTGAGATAGCAAGTAAGAATGGTATACCATGTCATCCTCATAAATTACAGGTGTGGAGGGAGTTGCAATTAAACAGAAACCAAAAAATAAAACCGGTATCAGGGTAGTAATCATGGTGTTTATATCAGTGGATGAGAAATGGGTTGAAAGGCTCAGAAGAATGGGCATTGAGTTAAATATAAAAATCAACTCTATAAAAAGAAAGGAGGCATAATAGAATATGGTGACATCACTGAAGATATTTGCCCAAATATTAATAAATGTTCTAACATATAAAGCAAGAAGAGAAAATAAGAACAAATTTCAATAATTATTAAATTTGTAAAGAAGTAATTAATACCTCCCCCAAGGCCTAATGGAAGAAGTACAGAAACACAGCTTATTTAACTGTTAGCCATACTAACTTGTATTTGATGATGAGAGAGTTGACATCATTCTATAACATGTAGTTTTATGAGAACTTTGTTTTCATGTGTCTACACTTTGACATTTATTAAACTAATTAGAGTTGGCTGCACACCAATTAAGTTCTACAAATTTTACCAACTAAATGGTAATGAATACGCCCAAGGACTAGAAAGATTTCTTGCTCAATTTGTACAATTCTCTGATTGAGGTCTTGGAAATTACATGCTCTTGGCAAGCAAAAAGTTTAAACTTAGTAACTAAAGTTGGTAATATGCTAAGATGTGAGTTTCATTAAAAATCTGTTAAGTTAAGGGAAAATGAGCTGTGAGGTATAATCAATACTACTTTGAGCAGCATTTAGGTCTACTAATAATAAATATCCTCAATCTACATAGTTATATAGTAAAATAAACTGCTCTTTTGGAATCAGTTAAAATGTTTGCAGGTAAAAGGTCTATAATATCTAAGTATAAAATAATTCAAATATAGTTCTTACTTAAAAAAATTATTTCTGTCTGTGATTTTTGGTTACCCAGTAAATTTTTCCCTTCAGAAATCTGACATATTGTCACTCTTGTTTAACATGCTTTTCATCATAATTTCTTATAGAAGTAACATAGTTGTGATTATCTGATATTTTATTGTTCTGTAGTCAGACATGAGATAATACAAAATGTAATGGTACATGAGGCTGCCTCTTAAATGCCTAATACCTTTACTAACCCAAGTTATAATGGAAAATCTGGTAAAATCCATATTGAGTTAAATAATAAAAATAAACAATGTCACAATCCCTCACCCAAAACCAGAAAAAAACATGAAAAAAATAAGAAATGAAAAATATTCATTTCAATTCTCTATTTTGTGTAATTTCTTTTAAAAGCCCTAACCACGTGTCCTCAAAAGAGAGAAATGATCTCTGTTCTACATGTTCTCAACTGTATGAAGTGATGGAAGGAGAAAAGAGTTTCTAACTTCTCCTGGTCTATATATGTAAGCTCAAGCACAGATGTTAGTTTTTAATTTGTTGACACATTTGGTAAGGAAATTGTGTCACTTGGATATGCAGAGGCTGCAGCCAGGTCTGGTTTACCTTGGAATCTAGGGAAAGGAGAAAATTCAGAAGGGGTGTGGATAAAGTTCCTCTCTGTCCATATCAGGAGAATCCTTATTTCCTACTGCAGAGGAAAGTACACCAGTTATATTACCTAAAATCATGGCAATAACTGCAGTACTCATATCAATGTTATAATTAGTTTCAGTCATTCTATACTATATGTGTCAGTTTTTCAAAGCTGCTGGGAATCTCCCAATACCAACATATGCTACTGGATTGCTACTCATCTTTCATTTTATTATTTATAATAGAAGTGGTCAAAGTTTTGCCATTTTATAAAAGTCGCTCTAAGAATCTGCTCTTTTCATGGATTAAATGTCCCCATCTCCTTTCATGTATGAACAACCACTTAAAAAAATAGCTGATTTTTGCTGGGCATGGAGGCTTACACTTGTAATCCCAGTGACTTGAAAGGCTGAAGCAGGAGGATTGCTTGTGCCCCAGGACTTTAAGACCAGTCTGGGCAACATAGCGAGACTCCGTCTCTAAAAAACTAAAAAAGAAAAATTAGCTGGGCATGGTGGCACATGCCTGTAGTCTCAGCTACCCGGGAAGCTGAGGCAGGAGGATTTCTTGAGCCCAGGAGTTCATGGCTGCAGTAAGCTATGATCATGCCACTGCACTCCAGCCCGGGTGACAGAGTGAGACCCCTGTCTCTAAAAAACTAAAACTAAAAAAAAAGACAAAAAATAGCTGACTTTTAAAAAATGAAATAATAATCACATTTAAAGTTAGGTTATTTTGTAAAAGAAATGATTTTATCCAACAAGGCCATAGTGATATAATTCTTTATTGTGGTTTACTGGTGAAATCTCTAATGTCTGATTGAATCAGTTTCCATAGTAATGAAGACCCCATGGAGTTTTAGGACTCATGATTAACTGAAACCAGGACTGAACTTATAGGTAAGTTTCTTAGAATTTCTTCTAAATAGGTAAGTCCCTTGGAGATATCATTTGTTTTGATTTTGCTGTGACACATGGGTCAATGAGTCAACATGTATATACTGAGTATTATTTATAAAGAGCACTCCATTAGCTATTATGTAGGAAGCACGGTCTGTGTGAAGCAGTCTAACTTTCAGGTATCCTTGGTGATATCTCATATAATGTTATATTTAAGTTATTTACATTAAGGAATTCTATACCCACAATTGGGTAGTATTTTCTTGTGGAAAACTTGTTGGGGTATGTTTTACCAAATGGAAGCCTTCTCCAGTAAACTGATTATAAGGAGTTTTATCCATAAAAGCATGGTGAGGAGTATAATCTGCATATGGATTAAAATGAATTATAGATGCATGGCATGAAAATTTTGTTTATAGGTTAAAAATAATTCAAATTGAAATGCAATTTCCTTCCTATCATCTCTCCCTCCAATAAATACTTATTGAGCACCAACTGTATTCCAGGTACTGTTCCAGGTGTTGGGGGATATAATAGCACAGTGAACAAACAAACATCCTGGTACTCATGGAAGGGAAGAGAAAACAGACAATAAAGAAAGTAAATAAAATATCCAATGTGTCAGAGGCAAAATTAAGCAGCGAAAGGATACAGGGAGTGTTGGGGGGGCTGCAATTTTAAATAGTGGGGCTAGCAAAGACATCAATGAGAAGATGACACCTGAAGGAGGTGATGGAGCGAGCCATGCAGCTATCAGATGCTAGAACAGTCCAGGCAGAGGAAACAGCAAGTACAAGGACCCCGAGGTGGAGCATGCCTCATGTATTTGAAGAAAAGCAAGGAAGCCAGTGTGGATGCAGCACAGGATCTAATGAGAGGAGTCAGAAACAGGCCAGAAGGGTAAGAGGGGAAACATTAGGTAGGGCCTTGCAGGCCATTTTAAGGCATTTAGTTTGTGTTCTGCATGAAATGGGAAGCCAAATGGTGTTTTTGACACTTGGGAGTAATGCGACCTGACAAGTGTTTTAAAAGGATCACTCTGGCTGTTATGTTGAGAATAGACTCAAGCAGGGGAAACGATGGAAGCTGGGGACCAATCAAGAGTGTACTGTAAAAATCCAGGTGAGAGATAATGATGGTTTAGATCAGGTGGTAGCAGTAGGGTGGTAAGTAGTGGTAAGGCTCTTAAAACATTTTAAAAGTAGATCCAGGATTTGCCAATAGATTGGATAAGGGGTACGACAAAAACAGAAGAATCAAGGATAATTCCAAGGATTTTAGCTTGAGCAACTGGAAAATTGAAGTTGCCAGTAGTGGAGATGGGGAAGAGGGCGGGAAACAGAGGCTTGATGGGGGGGGGGGGCGGTGGTGAAGGTGAGAAGCTTAGTTTTGAACATACTAAGTTTGAGATGTCCACTAGATAACCAAGTGGAAAAATCAGTAGACAGAGATTCAATCAGAAGTTCAGTGGAAAGATCTAGATGAGAGATATGAAGTTACATGTAGATAATCTAAAGCTGCGTTCCCTAACCCCCAGTCCGCGGTACAGGGCCGTCGCTGGTTAGGACACCGCCCGAACTCCGCCTCCAACCCCGCCATTCCCCTCCCCAACCCCTCCGTGGAAAAACTGTCTTCCATGAAACTGGTCACTGGTGCCAAAAAGGTTGAGGACCGCTAGTCTAAAGCTGTGAGAATAGGACTGAATACAGAAAAAGAGGTCTAAGGACTGAGCTGTGGCTCATGGGGCTCTCCAATATTACAAGCCAGGGAAGATGCCTAAGAACCAGCAAAGGAGATTGAGAAGAAGAGGCTAGAGAGACAGAAAGAAAATCCAGGGTGTGGTATCCTGGAAGTCAAATGAAGAAAAGTCTTCCTAGGAAGGGAGAAGTATTCCACCACGCTAAATGCTTCTGATAGGTCAAATGAAACGAGTACTGAGAAATGACCACTGGGTTTAGTTATATGAAGTCACCAGTGACCTTGCCAAGTACACTTCTGGTGGAGTGGTAGGAGTGAAAGCCTGTTTGGTGCAGACTCAGGAGAGAATGGGAAGGGATTCAAAGGTGAACAAAGAGAGATATAGTCCCTACTCTCATGGAAGAAATATAAATTGATCATATAACATAAATACGTGTAAAGTTACAGCTATGCCAAGATCACATACTATACTTAATTCATTCTAAGATTTACCTTTTTAGATTTGAGCATCTTTGAAATTGGGATGTACCTGAAAAGCACTGGTACTTTACCCTTATAAATGGCAGTTTTTCTTTTCTTTTAAAAAATGGTACATAAAATAATGGTGGTTCTTATAATCACCACCTTAAATTTGATGAACTACTATACTGTAATAGGGGAATAATAAAACCAGAGTCATGAAAGATGTCTTAGAGGAAGTATTGAAGTAAAAATAGAAGTTAAGATAAGGACGGAAAGAGGGGGTTGGCGGAACATTTGAGAAGATCCCCACAGCTTAAGGTGGAAATGGAGCTTATTCTGTAACTGGAAGAAGACCGGGGTGGCTGGAGCACAACAGAATGAGGGGAGAAGCACAGGTAAGGAAAAGATAAGGCTGGATATGAGATCATGTGCAGCCAGATCATGTGGGGCCATGAAAGCTATGCTAAGCCTTTGGGTCTCTTATCTTAAGAACAAGGAGAAGACCCTGAAAGAAATTTAAGCAGGGGTGGGTAATGTAATCACAGTTCAGTCTCAAAAAGACCATTCTGGCCATCATGTGGAGAAAGGGTTGGAGAGTGGCCACAAGGAATGTGAGGAGGCCAGTTAAGGGACCATCTCACTTAACCAGGATAGAGATGATAGTGTGAATTAGCATGGTGGTGGCAGTAATACCGAAATGTGGGCTGTTTTTAGAGATATTAGGGAGGCTAAGTGGTGATAGGCTGCATGTACTTACTACTTCTATAGATCTATGATTTCATTAATAAATACATTGAGAACTCTAGGCAATAAATCTGCCTTTTCAGGACAGCTAGAAAAAATAAAAATGACTTTTAAATATTTATGCTGCACATGTGAATGAAAACCAATACTTTGGAAATTCACTAATTTTTCAGAAAAAGAATCAGACCATTTAGATTTACAGGCAGAAGTAAATATACTGCAGGATAGAAAGTATACTGCAGGGAACAGGTGAGGGGTGTGTTGTGTGTGTGTGTAATAAATTGCCGCACTTTTTCTCTTCCAAATTAAATCATATGTTTTAATTTAAGGAACACGTTTAAATGTATAAAAATAAAAATCCTAGGATTCAGAGGGAATTTCCATAAAGAACAGGGGTTTAAAATAAAATTAATGGAAAACAAATGAAATAACATTGCTGCCTGATATATAATACACAGGTGTAATGCTAACTTCCATTCTAAAAAGTTGGTGGGGATCTCAACAGAGATTCTCAAGAGCCTTTGTGCTGCCATATCAGGGTTGGGTGTGTGGTCGGAGGCTCACTGGGAGAGAAAAAGGTTCTCCTCACTCCCTACTATCATATGGGAGGGTATGATCCCTGTATCTGCAAAGTCAGAGTCCTGCATGAACAAATTTATTTATAACATTCTTCAGATATGATGAAATATCATTTTTTGTTCATTTAAGTGCTATATTACCAGAATCACAGGCTTTATTTTTCAGGGCAGAGTTCCTATTCTGCACTACTTAGGTTACAACAGTAATAACATGACTCCCAAGAAAATGATGGTGCCTCTTTTTCAGATCTCTTCTTTAATGCATTTGATGGCTAATGGTGCAAATTTTAAAATGTAAGGAAAGACACGTTCAGTACAAAAACTAAAAAAGAAAATAAAAAAGAAAAACCATGAAAATGTTTCTTTGTAAAATGTATTTTTCTTTACAACTTGGAAGAGAAAATTAGCTCATAGCATCATTAAAAACCAAGACAAATATCTGAAAACTTTCTAAGCAGTCTGAATCATTTAAATTATATTTGTAAGCTAAATAAGAGTATATAAAGAATACTATTATCATATGCCATATAGCAATGGCCATTTTCTGGCAGGAGGTTAGGAGTTGAGTCATGATAGTATGATTTGGGATCTGATTGGCTTCCCCTCCCTCCTTCCTGCCTTCTGTGATTTGCTTTCTTTCAAAGGCTATCAACCACTCCTTGAAGGTATACAAAAAACAAGTGCAATCAATATATATAAAATTTGCTTTCTCTCAAAGGCTGTCAACCACTTCCTGAAGGTGTACAAAAAACAAGTACAATTAATATATAGAAAATTGCCACCAAAAATATAGGAAATCAGTAGTACAAAATCAATAATTTTATCCTCCTTAGTTTAGAAGACCTAATACAAAACAGAAAGAAAAAATCCCATCCTAAAATGCAATCCCTAAATATTTTCTTCCATGTTCTTATGCTCCTCACCTCTATCTCACAGTGTTTCCATAAGTCTTCAGATTGGGGGGCATGTGTGTGTCTTTGCATTTCTTAGTGGGAAGGGTTATAACTTCTATTCACAGCTGAGAGTTGGGAAGGACTTGGAACTGCTGTAGAAAATATTGAAATTTTAAATGTACAGAAGTCAATAAATTATAGTTATGGTTCTCAAAAGAGTAGACTGTTGGTATATATTATATATATAGTATTTATATATGATCAGCAAAAAAATTACTTGATTATGTAATATGCCAAAGAGGTAAATAATAAGTTTTATATAAACAAACCATAACTTTACATTATACTGGGCATTTAAAATTTCAATACTGGAATTTTATTTCAAAGTTTAGAAATAACTGATATAACACTTCCTTTTATGTGTAGGTGTTTGTGGTTATGTCACCACAGTTGGCGGATATTTAAATGTGGCATCATATCAGTTTAAAATACCATAAAAGAAATAAAATAATAATAATAATAATAATGTTAACTTCCATGTTTCCCTCTGGATTCACCAGCTGTAGGACATATACATTTTTCCCTAGGGTGTTAATGGATGTGCACTGATCCAGTCACATCTCCTCAATGAATCTCTTCGTCCACACAGACGTATGTATACTTTTCAACACCTAATACGTGTAACTGGACTCAACAATGAAACCTGTATTTTGGCAAAACTAACTGGCATGTGCAAACATAGATTTGTTCGCATTTTGCTCTAAGCCCTAAATCACTATCCATTTTCATTTCATAAATGATTTAGGACCTTAGAGAAGGGGCTACAGCTATTATGTGGGACAAAATTATATCTAATGTTTTTAGACCACAGATACTCTTAAAGATCCATGGAGTCGTTAAGTAAGGCAATAATGTCACAAATTTCAATGATCTGGAAATCTCCTTCTGTTTTTCAATCCTTCTGTTCTAAGTAATTTCTCCCTTCTTAATAAGGGAGAGTCTAAATGTTTACACTACTTTCTGGAATGGTTCTTCAGTAACCTAAGCAAAGTATAAGGAGACGGAAAAACAATCATTTGCACAATACTATCATCTATTGTTGATTAAAGTACATGAAAACAGGAAATTAATATTAAAACTGAAAAATATTCATTGTCCTAGCAGGTATCAGTATGATGACTGATTATATTTTCTAAGATTAAATCCAGATAAATCAGTCATCTAAGAAAATCTTTTATTACTGGAAAAGTCAATCTCTTCATCCAATTTAATTAACTTATATTTGATCCTTCTGGTTAAAAATATCTGATTTTCAGTATACTGAATGAAATAGGTTTCTGGAGACATGTTCTTACATGAACTCATTAATTAGTAACATGGGCTGAAGTCAAACCTAAAAGCCTAAGAGATTTATTTTATCTTTCAAGTCACTCAATAAAAGTAGCATGGGTTTTGGAGCCAGAATGACTTGACTTTAAATCATTGCTGGGTCTCTTGCTAGCTGTGAAGTCTTAGGGAAATAGCTTGACTTTAGCCATCTATTTTTTGCCCTCCGAAAATGAGGTTAATGGCACTTACCTTGCAGAGTTGACAAGTGTCCAGGGCATGGTTGACCCTTTATAAATTGTAATTATTATTGTTAATATAGAACGGAAATAGGAAGACACTGATTATTTATGTATTTCATATTCACAAGGCTTTGTATTAATTATACAATGCTTATGAATAATGATCACAAGATAATCTCTTAGCAAAATCTCTGATGCATGTCATACAATTATTTTTTCTAAGTGTTCTATGTGTATTAACATTTAATATTCACAAAAAACCTATAAAGTACTATTTATTATTCTCATTTTACAAATAAGAAAATCGAGGCACAGTGTAGTTAAGTATGAGTTAATTTGCTCAAGGTCATACAGCAGAGTCAGGATTCAAACTCTGGCAATATGACTGCAGACCTTATGTTTTTAACCACTTTTAAAAGCCTGAAAATAACATCAATGTAAGATAATAGCCATTCACTCAACAAATATAAAAGGTACTATATTCTGTGCTAGGCACTAGTACCCAAAACTTTATCAAGACACAGAACCTATAACCTTTAAGGACCTTACAATATGGCGGCTAGAAGCAATTATAGTACCTCGAAGTTATGACTCAAAAGACATGATATTTCTCTGGATTAAAGAAAAAAGGTCCACACAATTACTGCTATTTAATCAGCATAAGAATTATGGCACAACCATAATTTACTTATAGAATCAGGGTTTCTACATCTTCTGAATAAATGTGAATAAAATTGTCACTGCACTTTGTTTACTTTATGTTAACATCTTTTAAGGACAGATACAAAAATTATTTTTATGTCATTGCTATAGTGTGTCTAACATATTATTATCAAAATGAGTCATAAAAAGAATTTCTAGTCATTAAGAATACCAAAAGTTTGGTCAAAGGGTAGATCAATGTTAAAGGTAACTCAAACAAGAAGCAAAGGAACCTACATAAAAGAGTCCTATTTAGATACACATAGATAAAAACAAACAACTCTATGAGCAGTTATGTATAGATTTCTTGCCTCTATTTTTTTGGCTTTTCCTTCCTCATCCTCCTCTTATTATTTCAATCATTATTTTCCACTCTATTAAATGCATGAATAATAAAGTTATAGGCTTCTGACTACCTGAAAATATTTTATGAGCTTTAAAAATAGTATTACTCTCATTTACTCTGGAAGGACAGAATAGTTATGTGCTATCAAAACTGAAAATTGTGGATAATGTATGATTCACATAATGTATATAAAACAAAATAATTATGTTTAAAGAAAATGTTACCCTTATTTCAAATTTAACTATTTTTGTTTCAAAGAACTGTACTACTGACTACTACTAAATAATCATGTAAATTAAAATTGGACCAATAATCTAACAGCACTTGGCTGTTCATCCTTTTAAGGGGAAACAGGTTGTTCAGAAGCCAAGTGGGTTAGTAAAAGGAATGGAATAAATTTCAATTCCGCTTGGGTGAAGGTTATTCTGAAGAGGAATGATTTCTTTTTCATTCTTTTGCAATAAACAATGGAAACCAAAGGATAGTCAGCAACATGGAAATCAAATGGAAGGGTGTAAATGATCTTTAAAAAGGCACCTGGCCTGTAATTAATATACAACTATTGGTTTTGCAAATATCATCAATATAGATATAAATGACATTTCCCTGGTTCCCTATACAAAAAGTAACTGCTCTCAGTAGACCACAGTGCTCACCTGATTCTGTCTCTCTTCTGGCAACCCTTGGCATATGGCTGAAACTTGCAGGTGTTCCAAGATCTGGTTACTTCCCTCCTTTTCATTGATTGTCTGCAATTCCCTCAGTTAAAAATGTGCATCTGTTATATATTTTAAGTTTATTTAGCTTTTCAAGTGCTGTGATAGTGACAGTGCTATTGTGGGATCTGAATTTTTTTTTTTTTTTTAGGAGGAAGTCTGAAGGTCCCTTGTGGTAAGGTTTTGGGTACACTGAATCTCTTGTTTGCTTATGTACAGAACACTTCTACATTTTCTTTTTAATATCATTTATTGGCTTAAAACTTCTTGGAGAAAGAAAACTGTAGAGAAGCATCTTTTAAAATTATTGCCTAATAACTGGCATTTAATTCAGATCATGCCTTATTGTGGTATATATCTAACATTCCAAACATCATATTTCTTTCTTGGTTCAGTCATTATGGGATGACATCAATGATTTTCGTAGTTAAAAAAAATGTTTCATGATTTATTTCACCTCCTTAGATTCTCAGACTTTGTGCGGTTTATTCAAACACTGGTTTTCCTTATGAAATCATGTAAGTAGGAACCATCTGGAAAGGTTACTGTGGAAACGGCAGGGGCCGGCGGGTGGGGCTAGAAAGCAAGAGATGCCATGACAACCTTTTTCGGGTTTCCCAGGAAACATGGGTTGCTATGGGAACTGCATCAGTCAGGTCCGAATTAGTAACTTCCGCTGGAAGGGGTGTCTGCCACTTTAATCTTCTTGTGATACTGCAGAAGCTTATCTCTCAGATGCATTAGGAGATTTTTTTTTTTTGTCTCAGCAGTACTGAAAACATCTGTTTCTAGAATTTGATAGATGTTGGCTGGGACATAACACACAGAACTTCACAGGAATCTGTTAGTTTAATACTTTCAAAATGCTTAGGAAGCCCCAAAGAGTTAAACTACTTAGTCAGATGATGACATCTTGGGCATTTCCCTTTATTCAAAGTTGTAGAGACCCTTAAAATTTCAGGAGAGGGGATTCAAATGGAAAGTCCATTCAAAAACCAAATAAACTTTGGTGGGTTTACAAGTCATTGTTCTAGTTAGACTTTTCATCCACACATCCACAGGGTAGGCAATTGAACTAAATATTCCATAAATAATGTTGAAGGGTCCATCAAACTGAAGCATCACTTAAGAATTCGTGTGCTTTACTTAGTAAAGAAACAACTGCCTTTTTAAATTTTGAGGTTAAACCGTTAACTCTAACTGTTCTTTAGTTTCATTTCCTCCCAGGATGTACTGTTTTTTTTAATAGGGTGTGTACTAGAAATCAAGTTTATGTAAGTTTGTTGTTCATAATGTCGAGAGAGAGGGAGGGGGAAAAAAGGAGAGCTGAGAGAATGCAGCCCACTTGCAAAACAGGCACCTGTTTCAGTATGAAGCAGTAGGGACAGGGAGAATGAAGTGTGCTTCCCACTTCCTCATGTCCTTTCCTTGATGAATGGTCTGGAAATGTATAAAACAAGGGCATACACAGACCAAGGGGGCAAGTTCCACACAATACTGAGAGCACAGTATGTCACTTGTATCATCTATTAAACATCGGTGAATATCTTTTTGATGTTGACACAGGAGTTGGGATTATTGTTCGTGGTGCAGGTGGCAGTGGAATTACCCATTTTGAAAGGGGTCTGGGGGAAAGTGCTATGGTTCATACCCCCCTCTTCGATCACCATATACTCCGACTTACTCAGAGTCGAGTTACTCCTTGCTTTTCGGAGCTCCTCAGCCGAAGAAGAGAGGTGCTGGCAGCTTCCCACGTGCATGTACTGGGCTTGCTCTTCCCCTTCTGTCTCCCGGTGGTAAAAGTAATTGAAGTTGGAAACAATCACAGGAACCGGCAACGCAATGGTCAAGACACCGGCGATGGCACAAAGAGATCCCACAATCTTGCCTCCTATGGTCACTGGGTGCATATCACCGTAACCTACCGTTGTCATGGTTACCACTGCCCACCAGAAGGCATCCGGGATACTGCTAAAACCTGAAGTGGGGTCGTCTGCCTCAGCAAAGTAGACCGCGCTGGAGAAAAGGATGACTCCAATAAAGAGGAAAAAGATAAGTAAGCCCAACTCCCGCATGGAAGCCTTCAGCGTCTGCCCGAGGATCTGCAGCCCCTTGGAGTGGCGGGAGAGCTTGAAGATGCGGAAGACCCTCACCAGGCGGATGACCCTCAGGATGGCCAGGGACATGGCCTGCTGTCCGTTGCCCTGTCGCTCCGCCAGCTCGGTGCCCAGAGTGATGAAATAAGGGATGATGGCCACGATGTCTATCAGGTTCATGATATTTCGCGAGAAGGTGGCTTTGCTGGGACAAGCGAAGAACCGCACCAGCAGCTCAAAGGAGAACCAGATGATGCACAGGGTCTCCACCACGAAGAAGGGATCCGAGAAGCTGGAGGCTCCCGCGGGGGCCCCCGACGTGCTGTTGCTGGCTGCCTCGAACGCGTCCTGCGACAGCGAGGCTGGGTAGTCCTTCTCATCGCGGAACTCGGGTAGCGTCTCCAGGCAGAAGATGACAATGGAGATGAGGATGACGAGCACGGACACGATGGCGATGCCCCGGGCCGGCCCGGAGCTCTCGGGGTACTCGAAGAGCAGCCACACCTGGCGCTGGAAGTCGCGGCGGGGCAGGGGCCGCTCCTCTTCCCGCAGGAAGCCCTCGTCCTCGCGGAACTTCTCCATAGCCTCCTCGCCCAGCTGGTAGAAGCGGATCTCCTCGGAGAAGATGTCGATGGGCACGTTGACGGGCCGGCGGATGCGGCCCCCAGACTGATAGTAGTAGAGGATGGCGTCGAAGCTCGGCCGGTTGCGGTCGAAGAAGTACTCATTGCGGAGCGGGTCGAAGTACCTCATGCGCCGCTTGGGGTCGCCCAGCAGCGTCTCCGGGAATTGGCAGAGGGTCTTGAGCTGCGTCTCGAAGCGCAGCCCGGAGATGTTGATGACCACGCGCTCCCCGCAGCAGTCCTGCTCGCCGGCGGGCGGCAGCGCGGGCGGCAGCGGCTCGTAGCGGTCGCAGCCGCCGCCGCCGCCGCCGCAGCCGCCCTGAGGCGGGCCCCCGCCGCCGTCGGCCGCCTCGGGCTCCGGCAGGTGGTCCCCGGGCACCACGGTCATGTCGGGCGGCAGCTCGGGGCCCGCGGCGGGCTCGGCGTAGCCGGGGTTCACCAGGTTGTGGGCGCCGCCGCCGCCGCTCGCGGGGTCCAGGGAAGGGTGGGCGCGGTGCGCGGCGGAGGACGGCAGCGGCGAGCGCAGGAGGCTGAGGTGCTCGTCCATGTGGCGGGGACGAGGCGGCTGCGGGGCCGCGTCGCTCCTCCTCGCGCTCCCCGCCCCTTCGCCGCCTCCGCCCCCGAGCCGAGCCCGCTGCCTGTTGCTGCCGCCGCCGCGAGGCTCTGTCTGGGTCTGGCGCGCTCCGCCAGGCTCCTTCACAGAGACGCCTGCTCACCCCTCCTCCTCGCTCCCCTCCGCCCCTTCCCCCGCGGGGCGCGCGCCCGCCCCTCCGCGTCCCCTCAGGATTCCCGCCCACCGCGCGGGCGCGCGCCCCGCCTCCCGGGGAAGCCACCGGTCCTCTTCTTCACGGCCCTCTTCCTGGCCCCTGTATCTCCGGAGCACCCTCATTTTGCACTTAAGCGGGCCCCGGAACCCCTGCCCAGCCAAGCCGGCCCGGGCCTCTCGGCTCGGCCCGCTTCTGGTCGGCGCCCCTCTCCTCCAGCCCTCGTGGGCGCATCCCAGTCGCCGGCGTCCCCGACCGGCGCGGGGCCCCACGCCTCGGCCCGCGGGCCAGGCGAGCTCTCGCCGCGGCCCTGTGAGCGCCGGCCTCCGGGCCCCCACACCGCACTGGGCCCGCCCGGGGTAGGCAGGTTCCGCGGGGCGGGGGTAGCAGAAAGCCGATGCAGGTGAAGAGGGAGGCCTGCAGGCGCCGTGTGTGTGGGGGGGAGTGGCAGGCCAGGCGGGCGCCCTGGGCAGGAGGCAAGCCTGGTGCCAGCGTCCTGAGCTCACCTGAGGGTAGAGGGCCGCCAAGACCCAGGGTGGTGGTGATGCCGGACTCTAAATATTTAGATTTAGCGCCGGCTTGGAGGAGAAGCCCGACTGAGTAATGGGTGCTGATGGGGTTCACATCCGGAGTCTGGAGAAAACGAGTTATTAAAGGCGTTCAGAGACCTGGCTTCTTTAGTGAATAGTCATACTAATTCTCGTAGCTGAGATTTCAGCCACTGGGAAGAATCAAGGACCAGGTTTCTGGTTGGGATTAGGGAGGACAGCCTGGTCTTTACAGTACACAGAGATTTCTGTGGGTGGGAAAATAAGAGGAAAAATGGAGAAGGAAGTTCGCCACGTCTAATTTGTGTGGTTAGAGGGTCCGACTCTATGACTTAAGTCGGCCATGGGAGGGACGGGAGCAGGACAGGTACCTAGGCTCTCTGCTTAATATTTCAGCACTGCCCTTGTGGGAGGGGATTTGCCCCGCTGTAGTTGTTAAATTGGGAGAACATTCATTCAGCAACTTGTACCTCTGTTGCTTGATTTGGGCCCAGAGATAACTTACATTTATCCCCTTTGAACTTAAACTATTTCTCTAAATTGTTGTGGTTGCTTTGGACACAATTTCGGTTTCCAGAAATGTTAGCAATCTAGTATAACTCAACCCTAGGATTAAAAAAGTCTGTTTTTTATTGTATCATTCAAATCATTTACAAAAGAGGAATTATTGTCTAGACAACTCACACCCACCCAAAGTTAGCTGACAATTCAATTTGAAGTAAGTGGTTTGTGGTCGTTACTTCCCATCACCACTCCCAACCATGAGGTTCTCTAGGGCAGAGACTAGGTCTTGCCCACTTTATATTCCTAGCAACTACCAAAATGCCATGCAAATAGTGGAAACTCATTATGTATTTCTTGAATTGAATTTCCCCACAGTGGCTCTTTGCATTTCTATCTGCTCTAGAGTGTCAACATTTCTTCTTTTTGAGCCGAGGATCCTATTGGGGTTCCTGGGATGAGGAGTGAGAGGAAACTGAGCTCACAGTAGTGTACATTACTCAGTTATTCCACAGGGTTTCTACCTCTGGCTCCTCTGGGCACAGCACACACACGTGTTCCTTACTGTCCCTTCATCTTCCACTTCACCTCCAGTTCAGTGCCAGGCACTGTTGTGAGATGGTAAAACTGGGTGACCACATAAAACACTGTCTCCCAAACTCCAGAACACTGTTTTGTGTGACAGCCACTTCATTATTTTACATATATTTTTTGAGCTGGTGATTAGGGTAGCAGTATAATTAATCATTCATATATTCAAATGTTGGAATGAGACAGACTGCTTTGCTGCAAGGATAGCTCATAGAAAGGCAAAGACCCTATTTTTAAAGACCAAATGTTTCATGCACTTCTATGTCTGACTTAGAAAGTGATTTATTCCTCCTTTTGCAGGAATTAGTACTGAAATTAATATTAATCAATGGCAAGGAAGACTAGAGCAGAGGATGGTCCTGTGATAAATGGTCACAAGCTTCTCCTCGCTGTGAAGTATCTCTACTTCAGAAATGGCTATTTCCATTCCTTTCATATATTTCCCTGGTCTGGAAGATTCTGATCATAAGCTTCTTAGGACAGCCCTTACTTTATATTTGAGACCCAAAGAAGTTTTGCAATTTGTTCAAGCTCACATGGCTGGTTAGTGGAGGAGCTCGGCCTAAAATCTTGGACCATTTTCAAATCCAGTGTTTGCTTTACTGTATCACACTGTGCAACTCTTATGTTGATCACTGTGAGTGCTTAATAAATACTAAATTTCTAACAGCAGCCTATTTGCTTCTGATTGCCAACTAGTTCACTTCAATTCATATTTATTTTAACTGAAAACCACTGCCTTCTGACGGCTAGTCTATTGTCTGTAGGAAATAAGTTGGTGGGCACATTCCAGCCCTGTTGGACAGCAGAACCCATCACAACAAATCAACGTCAAAAATGGCACTTCAGGAGGAACACATACCATTTATTTGGTACCCCCAGTGGAGTAGCTCAAAGTGATTTGAAAATGTCTTATTAATCCTCATGACACCCCTGTGAGATAATAATAATATTATTATAATGTTTAAGCACGTAGAATGTGGCAAAGCTCACAGCTTCTCCAAGCATGTGCAGGATTTCTTCATATTTCAGTTTTCAATATTAGAGCCTGAGTAAAACCGTCAGGTTTTCAAACAGTAAGGGTAAATCTCGGTGTTCGGTCTTTCTGTGTTGCTCTAGGCATAGCTTGTGTTTCTTACTGACCACAGCAGTACTATAAATAGCTCACCAGTTGTTTGCCAGATGGTAAGCAGCATCTGGGATTAGCCCAGAAGTGTTTGAGGGTGGCACAAGGCAGGCCTAGAGAGCCTAATCCACAATTATAGATAAATGAAATAGGAGAAAGCATCTACTGTACGCAAGGCATTGTTCTAGGTACTGTGGGGGTATGAAGTTTAAACACAGACCTTGCCCTCAATGGGCTTACACAGAGTTGAGAAGATAGGAGAAAATTTTTTCAATGCTATTAGTTAACAATACATGATAATAGTACCAGAAATGTCACAAGACACCTTGTGATTATTCTGTTTGTTCTAGCGAAGGTGGCTGTTTCTCAAGCATACCAAGCTAGTTCCTATCTCAGGGTCTTTGTATTTGCTCTTCCCTCTGCCTGAAACACTCTTTCTCCGGATTTTCACATGGCTTTATCACTTTTAGGTCTCCAGTCAAAATGTTATAATACTTCATCCAACTTGCCTTCCCTGACCACAACCACCTGATTTCAAATAGTTCTCCCCTCCCCCCAACACTTGGTAATTTTATAGTCTCTTACCTGCTTTATATTTTCTCACTGCATTTATTTACTTGAAATTATATTTTATATTTATTAGGGTACTTGCTTATTGACTGCCCCCTGCACTAAGACATAAACTCCCTGATGGCAGGGTTTTGACTTTTTTACTTCTGTGTGCCCCAAATCTAGAATAGTACCTGGCATGTAGTAGATGCTTAATCAATATATATTGAATAGAAGAAAGAAAAGGTGTAGAATGAACACACAAGAAATATTAGGGTACAGTTCTTTTTGTGTGTAGAGGCGTTATTTGAAGAGTCCTGGTCTATTTTATAGAACCAGCTGGGCTGTGCAGATATGCAAGGATTATTTTTTAAGTGCCACTTCCTCCCTTTTTCTCTACCTTCCCTTCTCCCCCCATCCTGAATGGGTCTATCCTGCACTCCAGAATTATACTTTTAACTCCTTCCTTGATATTTTTCCTGCGGATACCCAAACTTAATATTTATAACACTGAACTCATTATCTTTCTCCCCAAACTTGCTTTTCTTCCTGTTTTTCTTATTTTGTGCTAGAATATAGGATCCTTCCCCTGCCTCCGCACCCAGTCTGTCACTAAGTGCTTTCCATTCCCCCTCCAAGTCCCTCTCAATTCTGTTTGTACCTCTCCATTCTCACTACCACTGTCCCAGTTCAGGCTGTCATGGTAGTTTCGTAACAGGCTCCCTGCTTTCAGTCTCTCTTTTATGTATTTCATCCTCCAGGATGTAGCTGAGTTATTTTTGTAAGACATGGATTTGATCACATTGCTCTCCAGTGCTGCCGATGTCAAACCCTGGCCCTGGCCTGTCATTCTGGCAGCATCTCCGCACCACTTGCTGGTCCCAGGACAGGTCATCCACTTACGCACTGCTAGGATTTGCTAGCTGCTCATGCTCTAGCTTGCTGGATATTCCTTCCGCCTTTTTCCCACTGGTAAATTAAATCTTCAAATCCCTTAGAGGTCACTATTTTGAGACCCTCATCCTCCCTGTCAACCATGATTACCACTTCCAAGAAAACTCAGTAAAACTGATTATAAATGAATTCAGTGATACTCTTTCTCATCAGAGCTCCTATGCCATTTTGTTTATAGCCCCATTAGAGGGCTTTATTGTATGATATTTAGGTATATTTATGATATGATCTGTTTCCCTATGAGAATGTGAACTCCATAATGCTAATAGCTAACATGTTGAGCAGTGAATAATACACTGTGCTAAGTCAGGCATGGTGCTAAGTACTTTATATGTGGTAACCTCCAACAGCCCTGTAAGGCAGGTAATAGTACTATTATACTCTTCCACAGATGGAGAAACTGAGTGCAGGGTAGTAAAGTCACTTATGCAAGATCACACAACTAGGAAATCATAGAACCAGGATTCCAACTGAGAAGTTCACATTCTCAAGCCCTAGTGTAGGCTACCTCTGTAAGGATTAGAGGCCTTACCTTATTTATATTGGTATTTCCAGTCTCCAATATTGCGTTCCAGTGTCCAATATAATAAATGCTTTTCAAATAGTATAATAGAAGAAAAACAGTTATGAAGCATGAATCCTTATTTACTAAACAACTGATAGGTAGGTTATGATGAAGGAATTAGTCCTGTTTCTCAATAGAATGGTTACAAATGAGCTCTCCTGAATTTGTAGCATTTTTTAAGAAGAAAGATTATAGATAAAGAGAGGAAATTATTCTAGAAGTAGATGCACATACAGGTCCTGACTGGGGCTAAGATGGCTCTCTAGTGTTGCTGTGTCCTCAGAATGACCTAGCAGTCTAAGTCTGTGTTCTCACATGGCAGAGTGATTTCCAGAAAAACATTTCTATTCAGGGAAGACTGGAATTCTGTAAGCAAATATGTCAACAAAAGAGTTAAAAGTATTGTGTTAGACTAAGCATTTAAATAAGCCTGAAGCTTTCTTGTTGATCCTCTATGTATAAGAGAAAGCAATCAGACACTGAAACACCTGCATGCCCTTTTCTGGTTGTGGTTAATTTATTGAAAAAGCAGACACAGTCACACCTCTAATCATAGATGAGATGTGCAATTAATGATGAGATAAGCTGTAAGGGCCCCTGGTATGTACCAATTATTTGTTTGCAGATGGGAATCTTCTTAACATTTGTAGAAACAATAGAATGGCTTTAGAGCACTAGAAAACATACTAACTCTCTTTTAGCAAGATGTACATTACAAATAATTTCACCATGGTTTTGCTCAAAGTGGATTTGACCAAGAACTTTATAAAATACCTAGAAAATTTCTTTATTTCCTCATGTTCCTTCTGTGAGATACTTTGTTGTGAGGCTATGGGTGAGCCACAATAAAATTAATTTCAAGAGCTAAAAGGGATTATTTTAGCTACATGATTGAGTTGACATTAATGTGAACTATTGAACATAAGTGCATATGAAATTGTAAAGCTTTAACACTTATGGGAATCTATTGAAACACTGTAAGATCAAGGATAATTTTTTTTTTTTTTGCAATGCCATCCTTCAGAAATGATCAAGGATAAATTTTGATTGAGGTTTTTGTATTGCCATCTGGTGAAAACCAAAACATATCTTATTAATCTACAGACATAATATTACAGTGTTATTACTTTGTCATTAGGTTTTGCAATTATGTTGACAAAGCAATTCAAGAACATGTCTGTAGAACAGCATTACAATTTTATTGAGTTTTCATTACAATGGTAATAATGTTAATGAAAGTGTATAAAGGCCCATAATGAATCAACTAATACTGGGTATTATAATGACAAAAGAATATAAAGGCAATTCTTTGGGGATTTTATCATACCTGAGATACAATACAATGGATACATTACTTGGTTATAAAATGGATGCAAATTAAATTAAACCATGGTGTGATGTGTCAGTCCCTGCCTGGCCCAGGCACAGCTGCAAGTATTGAAAGTTTTCATTTATCGGCTCAGGACAACTCAGTTCTAGAGCCAATTATAAACAATCTTGTGGGAATATATTAGGAAATCTCATCCTTACCCCTACCCCTGGCGGTGGGTCTAGAATCTTTCTTGCCACCCTAAGCTCAGTGTGCCTGAGGTGGGCCCCCCTTTGCCTACAAAGCTTCAGCCTGGTTCTGAATCCTTGGAACATTTTGCATAACAACAAGACTAAGCCTATTGTTCTGCTGGCTTGTTACTGTTCTCTCCAGTTTCTCCATTGAGACTGAAGCCCTATCCTGAAACCCCAACTGGCTTGTTTGAGATTCCATTTTTCTTTTTAGTCCTTAACAGGCTCCCCAAAGGCTGAACCCTGCCATGGGCTGGAGTCCTCATTTATGCCAGATGTGTCTCTTGGAGCTATACAGATTCCACACCCACCTGACTCCAGTATTACCATTACCATGACCATTCCTGTGGCTTGTATCCTCCACTAGTTTGGACTCCATGGGTGATGAGGCTTTCCCAAGTTGTACCCAAATTTTATTCTTCTGTTAGAATTTTATGATTTGAGAAGCCAGCCACCATCCTTGAGGACCTGTACTAAAGCTGAATTTAGTCTTCTAGCGTCAAATCTCACCATTGCCAGCTTTCCTCCATACCCTTACCAACCCACTGAAGGCCTAGCATGCTTCATGACTGAGTTATATAGGTTGACATACACAGCTGGAAATGCTAAACCAATTTAAACTAGGGTGCATTGTTAATACAGTCATTTAAGTGAACTATATAACGAATGAACTGAGATATGTATCAATTATAAGGATAAATTGTCTTGATTTCCCACCCCCATCTCACTCCATTTAAATTCACCTATAGGATGCCAGCCTGAACATACATGTGAACAGAATTTCTGCCAAATGCTTTTATGGTGAAGATTAGCTTTCAGAAAAAGCCTACTGTTTGAGCATGTTTATCCATTGTGTTATTCAGAACAAGCTAATGTTAAGATGTGCTGTAGTGTAGCCTTGGATTCTAGCCTTGGATTCAAACCACAGTAGTGCCACCTTTATCCATGGGGGATACCTTCCAAGACCCCTAGTGGATGTCTAAACTGCAGATAGTACCGATTCTGATTGCCGTCAATTGGAACATGTTTCTGTTCATGTCTTCGACTGGCAAATTTAATGCCTTTTCCATCTTAACTAAGCACTTACCATACACTGTGGCCATAACTTTTGCAGTTTGAACTGTGCCAGCAAAACTAGCACAAATTTCTTCTTCCTTCATCACAATTTCACAGATATAAGATTCATTCTTACTGAATCTTCTTTAGCAACCTCAGCATACGATTTTTTTCTTTCCTTATTAAGTTGAGAATTTTAACTTTTTCACTTAAAGAAAGCACTCTCTGGCATATCTGAATTGCCAGCGTCACTACTCTTGTACTTTGGGGCCATTATTAAGTAAAATAAAGGTTACTTGAACACATGCACTGCAATACCTCAACAGAATACCTGATAACTGAGTGGCTGCTGCTAAGTGACAAACAGACTAAGTGACTAACAAGTGGGTAGCATAGACAGAATGGATACATTGGACAAAGTGGGGATTTACATCCCAGGATGGATGGAGTGGGAGGGCGTGAGATTTCATCACACTACTCAGAATGGCATGCAATTTAAAACTTATAGATGGCTTATTTCTGGAATTTTCCATTTAATATTTTTGGGCCACAGTTGACCAAGAGTAACTGAAACTGTAGAAAGTAAACCTACAGATAAGGGGGACTACTGTATCTGGAGTTAAAGTGACCTTGAGAAATCCATTTTACCTGTCTCTGTCTCAATTTCTCACCTGAAAAACAAAGAAAATAATATCTAAGCCACAACCTATGAGAGTTAAATGAGATTATATAGGTGAAAGTATTCAATTCCTCACCTGGCGTACAATAGATACTCAATAATCGCTTGCTCACTCATCCTTTCAACACAACATAAATGCATAATGGGAGGGGGTGAGATGCGTTAGGACTTTCATATTTCTGATTGCAAAAGGCCACATGCAATGTAATCCCTTCCTCTTTGTTGTGTCTCAAAGAGGAACAGGCCTCACCCTTGTGGTTTTAATTAACATGTGATACAAGAGCACCCACACTCAGCAGGGCTTACAAAACTAGTCAGAAAACAAAGGATATGCTTTAGAATCAGAACTCTGGCATTTCCTGGTTATTACTGTTATTATATCAGGATCTTCAAACCTAAGTCCTTGGCAGTTAGTAGGCATTCAAAAAATATTCGTTGAAGTAAACTTTTTTTTCCTAGATTATCTAATCTATACATTCATTTTGCAGATGGAGTAACTATGGTGTCAAGACATTAAGTAATTTATATCCAAAGTCCAGCATTTAGTTAGTGGCAGAGTCAGGATAGAACTTAATGTTACTAATTTCCAGCCAAGTTAAATTGACTTCTAGTCCCACATTTTTTCTTATTTACTCATCCATCTAGTGACCTCCCTCCCTCCCTCTCTCCATTTCTCCTTTTCTTTCCTTTCCACAATACCTATACTAGCTATATGCTGGGAATCCAAAATGAACAAGACATGTCCCTGCTTTTATGTGAATGTGCCTGAGACATCCCACCTTAGCTGACCTCTCTGGACCTACCCTCAGTCCCGCCTGACTGCGCCTACCTGACTCTTTGCGTTGGCTGACTTCTCTGCCTGGATCTAAGGTTACTTTCCTTTTCCTTTCAGCCTTTTTACTTTTACAAGCCTTTTTCAGCTTCCTGATTTATTTGTTATCCTCTGCCCATAAAGCAGGATTTCTTATCTAGACCTTCTCTCCTTCGGGCCTCTAAATCATGGTGTAGTGTCCTGGGAGGGTAGGAGGCCTTAGGCAGAGCTTGAAATTCTATCCTTTTCGTGACTCTCCAGGTTGCCCCCTGCTGGAAAATGCATGTCATCCTCTGCCTTCCTCTACCTGTACATGTAGAGACATTTGACAAGATGAATGCTGTGTGATTCTTGAACCCAGCTGCAGCCTCAGCTATACCAGCTTAATGAAACCTAGAGTCAGTCATAAACCCTAATTCTGATATGCTGATGTGAGCCTTAAGGTATCCGCATGTCTAGCAAGTTGTTGTCTGTCCCACCTCTTGTCCCACTAGCCCAGTTCTTAAGTCTTGAGTTCTCCCTCATTTTCCTTTCGTTAAAACTGGACTACCTCCCTACCAGCTCCTACCAGGCTCCTCCTCCTTGGGAGACTGGCCATGCTCCTAGTATCACCAATTGCTGCCTGAATCCTGCTCTTCAAGGGCTACACTCCTGAAACCATGATCCCATTGCCCAGCCAATGACAAGCTGTCTGATTTCCATGGGTATACTAACGCTGGTGTGGACATGAGTGGGCATTCTTCACACATGGATGGGGCTGATCCCCCTTCCTCTGCTCTCATGTTGAGAAAATACCCTTTCAAGTTAGACTCTACCAGGACTACATGCTTCAGAGATGGGCACAGTGAACATCACTTTCCTGTACTCAGTAGAACAAAATGGCAAAATCTGGAAGCAAAGATTCACTCCTTAAATGTCAACATCTAAGAGATGTAGGAACTGAATGTGCTGTGGTAATACATATTATTAATGGATATAAGTGCCCCTCTGTGTCCAGATAACACTGGCTGCATAGCTTTGGGAGATAATGCATTTCTAAGTACTCATGACACACCATTGTAAGGTTGATTTCTAAGCAAATGGGCTGAAACTCAATTACCCCTAATCCTTAAGCACAAGGGCTCTGGTCTTACCTCAGCATGAAGAATGGAATCAAAGATGTGCCAACTAAAGAGAATATTCCAGATGCTCACATTGAAACTGTAATCTGAGAGTGTTTTAAGTGCATTGGAGTACTTTAGTGCTTCAGAAATGGTCCAGCTACAGTATCAATCCTGGATAATGAGAAACTAATAAACAAACAGCTCTTACTTTTTATAATGCTGTGTTCCTGAGTCAGAAGAAATGTTGAGAATGATTAGAATACTGGAATACTCCTTTTTGGTCAGATGTTACTAACTCCTGATAGACCTTGGAGGTAAAAAAAAAATTCTTAACTACATGTCACATAAAATCTACTATAAATGGAGTCTTCTGAGCTCATTTTCCTAAAATAATAAACATGAAACAGAAAATTGATTGCATGACCATGAAATGGGGGACGTTCAGTTTCCCAGGTTTTTAAAAAATCACTTGGTATATGATTTCTTGGTTTAATAAAGCAACATGCTTAAGAAACTCCAAAATAGATTGGTTTTATAATCTCTCCATTTAGATTTATTGGGACAGGGCCATGACTTTTTCATGATTACTCTCCTCAGTGCCTTATACAGTGCTTTGTACATAGTAGGCCTCCATAGATATTAACTGAACATTTAATGAATTCTTCATTTCCTATATTGACCAAAGGAGCCAACTCGCTGATAAATTTTAACATAACTTTTTGCTGCCTGAATGCAGTCTTGGTTATAGTCTGCAACCATTTATGTCATTTCCTCCTATTTTAACATATTTATAATTTGCATGACATCCTAGGTCTATGAAATTTCTGAGACAGAGTATAAAGTTCAAGGTTAATGTTTCTTTTGCATCCGAATATAACCCTCAGGAGAATAAGGTAATGGATTTCAAGCTTACATTTCAATGTGATGATAATATAAAGACAGATTGATATATATTTTGAATCATTTTCCCTACAGCTTTATCTCCACCTATCCTTCCCCAAAGCCTCATAGCTGCTTTAGAAAGGTACTTACTAATTTAGATGCAGCTTCTACATAGTATCGGGTTTGTGTAAATGCAGTAAAATCCATAACACTCCTGTATAATATAGGGCAGAGACAAGCAGGATCCTTCTGCTCTGGGGCTGGAATATAAAGCAGTTTTAGTTGCTAAGACAGATTAATTCTTTAGAGTCAGAAAACAGTCTTTAACCCCAGTCAGCCCAGTTTCTGCCAAATAACCAAGAAGATAAATGCATCATTCTTCGAGGACAGAAGACATGCTGGAAATCAGGTAACTTAATTTCAAATATGAAATATATCTAATTGATTTGCAATACTGTCTCTGGTGGACTGCCCACTGAAGACGCACTATTCTGAGGTTTCTGGATCTGTGACATCAGCTAGAAAAACATCATCTGCCACTTCTGCTTTTTGGGGGACAAAAAGACATAAAAAAAGCAGGAAGGACCATGCATGACACTGCAACCCCTGTAGGCTGCTGCACTTTATCAGCCAGAGACTAGTAGCACACAAACATATTATGGGGCCGATCTTGTCCTCAACTACATCGTCACCTAGTGTGTGCGAATCACTCAATCCTTAATGGGAACTCATATACAGTTAAGGACAGAATTTGGATTAGCATGTGAACAGGCCAAAGAGGCTGCCTCTGGCAGGAGATAAACATGTTCTTTTAGCTTATCTTTATCTGGCTAATGAAGTAATATTACTAAGTAGTGATTTCTCTTCTTCTTGTGGTCTGATTTTGGTCATTTCTTTTTTCCTCTAGAACTGCATTAAAGTGCAGTAATGGAACTCCAATTTTTGATATTATAATAATCCTTGTTGCTGATGGTGTTTTTTTATCTCATCACCATAAAATTTCTGCATGATGGTTTAAAGATGTACAAGAGATTTAAAAATCCTGATTAAATATGTCCAGTTATTACTCCACAAATTTGTACAGCTTAAAAGTATTAACAGGATAAATGCTAAGTATAGGAACATCCACGGTAACTATGTTGAACCATTGTAAATTGCTATATTTATCCGATTTATTTTCTTGAATATTACCTCTGGCTCCAAAAACAGACTATTGGAGAGTTCTGCTTTGTATAAAGGATGTCAGAAATAATTTTGGCTAGCTACATGAGAACCAATTTACTTATATGTCTATTACACACCTACTAAATATTTAGCATAACATATCAAAATAAAATAGAATGTGAGACTAGGCAATTTGTTATAAAAGAAAAAATCAATACTATAAATTAATTAAGTAAATAAATAAATTAATTTAATTAATGGTAGTTTAAAATGTATTGCTTATTGTGTCTCCTGAGAATTGGGCAACTAGCAAAAGTACTAATACATTTTAGCATTTTTATATATTTTTTCATTTAAAAGTTGTGATGATGGCTTATGTGGATACTCACTTTTTGAGACAGATTGAGGTTCTATCCTATAAATGAGAAAACTGACCTGAACATTAGAGCTACCTTTGGAGTGATGTTGGTTTAATCAAATTCTTAAACTAGTTTTTTAAAATGTAAAAGATTAGAGATAATACACATAAAATACCAAAGCACCTCATTGACTTACAACTATCTGTTTGTCTATACATATATGTATGTCTATACAGTAAATATAATTATTTATAATACATATGCCTACCTATACATACATACACTCTTTTAAAAAGATTATTACTAATATCAGTATATATTTCTATAAAATATATATACATGCCTATATATTTGTACTCTTTAAAAAAGATGATTACTAATAATAACAGTAATAATTATTGAGTTCTGGAGCTGTTAATGGGTTTTAATACATGGATTCTGTTGGCTAACTATATTTATAGTATTCTCTTTTTAGCATAAACATTTCCTAATGATTTGACAAGTGTCTGATCTTCTGACCCGATCCCAAAGCAGTGCAGCGCCTCAGTTGCCAAGCATGGAACAGGGCATGTTGAGCCACCTCTGTGCTAGAGACAACTGGCTTCCTTTTGATGTTTCTTAGTTTTCATGTTTGCTCTATCCCCTCTGCTACAGCATCACATTTATTTTTCTACATATGTGTTTATGACATTTCTACTTGGGGGAGTTCCTGTATAATAAACTCCATTTCATGATTTTTTAAATCACGTGGCACAGAGTTTGGACTAAAGGGCACATCTGTATATGCTCCAGTACATTTCCTCATGGCTGCCTTCTTCAGGATTCTCAGGCCCATCTTTATACTATAGCACTATCAGTTCATCCTCAAATAGGCAACGGGGATTATGTACTAGAGAACTCTTTCAGCAACATCATCACTTCCAATTGTGGTTTTTTTTTTCTTTACAATTCTGAATCCACTAGGCAATTTTAAAATTGTCTTCTTAAAAAGTTTTATTTTTAAAAATACCGAAAACTGTAAAAAAAGTTTCTAAAATTTTCATTGCTAATTCCCATAACATACTCTTTAGTTTTACTAAGTAATGTAAATCGCTTAAAACAAAAAATACAGAATTTCATGTTCACAAATTTACCTAATATGATAAAGTAAGATATTATATGCTTCTCTTAGTTAATACTTATGTCCTTGCTGTTGGCTTGTTTACATATTATTTTATTAGATACCCTCTAATCCCAAGCTTCTATAGTCTGAAATCTGCCTAGTGTATGTGCAGGTAGAAGTCTGGAGGAGCTTTGGGGTATTAGGAAGAACTCAGGACTCTAAGTCTAGAGACATAGGTTTGAATTCTAGGTCCCTGGGTTCTTAAATCTCTCTGTGATTTCCTCATCTATGATAATAGCATGACAATAAACAAGTTACAAAGTGATTGTGGGGATTAAATGAGATAAAATACTTTGAGTACCTAGCAGTGCCTGGTATATATTTATATCTGACATATTCTAAAAATGTTTTCCCAGTTTTTCTGGAAGTACAAAATTGGTGCTAAGCATCACCTCTCACTTGAATGGATGAACTGGTCATTGCACAGAGACAGCTACATGTCAATAGTTGGCCTTGGATCCATTTAATTCAATTTGAGTGTGAATAATAAGTGTCAACACAGCAGTTTGTCCATTACTCATATCTTTATGCTGGTCTGGGTTAACTTCCACAGCAGCATCCCTGACTGCTGAGATTTCTGGATTTGCTGAGCTAAACAAGTTTGTTCACATCCAGTTCCACCAGGGTTGAAGAGCCCCCTCAAGGGCCAGAACTAACACAGAAAACTTTTCATTCCCTCTGAGGTCACCTTCACTTAAAAGATGCTGGCTGCTGAAAAGTATCCCATCAAGAGAGGAACAAGAAAAATGGTTTGACACTTAGGGCTTGTCTTGAAAGATGAGATTCACATATCAGCCAACCAGATGAAGAGAATCATTGAGCACAGAAATGAGATCTGGGCACACTGGAGCTCAACTAATCTCTCCCTGCCAGCCCAGGGTTCGTCCCTACAAATTGCCCATTTCCGTTATTTAGCCCTGTCTTTCCCAAAGATGATGCGTTTCACATAACAGACACCTGCAAAATAAAATCAACATTTGCCTTGCCTTCTTTTCCCCTTGATTGGCTTGTGGCCTCCTAAAAATGTAACAGACAGGGGAAGAGAGAAATAAATGAGGAATCAAAGGGATCTAGTGGGGACAGCTTCTGGGGGGAGTGACAAACACCAGTTTCAAAACAGTTGACTCATTGCCAAGGAACTCAGATTGACAAGTGTGATATACTGTTGAGATTCTCAGTGGCAACCGTTGCCAGTTTAGCAAAAGAGCAGTGTTTTTGGAGCCAGTTTTGGAGAGCAGATTTTGTGAAAAAGCTACGATTCTGCTGCCTCCCAAGACTTGGTTCTAATTTTGTTTTTGGGTTGTCCTCAATGCTCCCACCTCTCACGCATTTGTTCTATTTGGGGGCTTATTGTGGAGGAAGCCAGCTAATGCTACGTCCAGAAAGAGAGAGAGAGGAAAAAAAGTCCAAATATATTTTTTTCTTTGTTGAAACAGAAAAACAAACTCAAAATTATCTGGGTTTTATAAGTATGTTTCCAGCCATCCTAGTCACTGACAGAGCTCAGTAATCTGCTCATCTTGGCCTACTGAGAGCAAGTATTTCACCAACATTTTTTTGCTCACTTGTAAAAGTAAATCTCTGCTTCCCCATCTTTCTCCCTCTTCAGTCTCTGCTCTAATCCCTGTGCCTTCTCAGGCTTCCTGGGGCTGATGCAAGCACAAAGGAGGGACCCAGGAGCCTAAGAAGAGGCAGCCTTCTGATACCCACTGACGTGGATCAGCAGGAGGGCTGGCAGTTGGAGGGTAGCTGTGAGGGGCAGCACAACTATGCTGTTTGCAGGTGTGGTTTCTCCCTTGGGCTTGGGCTGCTTCAGTTCTGATCTGGTCCTGGGGACGAGCAGGTTGTGCAGGGTGGCAGGCTGATTCCCCCACCTCAAGCCTTTGGGTACTCTGGTTCCTTCAGCGTGTGGGTAGGCACTGGGTCAGGCTCCAGGATCCCCTGTGTGCCTATTAGAATGTATGAAGTGGTTCCACCCTACTGCCAAAGAAGCTCTTGCCCTTTTTACAGGCAAGGGAAGTGGGACCCACCACTTGGCCTAATGATGGCCATTGTCTGAGATGGTATTTTCCAGACCATCTTATCACTCTGTGAGTTATAGTAACAGAGCAGATCAAAGATAGGTCTACTGTGTGGAACTAAGGTCATATGCATTGCTTTTTTCTACTTGCTGAATTGTTGCCCAGTACTTCTTTTTCTCTCTGAACTCCCCATCTTTCCAAGGATCTAGGCCCTTTTCTGATTATGACATAATTCAGGGATTTTTTTTCTGAATTTTTTCCCCTCTCTCTATTTCTGGTGCTGTGAGCACTTGGGCTTAGAGTTAGAGTGGCAGCTAGGAAGTAGGCCTTGACTGGGCTTTTCTCATTTTTAGCAGAGCACAGCTGGCTTTGGCTGGGTTTGGAGATTCTCCAACCAAGCCCCACCCTCAGAGAGGATGCCATGGCTCTCGCCATTAGAGAAACAGTCAGGAGCTCCAGCCACTGCAGCTTTCTCAGAATCCACAAGAGCCTCAGGGGGGCAAAACAGAGAGAAAGAAAAGGTCCTGGAGAGGTAGGATTTTCTTCTTTTCCAACAAGAGTTTTCATCATATTGACCACATTTTCCAAAAGTTGCTACAGCTTATATAACTGCTTTGCAAACTCAACATCTGAGTCTGGTTTATTTGGAAAAAGAGTCCACTAGAATCATTTACCATTATATTCTCTTTATATTGTGATTCATAACAGACACGCCTAGAGTTGTGATGAAAAGTATATAATATTACTAGTCATAATAGTTATTTTGTTTTGTAAGTGCTTGACATGTAATTTGTTACTGGATATTATAGATAAGGAAACTGAGCCTTAGGACTCACAGAAATATTGTGAGGAACATAGTAAGAACAAGATACATAAGGTATTATTATCCTTGGTTTTACCTATTGCTGTTTGAGGATGGCATAGAGAGAAACACAGGCTATTATTTGGAGAGAGCCAGCTGATCAATTAGACCAGCCCTTGAAGGATAAAGACCCTAGTTAGGCCATCACAGTCTAGGTCCATGGTTCTCAATCTTGGCTTATATCAGAATCAGCTGTGGAACCTGGAAAAACAGAGATTTCTAGGTCCTATCCTAGACCTCCCAAATCAAAATCTCTAGGGATGGGTCTTGGAAGTCAATATTTAAAAACAAAACAAAACCCACTTAGGTGATACTGTTTGACAGCAAGTTTGGGAACCACTTAAGGTTTTACCTTTAATTTTGACCTTGGGAATTCTATGCCAAAGGTAATAAGTTTCGTGGAGATGGACTCACATTAACACAATTATCACAAGTGACTAATGTATAGATCAGAGTGACAACTGACAGTGAGAACTGTCATTGAACATCAGGCTCTTATTAGTAAAAGGCCATGCTTTTCCTTCAGGCTGCACATAGCTGGGGGAGCATGGACCCAGAGACAAGGGAGGTGGATGATCCTGAGCGTCAAGACCATCAACATCATGAACTTGAGGCATCTACTTCCATCAGAAGAAGGTTCTTGCTGTACCAACAGAATTCTCATGTTCATGGGCCCAGATGCATAACCAGATTTTATCTCTGATCACCCTCTTTACTGGTGCCTTAACTCCCATTCCCATTCTGAAACTATGCATATATATTTAGATACAAAACACAGTATAGTTGATTAGATTTACCCCTTTCTAGTCATTATAAAAATCACAATCTAAATACCCACAGTTAGCAAGATTTTTAGAGAAAAAATCCACTCTTATACTTGGCTTGTTACTGGGAAATTGGCACAACCTTTCTGAAGGGCCTTTTGGCATGAAGTATCGATAGGTACAAGGATATTCTTTGGCACTATTAACAATACTGAAAATTGGAAGCAGCCTTGATGTCCGAGATTAGGAGTAGGTCAACTCATTATTGCATACGCACACACATAATAGAATGATAAGTAGTCACAGTTTAGAATAAAATTTAATTACATGGAATATAGTCAAAATATGTTGTTAAGCGAAAAAAGCATGTATAAATTCTTATGTGTGTGAAAGGAGATACACCACAATGTTAACAGTAATTTTCTCTGGATGGTTGGATTATGAGCGATTTTAATTTTCTATTTTTACTTATCAATATATCTATTTAACTTTATCATAATTCATATATAAATTTTATTATAAGAAAAAATCAAATAAGCATTATTATTGAAGTCACAATTCAGATGATTCTTTCTGATGTTATATCTGGGTCACCATAACTATATTTTGGATGGTCTTCAAGTATAGCTTTGGGATTGTGTTATTTCTATAAATGATGGCTGTCATCCATTACTGTTTGATCTGGACTAACTTCATTTGCAGGAGTCATCGCCTGCGACTGTGGAGTTTGTAGCTGTCAACTCCTGGTGGTGTATACACAATTTAGCCACTGTGATGGGAACATTCATTCAATAAACATTTTTTGAGGACTTTGTCCATGCGGACTTTGAGGATAAATGTTTGAATAATATATAGTTATTGCTCTAAAGAAGTCAGGTGGAGATAGAAAGTAATGTAAAATGAATCATAAATGGTTTACTAAGACTGTGGGATCCCAGAAGAGGGAGCAACTAATTTTGATTGGGAAAGACAGAAGTCTTAATAGAGGAGGCAACTTTTAAGCTGAGTCTTAAAGAACGAGTAGAAGTTTTCCAGGTGAGGGAGTTGGGGAGGGCATTTCTAGGGAGAGCCAACAACTCGTGCATCTTTTCACAATGATGTGGAAAGGCACAGTGTGGAATGTTGAGAAGTTCAGCGTGGTTGGAGCTTGAGGTATTAGGGAGAAAGGAACGGAAATGGGAGTGGAGTGATAAATTAATACCAGATAGTAAAGTGTCTTGTGTGCCATGTTACAGGATTTTAATTTGATCTTTGAGCAATGGAAATTGACAGTGGTTTGTAAACAGGAAGGAGACATGACAGAATTATTTTTAAGGACGTATCTTTGGCAAGGATGTGGAACATGGAATAGATTAAGGTAGAGGACTGAGGCAGGGCAGATAGTTGGGAAACTATTGTCACATTCAAGATGAGAGATAATAAGGGCATGGTCTAAGTCAGTGGCCCAGGAAATGGAGAAATAAGGCTTGGTTTGAGAGGTCTCTAGTCAATAGAGCGATGTTCCCATTCTGCTGTTGTGTATTGTACTTCTTGATATATTTTCCATGCATTTTTAGAGATGTAAACCTCCATATTGAACATTTACTCTGCCAACCCAAATTTGAGTCAATGCATAAGCACCTGTGTTTGGCAAAGCCCAGTGGATCCAAATCCAGTTTGCATTGAGTGTGTCCCAAAAAATGAGTAATTGCTGCAGTGTACAAAACAAAACCACCCCCAACTCACATGTGCTTCTGTGATTCCTTAAGATGCTAGAAGAAGATGAAAACAGTTACCAGTGTTGGTTTTTAAGAAAATGTCAGATCCAAAACATTCAGCCATATTCTCCCTCTGACTCAACATGCCTGTAGTTTTTAGCGAGGCACTTTTAGAAATCATAAAATTCTTTTGGTTGAGAATTTGTTGTTGACTAATGAAAAGGATACAAGAGTTGGATCCAGACGGACCTAGGTCTATAATAATTGTGTGACCTTGGATAAGTTACTTAATTTCTTAGTCTACTCATTTGTGAAATGGAGGTATTTTCTCCCACTTTGCAAGGCTGTTGTGAGAATTACAGATAATATATGTAAAGTATCTTCTACATTCTTGGTCCACAAAAAATAGCTTTTTATTTAAGGCTAATTTACTCTTTCATAAGCTTGTTCTGGGCAAACTATATCTGAAGGATTGTGTTCAGTTCTGTTTATGGCAGTTTAGATACTGATAAACCAGATTCTTTTAGAGCAAGATGATGAGGATGGCAAAGAGACTAGAAATTATTTTTTTTGTTGTTTTTGTGTTTACAATTTTTATTTTTTTAAATTTTTTAAATTTCAGAATATTATGGGGATACAACACTTTGTTTATATATATTGCCCATGCACTGCCCATGTCAGAGCTACAATTGTGGACATCCCCCAAACTGTGCACCCCACATCCATTCACTGAGAGTTTTCCCATACCCTCCACCCCCTCCCACCTGCCTGCCCCCTGATGAATATTATTGCCATGTGTGACATAAGTATTGGTCAGTTAGTACCAATTTGATGGTGAGTACCAGTGTTGCTTATTTTTCCATTTTTGTGATACTTCCTTTTCCTGATATTGAGAGCTATATAAAATCATCCTATTTTCCTTTTTGTCTTGGCTGCCAGGAAATTCAGAGCCATATTTGATGTTCAAATTCAGCAACTGCATTAACCCTTTGGATTGATATATTTGCTTTATCTTTTTGTTTGTCATCTTAAATCCTCTTTGGAAAGAGAAAGTGCATAAGTAAATTCAGGAAATAAAATAAAATATTACTTGCAAACTTATAGAGAAATTGAATGGATTTAACATGCAAAATTGAAGTCTAAAGGGGAAGTTAATGTTGTATTCAAGTATTTGAAAAATTGTCATGTGGCAAAAAATGTAGCCTTATTTACATCGCTTTAAACATCAAACACCTAAACAGTAGATGGAAGGTACAGGAGAATTATTTAAGTAAAAGAAAAGAAGGGAATTTTTTATGACCACAAGAATGGAATGGAATTTCTATCAGGAAAGTGAGTTCTTCATCACTGGAAGAACTAAACTTACTATATTTTTTTTACAGAAATAGAAAAAACAATCTTATAATTCATATGGAAGCACAAAAGACCTCAAATAGCCAAAGCAATCTTGAGCAAGAACAAAGCTGGAGCCATCACACTTCCTGATTTCAAAATATATTACAAAGCTACAGTAATCAAAACAATATGGTACTGATACAAAAACAGACATATAGACCAATGGAACAGAATAGAGAGCCCAGAAATAAAACGATGCATCCATGGTTAACTGATCTTTAACAAGGGCTCACAAAATGGGGAAAGATAGTCTTTTCAACAAATGATGTTAGGAAAACTGGATATTCACATGCAGAAGAATGAATTTGAACCCTTACCTTACACTTTATTCAAAAGTCAACTTAAAATGGATTAGAGACTTAAACGTAAGACTACAAGAAGAAAACATAGGGAAAGAGCTTCTGGACATTGGTCTGGGCAACAATTTTTTGGATATGACAATAAAAGCACAGGCAAAAAAACCAAAAACAAAAATGGATAAATGGGATTGCATTAAACCAAAAATCTTCTGCAAAGCAAAGGAAACAATCAACAGAGTGAAACAGAGTGGGAAAATTATAAACTTCTTATCCAACATACTTATGTTGGATAAGGGGTTAATATCCAAAATATATAAGGAACTCGTACAACTCAATAGCAAAAAACCCAAATAACCTGATTAAAAAATGGGCAAAGGACCTGAATAGACATTTTTCAAAAGAAGACATACAAATGCCCAACAGGTATATGAAATGATACCCAGCATCACTAGTCATCAGGAAAATGCAAGTCAAAAGCACAGTGAGATATCTCTCCTCACACCTGGTAGAATGGCTTTTATCAGAAAGACAAGAGATAACAAGTGCTGGCAAGAAAGTTGAGAAAAGGGAACCCATGTACGCTGTTGGTGGGAATGTAAATTGATAGTCATTATGCAAAAACAGTATGGAGGTTCCACAAAAAGTTAAAAATAGAAATACTGTATGATCCAACAATCTCATTTCTGAGATTGCCGTATCATACGGGATTTAGCCAAAGGAAATGAAATCAGGATATCTGCACTCCTATGTTCATTTCAGCATTATTCACAATAGTCAAGATATGTAAACAACAAAATATGTAAATGCCCATCAGTGGATGAATGGATAAAGAAAGTGTAGTATACATACAATGAAATTTAGCCTAAAAAGAAGAAAAATCCTGCCATTTGCCAAAACATGGATGAACCTGGAGAACGTTATGCTAAATTAAATAAACCAGACACAGAAAGACAAACATATGGGGGTTGGGGGAAGGGGAAAGTAGGGAGATATTGATCAAGAGATGCAAAGTTTCAGTTTTGCAGAATGAGTAAGTTTGGGAGATCTAACATACAACAAAATGACTATAGTTAACAATACTTTACTGTATACTTGAAATTTGCTAGGAGGGTAGATCTCAAGTGTTCTCACCTCCAGCCCCCTAAAAAGGAAAAAGGTGATGGAATTGTTAATTAGCTTGATTGTGGTGATTATTTCACAATGTATATGTACATCAAATTATCAATCTGCACACCTTAAAAACACACAATTTTTAATCGTCAAATATACCTCCATAAAATTAAAAAAAAACCTTTCTGTATATATTCACTGAATTTGATGGCCTCTTAAAAACTCTTCTAACCCCGAATCCCACGGTTATATGTTTCCAAGAAGCTGCTTTAGGGCAGTTTGAAAACATCACCATCCATTGATGGACTGGGAAACTCTCCACCAGGACTATTCTGAATCTTTTGGTTGGCTTTTTGGTGACCAGTCACAGAAAGTTAATGTTAAATCTAACATGCCTCTGAGGAGACTCAGTTTTTACCTCTGGTAGCCCCATTTGGTTCCTTGGCAAATATCTATTGTGCCCCACATGGTTGGATCTGCAGGAAATGTGGATCCACAAAGAAACAAGGCTCCCTTTTGCCCCATCACAGGGGCATTGGAGACTTCTTCACAGTAGTGAGCACACCTCACATTTAATAAAGACCATTTGAATTGAGTGGCTCCTGCATCCAGGAGATGACAAGGTAACTTATGTAATAATAACTTATTATTTTGAAGCGATTTTATCTCTGGGGTTTCATTTCATCTTCTTTCAATGTGGTTCAACATATTGGGACTGAATAAAAAAGCTGGCTCATTGAAAGTCCAAATTACTGTATTGGTTATTTAATGCTGACTGCACCAGGCAAATCGCAATATAAAATATTAATGACTTAACACAATAAAAGTGTATTTTCCACATCACAAGTAGATGCGACTCAGTGGTCTTTCTCCATCTTGTAGCTATGCCTTCTGGAGCATGAGGCCTCCAAGGTCACAGAAGAGGGGAAGAGAGGGACTGAAAAGGCACATTGGCTCTTCACTGCCTCAGCCTGAAGGTGACACAGGCGACTTCTGTTCACATTTCATTGGCAAATGCTGGTCACATGGCACCCCAACTGCAGGAGGGGCTGGGAAGGTAGAGGAGCATGTGAGTTTTTGGTGAGCCCCATCGCTGACATGGTGACTAAGATGACTTAGCTAGTTAATGGCTTAACTGGAACTAGAAATCAGGTCTCCTGATTTCCAAATTTTTATTTTCTGTTGTGAACTTTGCTGTCTGATCTTCCTATTGAGATGGAATATGGTGTTTGGGGATCAACACAGATTATTTTGGAGCCAAAGAGTTGAACACAGAGCCTGGGGCCATGCTGTGGCTTCTTGTGGGATTTTCTAGTGTGTCTTTTTCATAGGTTGTCTGGACCAAGATTACCAAACTGAGAAGAGAGGATGTGGGTGAGCAGTCATGAGATCTGGAACCACAGGGATCCATTGTGGAGGGAGGTGCTGAGTAGGAGATGGGGAGGGGAGTGTGAACCTAGAAAAGTCCCTGTCTGGTGGCCTGCACAGGGTCAACCAGACTGCAGGCTAATAATCTGGCTATTCTTCAAACCTGTATTTGTTGAATATTTGCTCATCATTTATTTAGTGGAGAGGATTGATGCTTCATGGAGAAAGACAGATAAAGAAAGAAGCTGGTGGCAGATAGCACACATTCTCAATTGTCCCAAACAATTTAATTCTCTCCCAAATGGGCCATCCTTCTTGCAGAGCAAAAAGCCTATGGTCAAATGGACCTATCCCTTAGAAGGCAGTTAGAAATCTTGAGAGACTTACTCCCTTAGCCCCAAGGGACTGTACAGAGTATTACAATTCTGGAAATATAATCTCCATTTTACTGCCTTCCTAAGGGTATTTTGGTGTCCATTACTGTTTGGTGCTCCAAGTATGCTCTCTGTATAGAAGAGGTTAGGCTACCTGGAGGCATTAGAGGAGTGGTCTGGGAGTGGGCACCCATTGCCTCCTTCCATTTGGGATGCCTATGCTTAATCCCTCTCACCTGACGTGTATGATCAATCTACAGAGAGAGGCTGGTTTGACCTGGTCTACTTTCTTCTGACATTCTAAATTCTGCATGTTCAAGAGGGCACAACTACCATTTCTGCAGTGCTTCAAGACACCCTGTTCCCAGCCAGACAGTCATCCCTAGATATCCAGGAAATGAAATACAGGAACCTGCAATGATGAGGCTTAGAGTGGGAAATGCTTATGCAAAAAGAGAAGTTAATGTAGTTAGGAGAACTTTGGTTTTTGCATTTCTTGACTTACTTAAGGAACCCTACTCAGCAATATATTGTCATAATTTTATACAGGAGTTGGTTACTAGGAGAGAGGGCAAGACAAAATAACAGAATGTTGTCTTTCACTTGTGCATGTCAAAGAATGCTAAATAAGAATATGTGCATTTAAGTAGATTCTTTTCTGGTATAGGCTCTCCAATTGGAATTTGGTTTACTCAGGAAAAAATCAGCTACTTGTTTTTATCTCACACAGCTGTGAGAAAATAAGCCTACAAAACTATACAAAATGATTGAGGACATTTGTTTTCAGCATTTCAGGCTGGCTGATGGCAATTCAGAGTGAAATGGTCTTTACACAGTACTTTTCCAAGCCTTCCTCTTCCTTAAGAAGCTGTAGGTAGAAGGTATAAATGTTTGAGACACATTTATTTGATTTATTCACAGAAAAATGAATTTACAGAGATGTCCCAGGGAAAAAAATAGTAAAATATTCTGTTAGAGAATAGGGCACCTATCCCACCATAGGACAGGACCAATCCCCATAAATAGATGAGTTTTTAATTCCTTTATCAATTTAATTAATTAGTTAATGAATTTCAGCCATCAATATTCAAATACATATTTTATTTCTACAATACATTCTACTATTGCTTTGGTTTTTATTCTTAACACACAGTAGCAAAAAGTGGGGAGATTTTACCATTAAACAATACATTCTCACATTTTTTCTTGTCCATCAGCACATCCTTCCACTATTATCCACTGTAAAACTGTGCATATAGTTGGCTCAAGGACACATCTCATTTGTGCTGTGTGAGAGTGTGTGTGTCTGTGTGTGTGTGTGTGTGTGTGTGTGTTAGAGAGAGAGAGGGAGGGAGAGAGAGAGAGATTCAAAAAATCCCTGCAAACAGTTGTGGAAAGTCACAAATGAGCCTTCACATTACCTGAGGATCTGGTCATAGGTTTCCAGCATTAGACAGTTCCTTCCAGGGGTCATTCCCTTTTTTTAGTCCATGGCCTGTCTTCTGGGCCTGATTCTTGTGACTGAGAAAATTTTGGCATCCCACCCTATTTTAATTCTCCTTTTGAAGATAGGGTTATTGTTTTTTCTTTTAGTTGCTTTCCTTATTGATCTCTGGATAGGGAATGAGGAGCATAGTTACAGAATCCAGCTTTAATCAGCTTGGGAGATAGATTTTTCTCCAATCATATTATTTTGCCCATTCCACCAAGTCTGGATATCTCTAGTTCTCTTGCCTGACTCCCCAGGTTACCCTTCTCTCTTCCTGTTTGCACCATATGGCACATCTGTTTTCCTATCCCCAATCTTCGTCAGAGCCTTGGCTCCCAGATCTCTTGGACTCAAGAAACCTGGATAAGCTTCCTTGGTAAGCAACTCAAAGAAATTTCTTTTTTTCTTTCTTTCTTTTCTTTCTTTCTTTGTTTTTTTCTTTCTTTCTTTTCTCTTTCTTTCTTTCTTTCCTTCTTTCTTTCTCCCGTCCTCCCTCCCTCCCTTCCTCCCTCCCTTCCTCCCTCCCTCCCTTCCTCCTTCCTTCCTTCCTTCCCTCTTTGTTTCTTTTCTTTTCTTTTTTTTAAGAGACTGCACTCCCTGTCACCCAGGCTGGAGTGCAGTGGTGTGATCATAGCTCACTGAAATCTTGAACTCCTGGCCTCAATCAATCGTTCTGCCTTGGCCTCCCAAAATGCTGGGATTACAGGCATGAGCCACTGCGCCTAGACAAAGAAATATTTTTCTAATGTTAATGTCCCACACTGGCAGAAAGTGGTGGTGGAAGGCAGATTAGAGAAAGAGAAAGGTCAAGCACCCAGCAAGTGTCTAAGGGCCATTCCTGACACACTCAGAAAGAGGTAAGACCACTGGGATCTCGAGATCCTCTGGCATAACCATCTTGTTTCACAGAAAAGGAAACTGAATACCATGGAGTTAAGAGGCTGACCCAAGCCCTTACAGCTAGAAACACCTAAACACCCATGTCTTGGCTCCTGGCCCAGCGTTTCTCTGCCACTCATAGCGGCCCCTGTAACCACTGGCCATTCTGCTGCCCAAATCTGAGGCTTAGAGAGGGTTCTCCTTCTGCTTCTGTCAGGAGCAGAGCAGGTGGAACTTTCTACCCTGATCTGCTTACTCCCAGGCCCAGTTTATCATCCATGTAACTCTTTGAAGCAGAATGAAATTCCTGGAGTCTGGGAGGTGGGGGCAGCCAGCATCATAACCAGTGGGCCGTGAGTACTAAGCGCCTCTGAAACTCCTGAGCTACTGCCCTGGTGTTCTCAAGAATGCCAGCAAGTCCTCGACATTTTCAGAAGCTTGTTTTTTGAATTTGTACCTGCTGATTAATTAATTGAAGAAAGCTACTGGAGCACAAACATAATCTCACCCTGTGTTAGTCATTCCTGGATAGGGAAGAGGAAATCATGTTAATGTTGGCAATTTCTATTCTGCTCATGTCTTCGGAGCCCATCACTGTGGCCCACAGAGCATGAGCTCATGAGCTCATGGTTTAATTGGGTTAGAAATCAAATGAATGCTTTTTTTCTTCTAAAGGAGAAGGAGAGCCGCCCCATGCTAAGACTAGCAATTAAAACTGCAAGAAGATACTTGGCAGGAGTGTCAACAGTGAGGCACACACTAAGTGGAGAGGAACAAAAGCTCTTACCTCCAGCAACAGCCAGAAAGTTTGAGAGAAGGCAGTTCTCACCACTGATAGCTGTGGTTTGGGGCATGAGATGGATTTACAACAGTCTGGATAAACTCAAATCACACATGAGAGAAAGATGGGACTAAATTATGCTGTATGATTTTTGTTCTTCCATGAAGAAGAAAGAAACTCCTGCATGAAATGTCCAGTTGAGATGATTCTAAAGCTCCCTCCAAATTTAAATTCTGTGATGCCATGTGAAATGCAAACCCAGCCTCATGAGCTAATAATTACATACCCTATCTCCTCAAATTGTCCCTGTTATTTCCAGGAGTTCCCAAATGGGTATCTCATGTGCATCCCCAGCCCAGTCTGCCAACTACAGCTGCTGCAAGGAGCCTTCCACTTTCCCATGTCTAGTGCCCAAGAACACCTCTTGGAGAAGCAGCATCACCAGCACTACTCATTCTTGCATATCAGTGTCCATCCAGGGGTGCCACCTTTCTAAGCTCCTGAAGCTGTCAGGCCTCTAGGCAAAGGTGAGGTGAATGTGTTACTCGGCATCTCAAAGTCTCCCAAGAAAAAGTTCCGACTACTAGTCCTCATCTTTCCAGCCATAAATATTCAGAGGCAGACATAGGGGTCACATGAACAATTCAATCAACAAATCTTTGTTGATTGCCTAGTATGTGCCTGGCACTTTCCCAGAGGCTGGGATGCAGTAACAAACACATAGAAATGATTCCTGCTCTTATCATCGTCCTCCTCTTTTCCCTCCTTTGCCCCTAGCTCCAAACCCAATTATCCTGGCTGCTTAAGTTACAAAACAAAGTAGTTCCCATGAATACTGACAAATGAAAAAGATCTTGAGGGAAGGGGGTGTTGGGGAGAAAGGATCTATCCCTATCCATAGTAGCACAGTTGGGGCTTCAGCTAGGCCAGCCAAAGATGTTCTGTACATCTGAAAAATCCACATACCTAGATTGCATAGATAACCATTTTATGCAACCAGTCACACTTTAATTTACCTGATAGCATTAATATGTGGCAGAATGTAGGAGTTTGGAAAACCAGTTTAACGATCGTAGTGAATATTTTGGTTTTGTACATTTTGTATATTTGCAAATATACAAAGGCATTTTGAATATTTATGTATTTGCAAAATGTGGTATGTTTGTAGCAAAATATGCCTCCTTTTTCTATGTTGCTTCATTAATTCAGAAAATATGTTTTGGGCACCTACTATATGCCAAACACTATTCTAGTTGATTGGGATATACAAAAGAACAAGATGGACAAAAACACCTGCTTTTGGAGAGTCCTTATTGTGGGATAAGATACAATCAATATAAACTAAACAATATGTTAGTTAAATGTGCTTAGAAGAAATAAACCACGAAGGAAGACAGGGAGTGTTGAGGGAGGAGCTGGCAAGAGGATCAAGGAAGTCCTCACTGAGAAGGTGACATTTAACCTATGATGTGATGAGAGAGCAAGCCATGCAGATATCTGAAGAAAGAATATTCTAGCCTTAGGGAACAGCAAATGCAAAGAATATGAGGTGAGCAGGTGCCTAGAATAGTCAAGGAATAGTAAGAGGCCAGTGTGGCCAAGGAGCAGAGTGAGGGAGGGAGCGAGCTTGAGGGAATGAGGCCAAAAACATAACAGGGGCCAGATCTTGTAGGGCCTTGTGGATCTTTGGAAGGACTTGGGCATTTACTTTGAGTGGGATGGGAAGCCACTGGAGGATTTTGAGTAGAGGAATGTCCTGATCTGACTCTTGTTTTAATAGGCGAATGCTAGTTGCTCATGGGGGAATAGACTGAAAAGGGCAAGGGTGGAATTAGGAAGTCTAATTAGGAGAGCATTGAAACAATCAAGGTGAGAGGTGATGGAGGCTGCTACCAGGGTGGTAGCAGAGGAAGTGGGGAGAAGGCACATGTCATAAGCTTTCATAATTCAGAACATTAATTTCATTATACCATATTAGAACATTTGGTTTCTCTGGCAATATAAAATTTTGGTTTTTTGATGATGAAATAAATTAATATATGTAAAATGCAAAAATGGTCCCTGGCATATGATAAGCATTTGATTAGTGCCAGTTGTTGCTTATTTTCTATATTTTCTACCATAGCTATTTCTAAGAAGGCTTTGCTACATCCAATAATGAAAACTGTGTGTCCACAAACATAATTGGTTAAAATGAAAATAAAGATCAAAAATCACATATAGGAGGAGAGGATAGTAATTGGACCAGAAATTAGATTATTACTGTAATTAAACACTAATTTGATTTCTGTGTTTCCTGACAGCCAAGACAAAAAATGAAATCCCATAATTTATCAGGTTCTATCTGATAAGAGAAAACATCAATTTTCAGGGACCCAGACTTGTTCCTGGCACTAAATTCCCATGGATTCTTAATATAAAGAACTCTGTTAGTGTATAATGTCCTCAACTGCAATTCAGCAGGTAATACAGAGATATTCTTTGTTGAGCTATTTCTTTTACTGATTTACAATAGAATTATTAAATAATGACTCAGTGAAGTCATTAGGAAACAACATAGTGTAGTGAAAAAAAGCATTAGATAAATTCTTAGAAAAACTGAGTCCCAGTTGTACCTATGTGAGCTTAAGCACACTTAACCTTTTTGACCCTTAGTTTCAACATCCATAAAAGGGACCTATACTATGACCTTCTCTGTCTACCTGGCAAAATTATTGTGAGAAGCAAATGAGATGATACATTTAAAAACTCATTAAAAGTTGTCAAGCATAATATGTAATTCTTATATTACTTAAATATTAATGCTGAATTAATTTAATCTACACTCAAAAAGTTTTAGGCATTCAACATGAAAGAAAAATGATACCTTCGTTCATTCAATCAACAAATTTTTACTGAGGGTCCTCTATGTCACTGTTATAGGTGCTGAATGCAAAAAGAAACAAAGTTCAGGCCCACACTGATGAAACTTTTATTCTAGTAGGGGAAGATAAATACATAAAAACCACATTTACTAAAATTAAGTGATAATAAGGGATATGAAAAAAACTAAAGGAGGGTAAGTTGATAAGAGTGAATCTAGAGAAACAAGGAGTTAACATGTTCCCGAACTGCCTTTGTCAAATATTACTGTCCACCTGCACTTTTGTCTGGAGTCTACTTCATGCATTTATTCATTTTTTCAATAAACATTTGTAGAGCTACTCCCATATGCTGGAGTCTGGGCAGTCAGTTGAATACCTGCCAGTTAATTATCAAATTGATCCACTCACATCTCCTGACTTGCCATCTTGTGACCAGCAGCACACCTAGGTGGGATATTGATCTAGTCAGGATGAGAAATGAGGCCAAACAATGGCCCTCAGCCTTGCCCAAATCAACAAACCTAACCTTTTCTTCCTGTGCCTCCTTACACCCATGTATTAATCTGCTAGGGCTGCCATAACAAAGCACCACAGATTGGGTGGCTTAAACAACAGAAGTTTGTGAAGGCTGGAAGTTCACAATCAAGGCACCAGCAGGGTTGATTTCTTCTGAGGCCCCTCTCTGTGGCTTACAGATGTCCTCACATGGTCTTTCCTCCACGTGTGTGGAGCCCTGGTGTCTCTGTGTCTTCAAATTTCCTCTTCTTTATAAGGACACCAGAAATTAAATCAAGGCCCACCCTAATGGCCTCATTTTAACTTAAACATCTCTTTAAAAGCACTATCTCCACATATAGTCACATTTTGAGGTATTTGAGGGTTTGCAGGGGGTGGGGGGAGATACAGTTTAGCCTGTAATAACCCACTTTCTTACTCCATTCCGGCTTTTCTGCCATCATCCCATGAGCATCCCTAGTGTTTTTGCAGCTTGAAAGTGTCTTCCTCTCTTTTTATCAAATTCCCATGCATCCTTCAAGGCCCAACTAGAATGCCATTTCCTCTGAGAAGCTCTGCCCAATCAGCCCAGCAGATGTGAAAAGTCCGTCCCTGGCCTTTCAATAGCGTTTATAGCATGAATCAAAGCCCCTTAAATTATACAGGTGAATGTATATGGTTTATTTCTATGGTTAGATAATAAACTTCTGGGAGGTAAGAATTAAATCTTAAACATTCTTGTATCTCCTTTATATCATTTTCCTAGTATGGGCTGGCATAATATATATACATTAAATATATGTTATCTTATGAACATGAAATCTAGTACCTCATTGATATGGGGACTTTCATTGGCAACTGAGACAAGTATGTAAATAAGATGGCTGTTGTTAAGTATACTTGCTCCAAAATGTATGTTTCTTGAGGGATTTCCTATTATTCACGAAGATCTTACTTTCACTTTCAATCTTTGTCTGCTGATAGAAATGTCTTCACAATCAGAGAGGAACTAATATGCTGCCTTTGATGAGGTAATTCTGTAGAGTGAATGATGTGTTGGGTTATAATTTTCATCATCTGCAATCATAGATTGATTTGTTTGGAGTTTTTAAAAAAAGATTTTTGAGTTGACCAACTATCCAAGTTGTCTAGGCACATCTTAAAGCTTTGGTATGCATCTGGCCCCAGCCTTGCCCCCGGCTTGTGCTTGAAACTGGATGTGGAACGGATGAGGTGAGCTGTGGCTGCACAAATGGAATTTTTGTGAAATCTAGCACTGAAAGAAGGACTGTTTGTACCCTAGGTTTTTTTTCTTTAATGCAAAAATCACTTTTGTTAGAAAATAATGGAATGCCCTTGTTGCCATTGCTGGGTACATGTGCACCTGCCATGTGGCAGTTCTCTAGGCTGTTGGTTGGATTAGTGGACATTTTTCAAAAGCAGGTCAGTATAGTGACTAACGGCTACGGTCTTGAGTCAGCCTGCCTGGGTTGAAGGTTCACCTCTACCACTTACTACCAGCTTTATGACCCTGAGTACGTTTGACTTAACTTGTCTGTAAAATGGGATTGATGATAGCACCTTCCTTGTAGGACCGTTGTGAGGATTCCATGAATTGGGAAATGCAAAGAACTTTGAACAGAGGCCAGAACACATTAGCTACTCACTGAGTGTTAGGTATTACTATTTTCTGTGCCTTTGTGATAAACTTCGTCCCTGATTCCAGCTCATAACTTGTAAAAGACCAGCCTCTATCCTTTTTATGCCTTCCACCCAACCTTACAAGGTGGTCTTCCCTTGCTTAGTAAGGAATTTTTATCAAAATGCTTTTCTCTAAGGGGGTGAATTTTAAATGGAAAAAGTCTAACTGTGTCAGCTAATATTTTTTTTCCTTTCTTTCCATCTCCTCAGCTACTATCCCAGTGTAAGCCACCTTCATCCTCACCTAACTTCACCACCTAATTTGTCTATGGGTCTGCTCTGACTTGCCCCGGATAATCTGTTCTCTATTCAATAGGCAAAGGGATCTCTTTAAAATGCAAATTTGATCGTGTTACTTCTCTGCTAAAAAGCCTCCAATTTCTTCCTACTACATTTAAGATAAAATCCAAGGGCCTTCCTCTGGCCTACAGGGCTCTCCCCAAGCTGGCTTGAGGGGCCAATGGCATTCCTTCTGGTCCTCAGGCACGCCAAGCACATTCAGGGTTTTGCCCCTGCTGTCCCTTCTGTTTGAGCATTCTCTACAGATCTTAGTCATTCAGACCTCAGCTCAGGCAGAGGCAGTGCAGAGCAATGGCCACAAACATGACTTTGGAGCCAAACTACCTGGATCTAAATTTTTGGCTGTGTGACCTTAGAAAAGTTACTCAGCCCCTGTTTCATCATTTGTAGTAAGAATGGTATTAATTCCTACGTCATAGGGTTTTTTGAGGTTTAAGTACATTAATGTTTGTTTTTAAAAAACCCCAGTGATTGGCACATGGTAAGTACTATTTAAGTGTTTGTTTAAGAAATGAAAATATTATTTCCTCAAAGAACCCTTCTTTGACCCATTCCAAGTTACCACCTTCCCCATGATAGTTACTTACATGAAAGTGCCTTATTTTTATATTCTACATGGCACCTGTCACTTTCAGAGATCACTTATTTGTGTATTGATTGGCTCTCTCACTAGACTGAAGGTTCATGGTGACAAAAACCTTGTCTGTCTTATTCCTTAAGGACCTGCCATCCCATCTCTCAGAATAGCACTTAACAACTATTCCATTTTCAATAAATAGTCATCAAATGAAAGAATCAGAGTTCAAATCCTGACTCTACCAGTGCAGCGGCTTTTAATGAGGTACTCTGACCTCTCTAGGCCTGAATTTTCTCAACTACAAAATAAATAAGATTGTTTATACCCCATTGGGTTACTGGGTGCTGTACGTACCAAAATCTTAATGGTGATTATCTTTGGGAGGTGGGATTACAGGGGAGTTATTTTTTCATTTTTTTAATCTATATTACTTTTAAAATAATGAGCATAGATTTATTTTGTAATCAATATAACTTTAAAATTAAACAATATTTCTGAAGGATTGAACACAGTGCCTGATCCATAATAGTTATTTAATAAACAGTTAATGTTAATACTATTAGGCTTTCCAATAAGCCTGAAAGGGCCTCCTTCTTCTGTGGCACTGGGCTGTTGCCTATACCCCAGTCTGAGGCTTGGGGCTCAGTCACCACAGATTCCAGGTGGAAGGGCATGCTCCTTTCTTTCAAGCCAGCTTCAGAAATCAGAGTGAAGGGAGGAGGCTCAGTGGCTGTTAGCTGAGGGGCTTTCTCTTTTAGACCAGCTCATTCTCACCCTTTGGAGCCCAAGTTCACCTCCTGATTGTGGGTGGATGAGCTTTCAACAGTGCTTAGTATGCATCCCACGCCCAGCAGGCTGCAGAGAATATTAACATGGCAAATTCCATTGTTTATTCCCCCCCAAATCATTTTCAGTGTTGAGGAAAAAGATTGTGCCCAGCTGCTGGAATCTAATCAGGAGCAGATTTGCACAATGCTGGGAGATGGGGCTGACGCAAAGCTGTGATTCTTCAGCTACTGAATTTCCAGTGCAAGATGGGGGCTTGCCCACCCTTCCCCAACATGGTGGATGGACCAAATGCTTATTCACTGCTGCAAGGGGTGGGGGGCCGGAGTGGGATATCCATCTGCAGGGCCATCAGCAGCACCTGATGATGCAGAAGGCAAGGGAACTGGAGTGAGTCCTCATTTTTCATCAGGAATCCTATGGCTCTTGCTCGTCAGGTTATCTGTCAGCATAGCTAGCTCCAGCCAAGGCTTCTGGGTCCTAATAACCCACTTTCTGTTTGGCTCCCTCAGACTCTGTCTGGGATTCTGTCTTTAAAGATTACCTTAAAAGAATTTGAAAGTCATTGTTTTGTTTCCAGCAAGCAAAGGAAAAACCTAGCTTCTCAGAGCAGGTTAAGGGTTCTGTGGCTTCCTCAAACATGGTGACATATTAAAAATGAGAGGAAAGATTCAGGAGCCTGCAATTTGAAAGACTCCATGACTGCTAGATGGCTTTGCACTGTGAAGCTGGTGTTACTATAGAACTCCAGATAACAGGTGAACAGCTTTCACCTGGCTTTCTGGAGGCTTCTATCCCTGTTCTAGTGAACACAAGGATTGATTCCAGGGCAAGCCCACAGCCCAAGGACACCCTAAGCCAAAGTATTGCTTTAGTCATCCAAAATAAGGCCTGGAAAAGACAGAGACTTGTCTCACTGTAGGTGGTTATTCATGGAGACCACATCACAGTAAGAGAAGATTCTAGGGATGAATTCTAGATTCCCTTCTACAGCAGCCTGTCTGTCCATCCATCCATCCAGCCAGCAAAGCAACTTTTAAGCAGCTGCTGCTTGAATAGTATGTCCTATAGGAGGCAGCAAGTATAGTGTGTAAGCACACAAGCCCTAGGGTTACACTCTCTGGGTTCAAAGCCTTATTATCTGTGTGTTCAAGGGCAAGTCACTATCTGTTGACTCATCTGTAAAACAGAGCTTGGAATCTGCCTTATACGGTTTTTGTGGGGGAGACTATAAGGCAATCTATGTTCAGTGCTTAGTATAATGTTTGGCATGTCCTAAACACCCCATAAATGGTAGCTATTATCATTTTTTCAACAAAAGATCCAGAGAAGTTAAAGTCACAGTCCCTGACCCTGAGATGCTTGTATGCATGTGCATAGTTCTAGCTTGGTACAGACCATGAGTCAGGTTACTTTATTCTGGGGTAAGTGAGGTTTCCTTGCAATCTTGGCTCTAAACTCCCAGAACAAAATGCTGTTAGCGGTGATGACTTGGCCATAAACTAGGTCTGGTGGGTTACCACTCAGTTCTAGTGGGCACTCATTCTCCATACATCCTATAATGTGTGCTTTCTGCCACTTTCTGCACTGTTTTCTAAAACCTCTTCTTTTTTTTCAGCCTGAGACGAAATAAAAATGCATCACCTGAAGCTGAGTTTGAAAAATAGCCTAATCAATTTGTCCGAAAACAAATTCCCTTGTTGATGGCACTTCTTGGTGAATGACTTCCCTTCACTGTGGGCCTTCTTGGAGCAGAGATAAATGAGCCAATTTGGCTCTCTAGGATTCATCTTATGTCTGGGCCCAATTACTGTGGGAAATCCTGAATTATAATTTGTTTGTGCAATCATTAATTCATTTAACCACAAATTCCTCACAAGCCATGGCTTTGAAGAGGAATTATTAACCAACCCATTATGTTTAAGGTGTAGCTCTTTAAAAAAGATGGCTAATAATTCATCTGAGATGCCAGTAAAAGTGCTAATAATAATAGCAGCTAACTTTTATTGAGTACTGTCTTTGTGCCAATCACTATGCTAAACATTGTACATATATGAACTCCTTTCTGTTTGGGAGCCAAACAGAAAGTAGTTGTTGTTACTATCTCATTTTACAAGGTGCAAAAATTGAGGCTCAGAGAGGTTAAGAAACTTGCCCAAGGTCACACAATCAGTCTGTGGTAGGACTAGGGTTCAAATCGAGGCAGTTCAGTTCCAGAATTGATGCTCTTAGCTTCCTAGTTACTCATTTATCAGGTGTTACTGAGCACACCCTAGGTGCCAGGCCCTGTGCTGGGTACAGGGGATTCAAAGAAGAACAGAATGTAGTTTTTTCCTTTCTAGGGGCTTGCTTCAGTCTTTGGAGTCAGAAATGTAAACAAATGAAGCTTAGATTTGAAATCATGCATTCTGACTCCAGAGAGGAATACTGAATGGTGAGTGGGAATTTGCCCATGAGAAACAGGGAATGAAGGGAAAGGGTATTCCAGTTTTCTCTCAGGAAAACTCTGAGAGAAGCCAGACCAGGCAGGGGTGCCTGCAGATTGCTCAGTGTGTGCGGCACTAATCTGCTGGAGTAGGTAAGTACTTGCCTCCTTTTCTCCACAAAATCCTAGCAAGGCCTCCCACTCCTATGCGGTCTAAATCCACACTGTGATCCACTCAGTGATACAACAAAAAATTCACCCTAAAGAGAAATATCAAACCAAATGTTTTGAGTGGGTCCTTTCCCCTGCCTGAGAGCAACAGCATCCTTGAGTCATGAGCATTGTTTGGTCCCTTTATATGCTGTTCTCTCTAGAGGGACTGGGGTTTTCATCTGTTTGGTTTCTTCTTTTCCCATAAGATTAAAATCCCCTCTCTCTTGTTCTCAGAATCTTAGATTACTCAGAGATGTGATCAGTGACTCACAGCATTTCAGCCAGAGAAGAGGAGGAAGTGGGCCATTTCCCTGGTGGCTGATGGCATCTTGACAGCACCTTGCTCTCCCCTCAGAGAGAATGCCATGAGGTCATGTCACACTCATGGGTGTCCATTCTGCTTGGAAGCTTCTTGGGAAGCTGGCTTTCCAACTTGCTTCAGTCATTGGCCAGCTATGTGGATTGCTTCAAGGAGAATCCCTTTTTTAATCCTGAGAGAAACAAAAGGAATATCTCACTCTGCCCAGCATCTCTCCCCCTTAAACAATGATACCAGTCCCAAGTATTGGTGTGGCTCAAATCTGGAGGTGAAAGGCAAAAGGGAAGAGATTGGAGGATGAAAAAGTGATCTCTAGAGGTCTTTTGGAATGTGAGGTTATCAATGTGGGAACCACAAAATGTGGGATACTTTCTACTCACCTTGCTGATTACTGGGCCAGGTTAATTTTCATCCCTATTATCCTTTCATTAAGAAGCTTAAAATATCAGCTGTCCCTTCTAAGACTAGGAAATCTTTTGCTTTTGTACAGTCGTCTTTCCCTAGGTCCAATGCCTGGTGTGAACATCTATCTACTAAGATATCTCACTATCAGTCTAAACCAACCATCTCTTTACATCAGACATTCCCCCTCTGTCCCTATCCTGGCATGTGCTTCCTCACCACTTGGCTGGATTTCTAAAATGCCTTACTAAAAGTCCTTCTGCCTCTACCCTCTTCACCTCCACCACCTACTGTCTACCCAGTAATGCAGTGCCACTGATTTCTCTTCTTGACATACTACCATTATCATGTGTTTCTCCTCTTCAAAAGCACTTGATGGCTCCTCTGTTCTCAGAAACACACCCAAAACTTCTCCAAATGGATTTCAAGGCTGCCACAGTCTGTTTCCAGCTGAATCACTCCCTGGTGTCTGTTCTGGATTTGAGGACAGTAAATTCATCAGTCTTCTCCCTGTCATTCATTCCCTATGGAGTTCCTGCTAGCAGAGATGAACAGGACTGATTACTTTAGGGAAATTGAGTGGACAGGAGGAAGAACTCAGATGAGACAGCAGGAAGGACACATAGGCCACTCATGTCCTTCAGAGCCTCCCTTCTCACCTTGTCTGTTCAGATTACTCCCAGGTGTGTGTTTTAAATGGAATTGAAACCCTATCCTGTTTATCCTTGTTCATATTAGCAAAATGTTTGGTGAGCTCTTTATCAAGGGCTGACAGGTTGGTGCCAACCAAAGAGGCTGAGCACATTTATCACTACAACTGGGACGTGCCTCAGCCTGAAAAAACTGTGCCAACCACTTGTCATTTCCTAGCAGCTCCGCCATTGCTTGAACCCAGCCTGCTTGTAATTGAAAACCTCCAACTTCTGTGACCTTCAAGAGTCATGTGAAAAAATGATTGACTGGCCACGTCCAGCTTCACGAGGCAATTGAGTTCTGAGGCTTTATCAGAGCCATGCTATGACAGCTGAGCTAGCAGATGTCTGGGGAGGAGGTCAAATCACAGAGTCCTGAGGCATCTCCAGCTTCCTTATTTTATAGGCCAGTAGAGTGAGTCTGGAGACAGTAGGGACAGCACCAGCTCAAGAATTTCTATGGAGGATCTTAAGGGTGACATTTTGGAAGGAGCTAGCAGACTTGTTTTAACAATGAACTTGAGCAAAAAGCATATTTTAAAATTAGCTTATTTATTGGTGTGGCTTGTAGGGGCTGGTGGAGATAATGGGGGGGGGGGTCAAGCCCCGCTGTGCAAGTCATTGGTATTTAGCTTTCAGCACCCTTACCCTGCTTTGGTGTGTATCAGAGGGACAACCCCTGAACATGACATTTCCCAGGCTCCCTTGTCCTCTGGCTTCTGGGTGAATGAGAAGCACTGGCGGAAGATTGGAGAGCAAGAGAATTGGGAAAGCCAGGGAGCAGCATCTCAAGGAGAGTCTGTATCTCTTCTGTGGCACCAAACCACACTGGGCAGCCTCTACCTTAGTTCTAACTTCCACTGGCAGCTATATCCAGGGCTAGGCAAACACCACCCTTCCTTCTCTCTCCAGTCCTAGGGGTGGGAGCACTTCCTGGAATTGCTGATTGCAGGGTTGCTTCACCCTCCCCTTTGCTCTTTTAGCTCTCCTATGACCTGTGACACTGACTCTTATCTTTATGTTGCCTCTGTTGGACTCTGCCAGGGATGCTGTTTTCCTGATTGGACCTTCCATCTGACACAGTGCCTTGATATAATAACTAAGCAAGAATAGACTCAAAGCCAGCCAGCCAGTGATTGCCCTGACTAGTAGTCAGTATCTTCCCACCATCCACATCCCCTTCTGAAAGAGAGGCATGTGGGTCATAAACAGGAGGGCATTCATAATTACCCCAAAGATCCTGTTATACAGAGCAGACCCTTCTTCTCAAATAATGCACGGCCTGTCAAAGTGTTTCCTGTGTGTTGATGAGGGACTGAGGAGAAGGAGGAGAAAGAGATGCTGCTCATTTTGAGAGCACCCAATCAGAGAAGGGACCTGAAATCTGGCAAAAGACAACAGAGCACATAGAAACTAGTATTTCATCCCAGGCTCATTTTCCCCCTCACAACCCAATACACAGCCTCTGCCACCAGGGCAGCAAATATGTAGGAAGTGGCAATGCATCCTAACATCAACCGCAGAAATACACTTCCCAAAGGGGGAGCTCCCCAAACACACCCTTATGTCCCAGTACAAGGATACCACAACTGTAGCCTCTGTTTTGATTACATGAATATTTGCTGAGCTCCTAGTGTGTGCTCCAGCAGGGATTTCAAAGAAGTATAAATCATGGTACAACTTTCAAAAGGCCTCCATTCTGGCTGCAGAGATGAGGTGGACCTATATGGATCATTTTAAGAGCCACATGAAGCAGACTGCTGTTCAGCGTCAGGAAGAGAGCTTGGAAAGGGCAAGTAACAGGGAGAGCTTACACTGGTGGAACTCCAACTAGATGCTTTAGAAACACTGTGCACTAAAGTCTATACACATCTCACATCATATATTATCCCATGTAATCATCCCCCAAATCCTGGAGGTTGTATATCATTATTCCTATTTAACAGAAAACTAAGACTCTAAGAGATGAAGTATTCCAAAGTCACATAGCTAGCAAGTGGTAGTGCTAGAATTAACACTTTGTATGATTCCAAACTCATGCTTTTCCCATAACTTCACTTTGTCTTTAGGGCCAGTGGCAGAGACTAGACTCAGTCCCAGACACCTGGGGAGTGAGGACAGTGGAGTTGGGGTGGGATATCAGGCAGATTGTCTGGCAGAGATCTGCAGGGTGGGTCAGAGAAGAGACCAGAGACAGGAGACAAGTCAAGGGACGGTGAAAAAGATCCAGGTGGGATGCCCTGGGAATGGAAAGAAACAGGCATATGAGAGACAGTTGGAAGGGAGGGTTACCAGGCAGGGCTGGGTGACTGACCGGATACAGAGGATGAAAGAGAAGTATTGATAGAATTAATGAGCCCTTGATGACTCATCACTTGAACCTATCTGACTATGATCTTGAAAAAATTAAAAAAAAAATCCTTCCCAATTTAAAACTGAATGCCAAACATTCTCTCTCCTTCTCCTTTAGGTTTAAAAAAAAAAAAGGCTTTGTGGTTATTAAATGAAAAGCTGGAAAGGCAGTACTAAGAGGAAAGTTTACAGCAACAAGTGCCTACATCAAAAAAGTAGAAAAACTTCAAATAAACAACCCAATGATGCATCTTAAAGAACTAGAAAAACAAGAGCAAACCAAACCCAAATTAGTAGAAGAAAAGAAATAATAAAGATCAGAGCAGGCCGCGGGTGGTGGCTCACACCTGTAATCCTAGCATTTTGGGAGGCTGAGGCAGGAGGATCGCTTGAGCCCAGGCGTTTGAAGTTGCAGTGAGCTACAATGACGCCACCGCACTCTAGCTAGAGGAACAGGGTGAGACCCTTTCTAAAAAAAAAAAAAAGAAAAATCAGAGCAGAAATAAATGAAATTGAAACCAAAACAAAAAAAAAGGAAGAAAAGAAAAACCAATACAAAAGATCAACAAAATGAAAAGTTGGTTTTTGAAAAAATAAATGAAATTGACAAACCTTTAGCCAGATTAAATAAGAAAAAGGATCATTAGATACTACTATAAGCAATTATATGCCAATAAATTGGAAAACCTAAAAGAAATGGATAAATTCCTAGATATATACAACCTACTGAGATTGAACCAGGAAGAAACCCAAAACCTGAATAGGCCAATAACAAGTAATAGATAGAAGCAGTAATAAAAAGTCTCCCATCAAAGAAAAGCCCAGGATCCCATGGCTTCACTGCTGAATTCTACCAAACATTCAAAGAAGAACTAATACCAATCCTACTCAAACTTTCTCAAACAACTGAGGAGGAGGAAATACTCCCAAATTCATTCTATAAGGCCAATATCATCTTGATACCAAAACCAGTCAAAGACACAACAAAAAAGAAAACTATAGGCCAATATCTCTGAAGAACACAGATGCAAAGATCCTTAACAAAATACTAGCAAAATAAATTCAACAACACATTAAAATGATTCTTCATCATGATTAAGCAGAACTCATACCACGGATGAAAGGATGGTTCAACATATGCAAATCAATCAATGTGATACATCATATCAACAGAATGAAGGACAAAAACCATATGATCATTTCAATTGATGCTGAAAAAACATTTCATAAAATTCAACACCCCTTCATGATAAAGTCTCAAATAACTGGGAATAGTAGGAACTTACCTCAACATGATAAAAGCCACATATGATAGACCACAACTCATATCATACTAACTGGGAAAAACTGAAAGCCTTTCCTCTAAGATCTGGAACAAAACAAGGATGCCCACTTTCACCACTATTATTCAACATAGTACTGGCAGTTCTAGCTACAGCAACCAGACACGAGAAAGAAATAAAGGGTATCCAAATTGGAAAGGAAGAAGTCAAATTATCCTTGTTTTCAGATGACATGATCTTATATCCAGAGAAACCTAAAGACTCGACTAAAAAAAAAATTAGAATGGATGAACAAAATCAGTAAAGGTTCAGGATTCAAAAGCAACATACAAAAATCAGTAGCATTTTTATATGCCAACAGCAAACAATCTGAAAAAGAAACCAAGAAAGTAATCCCATTTACAATAGCTACAAATAAAATGAAATGCCTAGGAGTAAACTTAACAAAAGGAGTGAAAGATCTGTATAATGAAAACTATAAAACATTGATGAGAGAAATTGAAAAGGACACACACAAGAAATGGAAAGATATTCTATGCTCATGGATTGGAAGAATCAATATTGTTAAAATCTCCACACTACCCAAAGCAATCTACAGATTCAATGCAATCCCCATTAAAATACCGACAACATTCTTCACAGAAATAGAAAAGATAATTCTAAAATTTTTATGGAACCATAAAAGATCCAGAATAGCCAAAGCCATCCTGAGTAAAAAGAACGAAACAGGAGGAATCACGACTTCAAATTATACTACAGAGCTGTAGTAACCAAAACGATATGGTACAGGCATAAAAACAGACACATAGACCAATGGAACAGAATAGAGCACCCAGAAATAAATTCACACACCTATAGTGAACTCTTTTTTGACAAAGGTGCCAATAACATCCATTGGGGAAAAAAACAGTCTCTTCAATAAATATTTCTGGGAAAACTGGATATCCATATGCAGAAGAATGAAACTAGACCCCTATTTCTTGCCATATACAAAAATTTCTTGCCATATACAAAAATTTCTTGCCATATACAAAAATTTCTTGCCATATACAAAAAATCAAATCAAATGGATTAAAGGCTTAAATGTAAGACCTGAAACTATGAAACTACTAAAAGAAAACATTGGCTAAACACCTCAGAACATTGGTCTTGGCAGTGATTTCTTGAGTAATACCTCAAAAGCATAGGCAACCAAAGCAAAATTCTACAAATGGGATCACATCAAGCTAAAAAGCTTCTGCACAGCAAAGGAAACCATCAACAAAGTGAAGAGACAACCCACAGAATAGGAGAAAATATTTGTAAACTACCCATCTGACAGGGGATTACTAACTAGAATATGTAAGGAGCTCAAACAACTCAATAGAAAAAAAATATTCTGATTTAAAAAATGGGCAAAAGATCTGACTAGATATTTCTCAAAAGAAGACATATGAATGGCCAACAGATACATGAAAAAATGTTCAACATCATTAATGATTTATCAAAAAGGCAGTAACAAATGCTGGAGAGGATGTGGAGAAAGGAGAACCCTCACACACCGTTGGTGAGAATGTAAATTAGTACAACCGTTATGGAGAAGAGTGTGGAGGTTCCTCAAAAAGCTAAAAATAGAACTACCATATCACCCAGCATGCCCACTGCTGGGTTTATATTCAAAAGAGAGGAAATCAATATATAGAAAAGATATCTGTACTCCCATGTTTATTGCAGCACTATTCACAACAGCCAAGGTTTGGAATCTGCCTAAGTGTCCATCACGGATGAATGAATAAAGAAAATGTGGTACATATACACAAGGGAATATTATTCAGTCATAGAAAATAATGAAATATTGTCATTTACAACAACATGGATGGAACTGGAGAACATTATATTAAGTGAAATAAACCAAGCACAAAAAAACAAATCTTGTGTTCTTACTCATAAGTGGGAGATAAATATTAAAACAATTGATTTGATTGAGACAAAGAGAAGAAGGGGGGGTATAAAATGGGGATGGCCAATGGGTGCAAAAATATAGTTGGATAATTAGATAGAATGAGCAATATTTGATAGCACAACAAAGTGACTATAATCAACAGTAAGTTAGAGTATACTGTAAAATAACTAAAAGAATAGAATTAGAATGTTCCTAACACAAAGAAATGATAAATGCATAAGGTGACAGATACCCCAATTACCCTGATTTGATTAATACACATTGTATGCCTATATCAAAACATCACATATACCCTATAAATACATACAACTATTATGTACCCATAATAATTAAAAATTAAAAATTAAAAAAAAAGCTGAGATATCTCCTTGTTGATTTTATGATCTGGATGGTTTTCCAATCTGTTAACAACTCCAAAGCCAGGAAAGCTGTTTCAGTTGCTCTAGATTCTGGTGGATAAAAAGAGGATGTTTGAATTCAGATTTAGGAAAATGTAGTGGAACACACAGAGGTTCTGGAAAACAGACTCACTGGGGAGTTCTAGGGGAGGAAGCTAGAGAATTCCTGGGTGAAGGGAGAGGTGGCTGCAGAAAGGACTTATTGGGCTGAAGTGTGGCACTCATCAGGGAAGAATTAAGTCTTTTGAAGACTGGGCCTGAGTAAATCAGCTAATCCTTGGGGAACAAACAGATGAGCATGGTAACAAACAAATGTATAAACATAGACTTACTGTTTAAGCTGTAGTCAAGATGGAATGATTAAGCTACAGACCTGTAATTTGCCTACTAGGATGTGTGCTGAGACCTGAGATTTCTTTCTGTTGTTAGATGTTCTTTATTCTGAAGAGATAAATGTGTAAAAAATTCACCAAGGACCCAGGATAAAAGGCTGTGGGCTGAGATCCTAATGAAAAAGTAACCACCCCTCCCAGATTAATTTTCTTGGATAGTAAGAGCCATGAAAGTGAACTGAAATGAATGTTGGTGTTTTTAGTTTGAGGTTTCAGTGAGATTAGGGCAATCAGAAGGGAGTCAGTTTGTGAGAAAAGACACAGTTTAAGTTGGGAGTATAGCATGAGACCATTCAGTTCAAACTTCTCACTTCAGAGATTAGGAAACAGAGACCCAGAGAGGGACAGTGGCTTGAGGTTGGTGCTAATAGACTGACTTCGGAAGGAAGTCAATCTGGAAGATACAGATCTGGGGGCTGTCAGGCAAGGATGGAGGGGGGTGCTAATTAAGAAAGTGGGAAGAAAAAATTAGCCAGGCATGGTGGTGCGCCCCTGTAGTACCAGCTACTCGGGAGGCTGAAGCAGGAGGATCGCTTGATTCCAGGAGTTTGAGGTTGCAGTGAGGTATGATGACGCCACTGCACTCTACCCAGGGTGGCAGAGCGAGACTGTGTCTCAAAACAAAACAAAAAACAAACAAGTGGGGAGTGGGAAAAGGAATAGGGCTGAGCACTACGGCCTGAGTCTTGAGGGAAACCCATAGCCAGGAGTAGAGAAGAGAAGATACACTAAAAAACGCACTTTTGGAAATGGGAGAACAAGAATAGTTCAGTGTAATGGAAGCTAAAGGAGAGGATTTTGAGGAAATAAAAGACTAGCCAATAGTAGCAACTGGCCCCAAAGTGATCAAGGAAATAGGACACAGACAATTGTTGGATTTGCAATATGATCTTTAAAAGTGCAGTTTCAGTAAAGTGATAAAGATGGAAGGATAATCAAATGGGGTGTATGTATATGTGTGTGTGTGTGTGTGTAGGTTGTAGTGTGTGTGGTCTGTGTATGTGTGGGGAGTGTGGTATGTGGTACATGTGTGTGTGGAGGGTGTGATTGTGTGTGTGTGTGTGAAAGAGTGAGGGGTGTGTGGGGGTGTGTGTGTAGGTTGTGTGGTATGTGTGTGTGTTTGTGTGTGTGTGTTCCAACTGAATACTGAGTGCTGATGCCTGACTTCTCCTGACTGGGAGGTGGTGGTATCTGAGGTGAGAGGAAGGTTGACCCCCCTGATGAGCCCTGTGAGGCAGATGTTGGGGAGAGAACCTCTCTCCTGACTCTGAGGCAAATGCCCAAATTAGGAATCAAGAGCCAAGCAGGAAGGGCACTTCTTAGAGACGGATGTTGGAATGACCCCTAAGCCTGAAGGGCCAGACGCATGTACTGAAAGAAGAAAAAAAGCCAGAGACCGAGAACCAACAATATGCTTAAGAAAGAAGGAAGGGTCCAGGAGCAAGGAGAGAACACACTAGAAAAGATGGACTCATGCAGTTGTTCCTTGCTGCCCCATTTGCATATAGCATTTACGATGTCCCATGAACACAGAATTCTTGTGGAACCACATGTGTGGGAGTTCCACAAGACTCAAAGTGAGTACAAGTTTAAGTGTGTTATGTATGTGATTGAGTACTCAGGGGTGCTGACAGCCCAAGAGGCCATGCTTTCCATTCAAACCAGGACTTGCTTCATGCAGAAAGAAAGCAATAGCATTCTAAGAAACAGGAATGGGCAAGGAGCCCCATCATATCCTTTCTTACTCATTACTTCCCTGTATTACCCTGTCACTTCTCTTGAAAATGATGACAGAGAAGGAAAGGGGGAGAAGGACAGGGCCTTCAGCCCTTCCTTACTCATCAGTAAGCTGAAGGTAGAGAGTGTTGATGAACATGCATGTTATCAAGAAGTAGAATGAAATCAGTTGAGTTAGTTTTGTGTGGTGTTCCTACCACTCTGGTAAGAATGAAGTATGTATGCCTGTGAGAGCTAGGAAATAGGAATTGTGTAACTTCAGTGATTCCACATATGATTTAAATGAACATATATTTTCATTTACAATTGACATTACACAATATGAGGAAGAACAGTAAAGTTCATACTAATAATTAAAATTTTAAATTTTCTTCACTGAAAATGACACTAAATATCAAATAAAAAAATACCATGACTAGTCAAAAGAGTGACTGTGGAAGAAAGGAAAAGTTTTATATTTTAATAACTTTAGTGGCACTTTTCCCAAGAACAAGAGGCTCCACATTTTCATTTTGCTCTTGGCCCTGAAAATTATGTAGCTGGCCCTAGGTGGGATGGTTGCTTATGTTTGTATGACCAGGGTCAAAACACAGTCCTGGGACCACAAGGAGCAGCAAGGAATCACCAGTGAATTGATGAACACAAGTCTTGGCCACCACCCACACACACTCACCACCCCCCTGACATTGGTGACAATGGCCATGGGTAGAGAGTTAAGAAAATGACAACTCCCAGAAAACTATGGTCTTTTCTCTGATAGCTGTTAAACACCCCACCACATCCAACATCTCTGCTTTTGTTAACAAACCATGGACTGCTTCATGTTGTAATATGCTTTGCTCACACTCTTCCTTCTGACTGGAATGTTCTTCCCGTCAGATGCCAGGCTCCAAGCACTGGCCCTCGGGAGCAGTGAGGGCAGGGTGGTAGAAACACAGACCTCCCAAAGGCCCTCACCATAGCAAATCACTGCCTGTGCCTATGCTGCTTTCTGCTTGTCCTGCCTTGTCCTCCATCAGCAACCGAGCTCTTGGGTGCCCACCTCTGGCTTTTGTGTCAGCCCTTTTCTCAGCCTGGTAACTCCTGGTTTCCAGTCCTAGCCCCCTGCTCTGCTTCCACCTCCCTATAACAGGCTCAGGAGACCTACACACCCCCACTTGACTCCTGGACCCCATCAGGCTGGGGCTGCCTTTGGCTTCTCTCCTATGCTGTTGGCATAATATTCCCAAAGGACTCTGCCTCTCCTTGAGGCTCATATTGTGACTTTTTTCCCACCCACACATCCCCTTTTTGTAGGCTAGCCCACATGAGGCTTCCAGAAAGCCTTCCTGAACCACTAATAGAAGCCCCATTGTGCTCACACCTCCCTCAAGAGGTACCAAAGCCAGTTTTGTGTGGTGCTAAGAGGATGAAGTCAGATATACCTAGGTTTACGTCCTGGTTTGTTAACTGTGATTTAAAGCCTATCAATAACTTTCTCTGTGCCTCAATTTCTCCATCTACAAAAACAAAATTGTGATACCTACCTCACAGGACTGTTGTGAGGACTATAACAAATAGCATAGACAAAGCTCCTAGCATGCTGTCTGTCATGTCCTAGCACTCCATGAAAGCTCCCCCTAACACTTTCCTCCCCCTGCTGGGTTGGGTACCATGCCTTATTGAGACCTGTATTCCCTGAAGCACCTAGAGCAACATCTTGTGACTGGCAGGAGATCAATGCCTGTGGGTTGAGTTAAATTAAAATTTCCCTTGTGTCACACTGTTCCCTCCCTGTCCCTAATTGTAATCTCCTCTTAAAAGTATCATCACTCAGCTTATGTTTGTCAGTTCTACTCCATGTCATAGTGACTTCAAAATGAAGTTACTTTTGCTGTTTCTTCTTATTAAAAATAATACATGGGCCAGGTGTGGTGGCTCATGCTTGTAATCCTAGCACTCTGGGAGGCTGAGGCAGGAGGATCGCTTGAACTCAGGAGTTTGAGACCAGCCTGAGCAAGAGTGAGACCCAGTTTTTACTAAGGATAGAAAAAATTAGCCTGGTGTGGTGGTGCAGGCCTGTAGTCCCAGCTACTTAGGAGGCTGAGGCAGGAAGATAGCTTGAACCAGGAGTTTAAGGTTGCAGTGAGTTCTGATGCCACCACTGCACTCTACCTGGGGTGACAGAGTGAGACTCTGTCTCAAAAAACAAAAAACAAAAAACACGCTCAATATAAAAATATAAAGACAAGCAAAAAGAGTATTAACAAGTCCAATCATCTTGCCCATCCAGCCATAGCTAGTATTAACATCTCTCCATTAGCTTTTCAATTCAATGCAGCTATTAAGTATTTTTTTTTTTGCTTGGGGGGTGGTGGAAATAGCATATTAAGGGAGGAATGTGGGTTTTAGATTAGAAAAATTAAGCAAGCCTGTGCTCTGTGACTGTGAAAATAACCATTAATGTCTACTTAGATTCAGCAGAGTGGGGGTCTTGCTAGAAACGCTTTGTAACTTTCTGATGCCATAACCTTTCTTTCATCCAAATAGGAAAAATTGAGTCTTATTTATTATGTAGTGATAATTATCCCTCAGCATACCATATACTCTTCATTTGAGTGTTTATTAAGGACCTATTTCTTGCCAGGTATTGGACTTGGTACTAAAGACAAGGATATAGTCATTGCCCTCAGTGGGTATTCAGTCTGGTGAGGGACACACAAGTAAATAGGTGACCACAATACCATGTGATAACTGCTATGAGGAGGGACCCACAGGATGCTGAGGAGCATTCAAGGGAAACCCAAACCCAACTGTGAAGAATTCCCAGAAAAGGTGATATCTATGCTGAGTCTTGAAGGACAGGTAGCAGTTTGTCAGACCATGGAAATGAGGGGTAGAGGAAAAAAATATTTCTAGAAGAGGGAAGAACATGCACAATGGCTCAGAGGCGAGAGTGTGCACGTACATTCTATGTGGGGAACTGCAGGTGTACGTGTGGGGAACATGGAGTTCCAGGGACGAAGTGCAGACATAGGAGAATGAGAAGGGCCTTGGATACCATGCTCATGAGTTTGGACTTTATCCTGATCATCAAAGGGAGCCACTGAATTCTTTCAAAAGGGAGAATATCATTATCAGGTTTGCACTTAAGAAAGACAGTTCTGGAAGCAGTGTGGAGAACAGATTGGAAGGTGGAAAGGCTGAGGCAGAAGGCCAGCCTGGATGTTGCAGCCATTCAGGCAAAGGAATAGGAAGAGGAATGATGGCCGGAAGGAGGGCAGACGACGTGGTGGGGGCAAGAAGGTGGTGGATTGGAAGAAGAATGGGCTGGAGTTGACTATATGGGGCTAGGGAGAGAAGTAAAAAGCATCCTCAGGCCCTAGCTTGGGAAAAGTATTCATAGTAGTGCCATTGTCTGGAGTAGGAACAGGGGAGGAAAGTATGGAAGTGGGAGAGGATGATGCTGACTTTGAGGGACCTATGAGGCATCCAGTGAGCGGCTGGGTATATGGGTATAAACCTCTGGAGACAGATTTGAGCTGGAGGTACAGACTTGGGAGTTATTCATATACAGACGGAAGATAAGTTTTGGAAATCAATCGGATCCTTAGAGAAATCGGTAATGAGAAGAGGGTCTGGAACACTGACATTTAACGAGAAACAGAGGAATTTGCCTAAGAAGGAGGAAATTTGCCTAGCAGGAGAGGTAGGAGAAAAACCTAGAGATAGTGATGTTTGGATACCAAGGAAAGAGAATTGTTTAGGTACAGAAGAAAAGAATCACCAGCTGAAAAAAAAAAAGGTAAAATTAGATAATAACCAAAATTGTATTAATTGGATTTAGCAACAGGGTCATTGGGGGCCACAGTGATCACAGTTTCAGGGCAGTGATGGGGTAGAAGGCAGATTGCAGTGGGTGGAGGAGTAGGAGCGGAAGGTGAGGAAGCGAAGGCGACAGATACAGAGAATGTTTCGTGAGGCTTGACTTCAAAGGGGAGAAAAGAAATAGTGTGGTAGCTAAAGTGGGACCTAATGATTGGAGGAGGGCTTTATTGTCAAAAGATTTTAAAAAGTTATTTAGGCATGTTTAAATACCGATGAGAAAGAAGAGAGGAAGACACAGAGAGAGAGAGAGAGAGAGAGAGAGAGAGAGAGACAGAGAGAAGATTTTTCTTCCAAAATGCTTTCATATTTATTCATGTATTTAGCTTTACAGACCATCAGGAGGCTATGAATCTTTTTTCCATTTTCAGGTGGGGAAACTAAGTGGAAACTAAATGAAACCCAGAAAAGTGAAGTGAATTTTCTAAGATTATATGTCAGGAAAATGAAAGAGACAGCCTAGACTCTGGGGTTCTACCTGACAGCAAAGATTCAGGAAGAAAAATGCATTTCCATCTGTGAATACTTCGAGCTCAGAGCAGATCTAAGGTATTGTAATTATTGTGTCCCCAATTCCCCCACCCTCGATTGGGAGGGGGAGTCAGTCTTGTAGCTCTTATCAGACTCTATCGAGCTGAAGCTTTAATGAGCAGCAGCAATCTGTTATTTTCCTCTCGTTTGCCTTGCAAGTTGCTCTTTTAATTCACATCGAGAGAGAGAAGGAGATGAATATTAAAAGCACACATCAAGGGACCGAGCGAGTCAGGGAGACAGGGAGCTCCTCGGTGTGCAGGAACAGAGCATGAGTTTGACATGAGACAGGATTAACTGCCCTGGAGTCTGCTGTGGTCTCTGACAAGCCTGCCCTTGGGGAACGCTGCTCGCTTGACTGCTCTGCTATTGGGAAGGGAGTGTTTCTGGAATTGTCTGCACTGTGAGCTTGGCTGTCTCTAGAATGACAACAGAAAGAAAGAAACTGTATTTCTGAGACCCTAAGAATAATTCGTTCTGGGCAGAACCGAGGTTAAGGAGGAGATTTTCTACAGTGGGACATCTCATTAAAAAGAGCATTAAGTCCCACTGGTCCAGGATGGTTTGGAATATAGGAAAGATGGATGGAAAAGGTCTCAATGTCAAGAGTACCAATATTTTCTTTTGTATCTATTCATTAGCTGGGCTTAGATTCTCCAAGTTAATTTCCTAGACTGATGAAAATCTGGGAAACAGGCCAGTAAATATTTGGGAACTCTTTGTCAGAGCTGGTCCAGATGACCCAATAAGGAACTTTTCTGCTCTGCAAATCTGAAAACTGGGAAGAATAAGAGCTCAATGAGGGTGCATAGGAGGATAATCTCATCCCCAAGTACTGCAGAGTTTTCACCATCAGAATCACACAGAGGCTTGAATTTGCTAATTTAGCCAAGATCTCAAGTTGTTGAGAAGACCTCAGGGTTGTTGACTGATTGTAATGGTGTAATGGGTGAAGGCCAGGATTGGTTGTTTTGTTGTTAAGGGTAATAATTCTGTATCAAACTCAAAATTACACAGAGCTAGCATCTTCAAGGTCTAGCACTGTGCATGGAATGTGGTAAATTTTTTATAAATCTTTGTTAAGTGACCAAATAATCTTTGTTCTTTATTCATTTATTCAAATGACCTGTGTTAATTCAATTCAATAAATATTTATTGCGCACCTGCTATGTAAGGGAAACCTGGTAAATCCTAGGGAGGAATGCATCTTCCTGGTCGTGGCAGATACTGTCAGTGCCTGTGTCCAGATCCTGTTGACACTCACCATTCCTGAATAAGCCACTGGCTACTTACTGGAAGCATCTGTGACTTTCTCTGTCTTATGGGTTTCTTTGGCTGCAGGAGCATGCTCGCCCTGTGCACAGTGCAGGTTTGAAGTGCAGGGTAGTCAATGTTCCAGGAGATGTCTTCAACTAATGACAGCCGGGAGTTGGGGATAAATACCTCAACTTCCTCACCCCTCCACTGGAACAACTCTGAGACTGTTCTGCACAGTCTCCTAGAGGGTCCCAGTGGAACTGAGCCCCAGTTTCCCACAGCAAACCTTTGCTGACTTCCTGTCCTTCCCTGCTCCTCACTCCCATATTTGTGCTTCATGGAATCTTCTTCCAAATAAACTACTTGTAGTTAAATTTTTGTTTTGGGATCTGCTTTTGGGAAAACCTAACTTAAAAGGCACAATCTGTAGTAAGTTTATTTGAACAGGATCCACAAGGATGGGGAGGAAGTTTCTACCTTCAAGCAGTTGGAGGCAGAGCTGGGAGAAGGAGGTGAAAGGTTGGTGAACTCCTGTGATCATAGCGGAATTCTTGCCTAAGAGGGGCTACTTAGAAGACAAGACCTCTGGGAGTAATATTCCAGTGGGTTGAATAGTGTCCCCAAAATATATGACTACCCTGAACCTCAGAATGTGACCTTGTTTGGAAATAGGGTCTTTGCACATGTAATTAGTTAAGTTAAAGTCATATTGGATTAGGGTGAGCCCTAATTCCAATGACTGGTGACCTTATAAGAAGAGGTAAGAACACACAGAGATGCACACAGGGAAGAAGGCCCTGTGATAACAGAATCAGAGATGAGACTGATGCACCTACAAGCTGAGGAATGCTAATGATTGCTGGGAGCCACCAGAAGCTAGGAGGCAGCGAGGAAGGATTCCTCCCTGGAGACTTCAGAGGGAGCATGGCCCCACTGACACTTTGATCTTGGACATCCAGCCTCCAGAATTATGAGAGAATAAATTTCTGTTGTTTTAAGCCACCCAGTTTGTGGTATTTTCTTATAGCAGCCTTAGGCAACTAATACAGATATGAAAACAAAATAGAAAAGAAATGTGGAAAATATAAAGTGCTATGTTAACACAAGGTGGGGATTTTTTTTTTTCTATTATTACTTTTCTTTCAATTTCCTCCTTCTCTTCTCTAGGCTGCCCACAGTGTTCATTAATTAGGTGGGAAACCCCAATTAATCTAGCAGGCTCTGTTTCTACTTTATTCCTGTCTCACATAGGGCTGCCCTGGGGGCCTGGTCTGAAGAGGCCGGATCTGTGCGTGTTGCAGGCAGAGGCCTGTTCTCTGAACTTAGGGGCGAGGAGGCTGGAGGTGGGCACTGTCAAGAGCGTCGAAGCACCGAAAAAAATCAGACTGATGCTCATTCACTGGCCAGGGAGAATGTTCTGCTGCCTAATGAGCTTTGAAAAATACAGTCAGTCCTTTGTATCTGTGGATCCAACCAACCGTGGATTGAAAATATTTTTAAAAAATTGCGTCTGTACTGAACATGTACAGATTTTTTCCTCGTCATTATTCCCTAAACAATACGGTATAACTATTTACAGAATATTTACATTGTATTAGGTATTATAAGTAACCTAGAGATGATTTAAAGTAAAAGGGAGGATTGTGGAAGCTATATGCAAATACTATACCATTTTATATCAGGGACTTACGCATCTGTGGATTTTGGTATCTGTGGAGGGGTCCTGGGACTAACCCCCACAAGATACTGAGGGGTGACTGTGTTTGCAAGGTAACTTCAAAGCCTCTGGGTAGAAAATTGGATAAGAAGCACAAGGAAAGGGAGAATATACTAGGTTAAGAGAGGAGAAGCGGTGAGTATGGCTGGGAAGGGAGAGTGCCCGAGTTCCTCTATTTTCCCCAAGGGCGTCTCACCATCTCCCCTCTTTATAGCCTTGGGGGAGGCTATAGAGGTGCTTCCCTTGATTTTAGGCCTCTGAGTCTACCTTCCTTTGGTCTTAGGTCACACACACCCTATTGCCCATAGGGTCTTATTCAGTAAGAAAATACCCCCTGCCTTCAAATACTTTCTCCACTAGCTACTTTAATCAGTCTTTAATAGTTGACCAATTTGCAGGAAAACAAAACAAGCACCAAGGAGTCCACATGCAAGTGGCCTGAGGGCAATAACACATTATCTTAAATTTTGACTTTAGTGTCAACAATTGTCCTCAAAGCAAGTGGAAGAGGAAAGAAAGCAGGCAAAGTCTCAGACCCCTCTGACCTTTCCCAGTAACAGGTCTGAGCACCGCCTGCCCCAGAGGCTAAGAACTCCAGACCAAAGGTCTCCTTCCGTCTTTCTGTCATGGAACTCCTCTTCCATAGGAACTCTTCCTTCTTCCAGCTGTCTTCTGTGCCCCGTGCCAGGGAGGTTCTCTCACTTTCATATCCAAACCAGTGCATAGACAACACCTCCATTTAGCTGGAGACAGGAGCCATCTTTAGAAGACTCTTTTTACTGAAAGTTTTATATGGGTTAATTTGTGATGGCTTGGGGTTAGGGCTCCCAAGCCATAGCTCAAAGAGGAGACTCTTCTTGCTTCCTTAATGTTCCTGTAGTGACAGCAGAATTGGTGGCTGAGAAAGCAAGGACTCCTGGCATTGCTGCCCCAGAGAGCTTGTCACACCTGGTTGAGCTTCCTAGCAAACCTACTGATGCCCTCTCATCCCTTCTTCCTAAATGCTCTCTGTCTATACACATTTATGGTATTAGGTCTAGGGCAGGCTTAATGTCTCAAATAATAACAAATACTCATTGCTGGCATGTGCTAACCATCTTAAATATATTATCTCAGCTGACCCTCAAGGCATTCTATAAAGTAGATAATCCATTTTACCAATGAGGACATGGAAGTGTACAGAGGTCAGACAATGTTCCCGATGTCACATAATTCATAGATGGCACAACGAGGATTTGAACCCACGCCTCTCTAACTTCATAGCCTGAACCCTTAACAAGGCTCTACTTCATGAAGTTCTTTCAATTCTATCTCTAGTCATTTTCTAGACACCTCCTTCCCCTTTTCCCTTTCCAGCCTGACCGATAAACAGAGAGAGAGAGAGCTGTTGTTGCTTCATAGTCCCGGAATCCCGGAATACTTTGCACAGGCAGAAGACAGGGGTAGGGTGGGGAGAGATGGTTAATTTTGTTTCAGTCTCTTTTCTAAGCCCAAATAGTTCTTTCCAAGTATTTTATTCAGCTTCTGTGTCACCCCCTAGAGTGAGACCCTTCATGGCATCTCTCTGGACTCTCAGGTAGCTACTACTTCCATGCTCAGAACAGTCTCTTTGAAAGGTAAGGGAGACAAAGCCTCAAAATAATTCTTCTGTGGACCTTTATATAAACATGTTTGAGGGCTTTTAAGAGGAGAGTTATGACTTCCAGCAAGAGTTTGACCTCCTTTCCTTCCTTTTTCTCCCAAAGCAGATACATCCCAGATACCAGACAAGAAGTTAGCTCAGCTTCAGATCATAAACTCCACTGGGGCCAGAAAGGCTGTTCATAGATGGGACCTCTCCTCTCCATATCCTGATCCTGTCCCCCTTTTCACCTGGCTGTTCCCTTTCGGGAGCATCAGGGTATGGGTGGGGTGGTGGGGCGGAAGAGGACTGGGTTATTGGCCCCTGGTTCTCCAGGGCAGATCTGGCCCTGCTCTAAGGTGCAGGAAAAATCAGGGACATTGAGAGGGACAAGGGCCCAGGCTAAAGAGCTGGCAGGGCTAGGCTTTTGATCAGTACAGCAGTAGCCCTGAAGGTTGCCCCTGTGGGAAGCCACTACCCCCTAGTAAAGGGTCAGTTAGTTCTGAAATCAAGGCTAGATTCATAGACTGGGGCCCTGGGGGCCAAGTCCTCCATCCCTGTCAGGCTGCCTAGGGCTCCAGGATGTAAATCAGAGCGGGAATGCCCTGTCACAGCCTTTTCAGGGCAGAGTTGTCTCAGGGCCAAAGTGTTCTCGCTCTCGCTCTCTGCCTCAGCTCTCCCTGGTCCACTTCCATTACTACCAAAAAGGGTAGAAATACCTCTCACTTGATCATCCTCTTTCTTGCCACTCCAGGTCATATCCAAAAAGAGAAGAGGACACTGAGTGGGATGGGCAGTGCCAGCAATGGCTTTAGGCTGCTGAGATCATTGGCCCTGGGGGAATGATGCTGCAGTCCCTTACAACCAGAGCCAGTCCCTGGCCATCCTCCACCTCCCCGTTCCCACGGTTCAGGGCCATGACAATGTTTTGATGCTCTTGGTAGGCTTCACATTTCTGTGCTGTGATCTGGGGTTCCCTGGTGAGGATGGGACCCTGCAGCCCTCCTTCCTGTTGTCCTTAGTCCTCTGCTCCCGGGTAAATTGTGTTTGCAGCCAGGGGCTGCAGAGATGATGGAATGAGCCCCTATCTGGTAAAGGGAAAGAGGAGGGCAGTTATTGGCTAGGCAAGACAATGATTTTGCCTCTGGCTCATCCAAATGGCTAGTGGCTGGGATGGGGGTGGGAGGTCAGGAACCATTTTCAGAAGGTATGTGGGCATATGTTCCAGGGTACCTTGAGCAGCAGGGTGGGGTTGGGGCCAGGGGGCTGCAGAACCACTGGCACTTAAGGTAGGAAATAGCTGTGGTGCTGTGCCTAGGAGGAGGAGCTGTAGTCCCCTGAAAATATCCTGGAGGATTTCTTGAGGGCTAGGAAGACATTGCTGATGATAATAGCAATGATAAAATCTTCCTGCCTGGGGACCCACTGTATGTATAACCACTGTGTACTTTAAAACATGTCTCTCATTGGATCATTAGCAACTTGAACTCAGGGCATGGTCTCCATCTCTGTGCCCCCAGTGCCTGGCCCTAAGTGGGTGGTTAGTAAATCCCATTTCTATACTTACTTACTAAACTTCTATTCTGAGAATGACACAGTGCTGGGTGCCGGGAGTTCAGACATATATGGGACATAGTCTCTGCCCTCAAGATGCTCAGAGTGCCAGGGAGGACACAAACATGAGAACAAATACAAAGAGTGCAGCTGTGTGGTTGCAATGGGAACAGAGTGCAGCAGGGGCCCAGCTGAGGCCCAGCTCTGCCCTGGGGTTAGGAGGGGATTTGGGGAGGCCACCGCGGAGCTGGGTCTCAAAGGATGTGTCCTGGCTTGAGCTGAGGATGATAGATGAGGGCAATGGTCCAGGCTGGGTGTGGACAGCTGACTACGAGGCTGCTCTTCCCTTTCCTGGCTTTAGGCAGGAGAGCTCATGGGCGGCCAGAAGAGTTCTTGAGCAGGGGGATGGGAAGAAAAGCAGGAAATACAGGAGAAGCTCTTGCTAGATTCATCACTTAAAGGAGAGCAGAGTTAACTGAACAGTCTTCAAATCTGATTCCTCCATTTCACAGTCCTGAGGGGTCAGCATGGGTCTGGCCTCTCCCTCTCCCACCCTGAACAATCATTTGTCCCTGTTTCTTCTCCCTGCTTCTGAGAGGGAATAAAGAGGAGTCACCATCTTTCTGTACAGCCACTCAGTTCCCCACAGCATCAGGGCACTGAGAGCCCCGGACTGCAGCATCTGCAGCAGCCAAGGGCAGTCCTGCTGCAGCCATGCTGGGGAGCCGGGCGTGCACGTGAACTGCGTGTGCAGGGCTACGTGTGCACACCAGCCCCCCTGCTCCTCTTCAGCTCTAGAGCCCCTTCCTCCGACTCTCTCCTTTCCAACTCTCCCTGTGCTCTTCCATCTTACCCACATTCCTTGTTCTCCCCATGCTCACTCTGTCACCTTCCAAGCCCTTTTTAACTAATCTCCTCATTCTCTTAGGATGCATCAGGATACAATTTAAAAACACATGGGCTTTGGAGTCAGGCTGGGTTCAAATCAAGGCTGGGCTGTGTGATTTGGGGCAAATTACTCACTCGACAGAACCTCAGCATCCTCAACTTTTTAACTCTTGGGGTTGTGAGGATGAATAATAGCCCTCAACAAATGGCTGCTCTTAGTAGTATTCACCTTCCAGCCACTTGCTGCTCCTCAAGCCCTCCTTGCTTCCCACTCCTTAACTGACCCAGAGTCAAGCTGGGGTGATGGTCATGGGATAAATAGATTCAACTATCCTATTCTTTGTGGGAGACTAAATGTCGGGGAAAACACTGGAGAAAAGTAGAGAAGGAATCCCCAGGACAAAAGAAACCTGACTCCCATCGTCATCCGCATCCTGACACGCATCCTCACTCAACTCTCACAACAATCCTACAAGGTGGATACTGTTCTTCCCATTTTTCAGATAAAATCCTTGGACAGGGTAATTAAGATTCCTAGCATCAGACAAAGAATAAGTGCAAAGGCAGCTCTTTAACTCAGGTGGTTTTGTTATCTGTAAATCAGGGGCAAGAGAGGTTTGGAAGGACTGGCCCAGTCTCTCCTTGCCCCACTGCCCTGCGGTCCCCACTGTGCTTGGCTTTCACCTGCTGTTCCCGCTGGGGTCTCAGCATCCAGTCAGACTCCATCAAAACTTGGGCATCCCCACATCCAGGTCCCTGGGTCTTAACAGGGAGGGGTAGAGGGTGTAGAGGGGAGAGGAGAACCTGTGAGAATAGTTAGTACAAGAATATGGGACTTCCTATAAATATATACAACTATTATGTACCCACAATAATTAAAAATTTAAAAAATTCAATGAGATATCATTTAACTCCAGTGAGATTGGCTCATATCAAAAAATCCCCAAACAACAAATGTTGGTGGGGATGTGGACAGATAGGAACACTCATACACTGCTGGTGGGACTGCAAATTAGCACAACCTCTATGGAGAGTAATATGGAGATACCTCAAAGAATTAAAAGTAGAATTACCATTTGACCCAGCAATCCCACTACTGGGTATTTACCCAAAGGAAAAAAAGGCATTCTATAATAAAGACATCTGTTCGTGAATGTTTATAGCAGCACAATTCACAATTGCAAAGATGTGGAAACAACCCAGGTGCCCATCAATACACGAGTGGATTAATAAAATGTGGTATATGTATACCATAGAGTATTACTCAGCAATAAGAAACAATGGTGAACTAACACATCTGGTACTATCCTGGTTGGAGCTAGAGCCCATTCATCAAAGCGAAGTGTCACAGGAATGGAAAAACAAGCACCACTGGTACTCACCACCAAATTGGTACTAACTGATCAACACCTACATCACACAGGGCAATAATATGCATTAGCGGGCGGGGAGGCGGGAGGGGGGTGGAGGGGATGGGAAAACCCTCACTGAATGGATGCGGGGAGCACAGTTTGGGGGATGTCCACTATTATAGCTCTGACATGGGCAGTGCATGGGCAATATATATAGCCAAAGTGTTGTACCCCCATAATATTCTGAAATTAAAAAAAATTTTTTTAAATAAAATAAAGAAAAGAATATGGGACTCAAGAATTACTCAAAAGTAGGCAGAGAGCCAAAGATACAGCAGAACAACAAGCCAAAATGCTTGCGCAAGAGCATTTTCTGCAGGTAATTAGCAGAGCACACACAGCTGTGCATATATAAAAGTTGACCAGGAGTGCAATTTTGTAGAGTTAGTGGTCAGAGGCCAAAGAAGAGTATAAATGGGAAAATTAAAGGAGATGCCCTGTTCCCAACTCACAAAGTGACCAGCAGGTGCCAGAGATCTGGAGTTATGAGGAGGTTCCAGCTAAGGGGCCATTCACTCCCCTAATATCTGAAAGAACAGAACAATTCTGCCGTTTCCATGATAAACCCTCCCTGGAGCCCTGCATGTGGTTCCTCCAGTGCCTTTAAAGGATACGAAGGTTCCTAGGAAGGGAGTCATGCTGTTTCTTACATTCCGCCTGGGCCAGCGCTGGGAGATTCCACAGGGGAGGGGGAGAGAGGTTACAGAGCAAGATGGTCCAATTTTGAGGACCTGCTTTGGAATTGGGAATGGAAGCAGAGGTTATGCCTTGTTAACAACAATTAGCCTCCAACCAGGCCTGTCTGTTCTTTTGGGGATGGTGGGAATGTTGTGGAAGCTAGTACCAGGCAGGAGGATTGTCACTCTAGCAGGGAGGGAATCACCCTAGGCCCAGTGAGGGTGCATTGCTGAGTAGGAGACAATACCATGGTCAGAAAGAGCTCTTCATGCCCAGGCAGGCCATGGGCACGTCCAAACTGGAGGGCAAAGCTGGGCCTGAATGGGACACTCAAAGAGTGCAGAGGCAAAACCGTGAGGGGGTGGGATGGTGTGCACATGGCGGGTAGTTAGTTGGGGCTCTGTCCAGAAATGGGAATCTGGGCCAGAGGCAGAGTCGGGTATCTGAGGAATCCCCCTCCTAACTGACCACACAGCTCTTGTTTTTTTTTTTTTTTTTTTCAGTTTGGATATGATTGTTTTCTGGGAAGAAAATCTGCCTTAGAAAAGTCTTCATTTTACTCTTCAGAAGCTCCTAGGAACTCCCTGGGCAGGACAAGGAGGTCACTGAGGGGTCACTGGCAGCATGGCTACCAAGGCTACCAAGGCTACCAAGGTGGGCGCTGCTTAAAGAAGCCTGGCCAGGTGAGCCTCGAACACACCTACAAGCAGGGCCGCCTCCCCATCTCCTGCGGGTGAGGCCATGCCTTTACTTCAGCCCCACAGTCCCCACCAGAGTCAGGCACCCGTGTGCGGAAGGGAGCCACGCAGAAGGGAGAAGGCGATGTGGACATTGCTGTGACCCCAAGAGTGTTCCTACCCCTTGACACACCAAGTCACTGCATGGAACTGACTCCAGCTCCGATTCCCTTACCTCTAAGGGTGCTGCTGGAAGCCTGTTTGGACCTCCTCAGGGTTGGGCTTTCCTTGTCCTGCCCAGGAAGCACCAGCAGCCTCTGAAGGGTGACATAGAGCCTCTTTCTACGGAGGGTTTTCTTCCCAGACAACAACTGTATCCAGAGTGAAAAAAAGCAGGAGCTGTTAGGTCAGTTAAGATGGAGGTTCTTTGTTGTCTATATCCTTTTGGTTTTAGAGAATCTTAATCATTGTCAAAGGTTAACTCAACTCTGCAGCCTTTGGAGCCTTTGGGCCGTTCTCATCCTCCAATTTTAATTGATGAATACATTTCCCTCCTTTCTGACTCCAGGGTGCCATTAGGCCCCTAAACTCTCAGAACATCCTTTTCAGGCATGGCACCTCCTAAGAAGACATGGAGTCAGAGCAATGGCCTAGTGACCCCCAGAGCAGTGTTATTGCTGTCAAACTGCAGTGTGCTTAGCAATCCCCTGAGGATCTGAGTGGGGCCTGAGGTTCTGCATTTCTAATGAGCTCCTAGGCCAGGAGCTGGCAAACATTTTTTTGCAAAGGGCCAAATAGCAAATATTTTCAGCTTAGCAGGACATATGGTCTCTGTTGCAACTACTCAACTCTGCTGTGGTAGTGCAAACTCAGCCCTAGACAATACATAAACCAATGGGTGTGGTTGTGTTCCAATAAAACTTTGTTGACAAAAATGGGCAGTGGCCATGGAAGGCTAGATTTGGCTCTGACCCTGTTCTAGAGGACGTGGACACTGCTGGCGCATGGTCTGCACTTTGGGTTGTGAGGCATGGGAAGGTTCAGCTAGCCTAAGGACTTTTAGACTTTTGTGAAAAGGATCCTGGCAAAGCCATTTCCCTACAGAGGGTACTGCGGAGGGGTGGGCCCTCTGGGTAAGAGGGAACTAGCTGTACTCATTTTTATCACAAAGGGCCTGAGGGAGACTCAATAAAGATGGAAATTTTGACCTATGAATTTTTCAGTGGTATTTATATTTTCTCTTCAGTCCAGGGAAAGCTCTTCCTTGAGGCTTATTTGTTATGTTAAATGACCCAAAGGAACCTGACCTGCTTTCATTAATTTTTTTTCCCTTGGATCTCTCCCAGTATTGGAAGGAGAGGGAAGAATGCAAAGATTAGTCTCTATGGTGATCTAGAGCCCTGATTATGACTGTCCCCTGAACCCAGACACACGTGCACACTTCTGGAAGACTTCTGCATTGCCCTGTTCCTAAGCCTGCTTGTCCTAAATTGATCATCATGGAAAGGAATTAGTCCGTGACTCCTTGTTCTTTCCAGGAGGAAGTTGACTCAACTCAGAGAAATGGAGCATCAATGCTGGTATTTAATAGCATTTATCGATTCAGCATTATGATTAAGAGTTCAGGTTTTAGAGACAGGCAAACCTAAGTTTCTCTAAGTTTCACTGTGCTACTTACAAGCTGTGTAGACAACTTGTTTAAAACATTTTTTCTCTACCCAAGAGTAGGACAGTGGTTACCAGAGACTGGGGAGTGGAGAGGGCAGGGGAGGATGGGGAGAGTTTGGTCAACAGATACAAAGTTACAATTAGATAGGAGGAATAAGTTCTGGTGTTCTATTGCATATTAGGGTGACAATGGTTAACAGTAAGGTATGGTATATTACAAAATAGCTAGAAGAGAAGATTTTGAACATTCTCACCATGAAGAAATGATAAAGGCATGAGGTGATGGTCATGCTAAATACCCTGATTTTATCACTATGCAACATACATATAGCAAAACATCAAATTGTACCCCATATATAAGTGCAATTACAATGTCAAGAAAATAAATTTAAAAATTAAATAAACACCTTTTCTCTGACTACAAAAGTAATACCCATTAAATGAAAATATTAAAAAATTACAAAAATACTTAACATAAAAAGTTCCCTGCCTAAAATTTCTATTCTCATTCCAGAATTGCTACTGTTGAGGGTTTGATGTATATTCTTCCAGTACTTTTTACAGCAAATATTATAAAATAAAAATATTTTTCTCTTAAGTGGTCATATGCTACTTATTATTATTATTAAACTTGCTTTTTCCCATTACTATATCCTATATACCATGTAAGTACGTAAAAATATATATCTTTATTTTTAATTGGCATGGAGTGTATTGTCACACCATAATTTAATCAATTTTGGCCATTTGTTTTACTACACTAAGTCTCAATTTCCTCATAGTTTCAATAAGGATAATAACAGTATAATACCTACTTTATAGGATTGTTATGAGGATTAAACAAGTTTTTATTTTAACAGGATTGAACATAATGCCCACAACATTTGAAACACTCAATAAGAAGAATATATAATTTATGCCTTGTATCTGTATCCTCAGGGCTTATAAGTTGCACATAGTACCGACTCATGGAGTAAAGGGTACAAAAGAATTGCAAGCACAAAAGGAATAGATGAACCAGAAATACTCATATCACTGCAAAGTGGCCTAGCATCTTAAGTTTCCAGATATTGACACTATTCATTGAACCTAGCCAATGGGCAAGATTTGATGGAAAGTTAGAAATCACTTTGGATCTGAGTCTTGACTGCATTTCTCACTTATGAATTGTAGACATAGCCAAAGGTGTGATAGGGCCAGATGCTTGCTTTGTACAGTGCCCAACTCATTGCCTCAACAAACTGGGAGTTTATAAATAGCAATTTTGATGTGGTGACACTGTGTAATGGAAAGTATACTTGGCATGGCATCAAAAACATAGGCTTGAACCTGGGCTTTGCCACCAACAGGCCTGTGACCAAAGTCTCCCTATACCTCATTTTCTCATCAGTAAAGCAGGACAAAGAATGGCTGTACCTCCCAGACTTTCTGTGAGTGTTAAGTAAGATAACGAAAGTACCTAACATCATGAATTGGTCATGATGTGTAACTGATCACGTGTCCTCTTAAATGGGTAGTGCACATGCTGTGCGGAGGAGCAGTTGGACTACATAAGTGACGGCTGTGAGAGTTAAGGTAATCTTAGGCCGCATACATGGAAATCCATGCACGGGATGTAACTGTTCTGCTCCACTCTGCACAGATCACACCTCAGGTCTTGTGTGTTGGTCGGAGCAGAGGAAACCGGAGCTGCTTGGTCTGGGATGGATGTCACACAGGACACATGACCACCTTCACACCTTTGAAATATTTGAAGGCCTTCTGTGTAACCCAAGACTAGTTCTGCCTGGCTCTTTTGGGCAGAATTTGGGATATTTGGGTCCAGTAGCAGCACTTTTTCACAGGCAGAGTTGATGATAGAAGGGATAGGCCCCAGCAAGTTCCCTGGCATGGGGGTGTGTGAGCAGAGCCTGGGCGGCCACAGGCCTCGGATGTTCTGAGGGAGATTTAAGCCTCAGACAGATGGTCTCTGAGGCACCCTGGGATTTTGATATTCAGCAACACCATAGATAGTCCCCAAAAGCAGAAGCAACTGCGTGTTTACTGGCAATGACACAAATACATAGAAGGAAAGAACTCTGGATTCATTATTCAGCCCATTGCGTAAGGCATTTGGGTCATTCCTATACTAATACAAAAGAAGTGGGGAATTGACATTTGTTATGGGTTGGATTGTGCTCCCCGGTGGAAACAGGCCAGTGCCTCAGAATACGCCCCCATTTGTTAGTAGGGTCTTAACAGAGGCAATCAAGTTAACATGAGGTCATGACAGCAGGTCCTAATCCACTATGAGTGTCCCTATAAAAAGGGGAAATTTGGACACAGAGTAAAACATGCACAAAGGGAAGATGATGTGAAGACACAGGGAGGATGCTACGTGCAGAGGAGGAGCGAAGTGAGGTATCTACAAACCAAAGAACACCCGAGGCTACCAGAAGCTAGGAGAGAGGTCTGAAACAGATCCTTCCCCAGCACCTTCAGCGGAGGCATGGCTCTGTCAACACATTGATTTCAAATTTCTAACCTCCAGAACTACGGGACAATAAAATTCTATTGCTCCAAGGCACCCAGTTTGTGGCACTTTGTTATGGCAGCCCTAAGAAACTAATATAACATAGTAATACATAAGCATTCTTGTGCTGGGTATTGTGGCAAAGAGAAAAAAATATATATATATAGTATATATGTGGAAAAAAAGAATAAATCAGCCCCTGTCATTGTGGAACTGGTAAACATTCTGAGGAAGGTAAGATAATTTCCAATAAGGTATAAACTTGACCATGATAAAGTGACAAAATATACAGACGCATAAGCTTATGCATGGTGAAAAATAAAACCAAAATGAGCAAACACATTAAACATTTTCCCCCAGAGGATATTTGAGGCTTCTTTAACCTTAAGTTGGCTTCTTGCTACAATTCTGCATTTCTCTTTGGAGGAAAGATCTGGCTGTAAGATGAGAGAAAGGAAGTCATAGCTGTTGATGTCAAAACTCTCTGGTAGGTGATGCAGTTGGTGGGAGAAGGAGGAGCTCTGGCTGCTTCTGTCCAGGGTCAGGGCAGAGGCAGGATGAGGGTTGAGTTTCTGCCTCACTTACTTTGTTTTCAAGTTCACGTGCCTTCTGGGCAGCACCAAAATAGCTCAGCTGAAGTTCAAGCTCCTTTCACACCTCCCACAGTCAGGGAAGGCGTTGGAGTGCTGGGCTGTGTGTGGCACAGAGTGTGGGGATAGGACGAGGGAGAGGAGTTGTTCTGGAAGAGGAAGAAAGAACTGTCTCTCTCCCCTCCTCCTGGTTGATCCCAGGTTTATTCTTCTCTTATGCATTATTATGCAATAATTCTTGAATCCTAGAGGTGAAAGATACCCTGGGAATCTAGGTGAACATTCTCATTTTGCAAGGAGAAGGCAATTAGAAGTGAGGATGGGGTTTTGATGACACTATGGGCAGAGATTCAGGATTCGGCCAGTTTTTCCAATCATCTTTCCTCCTGATAGTATAGAGGGAGAAATACTCAAGGAATAGTAGCCACATAGGACACAAAGTGTCACAAGATGGTTAGAGCCAGTGTGAGTCTTTTTTGTAAATGTGAACTGGAGAATGTGGTTTTGCCTCAAATTAGCCTCCAATAACCTCTTAAAGTATGAATCTAAACCTTAGGGTATTCCCACCCTCTGGCCAACTCTTTAAATACAGGAACCTCAGAAAGAGGGCAGTGGGGGTGGGGAGAGAGAGAGAGAGAGAGAGAGAGAGAGAGAGAGAGAGAGTATCTGACCTACCTAAAGGTGCCAGGTCTCTGCCTACAGGAAAATGTGCTCCACTCAACAGATTAGGCTCTCATCACCAATCACAACAGCTTTCCCTCCTTTTGGAGAGAAGCAAGGAGCATAGGTGAGCAAAGAGGAAGGCAAAGAGGTAGTTGTGGGAAGAGAGAGCCAAGGGTTCTCCTCCTTGCTGTGAGGATAAAAGAAGGAAAGTGAGTTGCCCATATCTGTCTTGTTGATTAGTTGCAGATCTGGGCCCAGTGCCCAAATGGTTTTGTTCCAATGGTGATCAATTCATAACAGTATAATTCAATCCAACAATTTCTTATTGAGCACCTACCCTGGGTAAGGCACTGTTTTAGAATCAGAAAATGAGTGGACAGTCTTTACCGTCAAGGAGCTTATGATTTGGTGTCAAAAACTAGGAGAAATGTAGCTCTAGTCATACGGGCAGCAAAGTCCTCAACCCTGGCTGCGCGTTAGAATCACCTGGAAAGCTTCAGTGAAATACTGACCCCACCACCAGAGATGCAGATTTAATTGGTTTGGGATGAGGTCCAGACATTGGTATTTTTATAATCTTCTCTTATCATTCTAATGGGCAGTCAGAGTTGAGAATTATTGTGCTAGGGGAGCAGAGAGGAGCAGAGAATTAAGGGTCGTGGAGGGAGGGAGGGAAGAGCAAGGAAAGTTTAAGGTTTTTTTTTCAATAGGCTTTAAAGAATTGTTTGGATTCCCACATGTGGAGCTTGTGATGAGGGAGCCTTCCATAGGTGAAAAGAACAATGTGAGCAGAACACGGAGGTGAGAAATAATGGGGCATGACCAGAGAATAGCTGGCTTGGTTTGTGTGGTTCCCAGAGCCCTTAGGGAGTAATAAGAAACAGGCAGGAAAAGTGGGGTGGACACTGCTTTGTCCAAGGGCACACAGCAAGCACTAGCAGAGCCAGAAGCAGGATGCAAGTCTCCTGACTCCTGGGTCTCACCAGGAATCAGGGGCAAGGATCAGAACAGCAGTTCTGGGACAACATGAGGAAGCCAATTCAGAGACTCTTCTCCATCTGGTCAAATCCCAGTGACCCAGGGCAGAAATAGGCTGAGAGCCCGAGAAAACTTGCTAGTTCTATTAGCTTGGAGAGAATGAAACTTTCCGATTCATTTGTGAATACAGTGAATAGGGAATTGTTTGCCCATTAAGATGGTAGTAAACCACCATCTTAAATAAAATGGAGACCAGATGTTAGTTAGTTTTTTCCAGGTCACATAGGTAGGAATTTTGCCTGATTTCAAAGTCAGGGCTTTTCCCACTTATTTTAATTCTCCCTTGCCTTATACCCCCATTCTGGGTGTGTACTATACTCCTCCACACAGCTTGTGCACAGCTCTGTATTTTACAACTATCTTGTTTTATACTTGCATAATTATGACTGTTTACCTTATTAGACTGTGAGTTCCTTGAAGGTAGGGCCATATCTAATTTAAATAAGATCAAAATTATATGGGGCTCTGAGATACATTTTATAACTATTGATTTATTTAGCAGGCACTTAAAAGATGACTACTCTGCACCAGATACTTGAAACAGAGTAGTAAAAAGATTTATTCCCTGTCCTCAAGGAGTTCACAGTCTGCTGCAAAATCTCTCATGGAAGAGTGCTCACTGAGCCTGTGTCCTCTCTCATCTTGTTCTGTTAACTTGATTAATCCTCACCTAGTCAGTTCAGTTCAAGCCATAATCCAAATATCTAATCTCTCCCCTGGCCTCAGAGATGAATTGAGTTCTACGGTGTTGATAGGATTCATCTGGATTAGCCCCTGGAAATGTGATTTGTAAGTAGAACAGAAACTAATCAACCATGGTATAGAGCAATTTTTGATGCAGGCAGATGGGTTTTAAACAGTAGGCATAGGGCCAGGCAGCTGGGCTGTAGATGAACAAGAATGTCAGTCCTAATATTGTCAATGGCCACTAAGCACATGGTTTCTACATCTCAGGGTCCAGATCAGTAAGGCCACGTGATATTAAAGTGAGTCCTACCATTTAAGGCACATGGCTATTCAGCTTAGTTAGGAACAAACACCAGTCGAATAAACTTTAGGTTAAACTGACTGGTGCAATCTTACATTTGGTCCCCAAACCATGGTCAACTTCTAAACCTGGAGAAGCCATTGCTGTGTGTTTCTGTCCTTGGTGCTGAAACAAAGCCCATAGTGTTGAGGTCCTTGCCGTTGAGGTGCCTGTTGTCCCTGAGACATTGTGGTGGTGGGGACAATGGTGGGACATAGCTCTCCACCCCACATTCATGGGGTAGGGGATGGTGGTGATCAATACTAAAATGTCCCAGATGTGTGCCTGGTTGACATGGATGTCTGAGATCGACTTGGGAAGTCAGCCTCAGCTCTCTTTATGCCCCTGACATAGCATGCATGTTTCTCAAGAATGGTTCTTATCACATGGTATTAAAACTGTAAATACCAGGCTTGACTTCAAAGCTATACTCTTTTCTCTCTTCTTTGGACCTTGAAGCTGTTATGCTGTTTCAACTGTGATTTACATGTAAAGGAATCAGGTTGACATGTTTATGGGTCTTTCCTAACATATAATAAATCATATTAGGATTTATTCATCTTGTCACAATACCTAGTACAATACTGGCACATGCTGGATACTCAATAAATTCTTTGAAAATGAAAATAAACAGTTAATAATTGACTATCTATGGAAAAGATCTGGAGAAAAGACCAATGACTGGGGAGGATTTTGTTTTCCTGTATACTGTCTTCTCTCAATATGAAATGGCATGGTTTTACCATTGTAAATAATATCAAAGCTTTACCAACTACTCAGCAACTCACTACCCTATTGTCAGATTGAGGGTGGTGGGTGGGGTGAAAAACCAAAGCCCAGGAAAGTTAGACAATGGGTCTGAGATAATAATGTTAATATTTCACATTTGCATTTTTAAATAATCTTCTGAAGTGTCATCATATACAACCCCATTTGATCACCACAACATGCATATGAAGTGGACAGACCAAGCAGTAGAATCTCAAATATATGATAAAACTGAGGTTGAGAGACATTAAATGTCTTGGTCAATGAAACAAGGTAAGTTATAGCTAGTATTGAAAAAAAATCAAGGTCTCTTGATCTCCAACCCAGAGTTTCATCTATTGCTCAATAGAGACCAAGGCAAAATTAAGACAAAAGCCTCAGAATCTTAGCTGCTCTGTCCAGCAGCACTCATAGGGTCTATGGGCATGTGGAGACCTTTTTGGGGAGGTTTCCTGATAGGAACAATTTCCTCCAAGTTATAGAGTTGCTCTTCCTTTCATGGACGATAACAAAAACAGTAAAATTATCTGTGTGTGCCTTTATTCTATTTGGCAGGCTTAATTTATTCTAAAGAAGTCTTGTCCCCTACTTTAAAGCCAGGCCATTCATTTTATAATTTGTTTTTAAAGTCTTAGTTATTTGCCTTGGTCATTCTTAAATTTAGACCAATTGCTGTGGACTACTCTTTCAACACTGGCCAAAAAATAAACCCAACATTCATTTATGCATTCAATATTTAATGACTTTTTTTCATGTTAGGTGTGTTTGATTTCTTGTAGGAAAGCTTTGAGCGGATCCAAAAATGATGAAGTCCTAAAGAGCCTACAGTATTGTTGGGAGACATGCTATAAAGCTGTGAAATGTTGAGTCATAATAAGAACAGTTTAAGACAAGAGTACAAGATCTATCACAAGGTAGCACTTGATTGATTGCCAAATAAGTGCTGCAGACAAGGATGCCATGGTTTTGAGATATTATATATTGATTTTAGGAGATTGAATTGGACTGGGTTTAGCTCAGGGGGTAAATTGGTATAGGGAAGGCACTAACGAAAATTTCCACCAAAATACAACGAGGGCACTCCCCTTGACAGCCAAACTTTGAGGAAAAAAGGAAGAGAGGGAAAGATGCTAGTTTATCCTAATCCCCAGGAAGTAAGAGGAAAAATTGTATGGTTATGAGACTGAAGTAAACAATAGTTGTAGTCTCTCAAACATTAAGTAGGAAAAAATCAGAGGCACAGACATTTATTTATTTAAAAAATCTTTACTGAGCCTATTTTGTTCTCTTCTCCAGGGTCAGGAATACAATGGTGACCCTGAGAGCCACGGCTCCTGCTCGCGTGGCTCTTATAGACAGGCAGTGCAGATGCATAAGGTGCTATGGAAGCACAAAGACAACAAGCTCAACCGCCTTGAGGGTTAGTAAGAGCTTTCTAGAGGAAGTGACATTTTAGTTGAGACCTACAGTTTAGGCAGGAAATAGCCAATTAAGGGAGCTTGGGAGTGTTGGAAAGATTATTCCAAGCAGAGAAGACAGCATGTATAATGGCCCGAAAGTGAAAGAGCACTTGGTCTGTTTTGCAAAAGAGACACTTAGTTAGAAGTGTAGAGCCTTGTGTTTGAAGCAAGAAGTCGTAAGAGTTGAGGCTCGAGAAATAAGTGTGGGCCAGATTATGCAAGGCCTTGGGCTTTGGACATAAAAGCAGGGCCTGGAGAAGAGAAGAGAAGAGAAGAGTAAATATATTCTTGAAGGGTTTTATTGGAAAAATGGCATGAGATTTGAACACAGGAAAGGTCTCTCTGGGTGCTGTTGGTGGAGTAGATAGGAAGGGGCAGACAGTGTAATTCGGAGGCTGTGACAGTCATTCGGGTAAGAGGTGATGGGGCTGAATTAGGGCAGTAGCCATGGGAATGGAGAGAAGAAGGTGGGTTTGACAGATGTTTAGAAGTCAGACTCTGTAAGACTGGTGATGGTTGGATGTGGAGGATAACAGCGCTGGAAGAGTGGAGGATGCTTCCAGGTTTCTGGCTCTCACTGTATTGCGATTAAATTCCGCCTGTCACTGATTCATCAAATGATTTAATCTGGGCATGGACTGTCTAAGTGGTTTATTTGGCTGAGTGATCTATAGACAAATGCCCTCCTTTCCACCCAATCCCCATCACAGCCTTCATCTTTGTATGTTATGTCTCATTTCCCTAAATCCCAGGGAAACTCAGATTGAGGGTGAAAGGTGGTGGAGGGGAGGAAGAATGACTAGAAGATTTAAGAAGGTCATTTTATTCAATGTGCTTTTTTGTTTCCAAAGGACACCGCCCCCACGTCTGAGCAACAGGATGAATTCCCTTTTCTAGTTTGCCTGCGGCCCACAGAGACAAAACAGTGCTACTTGGAGAAATAAATAATTCTCTGCTTTGTGGCTGGCAAGGAGGACCAGCCATTACTCAACAGCTGAAAATCATTATCTTCTCCCTTTCTAAGTGCCTCCAGGTTCCTTTTCCTAGCAGATTGGAAGGGGGAGCTGAAGGAAGGCCAGAACTGGCTGTGGGCAGAGGAACCCCACCCCCTATTACCTACTTAGCTGAAAATCTGTCAGAGGTAAAACAAACATCATAGCAGCACTGTCGTCTTCTAGTTGAGATGTGTAGGTGAGAGGGGACCCTGGGGAGGCCAGAGAGAGGTGTCTGACAGATGGCTCAGCTTCCAGTGGACAGGGAGGACACCTGGACCACAGCACAGGAGCCAGGAAAATTATGTAGGTAATTAGGCAGTGTCCAGCTCAGGCTCCTGGTAGGGAAGGGCAGGAGGGAAGCTTTGGGAGGCATCTTTTTAGATAGAAGCTTCAACCTGCTCTAATTATTTTAGAAAAAGCTGGATGGTTTCTCTAACTATTCCCTTTTTTGCATTAGAAACCAGAAGGATGTAGCTATAAGTCTGCAGTAGAAATGGCAATGCTGCTGGAGACATCAATTTTGTGTGTCTCCGTTCCAAGAGAGCTTTCCCCACATGCTGGGGTGAGGTGTGACAGAAGTGTGACAGAGGCCCTTGTTTCCACCAGCTTTTCAAAACATTCCTGAGAAGTTTGATCTTGCTTGGCAGGAGCTTCTTGCCGGCTGTGCTGGTAAAATAACAAGGACTCCCCATTTGTGAGCTGTTTTTCATCTTGGTGGCACTTTTCAAAGCACTGCATCATTAGCCAGGCTGGAAATGGTTTTCAAAGATTCTTTTGCTCAAGCAGGCAGTGCAGGGTCAGAGAGGCTGCTGCAGGCGGCCACAGGCCAGTGCCAGGGGGCTTGGTGTCCTCTGGGAAGGCTCAGAACAATCCTCCTTGTGGCCCCACTGTTTCCAGAATAGGCAAGGGGTGGAGCAGAGGCCCTCAGTGTTTCCTGGGTTACTTAGTAGTGTGTCCCAAGAATGATGGGGGAAGAAGGGCATGTCACAGCAAAGGGGATTGGAGGAATAAAAGCAAAGATCATTCTTTCTTCCACTTTTGTGGCATGGTGTGGGCTGGGAAACTTTATGAAGTTTAATCTGTGACCCCAACTTTACCTTTTGTCTCACATCAGAAACCGTCAACCACTGAGCCCAGATCTGTGTGAGGGGAAACCCATAATGTGGATAAAGCGAGTCCATATGCTCTGATTATAGAGATTTCCGAACCCAAGTGCCAATATTCTCAAGCTTTAGTTTATATCCCAATCATCTGTTTTTTAAAAAAGTGGATTTTCAGAGTTGGCTTCAGAGTCTCTGAATCTGATTCTCCAGATGTGTTCCAGGTTGGGAACAGATCATCTGCATTTTTAACAAGCCCTCTGAGGGCACAAACTGCACACAGACATTAGAACCATTGTATTTGAGCTGCTGCATTCGTTCTTGAGAATCGTGGGCTCTTCAGGCATAAGAGGGCAGGGCCTCTGATTGAGTGTGGGTGTGCACCACCACAGAGGTGGTTGAGAACTCCAGCTGAGGAAAGCTGGAGCCTCCTGTCTGAAACAAAGGCCACCTCAGGCGAGGCAGCCAGGTCACTGCTGGGATGCAGAGGGAGCTGTCAGGCCATCTCAGACAGCTGGGAGCGCAGGCTCTGATTCTGAAATGTCAGGGCTGCTCAGGAAGCCTCTCTGCTCCCAAAGAAGGAGATTATAATTGCAGTGAAAATTCTGGAGAAGCAGACGACTTGTAGAACACATTGGGAATTTTAATCACTCTCTCAGAATGGCTCTGATTAACATTGTCTCTAGTCCTTCCTAGGTGTGTCCTAAGCCTCCCTCGCTCTAGCTAATGGGTAACTAGTGCTCTGGCTGGGGAGAGAGGGAAGGCTGCTCAGATCAAGGGAGAGAATGCGTGTGAAGACACTGCAAAAACTGTAAAGACCACAAACGGAAGGGCTAGCTTCTAGCCCCACACGGTTCCTACTCCTGTCACCCAGGACCACTCAGAGGCCTGAGGGCACTTTGTCACTTAAAGCCATTGCTCATGCTGTCTTCCTGCCGCTGCCCAGGATGCCCTCTGTGCTTTCTCTGCCTATGAATCCCACTCATTTCTCAAGGCTGAGCCCAAGTGAAAGCGTTCTAGAGTCATCCCGTTCTCCCTGGCAGAATTAAGCACTCTGTGCCCACCACCATTAAGGCCCCTTGAGAAGGCACCCTAGTCTCTGGCATGTAGTAGCTGCTTTGATGAATATTCTTTCCTTCATGTCACCGTCTCTTTATTTGGATGTATGTTCCCCCTTCAGCATGGGCTTATTCTTCCTGGTATTCTCAAGGACCACACAAAGCCTGACTAGTAGGTGCTCAATAAATGTTTGTTGAATGCAAACAATAAATATCAATTAGAGAAGGCAACCTGGAAGATGTAAGGTGGAAAGAAACAGCTTGCCTTGTTATCCAGAGCCCTCTTAGAATGCCAGATTGATCTAAAATTTAATCTAAGAACTGTATGGAAGGAGTAGTTCTAATTTCAATGCGTAAGCCACTAAGAAAGCCCTGGTGGACATACCTAGATTCTGATGCTATACGGTCTTGGTTGTAAATGGTGGGCTTTATGTTGTATTCATTTACAGTCCAGAGGGATTTACCAAGTGGCCTCGTTATGCCTCAGGTTTTACATCTGCAATTTAGGATGGGGCAAATCATGACTGTCATGAGTAATCCTGCCTTCTTTCCTTCTCTGATACATCTTTAAAAGAAGATAGATGTCCCTGGGAGTGGGTGTGTATGAGAAAAACAGAGCCATTTGTCACATGTAACTACAAGCTCTAAGGGCAGGGCTTGAGAAGAGAAAAGGAGTGGAAGAGAGCATCAAAATTGCTTTCTTAAATTTCTCGTCTTACTCTGACTCCACACTAACTTATCTTAACCTGAAAATAAGGAGGAAACAACATTCATTGCACTGCTAGCGTGTTACCAGGGCCTTCTTTTTAAAGTGGGATCCTTGGACCACCTAGGAACTTCTTAACAATGCAGAATTTCAGGCCCTACCCCACATCTACTGAATCAGAATCTGACTTTTAATAGGATGACTTTTAACAGGTGATTCACATGCATATTAAAGTTGGAGAAGCACAGGCACAGAGTAGGCTCAAAAACGTTTGTGAAAGTGAAAAGAGAAGCGGGGAAGAATAGAGGCAGGGGGTGTTAAAAAGATGTTCTGCCCAGCAAGATACAGTGAAACGGAATGCATTTCTCAGTACAGGAACTAGAAAACTGCTGTGGTGGGGTGGTGGGAGAAAAGGAGGAAGAGCTTTTATTTGGCTGCAAACTTACCCAGGGAGCTGACAGAGAGGAGGAAAACATCAATGTTTAAGCTCAGACCAAAGCAGTGCCCCCACCCAGGATAGTGAGAGAGCAGCCTTACAGAGTGTGGAGGCCCGGAGGCAGCACCCCCAGCCCTGCGCTGCCAGATCTGCCATGGTGCCTGCCCAGAACTGCCCCATCATTCACCAGACCTTGCCCCAGGGCTGGGGTGTCAGCACTGCAGTTCTGTTTGACAATTAATCCTCTTATTTTCATTTAATTGGAGTCTTAAACTGAATCCCTCCAACCAAGGATAGAGACTTGGCTTGGAAGTTCTCTGTGGGATATGCAGCATACTCTGTGTGTGTGTGTGTGTGTGTGAGAGTGTGCATGCATGTAGTTTTTAGTTGAGATATAATTTATGCATAATAAAATGCACAGATCTTAAGTGCTCAGTTTGATGAATTTTAACAATTGTATATATACACCTATGTATATGACAAACAGAATACATATTTTCATTATTCCAGAGAGTTTTTATGTGCCCCTTTCCAATTTCCCTGTCTCCCTGCCCACCCAGAGGCAAACGGTCTCTGATTTTTATTCACATAGGTTAATTGTGCCTGTTCTTGGACTTCATAAATGGAATTGTACAGTATAATCATGAAGTATGTCCTTATTGCCTTTTTCACTCAACATAATCTTATTGAAATCCATCCATACTGTTGCGTGTACGAGTAGTACATTCCTTTTTATTGCTAAGTAGTAGTCCATTGTATGACGATAATACAGTTAGTTTATCCATTCTTCTGTCAGTGGATATTATGGTTGCTTTCAGTTTCTGGCTCTTATGAATAAGGCCTCTCTGAACATTCTTATAAAAGTCATTTATGGACCTTTTTTTTGCTTTTTATTTCTTGGCGATAAATACCTAAGAGTGTACTTTCTGGGTCATAGGATAGATATATGCTTAAATAAGGATAACAAAGTGTTACCTAAAGTGGTGGTAACATTTTATTAATAGCTTCTCTCATCAGAAATGTATGAGAGTTCTAATCAGTCTATGTCTTCACCTTAACAGTTGATATCAATCTTCTTGAATTTTAGCCATTCTAGTAGGTACAAAATAGCCTCATTGTGATTTTAATTTATATATTTGTGATGACTCATAATGTTGAGCCCTTTTCACATGCTTATTGTCCATTTATACATTTCTTTTTGTGAAATGTCTGTTCAAACTTGTTGCCTTTAAAAAATTGTGTTATATTTTATTGTTGATTTGTTGGAATTCTCTATACATAATTTGGATATAAGTCTTTGTCAGATATACGTATTGAAAATATTTTTTCCCAGTCTCTGGATTCCCTGTTCATTTTCTTAATAGTGATTTTTGATGAGCAGAAAATTTTAATATTTATGAAGTGCAATGATTTTTTAATATTTATGAAGTACAATCTATCTTTTTTTCTTATTAGCTAGTGCTTTTTGTGTCCATAGAAATCTTGCCTTCCTCAAGATCACAAAAGTATTTTTTACTGTTTTTTTCCTTGACGTTTTATGGGTCCAGCTTTAACATTTTGGTCTATGATCCATCCCAAATTAGTTTTTGTGTAAGGTGTGAAACAGAGGTTGAGCTTTGTTTTATTCCTTATAGATATCATTGTTCTAGTACCATCTGTTGAAATGAATTTTCTTTCCCATAAATCAACCTTGGGCTTTGGTCAAAAGCCAGTTAACTTTGTGCGTGGGGAACTATTTTTGGATTCTGTTCTATTTCATTGGTTTGATTTGTCTATCCTTATTCCAGTACCACACAATTTGATTACTGTATTTTTATTGTAACTCTTGGAATTAAATAGTATATATCTTCCAACTTTCTTCAACTTTTTAAAGATGATTTTAACTATTCTAGATCCTTTATATTTACATAAAAATCTTAGAATCAGCTTGTCATATTTTCTTTTAAAAAGCTTTTGGCATTTTGAAGGGTTTTTCATTGACTTATAGGTTAATTTGGAAGAATGGCTATCTTAACAATATTAAATCATGTAATGCATGTACATGGTATGTATCTCCATGTCTATATCTTTATTTAAGTTTTCTTTAATTTCTCTTGGCAATGTTTTGTAGTTGTAATTTCACACCTTTCACTAGACTTCTGATAGTCAATATTTTTGATACTGTTGTGAATAGCATTTTTAAATTTTGTTTTTCCTTTGTGGCTACTATATAGAAATTCAATTGATTTTTCTATATTGAACTTGATTTATATTTGGATGCTGAACCAACTCTGCCTTCCTGGGACAAACTCACTTAGGTTGTATTATCTTTTTGTAAATATCTGGATATTATTTTCCAATACTTTGCTAATGATAATTGTGTCTATGCTCACAAGGGTCTAATGGTCTGAAAATTTATTTCCTTGTAATGTCTTTGTCAGGTTTTGATATCAAGATTGTTCTGGCCTCCTAAAATGAGTTTGGACGTATTCCTAACTGCTATATTTTCTGAGTTTGTACAATATTAGTGTTATTTCTTCCCTAAATATTTGATTGAATTTATCGTTGAACTATCTGGGACTAGAATTTCCTTTGCAGGAAGATTTTTGAATATGATTTAATTTCTTCTTTTTATCACATAGATTTATGGCTATTTCGATTTTCTATGTCTTGCATCAGTTTTGGTAATTTGGTATCTTTCAAGGAATTTGTCCCTTTAATCTAAATTGACAATATATTGGTATGAAGTTGTTCATAATATTGCATTGTTTCCCTTTTAACGTTTGTAATATCTACAGTGATGTCCCCTTCTTCATTTCTGATTTTGGGGATTTATATTTTCTCTTTTTATTCTGATCAGTGTTTGAATTACTATTGCTGCATAACAAATTATCCCTAATATTAGCAGCTTAAAATCACCAGTTTAACTTACTCATGATTTTGTGGGTCTGGAATTTGAGAAGAGCTCATCTGAACAGTTCTTGCTTGGAGACCTTAATGTAGTCGAATTCAGTCGGCAGTTGGGGCTCCAGTTGTGTGAGACTCAACTAGGCTGGATGCCCAAGATGGCTTCCACACACGGCTGGCAGCTGGTGAGGCTGTTGATGGAGTGGTTACATGTGGCCTCTCCAGCATAGCAGCTGTCTTCCTACACAGCAAGCATCTCAAGAGAACCAGGTGGAAGCTGTTTGGCTTTTTCTGACATAGCTTGGAAGTAAAGCAATGCCATGTCCACCAGATTCTCTTGGTTACAAGCAAGTCACCAAGGCCAGCCCAAATTAAGGGGAAGAAACATAGACTCCACTTCTTGATGGAAAGGTGAACAGCATTTTTAATGTTATTGATAAAAATAATTTATCCATTATTTGATTGAATCAAAAAATTTCAATCACATTTTATAATTGTCACAGTCAGTCTAGTGAGGCTTACCAATTTTATTAATCTTTTCTAATAATCAATATTTGCTTGATTTTATCTGTTGTTTGTCCATTTTTTATTTAATTAATTTATGTTCTTATTTTTATTATTTATTTTCTTCTACTTACTTTGGATTTAATTTGCTGTTCTTTTTCCAGCTCTAAGTATGCTTAGATCATTGATGTTATGCCTTTTTTCTTTTTCTAATAAAGACAGTTAAAACTACACATTTCTCAAGTATTATAAATTTGTACTTTGTTATCTGTCTGTTACACAGCATTTACCCTAAGGCCATACGGAGAGCCAGTTTCGGGGTCCCAGCTAGCATGGGAGTTAGGACTGATTGCACTGTTCCCTTTTCTAGAGTGTCCTGGTTAGGAGCATAGACCTGCAGCCAGACTGTCTGGGTTTAATCCTACCTTGGCACTTACCAGCTGTGTGATCTTGGCAAATTACTTGGCTTCTCTGTGCTTCTGTTTCCTCTGAAATATTAATAATAGGTAAACAGATTATTGACAGGCTGAAATCAAATCTAAGTGAAATCATGTGTAAAGTGGGGATGGTAATGATGATACCTATCGTAAGGTTTTTACAAGGGTTAAATGAGTTAAGATTTGTAAAGTGCTCAGAATAGAATTAAAAAATATATTTATCAGTAGTCTTGCTATATTAAAATAGAAAGGCAAATGGAAGGCTCATTCAGTCATTCAAGTGATTATATATTGCATGAGTCAGGCAACTGTGCTGGACATTGGTCTTACCATCTAAAGTCACTCTAAAGCTCTGCCATCATTTGCTTTCAAAACTTTAGAATAATAGCACCTAGTATGTTCTATAAAATTTAGTTACCATTTTTGTTCCTGCAACTATGTATTGAATACTTACTAAGTCTCCAATACCAGGCTAAGTTCATTGCATATAGAGTATTACTTAAACCCCACAACATATCTTCAAAGACGCCAACTTTGATGGAATCTAAAAGTGAATTAGCCATCACTGTCCCTGCCTGTGGGTCTCCTTAAAACAAGGATTGCTCTCTCAACCCCCACTCTAGCTTCTTGTCAAGACTAACTGGGTCACTCTCCCAATCGGTGCCTCTGGAAATATTGGACATCCTCATCTTTCAGCTGTCTAGAATTGATGGACAAGGTGGTTTCAAGACAAGGCAGGTAACAGCATACAGGTTAGAAGCAGGGGCTTTGCAATCAGACAGACCTGAGTTGGAGTCCTGACACTACCCTTTACTAGCTATGTGACCTTGAGCACGTTCTTTAACATTTAGTCAGACATCCCTTTGTTCATTCCACAAATATTTATGAGCTTTTGTGTTATTCCAGGCTCTGTTCTAGGTTCTGGGGAGACAGAAGGTAACAAAAGAGACAGCAGTCTCTGACCACATGTGTCTTACATCCTGGTGGCTTTATGACTTCTTTATAAGATTGTGGTGAGCTCAATTGGGATGGTGTAGGTAAAGTGCTTAGCATAGTGCCCCTGGAACATATTTAAACACGGAAATGCGAACACTCTCCTAAATTTGGTATTTTTCAGACATCTCTTGACTGATATAATAGTGTAGGAGAGGTGCCTGCCAGAATAGCAGTGATTTCTATAATATCTGGTGTGAGGATTGCTCTTCTTTGGTCTCTTTTTCAAAGATAGCTTCCTGACCAAAAGAGGAAAACACAGCTAAGATCATTTACCACAGCAATTTAAAAATATTTATGATAGTTTGTATAATAAATTGAGGGAAAATTTCATTTGCATTTTGACCAAGGAGCCAGCATTATTGGTCATTTAATTGTCTACCTTTAATTATTTATCTCAGTTCTTCAGATAGATATTCCTGACAAGACTGAAGGTCAGCATTTCCCCTTTAAGCTTATTCTGAACCTGAATATTATTGCCCTAAGTCTGACTGTACCCATAAGAGCAATAGAGGGATTAAATGGATAAAGAAGATTAGTATGAAATGAACCTTTCTACAATTCAAAACAGAAACTACCTATATCTGTAAATTCATACTTTGCCTTCCCTGCTTTTATAGTGTATAGACATTGCCTTTGTCCTATAAAAGATCAGCCCCTCAGATCTGATTCCATTTCTTTTCTCTGCATTGTGGCCATTTTCTTGGTCATTTTTTTCTCCCTACTGGACTATAAGCTTCTTAGGGGTGGGGACCATGTTTTACATCTTTATATCTTTTGTTCATATCATGATGTCTGGCACATAGTTGCTTTTCAATGTGTGTTTATTGAATTGGCTTGAAATGGCATTGATTCCTCTCAAATCATAGATTAACAGCTTATTGACAGGCTAAAATCAAATCTGTCTAACTCTGTTATCTCTTGGTTTTATGAAGATTTCTAAAAACATCAAAATAATGATGGCATATTCACTTAAAAACACTTTGAATGAAATTCAGCTAAAGCCATTCAGTGACTTATGTTTAAACATTTTCACAAAAATGTCATCTCAAAACAATAAATTTATCATTGATTCCAGTGAAGAAACATTACTAAAATCAGAAATAGTACCTACCTAATAATGTATACAATTCCAATATTAAATGGTTTAAAACACTCTTATATTACTTACCACCTCTTTTTTAGCTTATTTATTTAAGCCACTTGGCATGTTAGATAATCTGGTTGCACATTGTCTGGTTATAACAGGAAGACGGACACTCTATCCTGTTTGAGGACATGTTTTATACAACTTTTTATTGGGTGTGAATATATAAAGAGACTTTAAAAGCTGTTGAAAGTTTTGGTTAATTATTTTAGGAAAACTAGTGAAGGGAGAGTTAATAAGAAAGGAAAAGTCAAAATTTAATCTGAAAAACTTGGAAGCAGGAGTATGGGGTAAGGAATTGAGGGATAAGAGTCACTCAACCAGTGTTTATGGTGCTGGCCACCATTTGGGTCTGTAGATACAGAGAGCCCTGCTCTTGTGAAGAGGACATTTAAGTCAGGAGAACATCTATAAAGACAGGTTCTAATAATGTTGAACCTCAAAAGGAAGGGATTTGCCTCCATTTTTAGCTTCCTGGAGCTTCTTGGTCCTTTTGAAATGTGAATGGTCCCATTCCACCTATGAGCTCCACACATTCAGGAAATTAGGAAGGAAAAATGTGGTCTAGCACAAAGCAGGTGCTGTTATAACCTTCCCTGGGCGTGGAGCACCTATTTGTCTTATGTTTATGTAAACAAGAAAGGCTACTCAAGTAACTCTTCCCTGAACAGAAAAATAAGTCCCAAAGTGACTCTGTGTGTCTATGCTAGAATTAACTGGCACCGTCCCTAATAAAATAAATAATAATAATGTATAAAATAAAATGCATATTTTCTGTTTCCCCACACATCTCCATAACACATCTGTCTCAAAAATATCACAGTGAAAATTTAAAGAGATACTATGAGTTGCCCAGCATGGTGCCTGGTATGAGGTTAGTATCTCTCTCTCTCACACACACACACACACACACACACATTTTCTTCCTCAGCCACTGTGAGAAGTACACTGGCCCAGCCTCTGAGAGAGAATATAAATCAGGATTCTAATCATTCAGCACAGGCAGCGGGCCCCACCTCCTGCACATCTGGTATGTAAAGCATGTGAATCCCTCTTTAATCAACAACTCAGAATAATGGCATTTCCAACCCTCATCAGAGAATTCAACCAGGAATTGATTGCAGCGCAGCTCTTGCCAAATGCTTGCTGGGACAGTTGATATTTGAGAGAAGCTGCTTAATGAATATGTTAGCTGCATGCATTTTTCTTCTAAGCTTTTTCTTTGAATTAAGAAATCATTAGAAAACTTACCTGGACTATATTATTGCAATTCTGTATAAAATCCTTTGTTGAATTAAAATGTGTTGTGCCTTTATTCACTTTTTAGAAAATGTGTATTAAAAACATCTGCCTAGCGTGCGACCTGGCCCATAGAAGGGTCTTAATAAATGTTTGAATAACGAAGGAATGAAGCTGTTGGAATGGATTTGTGGTGGTCCCCTCCCCCCTCAATATAGCTATAAGTGAAAATGACATCAATTCAAATTTCCTTTTTATTTCTTCTGTCTCTAGGGAACTGCTCTTCATCCTTCACATATTAGCTGGATGTCACCTTCTTTCTGGTCCACCTCTTCAACACCCTCCCCACAACACACACACACACACACTTTACTCTCTTTCCCAGGCAGGGTGCTAAGCTCTTCCCACCATGCTCCCACCTCTGTTACTGCACCTATCACATGCTTTTATACTTGTTTCCACTTTTGTCTTCTTGCTGGACTGTGTGCCACCTGAGGACATAAGTGTGTCTTTTTCATCTTTGTAACTGCAGTGTATGGTACAGGGGCTGGACCATAGATTTATAAATGTTTGAATGTCAAAAGAATGAATAAAACAATTGAGTGTCCCTTATATAAGCAACAACTGAACATTTCTTCCTTGAATTCAGTAACAGAAAAATGTGATATTTTCAATATATTTTTATTGAGTTCTCACTTAATGCAAAACACTTTTCTGATATTATGAGATCTTTGTGGTCCCTACCACTCAGGAGTTCTCTTTCAGATGAGGGAGGTAGAGATAGCTATAAACATATTCAAGATAATCTGGATTCAATGTTCTAATAGCAGTACAGAGAAGGGACTCAGGGGAATGTGGAAGATGGAAAAGATTAACTCCAACATGGACATAAAGGGGGCTTGTTGCTGGAGGTTGACTTTGAATGAGTAAAATTTTAACAGACAGGTATGGGGATGGGATGCAGATGCCAGGTAGAGAGAAGAGCTGTCTTCCTTTACTTGTCTTTGAATTCATCCATCTATCTATCCATTCATTCCACAGACTTTAATGAAGGACTCTGAAGACTCTGAGTGTATGGATTGTATTTTCATCTTTGTATCCACAAATGCCTAGTATGGCCCTGGCATATGGTAACTTTTCAATAGATACTTGTTGGAAAATAAAACTTATGAGTATAGGGGTAAATGAAACTGGAAAATTTGTTGCAACCATAGTTCTGTTTGCTGTGGGTGGCCATTGAAGGCTCTTGAGTTGGGAAGAGATGCAATCAGATCTGGTTATATGTGAAGGACATATTGTAGGAGAAAGAAACTAGAGACTGAGAGAGCAGCTAGATCATACTCGAAAGGCACAGGTGAGAGTCAATAAGGATGTGAATTAAGCAGTAGAAGTGGAAGGGGCAAGGAAAAGGATGAGGATCTTCTGGTTTAACTTGACATTTCTGCTTACTTCTCTTTCAAAATCACCCTGAAGCAATAAGAAGAACTAGAATAAAACATACACTTGATCACTGGTGAAATTAGGAAAACATATATAACCCCAAACTACAACATACAAGGATGAAAACTATACAGGATGTTGGGAATTGATTTAGCAGAGCAGAGAAAGCTTGAAAAGATGAAATTAAGTGTCTGTGGATGGGTAGATCAGTGAGAAGCAATCCTGCTCATTCTGAAGTACCCTGGAGAGACCAAGAAACTAGAGATACTAGGTGCTGTGGAAAGTTGTCTTAGTCAGTTTGGGCTGCTATAATGAAGTACCATAGATGGTACATCATTACCATCTAGGTGGCATATAAACAACAGACATTTATTTCTCACAGTTCTAGAGGCTGGAAATCTGAGATCAGGGTGTCAGCATGGTTGGGTAAACCATGGTGAGGGCCCTTTTCCAGGTTGCAGACCACCCACTTCTGTGTCCACACATGGTGGGAAGACAGTGAGAGAGCTGGGGTCCCTTTTATAAGGGCACTAGTCCCATTCATGAGGGCTAGTCACCTAGCCTCATGACCTAGTCACCTCCCAAAGGTCCCACCTCCTAATACCATAATATTGAGGGTTAGAATTTCAACATATGAATTTTTGGGAGACACACATAAATGCTCAGCCATAACAAAGGTGCAAGTGTGGTATAGTTGAAAACAGGAGAATTGGTTGAAAGTCTGTAGAAGAATCCGTTAAACCTCCAGGACTTCACCCCGCACATCCAGGCAACTCTCCCTCCCCCACTTTTGCAGGACAAGGGAGATTTATTCTCTGAAGCAATTGAACTAGAGGACCTCTGAATTCGGAGACACCAGGCATGGCAGAAAGCTTGAGTGAGGTGGCCAACTGAAAAGAGAGGGATTACATGAAAGGCTACATCCTGAGTGATGAGGCACTTAGCCCCCTTTTCCTACCCCCTAGAACACCAGCTGCTACATGTAAACCTCAGTGGAATGATGGTGCATCCTTCTCTGGGAATCTCAATGGCTGGGGGAGAGGGGAACACAGACACACGCATACACACACACATATATTTCCCCAAGGAAAACATCTATAGGTTAGATCCCAGCAGTTATCAAGCCTCATGCAGTCACAGAGGGCTTTCAATCAGTCTTTCAGTGTCTCACTCTTAAAAATGAATGCAAAGCAAGGGGTCTAGACTTTTGAGAAAGGCCTATCACATAAAAAGCAGAGAGAAAGGGAAAGAACTCCAAGAAAACAAAGCAGAAGAAAACTTACTTTAAAGAAAACAAAAATCAATATCCCCAGAGAGACAAGGATGTTATAAAAAAGGAATTATAAGAAAATAAGAAAAAGCTCTTACAAATTTACAATATAACTAAAATTAAAAATCCAAAAGAAGAACTGGAAGATTAAGTTAAAGAAATCTCATTGAAAATAGAACACAAAGATATAAATAATAACAGAAAAACAATAAGGAAATTAGAGGACTCCAATATTAAACAAACAGAGGTTGTAGAAAGAGGAAAGAGAGAAAGTGAATAAAATAGAGTTATCAAAGAAATAATTTGATAACATTTTTGAAAACCAAACTACATAGGTATTTAGTTTAAAAGTCCAAAAAGTATTTCACCCAAAATAAACTTCGTTGAGACAGAGTCTTGCTGTGTTGCCTACGCGGGAGTGCAGTGGCGTGATCACAGCTCGCTGCAACCTCCAACTCCTGGATTCAAGCCATCCTTCTGCCTTGGCCTCCCAGAGTGCTAGGATTACAGGTGTAAGCCACCACACCAGGCCCAAAATAAACTTTTTAAAAGGCTGCACTAAGATACATCCTTATGAAATTTCAGTGTACCAGGGATAAAGAATTAATAAAAAAAGAGGTTCCAGAGAGAAAAGCAGGTCACATACAAAGGCTTAGTAATTAGCAGCTACCTTGGAAGCTAGAAGGCAGCAGAGAACTACATTCAGGATTATGAAGAAATATTATTTCCAATCTAGGAATATATAATTAGCCAAACTGTCAAGATGTGTGATGATAGAATAAATATATTTTAGACATATAAAAATCTCAACAAACTTACCTTCAATGTGTCACGTCTCAAGAGGCTACTGGACAATATGCTCCACCAAGCAAGGAAAGAGAAAGCAAGAGATCCAGGAAGGACAGGATACAACACAGGAGAGAGGTGAAGGGAATTCCCAGGATAGTGGTGAAAGGAACTCTCAGGACAACAGCTGTGTAGCTGACCTAGAGAGTAACCAGTCCATAGAGCAGGAATATTAAAGGCTTAGGAGAGAACTCTCCAGGAAAAATACATATGATATGATAGGAAACTGAATTTGAGAAATTGTTAGAGGAAATGAGAAGATTGAGCCAGACATTAGAACACAGACTACTAAGAAAATTAAAAAAAAAAAAAAAAAAAAGGGAAGCAAGTATTAACCATACAAGAAACCTAAAGTTGAACAAGGAAGCAACCATAGTAATAGCACACTACTAGATCAGCAATAAACAGCATTTACATGGTCCTAATAAGGCAAATATTGAATATTGATTGGAACAAAATTGTGATATAACTACATAGAGAGGATAAAAGTGTAGAAGTCATGAGGAGGGGTTGGAGAAAGTTTGAGAGAGCTAAGTAACCATCCACTAGGAAGTCAATACATAACTGATATTGGAGAATCAAGAGAAAGCTGTACAATCTTATTATTTAGAATCATGAAGAGAAATACTAGACTGAACAGCTACAAGAATCAAAAGTGATTACAATTTGGCTAGGCTACTACATATGGTGGTGAGGGTTGTGCATTGCACAACTCTAGAGGACACCATTCACATCATAGAGTATTTGAATGGTGCCCCTCCCCTCCGAAGTTGTTTGGCACAACCTGCATGGCTTATACAGAACCTCTGCCACTTGGGGGCAGAACCCGTGTTGGGGCAAATTGATGTGAGACTAGGGCTGCTCTATACCATCATAAATATTTTAGCACTATTTGTCTTTTAGAATTTTGTGTTTTATTTCTTAAAAATCTAAAATAAGTCAGGGTTATAAGTGTGCCCATCACCCGAATAGTGTTCATTGTACCAGATAGATAGGTTTTTACCCCTCCCGTCCTCCTCCTTCCCCCTTCTTGATTTCCAATGATTTTTACTTCTTTCTGACTTAAGCATTATATAAGCTATCCATGTAACAAAAACATTTGTACCCCATTAATATTTTGAAACATATATTTAAAAGAAGATAAAATGAAAGGATTGGATTAGGTCAACCCAAAAAAATCTAAAATAAGAAAGGGAGAAGATGGATTTTAGACACACTTCCTAGATAGACTCATTGGGATTTGGCAGTCTCTGAGGGATAGTTAGACGAAAAGAAGACAGTGAAGAGAGGGGAGAATAATCAGTTAAACTGAGAGGCGAAAAGAACAAAGGAAGCTAGGATCACGAAAGTAAAGAGAGCTTCCAGGAGGCAATGGCCAACAGCGCCACATGCTGGTAAGCAGGAAATTATACAGGCACCGGGTCTCAGCCCCATCACTCTGAACTGCTGTTTCCTCATCTAAAAATGATGGTCTTGATACTAAACTCACAACACCCTTTTGCTGCCGCTTTCATGAAATACAGCGTGACAAACTTGCTGGGTAAGACATCATTTTCAGCCCTCAGTTTTACGTATTGGCCATACTCTCCTTATGCTAATCTAAGTATTATCTGGACAAAGAGTTATGCTATTGAAAATTAATTTTATTTTCAAAATTATATGAATTATTGCCAAGATCCTGGGAAAGATACTTTTAAAAAATATGACTGGGGTTAAGCTCCACTTCCTTGAAGCAGAGAGTTGCAGCTGGGATTTTGGAGGCTTTTGGAGAATTCCACAGAAATTCTCTGGTCTTGAGGAATAGCTATAGAGGATTGCTGGCCTCTTGATGGATAGGCAAAATAACCTCTTTTTTGCTGCAGCACTCAAGCTGCAAAAATAGCTTCCCTTCCCCAGGGAGTAGATACACAATAGGGACTTTAAAGTGATGCTGTCTCAACTCAGTTCAGGCTTGATTTGGGAGAAGACAAATTGGATCTTGAGCCTGGAGGGATCTAGCCCAGAGCCTGAGCCCAAGAAGGAACTGGGGAGTATTTGGGAGTGGAAAAATCTGGTGCTGTTCCAATTTCACCAAAATCCCTATCCTCTTCTAGCTACAGGAAGAAGGTCTCCCTACAGTGACAAGTCCCTGTAAAACCACGTAGGCTGTTGAGGAAGCCCCTAGTTGCCTCTGTTCTGGTATCTTTCAGCCCCAAGACAATGCCTCTTGCTTCCCTTTCTGTTTGGCTTCATGGAATTTAGTAATAGCAACAATAACTTTATAGAGTACACTATATGCCAGGTACTGTTCTCAGCACTTACATTAACTTTTGTACAGAGGAGGAAAATGAGGCAAAAGAAGTTAAACAACTTGCTAATATTAGAGACCAGCCAACTATTAGAGGCAGGCGCCCTGAACACTGGACTCTCTACCACATCTTCAAGATCCTCAGCATCCATTTGAGAAGTAAAAGTTTCTCCCCTCCTCAAAAACCTGCAGTGACTCCTACTGACTTTTGGATAGAGAGTATCCAGACTTCTTAGCTTGGCTTTCAAAGTCTTTATGACAACACCTCCTCCAATCTCACCACATTCCAGGTGTACCTGCTACACTGAGCTTCTTACCCTTCTGGACTACCCTGACATCTCACATGTCTGGGATGTGGCTAATATCATTCCTTCATTTTGGAATGAGAATAGTGGAGTGATAGAAAATAGATGGGGTGTGGAATTAAATTAATCTATATCTGTCTAGTCTCTTTCCAGCTATGGCAGAGTTTGTTAGTTGTCTTCTGGATATCCACTCTCCTTGCATGTAGAAATAACAGAACCTTGACTTTTAGATACACCACTGATTATCTAAAAGACTGTTTGATCATGTGACTATTTTAGCCAATGATATATAGGTGGAAATATTATGTGGGGTTTCTGGAAGTTTTCTTTGTTGAAAGTAGTTCACCCTTCTTCCTCTTCCTTCATACTACTTGTTGGAGTGTGTGTGATATCTGGAGCTCCAGCAGCCATCTTGTACCATGAGGATGATAGCCACATATGAGGAATAATGGAGCCTGAGAAATCCTGGGTCTCTGGTGCCTGTGCAATGGCCAAGTCAGCCCTGAATTCCCTGCCTTTGGCCTTGTCTCATTTAAGCCTCTATTTTTCAAGTGTTTGTTATTCATAGTTAATCCTAACCTTAACTGATATACTACTGATAACTGATAACACTGGGAATATTACTTACCTTCTTGCGTTTAAACCTCAGCAGTAAAATGGAGAGAATTATACCATCTCATTTGATGGTGGTAGGAAAAAAAATGAGATAACTTGAAAAAGAATGGTACATGCTCTGGTAGGCTGAGGAGAGATATTTTTGGGACAGAGAGCATTTCAAAATTGAGCAAGTCATGCCATGCCTGCACCTACCCACTTGCCTAGACAAGTTATATTTCTTCCAGTCCCTGGGTGGCTTAATGCTTGAGTAAGGAGTCAGTGAACTAGGTGACCTTTGGGGTTCCATCTGGAATTTTGCAAAATGGAAACCCTATATCCCTTAAAGAATAACTCTCAATTCCCCCTGCCCCCCAGCCCTTGGAAATCACCTTTCTGCTTTTTGTTTCTGTAAATGTGACTACTCTAGGTACCTCACATAAGTGCAATCATACAGTTTTTGTCTTTTTGTGACTGGCTTATTTCACTTAGCATAATGTCTTCAAAGCTCATCCATGCTATAGCATATGTCAGAATTTTCTTCCTTTTTTAAGGCTAATACTCCACTGCATGTATATACCACATTTTCTTTACACATTCATCCATCCATGGACACTTAAAATTTCTTCCACCTGTTGGCTATTGTAAGTAATGCTGCTCTGAACATGGATGTGTAAGTTTCTGTTTGAGTCCCTGATTTCTATTCTTCTAGGTGTATACACAGATGTGGAATTGCTGGATCATAGGTAGTTCTATTTGTAATTTTTTGAGAAACTGTCATACTATTTGCCACAACACCATTTGACATTCCCACCAACAGAGAACAAGCGTTCCAATTTCTTTACATCTTTGCCAACACTTTTTATTTTCTGTTTTGTTTTGTTTTGATTTTGATAGCAGCCATCCTAATGGTTGTGATGTGGTATCTCATTGTGCTTTTGATTTTTAGTGATGGTGAGCATCTTTTTGCCATCTAAACATAAAAGAATGTTGTCTTTGTATGATCTTTGTTGTAGCGGGAATATGTGAGTATCACACTAATGTTATCAAGTCATTTGTTTACAATTTTTTAAAAAGTTCTAAACACATCCTTGTTTGTGTCACTCTGCTTGGATGGTGCAAATAAATGAAAATTATATTCCAACTCCTCCAACTCTTTGGTCAGTGGAAGGTGTGTTCTGTATAAGCATCAATAATCAGTGATCAACATAAAGATCATACAGCTTTTCTCATAACCAATTCCTGTCCACGGAGGATATAACAGGCATGCTTAGGTTCTCTCCTGTGGCTTCGAGGTGTTTCCTTTTTTTTTTGGCAATGAGAAATCTATGATAAATACATTTGAAAAATTCTTGGATGACCTCTTCTGATTTCTGCTTTACATGTTTCTTTTTTGTCAAGCAAGGCACCAGGAGGGTAAACCCTATATTTTCTAGAACAGTGTGTGAATAAAATCATTTTAAAGTAATGGAAATCCATTTAGAGGAGATAAAAGGACAAACCTCTCCTTTGAGACATCCAAGGTTTAAAAGATTCTTTGATAGTAACAACTTAATAGAGCTAAGAAGAAAATCCCAGTACATTTATCATCAGTCCCCTAACCTCCCAGCATAATCACAAGTCCAGATAGCTTCCAGGCAAAGACAAGTAAAGGGGAAAATGCATACTTTTTGCTCAGACCACAGCAAAAATGGCCAGCCAGAATATATAATATACAATTTAGATAGAAATATAAGTGAAGTTCTCCTGGGATCTATTCTGTGTACTACTATTTAGTACCACTGTATTCTGAGGAAAGTAAGTTTGGCAAACATTTTTTTTCCCATTTAGATTAATAAATCTATCTCTGAAGGAAGTGTCCATGGGAATCCATTCATTCTCTAAAAGCTTGAAATGAGGGCTCATTGGAATCTCTGCCATTCCTGGTGTTAGGTCTCTAGAGATGTTATTTGAGCCCAGAGAATAAATACAGATAATCATCAAACTGTATGTCTGAGCAGACGGGGCAGTGTGAATAGTAAGACAGAGCACCTTCATCCTGTCAGAAAAATCAATCAAGGCCAGAAGAAACACCTTCTGTTCCCCATGCTGTGGAGCAGAGGTTGACTGAGATAGGGGTGGCTCATCCACCATAGCTGATATCAAATTTTCTTTTTTTCTTCTTGACAGCCACAGAAATAAATGGCCTAAACCCATGAAAAAAGAAAGTTCTAAAATGAAAGTTTCCTGTAGACATGTTAGTTTGAGGGGAACAAAGTTGACCTTTTAAAGCATGCTGTAGACTATATTCTAGATCCAATCAGAGGGATCTGTACACTAAAAGTACAGCTTCTGCCTTTTTCAATACTCCTTGAGTGGTTTCAGTTGCTTTGCTTGACTCGGGCATTTAAAACCCTTCAGCGACAGACCTTAAAACCCTCAGAAAATCTAATATACAAGAATCCCTCCTGTAGAATCTCAATTGGCCATGTTTCACTCAAGGGAGGACACACTGCCCTGGCCTTCTGGTAGAGCAGCAAAGTAGGAAGGGTCACAGGGCAAATGCCCTGGAGTCAGAGCCTGGGTTTGCAGCCTGGCTGCACTGCTCCCTGGCTGTGAGACTCTGGGCATGTTACATAAACTCTCTCTACCTCAATTCCCTCATCGGTAAAATGGCAAGAAAATTGACATATACTGACAAGTGTGCTTTTGAGGATTACGTGTGGTTATTCATATAACATGCTTAGAACCAGGATTGGCACATGCTAAATGTATAATAATTGTTACCTATTATTACTACTAATTTTATCATTATATAATTTATCCCTTTCTCCCAGTAAGGAATCATAGCCCAGATTTGTCTGGCCCCATACCTTTACTGTAAGCTAAGTGTGCCTAACTAGTTCCTGGAACCCGAAATGAGGATAAACAAAATGTGGTATATACATACAATGGAATTATTATTCAGCCTTAAAAATGAAGAAAATTCTGATATTCTGATACACTATAACATAGATGAACCTTGGAAACCTTATGCTAAGTGAAATAAAACAGTCACAGAAAGACAAATACTTTATGATTACATTTATATGAGGTACCTAGAGTAGTGAAATTCATAGAGACAGAAAATAGAGTGGTGGTTACCAGGGGTGGGAATGAGGGAGAAATGGAGAGTTATTGTTTCATGGGTACAGAGTTTCACTTTGGAATAATGAAAAAATTCTGGAGCTGGACAGTGGTCATGGTTGCACTACACTGTAAATGTACTTAATGCCATGGAACTGTACACTTAAAAATTATGAAAAAGGTAAATTTTGCTGTGTATATTTTACCACAATAAAACAATCCCCCCAAACCCTAAAAATAAAAGAGTTCATAGATTAGAGGAACATATAGTTAATTGAGAGCGAGAGAGAGAGAGACAGAGAGGAAAACCTTGGCTAAGCCTGGCAAGCTCTAGCTCTGAACAGAACCGCGTGTGGTGGAGACACAGGGCTCCCTCACAGAGGAGGTGGAGCGTAATGAATATGAGGCCCCTACTCTCACTTGCCTCATGCTCATGTTCCTGGCAAAGTCAAGATTTTCAGCTGAGTCTTCTAGCAACGGGGGAACATGCCTTCTGTGTTGGATGTCTCTTCTGGGAAAATGCTCAGGCACCTGCCACAGGCCACGCTGGGATGAGGAAGTGGGCCTGAGCACGGGCCTTACCCTGGGAAGGAGACATTCTTCCAGAGAGAAATGGGGAGGGGAGAGTCAAAGCCAAGGAGGGTGACTATGACTCACCCACTTATTTTAACCAGAAAATTTAGGGGCAGTGGCTATTTTGAGCTGTGTCTGAAGGAAGTCTTTCCTGTGCATTGGAATGCAGGTCTTGGCAGCTGTCACTGTGGCTTCCTAACAATTGTTTCCTCTTTCCTGACATTCTCCCCAGCCTGTAGTTCCAGCACTGACAGCCCTTCTCACCAGGAGACCTGGGTTATGAAAATACTCCCAAGAGGAAGCTGCTTTTCCAAGTATGGAGGAAGTGGAAAGACAAGTGTGATCTGGCTTGTACCTGGTTCTGTTCCCATGTGAACAGCTGCCAAGAGTTCCTGTCCCACTGCAGCCAATGCCAATGTTTCTCTTATCCTTCAAAATTCTAGGTTTTCCAGGAAGTCATCCTAAAGTAATTCTATTTATAATATTCCCTGAAGATATATTCATTTATTTTTTCATATCTTTATTCATTTGGCTCTTCTTTCATTCTGCAAATATCTATTCAACAAATGTTTATTTAGTGCCTAATATTAGCCACTATGCTAGGAACTACAGCAGGAAGCTTAGGGATTGATTTTAGCATAAACACTTAATTTTATGGGTGAGGATATAGGCCTATTGCTCTATCCAATACAATAGCCGCTAGCCACATGTGGTTATTTAAATTTGAATTAACTAAAATGTAAAAGTTAGTTTCTGAGTCATATTAATCACATTTCAAGTTATCAATACACTCATGACTATTGGCTACTGTATAGGACAGTGCAAATCTAGAATATTTCCAGAAGGTTCTATTGGGCCACAAAGGCTGGGGGTTAAGTGAGCTGCCCTGGATCACACAGAAATCCAAATCAAACTCTATGAATAGCCACAATTTTTCTGTATCTTGTGTTTCTACTAAAATAGAAATGATTCTGTGAATTATTCTAGTTGTAGACACGAAAATATTTGAAAGAAAACAGAGCAAAAATGAAGATGCATATATAGATATTTAAAAAAAATTATCCAGGTAATTGATTCCAGCTAGAGTAAAATATTCAAATGTTTGAATGTTTTTATTAACAAAACAAATCTTTAAGAATGTTGAAAATGCTGACTGGTCCTAAGGTAGTAAGTTATCTCACTTGGTTGTTCACAGTCAGTTACAGACTGAACTCCTTGTTCTACTACTTTCCCCCCTTCTCACCACTGTACTTGACTAGTCTTAAAAAGAAAAAAATAAATAAAAAAGAAAAACAAATTTTTTAAATGTTTAAAGTGTGGCTTCAATAATTATCCTGGTCCCCTGCCCCTATTTTGATGGTGGAACCTTTGGCTAGGATAGATGCAGCCCACGCAGACCCATGCCTGATGGGGCCAGGCAGATCCTTAGGCTGCTGGATCATTGAGGAGATTTTCCATGAAGATCAGTTGATGGGAAAAGAGACAGGATTTGAGTCCTGCCTCCAGCATTTGGACAAGTTTCTTAATTTCTCTGACCATCAGAATCCCCATTTCTGAAATGAGTATGATACTACTGGCCTGGCAAGGCCATCTGGAAGATCAAATGGGATGATTTATGTGGAAGTTATTCCAAAAGTTTAAAGCATTAATCAGATATTCTTGTTAAAATGACATTCCTTTTACCTCAGGGCTGGGCACACCTGCCTCCCTTCTAGGTGTTTCATAACTAAACCCCACCACATAATTTATCAGACTTTATAGGAAATGTTTCCATTTGTGCTAGGAGTTTGAAGCATGGCTCTGACATGTTATTTTAGAGTTTCAAAAGCAACATTATCAGTAAACAAAATAGCAAATCAGCTGAAATTACTTTAAAAGGCCAGATTACTGTAGGCTACTTTTCTCTTTGGCTGATCGTATGAGCCAGTTCAGGAAAGACTGAAATGATCTTTCAACATATTATAGCTGTTGAACAGGTTCCTGCAGTGTGGCAGCCCAGCTGGGAGGGATTCAGGGCGACTGTCCAGTGTTCGTGAAGAAATATTCTTGAGTAAGGATGGGGCCATGTCATTGAACATAAACAGGAATATACGACCTACTAACCAGGTCCATGCAATGGGTTATTATGATTGGCATCAGGGATGTGTCGTAGAACAGAACAGTAGTGTGATCTCCACATCTTTCACATAAACAGCACCTTTTATTACCTGTTCTCTTTGAATTCCATGTTATATCAAGAATATTCACAATAACAATAATCACCACTACCATGTACTGAGCACTTACAATGAGCCCTTCATGTGTATTATCTCATTTAATGTTGCAGGATAACTCAAAGAGGCAGGTACTCTCATTATTCCCATTTTGACAGATGAATAAGCTGAATCTTTGAAAAAATTGGCTTCCTTAAAAAGTGCATTGATTAGGTGCTTGTACGTTTTCTCATTTTTAAAATTAATTGAAGGTGCGTTACTATCAAACAAAGCTTCTGATCATAAGATATCCAGGTGTTGCCGACTGATATAATTCTAGTCAAAGCAGAAACACCTGGTATTGTGACGAGCTTATACATCTTTATGGCAGGTAAATGTACAGTTTCAACCAAGCTTTTTGAAATAATGAAAAGAGCCTGTGAGATCATCTGGAGGTCTGTGTTCCCTGGGCTGGGGACCACTGGAATCCTCCAGGGATGGCTGCTCTGGCCAAAAGTGAGAACCACAATCCCCTTGTATCATCATGAGAGGCTACAGAACATTTTAAAATGACTTTTTTCCCCAAGCTGAAGGTAAATTTGTTAAATCTTGAGTTTGAATTATATATTAGACAGTGTTTATTTTCCCCTTTCCAATTGTTAGTTAGAGCTTATTGAAGGCAAGTGCCAGCATCACCAAGAACGATTACAGAGCTCTGTCTTGGGTCCTGTTCTCTGCTCTGTATAACCTGGGTGATTCTGTGCCATCTCCAGGATTTAAAACCCATCTACAGGCAGATGCTTCCCAAATACATATCTTTCTCAGGCCTGCCATCTCCCCTGAGCTCTGGATGACTTGGGCTCTGCACATGGATGCCGAATAGTTAGCTCAAGTTAACAGGTCCCAACAGAGCTCTTGATCTCACCTGCCCCAACCTGCTCCTCTGCTGTCTTCCCTTTCCTAGCAAATGGCAACCCCTCCACCAAGAAACTCATGTCAAAGCCGACAGGTCATGTTTGACTCCACCCTTTCCTTCATTGTCACATCTCCAATCCTATCACCTCTACTTCCAAAATACATCCCTCAAGTCTCTCATCCACTCCATCTTCCCCCCAGCTGGCCCAGACCATGTCAGCATCACCTCTTCCTGGACTGCCCCAAGAGCCTCTGTTCTCTAGCCCTCCACTCTAGAGAGCTTCAAATCAGTGGACTCCCTGGCCTTTGCTTTCAAATTTAAAATGATAGGAAGTGAACAGCAATCACAGAAGGAAGGGTCTAAGTTAAATTTAAAAACCATTTTTTGTCAAGTAGTGATTTCGTGCGCGCATGTGTGTGTATGTGTGTGTGTATTGACTGGGAAGAAACATGGGGGAAACTTCTGGGCTGCTAGAAATGTTCTATATCTTCATCTAGGTGTTGGTTATGTGGGTGCATACATACATGCATATAACTTGTACTTCAATTTTTAAAAGTTAAAAATAAAGAAAGAAAAAGGAAAGAACTTCTTGCCAAGATTCTAAAGACAGTTTGGCAGCATATGAAGGGATGTTGTGGAATCTACTTTCCTGGCTTTCTTTCAGAATAGGATGGGAGTCCTAGCAGTCTGGGGGTGTCCAGTGCCTAGAATTAAAGAGATGTAATCATAAATCACATTTGTTCTGCTTAATTCTACCCTTGGCCCTGCTCTAGGTGCATCATGATGAATATTTAATGTGTCACTTAACATTTCATCATAGAAGAGTATTTAAGGACATTATGAATAATTAATATGCTGGGTGGAGAGATGTCTGAGAGTACCTAGCCTGGGCCATCCTCACTGTGAAACCGAATTACTGTGGAATTCTTTGGGGTCAAAAGCAGCCTTCTGTTTGCCAGGCCTTACTGGATATGCCCAAATGCCACTGTGTCCTTCACTTTCAGAAATGAGCCAGCCCAAAGCAAATCAGACTATGATAAAAGAATGTCTTGGAAATTTACAGAGGAACATAGCAACACAGTCTGGGGCACCTCAAAGCCAAGTTGACTCATGGTCTTCTTTTTTTCTGTGTACCCACAGATCAACAATGGGAGAAACTGACCAACTGTCTGGCACACAGCTGAGTAGACATGATCTAGGTCTGTTGTTGTCTGCAGGCAAGTGCCTACACTTGCTGGGTGGGGTGAGGTGGGAGCGCACGGAGCTTAGTGCACAGTGTGACAACACAGTAGTTAAAGCATGGGCTGCAGAGCTGCACTTCCTGGGTTTGGTGCCCACTGTGCCCTTTCCTGGCTGTGTGACCTTGGGCAAGCTTCTGAATCTCTCTGTGCCTAGAGTAACCATAGACAATAGTACCAGCCTCATGGGTTTTAATGATTTTAGGTGCTAATACATGTAATTAAAACAGTCCTTGGCACAGATAAAGAAACTGCAAGACAGATAAGTTAAATAATTTTCTGGTAGGAACAGTTCATAAACTCAGGTCCATCTGACCCCAAGCCTATGTTCTTAACCACTGCTCTACACTCCTTCTATGAGGGCACTGAATGCTGACAGAGGCATGCTGGGCCCCAGGGCTCAGGGGAAGGAAAGGTGGCCTCCTGGTACTGACCCTTACTAGCATAGTGTGATCCAGGGTTGAGGGCATGGGAATGGTGTCCAGATACGTGAATTCATGTCCTGGCCCTGTCACCACCCAGCTGTGTAACCTTCGACAGGTCACTCACCTCTTGGCCTCAGACTCCTTAACTGTGCAGTGGGGAGGTGGATCAGGGGGCCTCTAAAATCCCTGTGACCCTAGCACTTCGTGGTTCTGATTCCCAAACTCAGCCCTACCATGGCAGTTGCTCTTGTTTGGGTAAGTGGCTGTGATGGGGAGCAGAAATTGATGGGCTACTGCTGTGCCAGTATGTCTGAAGGCACCTCAAATGACAAACGTATCTGAACTAATCTTTCTCCTGTCCTCGCCAACATTGATTTTTCCAAGTGCAGGATCAATGTGCTGCTGAGATGGAGAGGGGAAGAGTACACAGCGTTCTTCCCCAAGTGCACAGAGGGCAGGCCCTTGCAGAGCTGTCTGCTCCAATTGTCTGCCTTTGTGATGCTTCCTGGGGCTTCTGCAAATGCAGTGTGGACATTGTCATCTGGAGAAGTAGGTAGGAGGTGGGGGGAAGAGTGAGGAAATAATTTTCTCCCAAGCTTGAAGTCCAGGAGCAGAAGCCACCAGACTTCTAGTCACAGCTTCACTACTCTTTAGCTCTAGAACCCTGCATCTGTCTCTCTCGGGGCCTCAATTTCCTAATCTATCAATGAAGATAATTTTATCTGAGGCTAGTGTGGAATATTAAAGGGCACACTGTCAAGTCCCTATGAGATGGATGCAGTTTTTCTTTTCTTGGGAAATTTCTGGTGCTCAACAGAAACCATTTACAAATACCTCCAGCCTTTGGGATGGAGATGAAAAGCCTTGCTCCTCAGAAGCATAGTCCTACAACAGAGGGAGGAGTATCTAAGAGCATAGTCATGACTTTCTACTTGACATCAAGAGCAGGGTATGGGTGAGGAGCACGTAAGTCTGTACTAAAAACTAAACCCAGCAAGGAAGACAGTTTGATGAAGACCACAGTGGTGTGCTTGGCACTGGTTGTGCAAACATGAACAGGAGGCTGAGGGTCCAGAGAGAAAGACAAATTGGTTAGTCAACTGCAGTCTATGGTGAAGGAAGTACAGGTGCTATGGAAGCATCAAGTGGGACCATCCAACCTGCAAAGTGATGGTGGGAGCAGGCAGGGAAGCTTTCCTGGAGAAGATGATGCAGAAGCTGAGTCATGTGGGATTGGTAGGAGTTAGTCGGAAAATACAGGTTTTAAGAAAGGGAATTCAAAGCAGAGCACGTCGCCTGTACTGAGGGCAAGAAAGAAGGGCTGCATGGGGGAAGACAAATGTTTCAGAATGGCTGGACCGTAGATTCAAGTTTTTGGGGATGTGGAGGGGAGGAGAAAGGAGAAGGGAGGGAGTACCAAGAGAAGCAGCAAGGGGGAAGAATAGAACTTTATTCTGACTTCCAATTTAAAAATTCTGGGAGTGTCATGATGACCACAAAGGGTGAGTGGTCATATGGGGAAAAAATTACCCAAAAGTGTGTTGGGGGTAGAGCAGACACGAATATGGTGAGAACACTGCCCTTGAGACTGGCTGCCAGAGATTTCCCCATGAGGCCTTGCTGAACGTGATTATCACAATATGAGGAGTTGCATAGCAGGTTAATAATATACTAAATGTGCAGTATTTGCAGAGCAGTCAACAATATTCCAGATGTGCTATGTTTCCTATGCCAGAAGAAACTAATTAAACTCTGGGGATGGGAAGTGTGCGTGTGTCTGAGAGCAGAGAGCAGAATCAGACTAACCTGACATTTCATATCTTTCCATGACCTTGGCAGATGACCTCTATTCAGCCAATCTTGTTTCCTTATCCTTCATTCATATACCTTCCTAAGGCTTGAGCAGGCATCATTTAGAAATGGTATAGACGAATACCAGATTAAAAAATGAAGAAAACAATTCCCCTCCCCAGCAGGGGCTGCTCTTAAAGAGGAACCTTTACTTTCACATTTGAGAGGCTAAAGCCCCAGCAATGTCCCCAGAACAGAGCTGCAAGGCAAGGGCAAAACTGAAGCTGGCACCCTAGCTCCCTGTGTCCTAGCCCAAGACTCTTTACTGTGCCTGCATAGGGTAAAGGTGTTGCCTTATTAATATAATGTCTGTGCTAAAAGTGATGGTGAAGCTTGAAATTTATGTCAGGTGTGTGGGACCACTCAGGGCCTTCTCTATGTGGTTATGGATAACCCACCTATCAAATCCCTACAGAGGCACTGGAGTACAAAGATTTCTGTTGCCTTCCACCCAAACCCCACTCTGATCAACATGTTCCTATGATCAACATGACTTACGAGGTAATTAAGTGAGGAGGATTGGGGATGTGGGGATGCGATTTTAGGAATTACGCCACTTTATGCTAGCTAATGAAGTACGCCCAAATGTTCTACAACTAAACCTTCCCTGAAGAGGGCTCTCAACTTGAGCCAAAGTTTTAAGGGGATCTAAAATGTGAGGCTCTAGCAGCAACAGAGGAGCAAACTAGCCCCTCACCTTGATTTGCCTTCCTTTGCATCAGAGGGACACGCTCAATATCCAGGGGCCAGGGAGTGAGATCCCCTTGCCTGGGATGATGTCTGGCTGAAGGCTTTGTGTCTCTGCCCCTCATCCCTCACCCCCTTTTCTCCTTGTTGGGCAACAGAAATGTCTGAATATCAGGGACAGAAAAGTCTGAACACCTGCATAGGCACAGCCCTGGGTGAGGGGCCTGAGCAGGCAGAATGTCTTTAATTATAAAGTGCTAAGATCCTGGGCAAGACCCCAGGGAAACTGAATGGGAAGAGCTGCAACCAGGCTTTCTGGAGGATTCGCCCCAGAAAGCTTGGTGAAATTGATTTTGCTGCCTCAAGATTTCCTGTGGTGACGCTCTGCCCTCTAGCGGTGTATGGTAGAAATGATCGCGTCTCCTTGGTCTCATTCTAAGAGCATCTGTGACTTGAGCCCCAAACTTTGAGCTGCGTTCTCTTGAAATCCTTCAGTAAAGGGTCCTGTTCCCACTGGATTCCTGCAAACAACAAGGAGAGAAGGAGTTTACAGGGAGATGGTGGGAAAAGAACCCTGGAGCTGGGCACAGTGGCTCCCTTGGGAGACTGAGGCAGGAGGATTGCTTGAAGCCAGGAGTTCGAGACCAGCCTGGGCAACATTGCAAGACCCCATCTCTAAAAAAAGAATAATAAGAAGAAAAATTAGCCAGGTGTAGTGGCGCGTGCCTGTAGTACCAGCTACTGGGGAGGATGAGAGAGGAGGATGGCTTGAGCCCAGGAGTTTGAGGATGCAGTTAGCTACGATCAGGCCACTGCACTCCAGCCTGGGCAACAGAGTGAGACCCCGCTGGGCTGGGCATCTGGATGCTCAGCTTTGCAGTTGTATAAACAACTGCCAGTTTTCTCTAAAGAAATGGTCTCATCTAACTCCTGAGGTGCTATGGGGGTTGGGGAGAGCCGAATGTTCCTGGCTAATGGCGTTTATATAGCCACAGTTTTTTCTACCTTACTTCAGCCCCTTGATCCTCTGAAGTTCTGTTCTGTTGTCTCCTAAGACTAGGACTTGCCAAGACTGTGTCAGAGAAGACTGTGGTGGATTGGAAGAATATGATCACTAGTTACACTTGTGGGGGCAATACTTGAGGTTGGTCAGGCTATGTTGACTCTCTTTAAAGTTAATAATAACCATAATTATGATTATGGGAGATGTTGGTCAGTGAACACAACATTTCAGCTAGACAGGAGGGAGAAGTTCAAGAGGTCTATTGTATATCATGGTGACTAAAGTTAATAACAATGTTTTGCATACTTGAAAATTGCTAAGAGAGTAGATTTTAAGTGTTCTCACCACAGAAATGTTATGTCAAATGGCTTGATTTAGCCATTCTACAATGTGTGTGTGTGTGTATATCAACACATCACATTGTATACCATAAATATATACAATTTTAACTTGTCAATTAAAAATATATATCCATAATAGCAAATTATTCTATAGTGCTTACTCTGTGCCGGGCAGTATTCTAAACTATTCTCGTATGTTTACTCATACAATGCTTCACAACAGTCTTAATGAGGTAGGTTCTGTTTCACTCCGTTTTACTGATGAGAAAACAGGCTCAGAGAGATTAAATAACTTGTCATGTAGAAGCAGCAGGTCTGGAGTCTGAGCCTAGAACACCTCTTTACAACTCTACTATCTTGTTTCTACTCCTTCTCCTGACTCAAAATAGTAGATCAGTGGAGGCAGAGAGCCCTGATGCAGCGAGGCGATTAGAGTTAGAGGTTGGAACCACCTGAGAGAACAATAGGATTCCCGGATTCCACAAAGGAAGAAGTCCAGGGCTGAGTGGCCTCTCTAAAACCAATTCTGCAAGGAAAATGTTGTCTGACATGGACCTCTCTGAACACCTGTCTTTCCAAGTAAGGTCATAATAACAATGGTTTCCATGAGATGAATCAAAGGTTGACAAATCTTAACTTGGAAATTCTTAAACTCCTTGAGAATAAAGATTGTTTTAATAGTGACTAGTATCTAAGAGTGCTTTGTACTTGGTCAGTGCATAGTAAATGCTTGTGGGATGTAGAATGGGAAAAAGCAATAGCTGACATTTAATGAGCAATCACCGTACGCCAGGCATTCTTATAAGGGTTTTCCATGCATTATCGTATGTAATATTTACAATATCCCCATGAGGTATAATGGTTATCATTACCATCCTCATTTCACAGATAAGGAAACTGAGGCACCAAGGACTAAATAACTTTCCCAAGGTCACACAAGGGACGGAACAAGCATTTTACCCCAAGTAATGTGTTTTCAGTGCCCAGTCTCTTGACCACCATGCTGTGCTGTTTTTCCAGGTCAGAAGGAAAAGGAGGAGTAAGATCAGAGGAATAAAAGTCTCCTCAGGACGCCTGTTCTGGACCAGCAGTTCTCCACCAGGGGACTATTGATAGGATTCAGGAATTCAAAGTACACTTCCGGGGAGAAAGACATAATCATAGCAGATAATTTTTATGTCCTTGACAACTGTTGAACTGAGTGCTTTTAGACCTCAGAGCTCCCTAATGAGGTAGGTGGTACTATCATTGCCATTTTGCAGAAGAAACCGAGGCATAGAGTAAATTGCTCAAGGTCACCCAAGCCAGTAAGTGATAGAACTGGAATATGAAGCCAGGTAATCTGGTTCCTGACTCTGGGCTCCTAACCACTTTGCTGTAGTGTTTAGAGTTTTTGTTAGTGTCAAAAAGGAGACTGGAGAGCCCACAGATATCTACCCCTGTTACTCTAGACAATCTTAGAGAGAAGTTAAGCCTTTTCTGTTTTTCTCCTATAAAACCTTGTAGGTTTTCCTATAAATAACTAGACAATACCTCATTATTTTACAGGAAAATCCCAACCTGGAGAAGAGATTTTATCCCAGAATCAGTGTGGAGGACACATTGCCCAATCCTAGAGGACGAGGAAAGAACAGAGAGTCTGAGTGAGCTTATAGATCCGCCAGCCTCGAGCAGTGTTCACCTTCATCTCTGTCTCCTTTTCCTCTCTGCTGCTTCTGTCTGGGTTTGACTCTTTGGCCCTCATGTGGTGATACAGAGAAGTTCAGTGGCTTTCCCCTCTTATTATCACAGGCTAACTTTTACCTGAAAGCAAAAGGCTGGTGATCAAGACACAAAGATGGAATCCCAGTGGCTAATAGGATTTGCATCTTCCTTCTCTGGCCAGAGAAGTGCCTTCTTCCTGATCACAAGTTTTCCAGCTAGATACATGGTGAGGATAATTCTCCAAGAAGAAAACTGTGTTACTTATAAGCCCATTTTAATTATTGTCTTGATATTTCCATTCATTTCTGCCTTCTGTAATAAGGAGGAAAGGGAACTGGCTATGTAAGAGATTCTGAGCCTGGGCCAGAGAGTTTTTTGTTTGTTTGTTTGCTTGTTAATTTCAGGCTACAAAGTAAATGGTGGAATCCATCCATGGTTTTGAAATGAGCAGCCCTAACTAGGTAGTAATCAAGATGCTGAATATCATTGCCCTGTTTTATAGGGGTCCCAGATTCCTGGGGATGCACTATTTTTGTGACTATTTAATAGAAATTGTTAATGAGCCTAAAATTGTGGGATTGATTCCTAGGTGAGTCATTTGTAGATGTCAGGAACTGATCATCAAATAAATATCTTTAGTCGGGGTTAGTCTACTCAAAGTTGGGAACTCCTGTACACTTGTGTAGTGATTTAGACTTACAAACTTTTATGTATAATATCTAACTTTTATCATCACAACAATCCTAAGAGAAGTAAACACAGCTATCCTCAAAATATAGAAGAATAGAAACTCTAAGGATGTTTTCACCTGTCAATCATTGTTCTCCAGACATGGGGCAAAAACCCAGGCTTCCTCCCTTCAGAACAAATGTTCTTTCCCTTCTGCATTAGTTGGGATACTTTGGACTGAAAGGAAGAGAAACCCTAATTAAAAATTATTTTACAAGGGGATTCATAATTTCACATTCAGCAAGTCCCAGAAAGGTAGTTCTGGTGTTGATTAATTCAGCAACTGGGTGATGCCACCCAGAAGAATCCAGGCTTGTTCCGTCTGCTCTCTCTGCTGTCCTCAGCTTGATGAATGGTTCCCCTCATGGTCACAGGATGGCTATGGCAGGCCCAGGCATCATAACGTCATACACCGCCATCCAAAGGCAGAAAAAGGAACTCTTCTTCTGGAATGTAAAGACAATTGTTCTCATAAACTCTCCTATTAAACTTCCTGGCCCTAGTGTTCTCATATTCTTTCTTTCTCCTTCTTCATGAAAACTCATTTGGATGCATTTCTTCATTCACTCACTCTTTCAACAAATATTTATTATCTACCATGTTTTTCTTAGGGCACAACAATGAGCAAGTTATAATTCTTGACTTTGAAGGACTCATGTTCTGCTGAGGGAAAATGGTATGTGAACTGATAAGTTCAATGTGGTGGGTGTGGCTTTGCAACAGTGTTGTTTATGAAGTGGTATAAATACCCAGAGGAATAAGAATCAAATCAACTTTTCCTGGAGGACTTAGGGAACTTTTCATGCATGAGAGACTATTTGAGCTGTCTTCTTGAATCATGAGTTGTTTATTCAGATAAAGAAAATAGAAGAAAATAGCAGGCAGAGGGAAGGGTGGGTGCAAGGACACAGAGGTGTGAAAGGGCAGTGAGTAATGCAGGAGGCAGTGGGTAGACTGGCTGGAGACACAGCTGCACAGGTAGGTTGGAGCAAGAGTGTGCAGGGTTTTGGGAGTCAGGCTGGAGGGATAAATGAAAAAATTTGGAAATGTTGTTAACTGGAGGTAATCATTGTGTTCCCCTTACCAAGAAGCATCCATACAAGATAATGTGAACTAATGAAAAAACTTCTAAGCTAAACTGTTGGTATCACTTCTAGATGAGGGTGCAGGTTGATAAGAAGGCTTCTGGAATCTCCCAAATCCCATTATTTAGGTAGGAGTCCATTTTATTTCTACTTCATCTACCTTCATTATAATGGAGCTAGTAAGAGATGGAAGATACATTGTTTAGTGAAAGAAAGGGTCAGAAAATCTGGGTTTGAATTTTTGATATATTATTTAATATCTGTGTGGTGCTGGGTAATTACTTAACTTCTCTGAGCTTACATTTTCCCATCTGCAAAGTAAGGATAATGCCTGACTTACAGTATTAAGAGGATTAAATGAAACAACCTCATCATTCAACAAATATTTATTGAGCACCTACTATGTGTTAAGTACTGTGTTAGGTATGAGAGATCAAGTCACCATAAAGCTTACAAAACACACGGAAAAAATATGAATAAAGAAATTACAATATATGTGTATGGGAGAGCAGACCTGGGAGTGTAAACTTGTTGAGGAGTCAGGAAAGACCTCTTAGAAAAAATGCTACTTGGGTTAAAACCTGAAGAGAGAGTAAGAATTAGCCAAGTAAATGGGGTGGGATGGAAATTCTTGCAGATCAAGGAAACAAGATGTGAGACACTGAGACTGTTATCTTTAAGAATCCAAGAACACTGAATTATGGTTGGAGTATAGAATGAGAAAGGTAATAGAGAGAAATGACATTACCAAGGCCATAAAAATCCTTCTAAATCATGATAACGACATTATTTTGACAGGCAACATTTATCAAGAGCCACGATGTTGTGGGCACGCACCATGCTGTGTGTTTTATGTGTGCTGTCTTTAACTACGAGTCTGAACCCTCACACCAGCCTTGCTCCCAAACTACAATAAAGCCAAGCCAGCATCTTTTTCCTGCTCTCTCATGTCATTTTTGAACCTGCTTGGAGCCTGCTGTGCTCTCCCCAGAAAGCCTCATTATGTGAGCAATGAATCTTTTCATACCCTCTTGGTGCAGGTATGACATCATAAATCTCAATATCTGAACCAAATTTTGAGTGGAGGTCCATCCCACTTTTGCATGGTGATCACAACCTTGTCTCATTTAAAGTCACAGTAACCCTATGAAGTAGGTGCTAGAATTATCCCTAGATGAGGAAACTGTGGCTAAGACATTAACCTGTCCAAATTCACATAGTTAAGAAATCACACATGAATACACATGTAGAGTCATTCTAACTCTTGAAGCCATGCTGTAAGCTGTTCTGCTGTACTATTTCCAGGTAAGGGACTTTGGGGTTTATCCTAAGGTCAAGGAAACAACATTGAAGAACTTTAAGTAGGAGAATAATATTATAAGTTTTGCACCTTAGAAGGGCCTTTCTGGACCTTGTGAACAATACAGTGATTTGAATTGGCATATGTAATTTCCTTCTTGCAAAAACAGATAAGACAATTAAGGGTAGAATTTTACCTAAAATATGAGACTCATGTAAAGCAAGAAAGCAAAGTTCTCAGGTGCCAGAAATAAAGAAGGACCACAAAACTGGAGCAGGGAGCAGGGAGCCAAAGTTGAGTACTTTTGAGGGTATCAGAACGTGGTCATTGCCAGGACAATAGGGTGTTAATGGCAGCAGGGGGATGGTTGATGAAACCTTTTCATGGCAGGGAGCTGGAAATGAACCACCCACATAGAGCTGGGAGTTACCTGTCCACGAAAGGGATGAAATTTTTCTGTTCTGTAGCCCAGAGACACCACAAGGAAGCTTGATAGCCTCATGAGAATGTGGTTAAAAAAAGTTAATGGAGAAAAATCAACCCATTAAGCTAGCTTAGCATACATGATCACTTAATTGCACACCCCAGGAGTATGGAAATCCAGAATCAAGATATATTACAAAATTCCCCTGAAACCAGTGAAATCTGTAGGATCACAGCAAAGGAATTTGAAATTGCCCCCCAAGATTGTTCCCAGGTCCCAGAACCAGAGAGCCTTCCATGGAAAACAACTTTCTTTGAAGATGAGCTCATGATTTTAAAATATTACAAGTCACATAAGTAAACAAACTGACTAGAGAGGGAGTGGTAGCATACGCAAAGAACTACAATTAGTAGGGAAAAAATGAGAGTCTTTAAATTAGATAAGCTTAGAAAAAAAGAGAAGGAGTAAACTTGACAAGGCGAGAGAAGGACATTGTAAGGAAAGAATCAGTAAATTGAAAAAGAAGCAAATATAAATGCTAGAAATAAAAAATATGGCTAATCAAGTTTAGATTTGAACAGATGGGTTAGTAGACTAATAGAGCTGAAGAGAGAATTAGGAGGAGAATTATGTCAGCGAGATGGCTGACTAAAAGGCCCAGCATTCGTGCCTCCTATAAAGACAACCAATATAATGAATAAACAACTACGTTTTAATGAAAATAACTAAAGGTGAGTGCCAGAGTACATAAAAAGGTAATAGAAACCTTGGCAAGCACAGAAACTTAGGATAGCCACATAGAGAATGGAAGAAAACACCAGGCCTATACCACCCCATCCCCTAGTTGGAATCAGCTAAGAGCCAGGAGGAACTTCTCTCTCTATGGCAAAAAGGGGAGCAAGAGGATCCCAGTAACCCCCATCAACTCCTTGGACACCTACAGTCCTCACCACTGGGGTCCCCTGCAGTCTGCACTGCCACTAATCCTGACTGAGGGAGATGCCTGCAGTCCACACAGCTGTGATGTCCCCAGAGAAGGAGCTGACACTGTGCCCCACCCTCTGGGCCCACACAGCTACTGCCCTACACCATCTTGGAACCGGAACTACTGCTGGAATGTGTCTTGCTCCAGGGGCAAGTAGTTCCCCTTCATCCCTGAGGTTAAACTGCCTTTGAACCACCCCTGTCTGGTGGTCTGACATCCCAAAGCTGAGTTTCAAGCAACAGTTACACCCTTCCCTGTGGGGCCAAGCAGTGGTGGAACTGCTTAACCTACCTTTCCCCCCAGCCCCTTGGGTCAGACCTGAAGCTGTGCCTGGAAACGGTGCCTGAGCTACCCAGAACAGTCATGTCCCTCCCCACCAAGGGCCTGAGCTGAAGTGGCACATTGTCCCCTTGATGCCCTGGAACTTTTGCAGTCCAGGCCTGAGCTGATGTAGTACTGTGTCCCAGGGAAACAGAGCGGTGGCTGAGCTGAGACACCCCACCCTATGGGCCAAAAAACTCTAGTGCTTTGCTTCCCTGGAGCTAGACTAGTCCCCTTGAGTCTGAGCTGCTGGGACAGCCCTCTCCCCAGGGAGTGGAGTTATCACTGTGCTGCTCCCTACCCTCCAGGGCCCAAACAACGGTTGTGCTCAGCCATTCTGGGTTATTTGTTGCTGCTGCACCTGGCCTCACAGAGTCTGGGATACTGCAAAGCCCCACGACCACAGGGTCTAGACTCACCACTACATGGTGTCTCATCCCCAGGGATCCTAGTTGCCACTGAGCCCTACTGGCTCAGGTTCTTGAATTACAGCCATACTCTGCTCTCCAGACCTAAACCTCTAGAGCACTCCTTCTTCCCTGGAGTTGGGTTAGGGCTGTATCCTCCCCCAAAGCTAGGGGTAGAATCACAGCTTGGACCCCCTGGGTGAAAGCTGCTGGGGGTACCTCAGAATCACAAATCCTGGCTCTGTGACAACCTACGTCCAACCCTGCCAGAGAGTGAACCTACACTCTAAGACCCAGGTGCCACAATAGGTTTGTGGGAACCTAAGCCTAAGACCCTGGCCCTGCAGCTAGTCTGAGCACCTGCAAAATTCAGGACTGCTGAAGCTGCTTGTAGGCTATGTCATACCTGACATCAAGAGGGATCCCCTCAGCTAAGTTTTCCCATTATAGGGAAAATGAAAATAGGAGGACCCTGAAAGCCCACAAAGAGAGAATTCTAAAAACAACAAGAGAAAAGCATCAAGTTACATATAAGAGAATCTCCATTAGACTACTAGCAGATTTCTCCACAGAAACCTTACAGGCCAAGAGAGACTGGGATGATCTATTAAAAGTACTGAAAGAAAAAAAGAAAGTGTCAGCCAAAAATACTATATACAGTAAAGCTATCCTTCAGAAATAAGGGAGAAATAAAATTTCCCAGACAAGCAAAAATGGACGGAATTCATCACCACTAGACCAGCCTTATAAGAAATGCTCAAGGGTGTCCTGTATCTGGAAGTGACAAAACAATAATCACCATCATGAAAGCATACAAAAGTGTAAAACTCACTGGTAGAGCAGATACACAAAGGAGAAAAAGAGAAGAATTAAACCTTATCACTACAGAAAACCACCAAACTGCAATGATAATGAGAATAAGAAAAGAACAAAGGATATACAAAACAACTAGAAAACAGTTAACAACATGACAGAAGTCTCACCTATCAATAATAACCTCGAATGTAACCAGATTAAATTTCCACTTAAAAAGATAGACTAGCTGAGTGGATTAAAAAAACATGACCCAACTATATGTTGCCTACAAGAAACTCACTTTACCTGGTAAGACACATATAGACTAAAAGTGAAAGGATGGAAAAAGATATTCCACAGAAACCATAACCAAGCAGGAGTAGCTATTCTTATACCAGATCAAATAGACTTTAAGTCAAAAATTTTAAAAAGAAGCAAAGAAGGTAATTATATAATGATAAAGGGATTATTCAGCAAGAGGATATAACAATTTTAAATATATATGTTCATCCAACACTGGAATACCCAGATTTATAAAACAAATAATGTTAGATCTAAAGGGAGATATAGACTCTAATACAATAATAGTTGGGGACTTCAATACTGCACTCTCAGTATTGGACAGATCGTCTAGACAGAAAATCAATAAAGAAACATTGGATTTAAGCTGCACTTTAGACCAAATGAACCCAACAGACATTTACAGAACATTTCATGCAACAGCTGCAGAATACACATTATTTCCTTCAACACAAGCAACATTCTTCAGGGTAGACCACATGTTAGGCCACAACACAAGTTCCAGAAAATTCAAAAGAATTGAAATCATATCAAGTATATTTTCTGGAACAAAACTAGAAATCAATAACAAGAGGAACTTTGGAAACTGTACAAACATACAGAAATTAAACAACATGCTCCTGAATGACCAATGAGTCAATGAAGAAATTAAGAAGAAAATTTAAAATTTTCTTGAAACAAGTGAAAATAAAAATAGAACATACCAAAACCTATGGGATACAGAAAAAGCAGTATTAAGAGGGAATGTCATAGCAACAAATGCCTACATCAAAAAAGTAAAAAGATTTCAAATAAACAACCTAATAATGCATCTCATGGAACTAGAAAAACAAGAACAAGCCAAACCCAAAATTAGTAGAAGTAATGAAGAGAGAATTAGTGGAAGCTGCTGTTAAAGAAACGACCCATAATGCAGCAAGCAGAGATGAAAATATGGAAAAGGAAAAGAAGAGACAAAACGGATAGAATGAGGAGGACTGTCATGCATCTGATGAAAAGCACAGGACTTTCTTTTTGTAATCTCAGAGTGTAGTAGGACTTTCAAACTATAATTCAAAACCAGAGGACATAAAATAAACCCACCAAAACAAAGTCAAATAAATTACCAGCTTGGAAAATACGTGTGCAATTCATAGCATATACAAAGGGCTAATTTCTTTTCTACTGCAATTCAGTAGCCCAAGAAGCACCAGTAGCCCAAGAAGAAAATGGATAAAGTAAATTTAAAGAATTTAACTGAAAAGGAAATTAGATGGCCCTTAAAAAAATTTAAAAGATGCTGAATTTCACTCATAATAGGCAGTGTTTGTTAAGCACCTCCTATGTGCCAGGATCTGTGCTCTATATCCCCACATCAACTTTTTATTGAAATAGGCCCTCTTGTTATCTCCTTTTTATAAATGAGGAAACTGAAGCATAGAGCAGTTAAGAATATTTCCTAAATACATTCAGCTAGTAGATAGTATAATGAGGATTCAAACTCAGGCAGCCTGACCCTAGACACGACCACTATTCCATATTGTCTCTTAGTATTTGCACAGGGAGAAATAAAATTTTAAAATATAGTATGATGTGTTTTATTTGATTCTCATATCAACACAGATAAAAAGCTTGATGTATATTGGTGGGGATCCAGAGAAATAGGCATTCTCACAGATTGCTAAGATGAATGTAAATTGTTTGAGCTCCATGGAGAAAAATTTGTCAACATCATTCACAAATGATGCCTATCCCTGTGATTCTTGTTTTCTTTAACATCTAGAAATGGAAACCAGGTAAGTGTTTTGTGGTGGTGGTGGTGGTGAATTCTATCTTTTGCAAAAAGACTGAGACTGTTGGGTTAAGGGAAGTACCATAAGACTTGAGCAATGGATGGTAGTTGACTCACAGTCCACAGTTCTTGATGGTATAAATCACATCCAGTCTCCAAACTTTTCCAAGGCATCCTCTAGACGTTAACTCCCTGGCCTTCCTTAAAATCCTCATCAGATAAGGTTTGACATCCCTTAGACACCGCCAAGACAGTAGACAGCCTGATTTGTATGCATTGCAATAGAAAAGTATAGCAGAATGAGAAGTAGCAGAACATTGGCTGCCTGGGATTTGCCTGGTCAGATTGGGGATGCCACTCATGGAGTTCTGAGGTCATCTCTTCTTGGGCTTCACATGTGACTCATACGTAGGAAGCCAAACTATTAGGTATTTTCTTCCAGGCCCATCATGCATTCAGCTACCCACTTACCCAGCAAGTTTCTGACCTATATAAGTCGTATTCAATAAATGTTTTTTTAGTGGATGAATGGATGGATCTTGGACCATACCACATCCTCACTCCTGGCTGCCAATAATTCTTGGCCTTATGCCCCTACACCTATACATTATGTAGTGGCAGTCATGTTTCATTTTATCCTCTCCCTGTCACTTCTAGGGAATTTATCTCTTAAAATCACATTCCCACACTCAAATTTACTCTCCAACTATCTACTGGACCTGATCGTCAAAACCACTTAGCTGAAATAATCTTGAAATTACAAAGGCACAGAATGGATCTAACATGATTCTCCAAATCTGTTGAGATTCTGTGAAGGGCCCTATACTCAGCCTTCTTAGAAAAGGCATGTAGAAAATTCTGGGAAAGATCCAGAAAGGGCCATTGCTTTTTTGCTGGCTGCGCCAGTGGGTACATGTAGGGTACATTTTCCCTTTTCCAGATACACGATGTCTCAAATATTGGTAGAGGCTTCTTACATTTAGCACTTTGGACTTTCAGACACCATCAGTCATCGATCTTAGAAAGTAGTTTGTAAGATTTCTTCCTTAAATGTGTTTTCTCTCTTCTAGTAGAACCACTTCTAAAATTTTTATGTGTTACCACCAGATGGAGACAGAGAGTCAAAGTTGTATTATGTGTATATCAACATTTTTAAGTGTCTATCATGTTACTTATTGCACAGATGGTTAACTTTTTAATCTTTTACCTATGTTAGCTCACTAATATATTTTTTACTTATCTCATCAATTATGTTACCAACTGTATAAAGGAGATATCATTACACGTGAGGAAGCTGAGGCTTAGAAATCTTAAGTAACTGGCCCAACATCTCAAAGATTTTAAGTTGAAGAGTTCTCAGGCATGTAATCAAAAATTTTCAAAGATTTTTTTTCTTAAATATCTTTGAGGGATTTTATTACTAAGTTAGGCATATAATTACCATATTATCCAGCAATCCCACTCCTAAGAATTTACCTATGAGAAAAAAAACAAAAGTCCACACAAAGACCTGTACGCAAATATTTATAGCATCTATTTCCACAATAGCCCAAACTGGAAGCAACCCAAATGTCCATCAACTTGTAAAGAGATAAATAAATTTTGGCATAATCACACAATGGGATGCATCTCAGCAATAAAAAGGAACTAACTACTAATAACTTGCAACAATATGGATGAATCTCAAAAATATAATGCTAAGTGCAAGAAGCCAGACACAAAGGGCTACAAATTACGTGATTCCATTTACATATTTTGGAAAAGGCAAAACCATAGATAAAGAAATCAGATCAGTGTTTGTCAAGGTGGGGGGCAGGGAAGGAATAAAAAAACTGTTAAAAAGTTTAAAGGAAGCTTTTGGAATGGTGGAAAACAATTTCACAATTTTTACTGTCATACAACCATCATATGTAAAGTAAACTGAAGACTCTTGTAGATTCATTATCTTAATAATGTGTGTGATTGATTATTGTTACTTTGGCACACAAAAACATTCCTATTTTTCTGTGAAATGGAAGCAAGTCTATCTGTCAAGAGATAGGAAACAGATATGATGTTTGGGAGCTGAGGAGAGAAGGAAAGGTCTTGAATAGCCACTGGGAATATGAGAAAAGACCGACTTCTGGTGCATAAGAGGATTGCCAAGTAGTGCAGTGGAGAACTGACACCATACGTTTGACGCGGCACCACCATGCATATTTGTGTGATGTTCTCCACCAGTCCAAACAGGAGAAGAAGGGCCAGATGGTTGGATAAATTCATGTTGGGCAGATGGCACAGGAAGACTATGATGAGGCAAGAGGGTTGACGATGCCGAAAGGAGGTTACTATTGACACAATGAGTTTCTCAGCTGGAGAGAGGTGAAAGTAAAAATTTGAAGGATCTGTTAAACTTTGAGGACAAGGAGGGGGCACAGACAAAGTGATCAAATATTATTATCACACCATAGGTATAATGGTAGTAAGAGCACGAGAGAACTTGAAGAACATTAGGCTGTAGTCACCATCATTTACCATTTCAGAGATGGAGTGTGAAAAAGGGTAAGATACGGTCAGGAATGTAGCTGTTGAAAGAAAGAGGAGGTAGAGAAATTGGCATGCCAGGATATTTTGACATTGAAGTTTTCATTAAATTATACAAGCAAGAATTATGTTGGTGAGCCAAGTGCCAAAGCTTTGTACAAGAGATAGGCCTAATCTTAACTGACACATAAAGAGTAGACTCCTGGAGGAATGCTAGGAGATTTTCCTTTTGATAAGAGATGAGGAGAAATCTTTGCCTCTCCATTTCTGCTTTTGTGTATTCAAGGGGTTGTTATTATTATTATTGTGATTATTATTATTGGAAATGCTTCAACAATCTTGTAACCAGTGGAGAAAGATGCCAAGAACTGCTGAGAGGGCATCTCAGAGCTCTGACATGGTTGAGCTGCTGAAGAAACCTTGCAACTGCCCCCCTGAACCCCTTAAGAGTATAACTCAGGTAATCACCCAGAACCTTCCTACCCCATGTTTATGAATGACAGAGGGAAGGTTGGTAAAAGGAGCACAGAAAGAAGGGCCAATCCTTTCCAAACTTCTCCATCCCCCAACCTGAGATAGCCTGGTCTTAGAAGAGAGCAGCGTTGACAGCTCTTAACAATTGATAATCTTAGGATATGCTGGTAAAGGGGAAATTAGACAATTAACTATAATGAGTTTCATGAATCATTGTTTTAAAATTCTGTACTTCTCTTTGTTTAAATTGACCTGAAAACCTAAGGGACATCATTAAAATTTCAGAGTGTTAAACACCAAGGGAATGTAGACTTGTTTAGACTTAGCTGGTTTTAATGAGAAAATGGCCCAATGATTATATTTATGTAATTAAGATTTAGGATTCATATCCTCCCCTGCACCCTAATAGAGTTACTAAATATAATTATCTATGAGTAGCTTCTTTAAATTATAAGAATATTGGTCCCTGAGGCTCTGATTTCCCTGATGTCCATACCAGAGGGCAATGAGGTCACTAGATCATGAGTATCTGTGCTGGTCTCCAGTTCTCCAGGACATGCATCACTCACTGCAGCCAATAACTTGTTTGACGGCTAGAACAGAAAGTGGCTAAATAGACTTTTGTTTAGATCGCTGATGTTGACAGTAATTTTAGGGGAAACTGACTTCAAATTGGCCCGATATCAGACTGGTGCTGCTTAAAGTACAGCTGTTCCATGAAGTTTCCCCTGATCCACTCCGTCTGTTCCCCATCCTCCAGGATAATCCATGATTCATCTCTTCCCCTAATGCATTTAGGCAACAACTATATTTTTATGTTTCCATTTAAATAATGACAATAATAATAATACCTCACAGTTTAGCACTTAGCACCTGCCAGGGACTCTGCTGAGTGCTTTGTGCACATTAGATCATCTAATCCACACAGTAGCTCTATAAGGTAGATGCTGTTGTTATTCTCATTTTACAGAAGAAGAAAACAGGTTTAGTAGGTCAAGTTACTGACTCAAGGTTTTATGATTAGGATGTAATAGAGCCATAATTTGAGCTTCTTATCCTGACTCCAGAGTCCATACCTCTAACCACTCTGTTATATCAGTTTCCTATTATTTGACCAAGAAATTATTGTGATCAGAGTCAGAATCTGCTCTTTAAAATCATTCCCAAGCCTGCACTACTCTGCTGTTGCTCTGCAACCTATGAAGACTGATTAAGATGTAGGAATACCCATTCCATTATAGCCTCCTTGACTTAGTCCATTTCATGTTGCTATAACAGAATAGCTGAGACTGGGTAATTTATAAAGAAAAGAAGTTTATTTGGCTCACAATTCTGGAGGCTGGGAAGTCCAAGACCAGGTAGCCTATCTGGTGAGGGTCTCATGCTGCTTTAATTCATGCTGGAAAGTGGAAGGGGAGGCAAGCACATGCAAAGAGACATGCAGGAGAGGATGGTGTTGCTTATAACAGCCTGCTGTCTTGGAAACTAATCCATTCCCGAGATGGTGAGTACCCCATCCCTCCTGTGAGATGGCATTAATCTATTCAGGAGGATGGTGCCCCTATGATCTAAACACCTGTCACTAGGCCCCACCTCCCAACACTATCTTATTGGGAATCAAATTTCAATATAAGTTTTGGTGGGGGCAAACCATGTCCAAACCATAGCACTCCCAACAGTTAAAGAGGCAAGGGAGGTGCATTTCAAAAAGCTTAGAACAATCTTCTTTGTATCTGTAGGGCGTCAGACAGTGCCTAGCATATAGTAAGTACAAACAAATATTAAGTACTTAAGGAACCCAATTAATACAGTATTTAAGAAAGAGCAATGCTTTCCAGTAGTGACTACCCCCAAATTCTTAAGAACATATTTAGTAGTTAGTTAGAGAAACCCTCTAAAGTGTCTTTACAAATTTCTAGATTTATTTTTTCTAAAAGAATGAGAAGTCCAGAAGTAAGAAGTCCTGGGGTGATACCATAAATCAAAGATGGCACAAGGACCCGGTGTCCTTTGTGTCTTTCTGATCCACTAAACTTAGCATGTGGTTCTTCTCCTCATGGCAAGGTGGCTTGGGGGGATGTGTAGACCATTATAAATTGTTGTTAGATTTGCTGAGTGTTTTCCCCTTGTTCATGATGATTATCCAACATAGTTTAGAAGGAGAAACTATTCATATGGACCCCTGGTTCCCATAAGATTTTTAGTCTTTTAAAACTCTAGTTAATATAAAACCCTATTTTTGCTTATCTTGGTCTCTTTTAGTATGATTGTACATAACATCATCATTAGGGAAGTTTAATTCCAAATCCATAAAAAACAGCTTTCTCTGCTTCATCAGTATTTTCCTTACAGTGATCTCAGAGAGAGAAAAGCAACTATAAAAGAAAAAATAAAGGAAGGAAGAAAAAAAAATCTGGCTATCAAAGTTACAATTGAAGTCTGAATAACATTCTAAGATCATATATATTCAGGAGTTAAACTGACTAGCTAATGGCATCTAGAACAGCTTCTGGTTAAAAACAGCAAATCTGAAACTTTTGTTTGGGGTAAGTCAAGTGAGATAAATCCCTCCAAAAATTACCCTACTCTCTAAGATGCTGATTGATATCTGCTAACATCTTTCTTTGGTTTAATCTCCCTGCCCTTGACCTTTAGACTACACAATGTGGTTCCCTGTTTCAAAGAAAAACTTGAAACTATGTGGTTGATTCCATAGCTTCAAGGGAAAAAGATGGCAAAAAATAGGCAAGGATGCTCTAAAAATAAGATTGTTTTAGTTAGATATAGCCAACTACATAACTCTCACGTTCTCGGGATGAAAGCTTTTTGCCACAAACGGAACCAGAACACCTGCCTTTCTGGTGCGCTATCCAGGGTACTGAACTTCTTTGCCTTCAATTCTCTTTGATCCAGTAGAGCAAACTTTTCCATCTTCATGCCCATCCTAGTTGTGCTGTGAATACGGTATTGAATTCTACTTTTAAAGGTAAAGTATATCTTTTGATTATAAGAGTAAAAAAAGAAGAAAATTACCCATAAACTCATTAGCTCCAAGCAAGTATGAATAATAGCTAGGTTCACATCCCTCTAGTCTTTTTTCTATACATATTTTCAAATATTTGAGACCAATCTGAATATTCAATGCAATTTTGTACATTTCTGTTTTTCATAGTGGCACATGTATTTCTTGTTGTTGTAAACTCTGTGAATATAGTTTTAAGTAGATGAATAACACTTTCTGTTCCATAATTGGAACATACTCTATTCCATAGTTGCCTGAATCATACCTATGTAATTGGATAGCTTTTTCATTTTAAATACAATTTATATCACTATAATAAATAGCTTTCTGATAATTTTTTTTCAATAGTCAACATTTAGAATTGTTTCCTTAGGAAGGAGGACTAATGCGTTCCATGTAGTCACTTGCTAAGGGACATGACAAATGTAAACCTGATGAAAACTTGATAAACTACATAATTAACTATGACTCTTGAAAAAAAGCAAATAGAAAGCTCAGGAAAAGCAACACCATTCTAGTGTTAAGGTATGAGGGAATTTTTTTTCTGAGGATCCTTAAAAGGAGAATAAAAACTAACATAATGAACCATGTCTTTGACAACATGCTTATATTATAGTAAAGAGTGATACTTTTCAAAGGGTTATTATTTATAAGGAAGGTCAATATAATACTGTCCAGAGAAACAATGTTTGATGGTTTTGATTCAATCCAGGGTAAAATGTGAACTATCTAGAAGAATTACAGAACTTGGGCTAGTTTCTATTAACATTTCTCCTTCAGAAAACATAAAAAAAACCCCCAAAAATTTTGCTCATGAATATAGATGTAAACATATCTCTTAAAAATATTAGCAAACTAGCAATATAAAAAAGGGTATTAGGTCACAATGAAATTTCATTATTTCATTAATGGAAGGCCTGTTTAACATTAGAAAAAGAATAAATGTACCTCACCACATTAACAGTTTAAAAGGGAAAAATCATATGAATATCTCAATAGATGTAGAAAAAGCATTTGTCAAAATTCAACTAACATTTATAATCACAACTTTTAACAAATTTTTAAAAGAAAGGAATTTCCTTACTCTGGAAAATTTAGCCTCAAAAATCACTGTGATTATTCTTAATGGCAAAATATTAAATTTTTTTTCCTTTGGGATTTGGAGCAAGACAGTGCCCGCTAATGTCAATATTTACTATATTGTAACAGAAGTGTTAGCCATTACAAAAAGTAAAAAAGAAGATAAAATGTATATTGGAATGTATATTTGAAAATAAAGAAGCAAATATTTAATATATCATTGTTCATAGATGATATGACTATCTATGTAGAAAATCCAAAAGAATCTACAGATAAATTATTAGAATAAAAAAACAAACTTATCAAGATTTCTGGGTACAGTCAATATACAAAAATCAACTATATTTTTATATACCAGTAGCAAACAGAAAATATAATATGACTTTAAAATAGCATAAAAGACTTCCAGTTCCAAAATGGCAGCATAGAAGCAAACTGGCTTCACCCCCCCACCCCCCAGGAAACCAAAACCAAATATACAGCACTGAGATTATCACCAACAATATCCCAGAACTCAAATATGAAAATGAGACAGTTCCCAGGGCCAAAGAGAAGTGAAAAACTCTGAGCAGATGGTAAGAGAATTGGACTTCCATATCTGTGATGCTCCTTTCCCCCAATGTGCCCAGCACCAAGTGCACAAAAAATTTTCCCCCAACTCACAGTTTCCACATTGAAAAAAGTGAGATCAAGGTGGACAACCAGCTTCCTCACCATCTTGGGTTCCCTGGCAGGAGACCTGTCCCTGTCTCCACCCATGGAGCATCAGGAGTGCTGAAAGGGAGAAATATCCCTGAGGGCAGTCAGAGACAAAGGGAAGAGGTGAGACTACCATCCCCAGCCCTGGAAACTCTGCTCTGCAGCTTAGCCAAAGGAGGTGCCAAATCAGAGTGGCTGTTCAGCAGCAACATGCTATAGGAGGTTCATTCCACAGTTCCCTGGGAGTGAACCTCTAACCAGCCTTCCCAAATTGCCAGGATATCCTCTTTGAGACCTCCCTCATTTGGGACAGGCACTGCTCCAATCACTTATTACAGCCAAGGTAAACCTGAGTTTAACGCACCATCTAGTGCTGAAAAGGAGTCAGGAACCTACTGGTGGAAAAAAAGATACATTCAACAAGTAAATTACAAAGAATCTCTAAGCAAACATATCCAATAAAAACAAAACCAAACAAGATAGAGAAGACTGGAATATATAACTAATTATTCAATGCAAAGACATAGATGTACATTCACAAGAAACAACAACAAACAGGGAACCATGACCTCCCCAAATGGACAAAGCAAGGAACCAGTGACTGACCCTAATAAGAGAGCTATGTGAGAGGTCTCTGACTAAGAATTCAAAATAGCAGTTTTAAGGAAACTCAGTGATCTCCAAGATAACATATAAAATTAATTCAGAAATTTATCAGAGAAACTTAACAAAGACCTTGAAATAAAAAAGAAATCAAACAAATCTTGGACCTGAAAAATACACTTGCTGAAATGAAAAATTTATTAGAGACTCTCAAAAGCAGAATAGATCAAACAGAGAGAAGAATTTGTGAGCTCAAGGACAGGTTATTTGAAAATACACAGAGGAGAAAAAAAAAAGAATGAAAATGAATAAAGATCACCCATGACATACAGAAAATTACTTCAAAAGAGTGAACCTAAGAATTGTTAATGGTTAAGAGGGAGTTGAGCAAGAGCAAGGAGTAGAAAGATTATTCAAAGAAGTAATAACAGAAAACTTTTCAAATTTGAGAAAGAGATAAATGTCCAGGTAAAGGAAGGTCGGAAAACACCAAACAGATTCAGCTCAAATAAGACTACACTAAAATATATAATAATCACACTCTTAAAGGTGAAGGATAGGCTGAGCATGAAGGCTCATGACTGTAATCCCAGCATTGTGGGAGACTGAGGCAGGAGGATCACTTGAGGCCAGGAGTTTGACATCAGCCTAGGCAACATAGCAAGATCCCATCTCTACAAAAATAAAAAATTAAAGGTCAAGGACAAAGAGAGGATCCTAAAAGCATCAAGAGAAAGAAGTAAATAACATATAAAGGAGCTCCAATTTATCTGGCAACAGACTTCTCAGTGGAAACCATATAGGCAAGGAGGAAGTGGGATGACATTTTCAAAGTGCTGAAAGAAAAAAACCTGCTCTCCAAGAATACTGTATTTGGAAAATATATTCTTCAAATATGAAGAATAGATAAAGTCTTTCCCAGATAAACAAAAAACAGCTGAGAGAATTCACCACTACCAGAGCTGTCTTACAGGAAATGCTAAAGAGAGTTCTTCAATCTAAAAAAATAAAGCACTATTATGAGAAAAAGAAAATATTTGAAGGTATAAAACCCACTGGTAAAATTAAGTACACAGACAAAACCAGGATACTATAATCTTATAATTTTGATGTGCAATTTACTCATAACTTCAGTATGAAGCCTAAAAAATCTATCAAAAATGATAGTAGCTATACCAATCTGTAAAGAGATAGGCAATATAAAAATTTGTAAATTGAGACAACAAAAATTCAGAATGGGGCAGATGGTGTTAAAATGTAATTTTTTTTGTTTTTTCTTTGTTTCTATTCTTTCCTTTTTTATCTAAGATAAATTCTCATCTCTTTAAAATAACTTGCTATATCTATAAAATGTTTTTTGCAGGCCTCATAGTAACCACAGTGCAAAAACCTATAATACATTCACTGAAAATAAAAAGCAACAAATTAAAAAATTTTACCAGAGGAAATCACTTAACCACCAAGGAAGACAACAAGAAAGGAAGAAGAGAAGAGAGGAGTTACAAAACAACCAGAAAACAAGCAACCAAATGACAATAGTAAGTTTATAACTTATCAATAATAACATTAAATGTAAATGAACTCAATTCTGCAATTAAAAGACATAGAGTGGCTGAATGGATAAAGAAACAAGACTCAAAAAATCAACAAGAAAAAATCAAACAACCCTATTAAAAAATGGGCAAAGGACATGAACAGAAACTTTTCAAAAGAAGACAGAATAATGGCCAGCAAACATATAAAAAATTGCTCAACTTCTCTAATCATCAGGGAAATGCAAATCAAAACCACAATGAAATATCACTTAACTCCAGTGAGATTGGCTCATATCAAAAAATCCCCAAACAACAAATGTTGGCGGGGATGTGCACAGATAGGAACACTCATGCAGTGCTGGTGGGACTGCAAATTAGTACAACCTCTATGGAAAGTAATATGGAGATACCTCAAAGAATTAAAAGTAGAACTACCATTTGACCCAGCAATCCCACTACTGGGTATTTACCCAAAGGAAAAAAAGACATTCTATAATAAAGACATCTGCACGCGAATGTTTATAGCAGCACAATTCACAATTGCAAAGATGTGGAAACAACCCAGGTGCCCATCAATACACGAGTGGATTAATAAAATGTGGTATATGTATACCATGGAGTATTACTTAGCGATAAAAAACAATAGTGAATTAACACATCTGGTATTATCCTGGTTGGAGCTAGAACCCATTCTTCAAAGTGAAGTGTCACAGGAATGGAAAAACAAGCACCACTGGTACTCACCATCAAATTGGTACTAACTAATCAACACCTACATCACACAGGGCAATAATATTCATCAGGGGGTGGGCAGGTGGGAGGGGGGTGGAGGGGATGGGACAACTCTCACTGAATGGATGTGGGGAGCACAGTTTGGGGGATGAGCACGATTGTAGCTCTGACACTGGCAGTGCATGGGCAATATATGTAGCCAAAGTGTTATACCCCCATAATATTCTGAAATAAAAAAAATTAAAAAAAAAGAAAAGTGTTTACCAATTCACCTGTTAAAAAATACTTAGATTGTTTGGTAATTATAAATAAAGGTCCTATGAAGATTCATGTACAAAAAAAAAATGTGAAAACCTACATCTGAGAAACACAGATGTTAAGGAAAAAACATCAAAATGGAAATCAGAAAAACAGAACTAAACAATAATGAAAATATAACATTTCAAAACTGTGGACCACAGCTAACCTTGTTTTTATGGGAAATATTATATAGTCTTCAATGTTTATATCACATAATAAGGTGTGAATACTAGTGAGTTAGGCATTCAGATAAAAAAGATTGGGGTAAAAATGAAAGAATATGCACAAATAAAATAGAAGAAAGAAAAAAATGAGGAGAGCTAAACTTAGTTAAATAAGAGACCTCTTTGTTGGCATAAAGTCTATTTTATCTGATCCTCAACACCCCACTGTCAGAGCTCGACAAATCATCAAAACAAAAAATAAATAAACAAACAATGGACTTAAACCAAACTCTAAATCAAATGGACCTAGCAGACATTTGCAGAACATTCTACTCCAAATCTACATACTATACGTTCTTCTCAGCAGCACATGAGACATTCTTCAAGACTGATCATAGCTTAAGCCACAAAACAGGTCTCAACAAATTCAAAAAAATCAAAGTCATACCATGCACCTTCTCAGACCACAGTGGAAGAAAACTGGAAATCAATTACAGGAGAAACACTCAGACCTTCACAAAGTCATGGAAATTAAACAACCTTCTGCTGAATGATTACTTGATCAAGAATGAAATTAAGATGGAAATCAAAAAATTCTTTAAGCTGAACAACAAAGGGGACACAAGCTATCGAAATCTTTGGGACACAGCAAAAGCATGCCTCAGGGGAAAATTCATAGCCTTAAATGCCTACATCAAAAAGACAGAAACATAACAAATTGATAACCTAATGTCACACCTCAAGGAACTAAAAAAGGAAGAACAAAGCAAACCCAAAGCCAGCGGAAGAAGACAAATAATGCAGATCAGAGCAGAACTAAATGAACTGGAAACTATAAAAAAAAATACAAAGGATTAACAAAACTAAAAGTTGGTTCTTTGAAAAGATAAACAAAATTGACAGACCGCATGCTAGACTAGCCAAGGACAGAAGAGAATGGACCCAAATAAGCTCAATCAGAAATGAAAATGGTGATATTACAACTGATATCACAGAAATACAAAACATCATCCATGAATACTATGTAATCTCTATGTACATAAACTAGAGAATATAGAGGAAGTGGACAAGTTCCTGGAAACACACAACCTCCCAAGACTCAACCAGGAAGAAATAGGACTCCTGGACAGACCAATAATGAGCAGTGATATAGAAACAGTAATAAAAAAACCTCCCAACAACAAAAAAGCACTGGACCAGGTGGATTCACTGCTGAATTCTATAAGACCTATGAAGAAGACCTGGTGCCAATAATATAGAAATTATCCCATAATATCGAGAAGGAGGGATTAGCTTTTGGAGAAAAGAAAATTATTGAAAGCAGAAACAACAAACATCAGAAACATATGCACAGACTCCATATACTGAAATTAATGGACACAACACATAAAAAGAATATACCTATTATGTTCAATAAAAACTAAGATTGAAAAATTTGGCAGTGTAATAAAAAACCATGAAACTTTACAAAGAAGAATTGAAGAAGGAAAAAAAGAGAAAAATCCAGATTAAGAATACCATAATCAAAATTTAAAACTCAGAATACAGGTTTAACAACAGAACTAAACTGGGAATAAGCAAATTATAATAGAATATGGGCCAGAAGAAACCATTGAGAATGAAGCACTGGAGTGTTTCTCAATACCAATGTCCAATTCTCTGATTCTCCACATACCCACTGGTTGTTCAACAACTCAATTCAATTATACACTACCCAGAGATAGTGCAGACCCCACAGCTTATGGGCTTAGTCCCACAAGACTGTCCTCTACTCCAGATGCCAATTTTAAGTTCCAGGCCTCCCATACTTCTGAACAACTGGCAAAAAATTAAGGATTCCCATGATCCATTCCCCACTCAGTGTTTGATAATTTGCTAGAACAGCTCACAGAAGTTTAGAAGGTGCTTTACTTATGTTTACCAGTTTATTATAAAGGATACAACTAAGGAACAGCCAAATGGTAGAGATGCATAGGGTAAGGTATAGGGAGAGGGGTATGTGGAGCTTGCATGATCTTTATGGATAAGCCACTATCCCAGCACTTTGTTGTGTTCACAAGCCAGTGAAATGTCCATATTAAAATAATGTAGAGCCACAAGGTATAAATAATAATCAAAGTCTGATTTTTATAAAAGTATAGATATAGCCAGAAGTTAACTAGCCATTGTTCCCTAACTTCCTTGCTGCTGTAACTGGTCACTGCTTAATGACACTATCCTCCCTGACAGGCACAAGATTTGTGACTCCCCCAGACTACTTCCACAGATAACATTGCTCTCATAAATCCCAAAATTTGTGACGCTATAGATAACATTGCTGTTGTAAGTCCGAAGACTGGTCTTTGAGGTATTTTTCAGACTCTGCCTTCTGGGAGGGGTCTTTGAGGTATTTTTCAGACTCTGCATTCTGGGAGGACCCACTGATGCCAACTGGACCTATGGATAGGCATGAGAATAGATCCAACAGCCTTGAAACCCCCCTACCCAGGAAATTTCCCAACTGAGAAGATAATCTCTGCTTCCCAACCCCATGAGCTCATCCCCAGCCAATCAGCAGACCCAATTCCCCAGACCTTTGCCCACCAAACTATCTTTAAAGACCCTTTCTCCCAAATTTTCGAGGAGATGGATTTGAGAAGTTACTCCCATCTGCTCACCTGGCACCTTGCAAAATAACACTCTTTCTCCACTGCAACCCCTGCCGTCTCAGAATATTGACAGTGGGCAGGGGGCAGTGGGCAGTGAGCAAGGGACCTTGGGCTGTAACACCAAGAAGCTCTTCAAATCTTATAGTCCAAAGGTTTTTGTAGAGCTCAATCTTCAGCCTTCTCCTCTCCTCCCCAGATGTTGGTAGGTGAGGCTGAAAATTCCAAGACTTCTAATCACTTGACCTTTCTGGTGATCAGTGCCCCCCTGAGTCTATCTAGAGGTACTTACCAAAGTTACTTCATTGGCATGAACTCAGGTGTGATAGTAAGGGGCTTGCTCTGAATAACAAAGGACACTGTTGTCAATCAGGAAAATTCCAAGAGTTTTAGAAGCACTGTGCCAGAAACTGGGGACAAACACCAAATATTTTTCTTATACCACAAGCACAGGGTCAAAAAGTGGAAAACATAGGAGAGGGTGAAAGACAAATATGTAATTGGGAGGTGTAGAAAATGTTTCATTGGCATTCCAGGAAGTAAGGAGAGAGAAAATGGGAAAGAAAATATATTTTAAATAGGAAAGAGAAACTTAACAACACTCACAGGAAAAAGGGAGTTACGGTGATCTACATTCCTTTAATTGTCTGAAGAGAGCAGAGCGGCGGAGGCCGTGTGCGGAGGCAGGTGGACGCCCGTAGCAGCTGCCCCAGCCCGGCACGGGCAGCACGCACAGGATCCAGCCCCAGTTGCCCACGTCAATAAGAGAGACGACCTGAATGCCAGCCAGGATGCTCTTGAAAGCGAAGACAGACAGACCCAGAGCACGGAGCCTGTCCAGGTCACGGTAGGTGATTCGGCGATAGCATTTCCACCCCCTCCACCTCCTTACTTTCCTGAGTCTTCAGCTGCTGCGGTAACTCGAAGTCCTGGGGCTAATGGTTTGCTTCTGAGGGAAAAATCCACATTCATATTACAGTATTTTTAACTATGGCAGGACTCCAACTCCTGAGAGCCAGGCACGGCCTCTGAGAGAGATCTCGAATCTGTATATTCTATTTCTGGGACTAGCTCATCCTCTGAGATCGCACACACACCACATCTTTTGGCTGAATCACCTCCTAGATATGAAGAAAAAGACAACTCCCCAGCCACATCCTTGTCTCCATCTTTCCAGCCTTCCCCATCACGAACTATGACTCCTGTTCAGTTTTATATGTAATGGATCACTATTTTATTTGTTTTTTAATAAAAAATACAATAGCAAAAAAAATTGTCTGAAGAGGACAGTAAAGGTAATGATTAATGTTAGAAATTGATAATTCAAGAATGTTGTAATTTCTAGGCTTGCCTCTAAAAGAATAAAAGATGTCAAAACTAATATATGGGGAAAAGAAATCATTAAAAGAAATCAAATACCACTTCATACCAACTAGAATGGCTATATATTAAAAGACAGATAATAAATGTTGGCAAAGATGTAGAGAAATTGAAACCCTCATACGCTCCTGGAAGGAATTTAAATTGGTTCAGCTACTTTGAAAAACAGTCTTACAGTTCCTCAAACAGGTAAACACAGAACTATCATATGATCCAGCAATTCCACTCCTAGGTATATACCCAAGAGAATTGAAAACATATGTCCACACCAAAAAAAATACACAAATATTCATATCATCCTTATTCATAATAGGCAAAAAGTGGAAACAATCCAAATGCCCATCAACTGTTGAGTGGGTAAACAAAATATGGTAATGTGGTATATCCATACGGTGGCATATTATTCATCTGTAAAAAATGAAGTACTGATACATGGATAACCCTTTGAAACATGATGCTAAGTGAAAGAATTCAGTCACAAAGGACCACATATTGTGTCATTCCATTTATTTGAAATGTCCAGAATAGGCAAAATAGGTTAATAATTGCCTAGGGCTTGGGGGAGTATAAACAATGGGGGTAATGGCTAAAATGTGTGGGGTTTCTTTGTGGGGTTGTAAAGGAAAATAAAAACTTCAGGACCACCATCCCCAACTTATGTGAAAGGGGAGGTCAAGCCCGGAGGCCGAGTCATGCAACATTCCCTTCCAAATGAATAGCTGCTGGTAACATTATGTATAAGCCAGATTCCCATGGAAATGTAAAAGGCCTCAGGCATCTACAATGACTGTCCCTGCAGATCATTCATAAGAAAATTTCTTGCTGGCCTCCCACAAGCAAGGACATGCAAATTGTAACTTTGGATCCACAGGCTATGTCTAGCTCCTAAAACTAAAGTCTTTTCAATTCCACACTAATAATGTTGATTACAAGTTTATCTTCCCAGGTGCAGAACAGAGATAAGACAAGACCAAACATTCTTCCACGTATCCAGAAACATCTACATAATTGATTCTTCCTCCATTCCCTTTTTCTCTTCTAACATTTGCCTTATCTTATGTAAAATATAGATTTCCTGGACATCACAAGATGTAACCATTTGTCTCACTGCCCACACAGCCTCCTTTTTTCTTTCTGTATGCTCTATCTCCTTTAAAGACTGAGTTCCCAAATCCTGCTTCAGAAAAACAGTCACAGATTTGTCTGTGGTTTGTGTTTTTTCCAGGTGCATCCTCAAACTTTGGCTTAATAAAACTCCATGGATTGAGATCTTTGCCTTGGTCACTTATTTTAGGTTGTCAGGGTAATAAAAGTGTTCTAAACTTGATTGTGGCAATGTATACACACTTCTGTGAATATAGTAAAAGCCATTGAATTGTACATGTTAAAGGGATAAATTACATGGTATGTAAATTAAATCTAAATGAAACCATTAAAATGAATCCAGGCAAAAAAAAAATGAGGAAAAAGAACAAAGAATAGGTGGGAAAAATAAAAATTACACCATAAATATATACATTAAATATAAATGAATTAAATTTTCCAGTTTGAAACAAATGTTTATGGACTTGATGGAATAATAAAACCCAACTATATGTTATTTCAAAGTCATAATAAAATAAAAGCATTAAAAAAAATCAAAAGTAAAAGGATGAAAAACTATATAACTTTTGAACACTAATCAAAGAAAGGAGATACAGTCATATTAATACAGTCATGTGCTGCATAACAATGTTTCAGTCAACAATGAACCACATATAAGATGGTGGTCCCATAAGATTATAATACTGTATTTTTACCATACCTTTTATGTATAGATACACAAATACTTACCATTGTGTTACAGTTGCCTACAATATTCAGTATAGTAACATGCCATACAGGTTTGTAGCCTAGGAGCAATCGGCTATACAATATAGCCTAGCATGTAGTAGACTGTAACTTCTAGGTTTATATAAGTATGCTCTATGATGTTCGCACAATGACAAAATTGCCTAACAATTCATTTCTCAGAACATATCCCCAGTATTAAGCAACACATGACTGTACAAGAAAAATAGAAATAAATATTACTAGAGACAGAGTTATATTGTAATATTAAAATTCATCAGGAAGTTAGGAAATTTCTAAATTTGTATGAATGTAATAACATGGTCTAAATCTGAATAAAGCAAAAAAAAAAAAGGAGGAATGAAGAAATAGAATAGAAAAATCCACACTTACGGTGGGATGAATTAGCATATTCTCTCATAACTGACATACAACATTTTTTCAATTAAATTTTAATTTTGAAATTATTGTAGATTCACATACAGTTGTGAAAAATAACAGAGAGACTCACTGTACACTTTACTTAGTTCCCCCTGATGGGAACACCTTATAAAACTATAGTGCAATGTCACAGCCAGAATATTGACTTTGATACAGTCAAGATACAAAATATTCCCATCACCACAGGAATCCTTTATGTTGCCCTTTTTACAGCAAAACCCTATTCCCCCCCAAACTCACCCCTTTCCTCTGGTCTTAACCCCTAACAACCACTAAAATGTTCTCTATCTATAAATTTGTCATTTAAAGAATGTTATACAAATGAAATCATAGGAAGGTAACCTTTGGGATTGGCTTTTTTCACTTAGCATAATTCTATGGATATTTGTCCAGGTTGTTGCATGTAGCAACAGTTTATTCCTTTTTATTGCTGAGTAACATTCCATAGCATGAATGCACCACAGTTTGCTAAAAAACACTTATTCACTGAAGGATATATGGATTGCTTCTAGTTTTTGGCTATTACTATAAGGCTGCTACTGGCCAGGCGCAATGGCTCATACCTGTAGTCCTAACACTTTGGGAGGCCGAGGCGGGAGGACTGCTTGAGGTCAGGAGTTCAAGACCAGCTTGAGCAAGAGCAAGACCCCGTCTCTATAAAAAGATAGGAAAATTAGCCAGGGGTGGTGGTGCATGCCTGTATTACCAACTACTCAGGAAGCTGAGGCAGGAGGATTGCTTGAGCCCAGGAGTTTGAGGTTGCAGTGAGCTATGATGATGCCACTGCACTTTTGCCTGGGTGACAGTGAGACCTTGTCCCAAAAAAAATTGTATATATTTTTGGTGAACATAAGTTTTCATTTCTCTGGATTAAATGCATAGGAGTCCAAGTGCTGGGTCATATGATAATTGCATGTTTAGTTTTGAAAGAAACTGCCAAACTGTATTTCAGAGTAGCTATGCTATTTTACATTCCCGCCAACAATGTATGACTGATCTAATTTTTTTGCATCCTTGCCAGCTTTTGATGTCTCTGTTTTTATTTTAATCATTCTGATGGGTATGTAGCAATATCTCATTGTTGTTTTAATTTGCAATCCCCTCATGGCTAATGATGTTGAACATATTTTGATATACTCATTAACCATCTGCATATCCTCTTCAGTGAAATGTCTCTTTATGCCTTTTGCCCATTTTCTAATTAGATTTTTTTCTGTTGAGTTTTGATAGTTCTTTATATATTCTAATTACTAGTGTTTGCCATATACGTACTTTGCAAATGTTTTTTATTTAAAAATTTGTATATTTTATTCATCATTGATTTTTATATTAATTCTAACTCTTAAAATATTACATTAAATTATTTTTCTGAAATTAAAAATTTTTTTTCTTGATAAAATCATATGTATTTCAGGTGTATAGTATGATGTTTTAGTATATACATATGTTGTAAAATATTTAATCAATCTAATTAACATATACCTCACATACTTACCATATTTGTGGTGAGAACATTTAAAATCTACTCACTTAGTAATTTTCAAATATACAATATATTATTATTAACTATAGTCACCATTATGTACAGTAAACTTCCTAAACTTATTCCTCCTAATTAAAATTTTGTATCCTTTGACTAACATTTCCCTAATCACCACACCTCCCAGACTCTGGCAACCACCATTCTATTGTCTGCTCCTATGAGGTCAACTTTTTTAGATTTCATATATAAGTGAGGTTATGTGGTATTTGTCCTTCTGTACCTGGCTTATTTCACTTAACATAATACTCTCCAGGTTCATCCATGTTATTGGAAATGACAGGATTTCTTTCTTTTTAAAGGTTGAATAGTATTCCATTTATATATATTCAACCTAGTACTGGAAGTGCTAGCCAGAGTAATTAGGCAAGAGAAAGAAATAAAAGGCATCTAAATAGAAAAGAAAGAAGTTAAATTGTCTCTGTTTGCAGGCAACATGATCTTATATAGAAAACCCTAAAGATGTCAACAAAAATCCATTTATCTATTGAGGGACATAAGTTGATTCCATATCTTGTGAATAATGCTGCAATGAATATGGGAATGCAGATATCTCTTCAGAATACTGATTTTATTTCCCATAGAAAAAAAGCCCAGGACCTGATAGCTTGCTAAATTCTACTAAACATTTAAATAAGAACTAATACCAATTCTTCTCAAGCTCTTCCAAAAAATGAAGAGAAGGGAATACTCCCAAACTCATTAATGTCCATACTACCCAAAGTGATTTATAGATGCAGTTCAATCCCCATCAAAATACCAATGTCATATTTCACAGACCTAGAAAAAATAATTCTATGTTTCGTTTGGAACCAGAAAAGAGCCCAAATAGCCAAAGCAATCTTAAGCAAAAAGAACAAATCCAGAGACATCACATTACCAGACTTCAAACTATACTACAAAGCTATAGTAACCAAAACAGCATGGTATTGGCACAAAAATAGAGACATAGACCAATGGAACAGAACAAAGAACCCAGATATAAAACCACCTACTTACAACCAACTGATCTTCAACAAAGACAACAATAGTATACACTGGGGAAAGAAGGCCTATTCAATAAATGGTTCTGGGAAAATTGGATAGCCACATACAGAAGAATGAAATAGGATCCATATCTCTCACCACTCACAAAAATTAATTCAAGATGGATAAAAGACTTAAATGTAAAGCATGAAACCATAAGAATTCTAGAGGAAAATGTAGGTAAAACTCTTCTAGATATGTGCCTAGGCAAATAATTTATGAAGAAGACCCCAATCACAATAAAGCAAAAACAAAAATAAATAAATGGGACTTGATTAAATTAAAAGCTTCTGCATAGCCAAGGAAATAATCAACAGAGAAAATAGACAACCTACAGAATGGAAGAAAATATTTGCAAGCTATACATCCAATAAAGGGCTAATAACAAGAATCTACAAAGAACTCAAGCAAATCAGCAAGGAAAAAACAATCAACCCCATCAAGAAGTGGGCAAAAGACATGAACAGAAGATTTTCAAAAGAAAATAGACAAAGGGCTGATAAACATATGAAAAAGTGCTCAATGTCACTAATCATCAGGGAAATGCAAATTAAATCCACAATGAGATATCACCTTATCCCCATTAGAATGGCTTTTATTAAAAAGTCAAAAAACAATAGATGCTGGCATGGATGCAGAGAGAAAGGAACACTTGCACATTATTGGTGGGACTGTAAATTAGTACAACTTCTATGGAAAACAGTATGGAGATTCCTCAAAGAACTAAAAGTAGACCTACCATTTGATCTAGCAGTCCCACTACTGGGTATTTCAAAGGAAAAGAAGTCATTCTATCAAAAAGACACCTGCATGTGAATGTTTATTGCTGCAAAATTCACAACTGCAAAGCTGTGGAGTCAACCCAAGTGCACATCAATTCATGAGTGGAGTAACAAAATGTGGTATGTGTATACTATGGAATACTACACAGCCATGAAGGATGAAATAAGGCCTTTTGCAATAATTTGGACGCAACTGGAGACCATTCTCCTAAGTGAAGTATCCCAAGAGGGGAAAACAAACACCACATGTACTCACTATTAAATTGGAACTAACAGATGAGCATACATGTTCATAGAGGAAGTAAAACTCAGTGGAAATAAAGCAGGGGGAGTGGGGAGAAGAGGGTGGGCAAAAACCTACCTAACAGGTACAATGAACACTATCTGGGTGATGGGCACACTTATAACCCTGACTCAAACATAACAAAATCAATATATGTAACCAAAACCATTTGTACTCCCGTAATATTTTGGAATAAAAAAAAAGAATATTAAAAAAAAAAAAAGGCTGGCACTATCCTGATACCAAAGCTACACAAAGGACACCATGAGAAAAGAAAATTACATGCCAATACCCCTTATGGACATAGAGGCAAAATCCTCAAAAAAATAATAACAAACAATTCAATAGCCCATTTAAAGGATCATTCACCATGATCAAATGAGATTTATTCTTGAGATGCAATGATAGTTCAACATATGCAAATCAATAAATGTGATGCACACATTAACAGAATAAAGGGAAAAAAACAAATAATCATCTCATTAGATGCAGAAAAATCATTTGACAATATTTAACACACGTTCATGATAAAAACTCTCACCAAATTAAGTATAAAAGGAATGTACCACAATAAAAGGCATATATGAAAAGCTCACAGCTAACATCATACTCAATGGTGAAAAACTGAAAGCTTTTCCTCTAAGATCAGGAACAAAATAAGGTGCCCACTGTCACCACTTCTATTCAACATAGTACTGGAAGCCCTAGCCAGAGCAATCAGGCAAGAGAAAGAAATAATATACAAATAGAAAAGGAAGAAGTTAAATGACATGATCTTATCTAGACAGAACCCTAAAGACTCCACCAAAAAACTGTTAGAATTAATAAATTCAATAAAGTAGCTGTATATAAAATAAACATACAAAAATCAGTAGCATCTCTATACACTAACAACAAACTATCTGAAAAGGAAATCAAGAAAACAATGCCATTTACAATAGCTACAAAAAAAATTAAAATACTTAGGAATAAATTTAACCAAGGAGGTGAAAGATCTGTGCACTGAAAACTATAAAACATTGGTGAAATGAATGAAAGATGACACAAATAAATGGAAAGATATTCTGTCTTCATGGGTTCGAAGGGTTAACATTGTTAAAATATCTACCCTATGGAGTCAATGCAATCCCTATCAAAATTCCAATGACATTTTCCACAGAAATGGAAAAGACAATCCTAAAATTTTCATGGAACCACAAAAGAATAGACAATGTAATGTTGAGCTTAAAGCTGAGGCATTGCACTACCAGATTTAAAAATCTGCTACAAAGCTATAGTAATCAAAACAGCATGGTACTGGCATAAAAACGGACAGATAAATGAGTGGAAAAGAACAGAAAACCAAGAAATAAATCCATACATTTATTGTCAATTAATTTTCAACAAAGATGACAAGAACACATAATGGGGAAAGTACAGTCTCTTCGATAAATGGTGTTGGGAAAACTGGATAATCGCATGTGGAAACATAAAATTACACCTTCATCTCACACCATATAAAAAAATCAACTCAAAATTGATTAAAGGTTTAAATTTAAGATCTGAAACTGTAAAAATCCTAGTAGAAAATATAGGAGAAAAGCCCCACGACATTAGTCTGGGGTATGATTTTTTTTTTTACATGATCCCCAAAACACAGGCAACAAAATCAAAAATAGACAAATGATATTATATAAGCTATTAGTAAAAAACTTCTGCACAGTAAAGGAAACAATCAACAGAGTGAAGAAACAACCTGAAAACCAAAAGGGGTTAATATCCAAAACATATAAGGAACTCAATTGAATAGCAAGAAAACAAATAACCCAATTTTAAACTGGGCAAAGGTCATGCATAGAAATTTTTCAAAAGAAGACATTTGGCCAATAAGCATTTGAACAAAAGCTCAACATCACTAATCATCAAGGAAATGTAAATTAAAACCACAATGTGATATTATCTCATACCTGTTAGCATGGCTGTTGTCAAAAAGATGAAAAAATAACAAGTGTTGGCAAGGATGTGAAATAAGTGAACACTTGCACACTATTGGTGGGAATGTAAATTCATACAGCCATTATGAAAATCAATACGGAGATTCCCAAAAAAATTTAAAATGGAGCTACCATATGATCCAGTAATCCCATTTTTGGATATATATTTAAAAGAAATAAAATCAGTATGTTGAAGAAAAAAGAAAGAGAGAAATAAAAAAAGAGTGAGCTACACCTGAAGTTAGCAGAAGGAAGGAAATAATAAAGATTAGAGCACAGATAAACAAAATAGAGAATGGAAAATCAAGAGACAGAGTCAATAAAACAAAAATTGGCTCTTTGAGAAGATCAACAAAATTGACAAGCCTTTATCTAGACTGACTAAGAAAGAAAAAAAAAACAAAGATTCAAATTCCTAAAATAAAAATGTAAGTGAGGACATTAGTACCAATCCTACAAAAACAAAAGGGATTACAATAGAATGCTATGAACCATCGTTTGCCAAGTTAGATAATCTAGATGATAGTAAAATTTCTAGAAGCACAAAAATGTCCAAAATGGACTTGAAGAAATAGAAAATTTGAATAAAATTATAACAAGTAATTTTGATTGAGTCAATAATCAAAACACTTCTAACAAAAAAAGCCTAGGACCAAATGGCTTCATTGGTGAATTCTATCAAATATTCATAGAATTAACATAAATCCTTCTCAAATCCCTTCAAAAAATAGAGGAAGAAGGAACACTTCTAATTCATTCTATGAGGCTAGTATTACCCTGATACCAATGCCAAACAAAGACTTCACAAGAAAAGAAAACTACAGCCCAATATCCCTGATGATTATAAATGAAAAAAATCTTTAACAAAATATTAGCAAACTAAATTCAGCACCATATTAAAAGGATTATATACCAGAACCAAATGGGATTTATCCCAGGAAGGCAAGTATGGCTCCACATATAAAAATCAACCAATGTAATACACTACATTAATAGAATAAATAAAAATATCATATGATCATTTCAATTCATGCAGAAAAAGCATTTGACAAAATCTAACACCCTGTAATGATGAAAATACTCAACAAACTGGAAATTGAAGGGAACTTCCTCAACATGATAAAGGGCCATATATGAAAAACCCATAGCTAATGTTATATTAAATGGTTAAAGTCTGAAAGCTTTTCCCCTAAGATCAAGAACAAGACAAGGATGTCCACCTTTGTCACTTTTATTCAACATTTTTATGGAAGTTCCAAGCAGTACAATTTGGTAAGAAAAAGAAATAAAAGGTATTGCATCAAAATTGAAAAGGAGAAGGTAAAACTATTTCTATTTGCAAATGACATGATCTTATATAAAGAAAACCCCAAAGAATCCACACCAAAAAAAACTATTAGTCCTAATAAATGAATTAAGCAAAGCTTCAGGATACTGGATCAACATACAAAAATCAGTTGTATTTCTATATACTAGCAATGAATAAATCTGAAAATAAAATTTAAAAAACAATTCCATTTGAGTATCATCAAAAAATAAAATACTTAATAATATATTTAATCAAAGAAGACAAGACTTGTGTACTGGAAACCATAAAACATTGCTGAATGAAATTAAAAATCTATATAAGTGAAAAGATATCCATGTTCATGGATTAGAAGATTTAATATTCTTAAGAAGACAATACTCACCAAAGAGGTATACCAATTCATAACAATTCCCATAAAAATCTCAATGTCTTTTTTTGTTGCAGAAATGTAAAACCTGATCTTAAAATTCGTATAGAATTACAAGCAATCCTGAATAGTCAATTTTGAAAAAGAAGAATAAGTTGAAGTACTCACATTTCCCAATTTCAAAACTTCTTACAAAGCAACAGTAACCAAAAACAGTGTGGTATTGGCATAAGGATAGACATATAGGTCAATAGAATAGAATCCAGAATGCAAATACAAACCCTTACGTCTATGGTCAGTTCATTTTTGACAAGGGTGCCAAGACTATTCAATGTGGAAAGAAATAATCTTTTCAATGTTAGGACAACTGGATATTTACGTACAAAGGAATGTAGGCTCTTACTGAGACAGGGCACTGGCAGGTATTGCTTTGGATGCTGCTTTGGGCATTGCTTTAGGTATTGCTGCAGGCATTGCTTTGGGCATTGCTGCATCACTGCCCAACTGAGTCAGGAAGTCTCAAATAAAGTTTTGAACTACCCTGATCAAAACAGGATGGAGGCAAGGGCAAGTTCCAACTGGTTAGAACCAACATGGTGGAGAAATTGAGCACCTCTTGTCCTTACAGCTTCATTATACACTTCATTACCATAAAAATTTCTAAGAAAATCTCCCACTCCCATCATGCACCTGACGCCATGACACTTCCTGTTTGACCACATTTAGTCAAAAGGAGGTGTCACCCTAATTCCAGGAAACACCACCCCTTCTATGAATATTCCTCCCCTTGTTTAGCCTATAATTAAACCATTGCTTAAATAGAGGGGCAACAGGAGCCATGGGGCCAGTTCTCTTCTGCAGGGAGAACTAGCCTCTGCTCTGTCTGTGGAGTAGGCTTCCTATGGCTTCTGAATAAGTCTATGTGACTTCAAGTGGCTTCCAGCATTGGGAGTCACTTTCCTGTGTCATTACCTCACATGATATACAAAAAATAATTTAGAATGGTTCAGAGATCTAAATGTAAAAGCTTAAACTATAAAACTCTAAGAAGAAAATATAGGAGTAATTTTTCACAACCTTGGATGTTGCAATGGATTGTTGTATATGGCACCAAAAGCATAAGATACAAAAGAAAAAAAGATAAGTTGAGCTTCATAAAAATTTAAAATTTTTCTCCATCAAAACACATCAAGAAAATGAAAAAACTCACAGAATGGGAGAAAATATTTGCATATATATCATATATCTGGTAAAGGTCTAGTATTCAGAATATATTAAAAACTCTTACAAATCAACAAGAAGACAACCCAATTTAAAAAACGGACAAAGGGCTTGAATAAACATTTCTCCAAAGAAGGTATACAAATGGCCAATAAGCACATGAAAAAATGCTCAACACCATCAGTCATTAGGGAATTGCAAATCAAAACCATAGTGATATACTACTTCACACCCACTAGGATGGCTATAATAATAATTTTAAAAGGAAAATAAAAGGTGTTGGTGAGGATGTGGAGAAATTGTAACTCTCACACTTTGCTACTGAGAATGTAAAATGGTATAGCTGTTGTCAAAAACAGGTTTGTGGTTTCTCAAAATGTTAAACATAACATAATACCCAGCAATTTCAAAGAATTGAAAACAGGTGTTCCAACAAAAACTTGTACATGAATGTTCGTAGCAGCATTACTCATAATAGCCAAAAAAATTTAAAGCAACCCAAATTTCCATCAACTGATGAGTGGATAAACAAATTGTGGCATATCCATGCAATGGAATATTATTCAACCATAAAAAGAATGAAGTACTAATACATGTTATAATGTGATGAACCTTTAAAATATTATGCTATGTGAAAGAAGTCAGGCCCCAAAGTCACATATTACATAATTCCATTTGTATAAAATGTCCAGAATAGTCAAATCCATGGAAACAGAAAGGAGATCAGTGGTTGCAGGGGCTAGTAGTAGGGAGACAATGGACAGTGACTGCTTAATACATGTGGGGTTTCCTTTTGGGGTAATGAAAATGTTCTGGGATTAGATAGTTGTGATAGTTGCACAACATCATGAATGTATTAAAAGCTACTGAAGTTTACACTTTGAAATGGTTAAAATGGTGAAATTTTTGTTATGTAAATTTTATCTTGATTAAAAAAAAATTTTTAAGTGATAACACTAAATGCTGGCAAGGATACAGAGAAACTGGATTACTCATACATTACTGGTGGGAATATAAAATGATACAGCCACTTCAGAAAAACAGTTTTACAGTTTCTTGAAACACTAAGTATGCTACACCCATTCAACCCAGCAACTGCACTCCTGGGCATTTACCCCAGAAAAATGAAAATTCCTGTTTTCACAAAAACCTGTACAAAAATGTTTATGGTAGCTTTATAGTAATAGCCCAAAACTAGTAAAAACCCAGATGTCAACAAACTGCTACATCCATACCATAGACCACTTCTTCAGCAATAAAATGGAATCGACTACTAATACATGCAGCATCTCTGGATGAATTCCTCTCTGGATGACTCTCCAGAAAACTATGCCTAGTGAAAGAAACCAATCCCAAAGTACTGTATGATTCTGTACATATAACATTCTTAAAATTTTAGAAATGGAGACAAAATTATAAAATTGTAGAGCAGGTTGGTGGTTGCCAGGAATTAAGGAGGGGTGAAGGTGTGAGAAATGTGGGGATGGCTACACAAAGGCAACACGAAGATCTTTGCAGTGATGTAAATATTCCTTATCTTGACTGTTTCAATGACAACATCATACTTGTAATATTGTGCTATAGTTTTGCAAGATGTGTTCACTGGGAGGAAATTGGGGAAAGGAGACACGGGATCTCTCTCTATTGTTTTTTACAACTGCATGTAATCTACAATTACCTCATGATAAATGAACTTTTAAAAAATGTTAATATTTTATATAACTCAGTATAATCAAACTATTAGCATTTCATCAAACTATTAGCATTTCAATATAAAAAGGTATTTTTATAAGTTTTATTTTGTTTTTAACTGACACATAATGAGTGTACATATTTGTGGGGTACAGTGTGATGTTATATATATACAATGTCTAATAATCAAATCAGAGTAATTAGCATATCCATCACCCCAAACACTCGCCATTTCTTTGTGGTAAAACTTTCAAAATCCTCTCTTTTAGCTATTTTAAAGTATACAATACATTATTGTTGTCTATAGTCACCCTATTATGCAACATCAGAACTTATATACAGTTAGATAACTAACTTTGTACTCATTGACCAAGCTCTCCCCATACTCTCTCCTTCCTACTCTCCCCAGCCTCTGGTAACTATTATTCTACTCTCTAGTTCTGTGAGATCAACATTTTTTGATTCCACATTTTAGTGAGATCATGTAGTACTTGTCCTTCTGTTCTTGGCTTATTTCACTTACCATAATGTCCTCTAGGTTCATCCATGTTGTCACAAATAACAGGATGTCCTCCTTTTTTATGGCTGAATAGTATTCCATTGTGTATGTACACCACATTTTATCTATTCATCCATTGATGAACACTTAAGTTGATTCCATATCTCAGCTAGTGTGAGTAGTGCTGCAATAAACATGGGAGTGCAGATATCTCTTTGACGTACTGATTTCATTTCCCTGGGATATACACCCATTAGTGGCATTGTATGGTAGTTATATCTTTAATTTTTTGAGGAACCTCCATATTGTTGTCCATAATGACTATACTAATTTACATTCCCACCACCAGTGTATAAGGATTCCCGTTTCTCCATATCCTTACCAACATTTGTTATTTTTTGTCTTTTTGAAAATAGTCATTTTAACTGGAGTGAGGTGATATCTTATGGTGGTTTTGACTAGCATTTCCCTCAGGATTAGTGATGTTGAGTATTTTTTCATATACCTGTTGGCCATTTGTGTGTCTCCTTTTGAGAAATGTCTGTTTAGACTTTTTGCCCATTTTAAAAGTTGGATTATTTGGTGTTTTTGCCATTGAGTTTGTTGAGTTCCTTATATTCTGGTCAGATGCATAGTTTGAGGATATTTTCTTTCATTCTGTAGGTTGTCTCCTCACCCTGTTGATTGCTTCCTTTGCTGTGCAGAAGTTTTTAGTTTGATGTGATCCCATTTGTCTATTTTTGTTTTTGTTGTCTGTGCTTTTGAGGTCTTACTTAAAAAATTCTGGCCCAGACCAATGTCATGTTTTCTTCTAGTAATGTCATAGTTTAGGGTCTTACATTTAAGTCTTTCATCTATTTTAAGTTGGTTTTTGTAAGCAGTGAAAGATAGGGGTCTGGTTTTATTATTCTGCATGTGGATATCCAGTTTCCCCAGCACCACTTCTTGAAGACTGTCCTTTCTGCCAATGTCTGTTCTTGGAACTTTTGTTAAAAATGAGTTGGCTGTAAATGCCTAGATTTATTTCTGGGTTCTATATTGTGTTCCATTTACCTACATGTCTGTTTTTATGCCAGTATTATGCTGTTTTGGTTACTATTGCTTTGTATAATAGTATATTTTAAAGTCAGGTAATGGGATGCCTCAGACTTTGTTATAATATTTTTGCTTAAGATTGCTTTGGCTATTTGGGGTCTTTTATGGTCTCATATAAATTTTATGATTGTCTTTTTCTATTTCTGTGGAATATGTCATTGGTATTTTGACAGGGATTGCATTGAATCTATAGATCACTTTGGGTAGTATGGGCATTTTATTTTATTTTTTTTAAAAAGATAATAAAAAGAAATCTAATTTGCTTCTCTGGTGAAGTCTTTGCTAACTGATGTAAACTTTGAAGGTGAAAGACCAAGCTAGCTAAGGCAACCATGTACACGTGGCCCCGTGGTCCTGTCATGGCACAGCAGTCAAGATCTAGAGGTGGTAATAGCATGAGGACCCTCTGGGGCTCTGTCCATTTCCACTTTGCTTTTTGCCTGTGGCTACCAAACAGGAGCAACCAGGTAAGGGAGAGTGTTTTACAATTTCTCTGTGGCAAAGATTTCTACAACTTCCGGGAAAAGAAAATGATGACAAAATGTTTATAAAAAGGATAGTCAATTCCTTGGTTATTTGTAATTTTGTGTCCAGCATACAAAAGCTGGAGTCAGAACTGGGTTCTATGGCTCGGCTGCTGATGAAATAATGATCTCAGACAAGTTTTTTTTTTTTAATTCTTTGAGTTTCAGTTTTATTTTTAAAATAGTTACACTAACCTCTAATTTAATTATGTGTTTGTACATCAACTTCCCTAATTGGACTATAAATAGCAGGAAGGCAAAGTGTGTACCTTCATAATTTTCTGTCTGCAGTACCAAATTAGTACAGTGTATCTGGTCAATAATGAAGCCTAAAAATTATGTAGGTAATCGGGTCCTTTCCCTCAGAACTCTCAAGCACAATGTCTGGAGAACAGGTTTAGGAAGATAAATTTGGAACTAGTGAATTAGATACATGGTTACCAAGACAGTTTTTTCTGATTGGAAGGGACCCCACCAATTTATGCATGTTCAAAAAGTCACCTCAAGAAATAGTTCTGTTCCCTCTTCCTTTTTACGAGGAAAATAGCTAGAAATAAAGATTAAGACAAAGTTTGAAATAAAGACTTACAAAGCAAAAAGAGATCCCCCTCCCACCTTATCTTTTAACCTTTGAGTAGGACAGTGCTTATAAGTCCATTAATAGTCCTCGGGATATAAATTAGTATCTTCTCCATCACAGGATAAAACAGGAATGTGAGATTAGACTAGCACCACTTATGAAGGAAGCCTGAAGCTCAAGTACTAGAACAGTCTACATTCCCCACAGTGCTCTGGCCCTAAACAAAGATTCATGTTAACTTTGCTGCTGAGACCCAGACAGTAACTAAAGTAACCTATGAGGAACTAATCTGTAGCTGGTGTTCATATACACTGTTTAAAAATCTTTATCCTTAGTTAAATTTTGTACAATGCAAGTAATTTATTTATTTAATATTCACATATCTATTTTAAAGTAATGCATTCTAGAAAAGCTAAGGAGCAGGGTTGTGTGGTCGACACTCCCTCTGTCTGTGATCTGCCTGTGAGGACAGCTTGACTGGTAAGTCATATGAGCATAATTTTCCCCTGAGGGCAAAGTCCCTAAGGAAAATAATCAACCTCTACCCAGTTGGTTTTGGGAATCCAATTCTTAAGGATAACTGCAAATTTCACTGTAATGCTATAGATTTCTGTTTTCATTATTTCCTGCAAATAATTGTTTACTGTGTGCCAGATACTGTTCTTAGCACTGGGATACAGTATCAGACAAAACAGAAGAGTTCCCTGCTTTTGTGGGATTATAGCTTAGCAGTAGAGATAGTCAATAACCAAGTAAACAAAAATGCTTTGAAATAATGATATCCATCACAAAGAAATAAAAGCAGGGTGTATTCTAGGCAGAGTCAACAACTACAAATTCTTTGAGACAAAAGGGGACTTTGTGTTCTTACAAGACGGGGGAAAAGGGAGGGGGGAAAAAAGGGAAAGTAATAGGCAGCCAAAAATACAGCGAACTTTCCATTATATCCGCAAAGTCATCATATTCCCAATCATGTGAATAACTGAAGTTGACACATTAGGCTCAAAAATTCTTTGTTTTAGCTTTTTTGTTTTCTTATTAGAAATTTTCACCTCTTAAAGATTTATAGTATATGGACATTATAATTTAAATCCTTCTTGAAGTGAAAGGATCAGAATTTTAATAGCTTCTCGTACTGTGCTATATGGATTAAGAGTCTGAAGTGTTTACCTGAATCTATACCCACTACAGAATATATTTGAAGCTTCTGTTCCTGAAAAAATCTGTATTAGTGGCTTGGTTTCCAAAAAATAAATATCTTTTCTTTCTAAGAGTAGAAAATGACATCATGATCTCTTAGAAATTGCAAACCAGGCTTTCTGCAAAATAAGTAAATGGCTTAAATACTGAAGCAAGCTTCTCTGCTATGGTCTTGCTCTAAACAAAATAATCTTTGCTGTTTTTATCAGTGGCCTTTGGCTTTTCAAAAGTATCATTTGCCATTTTTAAAACTTTTAACACCAGTAACCGCTTCTACCACCTATACAACCTCAATTCAGGTTCTAGAGCCCTTCGTCTAACTTGACACGGTAACAATATCCTTTTGTGAAAGTCAGAGAAAGAGGTTTGATAAAATGGAAAGAACATTGGATTTTCTTATATTTTTGTTCCTTCCTTTGATTGATAAATATTTATTAGAATCCTTGCTATGTGACCGGCTCTGAGGTAGGAGGTAAGTACAGAATAGCGACTAAACAGACCCACTGTGTCTTCATGGAGCATTCAATTTGATCCCAGCTCCCTCACATTCTTCCGCTGGGCAATTTTGAATGCGTCATTTATTGGTAATATGCAGAAGGGTTGTGAGGATTACAGATAGTCAGGCTTAGTGCAACGCCTGGCGTACATCAGGTACTTAGTAAATAGATATTAATAAGGACAAGACTGCAGAAAGTCTGGGTACTACATCATAGAGAAAATACTTCAGTTCTAAAGAACACACAAGGTAGTTTCAATTGATTGTTTTATCATTGTTTCATTTGTTACACTTACTGGACAGCTGTATTTCTTACTTTGAGCAAATGTCTCTCCAGTTTGTTAATGGCTGTCAGTAAATGATAACTTTAATTAATTCTATAAGGTTTTCACTCACAAACTTACATTTTCTAGAACAGGACTAGCCTCAGTTACTATTTTTATCAATGACAAGAATCCAGGTGGACACAAGTTCTTTAGAATCCCAATTGATGGCTTTGACAATAAATGTTTCTAATTATGGATACTTGTTTCAGGTCCCTACTAAACCTACGACAATAGGGAGATGCACAGTAATTTTTCTTCTGGCGATAGAAACAAGTTGAATATTTCCTTCAAAATATTAATATTATTTTAGGCCATTCCCCTAAAGCATAACATAATAGTGTATTTTCAATTAAAGCTCTTTAAAAAGGTCATATAAAAAAGCTTAACACAAAGCAAGGGAAAAAAGAGGTTTCCTCTAAAGTGAAGGTACCTTGGTTCCATACAATTTGCAAGATAAACAGTAATTCCCCAGCAGAGTCATTTGGGAAATGCCCATGGGCACCAGTATCAGCAGAGGCGGGGCGGTTTTGCCGACAGAGGGTCTCAAATTTACATGGAAAAAGGAGGTTGAGAAATGAGGCCAAAACTCAACTGACCTCCTAGGTTCATGGGGAGAGACAGCCCCGACTAGGTTTTTGTCAAAAACTTACAAAAACAGGAAGGTGTATTACTGGATAAAAGCAGGATTCTAGGTGTCTGGTCCAGTTCTCTGAATCCAGGGAAGGTGGATACGCCATAGTGTTTGTAACCTGGCTCCCCAAAATAGGAGTGGACTCCTCCAAAGCACTGATGGGTAAAGCTCATCTATTCTGCTGGTGTGCATGTGGGTTTTTCCTGTATTGAGTCTGTCCTTTGCTAGATGAGGCTGAGAGTACAATTCCCTAGTGTACTAAACCAACTACTCTGTATCAGTTTAATGGCAAAAATCAAACTATTTGTCTATCTGGTTGACCAATTGCTTACCTGAGTTGACCAGTACTTGGCATGAGTCAACTGTCCTTATCATCAGCATCAAATCCAAATAACTTTCTAGGGCTTTAGTCTCCTTTAATTGTCTTCACATGTTGTTCTTGTTGAACATCTCCAGTGAAGGGGAGCAGATTTCTTCCTAAAAGAGTCCATCTACCTATAGACAACACTAACTGTGCTGGGAATAACTGGGGGGAAAGGAGGGAGCGAAGGAGAAAGTGATGAGGAGGAGGTGGAAGAGAAAGCACTTCCACTTACTGAGCATCTTCTCTGGGCTCAGCCCTGTGCCAACATGATTTACAGATATATTGTGTAATCTGCTGGGCTTACGGCTCTATAGTCGAGCAGTATGTGTGAGCAGAGTTAGCATAGGAGCATATTAGCAGTCCACACCTCTAGCTTTTTCAGTCATACCATTTTGTGATTTCCTCACTTCTGCCAAGGAGATAGTGGCTGCCTCTAGGGTGGGAAGGTCGGCAGCATCGACCTCTGCTGCCCTTGAAAGCCTCATGTGCACACACCTGGAGACAACAGAACTGCTCTTCCCTAAAGGTTAATAAACTTGTGTGCACACATATCTTTGTGGTTGAGCAGGGATTTGAACTCAGCTTGTTCAGTTTTAGAGCCTGTGCTCTTAACCAGGCTTCACTGTCTTTCTAGTCAGTTTCTCCTACCTTTCACCTTTCCATTCTCCATGATAGGGTCTCTGCATTGCATCCAAGCGGTGAAGCAGCCCCACAGCAGAAATGTAATTGCCTAATAGAGAGGAGTGGTAATTCCCTGTGCACATTCTCAAAAAGGGTTCTTATATTTTTTAAGGTAATAGGTTGACCTGATTTTTTTTAAGATTATAAAAGTAGCAGCATGACAACAAGTCCAGCAGATGGTGTAGGTTGTCAGAGAGTGTGACTCTTTATGAGATTGTACCCTCACCAACCAACAAAGATGGTCTCGTTTTCCCAGAAGTGAAAACTAGGATGAAAGGCTGCCCTGTGGTCCCGTTCCTCTTCCTGCCTCTGTGAGATGATGCAAACTAGCCTATGTACCTGAGCCTCATGAGAGGCGGTGTTAATGGTTAGGTGCAAGAGATCTGGAGTCTCTAAGTTTTGTCTCTGCCACTTTTGAGATGATGATCATGGGTAAGTTATGTAATGTCTCTGTGCCTCCATGTAAGGTACCCCTCCATCTGTAAAATGAGGATAATAAAAGTATCCACCACATAGGGTTGTTGTGATGATTAAATGAGTTCTATATTTTCAGCACTTAAAACAGTGCCTGGGATAGAGTAATATCACTGTCATTAGCAGCAACAGCAGCAGCATTCAAGAGTCCTGCTGAGTTCTGTCAGAACTGAAGCCCTCTTTCTGAACTCTCAGATCATCACTAGTGCTTTGCAGGGGGTGCAGAGAAGTTCTCTCTTTGTACCTTTCACATGCTCCACTCAATGAATCACCAGTCGCTGGGCATCCTCTGGGTATCAGTACTACAAGGCAGCACAGATTCCAAGTTAGTTCTGTAAACCACTTGGAAAACTGGAACTAGTGCTCCACACGATGGTCCCTAAGACACTGTATCAATTTTAAAATGAGATCAGTGTATTGCCAAAGGCTGTTGGTATGATAAGGGATAGCAGGAACAGCTTAATTACTCACACAGTTACATGCATACACACAGAGCAGGATACTGCAAAGGAGACTGAGATTTGTTGCTAATGCCCCCTTCAAAGAAAGTGCAGTTCCTTGGTAATCATAAGTAATGTCTGTAGCCCTGAATAGCCAGTGATTTCCCAATCTTTTCATTTATATGCTTTTGTACATGCTAGACATATGTTAATTTTTTCTACAATCCTGTATCCCATTTTACAGGTGCCAAACTGTGACTCAGAGAAGTTAAACAACTTGCTCAAAGTCTGATGCATAAAACAGAGCTCCTGGCTTTGTTTAGGGCCCTCTGGGTACTTGTGGTAACTACCTTATTATTACACCCACACAGGGCTTTTGGGGCCTGCGTGTGGGTTTTCCCATCTCTACTTGCTTACCTGCAGCTACCTGGTCCCTCCATAACTACCTCAAGGAAGTGCAGATCCAGTACAAGGTGGGTTAAGAATAATAAAGTGGGCTCAGCTTCAGACCCTGCCTGTGGCCCTAGAAGTGGGTTTTTTTTTGAGGGGGGGCAGATTCTCTACTTAGTCTGAGCTTTGTGTTGGGGTGTGTGGCTTTGACCAAGACAGAATTGAAGAGACCTGGGCTTCCTTAACTCACTCAACAGAATCCAAGGCTATCTTATACCCAATCAGTTGATTGCACACAGTTTCTTAGGCCACGTGATTCTGAATCTTCTCTTCCTAGTTATTGCAACCCTAGATAAAATCTTTTTAATGGTCTGATTATGTCTATGTAAAATTGTGAGTGAAAGCATGCCCTAGGTTACACTAGCATGAACACTTACCTCAGAATCAAAGAATCTCAAACCTCACACTTACATAATTTTCTCTTGATAGTGCCATGGAAACCAGAACAGAATTCAGAAACTTCCCCCTGAACTCACTAAGAAACTGAAAAGAGAAGAATACATAATTGCTATGATGGGGCCATTTCTTTAAAGATAAACAGCCCTGAAGGTGGGAGGGGAGGAGTTCTTTGTCTTGGACTCTGTAGGTCCTCTGAGAGTCCACAAACCCCCCCGGAAGGCAATGCACTCCTCACCCTCCTCTCTGGGCCACCTCCCTCTTAGGTCTTCTTTCCTTCCCATAACTCTCCAGATTACCACAGTACACTCAGGAAGGCATTTAGTAGGTGATTCTTCTTCCCTTTCTTTGTCCTCTCTCCCTTTGTATTCCTCTTCCCATTTCTTCTGTTTGCTCCTGATAAAGGGAAGATTTAAGGCAGGAGAAAAAGGGGAGGTTGAAGTCACAGGTTCTTATTCTAAATTCTTCTCTTTCCCATTTTAGATCTTGAAACAAAAAGATGATCTCTCTCCACTCAAATAAAAAACCTTCCAAAAACCTGAGTGGGGAATAAAAATCATTCACTGTCTATGTTCTTTGCATAAGATAGAACTTTCCGCATTTTTTGTGTCTTATCACTGGGTATTCTGTTTCTAGGAAATCTGAGGCATGGTGATCTATCCTGGGAAAACCAAAAAATGATAGAGGAATTTGTGTTCAAGGATTCTCTTCTATCCGACAGCTAAATATGTCCCTCTTTATGATATTTTTGGTTTTCTACATTTTAACTCTTTCTGGAAACATCCTCATTGTCCTTTTAGTTTTGTTCAACCATCACCTTCATACCCCCATGTACTTCCTCCTGGTGAACTTGTCCTTTTGAAGATTTGGTATACCTCCAACATCATCCCTGAGATGATAATCTCCATGGCTGGCTGCTTGGCACAGTTCTACTTTGGATCCCTGGCTGCAACAGAGTTCCTCTTGCTCACTATGATATCCTATGACCATTACCTGGCCATCTGCCAACCTCTTTGCTACCCCATCCTCGTGACTGGCTCCCTCTGCATCAGGCTGCTGGTTCTTCTGCTTCCTCCTCACAGCAATCACTATGGTCCTGCTGTGTAGACTAACTTTCTGTGGACCCAATGAAATTGATCACTTCTTTTGTGACTTCACCCCTCTGGTCAGCTCGCCTGCACAGACACCTCACTGACTGAGGCTATTGCCTTTGCCAACTCTTCTGCAGTGTCTCTGGTCCCATTTGTCTTCATCATGGCCTCCTACTCCTGAATCCTTGAGGCTGTCTTAAGAATCCCATCTGGCACTGGCCACGGAAAGGCCTTCTCCACCTGCTCCTCCCACCTCACTGTGATCATGATGTTTTATGGGACACTGATTGCCACATACCTTGTGCCCTCAGCCAACCCTTCCCAACTCTTGTGCAAAGGATTCTCTCTGCTGTACACCAGGCTGACACACATATTTAACCCAATCATCTACAGCCTGAGAAACAGAGAAATTCATGAAGTTCTAAAGAAGCGCTCGAGTAAGAAGTCATGTTTCCTCAGATGATACAAAAAATAAAAGGGCTTTGTTCAAGGGTTGATGAACTGGGTTGAGTCATTTAAATTCTACATAAAAGGCAACTACCTAAACCAGGAGCTACCTAAGTGAGATGACCCAGATGCCTCTGAGTACTGACCGCCTAAGGATATGCTGTCCCAGGATATGGTATAAGCAGGTCACACTCTGCTCCATCATCTCCACAGACTTGGATTCTTGTGTAAAAACCCATTTCCAAAATGAGGAGGTAAGGCTGTTTACTCATTCATTAAAACATTAATCAAGGATCTACGATGTCCAAAGCACTGTGCTGGACATAAGTATTAAAATGATGGACAAAAACAGAGGCAGTCCCTGCTCCAACATTAATCAAATAAATAATGTAAGATACATATATAAATATAAAATTACACTTGTGATTCAAAATTGAAAATAATAAGATGACCACTACATACTTATTAGAATGGCCAAAATCCAAAACACTGACAACACCAAATGCTGGTGAGCATGTGGAGCAACAGGAGCTCTCATTCACTGCTGGTGGGAATGCAGAATGATACACTAACTTTGAAAGACAATTTGACAGTTTCTCACAAAACTAAGCATACTTTTACAATATGATTCAGCAATCGTGTTCATCGGTATTTACCCAAATTATTTGAAAACTTATGTCCACAGAAAAACCTGCACATGGATGTTTATAGCAGCTTTATTAATAATTGCCAAAACTTGGAAGCAACCAAGATGTCCTTCGGTAAGTGAATGTATAAATAAACCGTGGTATAGCCAGACAATGGAATGTAGAAAGAAATGAACTATCAAGCCATGAAAAGACATGAAGGAACCTTAAATGCATATTACTAAGTGGAAGAAGCCAATCTGAGAAGGCTACAAACTGTATGATTCCAACTATCTGACATTCTTGAAAAGATAAAACTACAGAGACAGTAAAAAAAAGATCAATGGTGGCCAGGGGTTAGGAGAGAGAGAGGAGAGAGAGGGATGAATAGGCAGAACACAGAATTTTAGGGCAGTGAAACTACTCTGTATAATACTATAGGGGTGGACACATATCATTATACATTTGTCCAAACCCATAGGATGTGCAACACCAAGAGTGGTTCATAATGTAAATTATGAACCTTGGTGATAATGATGTGTCACTGTAGGTTCATTGATTATAACAAATGTACCACTCAGGTGTGGGGTGTTGATAGTCGGGAAGGCTGTGTGGGGAAGGGGGGTGCAGGAGGATATGTGGAAACTGTACTTTCCACTCAATTTTGCTGTGAACCTAAAACTGCTCTAAAAAATCTATTTAAAAATAATAATAATTATTATTATGTGATGTTAATTTTATATGAAGGATGTGCAACTTCTGTCCCTTTCTCTGGAGTAGATTTGGCCTAGGAAAAGCATTTTCTAATCCTTTGTACTCTAGGACTTAGAAATGGGAAAATAATTTGGGGAAATGAAGCTAGTCAAAGGACCCACAACAATATCTTCAGTGCTCCATCTCCTGTGCTGCCATAGTGGTAGGCTCAGATGGAAGTTAGGGCTTTATATTTATCGAGTGCCACCTTCTCCTGCCAGGCTTTCTGCCAGGCTCTTGTCTGTCCTCACTGCCCTTCCTGTTGGCACAAGCTCTCAGTAGCTAGAACATAGGGCGTGGTGGGCATATGTTTGTTCTTAGCTCTATGCAAGTTAAAGAGCTGAATTGACTTCAGAGTAGAAAAGCTGAGGTCAGCATTGCCCACTCAGATGCTGCCTGCCTCCTTGTCTGGCTCCCGCAAAGTATGCTCCCCCCATGCTGAGGATAGGATTACCTCTTGCCTAAACTTTTCTGTTTTTTTGAGTTAAGCAAAGGGACTATGTTCACCATTCATGGAGGTTACTCAAAACTCTGACTGGGAAACAGCACACACAAGACTGCCCTGGGAGTCTGAAAATGTTCTCAGGCTTTGCTTTATGAAGAGAGAATTGCCCTCTTTGTTACTAGGAGAATATTTTTGAGATCATCCAAGGGTACTTCAAATAAAAGTAGAAGTTGTCAGCTTTTAATTATCTGCAGCAAGTTTCAATGTCACATTAGCTTTGGATTGCTGGATAAGAGAGCAGACTTTTGCATCGTGGGCAAGTTTTGAATTCAAGCACTGCCGCTTTCTATTAATAACAGTGGGGCTTTGGATAAGTTACCTTAGATCACTAATTGTAGTCTTTCTTATCTGTACAGAAGGAAATTCCATGCCTAACTCATGTTGTTGCCAAGTGAGAACACATCCAGTGCACTGTCTGGCCCACAGGATGAGCTCAGTAAATGAAGAGCTCTTATAACTCTTCTTTTAGGTTCCACCTTCTGCACCAAATCGTAACCAAAGCTATGATCTAGTAAGAATTCATTTTTGATATTATAAAGTGATAAATGCCCAGAATTTTTAAGGCCCAGAGAGAATTATGGATTACCTATTCTATATTCTTCCACAGATAGGGAAATGGTCCCCTAGGGCAGTAGTCCCCAACCTTTTTGGCACCTGGGACTGATTTCATGGAAAACAATTTTGCTATGGATGGGGGTGGCGGTGAGGGGGATAGAGAGGGGCAGTGGGGGCAGAACTCTGCGACCTGGTCTCTAACAGGCCACGGACTGGTACCGGTCTCTGGCCAGAGGGTTGGGGACCACAGCTAGGGGATTAGGTGGACTTTCCCTGGGTAATTATAGAACAAAGGCTAGAATCTAGCACTTCTGTTTCTGAGTTGAGGCCTCTATCCCTAATTACCACACCACCAAGCTGGGTGCAGTGGTGCATGCCTGTAAGCCCAGCTACTCAGGAGGCTAAGGTAAGAAGTTTGCTTGAACTCAGGAGTTCAAGGCCAGCCTGGGCAACATAGCAAGACTCTGTTTCAAAAAAAAAAAATACCACACCACCTACCATCTCAGTGACTTCTCTCTTTGTCCAGGGACACATAAGGAACTCCCCTTGTAGAGTAGTCCCCCCTTATTTGTGATTTTGCTTCCCAAGGTTTCAGTTACCCTTGGTCAACAGTGGTCCAAAAATATTAAGTGGAAAATTCTAGAAATAAACAATTCATTAAATTGCCCACCATTCTGAGTAGCGAGATAAAATCTCATGCTGTCCTGCTGCGTCCTACCTGGGATGTGAATCCTCCCTTTGTCCAGCGTATCCATGCTGCGTACCCGGCCTGCCTGTTTGTCCCTTAGCTGCACTCTCAGGTATCACACTGACTGCCCGCTATTGCACCGCTTGTGTTCAAGTAACCCTCATTTTACTGAATAATGGTCCCAAACTCAAGAGTAGCGATGTTGGCATATTGTTATAATTGTCTATTTTATTATTAGTTATTGTTGTTAATCTCTTACTGTGCCTAATTTATAATTAAACTTTATCATAGATATGTATGTATGGGAAAAAACATAGTGTATATAGGACTCAGTACTATCTGCAGTTTCAGGCATCTACTGGGGATCTTGGAACGTATCTTCCACGGAGGGACTACTGCATATGCCAGAACTGCCTCTAGGGTCACCATTTTGTTATACTTGGCATGGACAAAGTGCAGTGTATCACAGGACATGCCAGAGCCATTGCCATCCCCCACCAGCACTGAGCCCCACATTGTACCTTCTATAATGTCACAGTCTTGAATCAGCCTCAGGATTCAGCAAACCCCTATCAGCTGGGAGAAACATTTCCCTATTATTCCTTCTGCAGGAAGCCATAACTCCCAGCCTCCTAAATAGGGAGGGGGAGATGTTGGGTATAGAACTGTCTTCCTACTTCCATTGAAACATGACAATGAAACACAAAGCCTGGGGAGTCACCTTCCAAGTCAGTGAGGGCTGTAGGACCAGAGGAGCCATGACCCTGGTCTCACAACTGAAAATAAGCCCCAATACCGGCAAGGACCCCAGAAGATTGACCACCTGCACCAGAGGTTTTCTATCCTTAGAATAGGCAAAGGCACTAAGAAGCCACCAAAGGAGGAAAGAGCGTGAGCCGTCTCATAGCCCCACCCCTGTGCTCCCTGAGCAGTTCTGCTTTTATCTGTTTTATTTATTGCTGTTCTATTTAAAACTTCATTTGAATAAAGACTTTTGCTGCTATTTATGCATATACGCACATACATACACACTTTTTTTTTTTTAAAACCAGGCCTTTCCATTATTTATAGCTTCCCTTATTTCTCTGCTGGAAAAAATATACAAAAACACAGGGGTCATGTTTGGCTTAATGTCCTGTCTGGGACAGTTTGTGTGGCCTGGCTGAAAGAAGAATAAAGAGAGAGTATTTGGAGAAGGTTACAGCTCCTAGGATGACCAGCTTCTGTAGATGATTTTTTACATCACAATTGCCAGCACTGTATTTTTTTTTTTTTTTTGAGATAGGGTATTGCTCTATTTCCCAGGGTAGAGTGCAGTGTCGTCATCACAGCTCACTGCAACCTCAAACTCCTGGACTCAGGTGATCTTCCTGCCTCAGCCTCCCGAGAAGCTGGGACTACAGGCACACGCCACCATGCCTGGCTAATTTTTCTGTGTTTTGTAGTAACAGGGTCTCACTATGTTGCTCAGGCTGGTCTTGAACTCCTGGCCTCAAGCGATCCTCCCACCTTGGCCTCCCAAAGTGCTAGGATTACAGGCATGAGCTACCACACTGGCCTCAGCACTGTATTTTTTAAAGCCTCCTGAATCTCTGCAAGTGACTTCTTTTCTACAAGTTGAGTCTCTAAATGACACTTGCCAATGACTTCTCCCAGCTTATCAAGGATGCCTGTCCCTATGGGGCACAGGACGCCCCCAGTTAGCATGGCCACACCCTGACATATTTGTTCTTTGAGGTTTAGCTGTGGGTTGGCCTGCAAATGGCCCGGGGGGTTGGGGACCACAGCTGGGGGATTGTATTCCCGCTCTTTGTATGGCCAAGTTCAAATTTCCTTAACTCCCAGTTTCCAGTATCACCTATGATGGTTGATCAATATACCATGCATTGAGAAGATCAAACCATGAATCTGAGCTTCTGCTAAATACCTTTTCTAATTTAGCTTTTTAAAAGTTTTTAGTGTTCAGTGACATGGGGTGCCCTGACATTGTCTTACTCTTCACGTGTTTTTGCTTTTGTCCTTCTCAATGGATTGTAAAAATCTGACAGTCAGTATCAGAATTAATTCTCAATAAAATCTTATAGGTTTGGGCATAAATGGGCATACAGCTGTCTACTCCACCCTCACTCCCAGGCCACAGCTACCTCTGGTTGTCAAGCCCTTGGATCAGCCCTTCTCAGTGGGATGATGGAGAGAGGCACATTAAAGGGAAAATTTTCTCCATTAAAATGACCATCCATTTTTGCTATGAGCAACTCTTGTCTTGAGATATTCTTCCTGATATTCCTAAGATTCCCCCCTTTAATAACCACTTCGCCCTCTGCAGATGTTCACTCTATTTATCTCTTTCTTCCTCTTATGCTCTCTTCCCATCCTAACTTTCAGGCCTCACATTACCTGAAGCTATTAAAATATTTTTAGAGCACCTCTTATATGCCAGACACAATACTAGGCCCTAAAAATACAATGATAAACAAGATCATTCAACATATACTGAGTAACGCAGAACCTACAGAGTTTTGAGTCTAGTTGGAAAACAGCTAAAAACAAGGAGTGACAGGAGGTGGAGAGATGCCTGTGGACAGTAGAAGCCTGGAGCAGGAGCAACTAGTCCTGTTTGTGGGGCTTTCTGGAGGAACCAAGATGTAGGATGAGTAGGAATTAGTCAGGTGAAGAGGTGAGAGGGTATGGGGAAGGGAGGGGGAGAGAGAGAGAGAGAGAAAACTGGATTGATTTGTTCAAGCCACTCAAAGGAATTCCATATCCGGTGTTATCCAGTGTTATCCTGGGGATGGGGGTGGGGAGGGAGTAGCCAGTGGAGAGTTTAAGCTGGGGAGTGATGTAATTAAGTTTTTGTTTTAGAAGCCCCTCCTCTCCTCCTGGGGGCAGAATGAAGAAACATCTAAGCTGGTATTGACAGAGGCTGGGATCCTGTAACCCAGGTGAGAGATAAGGATTATTGTAATGTCTATGGGATTGGAGAGAAGTGGCCTGATTTGAGAAATATTTAGGCAAAGGCATGATTTACAGGAGTTGGTGGTTGATAGCAGGTGGTGGTGTGGGAGAGGGAGTAGCTTAAGAGGACGCCTGGGTTCTGACTCAGGCAGCTGGGAGGCCAGTCAGGCCTTTCCCTGAGAAGATGGACACTCGGGGAGCGGCAGGCCTGAGAGTGGGGATTCTGCATTTACTGAGCTAAATTTGGCTACTGGATTTGAGGTGCCTGAGAGACAGCTAAGTAGATATGTGTGGAGCTCAAATGAGTATTGCGCGTGGGTCTGTGACTCCTTGGAACAGAGAGATCGTAATGGAAACCATCAGAATGGGTGATATAACTGAGAACACGTGAGTGCAGCAAGAAGCCTGTCCTCAGCCCACCACTTCAGGGCCCTGCCAGTGTGGCAGGGATTCCAGCTGAGGAGGAGAGTTTATAAAAGCATTTCCTAAAGTGTAGTTATGCTGAAAAATTGTTCCCTGAGAAAACACACACAAAACACACACACACACACACACACACACACACACACAAATTGTTCCATGGTAAATAAGTTTGGGAAAATCTGCATATTATATCTCCTGCTGAGAAAATATTAAGCACTGGCAGTTTCTGCAGGAAAGAACCATTTCCTCTTTGTTTAACTCAATTTTCCCCACAAGCCAGATCCAGAATCTGACTGTGCCAGGGTAGGATGCTAGCTTTCCCCGATGCGTGCTTCCCAGTCAGGCACTGGGAAGAGTGTCATCCATCTCTTCATTTATCAGGTGAAGAAATTGGGGCTCAATGGTTGGTTCCAAGTTTCACAGATGGCTAATGATATATTCCAGTTGTCACCTAGTCCCTTGACCCTTTCAATCTAAGAAAATTCCAGTAAATGCAGCAGAGTGAAACTGGAAACAGTTTTCACAATATACCGGCCATGATGTTTCTCAAACAGCATTCTCTGGGACCTTGAACTTGAGTCCTCGTGCTACCATTCCTTAGTTGTGTGATGTAGGCCAAATTTCTAACCTCTCTGAGCCTCTATTTTCTTCTCACCTACAAATGGGGATATAACAGTAAATAGTAGGATTATTATTAGACGTTACCATTAACAAACTGAGGCTGAGAGGTTGAGATTTGTTCAAGGTCTCGCAGCTAACAGAGATAAAGCTGGGACTACAATCCAGATCTTTGGGCTCTAAATCTAGTGCTCCCTCTACTAACCAAATCATTTCTACTAGTGCCCCTGGGATTGTGCACTTGGGACTACCTCTGACAATGCCCTCATGTAAGGACGATCTTGCTTTTGAGACAGAGAAGTCTGAAAATGGCTCCCAATCAAACTGGAGTCTAGAGACTGGCCAAAGCCAGCTGGAGGGAGTGTGAGGGGAGGGCAGAGTATCCTCAGAGAGACATTGTGAAGTCTCAGTCCTAGAACACTTTCAAAAATATTGATTCTTGTGTTCCCCTCCGGTCTCAGTATTCCTGACGGGAAACTCCAGTGGTAGGACCAGGCATACTTATTTTTGAACAGATTCACAGTTAATTCTGAGGTGCCACCTTGATTGAGAAGCACTGTCCTTGTCTAAGTAAAAATTATTGCCCAAATCACCCTAGAATCCACCAGTGCTCACAGATTAGTGCCTGAACCAACTTGGTCTTCAGGTTTTTCTTTGTTTCACAAAAACCAGTTTAGGGTGGGCTATAGAAGGAAGCTTCTAAAAAGCCACTGGGGAAGGATCGAGTCTCTGAGGCGAAGGGGTGGACTCAGCCTCACTTCCTCTCTCTTCTCATCTGGGCTTCCTGTCGTCAAATTGCGACCATATTTTTTCTCCGTTCACTTCTCCTTTCACACAAATAGCCCCGGACATCCGTGTTACCAACCCTGTCTCGGCCACCGCAAGGATAATCACCAAATTCTGCCTAAAGGACTGAAAAAGGTAAGGCTTTTAACCTGGCTTGCTGTCTTATGTGGGCTAGGGTACCTTCTTAGAAGTCTCCATAACTCTCTAGTACCTGTAAAATCTCCTGTGACTTCTATTTCACAAATAGTGCAGGAAGTAAAATAAGATCAGCAAGATTCTAGGAACATCCCCAAAGGCAATCAGGCCAGAAATACTTTTATACTTAACCAGGTTTGGATTATCTGATGTCTCTCTGAGTTGGGGCATTCATGTGCTTAAACTGCCATAGAACTTGAATTACTGTGAGTACTAATCTCTGATGTCTAGAGCTTTCTGTGTAAGACGAAGTCGGGGAGATTTCCTATGTGCTCTGGCCTTTAGAAAATTGGTCGTGTGATTTTTAGAGTAAGGAGAGAACCACAGCCAGAGCCATTTAGAAAGGCAGCTGGGAGATGCGGATCTTCTTCATTGGAGAAATTTTCAAAAGTAAAGTGAGTGATTCTCACTGTGATTCTTCAGAGCCACTAAATAGAAGCCTGGCTAAAAATCACAGCACCAAGATGTGTTCAGTAACTGTATTTTAAAAGGTGAAAGCTAGACACCTCTAAAGGATGCTTAGATTGTTGGCTTTTAAAGAGCAGGAAGAACAATTTGATATTCAGGGCTCCCCCCAATTAACTTGTCCCTGGTGTACAAAACATGAGTATTGGTAAATATAATATGAAATGCACTTATAAAAGGCAACCCACAAAACTTGATATTGCAATAATTTCCAATTCATGTGCTGGAACTAATGATTGAACTTGCAAGGACTCAGAAAAGTGATAGCCAAGCTTTGGTCCTGACTGTCTGTGACCCCTATAGAAGTTGCTACTCACCACAGCAAACTCTGTATCAGGGCTTTCTTATTCCAAGACCTGGGAGAATTTCACTTGATTATGCCCTGGAAGGGAGAGGGCAAAGTTCCCTGCAACCACACCTACCCACATAAGAATGTGGGGTGGGGATGTGGGCTCTAGATTTCCAAAACACCTCAGGGGCTATCAAGCCTTCAATTTAAAAATAAAGACCAGACTCTTTAATGAAGTCACTTAATACTCTAGTGTTGGATGCCTCCATGGGAGATAAGACTTAACGTACTATGCAGGTGCTTTGGAAGAGAACTGAGCAAAAGCAGAATCTTAGCTGCTGGATAAACAAAGCAGTTTTGCTTTCTCAATCTTCAGGGGAATCTGTACTGTTTTGAAATTGTGGTTGAGCGGGAGCAAAGGCTGAACTGAAACATAATTTCCTGTGATGTTTCCTGTGTGGGCCAGTTAAGAGTATTTAGCTTTTAAATGAAAGGATTGGGTACTTTTATACCCCCAGAGAATGATTCAAAGCCCATGCCTTCACAGCTATGGTTACCACCATCTAAGTGACCTCACCTTTGTTCATTGACAAGAGGCACAAACTGGAAAGAACAAACTCTGTTGGTCCTTGGTTTCTTGTGCCCTCTGGCTGACCCCTGATAGCCTAGAGGCTCTCAGTCTCCTGTTCTCCTTCCCCACTCCTATCCTGCAACATACTAGTGGTTAGCCATGGTGCTCAGTACTAGGAACACAAGGATAAATGAAATGGTTATCCATCTCAAAGCAGTTGTGGAGTCTAGGATGGAGGACAGACACAGCAATACACAAATACGACACAGCGTGCTCATTTCTGTAACAGAGGGAGAATGGGCACAAAATGTAGGAGGAGTTTAGGAGTGTGTCAGAGATTCCTTGGGAAAGGAGATGACTACTTGGGTTCACTTTCAAAGAAGTATGGGTTTGCTATGGAGACTGGGGGTAATGGCATTTCAGACCAAGGGCACTGTATATGTGAAGCCACAAAAGTGTGTACCTCCAAGCATTTCAGAAATGAGAGTAAGCAAGTGAGACTGTAGTATAGCAAAGCAGTATTGCAGGACCATAGGAAGTGGAAAGCCCTTACTCCTACTTGGCACCTGAAAGTGGAGGGCGAAATCACTGACCAGACAGGTCACGGGTCTAACTCTGGGTGGGGCTATGCCCAAGACGTCCACATGGCAGAAGTGTTGGGATGTGGTTTGAAATGAGAGAGAAGAGACAGGTTGCTTCCTCCTCAACCTAGATTTTCCCCTAGATCGAAGGAAGGGTGGAGCTTTTTGCAAGGTTACAGCCATTCTTTTTTGCCCAGCTTCTGTTCCAGGAAATACCATGTTGATTCAATTACAGTGGTTTGGTTTGTGTTCCTAGATTAGTCACCCCACAGCGCTTCTTGTACCCAATGAGCATCCACTGTGTGTAGATGACCCTGGGTCCTGGAGACTGGGCACCTATCCTCAGGAAGCTCCCAGGACCCAGCTGCCACTGCAGGCGCAGAGCGCTGAAGCAAATGAACCCAGAGAAACGAGACTGCTCTGCCGAGCTGGACTCTGGGTGGCTGCTGGGGCAGAAGAGGGGAGGATCGGCTGGAGGTTGAGTGGTCAGTTAGGGAAGGCTGTTTGGAAGTGGGTTTGGGGAAAGAGAGAGATATGCACTTCCAAAGCCAGAGGATGAGCACCCAGAGTGGAGACCACGGATCTCTATGCTGGGAAATAGAGGCGAGTCTTCTCTATTCATTTTCCACTTCACAAGCACTCCGTAGAGTTCCTTCCCAAGCAGTAGCATCAGGACATCATAGCTATGGCCAAGAATTGTTGTAAAAGAAAAGATGCCACATTGGGGGAGCAGAGGAGAGTAAATAAAAAAAAAAAAAGAAAAGATGCCACAAGGATTGATTTCTACAATCATTTAAAATGCGAGTACTATGTTCCAAGTGTTAGAATGTTGGTGCTTAAAGGGAAGTTAGAGATTATTTAGGTTCAAATAAAGTATATAACTCATAGGAAGAGCCCAATAAATGTGAGCTGTTATAACTCCCCAATGTGCTTATTTTTCAGTTAAAATGACTTGTCCAAAATCATAAAATTACTTAACAAGTTATTTAGACTGTCTCTTGATTCTCTATAGAATGCTCTATCTCCACACCATACTATATTCCCTTTTCTTAGAAATTTCTTTTTAAATAGGCATCATTAGACTGTGTTTTTTGTTTACATACAGACATTTCCAGAGTATTTTAATATAAGCAAACATGAAACTATAACTTAATTGTAAATCCAATTGATCTGAAACCAATAGGCTGCAAATTAAATATTTAATATATTTTTAATTTGCCAAACTTTTGTTTGACATTTTATGTTTCTGGAAAACTAGATTGAGGAATAGGTGTGAAAAAAGATTTTGATACCTCACATCTTTTAAAACTTGTTCAAGTAAATTTGACTTCATGGCTTAATATCTACTTTATATCAGGAGCAAATAGAGGCATTAAAGGATTATCCCATGGTTCATTCTTGTAAAAATAACTGTTGTTGCATCTCAGTATTTATACTATTAGGGACTTAAGTTGTAATGATTTGGAGATCAGAATACTTTAGATCATTTACTCATTTTCCACTCTTTTAAAATAATTTTTACAAAATTACAGAAAAATTGAAAAAATAGCATGAAGAATTTCTAGAACCCTTTCACTCAGATTTCCCAAATATTAACATTTTACCACATTCTTTATCTTTCCCTGGCTTTTTTATTTGAGAGACTGATTGGTGACATGATGCCCTTTTCCCTAAATACATTCCTGTGTATTCCTGCAAACAAAAACATTCTTTTACTTAACCACTTTATGATAATCAAAATCAGGAAATTAATGCTGATAACAATATTATTAACAATCTATAGATTTTATTCCAATTCCACCAATTACCCCATTAATATTCTTTATAGCAAAAGGAAATCTCTGATCATGTGTTGCCTTCAACTGCCGTGTCTCTTTAACCTTCTTTAGTCTGGAGCAGTTACTGAGTTTTTCTTTGTGTTTCATGACAATGATATTCTTGAAGAGTATAGGCCAGTTCGCTTTGTTTTTTATTTATATATTTATTTATGTTTATTTATTTATTTATTTATTTATTACCACTTGCCAAGGCTGATCTAGCTAGTTCATTTTTAGACTGTTTCTCTGTTTGATTCAGGTTATTTAAACTTTTGAAAGAAATACCACTGATGTGGCTTTCCTAATCCCTCAAAGAGTCTTTCTTGAGTTGGGCATAGTTGGCCTGCAGATACCATGGACCCTCTACTGCAAAGTTCTACATATTTTTAGGATAAGAAGGAGAGAGAACTTCTAGTCTCTTGACTCTGTAGCAGTGGTTACTGTTCAGGTAACTGTTCCTGATTTAGGAGTGGCCTTATTATAAAGGTCCCTATCCCAGCTCAGCCACTGGTAGCATCTTGCTAAGCCCCCAAATTGGAAGAAGTGAGCCCCCAAGATCATCTGGATTTGTCTTTCCTCACTTTTTCTCTCCTCTTTTTTTCTTACTTATTTACCTATTCTTCGAATCACCAAGTTCTCTCCCCTGGCAGCTGCCTGGAAGGGAAAAAATTTTTACCAAACCACAATTTCAGGGAGGAATAAGATGACAGACACATTCCTTGATAAGGTGGTGGAGAAATGAGAGGAAATTAATGCACAAAAGTTGCTGCTTTGGCTTTGTTTCATTTTACGAACACCTCTCCCCTACAACTGCTTATTGATATGAGGATTATAAATAAGATATGTTTATGAGGAACTCAGCACTTTGTGATGTTTAGTGAGCTATCTACCATCTATCTAAATTTATTTGGGCAAGAAGGCCTTAATTTGGGGGCCCTCATGGAGAAGAGACTTACCCTCCTCTTTAGAAAAACTTTTTGTTAATCACAGCCTCAAATTTCTTTGCTGAAGAACCAAAGACCTCCACATGCTCTGTGTAGAAAGAGGTGGGAAGCCATAATTACTTTGCTGAATGCTCTTGTATGTAAGTTGGCAAATAGATCTGTATACAGAGAAATGTATATAGAAAAATGTCTGGAAAGATGTTCACCAAAAATGTTAATGATGGTTATCTCTGGGAGGTGGAGTTTCAGAAGATTTTATGCTTTCTTCTTTGTATTTTTCTTTATTGTTTGATTTGTTTTACAAAGGGCACATGAAACTTCTTTTTAAAAAGTATTTCCAAGAAATGAAACAAGCAAAGGATTAAAGGCCTTCTGGCTCCTGTTGTATTTTATTCCTAAAATTCTATCAGAAACTCATGGTTACTCTTAGGAATGGGCTAGTAGGTAAGCTCTGAACTTGATCTTTTAGTGTTCACTGAACCAGGTACTCAAGTACTGAGCCATCCAGGAAATATTATTTCATGTAGCACTCAGACAACCTATGAGGTAGGTATGAAGACCCCCATTTTAAACATAAGGAAATTGTGAAAGTTAGACAGGTTAAGCAAGTCACCCAAGGCTATACTTCTAGTAAGTGGTACTGCCAGAATTCAAAACTAGATCTCTCTGATTCTAAAGTTAGTGTTTATCAAACTGTTCTGTGAAACACTATATTCTTTGAGCTGTTAATAAGTAATCTTCAGTATAAGAATATGTTTGTAGTTATGTAAGTGTACTTTTCTCTTAGAGACCCACAATGTAAATTAGCCTATAACAAGTTTCTCAGAAGTCATTCATTTAAAAAACTGGAGAGGGTGGTAGGGGGTGAGGAATAAAAATTCACCTATTGGGTACAATGTACACTATTCTGGTGATAGGTACACTAAAGGCCCTAATTTCAGCATTATACAATTCATCCATATAACCAAAAAAACACTTGTACCTCCTAAATCTATCAAAATTTTAAAAAATTAAAAGAATAAATTTAAAAAAAGAAAGTGAGAAATGCCATAAAAGAAAATCGGTATAAAATACTATGGAATTTAGAGAAAAAAGAATACTTGAAATGAGGAGTTTAATAAAGGTTCTATGGAGAGGAAAAGATAAAGTATATAAAATGATATTTAAAATTTAAAAAACTGTTCATTAATTTTTGTTTTATTTTTACTTAATTCCATTTACTTCCAAAATTACTTGACCATGAATTCTTCTCACTTCCTTTTTTCCTTACACTACTTTGTTTGTTTTTGTTTTTGCTTGAGGAGCACTTGTAAACATAATGGTCTGTGTAATATCAAAACTATCTTGCTATGGCTCCAGATTGGCCTCAAAAATTGGATCAGATAAGGCTGAAGATCAAGAACTGATAGAGGTTCTTGAGGCTTCTATCCAACCGTAGCCACTTCTAAGCTTCATTAAATTCAAGAGTAGATTAGATGGTGCTGCAAGTACTGTCAAAGAAAAGACAGGGACAGAATTAGAAATCCACAAGACAGTTTACCAGCCCAGGCTCATTGGAGGAAACTCAAGGGCGAAGTTCATCCCTGGCCTCCATGTTGGGCCATGGGAAGTAGCCACAACTAAGTGCAGCTTGATCAAGAATGTTTCCTGGAAACTTGTGGCTTTCTGCACAGAGCCATGAGTCACAGGGCTGGGAGTCATAGACTTTGACTGAGGGAGGGTGTGACTTCCTCTATACAGTGGGAGGAAGGTGGGGTGGGAGGCTCAATCACTGGGCAGTGACAGTGAAGAAAGGAAAGAGGAAGTGGACTAGCATTCTCCCTGCATTTATACATAAATAGGGGCCACTGATGTATGTAGTAAAAGTAGTGACGATCTTCATGAAGTGGGCAGGTTTTCTTCAATTTGATATGAGTGTGAGTAAGTAGAAAATGAGGGAGGGAGGAAGAAAAGGTTCTTCCTCTCTGTGAAGGAAGGGATCAGTGGGGACAGCCCTAGTGGTGCTCTGTGGACAATTAGGTTACAGAGGCCTGAAGCAGCTGTTGTAGGATCCCAGGATGTTGGGGCTGACGTGACTCTAGGAGGCATCTTGCCCAATCCCTTTCTGTTACTGATGAGTAAGTTACTTATTTGTTTGTCCAAAGTATCAGTTTATTAGCATAATAAAAACTCAAGCCCAATGCTCCTGACTCTGTGGTATCATGTCCATTCCACTGCATCCAATTATTTGGAGTTAATGAGCTAAGGTCCAGTTATTTCTTCATTCAACAATCTTATTCTTTTTTTTAGTATAATCAAGGAGCTTACACTCTGGTGAAGGAAGAGATACTTAAAAAACAAAGTGGTTAGTTCAATGGCAGAGATACACAAATATTACAGGCACTCTTTGTGTGGAATGAGAGTTGGGTGTGAAGAATTAGACACAATCAGAGAAGGCTTCATGCAAAAGTGACACTTGAGCTGAGTCATCAGGATGATTAGTAATTAATCAGATTAAGAGGTCAGAGGGAGAGAAAAGGGCAAATTTTAGCAAAGAAACAAATAAGCAAAAGTAAGGAAGGAGGCATTGAGACATGGATTCAATGTCGCCTGCTAAATTTTAAAGTATAATACAGTGAGTGTTGCCATGAGTTTGGAGCGATGGACAGGAAAAGTCAGGAGAGGCCATTGACATATGTAAACATGCATAAACCCATCACCACTGTCAAGACAAAGAGCATATTCATCACTCTCAAAAGATCTCTCTGGCCTGCTGTAATCCCTTCCCTGATCCCCCTCTACTCACCTCCTGCCCTCCCCACCCATGGCCACAGGCAATCATTGACCTGCTTTCTGTTGCTATAGATCAGTTTTCATTTTCTAAAATGTTACGTAGCTGGAATCACACGGAATGTACTCTTTTATCTACCGTCTTTCACTCACCATAATCATTTTGGGATTCACATATGCTGTAGTGTACATCAATAGTTCATTCCTTTTTATTACTGAGTAGTATTCCATTATACACTTAAACCACAGTTTATCTATTCACCTGTCAATGGACATCTGGGCTGTTTCCCGTTTGGGACTATTACAGATAAAACTGCCATGAACATTCTTCGCAAGTCCTTGTATGGACATATGCTTTCATTTCTTTTGCATATATACCTAGGAGCAGAATGGCTGGATCATATGATAAGTATATGTTTAATTTTTTACAAAACCAGCAGACTGTTTTTCAACACGGATATACCATTTTTACATTCCCCCAACACTGTATGAGAGTTCCAGTTATACCACATCCTTGCCAACACTTGGTGTAGTTAGTTTTTAAAACATTTTAGCCATTCTAGAAGGTGTGTAGTGGGATCTCACTGTGGTTTTAATTTGCATTTCCCTAAAGACTAATGAAGTAGATAATGTTTTCATGTGCTTATTTGCCATCCACGTAGTATTGTCTTTGGTGAAGTGCCTCTTTTATTTAGATCTTTCGCCCGTTCTTAAATTGAGTTATTTTCTTACCACTGAGTTTTGAGAGTTGTTTTTGTACTCTGGATACAAGCCTTTTATCTCATGTGTGATGTAGAAATATTTTCTCCCCTTTGTGGTTTGTGTTTTTGTGTTTTGTTTTTTTTTTGTCCTTTTGTTTTCTTAACCGTGTCTTTTGAAGAGCAGAATTTTTAATTTTGAAGAAGTGCAATTAATCAATTCTTTCATGGATTGTGCTTTTGGTGTTTTTTCTGAGAACTCTGCCTAACCAAGATTGCAAATATTTTCTCCTATATTTTCCTCTGGAGTATTATAGTTTCAGGTTTTACATTTAGATCTATGATCCATTATAACTTGATATGGTGAGAGGTATAGATACAAGTTCATTTCTTTGCATATTGATATCCAATTGTTCCAGCATCAATTGTTGAAAAAAGTATCTTTCATTCTCTAGTGCATTAATTTTACATCTTTGTTGAAAATCCGTTGTCCATATATGTCTATACATTCTATTCTATTCCCTTGACCTGTCTGTTTATCTTAACACCAATGCTATGTTTTCTTTATTATAGCTTTATAGAAAGTAATGAGATCAGGTAGTGTTTGTCCTCTAACTTTGCTCTTTATCAAATTCATTTATTTTTGCTATTCTAAGTCCTTTGCATTCCTAAATGAATTTCAGAATCAATTTCTCAAGATCTACAAAAAAATTCTGCTGTGATATTGATTGAAATAACAATCTATAGATAAATCTGGGAAGAATGAACATCTTAACAATATTGTCTCCCAGCCCATGAACATGGCATATCTTTCCATTTACTCATATCTTTCTATTTATCTCAGCAATGTTTTTTTTTTCAAGTTTTCCATGTACAGGTCTTTCACATTTTTTGTCAGATTTATCCCTAAGTAGTTCATATTCGATGCTATTGTAAATGATACTTTAAAAGTATTTGATTTCTGATTGTTGCTAGTGTATAGAAATATATTGATTTTTGTAGATTGAATCTTGTTGTCTGATAACCTTGCCACCCTCACTTGTTAGTGGTAATAGATTTTGTGTTTTCTTCAGACTTTCTACAAAGACAATCATGTTGTCTGTGAATAAAGCCAGTTTTACATTTTTTCTTTCCAATTTGGATACCATTCCTTTCATGCTTCATTGCACTGGCTAGAAACTTCAGTACAGTGCTGAATAGTGGGGTAAGAATGGACAGACTTGTCTTCTTCCTAATATAAGGGAAAGGCATTTGTCTTTTAGCATTAAGTATGATGTTACCTTTCATAGATGCCCTTTATAAGATTGATTAAGTGCCTTTCTATTCCTAGTTTGCTGAGAGTTTTTATCAGAAATAGACACAGAATTTTATCAAATGAATTTTCTGCATCTATTGAGATGATCATTTGGTTTTTTTTTTAGGTTGTTAATATGGTTAATTAAATAGATTTTTTAAATGTTAAAATAACCTTGCATTCCTGGGATTAACCCCACTTGGCCATGATTTCTTATCCTTTTTCTATATTGTTATATTGATTTTACTAATATTTTGTTTATAATTTTTGCATCTATCTCCCTGAGGAACATTGGTCAATTATTTTATTTCTTGTAATATCTTTCTCTGGTTTTAGTATCTGATAATTCTGGACTCACCGGGTGAATTGGGGAGTATAGCTTCCTTTTCTATTTTCTGGAAGATTTTGTACAGAATTGGTATTATTTCTTCCTTGCATGTTTAGTGGAGATCATCAGTAAGGCACCTGGACCAGCAGTTTTCTTTATAGGAAGATTTTTTAAACTCCAAATTCAATTTCTTATTAGATATAGGACTACTCAGGTTATCTATTTCTTCAGTGAGATTTGGTAATTTGTGCCTTTCAAGGAATTTATCCATTTCATCTAAGTTGTCAAATTATTGGCATCAGTTGTTCATCATATTCACTTGATATCCTTTTGATATGTGTAGATTTTGTAGTGTTGTTACCTGTCTTTCCTAAGGTTGATAATTTTTGTTCTTTATTTTCAGTTGATTATCTATGTAGAAGTTTATCAATTTTATTGATATTTTAAAAGAGCACAGCTCTAGAGTATAGTGAATCATGAGAGTCGATGTTCAGCTGCTCACAGGGAATATACTCATTTGAATGTGTCAGCTTGAATGTCACCTCCTCCATGAAATATTCCTTGATCAGCCCAGCTGAAAGTTTTTGAATTTCCATGGCATTTGCTACTGTTGTTTAGGACTTGACATATTTTTTCTTTTATTGCTTCATATAGCTTGTGCAAAGGGCAACCATAAAGATTCTCAAGAATTTGGAAATGAAGACTGGTAAATGTCACATTCTAAGAGTTAAATTAATTTTTAAAATTCTAGATAAAATAAATACGATTATCTATCCATAGACGTGTCTTAGTCTATGATATATTTTGTCAGTGTGATACTGATAAAGGCCTGGGAAACACTCGAATTCACTGTCCACTCCTAATAAAGAGTGGTCCTTTAAGATTAAATAATTATGGGTTCAATTTATTGAGTGCTGGTCATGTCGTGTGCCAATCTCTGTGGTAAGATCATTTAATCTTCACGTCTACTCTATGAGGCTTAAGTATTGCTCCATTTTACGTAGGTAGAAACTGTGACTAGAAACGTTAAGTTAGTCGTTTCCAATTCTTACGTAGCTGTTTAGCGGCATATGTGAGAGTTGAATTCAAGTTTGACCCCAAAGCCTATGTGGTAAATCATCATACTTTTTTTTTCTACCTCCCAAATATATTCAAATACATTTATAATCTCATTAATTTTATTTTAACTTGATTAAAATAGTGATGCAGATGTAAGAATAATCCTGAGGAACGAGACAAGAAGAAAAAGGGAAAAGAGAAGGACAAAGTGAAGGAAAAGGGCATGAGCTAGATATGAGTATTTGGTGTTTTCAGCAGAGAAGTTTATTGTGGAACAGAAGTAGCTCATGAGGCTTATGTACATCCTGGATGAACTATCCCTCTAGACCATGTGGTTCTTGGATACCTTGACACTGCAGAGAAGGTCCTATGGATTGTATAAGCAACCCATGCACTGGTTTCCCACTGGTATAGTTGCAATGGAAAAAAACCCCAATAAATTGACATTTTGCTTTATATATCAGTCTTGTGAACAGTATTTAAATATGAGTCATTCTATAAAATCTCATTACCTTGGAGAGAAAATTTGAAATTCTGTATCTAGATCTCCAGAATTGAGGACCAGACCCCAGGTATTGATGTCCTCACTGAGAAAATGATATTCTATTTGAAAAAATCAAGCTTGTATTGCTATCTCTTTTCACTTCCTCATTGCATATTTGTTGGCTTGTTTTATTTCTGTGAGATTGACATCTTCTGGAGGATAGCTACTGCTTAGTCAGGGTTGCTACTCCCACAACATCCAGAACAGAAAACACCATGAATGTTTCTGCAACAAAAGAATGAATGAGGCATAGCTATGTTCCTCCCAGCCCCAATTTCATGTGGAGAGGTTTACAGACCACATGTAATATGTATATAAATCTCAGGGCATTTAAGGAACTGGCTGATCAAGCCACTGGCTCTCTCAATGGCTGCTTTACCAGTCCATCCCTGACCCTGAGGGCTGCCTTCTTAAGTAAGTGCCCAGGCACTGGGCACTAATGCTGCACATGGGCCCAAAGCACTGGCATGGTCTGTGTCGCTGTGAGTCATCTTCTTCTAAGGATGGCTGTGGCTGTATTGTATTCTTCTACGGTGTTTAATTCAATGTTAAGCATCATGGGCTTGCTGAATTGGAGCAAAAGTTAATGTCCAAGATGAATCAATTGGTAGCTCAGTTCAGAAATTAAGAGAGCAGAGAATTTGGGGAGACTTTCCAGAGAAGAGCCATAACTCAAGCCCAAGGTGATGCTGGAGATCCATGAACCCTGAACATTTGTGCCCTCTGGTTCTGTGATGCCACCTTGCAGAGCCAGGTCACTTACTTGCTCTCTTCTTCCTTCTACCTTTCAGGGCAAGAATATCCCAGCATGGGCATGAGTAGCTTGAAATTGCTGAAGTATGTCCTGTTTTTCTTCAACTTGCTCTTTTGGGTAAGTGTGTCTCTTCTGAGCATGGCTGAGCTCACCTTCCCCCAGCTGAACTCTCCTTCTCTCTCCTCTACTGAAGAGGCTGGTGTGGAGTACAACACATACATGTCTGGGTCATGCTCAGCACAACCAGCCTAGGAACGAAGGAGTAACAATTTCCTCCCCTCTTCCTATCCTGCCATAGAATAAGCCTGCAAAATTGAAAGGTACCAATACAGTTATTAACAGAGGTGCCATTTCTCTCTGAGGGCCTTGGGCTACTACTGCTCACAGATAACATCTGTAGGTGAGAAACCCAAGACTCGGCATTCTGAGTATTGAGTGCCTCTTTTTTTCTTGTCTTTTTATTTTTATAGACTGCTTGGAAGAAGAGCTGATTGAAAGGGAAGTCACCCTTACTGGGGGAAGTTTCACTGTACCAAATTCAGCAATTGAATTTCAGATATAGGATGGGTTGGTACACACGTATCTATGAGGAGATTTTTAAAAGTTTGGCTTCTCTAGTTTTCTGCCTAGCAAGATAAGCTTCCTCAAGCAGGGCATCTTCTCTACATGGTCATGGTTTCCAAAGGGCAGGCCATGCATGGGCAATTGAGAAGACAAGGAATAGGGTATCTGAGGCATGAAGTTAGGCCTGTATACAGTGAAGATATTGCATGGCTCCTGGAGTGATCTTTCCTTGGTATCTGGAAATGAGGAAGCTGGGACTGCCTCTCTTCTAGGAGCATGGAGAAGCTGGACAAAGAGGTTGTTCATGAGAGTCTTTAATGAGCCAATGGAAAAAGGTGATTCTGATCTCAAGGAAGTAAGAACATAAGGAGATACTCAAGAATCACATTTTGTCTCTGAATATTGTGGGATTCTTCCTTTCAGTTCTGTGGCTGCTGCATTTTGGGCTTTGGGATCTACCTCCTGATCCACAACAACTTTGGAGTGCTCTTCCACAACCTACCCTCCCTCACTCTGGGCAATGTGTTCATCATCGTGGGCTCCATTATCATGGTGGTTGCCTTCCTGGGCTGCATGGGCTCTATTAAGGAAAACAAGTGCCTGCTTATGTCGGTGAGTCCTTATAGCAAATGTGGTCCCCAAACTGGGGGGAGATGATGCCTTAAGTCCCAGGCAAGATGTTTCTTGGTAGATCACCTATAGGCACAGGGAAATCATACAAACATGGGACTGGTACCTCAGATTGGCCAAGTCTGTCCAGACAAATAGTATTTTATTTTTGACTGAGGTCCCAGGGACAGGTGGGAGAGGGCATTGCTATCCTCCTTGGTATGCAGTTTATGCTGTTAATAATGACCTCTGTCATTATAATCCCCCTTCATAGCATTTTATTTTTTCTTTATGTCTGGTTGAAATCAAGTGTCATCCATCTGTCTAAATCTTCCTCATGTTAGTAAGCACTTTTAGGATCTGACTCAGAGTCACTAGCTCATGGAAAAAATAATCTCTAGACTCTTCTGAGCATGATGGCCCTCCTAAAATGTCAGAGGATGCTTCCTTAACTCATATATGTACAAGATACTCCATAGTGTGAGTTACCCAGCTTATGTGAGGGCCTAGGCCACAGCCATTGAGGTATAATGTGAGAGATGCTAGAGCTTTTCAGTTGTTCCCTGTTGGTTAACCATCCTGAAGAGTACTTTAAGGCTTAAGTTTTGCCTGTAAGCACTGTGAAAAGGAGCTCTACATTTGCCTAGTGTGCCCAGAACAGAGCTTGGTGTAACAGCCCACTCTATCCATAGGTATGGGTTTCTAATCACCTTTGTTCTTCCTTAAGTCATTTGGTTAATCTTCTTTCTTTTATGGGTCAACTCTTAAACTGGGGCCAAGAGAAAGAAAAATAATAATAATTTAAAAAACAAAAACAGTCCCTGTTCTCAGACAGTTCTCAGACTAATGGCAAAAAGTGGGAGATAACAGACATGGAGTGAATGTTTTAAGCAGTCAACCAACGTTAGAGTTAGGGTAAAAAAGGTGAAAGGGAAAGAATAAGTGAAAACATGTTTTCTGTTGTGTGTGATTAGCATGAAAGGAGTAAGCATCTAGAGTTGAAAACAAATGTAAGTTAGAGCCATGATTAGATCCCCTCTTCCCCACCTGCACAGGGCTCCTCTCTACCTTTAGCAACAACAGTCCTCCACCGCAGGAAAGCCCTGATCCTGTAGAAAGGACCAGGCCCCAAACTCTAAAGACACATGGTTTAGTTTACTGGCCTTTTGCTCGATGGTTTCAATAGGCTCCTGCCAAAATTGCCTAATTTATTCAACAGATAATGTTGTACGTGTATTATGTGCATGGTACTCTGATAGTCACAATGGATAGGAGTGAACAAAGTTAGAAGACAGTTGATCTGCCCTCTAGAGTCTAGTTGTAGAAAAAGAACACATAGTCCTCAAAACAAGAGAAGGTTAGCAAGGAATGAGGAGGCAGGAACAGGAACATTCTGCACATGTGCAGACACCCGCCTGGACGCTTCAAGGGCAGAGTGGGGGTGGGGCGGGAACTGAGATCAGTGCCATAAGCGTGTCTCTGCTTCGCCCCAGTTCTTCGTCCTGCTGCTTATTATTCTCCTTGCTGAGGTGACCTTGGCTATCCTGCTCTTTGTGTATGAACAGAAGGTAAGTTGTAATGAACATAACTCATTGTCTTATTTGCTGAAAGTGGGGAGGATGCAGTGAAAAATAAGTTGGCGCAAAATAAGTCCCATAACAGAGATAGAAATGAAGTGGAAGGATGGAGGAAGGAGAGATTAATCGTCATTGAGGAGAGAAAAAAAATTCATGAAGGAGATGGTATTTGAGTGGTGCCTTGAAGGATGATTGGAAAGAACAGTAAAACAAGTTTATCTTCCTCCTACTTACTTTCCTCTGTGTATTTGGCAGTAGAGAATGTGTGTCTCACTGCCAAGGATAGCCCTTGCTTGAATTGCCCTTTTTCTTCCTTTGTAAAGCCAGAGCTGAGGAAGGACAAGAGCCTACTGTATAATTCTTCCTCCATGGCCTTCTCACCCTCAGCACTTCTGCCCATAGATAAAACACCCGCCCTTCCCCCTTAGTTCTGAGGGGACCATTTAGAAGGGAGCAGCAAGTGGAATCATTAGCCTATACTAGGAATTCTTTATTCCTTTGAACTTCCATGCTTTTTACAATGTCTCCTCTGCTGGACTGTGCCCTGCCCAGCTGAACGAGTATGTGGCTGAGGGCCTGACGGACAGCATCCAACGTTACCACTCAGACAACAGCACTAAGGCAGCGTGGGACTCCATACAGTTATTTGTGAGTATAGATGGAATCCTTTTCAGATCAGCCCAGGACTTCATTTTCCAGCTTCAGCCCCTGCGGGATAGTTCTTTTCCTGGAAGCTTCAGAATCTAAGGTCCACAGCCCTGAGGACCAGAATCATGCCTTGGCTATCACAAACAGGGGAGCCCAGCAGTCAGTCTGATTGGTACAGTCTAGTTCTCTCTTTCATCCTTTACCAACTCAAATAGGTTCATTGTTCAAGCCCTACTAGGATGTGAAGAAGACCCAAACACATCACACTGTATTAGTTTATGTATTTTCCAAAATTTTACTGAAAACAGCAATTATATAATACAAGAAATTGCTATTGAATTCCTGAGTTGCCCAAATTGGACTTGTTACCTAGCCCCCCAGCACCCCATTCCTCATGTGCCCTCTCCACCCACAAACAAATGTATTAGCTCTGCGTTCCTGCCTTGATGTGTTGGGGGATAAAGAAGGATCAGGGAGCCTTGAACCGCATAATCTGTGTCTCAAACAATACCACTATGACTATGCGCTGGCTGAGTGTGGAGGAGAAACAGCACAGGAATTAGAGCCTGGAGACCAGAATTGGGTGGCTGTGGGAAAGTCGTTTAACCTCTCTATCCTTTTTTTGTTTTCCTGAGGTAAGTATGGTAATAACCTCTCTCGATCCCCAATTCTTTAGTTTTTAAAATTCAGTTTAGAAACCATTTTATTATATAATTTTCAGACATATACAAAAGTGAAGAGAAAAATAGAAAATCAATCTCTGGGCACACGAAACCCATCGTCAATAGTTAACCTTTTGTCAGTGTCATCTCACCTAATCCCCTACGCTTTTTTTTTGTTAAAATATTTTAAAGCAAATAGGAGACATTTTATCATTTTACCCATTAAATAGAAAAATAAGAACTTTTTAAATACACTTAAAATTTTATAATTCCTTAATATCACTAATAAAATCTATAATTTAATTTTTCTATTTTTCTCAAAAAGTTTTAATTGATTTGTTCAAATCAAGATCTAAACAAGGTCTATATGTTATATTTGAAAGATATGTCCCTTTAATTCTCTTTTAATCTATAGTAGGACCCCTCTTTGGCATGCAATCTGTTTGTGGAAAGAAATTAGGTCCTATAGAATTCCCCACTTTTTAGATCTGGCTAATTGCTTCCTCAAGGTATTTTGGTGTCAGGGAGTCATTGTCTCCCATATGCTCCATGAATCTAGAAGCCTGATGCAGTTTATGTTTTGTGGTAAGCCTATCATAGCTGGTAATTCCTGTTACATCATGTAAGCAGGCACATAATCTCTGATGGTCCTGCTTTCTGTGATCTTAAAACTGGTTGGTGGGTCCTGGTGTGGTCATCTGATCCCTCCATTGTAAAGTCCCCAAGGTGCCTTATTCTTGATCTGTAAAATGTGAATAAATTAAGCATGCCCTTCACAGGAGTCTTATGTGAGTGAAATAGTATAACCATTTGAAAGCACTTTGTTCTAAGGAGCCCACAGTTGTCAGGCCAATTCTGCACCTTCTGCTATAGAGTCAGATCTGAAGGGCCCACCTTTTCCTCCAAAATCCACAGCTTTTTTCTGTTGACTTTCTAACCATCATGGTTTTTGGGGTTTGGCTTTTAGCTACAGTGTTGTGGTGTAAATGGCACAAGTGATTGGACCAGAGGCCCTCCAGCATCTTGCCCCTCAGATCCACTAGTGAAGGTAATTTTGTTGTCAACTTTTCTGTATTAGCCTCTTTGTTTAAATTTTTAACTGCCTTGGAAATTGCAGTCATAGAGAATGTAGACCCCCCTACCTAGAAATAGGGAAACTTGAATAAAGAGAGAGCAGGGTGACAACCCCAGGTTAACTAGAAAAATTAAAAAAAATAGGAACAAGCTCATTTAGATTAGGGATACTGTGATTAGTCTCACTACACTAAATTATTACCTTAGAGGGGGACAGTTTGTGTGAAAGTGGCAGAGGGTTGTGTTCAGATATTTCTTGAGCAAGAATTAGGTCTCTTTATGTTTGAAAGTGAAATTTATAGGGTTGAGATAGAAAAGCTTCTCCCTGTACCTCTCTGCTCTCCTTCCTTGGAGATGGCAGGATCAAGCCTCTTAGTGAAATGAACCCTAAGTGAAGGGGTAAGGAGTTGGAGGAGAAAGAGTTGGTGGAACTGCTGAAACAACCTGCCCACGTAATTTGAACCTCCACAATAGGCTCTGAGAAGAAGCCAAAATCATCTTCCACCTAGAACTAGAACAAATCCCTAAGGTTCTGTCACCCCATTTTACCCACTGCTGAAGTTGTTTGAAAATCTCCAGAATTTTTCAGGTCTTTGGAAAAAGAACAGGACACCCACTGACCAACAACTGCCCTGGAGCTTGGTAGGGCTATGACAGATTTACTGGTTGTTGAAGCAAAAACTGAAAGGCAAACCATTTTAGGATTGCTTAGCCTATATTCTCATTTGTGAATCTGAGGTCAGCACTGAGTGTTCAAAGAACATAGGACATTTTGTGTCCTTCCTATTGGGAGCTACTTTAACTCAGTGGGTAAGGATCTAGGACTTCTGCATTAGGTGCCACTGTAATGAAAACACCACCAGAAAAGTATTTAGTTTAATATTCTCTACTTTATGTGCATTTCCTCATCCATGCAAAGAAAACAAAAATACAATTCCTGACCTAAGTCTGTTTGTATTACATAAGGCAAAATGCAAACTACTGTATTTTCCAAATAATCCTCCTGATGAAGTTGAACTGTAGAGTAGTATTATTGGTACTTGTAATTTTTTCTAGGGTTGCTATGCAAAAGCAAGACTGTGGTTTCACTCCAATTTCCTGTATATCGGAATCATCACCATCTGTGTATGTGTGATTCAGGTAAGAGCTTTACTGTAGGACTATTGTGAGAATTAAATGAGTTAAGTCATGTAAGGTTTTAGAACAGTACCAGGTACATAGTATGTGGGCAATAATGTTAGCTATTTTTATTAGTATATGAGTTCCCCCAGCCAAGTGACAAATGATATTATTACCAATTCAATTTAAGGCATACAGAAAATATGCTATAAGAACATCTATTTGGCCAATTTATTCCTCAGAGATATGAGTGATTTATAGACAAACTAAAAGCTACCAAACAGAACCCCACTTTCATCTTTTATGCAGTTGGTCTGGAAAAGACTGTAATTGATGAATCATTCCACTTGAAAAGTTGACCTTGTACGCTAAGGAGTTGATGATGAAAATCATAATCAATTTCTTTTTTGTTTCTGTGCTTGGTTTGACAAGTGAAGGGTGAATTGGGGGTAGTTTTGTGTCCTTTTTTTATTATGTGATATTTCTAACATTTTTCTATATAAGTGTTGGGTATATCACAGATTAGCTAAAATTCAATCAAGACGCTCAGAGAAAATTGATTTTTCTCTGCTTGGAAACCAAGGAAGAATAGAACATGGACAGAGATGACTCATTGCACAGTGTTCAGTGAGCAGAACTTGACTATACTGGCAGCAGAGCTTCTGTGACTTCCTAAAAAGACAAAAAATGTCCCAATACTTAATACCTTACTATCTAGCCATCATTGCCCCCATTTCTCTCTGCACTGCTATTCTTAAACTATACAAGAGAACGCCTAGAGGAAATTGGAAGTAATAGTGGGAAGGGTGATTTCAGGGTGATGGATATGTTCTTTTTCTTGGGAGCCAATCCCAGTAGTCATGGGAGAAATGACTTTTCTTACAAAGATTTCACATTTCCCAACTCTTTCTGCAGGTATTGGGGATGTCCTTTGCACTGACCTTGAACTGCCAGATTGATAAAACCAGCCAGGCCCTAGGGCTGTAAACTGCAACTGCTCTGTGCTGGAGAGACTTGTTTCATCTCTGGAAATCCAAAGCCATTTATAGCATGAAGCCCTAAATGATCACCTGCTGGACTGGCATCGTTGCCCTCCTCCCGTCTCTTCCCTGTCTAGGTCCCTGTCTTATGCAACCAGAGAAGAGGGTGTTGGCCAGGCACTTCCCATCTTGGGCAGCGAGACAACTTTTCACCCACTGATGGCAGCAGCCATGTTTTTTGGACATGAGAGGCCAAGAGAACCTGCAACACTAATGGCTCAAGATCAAAGGGTGGGCCCAAGATATTAATTTGTGCATTTTCCCCTTGTCAAATTAGTCTCCAGCCTCTAAATTATGCCCAGTCTGCCCTCCAGAGTCAAGCAAGAGACAAGCTAAAGGGAGTTCTGGGTCGAGACTCACTAGATCATTGTCACAACTCTCTGTTTCTTTTTGACTAGAGGCCATGGCTATAGGAATGACAGAGTACACTTTCTCCAAAGGGCAAAGTTACATTTCAGTTTCCTTATTAAAAGGTCTTATTGATTTATTTTAAGTCTTTCCAGAAAAAGCTATCCAGTGATTCATATCCTGACTTCAACCAGTCTCTTAGCTAATAATCACGTTAAGAAGAGATCTAGTGTTATATCTCTATCAGATAAGGTTTTTTAATGTACAATTTTAGCTCTTCAATAAATAAAATAGCTTATGATCTCAATTATAACATTCTCATTCGTATATACCAAACAGTCCTTCCATGGCTCAACCTGATTGTCCTGCCAGCAAACCAGGTGGTTTATTTATTGCTGCATAAAAAATTATTCCAAAATTTAGTGGCTGAGAACAAAAAACATTTATTATCTCACAGTTTTTGTGGGTCAGGAATCTGGGGGCATATTAGCTGGTGATTCTGGTTCACAGTCTCTCACATAACTGCAATCAAGACATCAGCCCTGGTTGCAAACATCTCAAGGCTCAACTGGAAGAGGATCCACTTTCAAGTTCTCTTACCTGACTGTTGGCAGGCCTCAGATCTTTGCCATATGTGCCCTTCCACAGGGTTGCCTTATGACATGGCAGCTCGTTTCCCCCGTAGGAAGACACTAATACAGAGCCAAGCGTAGAGAAGTCAGAGAAAGGGATAAAGAAGAATTGGTTTCTGTTCTTGAAGTTTTATGTAGGATCTCCCACTTCCCTTTAAGGAAAATTAATTATTTCAGTGGTCGTCTATAGGGAAACCTACATCTTTTGCATTTTCCTGAGGAAAAGAAGGAACAGAGGAGACTTTCTCTTGAGTATCTCAAGTATTAGAAGTATTTCACATTTAAAACGTACAAAATGAAACTTATCATTGTATCTTCCAAACTTGCTCCTCTTCTTTGTTCCCCATATCAGTGAGTGATAACACCACCCTCCCAGTTTTCCTAGCCAGAAACCTGGGCTTTGTCCTTAACTCTAGCCTGTCCTTTACTCCCAACAACCAGTCAGTCAGTCATGAAGTCCTAAGGACTCACCTACCAAGTATTGTCAAGTTCATCTATCCCCACAGTTCAGTTCTTGCCCACATTGCTTCAATAGTCCACTAGATCTGCTCTCCTAGCATCCACCATTGGCCCCACCTAAACTATATTCCACATGGGAGCCAAAGTAATATTCCTAAAACATAAACATAATAAGAACATTTTTATTCTTGAAACTCTTCAATGACTGTGTTGCTTAAGATGACGTCCTTGTTACGTCTGCCAGGCCCGGCATGGGGTATCCCACTCTTAGCTCTCCAGCCTCCCTCTTGCCATTCTCATTTTTTTATTCACTAAAAGAGAACAGCACATAATGCATCTTAAAAGAAGCATGCTTAGATTTACTTTTTAAAAGTGTAAACTATGTAAACTCATCATAATAAGGCTTTATGAACAAAGGTAAGAAACATCATTTAATAACATGTTCTCAACACTTGTTTACAGAGTTCTCTCTTTGTTAAACAGTTCCATTCACTGAAAGAAAACAGCACATAGTGCATCTTAAAGAAGGATGGTTGGATTTTCTTTTTTTTTTTTTTTTTTGCCATTCTCATTCTTATATTCCATGCTTTTGTTATATTAATGTTTAGTTGATCTAGGCTTTATCTATATTAATCAATTTTTCCCACAGAGCCACTGATTCCCTTTGTCTGGATAATTCCTATCCTCTCTTTCCTCTAAGGAAGGTTTCCCTAACCTCACAAAGTTTGATATTTATTGAAGTCTTTCCAAATATGAGACACCATGTTAAGAGCTTTATATACTTCTTCTTATTTAAATTTTGACAAAATGTCTCTTATATGTACCTCCATAACACACTCATAGAAACTTCATAGGTCTTATCTTAATAGATTTTATCAAATTTTAATTGCTCATTTATTTGTCTTTATTAACCATCAGCTTGATCAAGTTAGCAAAAGAAAGAGAAAAGGTACACATTAACTATAAATAAAAATTGGGCCATAACCACAGATACAAAAAAGATGTTAAAGTCCATGAGAGAATATGATAAATTTAGGTCAATTATTTTGAAAAAGTATAGGTGTTATAGATAACAATAATAATAGAAATAATCCAAATTGACTTAAAAAGAAAAAGAGGATTTCTCTTTCTGATAAGATAGCAAATAATGTTGTAGACCAAACTTTCTACTATAAACAACTAAAATGCTAGATAAAAGCTTTAAAACATTTTCTTAAGAGCACTGTTAAGCTGGAAAGAAAATAAGGAACACTCAAGCCATAGACCAAGTGATGGTGGGAACCAAGGAGGTAAGAGGAATTTGAGGGCATTTGGCAGACTGGGTGAACTTGGGTTTCAGTTTTCATGGCCTTATAGCATATAGGATATAGGAGACACATTCCAGGGTCTGCCTTAATGTTGGCAGTCTAAGAAGAGATCTTCTTTTTAGGTCAGAGACCCCACAGGGCTCTACCCTTAGTGTAAGAGTGAATTAGAAACACCACTTACTTTCACCAAAGATTACATGAAAATCTGTCTGAAACTTGGCAATTTAGTAGAGGAAGGCAACATCCTTGAAAAGTTGAATCCGTAATCTGGCTATCATGTAGACTTAAAGTCCAATTTTATAGTGCCTGAATCATCAGCAAACTCTCAAACTAAAAATTTAAAGGAGTTTCAACCAGAAGATAGGTTTAAAAAATAAAGTAAAATAAAAATAAAGAGTCCCAAACTGGGACTTATCCCAGGCTGGCAGAAGCAAAATGTACATACTTTCTGAAGGAACCCACATTAATACCAGGTCGACATGAATTTCAAACAGCAAATTTTCATTGAAATTGAACTACTTACAGTCAAAATTCACTAAACACACAAGAAAACCAGGTACTCCTTAAAAAAGAAGGAAATCCTACCACTTGTGACAACATGGATGAATCTGGATGACATTACGAAAGTGAAACAAGTCAGACACAGAAGGACAAATACTACATGATACCACTTATATGGGGACTCTAAAATATTCAGACTCATAGAGGCAGAGAGTAGAATGATGGTTGCCAGGGGCTGGGTGGAAGGAGAAATGGGGAGGTATTAGTGAGAGGGCACAAAGTTTCAGTTATACAAAATCCCAGAGGTCTCCTGTGTAGCATAGGGCCCATAGTTAACAATACTGTATTGTATAGTTAAAAATCTGCTAACAAGGTAGAGTTTATGTTAAGTGTTCTTATCACAATAAATAAATAAATAGGGCAGGAGGAAACTTATGGAGGTGATGGATATGTTTATGGTATATACTGTGGTGATGATTTCTTGGGTGTATACTTATGTCTAAACTCATAAAGTTGCACACATTAAATAGGTATAGCTTTTGGTATGTCAATCATACTTCAATAAGTGGTTTTTAAAAAGAGAAAGAAAACAAAGCACTATGAACCAAGAGAAACAGCAAATGACAGAAACAGACCCACAAAACTTCAGATATTGGGATTACTTGATACAAAATATAAGATACCCATGTTTTTCTTTATTTAAAGGAATAAAGAATAACTTTAAAATATGTTTAGAGAAGAAACTAAAGACTAAGTATATTTTTAAAATGAAAATATAATAATTGAAATCTTAAAAACAAATGAATGTGTTTAATAGCAGATATGATACAACTAAAAGGGATTAATAATAAGAAGATTTATATGAGGAAATTAATCAGAATGTAGCTATAGTGGGTTGAATTGTGCCACCCAAAAGATATGTCCAGATCCAAACCCCTGGTACCTGTAAATGTGACCTTATTTGGAAATAGGGTCTTTGTGTAGGTAAGTTAAGGATACTGAGAAGAGATCATCCTAGATTTAGGGTGGGCCCTAAATCCAATGTCTGGTGCCCTTACAAGAGAAAAGAGAGGGAGATTTGGAAAACACATACAGAGGAGAAAATCCAGAGGGAAGGCCATGAGAAAACAGTGGCAGAGACTAGAGTGAATGTGCCTACAAGCCAAGGAATGCCAAGGACTGCTGACAACCACTGGAAGCTAGGAGAGTGGCATGTAATTGCTTCTCTCTCAGAGCATCCAGAAGGAATCAACCCTGACAATACCTTGATTTTGGACTTCTGGCCTCCAGAACTGTGAAAGAATAAATTTCTGTTGTTTGAAGCCACTAAGTTTGTGGTAATTTGTTCCAGCAGCTTTATGAAACTATTACAGTAGTATATAGAAAGAGTGGAAAATATGAAGGAGAGGTGAAGAAATGATGAGGACAGAGTTAGAAAGTCTAACATAAGTGCAACTGAAGTTCCAGAGAGAGGAGATACAAAGCATAGTAGACACAATTCTTGAAGTTATAATGGCTGAGAATATTCCAGAACTGATGAAAGGTACAATCCATAAATAAGAAGGCTAATGAATTACTTTCATGAGGGAAAAAAGAAAATCATACTTAGACACATCATGGTAAACCCAGATAAAAACTAAGAAAACAATTTAAAGGACCCATGAAGAACAGCCAGAGGGAAAAGACAGATTATCTTTTAAGAAATGACAGTTGGATTGGACATTGATTTATCAGTAGCAACTCTCTCCAGAAAAGAATGGACTGACAGGACTGAAGTTGAAATAAGAATATTCTTTGAGGAATAACAACCAAGAGAATTTGTCACCAACAGAAAATCATTAAGGAAAATTCTAAAGAATAAATCTCAGGCATAAAAAAAAGTGATACCAGATGGAAGGTCTGAAATACAAGAAGGATCAAAGAGGGAAAAAAGTAGTAAATATGCGGGAAATATAAATGAGCATTAATTATATAAAACAATTTTAAGAATGTATTGTTTGGGTTACAAAATGGATTTAAAATACTACAAGTCAAGAAGAGAATAAATGGAGTTAAAATGTTTGTTTTGTATCTAGGAGATGGGTAAATATTTTAGTTAATTTCAGACTTTGGTAAGTGAAGTATACATGTTATAATTCCTAGGGTAGCCACCACAAGAAGAGCCAAAACAGCTTAAAACTTTTAATACAATAGAATAATAATAAAACAATATTTATTCAGTTAAAGAAAAGTTAAGGAAGGAGAGAAAACAGAATGTAAAGAACAAAATAACAGTGTAAAAAAATCCTAACTTATCAGTAATTAAATTGAATGTAAATGGACTATATGAACTAGTCAAAGACAGAAATCGTCATGCTGGATTAAAAAATAAGTCTAACTATATATTGTTTGTAAGCGAAATATCTAAAATTTCAAAGGACTTAAAATATACAGAATATATCCTTTGTTCATAATTTACTTAGGTAGAAAACTATGAAAAAATGAAAATAAAAATATCTCCATATATTTAGAAACTAATAAATATGTTTCCTAAAAATCTATGGACCATAGAAGAAGTCATAATAGAAATTAGAAAATATTTTAAACTGAATAACACAAATACTACATATCACAATCTATGGGAAGCAGCTAAATCTTTGAGAGAATTTACAGCTTTAAATGCATACATTAGAAAAAAAGAAAGACCAAAAAGTAATGAGCTAGCACCTCAAAAAGTTAGAAAAAGAACAGAAAAAAACTAAACTTTTTTTTTAAAAACAGAAAAAAAAAAATTAAAGAACAGAAGTAAAAAACTAGAAAACAAACTTAGATAAAGCCCAAAGTTTGTTCTTTGAAAAGTTAATAAAATTGATAAAACTCTGGTGATACTGGGTGGCAGGAAAGGGGAGGAAAGAGGGGAAGAAAGAGAGAGAAACAGAGAAAGAATAGAAAATAGCAGGAGTGAAAAGGACATCACTATAGATACTGTGATGACATTAAACAGATAATAAGAGGATCATCTACCAGCATAAGCTAGATAATGCTATAGTAACAGGCATATTCTCAGTGGCTTAAAATGACAGATTTTGTTTTATTTTCTTTTTCTTTTCCTCTATGACAGTCAACATAGTTATTATAAAGTTCTTGTCTGATATGCCCAATTTTAGGATAACTTCTAGGTCTATTTCTATTGTCTGTATTTTCCTTTGATTTTAGGCCACTTGGCTCTGTATCTTGGTATGTCTAGAATTTTTTGTTTATATACTGATATAGTTTGGATATTGATCCCCTCCAAATCTCATGCTGAAATTTGATCTCCAGTGTTGGAGGTGGGGCCTAGTGGGAGGTGTTTGGGTCATAGGGGGCAGATCCCTCACAAATGGCTTGGTGCCATCCTCACAGTAATGAGTGAGTTCTCACTCTATTAGTTCACATGAAAGCTGGCTGTTTAAGAGCTTTGCACGCCTCCCATTGCTGTCTTACTACCTCTCTGACATGCCTACTCCCCATTCACCTTCCATCTTGATTGGAAGCTCCCTGAAGCCCTCACCAGAAGCAGGTGCGGGTGCCACACTTCTTCTTGTGCAGCCTGTAGAACCATGAGCCAAATAAACCTCTTTTCTTTATTTACCCAACCTCAGGTATACCTTTATAGCAATGCAAAACAGACTAAGACAAATGCAAAACATTATATATTAAAAATTGAGAAGCTTCCATATCATGTTATTTTTTCTTCACAGGGGGCTTACATTTTCCTCGAATGGACATTTAGAATAGGGCTACCATCTTAATCTAATCATGGGCTCAACATGGGGACATTTTGGTAAGGCTCTAACTATTTATGTTTCACCTCCATTGCTACATCATAATCCTCAGGAGGAGTTCACACACCTCAAAGTCAGGTGTGTTCCCTAGGACCCCACCTCCTGACTAGTCCCGAATTAAAATCCTTTTCTTTTTAGCACCACAAGGCTGTTGGAAATTCTACTGTGCTTTTCAGAGGTTTTTTTTTTTCTTTTAAAACTTTATAGCACCCTGCTTTGTATAGTTTTAGAACTTAGTAAATGTCTTAAAGGGAAAACCAGTTGAAAACCAGACTCAGTTCTCTATGTGTCCCTTCTCATTGGGACTCTGTCCCTCGAGTCTCTATTTTTGTCTTTCTAGCTCCATGATACTGCTAAAAGCTCTTCTATTTCTCTACCTTTTGATAGTGGCCCTCTGCATGGGCTCTTTGCCCAGATACTAACTTGCTAGTCTGCATCCAAGATAGGCAAATGAGAAAGGGGAAAACAACTCTGAAATACTGGGTTACCTCTCCACTGAGGGAAAAATGCAGGTTCTCCACCACATAACAGAAACACTGTGCTATCCTGCGGTGCTCAGCAAAATTGTTACAAAGTAGACTAGCCAGGTATCAAGATAACTACTGGGCCTGGGAAAAGTGTCCAGCACTTTCTTGGGTACCTCAGCACTTTCTGGCTTTGAAGCAGCCACCACAGACCAGCCCTGATTGCTTTAGAACTTCTGTAGCTGTCCTATAGTGCCCCTTAGCTTACTAAAATCCCCGCCTAGTGGAAATTTGTAATATTGTTAACATAACATGTGTTGCATGACAGCATATGATGATGGCAATGTGCCTGTGTGATTTGTTTCACTGCAAACAAGCAAAGATACAATGTTAAAAACTCCATACTACTCAGAGTTCTCTCTGGGAAGATACTTAAGGCAACACCACAGGGTGGGCAGATGAGGATTTTGCATGCAAGAAAACTCCTGTGAAAGAAATTCCTATGTGGCCCAGGAGCAAGCACCCTTGTAAGTAACCTCTAATCAACTCATTTAACTCCTCAAGCTGGAGTTGTCTGAGTGATTCTTTGGTCTCTTGGCTCCCTGGGCACGGTGATGCATGCCTGTAGTCCCAGCTACTCAGAAGGCCAAGGTAGGAGGATTGCTTGAGCCCAGGAATTTCAGGTTGCGGTGAGCTATGATCGCACCACTGCACTCTAGCCTGGGTGACAGAGTGAGACCCTGTCTCAAAACAAACAAACAAACAAACAAACAAATCTGATAAAATGTATTTCTAAAACCCATATAACAAGTATCAAGTCAAATAGTGATTCATTGATGGCTTTCTCTGTAAGATCAGGAGTAAGATTTCCATTTATTCCCAAAGTTACTAGAAGTGCAATAAAGCAAGAAAAAGAAACTAGGCAGGAAGAATGGAAAAGATTTTTTAAAAAAATTCTTGTTATTCACCAATGTCATGACTATGAAAACAAAATCTGAAAGCATTTACAGATAAACTGTAAGAAGTAATAAGAGAGTTTGGCAATGTTATTGGATATAACATCAATGTACTAAAATCAACTGTATTCATACCTACCAGAAACAGAAAATAAAAAAGAGATACCATTCCTAATTGCATCAAAAATAAATCGAATACTTAGAAAAATAAACCTGACAAAGACGTACAAGACCTTTACACAGCAAATACACAAATGTTAAAGAAGAGAGATATATCATGAAGATATATACCCACAGGAAACTATCATTGTCACTAATGGGAAGAATCAATATTTTACATATGTCTGTTCTTCCCAAATTGGGCTATAGATTCAATGAAATCCCAATAAAAATCCTAACATATTTTTGGTGTATCTTAACAAGCTGATTCTAAAATTTGCATGGAAATACAAAGGGACAAAGCAACTGAGATGCTCTTAAAAAGCACAATGTTGGAGAACTTTATAAATATTGACACATATTGTAATGTTATGATAGTTATAGTAATAATAATAGTTGCATTGTTGCAGGGCTAAATAAACAGCCAGTGGAATACATTAGAGAGTTCAGAGAGAGGTCCTTGCTGAGAACTACAGAAGAACTTTCAGCACATAACAACTCCATCCAAATCCCTGAACTGAGAGGCTTGACCAAACTCTAGCGTAGCTTCTAGCAGCCTAAGGCCATGCCCCTTAAAAGGCCTGACTAAGAAAGCTCAACAATGCGTGACAGGAAAATTCAGTTTGTTCCAGCCAAGACCTAGTGATTGGTAATTTTTGTCAGGTTTATTTTTTAAGTATTTGATTTATTTTTGATGCAATTAGAAATGGTATCTTTTTTATTTTCTGTTTCTGGTATGTAGAAATACACTTGATTTTAGTATATTGATTTTGTATCCAACAACATTGCCAAACTTTCTTATTAATTCTTACCGTTTATCTGTAAATGCTTTCAGATTTTATTTTCACAATCGTGACATTGGTGAATAATGAGAACTTCCTCTTAGACTGTTGACTTCAGAAAGCTTGCAATTATAAACCCTTTCTCTGCCCTTTGAGATGTAAATCTTCCACCCAGAACTGTCTCCTCAAGGATTTGAGAGTCATTTCTTTGAGATGCAAACATTGAAGGAGATAACTCTTGATCTCAATCCCTGTGGGAGAATAAGGGCCTAACTATAGTGGGCATCTTGCTCCAACTTGCACCACTTCTTCCTGCCATAAAGATTTGAGAACTTTGTTTCTCCTCCAGTTAAGTGCCAATTAGTAAACCCAGATGGCCTAAGGCCATGCCCCTAAAAGATGGGCCAATCCACCTCAATACCCTTCAGTGCCTTTCCTTTAGCATACCCCAGGCGTTAAAAAGTCTCTTGCCTTTTGTTTCAACAAAGTTGAGCTCAGGTGACATTGGGTTCTCTCCCCTACTGCAATAGTTATTACCGAATAAACTTTGTCTTTATTGCTTTAACTAATGTCTAACTTTGTTTATCTTTGAAAATGCCAATATGACACTTGAGTTATATCAGATGTGACCTTTCAGAGAGATGGTAAAAGAGTGGTCTTTACAACAAATGGTTCTGGGAAAACAGACATTCTGTGGAACAAGAATGAATTTTGATCCCTATCTTATAGTATAACAATTCATAAATCAATTCCAAGTGGACTAAATATTAAGATGGGAGAGACAAGTTAGAAAGCTTTTGGGAAAGAATATAGATCAGAATATATTCATGTATTTAGGTTAGGGAAGGAAAGGATTTATTAAATAAGTTAGCCAAAGCACTAGCCAATGGGAAAAGTTTGAGAAATGAAATTATACTAAAATTAAGCAGCCAGGCACGGTGGTTCACACCTGTAATCCCACCACCGTGGGAGGCCAAGGCAGGAGGATCACTTGAGACTAGGAGTTTGAGACATGCTGGAGCAACATAGCAAGATCTTGTTTCTACAAAAAATAGGAAAATTAGCCAGGTGTGGTGGTGCATGCCTGTAGTCTCAGCTACTGGGGGGGGCTAAGGCAAGAGGATTGTTTGAGCTCAGAAGTTTGGGGTTACAGTGAGCTATGATGATGCCACTGCATTCTAGCTGGGGCAACACAGTGAGATCCTGTCTTAAAAAAATTAAGAGTTGTGTTTACCAAAGATACCTTGGAAAGTATGGAAAGAAAGGCCCAAGAATGAAAAAAGATACATTAGACACATACAACTCACAAGGAACTAGTAATAGCATGATATAAAGATAACTTCTATAAATTGAAGAGAAAAAGACAGACAATCCAAAAGGAAAAGCAAAAGGCATGAGCAATTACTTCACAAAAGAGGAAATTCAAATAGCCAATAATATATGAAAAGGTGATTAACCTTATTAGCCACCAGGAAAATGCAAACATCCACAACAAGATACCATACCGTTATATAGCCATTGAATTGGAAAATAATTAAAAAATTAATAATACAAATTTTACCAAGGATATGGAGCCCCTGGAAAACTGATACATTGCTGGTGAAAATGCTTCATGGCACAACAGCTTTTTATAACAGTGTGTCATTATATAGAATTGAAGATATGATGACCCAACAGTTACATTCCTAAGTATACACTCAGTATAAATGCATGCTTGTGTGCGCCAAGAGAAAGAACAAAAATGTCATAACAGCATTGTTTATAACTTCCCAAGACTAGAAATAACCTACATGACCAAAAACATAAAATTGACAAATAAATTGTGGAATAGCCACATAAAGAAATATAATACAGTAGTAAAAATAAACTATAGATATTTCCAACAACCTAGATGAATCCTACAAATAAAATATTAAGTAATAAAAGGCCATAAAAATAAATTTATTTATTATGTTCAAAATGGACAAAACTGACTATATTATTTAGGGATGCATTTAACAGCAGCAAAAGCCCACAGAAAAGGAAGAAAATTACTATTGTAAAGTCAGAACACTGGCTACCTGTGGGGGCAGGGAGCTGGTTGTGATTGTGAAGGAATATGCAGGGGGGTTTGGGGACGCCAGTAACATTTCATTCTTGATCTGAGTGTTACACATGAGGCCAGTGTTTACTTTATCACCACTTGTTAAATTGCACATATATGTGCTATTAGTTTTTTATGTTATACCTCACAATTTTATAAAGTTTTTAAAAGTGGTAAAAGCAGTAAGAATAAAAAGACAAATTAACTTCAAAAAAGCAATAGATTGTCAGCTGCCTTCTTAGCAGCCAACAGTAGAAGTTTGATGACAGGAGCATATCTTTGATGACAGTTGCAAATCTTGGATGTAGTAGGAGAAAATAAATGTTCACATAACATTTTATACATGTGAAAACTATCTTTCAAGAATATAGGTAAAATGAAGAACATCTTAGAAAAACAAAACTGAATATGTTTATCAAGAGCAGATCCTCACTAAAGAAAATTCTAAAATACGTACTTTAGGCAGACAGAAAGTGATCCCAGATGGAAAGTCTGGAACCAGAAAAAAATGAAGAGTCCAGTAAAATGCTAAATATATAAATAATCTAATTATATTTTTCCCAGGAAAATAGATGGCTTAAAATAAATATATTTTGACTTTATAAACAATAATAATAATGTCTTGCAAAGTTAAGAATATCATAGATATAGGAAAGGTGGTAAATGGAGTTAAAGTATAAAAAGGTAATTTCATTGTTTGGAAAGAAGGTAAAGATATTGATTAACTTTAGACTTGTGGGGTCTAATAAACATGCTACATTAACTAACATTAAATATACATGTTACTTAACTAGAGTAATCACTAAACTCAAAGAAACACCATATGTAACTCCAAATTAATAGAGTAAGAAAGAAATTATAAAAATGAAACCTAATCAGGTCAAAAGAATACACAAATAATAGAAAAAAAGAAATATTGAAAAGATGGGGAAAATAGAAAGCAATAAAAATAAGAGGGTTAATATAAACACTAATATCTTAGTAATTATAAATAATGTAAATATTCTAAATGTACTAATAAAAAGACAAAAGTTGCCTTAAAACTGGCTATTTTAAAAATAAATTCCACTATATGCTGTCAATAAGAGATAGATCCAAAATATAAAGGTATTGAAATTGAAAGTGAAAGTATGGAAAAATACGTCTTGTAGACACTAAGCAAGCGGAAGGTAGTGAAGCTATATTAGATAGACCTCAGGACAAATGGCATTTATAGAAATGAAGAGGGCCACTTTATAATGATAAAACTGTCAACTCATAAGGAAAAATAAAACTTAAATTTGTGTACTCCTACTGTGGCTTTGTTAAACTTGTCTAAACTGAACTATGTTTCCCAGTTACAGTGGGCCACAAGAGACATTTTTGAATGAGATTTGGAGGATAATAGTGAAGCAGTGGTCATAATACATACTGCTTTTTGACACTGGCAAGTTCAGGGCAGAGTCTCCAGATGTTGCATATCTGCTGGCTCACCTTGTTGGTATGGGGCAGGAGCCAACCCTGCAACTGTTTCTCCTTCCCCTGGATCCTCCTTCAGCTTCTCCAACTCCTGAGCCAGGTATATGTTTAGCATCAAGACAAAGTTTCTCCTGCAGGATATCAACATTACTCATAATTGCAGCAGTGAGAACTGGCATGAGTTCCGCTGTGTCCTCACAGGTTCCAACTCACATCAGTGGATTCCAACTTGTTCCTGCTCTCTCCCAATTTATATCCATCTTTCCTTCCCAATTGCCTGCCCTGCAGACTTCAAGCTCCAACATCAGACAAGGAGACAACACCTTTTCAGAGATTGTTTAACCAGCTCCCACAACTGTGTGAAGTCTAATTTCTCTAATAAATTATGTGTGTGTTTGTATATTCGAAAGCACATAGAACATTTGCAAAAATTGACCACAAATAGGGCTATAGAGTAATTCGTACCACAATCTCTGTCTTCAACTCATTTATATAAAATATTTATTAAGAGAGGGGTGGAGCAAGATGGCCAAATAGAAACCTCCAGTGATCATTTCTCTGCATGAACACCTAATTCAACAACTATCCACACAAGCAAGCACCTTCAGAAGAACCAAAAACCAGCACAACAAAGTGACTATAATCAACAGTAAGTTAGGGCATACTTTAAAATAACTAAAAGAGTGGAATTGGGATGTTTCTAACACAAAAAATATTAAATTGCCTGACGTGATAGACACCCCAATTACACTGATTTGATTAATTCACATTGTATACCTGTATTGAAAATATCATGTATCTATAAAGATAAATAACTATTATGTACCTATAATATTTAAATAAATAAATAATAAATAAATAAATAAAATATTTATTGAGAGTCTATAAATACGGCAGGAACTTCGGTGCTTAAGATATATCAATGCACATAACAAAAATTTCTGCCCTCAAGGAGCTTATATTTTTATGGAGCGAGTTCAACATTTAAAAATAGATGTAGTATACAATTAAACTCTATGGTATGTTATAAAGTGACATGTGCTATGGACAAAATTAGATCAGCTAAGGGGCAATGGAAGTAAGGGACTGGAATTAGTTTGATGCCCAAACTTGAAAAGAATAATATGAGAGAGGACAATTATAGCACAGTCTTATTCACGAACATAGATGCAAAAATCCTAAAAAAAATACTAGCAGAATTAATCCAGCAATTTATAAGAATGATATTTTATGGTCAAATAATTTTATCTCAAAAAGTAAATACATATAATTTTTAAATCAATAAACATAATTTACTTCATTGATAGATTAAAAATCTATATGATTATTTTATGTATGAAAAATGTATCTGATAATACTTATAATTACTTACAATTAAAATATACTTATAATTAAAATTTTTAACAAAATTATAACATATACTTATAAAATATACTTATAATTAAAATTGTTAACAAAATTATAACATAAGAGGGCTTCCTAAACTGATAAAAGGTATCTAAATACACCCCCCACACAAACATAAATATACACACACACACAAAACCAAAAGAAATCCTAAATACTGCAACAAACACGTTAATTATGAACTACTTAATAATGAAACACTGAACAACTCCCTTTGAGACAAGTGTCAAGATAAGAGTGTCTATTATCACTTACACTCAACATTGTACTGGATATCCTAGACAGTATAGTAAGACAGGAAAAAAATAAGAATGGAAAGGGACAAATAATACTGTTATTACTCATAGATGATAATGATTTTGTAGTTTATAGTCAATCCTTTATAATTGAGACAAAATATCAAAAAGTGTATCATAGTTGATAAATTAAAAATCAAACCCCAAGATTAATTAAATTTTATACACAAGTAACAAAGAATTATAAAATGAAAGAAAAAAAGGAGATTTTGTTTTCTGGTAATTATGACAAGGTTATTTGGATTAACTATCTCACTGAAAACAATAAAAATGCTGGATAAAGTATTTGTAAAATCACCTTAGAAGAACTGAAAAGACAGCGAGAAAACTCCAAGACCAATTTTATAATGAGAAAGGTTGGCAAATGCCCAGCACATAAAAATGTACTGGGCATTTGGAGACTTACACACTTGGGCTTTGGTTCAAGTCTTCATGGGGAGGGTGGGACAGAAGTCAGAGGAAGAACTTCCCCAAGTGGGAAGTCTTACTGGAAATCTTCTTGCCACATTAAACTGGGACCCCAAAGGACTACACACTTAGGTTAAGAGCCAACAAGAAGGAAAACCACTCCTTCCGCCTCTATCACAGAGAGGTCTGTAGAACAGGTGCTCTGACAGAAGCAGAGTATAATAATTAGGAAATACAAAACTGGACTTAAGAAGTGAGGGTCACAGCCTAGTCTTCCCTCACTCCGGTTTACACTTAGGTTAGATATAACTGAGGTCAGCCAAGACATCTCAGGCTGTACATTTACTCTGAGGTTGTTCCTTATGAGTGGTACCCACAAGTACCTGGCAGAGCATTCAAAGCTAATTTTTCAAGGTTAATTACCAGCTATCAGCCAAAGATAGAAAAGCAGACAATGAATATGGCAACATGAGTGAGAACTGGCAAAAAACAATAGCATAAATAGACCACAAATCTCAGATACTGGAATTACCAAATGCAGACTTAAAAATAACTGTGATCACCATATTCAAAGAAATAAATCACAGACTTTAAAATACCTGCAGAAAACAGGAAAATATCAACAGAATATATGAAACAGGGCTAGTATAACTTTTAGAAATTAAAAATAGAATGAATGAAGTTAAAATCTCAATGTGTTCATTTTGAAGCAGATTGGATATAGCAGAAGGAAAATTAGTGAACTAGAAAATAGGACAGAATATATTAAAAAGAGAGCACATTGTAGTCTGTAGAAAAGGTGTAAATATAGAACATATCCTTTAACATGAAGGATTTAACAAATAGATTTAACAAATGTTTAATCAGAATTGTAGAAGAAGAAAAGAGCAAGAATCACAAAAGTAATGGTAAAAATGTCTGAGAATTTTCCAGAAGAAATAAAAGATATAAACGAATGTATTAAAGAAATAGTAAAGCTGAATAAATAAAAAAGAAATCTTTACAATGACACACCATAGTAAAAATAGGAAACCAAAGTCAATGAGAAAAATCTTTAAAACATCCAAAGACAAATAGATTATCTTCCAAAAAATGATAGAAAGGCTAAAATTTTCTGGAGGCTAAAAGACACTGGAATGATAACTTCAAAATTCTATAGAAAAATAACTGCCAAAGTAGGATTCTATGCCCAATGAAAGTGTCTTTCAAAGATTAAAGTGATCAAGGGAATGAGAAGCCAAGCCACAGATTGGGAGAAAATATTTGCAGACATATCTGACAAAGGACAATTATCCAAAATATACAAAAAATTCTTTAAGCCCAACAACAAGAAAATGAGCCACCTGATTGAAAAATAGGCAAAAGACTTGAGTAGACATCTCATCAAAGAAGATATTTAGATGGCAAATAAACATATGGAAAGATGTTTATGGCTCATGCCTGTAATCCTAGTACTCTGGGAGGCCAAGGTCAGAGGATCGCTTGAGCCCAGGGGTTTGAGGTTGCAGTGAGCTATGGTGATGCCACTGTACTCCAGCCAGGGCAACAGAGTGAGACTGTGTCTCAAAAAAACATGTTCAACTTCATATGTCACTAGGGAATTGCACATTAAAACAAGGTATCACCACACATCTATTAGAATGGCCCAAATCCAAAACACTGACAACACCAAATGCTGGTGAGCATGTGGAACAACAGGAACTCTCATTCACTGCTGGTAGAATACAAAATGGTTCAGTGACTTTCGAAGACACTCTTATAGTTTCTTATAAAACTGAACATTCTCTTAACATATGATCCACCAATCAATCTCTTTGGTATTTACCCAAAAGAGTTGAAAACTTATATCCATACAAAAACCTGCACATGGATGTTTATAGCAGTTTTATTAATAATTGTCAAAACTTGGAAGCAACCAAGATGTCCTTCAGTAAGTGAATGGACAAATAAACTGTGGTACATCCAGACAATAGAATATTATTCAGCACTAAAAAGAAATGAACTTCCAAGCTATGGAAATACATGGAGGAACCCTAAATGCATATTACTAAGTGAAAGAAGCCAATCTGAAAAAGCCATGTACTTTACTGATTCCAATTATATGACATTCTGGAAAAGACAAAACTATGGAGACAATAAAAAGATCAGTGGTTGCTAGGGGTTAGTGGGGAGGAAGGGATGAATAGGCACAGAACAGAGGATTTTTTTTTATGGCAACCTATTCTGTGTGATACTACAATGATAGATACATGTCATTATTACATTTGTCAAAACCCACAGAACATACAACACCAAGAGTGACCATTAATGTAAACTCTGGGCTTTGGGTGATATGATGTGTCAATGCAGGTTCATTAATTGTAACAAATGTACCACTATGATAGGGGATGCCAACAGTGGGAGAAACTGTGCATGGGGTGAGAGGGCATGGGGTGGAAATCAGTACTTATCACTCGATTTTGCTGTGAACCTAAAACTACCCTCAAAAATAAAGTTTATTAATTAAAAAAATTAGAGTGAAATAAAGGCAACCTGAGACAAAGATAATAGGAGAATTTATCTCCAGGAACACCTAGTTGGAAGAAATTCTAAAAGAAGTACTTCAGGGAAGTAGAAAGTGATCCTGGGTAGAAGGTCCAAGATGCAAGAATAAATAAAAAGCAAAAAAGTGGTGAAATATAAATGAACATAACTGTTTAAAACTATTACTATGAAATAAACATAACTGTTTAAACATTACTATGTTTACTGGAGTTAAAAAATACTTAAAAGGTATACTCAAATTCACAGACAACAATAACACTTGATTATGAGGGGTGAATATGAAGTTAAAGCGTTCTAAAGTCTGTATTGTCTGGGAGATGAGTAAAGGTTTTAATTAAGTTAAAATTTTGATAGTTAAGTGTGTGTGTTGTCAGTGCTTGTGTGACCACTGAAAATAAAAAAATAGCATGAATAACTTTCAAGCTAATAGAGGTAAAAAAGGACGTGATTTAAAAAGAATACTTATTCAATAAAAAAATATCAAGAAAGGACTTTTCTGTTGGTGAGACTAATAGACAACACAAAACAAAATGGCAGATGTAAATCCAAATATCTCAACAGAAATGCTAAATGTAAAATAATTAAGGGTCCAACTTTTTAAAAATAATAAAATTGAAAAAACCAAAATTCAACTAATGATAATAACAACAAAAGCTTTCTTAAAGTCAGGCAAAATAACACTTTAAGGAAAACAGCATTATAGGTGAAGGATCACCTCAATTCACCAAAAAAAAAAATAACAATTAAAAAAATTTTTTTATGAACCTAATTACGTAGTCTCAAAATATATAACAGCAATAATTGACAGAATCACAAGGAGAAATAGATAAATAAATAATTATAGTGTGATATTTCCAGCAAACTTCTTCTTTTTCTTCTCTTTTTTTTTTTTTTTTTTGAGACAAGGTCTCACTCTGTCGCCCAGGCTGGAGTGGAGTGGCACAATCATAGCTCACTGCAGCCTTGAATTCCTAAGCTCAAGCAATCCTCCTGCCCCAGCCTCCTGAGTAGCTAGAGGCATATGCCACCATGTCTGGTTAATTTTTTTATTTTTTATTTTTTGTAGAGACAGAGTCTTGCCATGTTGCCCATGCTGGTCTCCAACTCCTGGCCTCAAGTGATCCTCCTGCCTCAGCCTCCCAAAGTGTGGGATTATAGGTGTAAGCCACTGCACCCAGCCTCCAGCAAACTTCTTTCAGTGGTAGTTCTATGGTTCAAATGTGTCTCCCAAAGTTCATGTGTTGGAAACTTAATCATCCATGCAACAGTGTTGTGAGGTGGGACCTTTAAGAGGTGATTAGTTTATGAGGGTTTTGTCCTCATGCTGTTATCTTGGAAGTTAACTTAATTATCACCTGAGTCAGTTCCTTATAAAGGATAAGTTTAGCTCCCTCCTCTGTCTCTCTCTCACCCGTGTGATGTTATGATGCATTGAGAAAACCCTCACCTGATGCTGATGCCTTGATCTCGGACTTCCCAGCCTCTAGAACTGTGAGGAAACAAATTTTTGTTTTTAGAAATTACCCAGTCACAGGTATTCTGTTAAGCAGCACAAAACAAAGACAGGTAGATAGAACAAGCAAATGTAAAAAATGAAAATAAAAAAATCAGTAAAGATAGAGAAGATTTAAGAAACAAGATTAATAAAATTGACCTAACAAACCCATATAAAATGTTGCCCATCCAATATGAATAATACAAATGATTTTCAAACAAATGCACTTTGTATTTGTTTCCTATGGATACTGTAACAAATTACCACAAATTTAGTGGCCTAGAACAATACAAATTTATTCTCTTATAGTTCTGGATATCAGATGCCCAAAATGAGTTTTAAGGAGCTAATGTCCAGGTGTCAGCCTTTCTGGTTCCTTCTGTAGTCACTAGGGGAGAATCTGTTCCTTGCCTCTTTCAGCTTCTAGAGACTGTGGTATTCCTTGGCTCCTGGCCACATCTCTCCAAACTCTGTCTCTATTGTCACATTGTCTTATCTTCTCGGTAGTCAAATATCCCCCTCTCTCCCTCTTGTGATTACATTGGACCCACCGGATAATCCAAAATAACTTCCTTACCTCAAGAACCCTAACTTGTTATATCTATAAAGTCCCCTGTACCATGTAAAACATCAACATCTTTGGGGGAGGGGCATTATCCAGCCTACCACATAAATGAACATTTACCAAATTTGACTATGTACAAGTGTCATAAATCATGTCTCAAAAAAATCAAAGGTTTAAAATCATACAGGATTTTTTAAAATAACAATGCAATTTTGGTAAAAATTGATAACAAAAAGATAACCATAAAATCTCTATATGTTTGGAAAATAAGAAATATACTCCTCAATAGCCATGAATTAAGGAAATAAACAATGGCAGTTAGAAAATGTTTAAGCTAAAACTCAAAGTAAATACTGTTGAGAGATAGTGGCTGGGAATTTTTCAGAACAGATAAAATGTATGAGATGTGGCTAAACCAGTGTCAGAGTGAGATTTGTTTTCTAGATTCATATATTAGAAGAGATAAAAGATTGACTGTTAAAAAGCTGAACATTCATCTCAGGAAGTCAAAACAGAATGGCAAAATAACCTGAAAGAAGTAGAACAAAATAAATAACAAAAATACACACAGGAATTAAAGATACATAATACCATGTAGTATAACAGATAGGATCAATAAGGGTAGAAATAGATTCTTTCAAAAAATCTAGTAAAAATGAAAACTTCTGGTAAGATTGTGCTAGAAAAAAAGAAAAGGGTACATAATACAAACACAAAGAATAAAAGGAGATAATCACTAGAGATTCTAGAAACATTAAACAAAAATAAGAGTATTGTGAATAACTCTATGACAGTACATTAAAAAATCAGTTGAACTGGAAAAATTCTTAGGAAAATAATACACCAAAATTATTTCAAGTAAAAAACATGAATAGTCCAATAACCATTTACAAAATTGAATCAATAGTTTAAAATATTCTCATAAAGAAAATCTATGCCCAGGTAGCTTCTCTGGCAAGTTCTACCAAGTATTTAAGTATGAAATTAATCTACTCTTACCCAAAAAACTCCAGACTATAAAGAAAGATGGAATACCCCCAGGCTTAACTTAATACCAAAACCTAAAAAGATCAATATGAGAAAGAAAAGTTACAGCCATGCTTACTGATGAACATAGGTGCAAAAGTCTTAAACAAAATATTAATATTAGTAGATTTTATCCTATAATAATGGATAAAACATCATGATCAAGTTAAATTTATCTTAGGAACGCATTAGAAAATCAATGTAATTCATCATATTAACCAAGAAAAGGAGAAAAACATATGATTATCTCTACAGATACAGAAAAATAATTTCATAAAATTTTAACATTCATGAATTGTTAAAACAAACAAAAAACACTTCCTAATGAACTGGTAATAGAAGGGAAATTTCTTAACCTATAGTGCTTGTTAATTTTATGTATCAACTTGGCTAGGTCATGGTACCTAGATATTTGGCCAAACACTATTCTTGATGTTTATGTGAAGGTTTTTTTTTTTTTGATGGGATTAACATTTAAATCAGTAATTTTGGGTAAAGCAGATTTCCCTCCATCATGTGGTGGGCCTCATCCAATCAGTTGAAGGCCTTAAGGGAAAAAACTGACTTTCCTCAAAGAAGAGGGAATTCTGTCAGCAGACTGCCTTTGGACTAGAACTGCAACTCTTCCCTGGGTCTTCAACCTGACAACTTACCCTGCAGATTTTGGACTTTCCAGCCTCCACAGTCACATAAGCCAATTTCTGAAAATCTCTCTCTCCCCACTACATATACAAATACATACACATATACACACACATGCACACACAACACACACACACGCACACACCATTTTGATTCTGTTTCTCTGAAGAACCCTAATTAATACACCTAAAAAAAGAGCATTTACAAAAAACACAACAAACATCATTCTTCAATGGAAAATGTTAAAAAAAATTTCCTTTGATATTGAGACGAAACTAATTATTTAGTATTGTACTAGACATTCCAGAACAAGAGAATAAGGCAAGGGAAAGAAATGAGATAAAATGATAAGAAAGAAAGAAATAAAACCACCATTCTTACGATATATGACTGTGTATGTAGGAGATCCAAAAGCATCTACAGATAGACTATTAGAATTGGTTTATCTCTTTTAATCTAATTAGATTAATTATCTAGAATTAGAGAGTTTGGCAAGGTTTCTGGGTGCACAGTCAATACACAAAAATTAATTAGATTTTGACATACCAATAACAGGTAGAAAATAAAATTAAAATCAAGTATCACAAAAATAGTTTTTAAATCAAGCAAATCAAAGAATAAATCTAGTAACAGTAAAAGAATTCTATGGAGAAAACTACAAAATGTTATTGAGAGAAATTAAGGTAGACCTAAATAAATGAATACCCCATTTCATGGATTGAAAAGATTGGTAAAAATGTCAATTCCCCACAAATTGATTTATAATTTAAATAACATCACAATCAAAAGCACAAAACTGTGTATATGTAAGTCAACAGCTGACAAAGATTCTAAAATTTATATAGAAATTCAAAGAACTAGAAATTAACAAGGTACTATTGGTGAAGCATAAGGTAGGAAACTTGCTCTATCAAATATAAAGACATTACAAGGTTGTGGGAATCAAGACAACACAATATTGGCACAAAGATAGATAGACCAATTGAATAGAAGATAAAATACAGAAAAACTCATGCATGACTGGAAACTTGATCTATGGTAGACGTGGCACTACAAAGCACTGGAGAAATGATGGATTTCTCAATATATGGTACTGGTGGATATGGAAATAATCATACTTCCACAAAAGGCAATACCAGGTGAAATAAATGACTAACTATGAAAGGAAAAGCCATAAAGGTTTTAGAAGATAATATTGGAAAATTTCTTCATGATTTTGGGGAAGATAAGGACTTTTCAAAAACATGATTCAATACACACAAAAGAAAAAGACTGATAAATTTGATTACATTCTACCTATCATAAAATATCTCCAAATATTGAAAGGACAAACCACGGAGGAGGAGAAAATATCTGTATAACATACAACCAACAAAGAGCTCATATTCAGAATATATAAATAATTCCTACAAATGGATAAGAAAAATATGGACAATGTATAGAAAATGGGTAAAAAATTTGTCATGGCACTTCATAAAAGAGGAAATTCAAATGGCTAGTAAACATATGATAAATTACTCAAGTTCATTAGGAATCAGAGAAATAAGATACCACTACATACATATCATTTTGGCTAAATAAATAAATAAAAGAACTGACTAGCTCCCATGTTGGATACGATGTAGAATACTAGGAACTCTTATACAGTGCTGATGAGTATACAAATTACTAATAATACAATCCTTTGTACAACAGTGTGTCACTATCTATGATGCAGTAATTCCACTCTTAGCTAAGTATGCTACAGAAATGCATACTTACGTGCACAAGGACACAAGCATAAATTTTTAAAAATAAAATTATTGTCTGTAACAGCCAAAAACTGGGAAAAGCCCTAATGTCTATCAACAATAAAATTGATAAATAATGGTATAGTCATACAATGATACACTACATTAATGCAATGAAAATGAACTAATGGATGAATCTTTAAAACACAGTATTAAATGAAAAAACAACAAACTATTAAATATATGCAGTATGGTTCCATTAAGCACTTTCAGAGTTATATATTATGTTTCACACTAAAGTATATTTTAATTACTCTTTTTAACCTATCAAAATGTTAAGAAACTAAAAAAAAAGAAACACTAAAAATAAATATCCAAAAATTGTACAATACCTTTTCAGAGACTATGTCAATAAAACTCAGTTGAAAGGCATTACAGAAGACCTAAATAAATGGAGAAATGTATTTTTTAATTTCTAAAATTTATATGAAAGTGCAAAGGATCAAGAATGCCAAAATACTCTTAATGAAAAAGAGTAACATAGACTACTTGCCAAGATTTATGTTAAAGCTACTGTAATTAAGATAGAAGCATTCACCGAAACATAGATATATGAATGGAGCCTAAGAAAAAGAACAGAAAATAAGCCCACACATATATGGACACTTGCAATATGATAAAGTTGGTAGTATAGATCAGGTGAGAAAAGATAGACTTTTAAATTAAGAATGTTGAAAAAATTGGTTATCCATATGGAAAGAGATGACATTGAACTCCTTATTCATACTATACACATAAGTCAATATGAGATGAATCAAAGTCCAATCTTTGAAAGGCAAAATTCTAAAAGTCTTAGAAAAAATTATCGGAGAATTTCTTTATAAATTCAGGATTGTGGACAGACAGGATTCAATCAGAGGAGGAGAACCACTAGCATGTGGAATATGTGTGTGAGTGTGTGCATGTGTGTATGTGTAAATGGATTAGTTCCAGGGATCTGACCTTCTTGCCTCCTTGTGAAGAGCTATTGCCTACCCTTTGATCCTAGGACTTGAAGTCCACAAGGCAGGAAGTCAGGAAGAAAAGATGAATGTAGTGTGAGGGAGAGCAAGAACATGCTTGAACATGTAGGAACAAGCTGGAGCTAACAAGGACAGATTGAAAACTGTGTTCTTATTGTATCTGACATTGATGGTATGGGTGTCCTTCAGAAGCCAAAGGCTCTTTGCCACAGAGCTAAACACAGGTACCTGGCCAAGGAGTTAGAGAAACTGAAGAAGGATCCAGGGGAAGATGGGGTAGTTTCAGATGTGGCCACTGACTCATGCCAACAAGATCAGTCAGTAGATCAGAGACAATGTGTTGTCAGCTACAAAATTGCTGCTGCTTCACTTTTGCTCCCCAAGTCTTCCACAGAAATTTCTCTGGTAGTCTACCCTAACCAGAACTATAAATGAAAGGGAATTCTGGGAAATGCAGTTCAGCCTATCCAAGGTGACATATTACAAAACCGCCAGAGGTAGGAATATTTTTCTTCAAGAAGACACAATGAGCAGTTGTTATAGTACATGTTTAAGAAATTTTAGGGAAATGCAAATCAAAACCGCAATGAGATCTCACCTAACTCCAGTGAGAATGGCTTTTATCAAAAAGTCCCAAAACAACAGATGTTGGCGTGGATACAGAAAGAAAGGAACACTTATACACTGTTGGTGGGACTGCAGACTAGTACAACCTCTATGGAAATTAGCATGGAGATATCTCAAAGAACTAAAAGTAGACCTATCATTTGATCCAGCAATCCCACTATTGGAGATTTACCCAAAGGAAAAAAAAGTCATTTTATTAAAAAGATACTTGCACTCGAATGTTTATTGCAGCACAATTCACAATCACAAAGATGTGGAATCAACCCAAGTGCCCATCAGTACATGAGTGGATTAATAAATGTAGTACATGTATACCATGGAGTACTATTCAGCCATAAAAGAAAAATGAATTAATACCTTTTGTAACAATTTGGATGGAATTGGAGACCATTCTCCTAAGTGAAGTATCACAAGAATGGGAAAAAAAAATCCCACATGTACTCACTATTTAATTAGAATTAGCCAAACAGCACAATAGGAAGTAAAACTCAATGGAAATCAAACAAGTGGGTGGGGGGAGGAGGGGGATGGGTGAATTTATACTTAACAGGTACAATGTACACTATCTGGGAGATGGGTACACTTACAACGTTGTCTCATGCAATACAAAAGCAATCCATGTAACCAAAACATTTGTACCCCGTAATATTCTGAAATTAAAAAAAAATGTTTTAAAAAGACATTTTATTCAAGAAGAAAAGATGAGCAGCATACTTTTGGAGTTCTTGAATATTTAAAAATGTCTTTTCCTTCCTATCATACATCATTCAAAACTTGCATATATAGAAATTCTTGATTTACATTTTTTTCCCCATAATTCTGTAAAAGTTGTGTCATTTCCCCCTCAGTATTATTGAAACAGAAGTAAAAACCATGACAGTTTTTGGTTACCTCTTAGGTATCTAATTTTTTTGTCTGAATAGTTTATTGTATTTATTATTTGTTGTTACAACTTAACCCCTTTTGTTAAAATGTGTCTAGATATGCTTCTTGTGACAGATATTATAGCTGCCAGTATCTACTCCCTTTCTTTCTTACCAGCAGAAACTAAATTTTATTTGCTGAAACCTTCATTGCAATTAGAGGTGAATATATAACTCAGTTTTGGCCAGTGATCCAATGGCACATGAAGAGAGATTTTGCTTTCCTAATATATTTCTTCCTAGTCTGTTGCTTCCTTGTTCCTGCTCTTGAAACTGGAATGAAACATTGGAGGTGAAGCAGCTTTTAAATGACTACCTATTCCTTCTCCATTTATGGTCACTGACAAGACATCAGTGAACAAAATAGTCAAAAACCTCTCTCCCTATGTAGCTTAAACTCTAGTGTATATCAATAGACAATAATAGAATTAAATAAGTAAAATATTTACTCCAATTCTTAAGGGGAATGCTTTCAACTTTTCCCTGCTCAGTATGATGTTGGCTATGGGCTTGTCATATATGGCCATTATTATTTTGAGGTATGTTCCTTCCATGCCTAGTTTGTTGAGAGTTTTATCATGAAGAGATGCTGTATTTTATCAAATGTTTCTCTGTGTCTACTAAGATGATCAGATCATTTTTGTTTTTAATTCTATTTATGTGATGTATTACAATTATTATTAATAATTTGCATATGTTGAACCATCCTTGCATCCCTGGTATAAAACCCACTTGATCATGGTGTATTATCTTTTTGATGTGCTGTTGGATTTGGTTTGCTAGTATTTTGTTGAGGATTTTTGCATCTGTGTTCATCAGGCATATTGTTCTGTAGTTTCTTTTTTTGTTGTGTCCTTGTATGGTTTGGTATCAGGGTAATACTGGCCTCATAGAATGAGTCAGGAAGAATTCCCTCCTCCTCAATTTTTTTGGAACAATTTCAGGAGGATTGGTATTAGTTCTTCTTTGTACATTTGGTAGAATTTGGCTATGAATCCATCTTGTCCTGGAATTGTTTTATTGGGAGAAGTTTATTACTGATTCAATCTTGCTACTCATTAATAGAATAAGGCAAGGATACCCACTTTCACCACTCCTATTCAACACAGTGCTGGAAGTCCTAGCCAGAGCAATCAGGCAAGAGAAAGAAATAAAAGGCATCAAAATTAGAAAATAGGAAGTCAAGTTATCCCTGTTCGCTGATGATATAATCTTATATCTAGAAAACCCTAAAGATTCCACTAAAAAAATTTCTTAGATATGGTAAATGAATTCAGTAAAGTACAAAATCAATGGACAAAAATCAGTAGCATTTCTGTACACCAGTAATGATTTAGCTGAGAACCAAATCAGGAAGGCAATCTCATTTACAATAGCCACAAAAAATTAAAATACCCAGGAATATAGCTAACAAAGGAGGTGAAAGAGCTGTACAAGGAAAACTACAATACACTGACAAAAGAAATTGAAGAAATTGTAGATGGCACAAACAAATGGAAAAACATCCCAAGTCCATAAATTGGAAGAATCAATATCATTAAAATGACCGTACTGCCCAAAGCAATCTATATATTCAATGCAATCCTTATTAAAATACCAACATCATTTTTCACAGAATTGAAAAAACAATTGTAAAATTCATATGGAGGGGGATGAAAAAGAAAAAAGGATACAAATTTATTTATTACCACTGAATTATACACTTAAAAATGGTGAAGATGGTAAATTATTTTTAGAAAGTCATATGGAACCGAAAAGATTCCAGATAGCCAAAGCAAACCTAAGCAAAAAGAACAAACCTGGAGGCATCACATTACCTGACTTCAAATTGTACTACAAGGCTATAGTAACCAAATCAACATGGTATTGATATAAAAATAGACACATAGATTAATGGAATAGACTAGGAAACTGAGAAATAAAGCCACATATCTGCAACCAACTAATCTTTGACAAAGTCAACACAAATATACACTGGGAAAGGAGACCCTTTCCAATAAATGGTGCTGGGAAAATTGGATTGCCATATGCAGAAGAATGAAACTGGACCCCCTACCTCTCACCATATGCAAAAATCAACTCAAGATGGATTAAAGACTTAAATGTAAGACCTGAAACTATAAAAATATTAGAAGAAAATCTAAGGAAAACTCTTCTGGACATTGGTCTAGACAAAGAATTCATGACTAGACCTCAAAAGCACAGGCAACAAAAACAAAAATAGACAAATGGTACTTAATTAAACCTAAAAGCTTCTGCACAGCAAAAGAAATAATCAACAGAGTAAAGAGACAATATTTGGGGGAAAATATTTGGAAATTTTGCATCCAGCAGGGGACTAATATCCAGAATTTACAAGGAATCCAAACAACAACAGCAAATAAATAATTCCATTAAAAAGTGGTCAAATGACTTGAATAGACACTTTTCAAAAGAAGACATACAAAATGCCAGGAAGCATATGAAAAAAGGCTCAACGTCACTAATTAGAGAAATGCAAATTAAAATCACAAGATATCATTTTATACCAGTCATAATGGCTATTACTAAAAGGACAAAAACCAAACCAACCAAAACAAAACAAAACCAGATGTTGATGAGGATGTGGAGAAAAGGGAACTCATACACTGGGGTGGGAATACAAATTTGTACAACCTCTACGGACACCAGTATGGAGATTTCTCAAAAAACTAAAAATAGAACTACCATTTGATCCAGCAATTCCACTGTTGGGTATCTACCCAAAGGAAAAGAAATTATATCAAAAAGGTACCTGCACTCATATGTTTATCACAGCACTATTCACAATAGCAAAGATATGAAACCAACCTAAGTGTCTACCAGCAGATGATTGGATAAAGAAAATGTAGTATATATGCACAATGGAATACTATTTGGCCATAAAAAAGAATGAAATCATGTCTTTTGCACTAACATGGATGGAACTGGAGGCCATCACCTTAGGTAAAACTAGTCAGACACAGAAAAACAAATAGTGCATGTTCTTACTTATACATGGGAACTAAATAATGTGCACACATGGACATAGAATGTGGAATTATAAACAATGGAGATCCAGATGGGGGAGGTGTGTGGATGATGAGAAATTACCTAATGGGTACAATGTATGTTATTCAGGTGATAGATACCCTAAGAGCACTGACTTCACCACTACATAATATATCCATGTAACAAAATTACAATTGCATCCCATAAATTTATACAAATAAAAATTTTTTAAATGAGTAAAATATTTAGAATATTGATAATAATGGTAAGAGCTGTGGGAAAATAATATTAGAATATGAAATTCCAGGAAGCTTTTGGGTGCAAAATTAAACAAAGTGGTGGGCAATGCTTCACTGAAAAAGTGACATTTGAGCAAAGACTTTTAAAAAGTCAGGGAACAGGTCATGCGGCTAGCTAGAAGAGAGGAACATTCTAGAGACTGGGGAAAAAAATGATGCAAAGGCCTGTGCTGTGAATGTGCCTGCTATATTTAAGGAACATCAAGTAGCTAGCTTGCTGAAGTTTAGTGGTGATTGAGGACTAGTAGGAGATGAGGTTAGAGAGGAAATAGGGGGACAGTTAGTGTAGGGCTTTTAGGCCATTGTGTAGAATTTGACATCTACTTTGAGTGAGTAGAGAGCCAGTAGAGGGTTTTGAACAGGGGAGTGACTTGTTGTAATTTATATTTTTTAAAGCTTTTCTTTTGTTTTTAAACTTTTTATTTTGGTTTAATTTTATACTTACAAAAAATTGCAAAAATAATATACAACTATTATGTACCCATAATAATTAAAAATAAAAAATTTGAAAAATGTAAAAAATAGTACAAAGAGTTCGAATATATTCCTCACTCCACTTTCCCTAATGTAAACACATTACATAAAGAACAGGAAATTAACACTGGTACAATATTATTAACTGAACTACCAACCTTATTGAATTTCACACTTTTTTTTTAACTTACGTTCTTTTTCTGTCTGGCATCCTATCCTCAGTCATATATTGCATTTAGTTGATTTTTTTTCTTCCTTAGTCTCTTCCAGCCTGCAACTGTTCTTCATTTTTTTCCTTATATTTCATGACCCTGACACTTTGGAAGATTGTCAAGCAGTAATTTTGTAAAATGTCCCTCAACTTGAGTTTATATGATACAGTATTTTCTCATAGTTGGAAAGTGTAATAATCTGTGCAGGCTACCATAATAACAACAAAAAACTCAGATTGGGTGGTTGAAACAACAGAAATTTATCTCGTAATTCTGGAAACTGGAATCAAGAGTGCAGCTGATTCAGTATTTGGTGAGGGATCTCTTCCTGGCTTGTAGATACTCACCTTCTCACTGGGTCCTCACATGTCCTTGCCTCTGTGCACATGCATGGAGAGGTGGGGGGTTGGAGAATGAGCTCTCTGCTGTCCATTCGTATAAGGGCACCAATCCAATTGGATCAAGGTCCCACACTTATGACCTCAAGTAATTATAACCTTAATAACTTCCTTAGAGGCCCATCTCCAAACACAGTGACACTGGGGGTTAAGGCTTCAACATATAAATTTTAGGGGGGACATAAATGTTCAGTCTACAACAGAAAGGTTTGTATTTTTGGCAACACTACCACATGCAAAAAAGTCTTTATGTATCAGATCAAGAGATTAATGATGTTAATATGTCTTATTACTGGTGTTTACTTTGATCACTTAGATAAACTCATTTGCTACGTTTCACCACTATACAGTTACTATCTTTCCCTTTATAGTTAATAAGTATCTTTGGAGAAATATTTTAAGACTATGTAAATCTTGTTTCTGCTCAAACTTTTGTCCACTCATTTTGGCATCCATTGGCGAATCTTGCCTGCACTATTATTACTGGGGCATTTGCAATGATGATTCCCTTTCCATTTTTTTTTCTCATTCCTTTATAAATTGGAATTCAACTGTAATGAAGAGCTGCCACTTTGTCCCCATTTGTGTATTGGATTTTGATATTGTTACAGATTCATAGGTATATTTTATTCTGGGGTTAAAGTTAAATGCGATCATTATTTGTTTTGTTGTTCAAATTATTTTAACTTTGCTCATTAGGAGCTCCTTCAGGTTTGCTCCTGTTTTTTGTTTGTTTATTTTTTTTGTTTTGTTTTGGAGTAATTCCTGACATCTAGGCTCATCTTGTATTTTCCTTGCCCAGCTCTGGAATCAATGACTTCTCCAAGGAACCCTGGTTTCTTATGTTGGAGAACAGTGTTTAGAAACCAAGATATGGTGCTAGGTGTGCTCATTGTTCTGGAGTGTCACTGCTGCTAGGCCCTTTAAGAGTTAGGAAACATACGAATGTATACTATGTCACACATACATTCACATGTGTATTTCTTAATCTGTTTTAATTCATTAAAAACCCATGAATTTATACTGATGCCTCTTATTACAATCAAGCATCATAGGGTATATTTTACCCCTCCTCCTTTCCTTATAATGTTTTTCTCCAACAGTGAGAAACCAGGCTTTCATTATCTACATGTATTTATTTGTTCAATCCTTGTGTACATGTAAAGGTAGTTTCAGCATTGCTAACTCATACCCCTGTGAGAAACCCTTTTACTGACTATATTACAGCACTTAAGTACTGTTGTTTTTGTCTGTAGCCTTTTAGTGCCCAGCCAAGATACTGCTTTCTACAGTTACTTAGTTATTTTCTTCCTTACCCCTTAAGTGTGATATGTTATTCATTCTTAATACAGTTATTTTCATTTGTTAGTATTTGTATTTCATTTTGGGCTTCCCTCATTTCCTGATTGGTTTGAATCATTTCTTTATTTGGAGACATTATTATGTGAGACATTACTATGATTTCAAGAGTCTGAACAATACAAAAAGATATAATCAGAGAAATGTTACTCTACTTCATCCTTGCTAACCCATTCCCCTTGTCTTTTTATCCCTTTCCCCGTAGGTAATTTGCTTTTGATTTTTCCTGTGCTTTTTTGAACAAATGAACACATAATTATGTATTTTCTTATATGTCTTCTTTCTTATATGAAGGGTAGCATGCTATACTCTTTTGTGCTTTATTCACTTTACAGTCTATGTTGGAAATCACTCCATATTAGTTCACAGAACTCTTCTTCATTCTTTTCCTATAACTGTTTAGTATTCCACTGTGTGACATACCATAGTTTATTCAACTTCTATCCCATGAATGGGCATTTAGGTTATTTACAATGCTTTGCAATTAAAAACAATATTGCAACTAATAAACTTTTACATTCCTATCAGGAATGTATGAATGTGCCTATATTCCCACAGCCTTGCCAATGGAAATGTGTTGCCATTTTCTTCAATTTTTTTTGAGTTTGATAAGTGAGAAATGGTATCTGAGTGGTTTTAATTTGCATACCTTCAATTTTGAGTGAGTTTAAACATTTTTCCTATGTTTGAAGGTCATCTTTATATCTCTTATGGTGAATTTTCTGTTCATGTATTTTTCCCATTTTTCTGTTGGGTTTTTGGTTCTTTTCCCTTCCTTATTTATATTTTAACAAAATCACTTGGCTATCATGCTGAGGACAAGGAGGAGGATACTGATGGAAATGGATAGGCAGCTAGTTGGTTATTTCAATAATCCAGATGAGAGATGTTGCAAGATAATCACAATAGAGGTGGTGAGCCATGGTCAGATTCCAGGTGTAATTTTAATGTAAACCAAGAGAATTTCCTATCAGTTTGCAGGGCATAAGACAAAGAGAGAAATCAAGGTGAACTCCACGTATTTCCACCTGATCAAGTGGAAGCCTGGATTTATCATTAACTGAGATAGAGAAGACCTTGGTTGAGGCAAATTTTGGGTGTGGGTGATAATCAGAAGCTGGTTTGGGCCTGTGTTAATTTTGAGATGCCCATTAGACTTCCAAGTAGAAATGTCAAGAAGGCAACTAATATACAATTTAGGAATCTAGAGGGGAGTTTCTGAATATAGATGGTATTTAGATCCATGGTAGCTAGATATGATCATCCCATGAGTGAGTGTAGATGTACAATCGAAATAAATGGATTGAACTCTAAGTAACTCCAACATTAAGAGATCATGGAGAAGGGAGGGAATTAGCCAGAGACTGAGAAGGAGCAGCAAATGAGGTATTAGGAAAACAAAAAGAATACCGTGCCCTTGAAACACAGTGAAGAACAAATTTCAATGAAGACAGAATGATCAAAAGTATCAAATGCTACTGACAGGTCAAGTAAGAAAAAGACCAGGAACTGACCATTAGATTTAGCAATATAATGGTTACTGGAGACCTTGACAAGAGCACCTTTAGAGTGCTCTTATGGTAAAGATAAAACCCTAATTTCAGTGAAGTTCAGATTTAGAGGGGTGGAGTTTCAGACTAGCAGCATTGGACAAATTATGAAGAATTTTTTTTTGTAAAAGATTTAAGCTACAATTCAGTATCATGGAATACAGTATCAGAAGAAATGTATGTGTTTGACGACTTTCATGAGCAGTAAAGCCTTAAGCAGAAAAATAAAAAGGAAAAAGTAGTCTAAAATAAAGAGGTCAGAAAATTAAATGAAATTGTAGATACATACAATATGTCCATTAGGATAATTTTAGTTTAACTTATTTAACAGACAGAATGCTTACTGTGTGTTAGGCACTATTCCAAGGATTTATAAATACAACTCATTTAAACGTCTCTTCTTCTACTCCTCCAAATTCAACTAAAATCATCCCTTTTCTAATTTTTAAATACACTCAGAGAGGAACCCACAATTTTACTTTCTTATCTCACTAGGTGGTTATCCAGAACTTTTGGGTGTCTAGTGTTATCTGGCCTTGTTTTGGTTCTTCATACCCACCATGCTCTCTCCTGCCTTTAAATTTGCTGTTTCCCCTGCTGGAAAAGTTTTTTCACCCCTACCTCTTACCCCTTTGCTTGTGTAATTTCTGCTTTTCCTTCACATCCCAGCTCAACCATCATTTTCGAGGAACACATTTCAATCTCACTACCTAGACAAAAACAGTGGTATATGGGGCTACAATAGCATATTGTGGAGATTAAGAGAGCTATATTTAATTCAATGTGCTCATCTTGCATCTCCAGCCCTCAGGATAGTAGCTTTTATTTTTATTTATTTTTTATTAGAATTTAGGATATCGGGTAGTAGCTTTTACTCCATGTAAAATGAGAAGTCTTTGGAGGGTAACGAGGAATGACTTATCTTAAAAGGTTCACTCTGGCTGTTGTATTGAGGTTAGGCTGAAGGGGTACAAAGGTGGAAAAAAGGAGATTATTTATGATCCTACCAATAGTCCAGTCCAGGACTGATGGCACTGGAGATGAAAAGAGGTCATATTTGGGGTATTCTGAAAGTAGAACCAACAAAATTTATATTGGGTGTGAAAGTAAGCAGTCAAGTATGACAACAAGTTTTTTTTTTTGGGGGGGCCTGAGTAATTGGTAGGATGGAGTTGTCTTCTATCACGATGGGTAAAAATGTGGGTGAAGCCGGTTTGAGAGAAGAGCAGGATTTCAGTTTTGGACAAAAGTTTGAGGTTTATTTAGTTACCTAATAGAGATAATAAACAGGCAGTTGGCTATACAAGTCTAGAATTCAAGAGAGAGGTCTGGGAATAACAATGAAGATCTGCAAAATCTTGTCAGCATATAAAATAGTATTTAAAGCCATAAAATGGGATGAGATCACCAAGAGAGTGAGTATAAGCAGAGAAGCAAACCAAGGACTGAGACCTGGGGTACTTAAACATTAAGGGATTGGAGAGAAGCAATCAGCAAGAGATAGAATGAGCAATCAATGAGGCAGAAGTGTGATCTTCTAGAAGTAAAATTAAAGTATATCAAGGAGAAAGGAGTCAGGACAATTGGCTGGTCTTTCCAATAAATCAATGTCATTTCAAATTTAAAAGAGCTCTACAGGGTATAACATCTAGATAAGATGCATAGTCTGAGATTTAATACTGCTTTGTAAAAGACAGTGGTAAAAGATATTCTGGGGTCAAATCGGTAAATTTGGCTAGAGTATTAGAAGAGATGAAAACTTATTGAAAGGAAAAGCTGAAGATTGTTGACTTCAAAAGGAGGAATCAGAATAGTATATATAAAGACCTTATTTTGGTAAAAACATATACGTATACACGGGGCACAAAGAAAGATCAGAAAGGATATATACCAAGGTGTTAACAGTGGTAAACTCTGGATGATAGGAGTGTGAAGTGTTAATTTTTAATATTTTAGCTTGCTGTATTTTCTAAGTTTCTACAATACACATGCACTGTTCCTATAATAAAATGTTTTAAACATTTTTCAAAGGAAGTAATGATTCATGAAATCACATTTTGCTGATTAATTAAGGCAACTGACAATTGACCATTAGATCTAGCAACACGGAAGTCACTGGTGACCTTGACAAGATCTGTTTTAGTGGAGTAGGGGGAGCAAAACCTAAAAGTTTGTCAGTTCCTTAAAATGTTAAACATAGAGTTACCGTATGACCCAGCAATTACACTTCTAGATGTATTCCCAGGAGAAAACATATATCCATACAAAACATGTGGACAAATATACATAGCAACATTATTTATAGTAGCCCAAAGTGGATACAACCCAATTTCCATAACGGATGAATGGATAAACAAAGTGTGGTATATCCACACAGTGGAATATTATTAAGCAATAAATAATGAAGTACCAATATATGCTACATGGACAAACCTTAAAAATATTAGGCTAAGTCAAAGAAACCAATCACAAAAGAAAGTATATTGTGTGATTCCAGTGTATGAAATGTTCACAATAGGCAATTCCATAGAGACACAAAGTGTATTAGCGGTTGCCCAGGGAGGAGGGAGAGGGAACAGGAAGTGACTGCTAAAGAGTATGAGGTTTGTTTTAGGGATGTTGAAAATGTTCTAAAATAAGAGTGTTGATGGTTGTACAACTCTGTGAATATAATGAAAACCAGTGAATTGCACACTTTAAAAGGTTGAATTTTATGGTATATGAATTATATTTCAATAAAGCTGTTACTAAAAAAAACACCCCAGAATCTAGTTGACATTTGTATTTGTTTCATTCCCTTTCAGTACTTTCTGATTTACTATTTTCTCTTTTGTTGCTACTGTACACGTTTTTTTTTTCTTTTAACCTCTCTTACTTCCAGGGATTTGTTAATCTTTTTTTTATAACCTTATCCTTCTCCCCTCTCATAATCTCTATCTCTATACCACGCCCAAACTCTCCCAAATCAAAGATGAACCAGATAGAAAAACACTTGATAATTTAAAAAGTATTAAATGAGACTTTTAAAATCTAAGTAACATATGTACATATCCCCCTCCCCCCCAAAAAAGCATTTGCCTAGGAATAAAAAAAATCACTTTAAGCAAACAATATATCAAATAACCTGAATTCCAAAACACGTTTTGGATTATATAAAATTACTTTGTAAAGATATAACACAACTGTCCCTCAATCATGAGAAATCTTTGAATATTTAAATAATGCTACACTTACTTTCATGAAGCAAACAAAAAAATAACAAAATGGTAAGTAGAAGATATCATCACTTTATGGGTAAAGAGACCAAGCAAGTACATATACAAACCCATTGGTAAAGCTAAGTTTGGAGCTGATACCTCTCTTGGATTGTAGAATTTCAATAGTACACAATAATTACCTATTGTTGTTGTGACACCTGAGCAATTTAGCTAAAGATACAAACAATAACAAAAACCCTGCACAAATATTCAAACTTGGGGAATTCAAGTTAAAGTAATAGAAAAATATAAAATTTTTCCTTCCAAAAATAGGTATCTAAGACAAAGGTTCAGATACCCCCATATAGATTATTCACAAGTCATATGTGAATCAACCTTTTCTGTGTTCCTTAAATAAAATTTTATAACCAACTGACAAAAAAGCAAGTTTCATATTCAAAGACACTTTCAGACTACATCTACAATTAACTTATTAACATGAAAGTATATTTTAAAAAACACAGCCATTTCATTGAAGTCTTTTAAGTATAGGAGATTTTATTATTTTTGGTGCATCTTCTTACGCATTTCTTCAAGAGCTGCTTCTTTCTCTCTCAGCACCTGCTTGAGTCTTCTTATTTTTTCATCTCGAATGGTTTCTTCTAACTCTGGTGGTGTCACGGGGAAAATATCTTCAGTATAATTTTTATTAAAGGTATGACTTTGTTCATAAGCTGCATTTGAACTCAATGCGCCTTTCTCTTGCTTCTCATGGATATAGTGTTCCATCTCTGTTTTCTTCTCTTCTCTGCTCTTGCTGTGGCTTGTGTGAACGTTATGTTGTGATACATCTGAAGCTGGCGAAATACTGCTAAGGAGCTGGGAACTGGGGACATGAGCTCCCCCATTTACGACTGTGTTAAAAGCACTCTCGGTTTTTCTCTTCTTTGTGTGATCCATCTTCTTAATGGTTTTTGCTTTTCTTTTCTTATCAAAACTCTGTTGCAATGTCAAATAACATTTCAAAAGACAAACAGAATGTTATTGAGATATATATATATATATGTATATATAGTGCTGTCAAATTTAACAAAGTTTGCAGAAACAAATATTTAGCAATTATAATTAACTCAACAAAATTTACTGGGACAACTACACCAAGAAAGGAATGTTTCCCACTGTGTAGTGGGAAATGAATAATGACGCCCTAGTCATACTCACTAAGAATAAATTGCCTAATTCACATTTTCTTGCTCAAGTTTGAGAAGCCATATTGAACTACCACCAAAATATAATAGCACTTGTGAAGTGCTTGAGAAATACAACTGATTTAATCTTTCCTTTTTCCTTTGCACAGTAGGCACATGTGGAAGATCTGAAAAAGCTTGACTGGTCTCTGATCTGAAGTTCAGAATTATTAAATGATGATATATTCCTAAGCAGAATAATAGTACAGTAGGCAAAGTTACAGGGACATTTCTTTTCATCATTACTGACCATATAGGTTGCTTAAAATGTTTGGATTAAGAGTACTACTGCAATGAACATCTGCATGCTTATATTTTCCACTATACTTGGATTATTTCCTTTAGATACAGTCTTCAAAGTAGGATAACTAGTTAAAAAGCTATGGCTATTTTCTTACAATATTATAATGGAAAAAATAAACAGTAGCTGAATAAAAATACTTAAAATAACATCTTTAATTAACTGGGGATGCATTTTTACCTGTGCATATACAGTTCTTTTTATCATTGTTTTGGTATAACACACATTTATAAATTTGGTAACAATCATTCATAACAACGTACAAGACTAAAAATGAAATAAAGAAAATTAATGTATCCGTGTCTTTGTAGTACCTACAAACACTTTAAAATCTATTACCTGTTTTCTTTCTTCTGCCTTCACCATAAACTCTGTATCTTTGTAAGTACCACTCTTCGCCAAATTGCTAAAGGAATCAAAACCTTCTCCAGAGCCAAAATGGTCAGGAATTCGAGTAAGGCACACTCTCAAATCTTTAGTGAGACCAAATATCTTTTTAAATTCAGCATCAGTCTTCAGATATGATGTCTTACTATTTCTTCCTTGCACAACTTTCTTGTTTCTTTCTTTAGTACCTTTTTCTAATGTTGATGCCATCTCATTCTGGATCTGGAATTAGGAAAAGAAAACACACAAACAATATTGCTAATTACTCAAGTTATTTTATCAAACTAGCAACAAAGTGATTATCTCATCTTATACAAAAGAACACATGAAGTTTTAAAATCCTAAATGATTGTTTTGCATTACCCTTGCCTTACCACCCACACCGAAAAACTGAATTTAACTAAGTACAAACTTAAAATATTCCCCTACAATTTCTCATTTAGTTTGCTGCCCTAGAAAGGTAACAAGTAGTCAATTCTCAAACAACTGAAATGAGAATGCAAACTAACGACAACTTAAAAATAATATATATGACATTATTTAGAAATTGTAGTCTTCTGGAAAAGTCTTATGCCTTTAATAAATTTTGTATTTAATAATCAGAATTCACCACTTTATATCTCTAGAGTTCAATGAATTCTGTACTGGAGGGCAGAAATACTGATATTATCAAGTAGACATCTAAGTAAGCAAGGAAAAGGTAGGTACAAATATTTAGTAAGCACACAAACACATAATTTAAGTAGAACAGAAAGGTAACTATGTGGGTATGTTGGGTAATTGGACAAGAAGCCAGAAACAAGAGCTAAAATAAGAAAATTAGTACACCAATTCTTTTGGTGTAACAAAAAAATTCCACCATTCACAGATGTTGATAAAATCCTATTTCTACAAATTACTGAAAGGTACTAACTAGCCCTGTCTCACCTCTTCCATGGTCTACCTAACAAAACTGCTGAATATCTCCCCACCACACACACACAAATCCCAAAAAATATTAAAATCCAGTTCTCCTGTATGATAGTATTGATCTCTTCATACACTAAAAAGTAGGCCATTAAGTACATATTTATGTGTATGTGTACATATGTATGTATTTATACATATACTCACACAATTTTACTAAGGTTTGAATTCACATTCTTCTTCCCCAACTCTTCTAAACCTTGTTGCTCTATGATTTTTTGTTTGTTTTTGTTTTAAAGATTTGGCATGCCAAGTAATTCAAGAGAAAAATATTGCTTGGACTATCCCAACTGTACTCCTTCTCAAATATTTACTCAGATGAATGCTTTGACTTAAGTATTCATATATGTATAGTATGTGTGTAGTAGGATGGGTGGGGGGAGAAGAGGTATCTTAGATAACTTTGAGAATTAAGAAAGAAAAATTTTCTATAAAAATATATAAAAAGAATATCCTAACATGGGAAAATTACCTTTGGTTCTTGGTCTCTGAAAACACACTGTTGTGAAGTAACAGTTGTTGCATCAACAGAGGAACTTATTTTCTCTATGCTCTGGATGATATTTTCTTTTCTGGGGGCATTCTGTCCTGTACTAAATCCATCTGGAAAGACTGGATTTGTGAATAAAGTCTTACTCTGTTTTAAGTAGTTACTGGATTGATTCATATTATGTGGATTTGTGGTAGAAGGAGATGGTTTCTCAACTTTTTTATTCTTCTCTGCCCTTAGATTGGCCATGAAAGCAAGCTGGGTATTGGAAAGTGATTTTGTCTCCATCTGGGAAGATTTACTTTTAGCCAAAACAATATTTACAACCTCTCTGGATATTTCTGTGACTGGACTTGAACTCACTATCTGTAATGTATCTTTTCTTAGCGGAATATCAGGAGCAACAGAATTCTGTTGGTCAATTTGTGATGGCAGAACATCTGTCCCCTTTTTAGCCAACAGATAGACTTTCCCATTAAACATAACCAAAGCATTATCTTTAATAGGCATACTTTTGGATTGTGTCCCACTAGGACCGATGGTACTCAATGGTGGCATATTTATAGTATTATCTCCCAAACTCTTCCTATCTACAAAAGTTTTTAAAATCTTTGAAGCCACATTATTTGAAGACTTAACAGGAACAAGAGATGGAGTATAAGGCTGTAGATTTTCTTGAAAAATCCATTTCACTGGAGCAGCTTGAGAATGTTGACCACTTTTTAATTGTGTCTCTGTAGCAATATGCATTGGAATTTGTGTGGTATTTAGTATCACCGGCTTTGTTATTTCTGTAACGGGTTTTGGATAAATGTTTTGAAAGTTCTTGGTAACTACATTTTTCACTGTATTTACAGGAGATACGTAAATAACAGTTGGGATTTGGGAGGCCTCAACTGTTCCTGAGGTACTTGTGGTTGCAGTTGCAAGTATCTTTTGCTGAACTGAAGGAGGCAATGATGATGCTGGCACAGATTTCACTTCAGCATGGGCTGGAATCTGTAAATGATGCCCAGAAGGCAAAACTGGAGACTTCATGGTCATTGGAAGACTCTGGGTATTAACTACAATATAAGATGAATCATTTTGTGTTGAGGAGGGAGGAACAGCAAATGTTTGCATGGTGAGTCCATCAATTTTCACACCACGACTCTGAACTTTAGAAACTGATGAAGTAAAATTTTCAGTTCCCACAGAAGTAACTCTACCTTTTTCTGCTGTATCTACTGTTCTTGTAAGAAAATAGTTTGAAGAACTAGCTGGCTGAAAAATGGGCAATTGAACTGATGCACTTGTGGAAGGGCTGGAAATCTGAGTCTGAAAGGTAACTTGAACTGGTTTTCCTGTATTCCCTTTCAAAGCATCAGACATGACTGAAGATTGAACTAGTGGTATAAGATTTCCAGAAGAATTAGGAATTGGAAGTAATTGCAGAAGATTTTTTCCATCCGAGCCAATCGTCTGAACTACTTGGTACATGCAGCCTGAAACACTTAAAAGAACATTATGAGTAAATAAATACAACATACTACATGGTATATACATTTTATTTAAAAACAAATATTTGCAAATATTATTTTAAATTATTAAAATATAATAAAAGTATATAATTCTTCATTTTGAGTTTTCGAAGTGAAATATTGCAAAACAAAGATTTTGAAGAAGTAGAAGAGATAAAGATACAGTCAGCTTTGATTTAGATGATCTCACATGATTAGGCAATGGGTATGAGATATTCACATTTATTCCTAAAAGTGGATTTTCTAAGGTTTTACCCTGCAAAATTACACTACTAAAATAGGCTCCTCTTAAACTGTTTACATCCTTCCTTCTTCTTTTCCTTGAATTGATTCCTCTTGTCCTCCTCCTTTACTCTTACCAAGCGGGATTCTCAATACCCTTCCACTTACTCTTATTCTGTTTCCCTCACTCCTCTCTCCCCCTAATCTGTTCTGTCTTCTTCCTACTAGTGATTCACACACAACCTCTACTGACAGCCACTCTTTCGCTTAAGGCATCTCTTACGGTGATACTTTCGTCTGTCACATTTTTGTACTCTACGCTTAACTGAGTTACTCATGTAGGAATCATTTTCTTCTGTGATACTGTTTCAGTACATTTGAGGTTTGGTGCCAAATAGTCCTTGGTATAGCAATTATTTTTATCATTTTATTATCAATTGCCTATCAATCCATACATATAATACTACCATAATTTCAGCTGAATAGTTTTCAATGAATGCAGAACAGATTGGAAATCAGTAATTTCTTTTTTTTACTAACCAATTTTGATCCCCATGCTTGAGTTATTTCTTAGTACACATTGTCTGATTTTAAGAAAAGGCAATATATACTAATCTCTGTGTGCATAAATCAATTATTTGGGGATTACTTGAATGTAGACACCTTAAGTTATTTGTATCTAAAACCACCTTTCAGTTCCTGGAAAATATTGAGCTCTCATGGGACTCAGGGTTATCACAGATACTATCATTCTATCTTCGTACTCCTACCCCGTCCAACTCTGCATAGCTCAAGTCTTGGCATAAATGATACTTTCCAAGAGATATATTTTCTGACCACCTTAACTACCTTTGTCCTTCCTTCATAATTAATCTATAATATTACATCTGTTAATTTTCTTCATGGTACACATCACAGGTTGTCATCATATATTAGTATGTTTGTGTACAGACTGTCTCTTATGTTAAATTCTAGCAACATGAGTGCAACATGAGTGCAGAGTCCATGTCCTACAGACCCAGTATGGTTTTAGACGACTAAGATCAAATGAAGAAAAACATTCAAGGACAAAAAATAACAATAATAATTAGGATTCTCAAAAGTATAAAGGTGTGTTTTACTACCTATAGGTGTGTTTTTAAAAGCTCTCAGGTATTAACAAAAATCAATGCCAAAAATTCTATACATCCTAGGAAGTACTGGAACTCAGTTTTACCTTTCTGCAACCCAAAAACATCATTATATCCTTACAAAAATTTAAAACAGTCTTCTAGACACTTGATAGTGTGTCATTATGTTACACTGACTTTTGATAAAAAGTTAACCTCTAAAGAGAAGAATGACCCCAAAGAAAAGTATGAATTCTTGCTTTCAGAGTTGAAAAGGAAAACCCACTTTCATTACCTCCCTGCACTCCTAAAAAGCACATTTGAATTGAATAAGAACTTATTCAACAATTCATTAAACAAAAATCTACTGAGTGTCTGTTGTAATTCAGGTACTGGGCTCAGTTAGAGGAAAAGGGTCAGTAAGCTACAGCCTGTGGGCCCTAATCTAGTCCACTTTCTGTTATTGTGCAGCCCACAGGCTAAGAATGGTTTTTACATTTTAAAGATAGAAAAAAATCAAAAGAATAATATTTCATGGCATGAAAGTTATGAGATTCAAATTTTAGTATCTATAAATAAAGTTTTATTAACATACAGTCACACTCATTTTTTATGTTTTGCATATGGCTGCTTTCACGCTACAACAGTAGAGATGAGTAGTTGGAGCAGAGATCATATGGCTCACAAAGTCTAAAATATTTACTATCTGGCCCTTTACAGAAAATGTTTGCTGGCTCCCAAGATACATCAACCCACAATCCCTAAAAAGAACTTAAACTATTGGGTACATTGATATGCAAATAGGCAATTATCATTATGTGAGACAAATGATGTAATTGAATAAGTACAAAAATGCCTCCTCATTTTCTTAAAAAATTCTCTCCCCAAGGCTTCCTAGATATGATCTTCTACCTCTGCAGTGGCTCCTCAGTCTTCTCTGCCAACTCATCCTATCTGAATCAACTTTCAAATCATAGAAAGAACTATTCTCTTCCTATTCTGTACTCTTTCCCCAGATGATTTCTTTTAAATGCATAATTTCCATTAAACTATCACTTACATAGCAACAATTTCAATATTTATATTGGTTGCTTCTTTGATGTTCAGGCTTCTATATCCAATTTCCCTCCTAACATACCCATTCAGATTCACAAAGATTCCTAAAACTCAACATGGCCAGAAAATCTCTGCCCACCCTAATCCCCAAATTCTTTTCCCTCCAGGATTTTCTTCTTTGGTAAATAGCATCTCATCTGTCTTAGAAACCTAAGTCAAAACAGGAAATCCTGCTTTCTTATCCCCTTATATTCAATCCATCAGAAAATCCTGTTGATATTATCTCCTAAATTTCCTTTGATCTGTTCAATTCTTTCCAAATCAATTGTTACCACTCTAGTCCAAGCAAACATCATCTCTGGCTTAGACTACTATAATAGCTTCATGATTGACCTTCTTTACTTCAGTCATATTCTCTCCCTTTCAATTCATTCAGCACACTAACACTGGTCCTACCCTGCTTAAAACATTTCGGTGGCTTCCCATTATTCTTAGAGGTAGTAGGAAGAAAACCACTGCATTTGATGCAATGGAAGCCAAAGGAAGAGAGGGTTTCAAGAAAACCAGAAAATTCTACTAAAAGCTTCTGAGAGGTCAAGTTTGATGAGGATCTAAAAGTGCACACTGGAAATAAATGAATGAGGGTTGCTGATGGCTTTAGTAAGAGCAGTTTGGTGAGGAAAGAAGTTACTAAGGAATGGACATAAAGATAGCAAGTAGAGACCACTCTTATGAACTTTGTCAAGACGAAGAGCAAGACTGGCAAATAGCTGGAAGAAGAAACGGGGTCAAAGAAGGGATCTTTCTTTTCCCTGTCTTTTTTTAATGTCAGATGAACCAGAACATATGTAAGAGGAAGAAACTGGTAATAAAGGAGAAAAAGGGATAATTAATGAGAAGCAGGTAGGAAATAGAAACCAGAAGACAGGTGGAGGGATTGAACCTTAAAGAAAGCTAGAGAAACATCTCCTTCCATTGGAACTAGAGAAAAGGTTAGATGCATTTACAGATAAGTTTATAGCTTTGGTGTCAGAAGTAATTCTAATGGTTTTTGTTTTCTTTATGAAAAAGAACATGACATCATCTGTTAAAAATAAGAGCAAAAATAGAGAGATTTGAGGAGAATCAAAGATGTGCAGCAGTCTTTGTGAAAGAGTAAGCTGACCACAGAAAATATTAGAGTTGCCAGATAGTGTTGATGGCTCAGGGAGACAGGTAGTGGTTATGAACTTATAATGGTACCAATCTGTACTCTTGTGAGATTTTCCTTGTCACACCAGGCATAGCGAAGAGAAAGCATATTGCTGAGTTCAACCAGGGTTGGGGTTGCTTCAGAAAGAAGCAACAAAAATCAGAAAGTAGTGAAAGAATTTGAGGTATTGATAAGAGTTATTAAAATGATGAAACATAGAATCTAAACTGGATAGGAAGGAAATGAGAGAATAAAAGGCTAAAGTATAGGAATAAAATAAAGGGATATCTAGAGGGCTAGATAAAGTTAAAGAGCAGGTATAGTGGGAGTAAACAAGTAAGCTAGAAATATAGGAACCGGAATTTAGAAAGCAGGATAACTGAATCAATTTTGTAGATGCAGCAATTATATCTGATAACAAGGACTACAGAAGTAGATAGATGCAATAGATGCAGAAGTAGATAGATAGAGAATAAGATCACGGGAGAAAAAGATCTTTGCATTGAAAGACCAGGTGACAAAGAGATTATCCATATAGATGTTGAAATCATACAGGATTAGAGGGAAGTTTGTAGATGGTATTAATGAGCCACAATCAAGAAGTGATACGCCAGAAAGTTGTCTTGAAGCACCACTCTCTTCTGAAGTCTATTTTCTTTCCTATTATTTTACTAAAACTTCATTCTCAAAGATTACCAAATATGTTTTCATAGTTAAATCTGTCTTTACTTTATCCTCATTCTCGAGGTGCTCTCTGTTGCAACTGACAGTGCTAGCTAATTATCCATCCACCTTAAACCTCTTTCCTATCATAGTTTCCATTGTGTACAATTTCTGTTTCTCTTGACTTTCTTAATGTTCTTTCTTACTCATTTTCTGCATTCTAAGCATTCAGCTGTGTCTATCCCACAAAATATAGTTTTTAACTCCTTCAAGACATTCTTCCTTAAAGACTACACCAATTTTCATGGTTTCAACTATTTCCTTCAACTATCTCCTTTGTGATAATGACCCCCATAGTTATATCCTTTTACTCCTATCCCCTAATATTGACCTCAGTTCCATATCTGTGACAATGTCTTACCAAACATTTTATTTTTAATAACATCACTTTAAATTCAACAAGTTAAAATTACTCTCTATTGAAAACTAGTACTCTGTCTACCATCCAATCATGTGGCAGCACCACTATCTTCCAGGTCATATAGATTTTAAATCACCTAGTCATCTGTGACTTATCCTTATTTACTCTAGATTCATCCACAGTACCTTGCATACATGCTTACAAAAGGTAAAACAGTCAATAAATGTATACTGAATCACCAAGTCTATAAAGTTTTCTTCTTTTTATTCATTTCTCTTCACCAATCCAACTTCCACTATCCAGATCAGACCCTCATCACCTGTGTCTAGCACTCATCATCTCATCCCTATAGTATTTTGCTCTGATGTTTAAACTAGTTTTTGTGACTGCAGCCACTATTGACTATTATGTATCTCTGGCAGGTTAAAATTGTTTTCATCCTGTTACCTACTGCTCAGTTTCAATATTCACATTGCCAATTCAGCTTGCCATGAAAGTCATCTACAATTTAGCCCCAACCAATCTCTAAACAGTACCACTTACAACTTCTCAACATGGAATCTCTGTTCTTACCAGAGAGATCTCTTTGCTACTCTGGAATATGCTGTTTACATTATGTACTCAAAGTGTTACTTTTTTCTTCTCTAACAATATAAAATAAGGTTCGAATTTCATCATCTCCATGAAATATCTGCCAGTCACTCAAGCTTACATTTTCTTCCAACTTGGAATCCCTAAAGCATTGGTGCCACTAATGCTGGGAGTTATATAATGCCTTCTTCATTACCTTTCATCTATTGGCAAATTTTTAAAAAATAAGTAAAGTGTTATTTTCTTCACTAAGATTGAAACTCCTTGAAGTGAGAGGCTATATCATCTATTTTGCAATTGTCCTTCCAATACCAAGCACAGTACACCCTCAAAAAATGTATCAAAAATGATGTAGTTCTTTCCAATCACCATTTCAAGTGAACTGTCTGAATGCCTCTTATTGCCTACTCTCCTTTGGTTTACTTTCGTACTTCATTTTTAACATCTACCTAACAAATTAGAAGCTTCAACAGAGCAGAACCCATGCCTTTATAATTTGTGTAGGAGCAGGCACATTTTAATTGACATCATATTTAAACAAATTACATAGACTTCTAATATGTCATACACTACATTGTATGGCTCTATATTTGTGCTTTACAAAAAAATATGAATATTGCATAAACTACTTTCAAATCTGATCACTGGATTTTTTTCCCTCTCTTTTCCTCTATTTCCTCTCCAAAAAGGAAAGAAAAATGCAGCTTCTTCCATGTCAGTATATCAGCAGAGACTCACATAATCTATCCACAGACCATAAATTCCTTAAGGGTAAGTTGTCTCGTTCATATCTACAGCCTTTGCATCTAACCGAACAACTGGACATCACAGACAATAATGTTAGCTGAACTGAATCCTAAAAACTATAATTAAAAAAAAATCCATGATTTCTTGGCAATAAAATAGAATGAGTTCTAAAAATTAAGCTGAAATGCAAAATGCTAAGGACATAAATGATAAATCGGGGTGAAATTAATATTCCTTCAATCAATATACATTTTTTCAGATCTAGAAAGAACTTTCTATTTATGAGATTAACTAAAACCCTATGAAGATTATATTTTCTTAAAGATCACATTCTGCTGGTTAATGTCAGAACTAAAACTAGAACCAGATTCTGCATCCCATGCTCTAGTTTGGTCACTTAAAAATAATCATCAACATGCTAATTAAAAACCAGGTAGTGTTTAAACTGAAAAGTTACATTGGAAAAATAATACAGTTTAAGACTTTAAATGAGAAAAGAGGAATATATTAGAAAGATTACAGGCTTCTAATCCTGGCTCTTACAATTACTAGTTGGCCAACTGGAAAATCTACTTAACCTCTTTAAACCTCTGTTTCTTCACTTGTTAAAGGGGGAAAATAAGGCTTGCTATTAGGAGTAAATGACATAACTGCCTGATAGTTATCATCTTCCATTAAAATATGCAATTGGTCCCCAAGATAAAAAATGAATCAGATAAGATCTTTTAAAAATGTGATAAGAGCTTTAATAAAAAGGCATATTAAACATACCAATAAGGTTATATAACTTCTGACACTTTTTGATTATTCTAATATTGATATGAGGCATACACATATCAGAAATGAGATGATAAAAATGTTGGAGACTAATGAATATTTTGTAGGTATGTTTGCAAAATATATTTTTTCAATCACCAGGACACCCTTTTCCATCTTACTATTTATGATATAACATTATGTACATATATAACATAATATACATAAGCACATAATGTAACAATATGTAGTATATATTATGTACATAACAGATATGTTATAATAGTTGTTATTAACTCTAATCCTAATAAACAGCCCAGCCCATTCCTATTTTATAGTTGAGAAAATGGAGGTTTAGAAAAATTTAATAACTTATTTGGAATTACATCCTCTCCTTGAGCAATCTCATCCAATTTTTTTGTATTTACTTTAGCATAACCTCACAACAGGGTCCAAAAAATTCAAATGCACAAACTGAAAGATAAGTAACAAACACTTTTCAGTTAGCCTGTATATGTTTCTCTCTCTCTCAAACACATACACATATAAACCGCAAAAGATAATAAAACTTACACTGTACACAGCTGAACCGACAATGAATAATTATCAGTCTAACCAAACCAAGCCCCTGCTGAGAACACTACTTTTAGCTCCTCATTTGAAAACAAAGGGTTAAGGGAAGATAGACGCCAACTGCCAATCATATGACATCTTAATTATTATTATGGGATGTATAACCACAGGCTTTTAATATAATACCTCTAAGCTGACGCCTCCCAAATCTCTATTTTCAGCTCTGACTCAGCCTGAGTTTCACATTCAAGTATCTCTGATTGCTTTCTTGGTGTGTTCCTCATCTCAGTTAAATTTACCAATAATCACCCAGAAAACTGGCATCATAATTGAGGCCCCTTTCTTCCTGGCAATTCACTAACAAGGGCTGCCCATTTTCCTTTCTATATTTTTTTGAATCCAACCCCTACTCTACATCAGCTAGTTCAGGCCCTCAAAATCTCTGAAAAGACAACTGAAATAGAATCCTTACATGCAGATCCCTCAACCCCAAATCTATGCTGCCATCACTTATCTAAAACGCACACCTGACTATGTCAGTCTTTTTCATAAAATGGTCTGAACAATCTCCAATAGATGAAGTCTAATCTTTTCAGCAGGGCAAACTGAACCCTTAAGAGCCATCTATTTATTCTACTTGTAGTACAGAATCAAGTAATAAATACCAGTTGTTAGTAATAAACCATACTGGTGCCTTACTTACCAATTCCCTCTGCTTAAGCATATCCTGCATTCATCTTTAACTAGATAGCTGATACTTATGTTTCCCAACTCAGCTGCTTCTGAAACCGTTTCTACAACTCCCTTTCTCTATGCCCTCACACCATCTTGTGCACAATGCTATCACAAAATTTATCATATCATCTCTACCTCCCCCCAAGTCCCACCAAGACTGTAAGGGTTTTCACAGGAAAGGTCTGTATCCTATTTTTAATCAGTCTTTCCATTTAGCACAGTCTATCACATACATAGTGGTCACTCAATGAATGTTTTTTAGCCAAATGTTTAAAGCGCGCTGATAAGAAGTGGTGAACTAGGATCTGAATCTAAGTCTAACTTCAAAGCTTATCTTCTTTCCACTATACCACTCTGACTCCTGCTTTTTGCTTTTTGCTAGCAAAACCCAAATTGAAATAAACTAAATGTGTACTATCAAAGATATCTTCCAGATTTTTCCTTTGTACTATAAGATTAAACATCAGATTTACATTTTACGCTCTGAAATTAGAAATTCTTCAAACAATATACGTTCTGTATTACATTACTGAAAAATTTTTAAAAAGGAAAGCGGTAACTCAAGAAAAATTCAAATGTCTACAGAAAATAAGAAAATCATATATTCAATTAAATTACGGAGAAAATAAATGATTTAGTACCATCAAATATATTATCAGAAAAATAAGAAAACTAAGCTTCCAATAAACTAAAAGAGCTGGTGTTAAAAATATTACTTACAAAATTACATTTGGACATCACGCAGATTATTATTTATAAAACAGAATAGAATCCAATATACAACAATTAACCAAAGTAAATGTCAAACAGCTTCAGAAAGACATCTAGTAAATATCCCAAATATTGTGATGTAAAACCTCAGTGATTTAAAGAAATAAATGCATTCAAAGATAATGAAAACCAATGAGTTAATGAACTCGAAACGACTTAGGAATGTAACCAAAACATAATCTGTAATTTTAAAAAAATCCCCAAATAGCCAAAAGGATTAGAAATCGGATAAATTAAAGTGCACAACAAATAAAAATGTAAAGTTCTTTATCTTATTTTTGGTATTGAGAAAGAATGCAATCCTAAAACACATTGCCTACAAATCACACTAAGTCAGATGTCATCAAATATCCAGGTACTAAAACAAAGTAGCAGAAATTAAGCAATCATTAAAAATTAATTCTACTTTTGCATATCCATACAGGGTGCTATTTCTGCCTCTTCCCTCCCACCCCCAACTTTCACCACAAATTAAAAAAAAACACGTACACAAAAACTGGCTCTTTTTATGATTTGAAATACAATGTTTTTTTCTTGGCAGTTCTTCAATATTGTTTTAGCTCTTTGGTATTAGGGACCATTTCCTTTTGTAATATTGTGCATACTTTTCAAGAATCACCACTACTTACGTCTTTATTACAATCAGGTTCTTTAACTACTTGTAATTAAAAGAAACCTACTACCTGGGCTAAAATTTGTACAGAATTAAAGTGGTATTCTTACAGTCATAGCTAACTCTTACATAGTGCTTTACTCTTTTCCTACACTAAATGTTTTACATACGTTCATTTAATCTTTAAAATAATTGTAGGTGCTGTTATTTACAGACTATAAACTGAGGCACTTGGCCTCAAAAATACTAACTGGCAAAGGTAGGATTAACCCCAGGTAGCCTGATTTTCTTCAAGCACAAACACCTTCCATGAGTTTTGCATCTTAGCTCTTCATTTTCCTTCTGCAGACCTATTATTTTTTTCTCACCACTTACAACACATACACTCATCATGGAGAGTACAAGGTAAAACATTCTGCCTCAGCTAACATTCTGTTCCTGTTTTATTTCATCTTGATTAAAATAAGGTTAAAAAAACTACTAAATTATTTATCATCTATTTTCTAATTTACAAGAATGTCCTAAAAAATACTGGAATCTCCCCATGTCAAACACAGTTCCTCTTATAGCCAATGAGATGTCACTTCATTACACCTGCTTCAAAAACGTTGTTCAAAAGAATTGATTTCACACTGAGAATTTCTTTCTTACTCTTCTCTTTCTTCATATAAAGCTACTGTGAAATTTTAAATATTCGCTTCCCTTGTTCTAGAACAACTTTTCTTCAATTACATACTCTCTCTTTCTCACTAACTCTATTAAAATGTGACTATTTTCACTGAAAGTCCAGTGTCACCACGGCTGGACTTGCTAATCCGCGCTGATTGTTGCGTGTTTTTCTGCGTGTGCGCCAGAATCTTCCAGAAGGTTTTGGTCACACAAGTGTGTCGGCCATGTTGGTTTTCCTCTCCCGTGGAGATCTACTCTGTCCGCCTATGAAACTTGAGACGCTGGAGTCCCGCGGAGCCAGGGCGGGGGCTGACTGCCTCAGCCTCCAGAGCGGTTTTACGTTTCCAAGAGGAATGCGCTCTAACGGCTCTAAGTGCTGAAGTGCCGGGAGAGTGGCGCACCCTGCGGATCCAACTCCTCTGAACTGCAGAGCGTCCGGAAACGAAGGCCGACTCGACAAGCTGCTAAAAGACGGGCCGAGGAGCGGGCGTAGGGAAGTATTCGAAACCGGTACTTACCAGTGCGAGGCGTTGCCTGAATTTTCCTCTGCGGGTTTCAGGAAGACCCTCTGTAGGTTATGGGACATTTTAGAGGGGTGGGAGGGGACAGCTCATCCAGGAAAGTGGGTAGTGTGGGGCCGAGGTTCTCAAAGGGGCGAGAACCAGAGTGAGAGAATGTTGGGCTGGAGTTGCCGCGGAGCAACTCTGGGGGGTTCGATGCTGAACGGAGGGCGACGGCAGGCTCTCGAGAGGGCGTATCCCAGGCTTCGGAGGGAGGTGGCGCAGCCACCGAGAAACCGGAAGACTCCGGGTGGGTGACGGCAGCCTCCCGGCCCTAGACTCAGAGAATTGACCCAAGTCTCCGCCCCCTAGAGTTTATGACACCGCTCCCGAGGCAGGCAGAGCGGGCGCGGGGGGCGTGGCATGGATGGCACCACCCCCAGCAGGGCCGGGTCAGCTGTGAAGACTGCGCCAGCCTGGCTCTGCGGACCCCGCCCACCGAAGCTACAAACCCGAGCATAGCTCGGTCCGGCGGCTTCCGCGGTCGTCACGTCCGGTTGCCAAACTGACTGGCTCGCTAAAGCCCCGCCCTTATGATCCAATCCAATTGCAAACGGCGTTTGCTATCTTTTCTTCCGGATCAAGGAACGAATTGCAAAAGAATATTCTCCGGACACCTACGCAAAATAAAATGTTTCCGGGGTCAGTCGTAAATGTTCTGCCTTTGTACTCGCCGCTAGTGTAAGTTTTCCTCTCTCGCTGGCACTTTAAAAGCCATCAGCGGGCTTTTTTGGAGTGGTCATACACTTGTGGCGTGAGGAAATTTTAGACGCCAGCCTGTGGCCAGCAATGTATTGTTACTACTTCTTTGAAGATTTCTCGTTTTTTCCTCTTTTCTGAAGCTTTGTTTCCACAGTTACTTACCCTATTCCTCCAGCCCATGTCCATGCGGCAGTCAGAACTATCACTTAGTGTCACACAGTTAATTCGTTCATTCTCTAAAAGTTTTGTCCCCTATATAAACTTATAAGTTATCTTTATTTGGATCCCTAGAGAAAAGATTTTCAGAAGTCTCTTGATTCCTGCAATTAAGTCAATATCTGAGAAAAGAATTCAGTCTCTGATTAAGGGGCAGACATTCCAGTTCAGCTGCAGCTAGAAGGGTGTGGTAGGAGTCGTTCTGAAGATCCAGTTTTATCTGGAGTAGGCAATTCCTGTGTAAACTGGTTCACACTGTTCAAATTTATGAGACTGACATAAACATAAGGTAGCCAATTTAGAAGTTTATTTTGGTCTTTTAAAAATGCCCATTACTCATTTCCATAACTCCTTAGTGAGGTAATACTGATTTTAAAACTTTATGTCCTGATACTTTAACAGAAAGTGGTACTTTCTAACTACTGTTCATTCTCTGTTAAAGGTTAACTTCAGCTATGTAGAATCCTGTATCTATAACTGACATTTATCTTCCAAATATCTCCCCCTCCCAAAGAGGGGATGGGGTAGTGAGCCCTTAGTATTGTCTGTGTTTTGGTCATCCTCCTGTCTGTAAAGCGAAATTACTTGAAAGAGTTGCCCATTTGCTTATTCCATTTTCTTACTTACCATTCATTTCTTATCTTTTGCTGTCTGGCTCCTCATATCCATCACCACTTCCTCTAAATAAGACTCCTTGTCACAGATTGGGTTTCCTGGGAAGCAGACTGTTAGGATGGACTTTGATATGCAGGACGTTTATTAGAGATGAGCATCTGTGAAAGGGAAGGAAAAGAAGCAATATTAGGCAGAGGGAGAAGTTAGGCTCTGATGTCCAGTCTTAACAAAGGCCTTAACCTGCCCCACATAGAGGTTAAAACTGGAATAAACTTTCAAAGTTTTCTCCAGTGGGGTGAGAGCGCTGGTCCTTTATGCCCCATGATAATAAGCTACTGGATGCAGGCTGTGCCAAGGAAGGGTTTGTGGGCAAGAGGATCTCTTTAGCCAAGGCAATTATTCAAGGAGGCCAAAAGCTGAGGTATGGTTGCTGATAGCACTCCTAGCCACTGGTGGAATAAGACCTTCATTCCTGAAGGGAGGTCTGGGAGCTGCATCATAGCATACACCGTACTCATTAATCCACTCGTTCACCTGTCTATTGTGGTTGGTGCCGTTTATCTCACACTCATTCAGAATTTTTATTTAGCAGCACCATTAATTATTCCCTGACTCTTGTTGCCATTGTCAATATACTTTCCTGGTTTTCCTTCTACCTTTTTGTCTACTTATCCTCAGTCTCTTTTGAAGGTTTATCTTTCCCTTTTTAGTCACTAAATAAGGGAGTTCCTTAAATCTTGATCACTGATTCTCTTATTTTCTCAGACTGTCTTGTCTCCCCGTGGATTTCATCTATGCACATGGCTTGAATTGCCACCTCTACCCTTTGTATTCCCAAGCACATAAATAATCCTAAGTGCCGGGCACATGGTATTAATTTTACAAAATTAACTCATTTACTCCTAACAACCAGAAAAAATGATTATATACAGATGAAGAAACACACAGAGAAGGTAAATAAATTTCCAGAGATGATACAGCTTGTGAACAGTGGAGCCAGGCTCCAAATCCAAGTTATCTGGCTGAAGATTCCATGTACTTTACTACTGCATTATCCTTGCCATTTGACTCATAAATTTTTGCCCCCAACCCTGATTTCTGTAAGATCTGTACCTGGATATTCAAGTGAATTGTTGAGATATCCTTTGAATGTTTTCAAAGCCCCTTCAAATGAAACATGTTTAAAACCAAACTTATGACTTTCTCCTTTTCTCTCCACTACACATTTCCCTTTATCAGTGCTCTCTATCTTCAGAAAGAAAAACACACTCCACTTTATTAATGATGCTGAAATCCAGGTGTCATCCTTAACATATTTCTTCCTTAACTTTTTTGTTCAAAATATATAATCCATCACCCAGTGTTGCAGGTTTTATCTTCTAAATATCTTACACATATGCTCTTTATTTATATCACTACTACTATGGACCAAGCTTACTTGGACTAGTGAAGCTTTCACTGATATCCTCATATTCGCTCTTGTTTTCCTCCAAACGCTGCAGCCAGAGATGCCTTTTGGAAACAAATCTGATGATGTCATCTTACTGCATAAAAAATATCATTTTTCCCGTTGCCCTTATGATAAAGCCAAAAATCCTTGATTTGAATCAAGATGTTGAACTAGTACAGGCTGCTGGCCCCTGGAGAAAGACAGAGAAGTTTAGATTTTAGGAATTAACAGCAACAACCCCGCACATACACCAAAAAAAAAATGGCTGTGAGAATTTTAATCTCTAGGAAGATTGAAACTTGTCTTGAACTGGTATGTGAATGTATACGGGTGTTACAGGATAAGGCCAAGGGCCACCAGGGGCAGCAGAGGGTGGAGGAAATCATTTGAATTTTTCTCTTACATCTACTTCACATTTTTTAGGTATGATAATTAATTGCCCTATGAAAACAAACCTATAGCAATAGCCAGCAACAGTCAAGCTTCTGGAATAAACAGGATAAGGTCAAGGCAGGAGAAACCCAAGCTAAGGTGAGTCATAGATGAAAATAGATGTAGAATTACCTGCCAATGTTGGTAATTCTTCATGCTCTCCCCAAAACTGCCAGGGCTGGTGCATCACAAATAGGTAACTTGCCTTTTATCAGTGTGGTGTTGCACTGTAAATATAAAACACTTACCAGGAAAATTGCCTTGTGGAGTGGAAGCCGGTTGGTATGATCAGCAGTGGTTCTTTGGATTCCTTGGGACAAATACCTTTTTTCTAAATTCACTGGGAAAGGCAGACTGGGGCTTAAATATCTTCCTTTCAAAAATACATATTAAGGCAGAGTAGGGGATACACTCAAGGGAAACGATGAGCTGACAGGCCAAAGTAGGTAGAAACATTGAGTACAGTTAACTATAAAAAGAAAGTCAAAAAGCTGAGTGGCATATACCATGTGAAACAGAATAATTGGGTTAGATGAAATAAAAAGTTTAAAATAATGCAATTATTTGTAATGACCATTTTAGTCTGCCTGCCATAGTGAGCAAGCATGAAAAAAATCAGATTGGCATCAGACAGCTTAACAGAACATTTGATGCAAAAATACAATGGAATTTTGAGGTGTTAAGAGATCATTGGAAAAGGCAAAATTATGACTCATGCAAAATTAAAGAATATGTGTTAATTATTTAATTTAACTCATTAATTAATGATGGAACCATTAAGTTATAAAAACAGGCTCAAAAGAGAATCCCAAGAACAGACTCTATTTAGACAATGAGAAATCCTGAAATGGATTTAATATTAAATGTTAAACTTGTCAGTATCGAGAGGACAATAAAACAAAATGTAATACTTGGAATCATCTCTTCCACAGGGCATTGGAGAGGGGTGTGGAATCAACTGCATCTCTACCATACAAATTCATCTGCATCTCTATGAACAGGAATCATTTGCATCATCACCATTAGCCCTCCATAAGTTAATTTCTATCACTAAAGAGTTGCAAAATTCACCAAAGATAATGAAAAGTAAAGGACCCTATAGAATCTTATAACCACAAACAGTCTTCTAGATAATGTCCAGTATTCCATTGAAAGAATGCCAGTCCTATTTTTTTCCATTTCAATTTTTTCAAAAAGAACTAATAAATTTATATGTAGCAAAATTGTCAGTTAATGTGACATACAAAGCTTCATAAGGGTTTTACTCTAAGACATATATTACAAATAGTTTTATTCAATACTAAAATAATAATAAAAGCAATTCCAGGAAACATTAAAAAAATAAGGAAAGTACAACTAGTTCTTCTATAATGCTTGTTTTGAAAACACAATTTGTTCCCATGCAATTGAGATGTTATAGAAGAACTTAAGCATAATGTGAATTTTCTATTTCCTTGAGCACAATTTCATACCTGAGAAACAATAAATGGATATCAAAGACTGCACCCAGCTGAACTGTGCAGTGTAGAACATAAAACATACGCTCCTACACACCTCAAAAGAACAATAAACCACACTCATCCACATCAGTTGTTTCAACATTCCATGTTATTTCAGATAACCCTCCTTCCGCCACTTAACAATAACTCAAGCTGCAGCCCTTCAAATGGCCACCTCAGCTACTCAGCCCTCTGTATCCTCTCCCTTTAATTTTCCTCTCTTTCCTCTTAGCATATTTGTATTTTTCCCTCTTCTCTGTTATTTTTTCTCTTTATCTCCCATTTCTTTCACCTTTTTCTTTTATCTTTTCTTTTCTTTCTTTTTTTTTTTTTTTGAGACAGAGTTTCACTTTGACACCCCAGTTAGAGCGCAGTGGCATCATCATAGCTTACTGCAACCTCAAACTCCTGGGCTCAAGCAATCCTCCTGCCTCAGCCTCCCGAGTAGCTCGGACTACAGGCATGCAATAGCATGCCCGGCTAGTTTTTTCTATTTTTCATAGAGACAGGGTCTTGTTCTTGCTCAGGCTGGTCTCAAACTCCTCACCTGAAGCAATCCTCCAACCTCAGCCTCCCAAAGTGCTAGGATTACATCTTTCACCTTTTTCTCTCTCTCTTGTGTTCTCTTCCTCACACAGGTAGGGTAGTAGAGGTGCAAGCTGGGCAGGCTGGTAGAAGCATGGTCATACATTTCCAAAAGCAAATTTCAGGTATTTTACAAGGTCAAGTGTCATGTGTATTGTAGCATTTATGCATTTGCTAACAATTTAATGTGTTAAAAACTCTACTTCCGTTTTTGGTCTCTATCTTTTTGTTTAATGTGTCAATATTTTTTTTAATGTTGTACCCCTAATTTCACTTTCACATGAACTGTAGAGTTTTCATTGCACAATTTTGCATAGTGTGGTAATTTTTAGAAATGTATATGTCATGTTATATAAGAACGACCTGTAAAGATAATCAAAAAACTCTTGTAAAGCCACTTTTGGCTAAGATAAGTAAGAGGGACTGGATTTACCATCCTGCTTGAAGCAACAACAAGAACAACAGCAGCAGCAACAAAACAGAAAAAAAATTCATAAAACAATACCTTTTAAGACACTGGAATCAGACAATAAAAGATAGTGGTTACAGAAAGATGGGAAAAAATGAGTAAGCCCTACAATTGCATCAGCTTACTCTTTTGAGACAGTTTATGGGCTGCAGATTAAGGAGGTGGAACTGAGCCAGAGCCTGTCAGACTAGTTGAGTTGAGGAAATTGAGTTGAGAGTCCAGGGAAACCAAGGCAACTAAATTTGATAGGACAGACTATCAGAGAGAGGAGAGAACTGCATGGAAGGATATATATTATATATATATATAAAATATATATACACACACACATACGTACACACACACACACATACGAGGTCTGTCTGGAAAGTATCCAGTCATATAATCTGAGAAATAGAGACATTTACTGAAGAAGATACAAGATACAAAAAACATTGTACATAGGACAATGATGCCTCAGTCCCCTTCAAAGTTGTCACCTTGGGACCTCACACAGTTCTCCCAGCTTCTCTTAACCTAACGCATACATGTTCAACATTCTCAGGTGTTCTGCTTATTGCAGGTCTTCCAGAACGTGGATCACTTTCAACAGATACTCAACCATCTTTGAAGCACTTGTGCCACACTTATATTTGTGCTGCGCTTATTACATCATCCCAGAAAGCCTTCTGAATCAGCTGAATAGTTTCTGTGGAGGAATGTTCAAGCTTAATGCAAAATTTGATGCAGATTCATTGCTCTCCTCGCTCAGTCATTTGGAATGCAGTGGCCACACAGTACACATGCTCACTCAACAGCATCTAGCACCCCACTGACTAGTATAGTGAAGTCGTCATTGTTCACACATGCACTTTCCAGTCCACTCTCCTTTGCTGTCATGTTACGTCAATGTCATGTAAACTGTTCTCATTATATTAACAATGGCTGGATACTTTCCAAATAGCTCACTTGCATGCTCTCTTTCTCTCTCTCTCTGTCTCTCCGTATGTGTGTGTGTGTGTGTGTGTGTGCGCACGCGCGCGCACGTGTGTGTATGTATGGGAATTTGTTCTTGTGATTATAGAGGCTAAGAAATTCCACCACGTGCCATTTGCAAGCTGAAGAACCAGTAAAGCCAGTGGTGTAATTCAATCTGAGTCTAAAGGCCTAAGAACAAGGAAAGCCAATGATGTCTCTTTCAGTTTGACTCCAAAGGCCCAGGGGTGGGGAGGGGGTGCTGGTGTAAGTCCCAAAGTTTCAAGGCTTGAGAAAGAAGCAATAAAATATCCATAATGACTATAACCTGTCAAAGTTGACCCAGATGTTGGAATTAGCAAAGAAAGATACTAATTCAAATATTATAACTATATACTATATGTTTAAAAAGTTAAGTAAAGACATGGAAGATATAAAAAAGAGCCAAATAAAATTTCCAAAGAGGAAATCTATTGTGCAAAAATGGAAAAATACACTTCATTGGGTTAATGAAAAATAACATGTTGCAGAAGAAATAAGTGAACTTTAAAGCTTAGTCTCTGGTGTGGTTTTCTTCAAGATTTATAGGGCTTCTTAAGCCTATATTTTGTTAACTTTTATTAATTTGGAAAAATTCTCCATCAGTGTTTCTTCAAATATTACTTCCTTCCCACCCTCCTGCCTTTCTCTCTTTTCCCTGACTCTTACCACCCTCTTTCTGGACTCCAATTACACATATGTTAGACCTTTTATCAATATCTTGATATTTTATATCCCTTTTACTTTATGCTTGATTCTCTATTTGCCAGTTCACTAATTCTATGTACAATAATGTCTAATAACTATTTTACCAATTTATTAAATTTTGTATTTTAATTAGAATAGTTTTCCATTAGAACTTTCATTTGACTGTATTTTTATATTTCATATCTCTGATAAAGTTTCCATGTTTAATCTATATTTATGTGTCTATTGATCATAATTTAAAATATCTTTGTTAACTCCAAATCTGAATCTTTTCTGAGTCTGCTTTTATTGTCTATTTTTACTCTTTGTTTTTGTCTTTTCTCCTGTTTTATAAGATGTCTCATATTTTTTTTCATTTTTTTATTTAAGTGGATTTAGGGGATACAAGCAGATAATTGTTACATGGATGGACTGCATAGTGAAGAAGTCTAGGCTTTTAATTTACTTGTCACCTGGATAGGGTACATTGTACCCCATAGGTAATTTTTCATCCCACACCCCTCCCCCCTTTTAAGTTTCCAGTGTTCATTAAGACACTCTGTATGACCATATATATCTATTGTTTAGCTCCCACTTATAAGTGAGAATATGCAGTATTTGGGTTTTTTTTGTTCCTAGGTTACTTCATCTAGAATAATGGCCTCCAGTTATATCCATTTTGCTGAAAAAGACATTGTTTCATTCTTTTTCATAGCTGATTACTGTTCTATGGTGTGTGTATATATATACACATATATATACATTTTCTTTATCCACTTGTCAATTGATGAGCAGTTAGGTTGATTCCATATCAATAAACATGATATGGTTTTCCATCTGTTTATGTCTTCCTTCCTTAGTGTTTTATAGTTCTCCCCATAGAGGTCTTTCACCTCCTTAGTTAAATATATTCCTAGGTATTTTATTTTCTTTGTTGCTATTGTGAAAGATATTGAGTCTTTGATTTAGTTCTCAGCTTGACATTGTGGCATACACGAATGCTACTGATTTGTGTGCATTGATTTTGTAACCTGAGATTTTGCTGAGTTTATTTATCAATGCTGGTAGTCTCTTGGCAAAATATTTGGGGTTTTCCAGATATGAGATGATACTGTCTGCAAAGAGTGATAGTTTGACCTATTCTGTTCCCACCTGGATGCCCTTGAATTCCTTCTCTTGTCTGATAGCTCTGGCTAGGACTTCCAGCACTATGTTGAATATAAGTGGCGATAGAGGACATCCTTGTCTGGTGCCAATTCTAAGTGGGAATTCTTTCCATTTTTCCCCATCCAATATGATGTTGGCTGTGGGTTTTTCATATATGGCTTTTATCATTTTGAGGTAAGTCCCGTCTATGCCTATTTTGTTAAGCATTCTTATCATAAAAAAGTACTGAATTTTGTCAAATACTTTTTCTGCATCTATTGAGAGGATGATTAGGTCTTTCTCTTTACATTTATTTATGTGATGGATTACATCTATAGATTGGTGTATGTTGAACCATCCTTGCATCTCAGTGATGAAGCGTGCTTGGTTGTAGTGGATTATTTTTTTGATGTGTAGCTGAATTCGGTTTGCTAGGATTTTATTGAGAATTTTTGCATCTATATTCATAAGGGATATTCATCTGTAGCTTTCTTTTCTTGTTGGGTCCTTACTTTGCTTTGGTATCAAGGTGATGTTGGCTTTTTAAAATGCATTGGGGAGGATTCCTTCCTTCTCAATGTTGTGGAATAATTTCTGCAGGATAGGCACCCGATCTTTGCAGGTCTGGTAGAATTGTGATGTGAAACCTTCTGGTCCAGGACTTTTTTTTTAAGGAAGGTGTTTTTTATTACTGCTTCAATTTTGGTACTTGATATTGGTCTGCTCAGGAAATCTATATCTTCTGGATTGAGCCTAGGAGAACTGTGTGTTTCTAAGGATTTGTCCATTTCCTTCATGTTTTCAGCTTTGTGTGTATAGAGATTTTTATAGTCTTCAGAGATGATATATTGTATTTCTGTGGTATCAGTTGTAATTTCTCCTTTATCATTCCTAATTGAGCTAAGTAGAGTCCTTTCTTTTCTGCTTCTTGTTACTCTAGTAAGAGGTGTTGTCAATTTTGTTTATCTTTCCAAAGAACCAACTTTTTTTTTTATTAATCTTCTGTATAGATCTTTTGTTATTGATTTCAATTAGTTCTGCTCTGATCTTGGTTATTTCTTTTCTTCTGCTGGGTTTGGGATTGTTTTGCTCATTCTTTTCCAGGTCTTTGAGATGATTCATTAGTTTGTTGATTTGTGATCTTTCCATCTTTTGGATGGAGGCATTATGGCTATGAATTTCCCTCTCAGGACTGCTTTAGCTGTATCCCACAGATTTTGGTTGCTTATGTCCCCATTATTGTTTAGTTCAAAGAATCTTCAATTTCCAACTTAATTTCCTGCTTGAGCTGCCAATCATTCAACAGTAGGTTGTTTAGTTTCCATGACTTTGTGTAGAGATGAGTGTTTCTGTTGGAGTTGATTTCTAATTTTATTCCACTGTGGTCTAAGAAGATGCATGGTATAATTTCTATTGTTTTAAATTTGTTGAGACATGTTTTGTGAGCTAGGAGGTGATCAATCTTAGAGAATATCCCATGCATTGATGAGAAGAAAGTATATTTGGTGGTTTTTTGGTAGAATGCTCTGCAAATGTCTGTTAGGCCCATTTGTTCTAGAGTTCTGTTTAAGTCCATGGTCTCTTGGTTTCTTTTCTGTTTGGAGGATCTGTGAAGTTCCATCAGTGGGGTGTTGAAGTCCCTGGCTATTATGGTGCTGCTGTCTATTGTTTTGTTTATATCAAGTAGGATTTGCTTTATGAATCTGGGCACTCCTATGTTAGGTGTGTAAATAGTTAAGATTGTTATGTCTTCTTGTTGAATTGTTCCACTTACCATTTTATAGTGACCATCTTTGTCTTTCATTACTTTTGTTAATTTGAAGATTAAGTTATCTGATATGAGAACTGCTGCTCCCACTTTTTTTTGGTTTCCATTAGCATGAAAAATTGTTTTCCATCCCTTCACCTTAAGTCTGTATGCACCCTTGTGGGTTAGATGCATTTCCTGAAGACAGCAGATACTTGGCTTGTGTATATTTATCTATTTGGCCAGTCTGTGTCTCTTCAGTGGGCAGTTCAAGCCATTCATGTTTATTGAGAGAATTGATAAGCGGGGTGGATTTTTGTTCATCCTGTTAAGTTGAACTTTATTGTTTTGTTTTATCTCTTGAGCCATTGTGGTACACGTAAGTGTTTATTGTACTACTCCATGAATAACATAGTTCTGAGAACTTCCTGCAGGGCAGGTCTTGTCTTGACGAATTCCCTCAGTGTTTGCTTGTCTGGGAAATACTTTATTTCTCCTTCATATATGAAACTTAGTTTTGCAGGATACAGAATTCTAGTCTAGGCATTATTTTGCTTGAGAAGACTGAAGAAAGGCCCCCATCCCTTCTGGCTTGGAGGGTCTCAGTTGAGAAGTCTGGTGTTAGTCTGATGGGTTTTCCTTTGTAAGTTACCTGTTGCTTTTGCCTCACAGCTCATAAGAGTGCCTCTTTCGTATTTATTTTGGCTAGTCTGATGACTATGTGTCATGGTGTATTCCTCCTTGTGTTGAGTCTTCCAGGAGTCCTATGAGCTTCTTGTACCTGGATATCTAGATTTCTAGCAAGGCCAGGGAAATTTTCCTCAATTATTCCCTCAAATAGATAATCAAACCCTTGTGTATTTTCTCCTTCATGCTCAGGGATGGCTATGATTCTTATGTTAGGCCTTTTTACATAATCCAAAATTTCTTGTAGGCTTTGCTCATTCCTCTTGCTTCTCTGCTCTATCTCTGTGGCTGACTTGTTTAATTGAAGGGCGTTGTCTTCAAGCTCTGAGATTCTTTCTTCTGCCTGATCTAACCTGTTCTTGAGGCTTTCCATATGTTTTGTAATTCCTTGAAAGAATTTTTCATTTCCAGAAATTCTGTTTGATTTTTCTTTAATACTTCAATTTCTTTAGTGAATTTTTCAATCATTTTCTATATCGTTTATGTGGTTTCTTTCTGTTGGGTTTCTATTTTGTCATGTATTTCATTAAGTGTCCTTGCAATCCATGCTCAAAATTCTTCATCTGTCATTTCTATATTCTGCTTTTGGTTGGTATCCATTGCTAGGGAGCTGGCGTTCCCTTTTCAGGGTGGCCTTTTGCTCTGATTCTTCATATTTCCAGAGTTCTTTTGCTGGTACCCTCTCATCTGGGACAGGTGTTGCTTCTTACTTTTTGATTTTCTTTTGTTTAGATAATGACATGCCCTGTTTAATCTCTGAGCCAGTAGGTGGTGCTTGTGGGTGAGAACTGACCACACCCTGTATGATGAGTCAGTAGGTGCAGTAAAAGGGTGTGCAAATTGATCTCCCTGTCAGTAGGTGGTGCTTGCTGGAAGGAACAAGCTGTAGTGTTGTTTTTGGGTCCTGTGATCAGCTCTAGTTCCTCAGGAGGGAGAACTCTGTTGCCCCTGGTGGTGGGTGGGGCCCTAGGATTTCCAGGTGAGTCCTTTTTTCACCACCACAATGGAAGCAGATGGGGTAATGAGGCTGGGTGGGGTTAGGTTGGGTGAGCCTGCCCTCAGGCTCCTGAGATATTGTTAAGGGATATGTAGGGGTTAAAGGTCAGTTCTCCATCTCTAGGCTTAGTTTCGAAGGAGGGGTTGATGTGGCCCCGCTCAATCAGAGAGTCTGCTCTCTATCCCCAGAAAACTCTGCCAGGGGACTCTACCCCCAGGGGAATATTGGAAGCTGGAGAAACTCTTGGATCAAGCTGACCTCCCTTTTAAAGTTAGTGGTGGTGGGGGCAGATGCTCCCATTCGGCCTTTGGCACCAGAGGCATTTGGTTGCTATGGGAACCAGTACTTATGCAAAATGAGTCTCCTAGGTTCATCAAACTCCAATCTGGTGTTTCTCTAAGGGAGGGGCTGATTCAGCAAACTTCAGTATGTGTTCTTATGGCAGGGGCTTGTTCAGCAAACTCTGGTATGGTGGTTCTCCAAGGGCGGGGAGTGAACTTACAGTTCCCTACTCGCCTGTGCACCTCCATACCCTCCCAATGGACATGAACTCTCACTTGCTGACCTGATCCTGAATCAGCAACCTCTTCCCCACATCTCCATACTTCATTGTCTGTGCCTTTGACAGGCAGACTCACCAAGCACCTTGAGTCCACCAGCTCATGGCAGAGACACACTCCCTGAGCTGAAAGGGGGCCACTAAACACAGAGATCTCTAGCGGCTGCTATGATGGTAGGGGAGGGGTCACATTCTTTCTGCACTGCTCTCCAGCTGGAGGGCAAAAACCAGGTCTGCCCTCCTCCTCTCTGCAGCTACTCTGTTAGTGGCAGACTCACTAGTTGTACACTTTCCACCACCAGATATGGGCCCAGACCCTCAGCATGGGCTTGGCTGGGAGTGTGCTTTCTGTAGCCCACACAGCCCAGTCACTCAGCATGGGATCAGTGGGAGGGCACTTCCTGCTGTCTGAGGCAACGTGACCAGCCCAGTCACTCAGTGCAGGTTTGGCCAGGAGTGTGCTTTCTATAGCCCATGCAGCCCAGTCACTCAGCGTGGGTTTGGCAGGCACATGCTCCCCACCGCTTGAGGCATGCTCAGTCACTCAGTGTGGGCACAGAGGGAAAGCACACCTCCCGAGGCAGGCACAGTCACTCAGGCAATGCGTTTTGGCTGTTGCTATGGGGTAGATGCAGCCATAGGGCTACCAGCAGCTTGAGATGGGGTGCCAGGATTGTAGAAGGTGCAGAGGATGGGTTGTCCAGATGCAGGGATGCCAATTCTCTGGTTCGTCATGGCACTTCCCCTGGTATGAGAGCCCTGTGTTCTGCTGCAGGCCTGAGGCACCCCGGTGGGGGTAGGGGAGAAAAATTCCCTTACCCTTTTCCTGGTCTCTGGAACTCCCTTGATTTCATTCCCGCCAACTTTTCTCCTCTATCCTCCTGTCTCTCAGCTGTTCAGTTCCTGCTGGTAGTATCTTGGACCCCACTGGTGTAAGACACCATGGTCCACTCCCAATCATCAATCCTCCTCCACTCCCCTCAGTCTGACCCTCAACTCCTCCATCTGGAAGGTCTAACAAGCCCTGACTCTAGTTGGCTATCTTGACTCTCTCAGAAAGCAGTCAGGTTATGGGATTTTTAAAATCCATTCCATCAATCTATATCTTTTAATTGGACAATTTAGAGTCAATGTTAATACTGCTAAGTGAGGTACATTTCCTGACATCATGTTGATTTTTACCTGTTTTCTTTGTACTATCCATGTGTTACTGTTTTATAGGTACTGTTTTACTTTGAAGTGTTTTTAGACTGGTGCCTATTGACCATTCTCTTCAGTGTTTAGAGCTCTTTTGAGCATTTTTTGTATGGGAGGTCTAGTGGTGACAAATTCCCCTAGAGTTTGCTTTTCTGGAAAAAGTTTTGTTACTCCTTCATTTATGAAGCTTAGTTTTCAGGATACAAAATTCTTGAATGAGAGTTATTCTGTTGAAGAATACTAAAGATGGGACCCCCGTCCCTTCTAGCTTGTAAAGTTTCTGCTGAGAAGTCTGCTGTTAGTCTGATGAGTTTTCCTTTGTAAGTTACTTGATGCTTTTGTCTTGCAGCTTGTAAGATTTTCTCGTTTGCTTTGACTTTAGCTAGGCTCATGACTATTTGTCTTGGTGATGTTCTATTTGCAATAAATCTTCCAGGAGTTCACTGAAGTTCTTATATCTGGATGTTTAAATCTCTAGCCACACCAGGGAAGTGTTTCTCCATTATTACCTCGAATAGATTTTCTATGCTTATTTCTTTTTTTTTTTTCTCCCTTAGGAATATCTATGATTCTTATGTTTGTGCATTTCACATAATCCCATGTTTCTCTGAGACTTTCTTGATTTCTCTTGATTCTTTTTTCTTTATTTTTGATTACCTTGGTTAATTCAAAAGGCTTGTCCACAAGCTCTGAAATTCTTTCTTCTGCTTGGTCTAGTCTGTTGTTGAAACTTTCCACTGTATTTTGAAATTCCCTAAATCACTATTTCATTTCCAGGAGGTCTGTTATGTTTTTTTGAAAAACTACCTATCTCTTTAGTGAATTTTTCATTCATGTCTTGAATTATTTTCTTGGCTACTTTGTGTTGGTTTTCAACTTTATCATCCATCCCCTTGAGCTTACTTGTGATCCATATTTTGAATTCCATATCTGAAATTTCAGAAGTTTTCCTTTGGTTGAAGTCCATTGCTGGGGAACTAGCATGATCCTTTGGGCATGTTAAAGGAGACTATTTTTTCATATTTCCAGTGTTCTTATGCTGGTTCCTTCTCATCTGGAATCTCTTCTCTCAGTTCAAAACTAACAGCTTTGCAGTGCACCTATTCTTCTCTGCTCAGAACGCTGTGTGTTGGGAAAGAGGTACACTGCCTGTTGGCTCATGTTGGTAGATACCCACTGCAGTGTTGCTGGCAGTTTGGGTCAGTTGGAACTGAGACCCCTGGGAGGGTGTTCAGGCACCAGTGGTGGACTAGATTTGGTAATCCCCTGTTCTTGGGATGGTGGACGGTGTTCTTTAGTCCTGCTTTGGAGGAATTCCCAGGCAGGAGAGAGGTGGATGCACTGTGGGCCTGTAATAGTGTTGCTCTCCTGTGTCTCCCCTTTCTCCATTGGTTGTCACAGACTATGCAGATACTGGGGGATGTTTTTGTGGAGGGGCAGGCTGTTCCCCAGGCTACTGATGAAAGCTTAGTTGGGGGCAGGGTGGCTTATTCTCCACAGTGGCAGTAGAAGCAGGAAGATGTGGGTATTTTCTGGTGCCTGGGTCTCTCCAGTGGCAACAGGAGCTATGGCAGGGAATGGGGTAGGGCCACATCAGTGGCATCAGCAGAGGGAGGCAGGAGTATATGTCTGGTCTTGCTGGGTTTCCTGGCAGTGGGAACTAGGGTGGGGAGTGTGGACTCCACTCAGTGGTATCATCAGGGGCATGAGAGTTGTCTCATAATTTTTTATTGAATGCTGGGAATTCTCTGTAAAAAACTTTAAGGGATTAAGTTTTCTTCTCACAAGTAGTTAGAGTACCAAGGACTATCAATTTTGTAGAGGGTTGATTTGAGACTTTGTTATGACAACTCCATTTCAGCTTCATTATTGCTTCTAGGAAATGGTCCATATTCCTAAACTGCAACCATTCTGGGATCTTGACTGAAAGCCCAGGTTTTACCAAAACTCCTTCACCTTGGCAAACTGTGAACTACAACCTCTGTCTCATCAGTATAACATGGCTGCACTGTTTTTATCCATAAAATTTCTGCACTGTTTCTTAGCCTCTCAGCTGCTGTTTCTGCTGGATTTATTGCATTTTTGCACCTTGATGTGCAGGTAAGAATTTGAGCAATGATTTGAGGTGAATTTGTAGTTGGCTTCTTTCTCTATGGTTTCTTCCCCTTTAGGAATTTGCTTAAGTCCCAGTCACTTAGCATCTTTGAATTCTGTTCTCTGCTTCCTCATTCCAATATGACTGTGCTTTGTATTTGACTATATGCCTCATGTTAGACAAACCTCTCAGGAAATAAGTGAGGATAAATATGAATCTTTCCTCATATGCTTTCCTTCTCTCAAGGATCGTGGTCCCTCTTCTCCTGACTTCATTGGTTGTTCTGCCATGCCTTTAAACAGTTGTTTTATATAGACTATTTACTAAAAACACACACACACATATGCATGTATATGTAAAATGGTTAGTAAAATATAAGATACTCCATCCTGGTCAGAACTAGAAGTTTTCTTAAGAGAGCTTATTGATTCTGTAATATGAATATTTATAATTTTCCTGTCTAGGACATCTAATTTCTTTTCAATTCTGTTTGTCTATGGACTTTTGGTACATGTTTGTTTTCCAACTTTAATTTTATTCAGTAAACATATTAATAGTAAACATTTTTTATAGCTTTACTGATTATTGCAGTCTCTGAAATCTTTGAGGAGCTTATTAGGCTATCTATTGTTTCTGATTATGATTTCTGAACATGAGATCATGTTTTTTAGAAATTTATGTAAATTTGAGAGAGAAAAAATGGTTGTCTGATTGAGTCCTCCCACCTCACTGCTCACAGAGAAGGAGGTGAAAAATGCCATTGGCTGCCTGCACACGGATTGCTCACTCCAAAAACAGCATTGTGAATTTACAGAGAAACATCGTGGAATACTCAGCCCAAGAAAACAGGTGACTGGGACATTCATTCACAAAGATCGGAGAGTGCAGGGAGTACAATAGAGCCCAGAGTGCAGGAAGGACAGGCTTGCCAGGTTAGCATAGTGCGACCTGACCTACAAATGGTTGCATACCTTCCCCACAGACTTCCCATCCACTCAGTCGGACAAGCCCAGAGTTGGGGCAAAGCTGTAGCTCAAGACAGCAGGCTCTTTGGAGAGGAAGCAATTGTAAGAGCCATACAGAACTTTCAGTTGCACTATACAGGGAGTTCTTAGGTCTGGGTAGGGACTGGGCTGAGATATAGCTTCCTGGGACAGTATGTGGGAATCTGCAGACGGGCACCTTTCTACCAAAAGTCAGTGGGACCTGGGCACAGGAGTTGAATGGAGTGTGGGACATGCCTTTAGGGTGTGCCGGCAATTGCCTCCACAGGACACAGGCTGGTTGAGAAGAACAACATTCATGGGCACGATCTGAGCCCTGATGTATGCCAGACTGGTGGTTGGCAGCCAGCTTTAAAGTCTCCCGCCTGGAGCTGTTCGCTAGGTCTCTAGCTTCACCCCACCCCTGGCCTGGGGGCTCTTCAGCCTGGGTGCAACAGGCTTCGCCCTTGGTGGCCAGGGACAGCTGCATCTGTGGGTTCCAGGGGGGACGAGATCCTGGAACTGTAGTGGAAGAAACTTTGTGTATTGGAAACAGTTTGCAGCCCATCCATCCAGTCCTGCTACCCCAGCTCTGTTCTCCTATGAGTCCACTACGTGCTGGTCCTAGTGCCCAGTTTTCAGATCCCAGTCCTCCTGTACCCCAGAAATCATTCATTTTGAAGGTTGCTGGTTATAATGACTCATTTTGTATTAGTACCAGTTCTCATGGCAACTGAATGTCTCAAGAGCCACAGGCTGAACCAGAGCAGCTCCCCCTAACCCTGCCCACTTCATTAGGAAATTTTGCTCGATCCAAGAATGCCTCCAGTGGTCACTGTTCCCCCTGGTGGGAACATCCCTCTGGCAGAGACTTCTGGGGATAGAGATGCCCACCCACCTCACCTTGCGGTCTAGTGGTGGAAAAGGGGTGCACAATTGGAGATACCCCCATCAGCCAGTGTCATGTGGAGATGCATGTCAGAGGGCCAGACACACGCAGCTAGATAAGCAGCCTCTGAGCTGTGTAGAATTTTCCCAATTCAGCTCTTTCACTGCAGCCAAAAGCAATTGTGTTTCTACCCACACCTCAGGAAGAGCAGTATCAAAGTAACCCCTAGGAGCTACAAGGCCCCTGCCAAAGCTTGGGGCTTTCATGTATCCCACAGGCACAACAGAATACCTAGCTATTATGGAGCTGTGGATTCATACCCTCAAGTCCAATCCACCAGCTTGGAGCTCAAGCTGGGAGGACAATCTCACTACACTCCACTGGGAAGAGGAGAAGACAACAGATCAGAGGTAACCCAAGAGATTCACCAAACTTGATAAAATAAACCTAAGCCAATACAGAACAGTACTCCTCTCCCTGGCTCTGCCAAGGAACAAACCATGGGGGCTTGGAGACAGGGCCATAAACTAGCCCTAACACCCCCAGCTCTTGACAAAGAGGCCAGATGAGAAAAAATCAGTGAAAAACTCAGGAAACATGAAAAATCAGAGTGAAAAGTCACCCCCAAAAGAAATCATTTGTTCCTCAGCAACAGATACCAATGCAAATGAAATGAGTAGAATGACAGAAGAGGAATTTTGTTTATGGATTATAAGAAAGCCCAGTGGAATTCAAGAGAAAATTGAATCCAAGCACAAAGAAACTACAAGAAAAATGCTTTAAGAAATGAATGAAAAATTTTCTAAAGAAATGTAAGTGTTATGGAAAAATCAAACAGAAATTCCAGAAATGAAAGAGGCATTCAAGAATATACAAAACACAGTGAAACCCTTAAGAATAGGCTGGATCATGCAGAGGAAAGAATCTCAGAGCTGGAAGATAACGCCTATGTGCTAAATAACTCAGTCAAAGAGAAAGAACACAAAAACAAGAGGCATGAACAAAGCATACAAGAAATGTGGGATTATATAAAGAGGCTAAACATAAGGATCATAGGCATCCCTGAGGGAGAGGAAGAAAATTCATGGGGGCTTGAAAATCTATTTGAAGGAATAATAGAGGAAAATTTCCATGGTCTAGCCAGAAATCTCGATATCCAAGTACAAGAAGCACACAGGACTCCTGGAAGATTCATCGTGAAAAGGCATTCACCACGCCACATAATTATTAGACTGACCAAAACAAACACAAAAGAGGCACTCCTCAGAGCAGTGAGGTGAAAAGAGCAGGTAACCTACAAAGGGAGACCTATCAGATTAACTGAAGATTTCTCAGATGAAACTTTACAAGACAGAAGGGACTGGGGACCCATCCTCAGTCTTCTAAAACAAAATAATGGCCAACCAGAATTCCTTATCCCACCATAATAAGCTTGTTATATGAGGGAGAAATAAATACTTTTCCAGACAAGCAGTCACTGATAGAATTTGCGAAGTCCAGACCGGCCCTGCAAGAAGTGCTTAGACCTGCATTGTACACTAACCAGCACAACAGACAACCACCAGTGTAAAACTGGTGTAAAAGGTAAAACTCTGGAACCCAGATTTCACAATGGCTAAAGAGGTAAAACAGAACAAGAGAATAACCCACAGAATAAACAGAAATCTACCCCAAATATCAATTCTCTCAATAAATGTGAATGGCTTGAATTGCCCACTGAAGAGACATAGGCTGGCTGAATGGATTAAAAAACACAAGCCAAGTATCTGCTGTCTCCAGGAAACACATCTTACCCACAAGAACTCATTCAGACTCAAGATGAAAGGATGGCATACAATTTTCCAGGCAAATGGAAACCAAAAGAAATCTGGAGTAGCCATCCTTATTTCAGATGATATGAACTTTCAAGCAGCAAAAGTAAAGAAAGACAAACATGATCACTATATAGTGGTGAAGGGAAAAATCTTACAAGAAGATTTAACAATCCTAAATATTTATGCGCCCAACACAAGAGCTCCCAGATACATAAAGCAAATACTGCTTGATCTAGACAGCATAATAAATAGCAATGCCATAGCAGCTGGGGACTTCAACACCCCACTGACAGAACTGGACAGATCCTCCAAATGGAAAATACTCAAAGAAACAATGGACCTAAACAGGACTCTAGAACATTTGGGCCTAACAGACATCTATAGAACACTCCACCCAAATAACACTGAATATATGTTCTTCTCATCAGCTCATGGAACTTTCTCTAAAATTGATCACATCCTACCTAGGCCACGAAACAGATCTCAGCAAATTTTAAAAAATAGAAATCATACCATGTATCTTTTCAGACCACAGCAGAATAAAATTAGAAATCAATTCCAACAGAAACTTACATGTTCATCCAAAAGCATGGAAATTAAACAATCTGTTGCTGAATGACTATTGGGTCAAGGAGGAGATTCAGATGGAAATCAAAAGATTCTTCAAACTAAATGGTAAGGGGGACACAAGTTATCAAAATCTGTGGGGTACAGCAAAAGCAGTCCTGAGAGGAAAACTTATCGCCTTAAATGCCCACATCCAAAAGACAGAAAGGTCACAAATCAGTAAACTAATGAATCATCTTAAGGAAATGGAAAAGGAAGAGCAAACCAATCCTAAAGCCAGCAGAAGAAAAGAAATAACAAAGATCAGAGAAGAATTAAATGAAATTGAGAAAAAAAGAATACAGAAGGTTAATAAAACAAAAAGTTAGTTCTTTGAAAAGATAAACAAAATAGGCCATTTGCCAGGTTGAGCAGAAGCAGAAAGGAAAGGATTCTAATAAGCTCAATTAGAAATGAAAAAGTAGTTGCAAATGATATCATGGAAATACAAAACATCATCTTCAAATACTACAAAAATATCTATGCCCAAAAACATGAAAACGTGGAGGAAATGGACAAATTCTTAGAAACACACTACCTCCCTAGGCTCAATCAGGAAGAAATAGAATTCCTAAAGAGACCAATATCAAGCACCAAAATTGAAGCAGTTAATAAGAAATCTTCCACCAAAAAAGTCCTGGACCAGATGGGTTCACACCTGAATTCTGCCAAGCCTACAAAGAAGAACTGGTGCCTATACTGCTGAAATTATTTGAAAACATCGAGAAGTATGGAATTCTCCCAAATTCATTCTACGAAGCCAATATCACCTTGCTACCAAAGCCAGGAAAGGACACAACAAGAAAAGGAAACTACAGACCAATATCCCTTATGAATATAGATGCAAAAATTCTCAATAAAATCCTATCAAACCAAATTCAAATGTACATCAAAAAAATGATTCATCACAATCAGGGGGGCTTCATTCCCGAGATGTGGGGATGGTTCAACATACACAAATCTATAAATGTAATTCACCACATAAATAAAAGCAAGAACAAAGATGATATGATCTTTTCAATAGATGCAGAAAAGGCTTTTAACACAATTCAGCACCCTTTTATGATAAGAACTCTTAAAAATATAGGCATAGATGGCTCATACCTCAAAATTATTAAAGCCATATACGATAAACCCACAGTCAATATCATACTGAATGGGGAAAAATTGACAACATTCCCCCTTAAAACTGGAACCAGACAAAGTTGCCCACTATCTCCACTTCTATTCAACATAGTGCTGGAAGTCCTTGCCAGGGCAATCAGACAAGAGAGAGGAATCAAGGGTGCCCAAATGGGATCAGAAGAAGTCAAACTTTCACTCTCGGCAGATGATATGATATTATATCTATAAATCCCCAAAGATTCAACCAAGAGATTACTGGAATTGATAAATGAATTCAGCAAAGTCTCAGGATACAAAATCAATGCACACAAATCAATAGCCTTCATATATGCCAATAACAGTTGAGTCAAGAAACAAATTAAAGATGCAATACCTTTCACAATAGCACCTAAGAAAATTAAATATTTAGGAACATATCTAACTAAGGAGGTGAAAGACCTATATAGAGAGAATTAGAAAACAATGAAAAAAGAAACTGCAGAGGGTGTAAACAGATGGAAAAGCCTACCATGCTCTTGGATAGGCAGAATCAACGTTGTAAAAGTGTCTTTGCTACCTAAAGTGATTTACAGAATCAATGCAGTCCCTATGGAGTGTTACTCAGCAATTTAAAAAATGGTGAATTAACACATCTGTTATTATCCTGGATGGAGCTGGAGCCCATTCTTCAAAGCGAAGTATCACAAGAATGAAAAAACAAGCACCACTGTTAGTCACCATCAAATTGGTACTAACTGATCAATACTTATGTCACACATGGCAATAATATTCATTAGGGGGCAGGCAGGCGGGAGGGGGCTGGAGGGGATGGGAAAACTCTCACTGAATGGGTGCAGGGTGCACAGTTTTGGGGATGTCCATGATTGTAGCTCTGACATGGGCAGTGCCTGGGCAATATATATAACCAAAGTGTTGTACCCCCATAATATTCTGAAATAAAAGGAATAAAAAAAAGAAATTTATGTAAAATTTTGGGTCTTTTATATAAATTGCATTCCTTCATACAGAATTTGAATTTGCTTTTAAAGTTTTAATGATTTTCATCAAAGATTTTTTAAAATAAAAGTGTTATTTACCTATAATAGAATTCTTAAGTATACAGCTCAGCAAATGTTCACTCATGTACACTTCCATATAGAATATTTTCTATACCCCAAAAGGCTCAATATTCCACCACTAAGGATAAGCACTAGTCACACCTCTATCACCATGGGTTAGTTTTGCCTCTTCTTATAAGGACACCTGTCAGATTGAATTAGGGCTTATAAAAGTAACTGACTTTAATATAAATGAAATTTTATAGTATATGCAATGGCTTCTTTTGCTCAACATTATGTCTGTTAGATTTATTTATTTTGTTGTATGTAGCAGCAGTTCACTTTTTTCTTTGCTTTTCTTTTTTCTTCCCATTATATAAGACCACAGTTTATTTATTCATCCCAATAATGATGGACGTTTGTGTTCATTCTAGTTTTGGCTATTTGAATTTTCTTTTGCCAGTCTTTGGGGGGAAGCTGTCCATGTCAGACTACTTTAAATTATATGCTTGAATTTTTTTAAGACCACATAGGTAACTTTCTTTCCCTTCACCAGTGATGATGGTAAGACAGGTAATATTTCTTGCTAAACCATTCACAGATCTTTGAGTTGTTCACACTTATGGTTTTACCCCTTTGAGACCCTAGCATTATAAAGGGGATAAAAGGATCTCAAAGGAATTCTTTTATATTCCTACCTTGGGTAGGACCTAGATTTCATCTACTTTTCATAATTCCCTGAATGACCTTTTATGGGCTGAGTTGTGTCCCTCCAGATTCATGTGTTGAAACTCTATCTCCCAGCAACTCAGAATGTGACTGTCTTTGAAAACAGGACATTTAAAGAGGCAATAAAGTTAAAACAAAGCTGTTAGGATAAGCCCTAATCCAATGTAACTGATATCCTGATAAGAAGAGGAAATTTGGACACATGGGCACACACAGAGGAGAGACCATGTGATGACAACAAGAAGGTGGCCATCTACAAACCAAGGGGAGAGGCCTCATAAGAAACTAAACCTGATGACACCTTTATCTTGGACTTCTATCTTGATAACTGAGAAAATAAATTTCTGTTGTTTAAGTACTCACTCTGGCATTTTTTCATGGTAGCCCTAGCAAACTAAGAAAGCCATTCAAATGAAAACTCAAGACCACCAGTTCTACAGCTATTTTCAGGGAAGAAGATGGCTTCAGTGTTGCTTACTTCTCTGGATTTCTACTTTTGTTTATTTTTTTGGCCTCTGTGACTGATTTTTTTCATGATTATTTTCAACTTATTTTTAAATATAAATTAAAATATTTTATTTAGCATATTTTGTTGTTTTTGTAGAAAAGTTATTCCTGGGGTGGCTCATACTTAATTTTTAAAATTAGATCTTTGACAATATAATTATTGACCTTCTTATTATTTCTAATAGTTCTGTTGATTCACTATAATTTTATGTATGCATTCATTATCACCTGTGAGTAGTGAATTTTTTTTCTTCCATTCCAAATCTTCTATTTCCTATTTCTTTTTATTGTCTTATTTTATTACTCAGGAATTTAGTAGCTGTAGAAGCAGAATACTTACATTGTGCCCAAACTTAAGGGAAATTCTTTAAGTTATTTTTTTCATTCCATATAATGTTGAATAAGTAACTTTTATAAAGTCAAAAAGTTCCTCCCTACTCCTAATGTCTTCTCATGAAACATGGTGTGATAGTTAATTTTGTGTGTCTTTTTTTTTTTTTTTTAGAGACAGGGTCTCACTCTGTCACCCAGGCTGGGGTGCAACTGTAGCTCACTGCAACCTCAAATTCCTGGGCTGAAGTGATCCTACCACTTCAGGCTCCCAAATATCTAGGACTACAGGCATGCACCACCATGTCTGGCTAATTTTTATTTATTTACTTTCTTTGTAGAGACAGGGTTTCACTATGTTGCCCAGGTTGGTCTTGAACTCCTGGGCTCAAGGGATCCTCCTGCTTCAGCCTCCCAAAGTGCTGGGATTATAGGCATGAGCCACCACATGTGTCAATTTGACTGGATCAGAGGGTGCCCAGAAAATCTGCTTAACATTATTTCTAAGTGTGTCTGTGAGGGTGTTTCAGGATGAAATTATCATTTGAATTGAGTGGACTCTGTAAAATAGATTGCTCTCCCGAATGTCAGTGAGCGTAATCTAATCTGTTGAGGGTCTGAATAGAACAAAAGGCAGAGGGAGAAGAAATTCACCTCTTTTTCCTCTCTCACTACTTGATCTAGGACATCTGTTCTAAACTTCTCCTGCACTCAGACTGGGATATACATCATTGGCTCCCTTGGTTCTCAAGCCTTCAGGCTCTGCTATCAGTTTTCCTGGGTATTGAGCATGAAGATGGCAGATTGTGGAACTTCTCAGCCTCCAAAATCACATAAGCCAACTTCTCATAACAAATATATATATATATATATATGTGTGTGTGTGTGTGTGTGTGTGTGTGTGTGTGTGCATGTGTGTGTTTGTGTGTGTGGGTCTTATTGGTTCTGTTTTTCTGGAGAACCTTAAGGCACACAAGCAACTTTATCAAATTCTTTTTTTGCATCAACTAAAGAACAAAGAATTATATAAATGTTTCTCTTTAACCCATTAATCTGATGAGAGTTTTAATAATGTATTTTTTAAGCTTAATTTTATTATGGGAAGAACACTTAATATGAATTCTATCCTTGTAACAGATTTTTAGTGTACAATACATTATTGTTGACTACAGGTACAATGTTGTAAAGCAGATTGCTGGAGCTTATTCATTTTGCTTAACTGAAACTTTATGCCATTGATTAGTAATTCCTTATTACCACCCCCCAGCCTCTAGCAATAACCACTCTAGTCTGATTCTACAAATTTGACAATTTTAGATACCTCATATTAGGGGAATAATACAATATTTGTGTTTCCGTGATTGGATTATTTTACTTAGCATGCATAATGTTAAGGTTAATCCATGTTATCACATATTGCAGAATCTCCTTTTTAAGGCTGAATAATATTCCACTGTATGTAAACACCTCATTTTACTGTTGGGTACTGTTGGGCACTTGGGCTGCTTCTATGTTTTAACTATTGTAAATAATGTTGTAATAAACATGGGTGTGCAAATATCTCTTTGAGACCTTGTTTTCAATTATTTTGAATATATACCCTGAAGTAGAATTTCTGGGTCATATGATAATTCTATCTTTAATGTTTTGAAAAACTGCCATACTGTTTTCCACAACAACTGTACCCTGTTACATTTCCACCAACAGTGTATGAGGGTTACAATTTCTCCATATACTTGCTAACACTTTTTACTTTCTGGGTTTTTTTTTTCTTAATATTAGCCATCCAAATGCATGTGAGGTGATATTTCATTGTAGTTTTGATTTGCATTTCCCTAATGATTAGTGATGGTGATCATCTATTCCTGTGCTTTTGGCAATTTGCATATCCTTTCTGGAGAAATATGTATTCAAGTCCTTTGCCCCATATCAAATCAGATAGTTTTTTTGTTGTTGTCAAGTTTTATGAGTACTCTATGTATCTTTTCTTCTAAGAGTTTATAGTTTAAGTCTTATATTTAGGTCTTTGATACATTTTGAGTTACTTTTTGCCATATGGTGATAGATAAGGGTCCAACCTCATTCTTTTACATGTGGATATCCAGTTTTCCCACCATCATTTGTTGAAAAGACTCCATTTTCCCCATTGAATGGTCTTGGCACTCATGTCAAAATTACTTGAATATGTATGTGAAGGATTATTTCTGGATACTCTATTTGATTCCATTATTCTGTATGTCCATCTTTATGCTAGTACCACACCATTTTGATTATGGTAGCTTTGTACAGTAGTCCTTTCTTATCCATGATTTCATTTTCCATTTTACCCACAGCAAGCATCAGTTACCTGCAGTCAACTGTGGTCTGAAAATATTAAAATGGAAGTTTCCAGAAATAAGCAATTCATGAATTTTAAATTGCATGCCATTCTGAGGAGCATGACAAAATATCATGCCACCCAGCTCTATCCCACCTGGGATATGTGTCATCCCTTTGTCCAGCTGTATATGCTACCTGCCTATTAGTCACTTAGTAGCCATGTTGGTTATCAGATTGACAAATCACAAGAAGAAGAGTGGTACAGTACAATAAGATATTGAGAGAGAAAGAAACCACATTTACATAACTTTTATTACTGTATATTGTTATAAATGTTCTATTTTATTATTATTTTTTATTAATCTCTTACTGTGCCTAATTTAGAAATTAAACTTTCTCATAGGTATGTATGTATTGGAACGTAATATTTATAAGGTTCATGACTATCCATTATTTACCTGCACTCCCTGGTGCTGCTTGTCTGGTGGCTGCATCAGAGCTGGGCATGTCCTGAGGCAGAGGGACATCAAACCAGCTTGGGCACCCCATGGGCAATTTGGGACCAGTGCACTTGTCCCTGGCATGGTCAGGGATTGATCTTTGGGGACCCAAGGACAGGCCTACAGACCAGATCCCCTACCCCCAGGTCTCAATCATATTGCTTGGGGGCACAGAGGGGAGATTTGTGAACTAGTCATGGGAGGAGAGGGACACATGTGGGCAGATCTGATGGGAGAGTGCAGTATGGTTCCTAGCTGCAGCATGCTTGTGGGGCACCTCTCACCCTACAGGAGGCTGAGCTCTCTGCTCAGACTTAGACACTGGCCGGGGAACTTCCCAGCCCTTCTGGGTGAGCTTGGCTGGCTTGAGTTCCTGCCTGCCAGCAGACACCAGGGAGAGACTACAGATAAGGGGAAGGAGGAGAGGAGTGCCACCTGCTCCAGACTGCCAGATTGTGAAACTCAGATGGCCCCACCTCCACAAGCAGACTTTCTTGTTGGGTGGGGCCACTTCAGCCTCTCCCTGGTGGCTTTACCCAGAAGCTGGGAGCAGACATTTGACCCCTGCCAGAACAGCTACCTTGCCAGCTTTTGTGGAGCCTGAGGGCAAGTTCACCCAAGCTAGCCCCACCCAACCACAATCCCCCACCTTCCTCTGTTGTGACAGAGAATAAGGACTCACCTGGAAGTTCCAGGGACCCACACACCACCTGGGGCATTTGAGTGCTTCTCCTGAGGGACTAGAGCTGGACACAGGACCCGAAAACATTGCAGCTTGTTTCTTTCAGCAAGTTCCACCTATTGACAGGGAGGTCAATTTGCACACCCTTTACAACATGTACTGACTCAATCATACACGTTGTGGTTGAGTCTCACCCACAAGCACCACCTATTGTCTCAGAGATTAAACTGGGCTTGCTATTACAATTTACACTGTTAAGAAGACCACAGGGCTGGGGAAGAATAAAGGATTTCCAAAGACCTCCGTCCTCCCTCATCAAAGAGAGGCAGCAAATCTGCCCACTCACATAGCTCACCACTCCTACAGCCTACACAGAACTAGCAACTGGGAAAACCACCACACAAAGGACGTCTACAACCAAGGCATCCATCCAGAATATAGATCATCATTAAATCACCCACAAGCAAAGCCAAAGGTTCTTCCACAACATATGCTACAAACACACTCATATTAGTGAGGGAAGGGGAATAAGCCTTATCTAAACAAAAGAAAATCCAAAAATAAGAAGCAACAGCTGCTCCAGATGAGAAGGAATCAGCAAAAGCACTCCAGAAGTATGAAAAATTAGAGCAAAAGGACACCCCCAAAGGGAACACCAGTTCTCCTGCAATGAATACCAACCAAAATTAAAATATTGAAGTGACAGATAAAGAATTCCAAATATCAATTGTAAGGAAGCTCAAGGAAATCCAAGAAAAAATGGAAAACAAACTCAAAGAAACAAGAAAAACAAACCAGGAAATGAATGAAAAATTCACTAAAGAGATCAACATATTAAAAAAGACCATAGAACTTCTGTAAATGAAAAATTCATTTAAGGAAACACAAAACATAGTGGAAAGTTTTCAGAATAGACTAGACCAGGCAGAAGAAAGAATCCCAGAGCATGAAGACAACTCTTTTCAATTAACCAAGTCAGTCAAAAATTAAGAACACAAAATACAGAAGAATAAACAAACCCTACAAAAAATATGGGATTATTTAAAATGGCTAAATACATGAATCATAGGCATCCCTGAGAGTGAAGAAGAAAAGACACAAGGACTGGAAAACCTATTTTTAGAAATACTTGAGGAAAATTTCCCTGGTTTTGCTAGTGATTTAGAAACCCAGGTACAAGGACCTCAATGAACACCTGGGATATTCATCACAAAGAGGGAATCACCAAGACACATAGTCATCAGACTGGCCAAAGTCAACATGAAGGAGGAACTTCTGTGAGCCATAAGGTGAGAACATCAAGTAACTTACAAAGGAAAACCCATCAGGCTAATTGCTGACTCTTCAACTGAGACCTTATAAGACAGAAGGAGTTTGGGCCCCATCTTCAGTCTTCCTGAACAGAACAACTGCCAGCCTAGAATTTTGTATCCTGCAAATCTAAGATTCATATATGAAGGAGAAATAAAGACTTTTCCAGACAAGCAATCACTGAGAGAATTTGTCAAGACCAGACTTGCCCTGCAAGAAATACTCAAAACTGTATTATACATGGATTGGCACAATAGTCACCCACCAGAGTAAAGCCATTCAAAAGCTAAAGCTCAGAGCTCATATAAAACCATAGTACAAGAGGTAAAACAAAGCAATAAGGTTCTACCAAACAGGATGAACAGAACAGCATCTTACATATCAATTCTATCAATCAATCAGTGTGAATGGCTTAAATTCCCCACTCAAGAGACATAGGCTAGCTCTATGGATAAAAAATACAATCTAAGTATCGGTTGTCTCCAGGAAACACATGTAACTCACAAGGACTCATACAGACTCAAGGTGAAGAGATGGAAAAAAATATTCCATGCAAATTGCAACCAAAAAAAAGTAGGTATAGCCATTCTCATATCAGGTAAAATTGATGTTAAATCAACAATAGTAAAGAAAGACAAAGATGGTCATTATATTATGATAAAGGGAGAAATTCAACAAGAAGATTAAATAATTCTGAATATTTATGCACTTAAATTAGGAGCACTCAGACTAATAAAGTAAACACTACTAGATTTAAGCAAAGAGATAAACTGCAGCATCATAATTGCTGGGGACTTCAACACCCCACTGACAGAACTGTAAGGATCATCAAAACAGAAAATAAATAAACACTGGACTTAAATGGGACTCTAGAACAAATGGGGCTAACAGACATTTACAGAACACTTTACCCAAAAACTACTGAATATATATTCTTCTCATCAGCACATGGAACATTCTACAAGATTGATCATACCTCAATCCACAAAACATGGCTCAAGAAATTGAAAAAAATAGAAATCATACCATGTATATTCTCGGACCACAGTGGAATAAAACTAGAAATCAACTCCAAGAGAAATACTCAATTCTACACAAAGTCGTAGAAATTAAACAACCTGCTGCTGGACAATTATTAAATCAATGATGAAAGCACGATTGAAATTATAAGATTACTCAAGCTGAATGACAAAGGGGACACAGCTATCAAAATCTATGGGATAGGCCAAAGACGTCCTAAGGGGAAAATTCATAGCATAAATGCCTGCATTAAAAAGACAAAAAGATAACAAATAAACAATGTAATGACACATCTTAAGGAACTGGAAAAGGAAGAGCAAACCAAACCTCAAGCCAGCAGAAGAAAAGAAATATCTAAGGTCAGAGCAGAACTAAACAAAATAGAAAACAGGAAAATTATACAGAAGATCAACAAAACAAAAAGTTGGTTCTTTGAAAAGAAAAATAAATTATAAACTTTTTGTTAGAATAACCAGGATAGAACAGAAAGACTTAAATAAACTCAATCAGAAATAAAATAGGAGATATTACAACTGTCAACACAGAAATACAAAATATAATCTGTGCATACTATGAAAATCTCTGCACATAAACTGGAAAACGTGGAGGAAATGGGCAAATTTCTGGAAAGACACAACCTCCCAAGATTCAATCAGAATGAAATAGACACCCTGAACAGACCAATAACAAGCAAGAAGATTGAAGCAGCAACAAAAAACCTTCAAACCAAAAAAAAAACAACCCTGGACCAGATGGATTCACAACAAAATTTTACCAGACCTGCAAAGAAGAGTTAGTACCTATTCTGCAGAAATTAATTTCCATAATATCAAGAAGAAGGGAATCCTCCCCAACTCATTCTATGAAGCCAGTATCACCTTGATACCAAAGCCAGGAAAGGACATAAGAAAAAAGAAAACTACAGACCAATATCTCTAATGAATATGATGCAAAAATTCTCAATAAAATACTAGCAAACTGAATTCAACAGGAAATCAAAAAAATAATCCACCATGACCAAGTGGGCTTCATCCCAGGGATGCAAGGATGGCTCAACATAGGTAAATCAATAAATGTTATTCACCACATAAACAAAAGTGAAAAAAAAGGCCATATGATCATCTCAACAGCTGCAGAAAAAGCATTCAACAAAATTCAGTGCCCTTTCATGACAAAAACCCTCAACAAACTAGGCATAGAAGGAACATATCTCACAATTACAAAAGTTGTATATGACAAACCCACAACCAGCATCATACTGAATGGGGAAAAGTTGAAAGCATTCCCCCTAAGAACTGGAAAAAGACAAGGATGCCCACTGTCACCACTTCTATTCAACATAGTACTAGAAGTCCTAGCCAGAGCAATCAGGCAAGAGAAAGAAATTAAGGGTATCAAAATTGGGAAAGAGGAGGTCAAACTATAGCTTTTTGCAGATGGTATGATCTTATACCTAGAAAACCCCAAAGATTCCACCAAGAGACTCCTGGAATTGACAAATAAATTCAGCAAAGTCTCAGATTACAAAATCAATGTACACAAATCAGTAGCATTTCTATACACCAAGAACAGTCAAGCTGAGAGTTAAATCAAAGACTCAATACCATTCACAATAGCGACAAAGAAAATAAAATATCTAGGAATATATTTAACCAAGGAGGTGAAAGATCTCTGCAAAGAGAACTACCAAACACTGAGGAAAGAAATCACAGATGATACAAACAAGTGGAAAAACATATCATGCTTACAGATAAGTGGAATCAATATTGTTGAAATGTCCATACTACCCAAAGTGATTTACAGATTCAACGCAATTCCCATTAAAATACCAATGCTGACGTCATATTTCCCAGATCTAGAAAAAACAATTCTATGCTTTCTGTGGAACCAAAAAAGACCCCAAATAGCCAAAGTGATCTTAAGTAAAAGGAACAAATTGTGAAGCTTCACATTACCAGACTTCAAAATACACCACAAGACTATAGTAACCAAAACAGCATGTTATTGGCACAAAAATAGAGACATAAACCAATGGAACAGAAAAAATAAAAACCACACAGATATAAAATCATCCACATACAGCCAATTGATATTTGATAAAGCAGACAACAATACACACTAGGGAAAAGAATCCCTATTTAATAAATGGTGCTGGGAAAATTGGATAGCCACATGCAGAAGAATGAAACAGGATCCATATCTCTCACCACTAACAAAAATTATTTCAAGATGAGAAAGGACTTAAATGTAAGGTATTAAACCAAAGAACTCTAGAAGAAAATATAGGAAAAACTCTTCTAGGTATTGGCTTAGGCAAAGAATTTATGGAGAAGACCCCAATGGCAATCAGCAAAAATAAAAATAAATAAACAGGACTTGATTAAATTAAAAAGTGTCTGCACAGCCAAGGAAATAATCAACAGGGAAAATAGACAACCTACAGAATGGAAGAAAATATTCTCAAGCTATACGTCTGATAAAGGGCTCATAACCAGAATCTACGAAGAACTCAAGCAAATCAGCAAGGACAAAACAAACAACCCCATTACAATGTGGCAAAAGACATGAACAGACACTTCTCAAAAAAAGATAAACAAATGGCCAGTAAACATATGAAAAAACGATCAGTGTCACTAGTTATCAGGGAAATGCAAACCAAAACCACAATGAGATATCACTTTGCCCAGTCAGAATGGCTTTTATCAAAAATTCCAAAAACAATAGATGCTGGTGTGGATGCAGACTGAAAATTAGTACAACCTCTGTGGAAAACACCATGGAGAGTCCTCAAAGAACTAAAAGTAGACCTACCATTTGATCCAGCAATCCCACCACTGGGTATTTAGCCAAAGGAAAATAAATCATTTTATCTAAAAGGCACCTGCACTTGAATGTTTACTGCAGTACAATTCACAACTGCAAAGATGTGGAATCACCCCAAATACCCATCAATTCATGAGTGGATTAACAAAATGCAGTATATGTGTACCATGGAATACTACTTAGCCATGAAGAAGGATGACTTAATGCCTTTTGTAACAATTTGGGTGGAACCGGAGACCATTATCCTAAGTGAAATATCTAAAGAATGGAAAAACAAACACCACTTACTCACTATTAAATTGGAACTAACTGAGGAGCACATATGTGCATAGAGGGAAGTAAATCTCAAAGGAAATCAATCAGGGGTGAGGTGGAGGAAGGTATGGGTGAAAATCACCTTAATGGGTACAATGAACACTACCTGGGTGACAGGCACATTTTTAACCCTGACTTGTGCATTACAAAAGCAATCCATGTAACCAAAAACATTTGTACTTCCATAATATTTTGAAATTTAAAAAAGGAAAGGAAAAAGCTTTCAGTCTTTCACCATTGAGGATGAAGCTTGCTATGAGTTTTTCATATATGGCTTTTATTATTATATATTGAGATAGTTTTCTTCTATTCCTAGGTTTCTTAGTGTTTTATTTTTGTCATGAAATCACATTTAAATGGTTGCAAATGCTTTTTCTGCATCAACTGAGATGATTATGTGTGTTTTTCCTTTATTCTGTTAATGTGCTATGTTAAGTTGACCAATTTTTGTATGTTGAATCCTTGCATGCAAAGAATAAATTACACTTGGTCATGACGTATAATCATTTTAATATGCCGCTGTAATTGGGTTGCTAGTATGTTGTTGAAGATTTTTGCATCAATATTCACGGGGATATTGGTTCATAGTTTTCTTGTCTTGTAGTGTTTTGGGCTTTGGATTCAAAGTAATGTTGAGTAACTCATAGAAAGAGATAGGGAATGTTTCTTCCCCTTAACTTTTTTGGAAAAATTTGAGAGCTATTTGTATTAATTATGCTTTAATGATTTGTAAAATTCACAGATGAAGTCATTTGATCCTGGGCTTTCCTCTCTTGGGAGACTTATTAGTTATAGGTCTGTTCAGATATTCTTTTTCTTATCGTCATAGGCTTTGCCTTCTGGGAATTTTTCCATTTCATCTAGGTTATCCAATTTCTTGGTGCAAAATTTGTCACATACTTTTTCAAAGTTCTTTTTATTTCTGTAGAATTGATAGTAATATTCCCATTTTCATTTTTGATTTTAGCAATTTGAGTCTTCTCTCTTTTATTCTTAGGCTATCTTGATAGAGGTTTGTCCATTTTGTTGAACTTTTCAGAGAATCAATTTTTGATTTTGATTTTGTTGCTGTCTCTGTTACTTTTCTATTTCTATGTCATTTATCTATGCTCTAATCTTTATCATTTCCTTTCTTCTGCTAACTTTGGGTTTAGGTTGTTCTCCTTTTCCTAGTCCCTGACATAGGGAAGTTTGGTTGATGACTGAAGATCTTCCTTTTTTTTTTAATGTAGTCATTAGCAGCTATAAATTTTCCCCTGAGCACTAATTTCACTGCATCCTACAAGTTTTTGTATATTGTGTTTTTATTTTTATGCATCTCAGTTCTCTTTCCTTTGTTTTTTTTTATTTCAGAATTTTAATGGGGGGGCACACATTTTGGTTACATAATTTGCTTTTGTACAGTTTGAGTCAAAGTAATAAATGTGCCCTTCACCCAGTTATTGTGCATTGTACCCATTAGATGTGAATTTACCTATCCCCTCTTCCCCCTCCCACCTACTAGATTTCCCTTGAGTTTTAACTCCATATGTGCACATAAATGTTGATCTATTAGTTCCAATTTAGTATTGAGTACATGTGGTATTTGTTTTTCCATTCTTGAGATACTTCAGTAAGAAGAATGGTCTCCAGTTCCATTCAGGTTGTTACAAAAGATACTAGATCATGATTTTTTTATGGCTGAGTAGTGTTTCATGGTATATATATATATATATCACATTTTATTAATCCACTCATGTATTGATGGGCACTGGGGTTGTTTCCACATCTTTGCAATTGTGAATTGTGCTGCTATAAACATTCGAGTGCAAGTGTCTTTTTTATAATATTTTTTTCCAATTGGGTAATACATAGTAGTGGAATTGCTGGATCAAATGGTAGGTCTACTTTTAGTTCTTTGAGGTATCACCATATTATTAATACTTTCCATAGAGGTTGTACTAGTTTCCAGTCCCACCAACAGTGTATAAGTGTCCCTTTCTCTCCACATCCTCCCCAGCATCTGTTGTTTTAGGAGTTTTTGATAAAAGCCATTCTCACTGGAGTTAAGTGATATCTCACTGTGGTTTTGATTTGCATTTCCCTGATAATTAGAGATGATGAGCATTTTTCATGTGTTTGTTGGACATTAATCCATTTTCTTTTGAAAAGTTTCTGTTCATGTCTTTTGCACACTTTTTAACTTTTTTTTTTTTTTTTTACTTTTTTCTTACTGATTTGCTTGAGTTCTTTGTAGATTCTGGTTATCAGCCCATTATCAGATGTATAGCTTGCAAATATTTTCTCCCATTCTGTAGGTTGTCATTTGCTCTATTGACTGTTTCCTTGGCTGTGCAGAAGCTTCTTAATTTGATAAGGTCCCATTTATTTATTTTTGTTGTTGCTATGATTGCTTTTGTAGTCTTCTTCATAAATTCTTTTCCGAGGCCAATATCTATAAGAGCTTTTCCCTCATTTTCTTCTAGAATTCTTACAGTTTCATGTCTTAGGTTTAAGTCTGTTATCCATTGTGAATTAATTTTTGTGAGTGGTGAGAGTTGTGGCTTCTGTTTCAGCCTTCTACATGTGGCTTCCAATTTTCCCAGCACTATTTATTGCATAGGGATTCTTTATCCCAGTGTATGCTTTTGTCTGATTTATCAAAGATCAGATGGCAATATGAGGATGGATTCACATCTGGGTTCTCTATCCTGATCCACAGATCTATGTCTCTGTTTTTGTGCCAGTACCTTGCTGTTTTGGTTACTATAACCTTGTAGTATAGCTCGAAGTCCAGTAAGTGATACCTCTCAATTTGTTCCTATTATGTAAGGTTACATTAGCAATTCAGGGTCTTTTATGGTTTCATACAAAGCATAGAACCATTTCTTCTAGGTTTGTGAAAAATAACTTTGATATTTTGATGGGGATTGCATTGAACCTATAAATCACTTTTGGTACTATAGACATTTTAACAATGTTGATTCTGCTTATCCATGAGCATTACATGTTTTTTCATCAGTTTACATCCTCTGTAATTTCATTCCTCAGTATTTCATAGTTCTCCCTATAGAGGACTTTCACCTCCTCAGTTAAATATATTCCTATGTATTTTATTTTCTTTGTTGCTCTTGTGAAAGTTATTGCATCTTTGATTTGATTCTCAGCTTGACTTTAGTGTATACGAAAGCTACTGATTTATGTACATTGATTTTGTAGCCTGAGACTTTGCTGAATTTATTTATCAATTCCAGGAGTCTCTTGGTTGAATCTTTGGGGTTTTCTAAATATAAGATAATATCATCAGCAAGGAGTGATAATTTAACCTCTTCTTTCCCTGTTTGGATACTCTTGACATCCTTCTCTTGTCTGATTTCTCTGGATATGATTTCCAGGACTATGTTGAATTGAAGTGGTGATAGTGGGCAACCTTGTCTGGTTGCAGTTCTAAGTGGAAATGCTTTCAATTTTTCCCCATTCAGTATGATGCTGGCTGTGGGTTTGTCATATATGGATTTAATAATTTTGAGATATGTCCCATCTATGCCTGTTTTGTTAAGAGTTCTTATCATAAAAGGGTGCTGAATTTTGTCAAATGCTTTTTCGGCATCTATTGAGAGGATCATATGGTCTTTCTTTTTTCTTTTGCTTCTATTTCTGTGATAAATTACATTTATAGATTTGCATATTTTGAACTATCCTTGCATCTCTGGGATGAAGCCCACTTGGTCATGGTGAATTACTTTTGTGATGCACAGTTGAATTCTGTTAGCCATGATTTTATTGAGAAGTTTTGTATCTATATTCATAAGGGATATAGATCTGTAGTTTTCTTTTTGTTTGTTGTGTCCTTTCCTGGCTTTGGTATCAAGGAGATATTGGCTTCATAGAATGAGCTGGGGAGGATTCTATCCTTCTTGATGTGGTACCACTTCTTCCTGGTAGGTTTGGTAAAATTCGGGTTTGAAGCCATCTGGTCCAGGACTTTATTTTGTTGGAAGATTTTTTTTTATTGCTGCTTCAATTTCAGTGCTTTATATTGGTCTTTTCAGGAGTTCTATTTCTTTATGATTGAGCCTAGGGACATTGTGTGTCCAAGAATTTCTCCATTTTCTCCACGTTTTCAAGTTCATGAGCATAGAGATTTTTATAGTATTCGAATATGATGTTTTGTATTTCTGTGATATCAGTTGTTGTTTCTCCTTTTTCATTTCTGATTGAGCTTATTAAAGTCCTTTCCTTTCTGCTTCTGGTTAATCCAGCAAGAGGCCTGATAATTTTGTTTATCTTTTCAAAGAACCAACTTTTTTTTCATTAACCTTCTGTATAGTTCTTTTGTTGTTGATTTTATTTAGTTCTGCTCTGATATTGGTTATTTCTTTCCTTCTGGTGAGTTTAGGATTGGTTTGCTCTTCCTTTTCCAGTTCCTTGAGATGATTCATTAGATTGTTGATTTGTGATCTTTCTGTCTTTTGGATGTGGGCATTTAAGGCTATGAGTTTTCCTCTCAGGAATGCTTTTTCTGTATCCTACAGATTTTGATAACTTGTGTCCCCGTTATCATTTAGTTTGAAGAATCTTTTGATTTCCATCTTTATCTCCTCCTTGACCCAACTGTCATTCAGCAATGGGCGGTTTAGTTTCCATGACTTTGTGTCAAGGTGAGTGTTTCTGTTGGAATTGATTTCTAATTTTATTCCACTATGGTCTCGGAAAATATGTGATATAATTTCCATTTTTTAAAATTTGTTGAGACCTGTGTTGTGGCCTACAATGTGATCAGTTTTAGATAATGTTCCATGAGCTGATGAGAAGAATGTATATTCAGTATTTTTTGTGTAGAATGTTCTGTAAATGTCTGTTCTAGAGTTCTGTTTAAGTCCATTGTTTCTTTGCTTATTTTCTTCTTGGAGGATCTGTCCAGTTCTGTCAGTGGGGTGTTGAAGTCCCTGGCTATTACGGCATTGCTGTTTAACATTTTGTTTAGACCAAGTAGGATTTGCTTTATGTATCTGGGCACTCCTGTGTTAGATGTATAAATATTTAGGATTGTTAAGTCTTCTTGTTGAATTGTTCCCTGCGCCATAATACAGCGACCATCTTTGTCTTTCTTTACTTTTGTTGATTTGAATTCTATATTATCTGATATGAGAATGACTATACCAGCTTTCTTTTTGTTTCCATTTACATGGAATATTGTTTTCCATCCCTTCACCTTGAGTCTGAATTAGTCCTTGTAGGTTACATGCCTTTCTTGGAGACAGCAGATACTTGGCTTGTATTTTTTTATACATTCAGCTAGCCTATGTCTCTTCAATAGGGAGTTCATGCCATTCACATTTATTGAAATAATTGATATGTAGGGTGGATTTCTCTTCATCCTGTTAAGTAGACCATCATTGCTTTGTTTCACATCTTTAGACATTATGGTATCTGGGTTCTGTAGCTTTTGGATGATTTTACACTGGTGGGTGCCTATATACTGATCAGTATATATTGCAGGTCTGAGTACTTCCTGAAGTACAGGTCTGGTCTTCACAATTTCACTCAGTGATTGCTTGCCTGGGAAATTCTTTATTTCTCTCTCATATAAGAAACTTAGTTTTGTGGGATATAAAATTTTTGGCTGGCCATTATTGTGTTTTAGAGGACTGAGGGTGGATCCCCATTCCCTTCTGGCTTGTAAGGTTTCAGTTCAGAAATCTGTAGTTAGTCTGATATGTTTTCCTTTGTAGGTTACCTGCTGTTATAGCCTTACTGCTCATGGGAGTGCCTCTTTTGTGTTTACTTTGGCCAGTCTGATGACTATGTGTCTTGGTGATTGCTTTTTCATGATGAATCTCCCAAGAGTCCTGTATGCTTCTTATACCTGGATATCTAGATATCTAGAAAGGCCAGGGAAATTTTCCTCAATTATTTCCTCAGATAAATTATCCAACCCTTGTGTATTTTCTTTTTTGCCTTCAGGGATGACTGTAATTCTTATGTTTGGCCTCTTCACATAATCCCACATTTTTTTTTTAATTTTTAAATTTATTTTTATTATTATTATTTTTTTATTTCAAAATATTATGAGGGTACAAACACTTTGGTTATATATATTGCCTAGGTACTGCCCAAGTTAGAGCTACAATTATAATCCCCATATTTCTTGTAGGCTTTGTTCATTTCTCTTATTTCTCTATTCTTTCTCTTTGACTGATTTGTTTAGCTCATAGGTGTTATCTTCAAGCTCTGAGGTTCTTTCGTCTGCATGATCTAGCCTATCCTTTAGGCTTTCCACTATGTTTTATAATTCCTTGAAAGAATTTTTTATTTCCAGTATTTCTATACGTTTTTCTTTAATACTTCAATTTATTTAGAGAATTTTTCATTCTTTCCTGCATTGTTTTTGCGGTTTCTTTGTGTTGGGTTTCTTTTTTCTGTCATATTTCATTGAGCTTTCTTACAATCCATATTCAAAATTTGTCATCTGTCATTTTAACCATTTCATTTAGGTTGGTATCTATCAGTGAGGAGTTATTTATTTCTTTTGGGGGTGTCCTTTCACTCTGATTTTTCATGCTTGCAGAGTTCTTTCACTGATACCTTCTCATCTGGCCTCTTGATCAAGAGCTGGGGGTGCTGGGGCTGGCTTACAGCCCTGTCTCCAAGTCCCCAAAGATTGATGCCTGACTGGGGTGGGGAGACGAGTGCTGGTCCTGAGTTGCCTTTGGGGTGTTGTAGTAGGTTTCATGAACCTCTCAGGTTACCTCTGACCTGTTGTCTTCACCTCTTCCCAATGAAGTATAGTGAGTTTTGTCCTCTAACTTAATCTTTGAGCTGGTGGATTGTACCATGGGTAGGAATCCACCACTCCGTAATTGGTTGAGTTGGAAGGCACTATGTTTAGCTATGGGGTTGTTCCCTCTGTTGTTGATTGTAGTTTTCATGGAGGAGCCAGCTGCCAAGGTAATCTTTTGTGCCTGTGGTAGGCCCTGGTCTCCCAGGTGGGGTACGTGAATGTCTCAAGCTTTAGGAGGCATCCTGTATCTCTCAGGGGGTTGCTTGGTTCTTATTCCTCCTGAGATGCGGATGGAGCAAGATACATTGTGGCTGGAATGTGAGATCCTGAGTGAGATTTGCTAAGCCTCAGCAGGTTTCATAGTTTGCTTATCCAGCCACTAGGGAGCCACTGATATGGAGTTCTGGGCTATCTCTCCTAGCCCAGAGAGCTGCTCCTGATGGGAGTTGCCTAATTGTGTGATTGGTAAGGCCCCTTGCCAGGATTTTTCCATCCCTGTTTACTAACCTAGTTTCTCTGTGGGTGGGGCATGCACCCTCCCTATTTGTTCCCTGGTACTCCACAGCACTCTCCCCTCTGATCAGTCCATGTGCATTCCCTCTCTACCCAAGACCAGTCTTGAGCAACCCCACAGTTCATGTGTCTGACCCACTGGCATGCATCTCCACGTGATGCTGGTGGGTAGGGGGATCTCCAGTTGTGTGCCCCTTTTCTGCCACTAGATTCCAAGGTGAGGGAGGTAGGCCTCTCTATCTGCAGAGGTCTCTGCCAGGGATATGCTGCCACTGGGGGAGTAGTGGCAGCTCACCAGTCTCTTGGATCAAGCTGCACTCCCTATTGAAGTGCGTGGTGGGAGAGGCCACTGCTCTGGTTCAGCCTGTGAGCCCATAGTATTCAGTTGCCATGGGAACCAGGGGCTATACTAATTAAGTCCCAGTGCCACAGCCTTCTCCAGTATGGCAATTCTCCAGTGTGGGTGGGGAATGAGGCATGCTCATAGCCTTCCACTCCTCTGTGTTCCTCCACTCCCTCCTGTTGGGTAGGGCCATGAGGACTCTCTTGCCACCCAAGCCTGGAACCACAACCTCTCCCCTATGTCTCCCCATCCCACTCTTGTGACCAGGGGGCATCAGGTTCAGTCTGCCTGTCTGAGCCTCCAGCAGGTGAATGCACCAAATGCCTTTGTTCAGGAAGATCATAAACTGTGGCTGTCCCACTGGCTCAAGCGGGAATGCACCCCCAGCACTGAAAAGCAGGCATCTCAGCACAGAGAACTGTAGTGGCCACTATGGTGTGGGGAGGGACTGCAGTCTCCCTGCATTGCTCTTGTGTCTGGGGGGCACTGGATCCTGCCTGCTTGTCTGAGCCACTGCCACTGCAGCTACACTATCTGAGGCAGGTTCAGCTGGGAACATGCCCCTGTTGTGTGGAGACAAGTCTGTCAGCACAGAGCACTTTCACAGTTGCTATTGGGAGGGAATGTCCATGGCTACAAGCTGGCTTGAGCCAAAATTACTTTCTGGGATGCCAGGAATAGAAGAAGTGCAGAGGAGGAGGTATCCAGATGGATGTGGGAATGCCAGCTCTCTTGTCCCTCCTGGCACTCCCTCATGGGATGAGAGCCCTGTGTCTTGCTGCTGACCTGAGGCACTCAGGTGGGGGAGGGGAGCCCCCTTACCATTTCACTGGGCTCCCGGGCTCCCTAGATTTGGTTCATGCTGCCAATCTTTCTTTTCTGTCCTCCTCTCTCTCAGCTTCACAGCTACTCTTGGTGGGGTCTCCAGACTCCTCTGCTGTCTCTCCCTGTGGTCTGCATCTGAGCAGTAATTGTTCTCTGCTGTCCTCAGTCCAACCCTCTACTATTCTGCTGGGATGGTCTAACAAGCTGTGTCTCTAGTCGGCCATCTTTAGCTTTCCAGTTTTCATTGTTATTTCTTATTTGATCCATTAGTTTTTAACAGTATTTTGTTTAATTTTTAGAATTTTTGAATTTTCCAGTTTTTATTCTTACTTCTTTTCATCTTGTTATGGCCAGAGAAGACACTGTATGATATCCATCTTTTCAAATGAATCGAGACTTAATCTGTGGCATAGCATATATTATATCCTGGAAAATGTCTAACATACACTTGAGAAGAATGCGTATGCTGTTGTTTTTGGGTAGAGTATTGTGTATATGTCTGCAAGATCTCGTTGGTTTATTGTGTTGTTCAAGTTCTCTGTTTCTTACTTATCTTCTGTACATTTGGTCTGTCAACTATTGAGAATGGAGGTATTGAAGTCTTCAGCTTCAGAGACAGATATTATAGAACTATGTATTTCTCCCTTCCATTCTGTTGATTTTTGCATCTTATCTTTTGACGTTCTGTTATTAGGTGCATCAATGTTTGTAATTGGTATATCATGCTGTATCAAACCTTTTATTAATATATAATGTACTTTGTCTCTTGTAAATATTTTGCTTTAAAGTCTATAATGTATAATATAATTATAGACACCTTTGCTCTCTTTTGGTTCCTATTGCATGGAATACCATTTCCTATCTTTTTACTTTTAACTTATTTGTGTCTTTGAATCTAAAATGAGTCTCTTGTAGACAGCAACTAGTTGGATTTTTTAATACATTGTGCCAATTTCTGTCTTTTGATTGGAGAGTTTAATCCATTTACATTTAAAATAATTATTGATAATGCCACACTTAATTCTGTCACTCTATTTATTTTCTATATGCCTTATAGCTTTCCCCTTCATTTCCTGAACTACACAATTATTTTGCTGTATTTTTCATAATAAAAAGTTTAAAATTCTTTCTCATTTCCTTTTTTGCATATTTTTTACTTGTTTTCTTTGTGGTTACTATGGAGGTTACATTTAATATCCTAAAATTATAACACTAATTTGAATTTATACCACCTTAACTTGAACAACATACACAAACTCTACTCCCTTAAGAGCTCTGTTCCTATCCCTTTCAGTTGTTGATGTCACAAAATTACATATTTTTCTCTCTCTCTAGTAAATGAAAGTTTATGTTCCAATAGAATTTGCAGACTACAGTTGTAAAATATGTGAAGCAATTATAGAACTGAAAGGACAGACAAATCCACAATTATAGTTGGAGACTTCAAAATGCCTCTCTCAACTGTTGTTAGAATAACTGAACAGAAAATTTAAAAGGGTATAGAAGTGATGATTTTGCATATGTATGAAGAACTGACTTATATTTTGGAAATATCTTTGGATTTGTGGAAACATTTGTCAATTTTTTAGCTAACCCTGAATTTAAAAAAAATTGATATGTAATATTTTTTTCATATTTATGGGGTACATGTGATATTTTGTTGCATGAATAGAATGTGCAATGATCAAATCAGGGCATTTGGGATATCCATCACCTTGAGTAGTTATCATATCTATGTGTGGGAACATTTCAAGTTCCCTCTTCTAGTTACTTTGAAATATACAGTACATTTTTGATAGCCATAATCACCCTACATGGCTATCAAACATTAGAACTTATACCTTCTATCTAACTGTAAGTTTGTACCCATTGACCTACTTCTGTTTATCTCCCTCCCACCCACACACCCTTCCCAGCCTTTGGTATCTATCATTCTACTCTCTACCTCCATGAAATAAATGTTTCTATTTCCCATATATGAGTGAGAACATGTGAAATTTGTCTTTCTGTATCTGGCTTATTTCACTTAACATAATGACCTCCAGATCCATTCATGTTGCTGAAAATTACAAGATGTCATCTTTTTTAATGGCCAAATAGCATTCCATTGTGTAAGTATACCACATTTTATTTATTAATTTGTCCATTGATGGACACTTAAGTTGATTCCATACTTTTGCTATTGTGAATAATGGTGCAATTAACACATGAGTGTGGGTATACACTTTGATATACTGATTTCCTTTCCTTTGGATGTACATCCATTAGTACATCCATAGTGGATGTACTAATTTACATTCTCATCAACAGTGTATAAGAGTTGTTCTTTCTCTGCATGCTAGCCGCCAACTCTGATTTTTTGTATTTTTAATAATAGCAATTCTAACTGGTGTAAGATGATACCTTATTTTGGTTTTGATTTGCATTTCCCTGATGATTAGTGATGTTCAGCATTTTTTTCATTATATGTTGGCCATTTGTATGTCTTCCTATGAGAAATGACTATTCATGTTCTTTGCCCACTTTTTAATGGGATTGTGTGTTGATTTTTTTGTTGTTTTTATTGTTGAATTGTTTGAGTTCCTTGTATATTCTAGATCTTAGTCACTTGTAAGGTGAATAGCTTGCAAATATTTTCTCTCATTCAACAGGTTGTTGGCTTGGTGGTGGCTCTTGCCTGTAATCCCAGCATTTTGGGAGGCTGAGACAGGAGAATCACTTGAGGCTAGGGGTTTGAATGAGTCTTGGCAACATAGTGACACTGATTTGACTCTCAGCTTGACTGTTCTTGGTATATAGAAATGCTACTGATTTGTGTACATTGATTTTGTAACCTAAGACTTTGCTGAATTTATTTAGCATTTCTAGGAGTCTTGTGGTGGAATCTTTAGGGTTTTCTAGATACAGCATCATATCATTGGCAAACGAGGATAGTTTGACCTCCTCTTTCCAGATTGGATGCCCTTTATTTCTTTCTCTTGCCTGATTGCTCTGGCTAGGACTTCCAGCACTATGTTGAATAGTTGTGGTGACAGTGGGCACCCTTGTCTTCTTCCAGTTCTTGGTGGTATGCATTCAAATTTACCCCATTTAGTATGGTGTTGACTATGGGTTTGTCCTACATGGCTTTTCTAATTTTGAGATGTGACCCTTCTATGCTTAGTTTGTTCAGGATTTTTATCATGAAAAGGTGCTGGATTTTGTTGAATGCTTATTCTGCATCTATTGAGATGATCATATGATCTTTGTTTTTGCTTCTGTTTATGTGGTTAATCACATTTATTGATTTACCTATGTTGAACCATCATTGCATCCTGCAATTAAACCCACTTGGTCATGGTGGATTATTTTCTTGATGTGCTGTTGAGTTCAGTTTGCTAGTATTTTGTTGAGAATTTTTGCATCTATATTCATAAGGGATATTGGTCTGTAGTTTTTCTTTTTGTTGTGTCCTTTCCTGGCTTCATTATCAATAGATACTGGCTTCATAGAATGAGTTGAGGAGGATTCCCTTTTTCTCAATATTATGGAATAATTTTTGTAGCGTGGGTACCAGCTCTTCTTTGTAGGTCTGGTACAATGTAGCTGTGAATCTCTCTGGTCCAGGGCTTGTTTTTGTTGGAAGATATTTTATTACTGCTTCAACATCAATGCTCATTACTGGTCTGTTCAGGAGTTCTATTTCTTTCTGACTGAGTCTTAGAAAGTTGTGTGCTTCCAGGAATTCATCCATTTCCTCTACATTTTCTAGTTTATGTGTGTAGAGATTTTTGTAGTATTCACAGATGATATTTAGTATTTCTGTGGTATGAGTTGTAATATCTCCTTTTTTATTTCTTCTATTCCTGGTTAATCTAGCAAAAGGTCTATCAATTTTTTTTTATTTTTTTATTTTTTTTTTAATTTATTTTTTAAATTTCAGAATATCATGGGGGTACAACACTTTGGCCATACACATTGCCCCTGGTCTGCCCGTGTCAGAGCCACAATCGTGGTCGTCTCCCAAACTGTGCTCCCCACATCCATTCAGTGAGAGTTTTTCCCATCCCTTCCACCCCCCTCCCGCTCGCCCGCCCTCAGATGAATGTTATTGCCCTGTGTGATGTAAGTGTTCATCAGTTAGTACCAGTTTGATGGTGAGTACCAGTGGTGCTTGTTTTTCCAGTCCTGTGACACTTCGCTTCGAAGAATGGGTTCTAGCTCCAACCAGGATAATACCAGATGTGTTAATTCACTGTTTTCCTTATTGCTGAGTAATACTCCATGGTATACATATACCACATTTTATTGATCCACTCGTGTATTGATGGGCACCTGGGTTGTTTCCACAACTTTGCAATTGTGAATTGTGCTGCTATGAACATTCGAGAGCAGATGTCTTTATTATAAAATGTCTTTTTTTCTTTTGGATAAATACCCAGTAGTGGCACTGCTGGGTCAAATGGTAATACTACTTTTAATTCTTTGAGGTATCTCCATATTCTTTTCCATAGAGGTTGTACTAATTTGCAGTCCCACCAGCAGTGTATGAGTGTTCCTATCTGTCCACATCCCCGCCAACATTTGTTATTTGGGGATTTTTTGATATGAGCCAATCTCACTGGAGTTAAGTGATATCTCATTGTGGTTTTGATTTGCATTTCCCTGATGATTAGAGAAGTTGAGCACTTTTTATATGTTTGCTGGCCATCATTCTGTCTTCTTTGGAAAAGTTTTTATTCATGTCCTTTGCCCATTTTTTAATAGGGCTGTTTGATTTTTTCTTGTTGATTTTCCTAAGTTCTGTGTAGATTCTGGTTATAAGCCCTTTATCAGAGGTGTAGCATGCAAATATTTTCTCCCATTCTGTAGGTTGTCTGTTCACTCTAGTGATAGTTTCCTTGGCTGTGCAGAAGCTTTTCAATTTGATCAGGTCCCATGTATTTATTTTGGTTGCTGCTGTGATTGCTTTGGGGGTCTTCTTCATAAATTCTTTGCCTAGGCCAATGTCCATAAGAGTTTTTCCAACATTTTCTTCGAGAATTCTTATGGTTTCATGTCTTAGGTTTATATCTGTTATCCATTGTGAATTGATTTTTGTGAGAGGTGAGAGGTGTGGGTCCACTTTCAGTCTTCTACATATGGCCATCCAATTTTCCCAGCACCATTTGTTGAATAGGGATTCTTTTCCCCAGTGTACGTTTTTCTGGAATTTGTCAAAGATCAGGTGACTGTATGAGGTTGGTTTTATATTTGGGTTCTCAGTCCTGTTCCATTGGTCTACGTGTCTGTTCTTGTGCCAATACCATGCAGTTTTGGTTACTATAGCCTTGTAGTATAGTTTGAAGTCTGGTAGACAGATGCCTCCCAATTTGTTCTTTTTGCTTAAGATTGCTTTGGCTAGACGGGGTCTTCTCTGGTTCCACACGAGCATAGAATTATTTTTTCTAGATCGGCAAAAAATGATGTTGGTATTTTGATAGGGATTGCATTGATTCTGTAAATTAATTTAGGTAGCAAAGCCATTTTTACTATGTTGACTCTGCCTATCCAAGAGCATGGTAGGGCTTTCCATCTATTTACATCCTCTGCAATTTCCTTTCTCAGTGTTTCATAATTCTCTCTATATAGGTCTTTGACCTCCTTAGTTAGATATATTCCTAAATATTTAATTTTCTTTGTTGCTATTGCGAAAGGTATAGCATCTTTAATTTGTTTCTCGGCTTGATTGTTATTAGCATATATGAAGGCTATGGATTTGTGTGTATTAATTTTGTATCCTGAGACTTTGCTGAATTCATTTATCAATTCCAGTAATCTCTTGGTTGTATCTTTGGGGTTTTCTATGTATAATATCATATCGTCTGCGAATAGTGAAAGTTTGACCTCTTCTGCCCCTATCTGGACGCCCCTGATTCCCCTGTCTTGTCTAATTGCTGTGGCCAGGACTTCCAGCACTATGTTGAAAAGAAGTGGAGATAGTGGACACCCTTGTCTGGTACCAGTTTTAAGGGGGAATGCCTTCAATTTTTCCCCATTCAGTATGATATTGGCTGTGGGTTTATCGTATATGGCTTTAATAGTTTCTAGGAATGAGCCATCTATGCCTATATTGTTAAGAGTTCTTATCATAAAAGGGTGTTGGATTTTGTCAAAAGCCTTTTCTGCATCTATTGAAAGGATCATATAATCTTTGTTCTTGCTTTTATTTATATGGTGAATTACATTTATAGATTTGCGTATGTTGAACCATCCCTGCATCTCGGGAATGAAGCCCACCTGAGCTCTGAGGAGTGCCTCTTTTGTGTTTACTTTGGTCAGTCTAATAATTATGTGGCGTGGTGAATGCCTTTTCACGTTGACTCTCCCAGGAGTCCTGTGTGCTTCTTGTACTTGGATGTCAAGATTTCTGGCTAAGCCATGGAAATTTTCCTCTATTATTCCTTCAAATAAATTTTCCAGCCCATGCGAATTTTCTTCCTCTCCCTCAGGGATACCTATTATCCTTATGTTTGGCCTCTTTACATAATCCCACATTTCTTGTATGCTTTTTTCCTGCCTCTTGTTTTTGCGTTCTTTCTCTTCAGCTGATTTATTTAGCGCATAGGGGCTGTCTTCTAGCTCTGAATTTCTTTCCTCTGCATGGTCCAGCCTATTCTTAAGGCTTTCCACTGTGTTTTGTAGATCCTTGAATGCTTCTTTCATTTCTAGGATTTCTATTTGATTTTTCCGTAATATTTCTATTTCTTTGGAGAATTTTTCATTCATTTCTTGCATTTTTCTTGTGGTTTCTTTGTGCTGGGATTCAATTTTCTCTTGAATTTCATTGAGTTTTCTTATAATCCATAAACGAAATTCTTCTTCTGTCATTCTACCCATTTCATTTGGGTTGGTATCCATTGCTGAGGAACTGGTAATTTCTTTTGGGGGTGACTTTTCACTCTGATTTTTCATGTTCCCTGAGTTCTTTCGCTGGTTTTTTCTCATCTGGCCTCTTGGTCGAGAGCTGGGGGTGTTAGAGCTAGTTTATGGTCCTGTCACCAGGCCCACAATTATTTTTCCTTGGCAAAGCCAGGGAGAGAAGTAGTGGCTTATATTGCCTTAGGTGTATTTTAGCAAGTTTGTTGGATCTTGAGTTAACTCTGACCTGTGGTCTTCTCTTCCCAGTGGAGTGTGGTGAGAATGACCTCCCAGCTTGGGCTCTGAGCTAATGGATTGTACTTGAGAATATGAGTCCTCCGCTCCGTATTAGCTAGGTATTCTGTTATGTCCGTAGCAGACTCTGATTCCCCAGTTGGGGTATGCGAAAGCCCTGTGCTTTGGGAGGGGCCTTGTAGCTCCTAGGGGTTACTTTGACCCTGCTCTTCCTGAGGTTCTGGTAGAAACACAATTTCCTTTGGCTGCAGTGTGAGAGCTGAGTTGGGAAAATTCTACACAGCCCAGAGGTTGCTCATCTAGCCACGTGTGGCTGCCCTTCTGATGTGTGTCTCCACGTGATACTGGTTGATAGGGGGATCTCCAATTGTGCACTCCTTTTCCACCACTAGACCTCAAGGCAAGGCGGATGGCCGTCTCTATCCCCAGCATTCTCCACCGGGGGGGGGTGTTCCCACAGGGAGGGGGGAGTAGTGGCCGCTGGAAGCGCTCTTGGATGGCGCGTAATTCCCTATTGAAGTGGGCAGGATTATGGGGAGCTGCTCTGGTTCAGCCTGTGGCTCTTGAGGTATTTGGTTGTCATGGGAACCAGCAGTTATACCAAATGAGTCACTATGGCCAGCAACCTTCAAAATGAGCGATCTCTGGGGTACAGGAGGGCTGGGACCTGAGGGGCGGGCACTAGGACCGGCACGGAGCGGAGTTGTCGGAGGCCAGAGCTGGGGTAGCAGAACCAGATGGACGAGCTGCAAACTGGTTCCAATACCCAAAGGTCCCGCCGCTACAGTTCTGGGATCTCGTCCCACCTGGAACCCATGGATGCAGCTGTCCCTGGCCACCACAGGCAAAGCCCGTCTCGCCCCAGCAGAAGAGCCCTGGGCCGGGGCGGGGCGGAGCTAGAGACGCGGCTCACAGCTCCGTGCGGGCGGCTGTAAAGATGGCGGCCGCCGCCAGCCTGGTGCACAGCCGGGCTCTGATCGCGCCGGGAGCGCAGTTTTCCTCCACCGGTAGTTGTTAGCAACCTCTAAGGGCGCGTCCCGCTCTCCGATAAACTCCTGGGCCCAGTCCCACTGACTTCTAGTGGCGCAGTGCCAGCCTGCGGGTTCCCGCGCACTGTCCCGGGAAGCTGAATCTCGGTCCCCGCCCAGTTCCTCCCCAGCCCTCGGCAGTCTCTGTATATTGCAGCTGCGAGTTGTGTCTGGCTCTGGCTACTTCCTCCTCCTCTCCACAGGGCTCGCCGGCCCGAGCAACCGCTCTGTTCCAACTCTGGGCTTGTCCCTGACTGCGTGTACGGGGAGGCGCGTAACTGCTTGGGGGGCAGGTCGCGCTGCGCTGACCTGGAGAGCGAGTCCTTCCCGCGCTCTGGGCTCTATTGTGCTCCGTGCGCCCTCCGATCTTTGTGAAAATTTTGTACCTGTTTTCTTGGGCTGGGCGTTCGGCGTTGTTTCTCTGTAATTCGCAATGCTGTTTTCGGAGTGAGTGGTCCGTGCTCGCAGGCAGCTGCTGGCGTTCTTCACCTCCTTTCCTGGGAGCGGTACGGTGGGAGGACCCTATCACACCGCCATTTTTCCCAGCCCAAGGTCTATCAATTTTGTTTATCGTTTGAAAGAACCAACTTTTTGTTTCATTGATCCTTTGTATTTTTTTTCCATTTCATTTAGTTCTGCTCTGAGCTATGTTATTTCTGTTCTTCTGCTGGCTTTGGGTTTGGTTTGCTCTTCCTTTTCTAGTTCCTTGAGACATGATATTAGGTTTTTAACTTGTGATCTTTCTGTTTTTTCTATGTAAGCATTTAAGGCTATGAATTTTCCCCTTAGGACTGCTTTTACTGAATCCCATAGATTTTGATAGCTTGTGTCCCCTTTGTCATTCAGTTTGAGGAATTTTTTGAAGTCCATCTTAATTTCATTATTGACCCAAGTATTGTTCAGTGGCAGGTTGTTTAATTTCCATGACTTAGAGTAGAATTGAGTGTTACTCTTGGAATTGATTTCTAGTTTTATTCCACTGTAGTCTGAGAAGATACATGGTATGATTTCCATGTTTATGAATTTGTTGAGACATGTTTTGTGGCCTAAGATATGATCAATCTTGGAAAATGTCCCATGTGCTGATGAGAAGAATGTACATTTAGTAGTTTTGGGGTAAAATGTTCTGTAAATGTATGTTAGTTCCATTTGTTCTAGAATTTGGTTTAAATCTAGTGTTTCTTTTTTTATTTCCTGCTTCAATGATCTGTCCAACTCTGACAGTGGGATGTTTAAGTCCCCAGAAATTATGATGCTACTGTTTATCTCTTTACTTAGATCTGGTAGAATTTGCTTGATGAATCTGGGAGCTCCTGTGTTAAGTGCAGATATACTTAGGATTATTATATCTTCCTGTTGAATTGCTCCCTTTACCATTATATAATGACTATCTTTGTCTTTCTTTACTATTGTTGACTTAAAGTCAATTTTATCTGATATGAGAATGGCTATACCTGCTCCCGTTTTGTTTCCATTGGCATGGAATGTTTTTTTCCATCCCTTTACCTTGAGTCTGTATGAGTCCTTGTGGGTTAGTTGTGTTTCCTGGAGACAGCAGATACTTTGGTTGTGTTTTTTCATCCATTCAGCCACCCTGTATTTTGAGTGAAGCATTCAGTCCATTAACGTTGAGTGATAGAATTGATATGTGGGATGCTGTTCTGCTCATTATGTTGGGTAGTACCTTACTGCTTAGTTTTACTTCTTGTGCTATTGTTTTATACAAGCTGTGAGCTTTAGCTTTTAGATGAGTTTACGCTACTGGGTATCTAATGGGCTGATTCATGGATAATGCATTTCTGAGTGCTTCCTCAGATAGGATAGGTCTAGTCATGAGAAATTTTCTCAGTGTTTGCTTGTCTGGAAAAGGCTTTATTTCTCCATCAATTATTAAACTTAGTGTTGCAGGATACAAAATTCTAGACTGACAGTTGTTCTGTTAAAGAAGATTAAAGATGGGGCCCCATTCCCTTCTTGCTTTTAAGGTCTCCACTGAGAAGTCTTCAGTTAAACACCTGATGAGTTGTCCTTTGTAGGTTAGTTGTTTCTTTCATCTTGCTACTTGTACAATTTTCTCCTCATTTTGACTTTGGCCAGATTTATTACTATTTGTCTTGGAGATGTTCAATTAGCTTTGAATCTTCCTGATGTTCGATGACCATCTTGTATCTCAATGTCTGAATCTCTCATGATACCAGGGAAATTTTCCTCAATAATTCCCTTGAGTAGATTTTCCATGCTTTTTGCTCTTTCTTCTCTCTTATGGATACCTATAATTTTATATTAGTTCAATTCACATCATCCCATGCTTCTCTAAAAGATTTATCAGCCTTTTTTTTTTCTCTTTTCTGCCTCTTTGGATGACTGAGTTAGCTCAAGAGCCTTGTCTTCAAGCTCTGAGATTCTTTCTTCTCCTTAGTTTAGTCTCTTGTTGAAGCTTTCTGCTGTCTTTTGAAATTCCCTAAATGACTCTTTCATTTCTTTAAGTTCTATTATATCCTTTCTTATATTGTCAAGCTCTTTAGTGACTTTTTCATTTTTTTCATTGATTTTATGAAATTTTTTTGGCTTCTTTTTGTTGGTTTTCAACTTTCTCTTCAATGCTATTCTTTCTATTGCTATCCACATTCTGAATTCTATTCCTGTCATTTTGACAATTTCCTTTTAGTTGGAGTCCACTACAGTAGCTCAATTGTGATCCCTTGGGAGTGTTGAACTATTTTTTTTATTTATATGTCGCCAGGGTTGTGTTTTTTTTTTTTTTTTTGGCTGACTTTTTCTCATCTGAATCCTCTTCTTTTGGATCAGGGTTAATATGTTTCTAGGGCACTTTTTTTTTTTTTTTTGCTGAGAAGTCTCCTGTTCAGTTAGAAGTAGGGGAGGACCCTAGATTGTGCTTTTGTGTGCTACTCTGGAATGTTGACATGGCAGGGGAGAGGCAGGCACACTGAGAGCCTGTAGTCCAGCTGTTCTGTTTTGTTTCATTCCCCTGTGATTGCTACAGTTCAAGCCAGTGCTGTATGATATTTGTGTGGAGTTGTGGGTTGTTCCCCAGATCACTCAGCCCCCAAGTTCAAGTTGGGGGTGGGTGAGACCCTCATCATTTAGGCTGGCATTGTGGAAGATTGCTCTGAGTCCTCCCTGTAGAGTTTACAGTGGCAGATGGGTTAGGCTATCTAGGCAGTGGTTGTGGATGTATGTCCTGTGGGTATTTGCTCAAACCAGGTCCAGGTGTAATAGCGGCTCAATGCTAGGGGTCCCTAATGGAGCATTGGACCTCAGGGCAGTTAAACTGGCCCAGCAGCATTGGAGGAAATTCACAGGTGGGATCTTGGGGTCCAGGCACAATGTTGAAATCTTGGGGGTGGTGTCATTGGCCTAGCAGGAGATTTGGAGCCACAGGGACACAGTCTTGGGCCTGGGTGCAGTGAAAGTCTCAGAGCCAGAACTAGGGACTGTGGAGATAGAGCCATGCAGGCAGGGGGCTGTTCCACTGCTGTGGGGACTGCAGATGCCAAGTCACACAGGCCAGGGTTGATTCCAGTAGCCCAGGGAATGTGGAGGTGAGCCAGATCTGGTGTACCGTGGGGTCCTGTTAAGGCAGTCACCCAAGGTTTCTCAGGTGATGCCTGTGGCACCTGAGGAAGCTCCTCTTCTCAGATCCCATGCTGGGGAGGGAGTGGGACTCAGGTCCCAGTCACAGGGCACAGCACAAGGGAGTGTCTGCTCTGCCTGCTCCTGGTCTGGAGGGGGCAATGCAAAGACTACTGCTCCAAAGCCAAGTTTCATGCAGACCTGGTGCCATGCACTTGAGAGCTCAGGATAGTGTCAGCTGCAGAAACACAGATCCCTGCTGTGCCTGCCCTCTGGTTTAATGTCTCTGCAAAGACTCTAAGCAGCTCCCCAATCAGTACAGAGGTATGCAGTGGTTGAGGGAGCCACCTCACAATTCAGGCCACATGGCCTGTGGGGTGAGCATGGCACTCCAGGGCTTTATCCTCCTGACCTTTGCTACGTGTGGATGCCTCCCCACAGATCCCTCAATCTTGCCAAATGAATTTCCCTATCACCTTCTCCTTCACTCTGAATGTCCCACATTGCTTCTTTGGGGTTTTACAATATTCTTCCTGAGAATAGTCATCTATATGTAGGCATCCACCTGCAACTTTTGATCCTCTCCTTAACAGTGGTATGCATGCTGGCTACTTCTAGTCCAAAGCCTAGATTTTAAGGTTAACATTAAAATGTGTCACTTTTGTTTTAGATTAGTGATGGACTCTCACAAGATAAAATATAGTTAATTTGTATATTATTGTATGTACAAACAGCTCCAATCCTATTTATGGTAATATCTAAACATACAAAAATGTATGTAAATTTTTCTCTGCTTTCTTGTATATGGTTGCAAGTATATTGTTTTTTCCCTTTATCATTAAAACATGCAAATCATACATATAAGTGTAAACACACAAAAGATAACTATTTACACTCATTGAAAAGCCAAGCAACAGCAACAAAAATAGTTACAACATTCAAGTTATAAATAATGAATGCTTTAGGCATCTTTTGTTCCTAGAATCAGCCAGCCATTCACCCTAATGCTCTTAACTGTAATTTTAGAAATGCTGAGTTTTGCACCTTCCATGCTTTTACAGTATTTGTAACATTATCCTATGTGCAGATAAGGACTTGTTTACGATAATCTCTTCAGAATGAAGAATAAAGCAATACTTACAAATATTGAAGCAATTGTAGCAACAGCAGATGTTACCACTGCTAGATCAAGAGGAAGTTTTCCAGTCTAACAATTTTAAATTAAAAAGTAAAGGAAAAGTTGACCTAAACAAATTATTACATATTCATTCCTTGGGCCCTTAACAGCAAGGCATCAGGACCACTGGTCTCCACTGGCTTCTTGTTATCATCTGTTCTACTTTTTACCCCTATGAAATCAACTTTTTTTCAGTTTTTACATATGAGTGAGAACATGTGGTGTTTAAATTTCTGTTTCTGGCTTACTTCACTTAACATATTGTCCTCCAGTTCCATCCATGTTGCCATGAATAATAGCATTTCATTCTTTTTGATGACTGAATTGTATTCTATTGTGTATATGTATTATATTTTCTCTATCCATTCACCTGTTGTTGGAAACCTAGGTTGATTCAATATCTCAGTTTTCGTGAATAATGCTGCAATAAACATGGGAGTGCAGATGTCTCTTCAATATACTGATTTTCTTCCTTTGGATGAATACCCAGTAGTGGGATTACTGGACCATATGGCAATTCTATTTTTAATTTTTTGAGAAACCTCCACACTGTTCTACATAGTGGCATTCCCACCAACAGTGTATAGGAGTTCCCTTTTCTCTGAATCTTTGCCAGAATTTTTTCTTTTTTGTCTTTTTGATAATCACCATCCTAACTGGGGTGAAAGGATAGCTAATTGTGGTTTTGCTTTTCTCTTCTCTGATGATTAGTGATGTTGAGCATTTTTTCATATATTTCATGGCCATTTGTATGTCTTCTTTTGAGTAATGTCTATTCAGATCATTTGCCCATTTTTAAATCAGATTTTCTTGGGGTTTTTTTCTTGTTGAAATGTTTAAATTCCCTGTATATTCTGGATATTAATCCATTGTCAGGTGAGTGGTTTGCAAATATTTACTTCCTTTCTGTGGGTTACCCTTTTACTCTGTTGATTATTTCCTTTGCTGTGTAGGAGCTTTAGTTTGATGTAATTCCATTTGTTTATTTTTGCTTTTGTTGCATGTGCTAATTGAGATAATCTTTTCCCAGACCAACGTCCTGAAGCATTTCCCTTATGTTTTCTTCTAGTAGTTTTATAGTTTCAGGTCTTACATTTAGGTCATTGATCCATTTTGAATTCATTTTTGTATAGGGTGAGAGGTGGGGGTCTGGTTTCATTCTTCTGCATATGGATATTCAGTTTTCCCAGCACCATTTATTGAAGAGACTGTCCTTTCTCCAATGAGTGTTCTTAGTGACTTTGTAAAAAATCAGTTGACTATAGATAAAAGGTTTAATTTCTGGGTTCTCTATTCTGTTCCATTTGTTTGTGTTTCTGTTTCTATGCCAGTATCATGCTTTTTTGGTCACTACAGCTTTGTTGTATATTTGGAAGTCTGGTAACGTGAGGCCTCACAGCTTTGTTCTTGTTTGCTTATTTGTTTGTTTAGCCTTAACAAGACCGGAGAGAAGGCTTTGTTCTTTTTGCTCAGGATTGATTTGGATATTCAGGCTCTGTTTTGGTTCCATACAGATTTTAGGATCATTTTTTCTCTTTCTGTGAAGAACATCGTTGGTATTTTGATAAAGATTGCATTGAATCTGTACATTGTTTCAGGTAGTACTGTCATTTTAACAATATTAATTATTTTAATCCATGAGCATGGAATGTCTTTCTGTTTGTTTGTATCCTCTTCAATTTCTTTCATTAGTGTTTTGTAGTTTTCCTTGTATAGGTGTCTCAACTCCTTGTTTAAATTTATTCCTAGGTATTTTTTGGTAGCTATTGTAAATGGGATTGCCATCTCAAAAACTTCTTTTTCAGATAGTTCACTGTTGAACTATCTGAATTTTTATGTACTAATACTACTAATTTTTGTATGTTGATTGTGTGTCCTGAAAGTTTGCTGAATCTATTTATCATATCTAAGAGTTTTTTGTTGGAAACTTTAGGTTTTTCTAGATATAAGATCATGTCATCTGCAAACAGAGACAATTTGACTTCCTCCTTTCCAATTTGGATGCCCTTTATTTCTTTCTCTTGCCAAATTGCTCTCAATTAGTCAATATAGGACTTCTAGTACTATATTGAGTGGTGAGAGGGGACATCTTTATCTTTTTCTAGTTGTTAGAGGGAAAGATTTCAGCTTTTCCCTGTTCAGTATGATGTTAGATGTGGTTTTGTCACATATGGCCTTTATTGTGTTGAGGTACTTTTCTTCTATACCTAATCTATTGAGAATATTTATTATGAAGGGATGTTGAATTTTATCAAATGTTTTTTCTGTGTCTATTGAGATGATCGTATAGCTTTTGTCCTTCATACTGATGATGTGATGTACTGTATTTACTGATTTGCGTATGTTGAAACATTTTTGCATACCTTGCATGAATCCCACTTAATCATAGTGTTTTTTGTTTGTTTGTTTTTGTTTTTGATGTGCTGTTGGATTCAGTTCTCTAGTATTTTGTTGAGGATTTCTGCATCCATGTTCATCAGGGATATTGGATAAAGTTTTCTTTTTTATTGTGTCTTTGTTTGGTTTTGGTATCAAAGTAATGTCGGCCTCATAGAATGAGTTAAGGAGAAGTCCCTCCTCTTCAATGTTTTGGAAAAGTTTGAGGAGAATTGGCATAAGTTTTTCCTTGAAAGTTTATTAGAATTTGGCAGTGAAGCCATCCAGTCCTAGACTTTTCTGTGTCGGGCAAGTTCTTGTTACAGCTTTGACATCATTACTCATTGTTGGTCTGTTAAGGTTCTCTATTTCTTCCTGATTCAATCTTGGTAGTTTGTCTGTATCCATAAATTTATCCATTTCCTATAGGTTTTCTAGTTAGCTGGTGTATAGTTAATCATAATAGTCTCTGATGATCTTTTGTATTTTTGTGGTATCAGTTGTAATGTCTCCTTTTTCAGTTCTTATTTCATTTATTTGGGTGTTCTCTCTTCTTTTCTTACTCTATCTAATGTTTTGTTGATTTTGTTTATTTTTTTAAAAACCAACTTTTTGGTTTTTTTTAAGACTCAATTTCATTTATTTCTGTTCTGATATTTAATATTTATTTCCTTCTAATTTGGGGTTTGGTCTCTTCTTGCTTTTCTAGTTCCTTGAGATGCACTGTTAAGTTGTTTATTTGAAATCTTTTCAGTTTCTTGATGTAGGCATTTACTGCCTTAAACTTGCCTCTTAATACTGCTTTTACCATATTCCATAAGATTTGGTATGTTATGTTTCTATTTTAATTTTTACCAAGAAATTTTTAAATTTTATTCTTAACTTCTTCTTGATCCATTGATCATTCTGGGGCATGATGAATTTCTGAGTATTTGTATAGTTTCAAATGTTCCTCTTGTTATTGATTCCTAGTTTTATTTCATTGTGGTCAGATAAGATATTTGATATTATTTTGATTTTTAAAATGTTATGACTTATTTTGAGTCTTTTCAAAATTTCAGAATATTATAGGGGTGCAAACACTTTGGTTACATATATTGCCTATGCACTGCCAAAGTCAGAGCTACAATCGTGATCATCTCCAAAACAGTGCACCCTGCACCCATTAGGTGTGAGTTTTCCCATCCCCTCCACCCCCCTCCCACCTGCCCGACCCCTGATGAATATTATTTCCATGTGTGCACATAAGTATTGAGTCTTAATATATATGATCAATCCTGGAGAATGTTTCATGTGCTGATGAAAAGAATGTCTATTTTGTAGCTGTTGGGCAAAATGTTCTGAAAGTGTCTGTTAGGTCGATTTGGTCTATGGTGCAGTTTAAATCTAATGTGTCTTTGTTGATTTTTGAGATGATCTGTCCAATGCTGAGAGTGGGGTGTTAACATCCTAAACTATTATTGCATTGGGGTCTATCTCTTTCTTTAGGTCTAATAACATTTGCATCATATATCTGAGTATTCTGGTGTTGGGTGCCTACATATTTACAAGTGTTATACTCTTGCTCAATTAATACCTTTAATATCATATAATGTTCTTTTTTGTCTCTATTTACTGCTTTTGACTTGAAGTCTGTTTTGTGTGATGTAAGTATAGCTACCTCTTCTCACTTTTGGTTTTCATTTGAGTGAAATATTTTCTCCCTTCCCTTCACTTTCAGTCTATGTGTGTCTTTACAGATGAGATGAATTTCTTGCGGGCAGAATATATTACAGTTAGGTCTTTTTTTTTTATCCATGCAGTCAGTCTATCTCTTTTAAACAATGAAGTTAATTTATTTACATTAGAGGTTATTATTGATAGGTGAGGACTTACTCCTGTCATTTTGTTGATTGTTTTCTGGTTGCTTTGTATATCCTTTGTTTCTTACTTCCTCTCTTGTTTATTTTTGTGCTTGGGTGGTTTTCTTTGGTGATAAGGTTGGATTCCTTTCTCTTTCTCCTGGTATTGGCTCTACCAGTGAGTTTTATAGTTTCACATGTTTTCATAATGGTGGTTATTGGCTTTTCACTTCCAGGTGTAAGGCTCCCTTGAGCATTTCCTGTAAGGCCAGTATAGTGGTGAGGAATTCCCTTAGCTTTTGCTTGTCTGTGAAAGATTTTATTTCTCCTTCATTTCTGAAAGATAGCTTTGCTGTATATAATATTGGCTGGCAGGTTTTTCTTTTTTCTTTCATCACTTTGAATATACCATTCCATTCTCTCTGGGCCTGGAAGGTTTCTGCTGAGAAATCTCTTAGTCCAGTGGAGATTCCTTTATATGTAACAATGTTTTTCTCTTGCTGTTTTTTTGAATTCTTTCTTTGTCTTTGATTTTTGACAATTTTGCTATAAGGTGCCTCAGAGAGGGCCTTTTTAGTTTAATCTATTTGGAGTTCTTTGATCTTCCTGGATCTAGATGTCTACCTCTCTCCAAAGATTTGAGCAGTTTTCAGCTATTATTTCATTAAATATGTTTTCCACACTTTTTCCCTCTCCTCATCTGGAATGCCCATAATGCAAATATGTGTTTGCTTAATGGTGTCCCACAAATCCTGTAGGCTTTCCTCATTCTTTTTTTTTTCTTTTTCCTATGTTGTTTCAAAAGAAATGTCTTTAAGTTCAGAAATTCTTCTCTTCAGTCTAGTCTGTTGTTGAAGCTCTTGATTATACTTTTCAAGAATTCATTCATTGACTTCTTCAGCAGTAGGATTTCTGTAGGATTTTTAAAATAATCTCTATATCTTTGTGGAATTTCTCATTCATATCATGAATTGTTTTTCTGATTTTGTTGAATTGTTTATCTGTAGTCTCTTGTATCTCACTGAGTTTCCTTAAGATTACTATCTTGAATTCTTTCTTTGGCATATTATATGTTACGTTATGATCGGGGTCTGTTACTGGAGAGTTATGGTCTTCCTTTGGGGGTGTCATGTTTCTATGCTTTTTTTATGTTTGATATGTACCTATCTTGATTTCTACACATCTGGTGGAGCAGTAATCTCTTCCAATTTTATGGGGTCGGTTTCTTAGGAAAAGACTTTTTCATTTAGATGAGTCTTGAGGTGTTGGTTCAGTGGGATGCATTTGCTTTGGTTCTAGGTGAACACAGTAGTGTAATCTCTGTGCAGTTTATGCAGCTGTAATCCATGCTAGTGACAGTTGCAATTGTTTTAGTGGCCTAGGCTAAGTGTTTGTGGCAGTGGTAGTGCAGCTTTGCCCGGGGTGAGCTTGCTGGATTGTTTCTCAGGTCAGATGCACATGCATGCACAATGTGGGTTGGTCTGGGGTCTGGCTCATTGTGATTGGAGACATGTGGCTGTTACTCTGGCCAGGGGCATGGAAATAAAGTTGCTCAGCCACCCTGGGGGCATACTTGCCAGGGAAAGCCAAAGGGGCTGTTTCTCAGTCCTAAGATATTGGTGCAAGGCTGCTCAGCTGGGGTGGGGGCATATATGTTGGGAGCAGCCCATTAGGCTGTTTCTCAGGCATGAGATGCATGTGAATGGGTGTTTGGCTGGCCTGGGAGTGTGTCCACTGCGGGTGGCTGGTGGGCCTGTTTCTCAGGCCTAAGACAGGGATGCACAACTGATCAGCTGGCCTGGGTGTATGTCTGCTGGGGGTGGCCCATGAGGCTGTTTCTCAAGCCCTGATTGTGTGTGTGTGGGGGGCTTTGGGGTAGGCCAGGGGAGTATCCATGGGCAGGGTGGGCACCTTGGGGCTTTTTCTCAGGCCCTGGGCACAGGCATGTGGCCACTTAACCAGCTTGTGGGTGTGTCAGCTGCTCAGTGGCTCTGGCATCTCTCTACTTGGGGGAGGGCACATAGTGGTTTGGCTGGCTCAAGGGCAGATTCACCCAGGATGGGACTGCCAGACTGGTCCCCTGGCTGCAAGTATGGGTGGTGAGGGTTGGTTTTCCTATTGTGCAGGACCAGAGTCACAGCTTATCCCGGACCCACGCTCCACTCAGATGCAGTTATGGTGCTCAGCCACCTGTGTGGGCTTAGTGGAATGAAGATGAAGTCCCAGTGCTGGACACGTGCAGTGGCTACTAGTCCCCAGAGGAGGGTGCACACTCTGCTCTAAAGATGGTGCCATACTACAGCAGCTTGGCCTACAGGGGCTGGGTGGGTGGTGTTGAGTGCACACCTTGTACTTCATATCCAGCTGCATGAATTCCTGGCAGATCTCCCAACTCAGTTCAAGGCTTGTAAGAACTGTGGGATTTTTTTTTATAAGGACTGTAGGTATTCGTGGTGGTAATGGGGCTAGTGAGGTTCTTCTGCTTACCTCACCACCCTGCCAGAGGAAGTCCCTTCTGACTCTGGGCCAATCTGATCCAGGTAGGGGAGATGGAGATAGAAGCTAGGTGCCCCCATGCTGCCCTCCTGGGCTTCCAATCACCGCAGTTGCCTCTCCACTTCCCTGACGTACTCCAGCACTCTTTCTTTGACACTCCAGTCAAATCTTACCTGTTTATCCATTGCCTTGGTCCTTTCTTGTGGGGGAGAGGAGATGAGTGCCAGGTGTCTCTAGTTGGTCACCTTGCTGAAGTTGACAAATTATATCTTTATACATTGTATGCTCAATAACATAGATTAATAATTGTTTTATATGTGTCTTTTAAATCATGTAGAAAATAAAAAGTGGAGTCAAAAGCCAAAATTACAATAAGTAAATTTTATAATTGCTTATATATATATATATTTTCTTCATACAACTTCAAGCTTCTGTCTAGTTTCCTTTCGTTTCAACCTGAAGGACTTCCTTTAGCATTTTTTGCATGGCAGGCCTAGTGGGAACACACCCCCTTAGCTTTTGTTTATTTGGGAATGTCTTAATTTCTCCCCCACTTTTGAAGAACAGTTTTTTCAGGTCTAGAGTCTCAGTTGGTAAGTTTTCTTTTTTCTTTCAGCACTTTGAATATATCATCTCACTGCCTTTTGAGCTCCAAATTTTTTGTTGGGAAATTGACTGTCTTACTGAGGAAAACTTATGTGTGGGGAGTTGTTTTTCTCTTGTGGTTTTCAAGATTCTCTCTTGGTACTTTAACAGTTTTATTATAATGTGTAATAGTGTGTACTCTCTTTGGATTTATTCTACTCAAAGTTTATTGAGCTTTGTGGGTTTGTAACTTGATGTCTATCACCCATTTGAGGAAGTTTTCCATCATTATTTCCTCAAATATTTTTTCTCTCCCTTTCTCTCTCTTATTCTGGAATTCCTGCAAAATATATGTTTATCCACTGGATGGTGTACCATAGATCTGTTAGGTTCTATTCATATTTCTTTATCCCTTTTTCTTTCTGTACCTCTGACTCAACAATATCAATTATCCCATATTAAAGTTTGCAGATTCTTTCTTCTGCTTACTCAAATTTGCTTTTAAACCCCTTCAGTGCAATTTGATTTTCAGTTATTGTACTTATCAGCTCCATAATTGGTTTGTTTCTATTTTATAATTTTTATCTCTTTGCTGATATTCTCATCCTGTTCATATTAATTTTTCTGTCTTTGTCTATGTCTTTCCTTAGCTCTTTGTGCATCTTTAAGACAGCTATTTTAAATTGTTTGTCTAGTAAGTCTGGCATCTGGCCTTCCTCAGTTACATTTTCTGTCTATTTATTTTGTTCCTTTGAATGTGCTATACTTTCTTGTTTCTTTGTATATTTTGTGATTTTTTGTTGTTGAAATGTAGACTTTTAAACTTTATATTGAAGCAATTCTGGAAATCAGATTCTCCCTCTTTCTTAGGGTTTGTTGTTTTTTTCGTTTTAATTGTTGTAGGGTGCCTTTGTTGTGAGGATAAGCTTGAAGTAAAATATTATGGTCTTATCAGGTTTTTCTTGAACCTTAATTTTTCTTTGACATGCACATTGCCTTTCTAGATTCTCTCTTATTCTTATAGAACTGGTTGTTTGTGAGTGTCCATAAAAGGTGCATCTCCTTTAAATCTATAAGCCACTTTACCTAGTGGGGGTAAAATAATGGTGACCAGTCTCTGTGCCTGTACCTCAATAATCAGAAGGCAGCTATAAGCAGAACCCTGATATTTGGACAACAAGGTCCTTGTTGCCCACCTGACTCTAGCAACCTATTTCAGAAATACAGGTTTCTGTCCCTGCAGCTTCCTACAACAAGGCTTAGGGATGGGTGATGTGTAGGTGCTACTGTGCTGAAGGCTAAAATCAACCAATAACATCACAGTTTACAATCTATACTTTCTCCCTGGAATCTGCAAGCATTCAAATGGACTCCAGAGTTTCAAAGTAATCACTTCAAAAAGTTTCTGTAAGTATAATTGTCTGAGTGGAAAGATAGATTGCTGGCATTCTACTCTATCATCTTCCCTCACGTCACTCCCCTGCACAACTTTTAATCAGGGGTTAACTTTTCATTTTTGTCTATAGTTTATAATCTATTGAGACAGATTGTGACCAAAAAATAAAAATAAAATAAAATGCATTTATAGATCCTGTAATTGTAGCTGGATGTAGTAAGTTATGCAATTTGAGTTGTCTCCCCTTTTATAGGACTGAATTCATGTTTTGTTTAGTTTTCTATGACAAATGCTTACATCATGTTGGGTAGGTGTTTTGTGTGGTTGTTAATATGAGAAGAATATGTGTATATGATATTGAGTAGTTAGTAATTTACTCTTCTAAATTCCTACTTCCCAACATTAGTTTTATTTGGAGTCACCCAAGATAGCTGAGAAGTATGGTTCCTTTCACTAGGAACTCTTAATTAGGGGCATATCTTCTACTAGATTTCTGGTAGCTAAAGCATTGGCATATAACCCAGGATCAGTATGCTAGCAGAGAAGTGTAAAGTCCCAGAGGCAATCACAGATTATTTCGAATGGGTAGGACCTGCATAAGTGTGAGTTCAGCAGCATGATGCCGGTAGTTGCCAATCCAGCAGCAATATTATAAGCAGACTATTCTTATGTTTTATATTTTATTTTAACATTTTAAAAAGTGAAATATAACATATATGCATAAAAATGAACATAAATGTACAAGCACTTTAATTAAAAAGTATAAAAGAAACACATGTATTACCACCATCTAGGGCAAGAAATAGAATGTGACTAGGTGACATCAGAAAGATGGCAGAATAGGAGGTCACCCACTCAACCCCCAACAACAAGAAGAATCCCACACCCATCCATAGACAAAGGTCTCTGTGAGAGCCTAGGGATTCAGGTAGGAAGTCGTGGATCCCAAGGCCTAGAAAGGCCATTTTGAGGGTGTAGGCAAGCACCCAGTTGGCAGAGCCACTGATCATGCTCCTGGATTGAAACCCACAAACAGCCTCATTCCCCAAAGTGCTTGGCTACAGCCCAAATTGATCTTAAGCCTGCAACCAAAACTATCTGCCAAGGGGTCCAAGAAGAATCACCCACTAGTACCTCAGGAGAAAGGCCTGTCTGTCCACCAACATTATTCTTGGAAGTGGACCTGAAAGTTACCTTGTAGCTCAGCTCAACCCCCCTTCTGCTGTGGTCCCAGCTTATTACTGCTCACATAAAGACACAGAAGGAGACTTACCTGTATCTCACAGGCTGAGAATTACCTATCTGTTTGAGTCACCATGACAGTCTTGCTAGCATCCATTGCATAGCAGATGCTGAAGGGGGACCAGTCTCAGGTCTGGCCCCTCTTGCTCCAATTGGAGAGCTGCCTTATATGTGCAGGGAATGCCTGGGGTACATGTGACTCCCTGGGCCACCAAGGTGGGTTCATTGGCCTTCATCCCACAGTGGATCCTGAGGGGGCCCAATCTTGGTTCCAGATCCTCTTGTTGCAGTTGAGGAACTGTTCCACTTATGCAAGGAACTGCTGGGAAGAGCATGTGTCTGGGCCAATGGGATGGTCTTGCTGGCCTCCATCTCACAGTGGATCCTGAGAGGACCCAGTCTCAGCTCTAGCCCCTCTCACTGCAGTTGGGGAATTGTATCACTTGTGCAGGTAGCTGCTAGGAAAGGCATGACTATCTGGGCCACTAGGGAAGGCTTGCCAGTCTCCATCCCACAGTGAAACCTAAGGGAGCCCATTCTTGGCTCCAACATCTCTTGCTGCAGATAGGTAACTGTTCTACCTGTGTAAGGAATTGCTGGAGAGTGTACTCATCTGGGCCAGTTAGACAGGGGCTTCTGAAGTTGGGTCCCTGGTCAGCTTTCCCATACAGTGTGGGTACCCTCCTTGGTTCTTCCCCAGGTTCATATAGGTTGAGGAACTGCACCAACCTCTGAACCCTTGTGAAAATCATGGCAAACCCAGGCTTAGGGCACCTACTAGTGCTGAAAGAGCTGCAATGATCACAGGATCTGATAACAGTCTGCTTAGGTATATGAACAGCTCACTGAAAAATGATGAGCACAAAAAAAGCTAGACTTCAAAGATTGGAATAAATACCTAATTCTTCAATGCACAGACATTGATAACCATCCACAGCAACCAGGACAATCAGGTAATTATGACCTCACAAACTGGACAAAATAAGATGCCAGTGATGGACTCTAAGGAGAAGATGTGTGATATATCAGACAAGGAATTCAAAATAGATGTGTTAAGGAAGCTCAGTGAACTTCAAGAAAACACAGAGAAAAAATTCAGAAACTTATCACAGAAATTTATTATAGATTGAAATAATAAAAAATTCTAGAGCTGAAAAAGACAATGAAGAAAGTGAAAAATGCAATAGAGAGCATCAACAGCATAATTGATTAAGCAGAAGAATGAATCAGTGAGCTCAAAGACAGACTATTTGAAAGTACACAGTCAGAGAAGCATAAAGAAAAAAGAATAAAAAGAAATGAATAAAGTTTATGGGATCTATGGGATAGCATAACATGAGCAAATATTCAGGTCATTTGAGTTCAAGTGCGAGTAGAGAGAGAGAAAGGTGTTGAAATGTTATTCAAAGAAATAATAACAGAAAAATTGTCCAAAACTAAAGAAAGATATAAATATCCAGGTACAGGAAGGTCAAAGGTCACAAACCATATACAACCCAAGTAAGACTACTCCAACATACGTTATAATCAAATTCTCAAAGGTCAAAGACAAAGAGAGGACTCTGAAAGCAGCAAGAGAAAGGAAACAAATAACAAAAAATGGAGTTCAAATATGCTGGGAAGCAGATTTCTTAGCAGAAACCTCGCAGGTTCTTCAGCACTCTGATATATACAGAGTACTGAATATATCACAGTGTTGAAGGAGAAAACCTCGGCCAACCAAGAATACTGTACCCAGCAAAGCTATCCTTCAGAAATGAGGGGAAAGATAAAGACTTTCCAAGACAAACAAAAAGTTGAGGGAATTTATCACCACCAGACTTGTCTTACAAGAAATGCTAAAGGGAGTTTTCCAAACTGAAAGAAAAGGATTCTCATGTGTAAAAGAAAAACATCTGAAGGCATAAAACCCACTGGTAAAAATAAATATACAGACAAATTCAGAATAATCTAATACTATAATCATGAAGTGTAAATCACTTATACATTTATTATGAAGACTAAAAGGCAAAACTATTAAAAATAATAACTACAATAACTTGTTAAGAGATAAGCAATACAAAATCATAAAGATTGTGACTTCAAATATTTAAAGTGTGGGCAGCAGAATGGAGGTAAAGTGTACAGTTTTTTTGTTTTCTTTTATTTTCTTTGAAATAAAAGGAAAATTGTTATCAGTTTAAAATACCTTTTTATGACTATAAGACTTTTTGTAAGCCTGATAATAACCACAAAGCAAAAATGTATAGTAGATACACTAAAAATAAAAAGCAAGAAATAAAAACATACTACTACAGAAAAATCACTTCACCACAAAGGAAGGCAGTAAGAGAGAAAGAAAGGAAGAAAGGATCTACAAAGCAACTAGAATAAAAGTAACAAAACGTCAATATTAAATTCCTACCTGTCAATAATTACCTTGAATGTAAATGAATTAAATATTCCAAATAAAATACATAGAGTGGCTGATTGTGTAAAAAACATAAGATCTTACTATATGATGCCTACAAGAGACTCACTTCCCCTCTTACAGCATGCATAGACTGAAACTAATGTAATGGAAAAAGACCCCTTCCATGCAAATGGAAACCCAAAAGATCATAAGTATCTACACTTATATTAGTTAAAATATACCTAAAAAAACTATAAAAGGAGACAAAGAAAACATTATGATAAAACCACAATGATAAAGGGGTCAATACAGTAACAGGATATAGCAAGTATAAATATATGTGCACCCAACATTGGAGCTAATAAATATATAAAGCAAATATTAATAGATTTTAAAAGAGAGAAAGACTGCCATACAATAATAGTTGGGAACTTCAAGACCCCACTTTTAGCAATAGACAGATCATCTAGACAGAAAATCAACAAAGAAACATTAGAGTTAAACTGCACACTAGACCAAATGAACCTAATAGACATTTAAAGAATATTCCATCCAATAGCTACAGAACACACATTCTTCTCAACATCACATGAAACATTCTCAAAGATAGATCATGTGTTAGGCCACTTCTATGTCTTGAATATCCCCTTCTAAACTCTTGTTAAAATTTTACCACCAATGTGGCAGTACCAAGAAGTGAGATCCTCAAGAGGTGATGGGATTATGAGGGCTCTGCCCTCATGAATGGGTTATTCCATTCATGGATTAATGGATAATCATAGGAGGAGAGCTAGTGTCTTTCTAAGAAAAGGAAGAGAAACCTGACCTAGCATATAAGCACATTAGCATGCTCAGCCCCATCACCATGTGATATTCTGCACCACCTCAGTCTCTTCAGAGAGTGCCCAACAGCAAGAAGGCTCTCACCAGATGTGACCCCTCAACCTGTGACTTAGCCTTCATAATGATAACAAATAAATTTATTTATAATTTACCCAGTTTGGGATATTTTGTTATAAGCAACAGTAAATGGACTTAGACAACTACAAACTAAGTCATAATAAATTTTTAAAAGTTAACTCATATCAAGTGTCTTTTCTAACCACAATGAAATGAAATTAAAAATCAATAACAGGAGAAACTTTGGAATGGTAAAAATACATGGAAATCAAACAACATGCTCCTGAACAACTAATTGGTCAATAAATAATTTTTTTTAATTAAAAAAATTCTGGAGACATATGAAAATGGAAACACAACAAATCAATACCTATGGGATACAGTAAAAGCAGGGCAAAGAGGGAAATTGATAGCAATAAACGCCTCCATCATAAAATCAGAAAGATCTCAAATAAACAGCCTAAGAGTGCACATCAAGGAACTAGGAAAACAAGAACACACTAAACCCAAATTAAGTAGAGGGGAAGAAATAATAAAGATCACAACAGAAATAAATAAAATAGAGACTAAAAAACAATAAAAATATCAACAAAATGAAGAGTTGGTTTTTTGAAAAGATAAACAAAATTGACAAATCTTTAGCTAGACTAAGAAAAAAAGAGATGACTCAACTAGATAAAATCAGAGATGATTCCTGTGAACACATTTGGGGCAAAGAAAAGAAAAAAAATCAGAGATGAAAAAGGAGACATTACAACTGCTACCACAGAAACACAAAGGATCATGAGACTATTAGAAACAACTATGCACCAAAAAATTGGAAAACCTAGAAGAAATGGATAAATTCCTGGACACAAATAACCTACAAGGATTGAATTATGAAGAAATAGAAAACATGAACAGGCCATAATTTGTAATGACATTGAATCAATAATAAAAATTCTCCCACCAAAAAAAATCCCAGGACCAGATGGCTTCTCTGATGAATTATACCAAACATTTATGGAAGAACTAATACCAATTCTTTTCAAACTATTCCAAAGAATTAAAGGAAAGGGAATTCTTCCAAACTCATCCTTCAAGGCCAGCATTACCCTGATACCAAAACCAGGCAAGGACAAAACACAAAAAGAAAACTACAGGCCAATATCCCTAATGAACATAGATGCAAAAAATCTCAACAAAATACCAGCAAATCAAATACAACAGCACATTAAAAAGATCATTCACCATGATCAAGTGGGATTCATCCCAGGGATGCAAGGATAGTTCAACATATGCAACTCAATAAACATGGTACATCATATGAACAGAATCAAGGACAAAAACTATATGATCATTTCAATAGACTTATAAAAAGTATTTGACAAAATTCAACATTGCTTTGTGATAAAAACTTTCAATAAATTAAGGACAGAAGGAACATATCTCAACACAATAAAGGCCATATGTGAAAAATCATGGAGAAAAGTTGAAAGATTTTCCTCTACAATCTGGAACAAGACAAAGATGCCCACTTTCACTACTTTTATTCAACATAGTACAAGAAGTCTCTGCCAGAGAAATCAGGCAAGAGAAAGGAATAAAAAGAATCCAAATTGTAAAGAAGGAAGTCAAATTGTCCCTGTTTGCAGATGACATGACTTTATATATAAAAAAATCCTAAAGACACCACCAAAAAACTCCTAGAACAGATAAACAAATTCAAGAAAGTTGATACACAATCAACATACAAAAATCGGTAGCATTTCTATACACTAATAGCATACTGTCTAAAAAAGAAACTAATTCCATTTATAATAGCTACAAAAAATACCTAGGAATAAATTTAACCAAGGAGGTTAAAGACATCTACAATTAAAACTATAAAACATCAATGGAAGAAATCGAAAAGGACACAAATAAATGAAAATATATACCATGTTAATGGATTTGAAAATTTAATATTGTTAAAATGTCCATACTACCAAAAGTGATATACAGATTCAATGCAATCCCTACCAAAATACCAATGACATTCTTCACAGAAAATTTTTTAAAATCCTAAAATTTATATGGAAACACAAAATACCCCAAATAGTCAAAGCAATTTAGCAAAAAGAAAGCTGTAAGCAAAACACTACCTGAATTCAAAATATAATACAAAGCTATAGTAACTAAAACAGTATGGTATTGGTATAAAAACAGACACATAGACCCAATGGAATGAGAACCCAGAAATAATTTCATGCATTTACACCAACTTATTTTTGACAAAGGTGCCAAGAACCTTTGGAGAAAGGACAGCCTCTTCAACAAATGGTGCTAAGAAAACTGTACATCTACATGCAGAAAAATGAAACTAGACCCCTTTATATCACTATATCCAAGAATGAACTCAAAATTGACTAAAGGATTAAATGTAAGACTCAAAACTATGAAAATACTAGGAGAAAACATATAAGAAATATTTCATGACATTGGTCTAGACAAGAATTTTTTGGAAAAGACCTCAAAAACACAGGCAACAAAGGCAAAAATAGGCAAATGGGATTACATCAAACTAAAAAGCTTCTGCACATCATCAAAGGAAACAATCAACAGAATGAAGAGACAACCTACAGAATATGAGAAAATATTTGCAAGCTATGCAACAGACAATGGGTTAATATCCAGAATATACAGAAACACTAACAACTCAATAGCTAAAGAACAATCCAATTAAAAAATGGGCAAAGGACATGAATGGACATTCCTCAAAACAAGACATACAAATGGACAGTAGGTACATAAAAAAATGCTCAGCATCACTAATCATTGGTAAATGCAAATCAGAATCATAGTGAGGTATCACCTCACCCCACACAGAATGGCTATTATTAAAAAGACTAAAAATAACAAATGCTGGTGAGGATGTGGAGAAAATGAAACTATACACTGTTGGTGGGAATGTAAACTAATACAACCATTATAAAAGGTTGGTGGTTCCTCAAACATTAAAAATAAAAATACCAGGAGGGGAGGGGGCCAGATGGCTGACTAGAGACATCACTTCCTGGACCATCCTGGAGGGAAGGAAGGGTTTCAGATAAAGAAGACAGGAGAGAGGACAGAGCTCAAATGTAGGTCATAGAGAGAAGTGCCAGAGCCTGCTGTGGACCTTATGGAGGAAAATTGTGAAGCAGAGAAGGAAGAGGATAAAGGAAGAAGATATCAGTGAGGATCAAACCCAGAGAGGCTCTGAGCCCAGTGAAGGGGTAAGGGAGGATTGCTTTCTCCCTCCCACACTCCTTCAGTGATCAGTGGGCTACCAAGTTACTTGGAAGCTTTTCCACCCCCATAAGCCCAAGCACTGTGGCAACCATAGAATTGTGGGGAGAACTTGTGTGATCCCAGAACTTGGACATTCCATGTGGGGTTCCCCTCCAAGGACAGTGACCCAAGAGGCTGGAAAGCAGGCTTTCTTCCATTCATACTCTTATCCTCTCCCACCCCTAACCCACCCACTGCAAGCAGGAGAGCAGTGTGAGCTGAGAATTTGGTGAGCAGCCACTTCTCCCCAGCTGGCACATACTCCAGTCTGAGGGTTCCACAGAGACTGGGATCCACACCTTTCCCCTTGAGGAACTGCAATGGAGCCAGGGTGCCCAATCTGTGAGCTCCCTGCCCACCAGTGTTTCACAGAGATGAATGCCAGTGGGTCAGGGAGCTCCCAGATCACACACAGGACAGATCCTGTGCCCCCATGACTCAAGTGTGTTGCTGGGGGACACCAGGGAGAGATATGGGAGCTGGACTTGGGAGGTAAAAGAGCCCACATGGACAAAAGTGATGGGAGAATACTGTGGAGGCCTGAGATGTGGCAATCTGGGGAAATGCCCATCCCCCTTTCAGGAAAGCCACACTGTCAGACCAGGCTGGGTCCTCTGGAGGGAAATATCCCAGCCCACGGTGCCATAGCAACCAAGTGCTGCACAATAAGGTGCCTGAGGGCAGAAGTAATGCAAGTGGGGTGGAGCTCACTGCCAATAGCCAGTCAGGGATTTGTGGCCCCTTCTTCACAAGCAGGCTTCTCTGTCTGGAAAGCCTGCCTTGACCCTTCTCCCAGTGCCTTCCCCTAATGCTGGAAAAACAACCTTGGAACCCTGTTGAGGCTCACAGTGATGCTGTCAGACTAGGGAGGGTCCCCCAGCAGGGAAGATCTTAGCCCGTGGCACCATAGCAACCAAGTACAGCCTGTTCAGGTGCCCAAGGGCAGGGACAATGCAAGAGGAGCAGAGCTTATTCCCAACAGCCAGTTGGGGATTTGCAGCCCCTTCCTCATGAGCATCCTTCCCAGTCTGGAGAGCCAGCCTCAACCCTCCTCCTAGTGGCTCCACCTAGCAGCTGGGGAAACAATCTCTGAGCCCTGCTGAGGCTTTGCAAAGCCTTCCAGGCTCACACAACCTAACCATGCCCTGCCTTGTTTCTCCACCCACCTCAGCTATGGTGGAGATCAAGCAACCCCCTGGGAGATACAGGGCCCCCTCCCAAAGCCTGGGGCATTCAAGTGTTCCACCTGAGCGACTGGAGTTTACCACAGACACAGTAGAACATCTCAGCAGTTTGCTCTTTCATGCAACCATTCAAACACTGACAAGGAGAACAACTGTCTAGCTCATTACAGCATCTACCAACTCAATCAAACAGGGTGTGGTTGATTCTTATTCACAAGCATTACCCACTGTCTCAGAGATTAAGCTGCTGGTCCCAGTACAATTCATACTGCTGGGAAGAGGTGAAGACAGCAGGATAGAAGCAACCCAGAGGACACTGCTTTTTAGGAGAGAAACAAAAGTTACAGGCAGCTTGATCTGTAAGGGGTCTCTCCACTCCACTGCAGACCTCTGGGCTGATCAGGGATCTGGTCAGTGTCTGTGCAGAGACATTCCACCAGAGATCAGGTAAGGCAGAGATCTGGTGGCTGTCATTCCCAGGTTTCTGCAACCAATTCCGTCCTGATAACTCTGACACATGGAGCCAGGTCTTCTCATGACCCAGTCCTCCAGCAGTAGCCTTTGCATCACCCTTGCTGAGCCAGGGAGGGAACAGATTGTTCCCCATGTCATGCCCTATGACTAGGGGCTGAGAATGCCTCCTCCCTGGCATGGGATCCAAACAGAATAGGAGCCCCAGATGCCAAGCCACCATTTAGGAAGCCTCAGATGACTGCCCCAGCAGGTACTGTGTGCAGGGGGAGAATCTTGGCCAAGTAGCAGCTCTGGCCCACCTATGTGGACAGGGGGCTGCTGAGACAAACCCCTAATTGCATGACTGGGCATCAACAGACCCCATGCTGGTGGAACAGCCACCTATATTGGTGGCTGTGCCCGCCAAAATCCCCAGACCTAGCTCTGAAGCTCTTGCTTCAGAGTCTGAGGCTCTCCCCCTGTAGCTCCAGGGTCCTAACTGGACCTGCAACCCCACCCATGAGACTCCAGAGTTGTGCCTGGAGGCCAAGACCCCACTACTGAGTCCCCACCACTACTGCTGGGCTGGCAGAACCTCCCCAAGGTCCAACACTTTACTCAGGAGGCCCCAGCCCTGAGCAGCCATCACTCCTGGACTTGGTTCAACGGAGTCACCAGCAAAGCAGAACAGGTGCCCTGTAATTCTGTTAAACCAGAGCTGAGAGAAGAGAAGCCAGATGAGAATAAAACAGCAGAAGAACTCTGTCAACATGAAAAAGCAAAATAGTTGAACACTCCCAAGGGAGTTCAAATAGTTGAACACTCCCAAGGGAACACAATGGAGCTACAGTAGTGGACTCCACCCACAAAGAAATTGCTGAAATGACAGAAATGGAATTCAGGATATGGATGGCAAATAAGATGACTGGAATTGAATAGAAAGTTGAAAACCAATTAAAAAAGCCAAAAAATTATTTCAAGAAATCAATGAAAAAATGAAAATGTCACTAGAGAGCTAGACAACATTAGAAAGGATGTAATAGAACTTAAAGAAGTAAAAGAGTCATTCAGGGAATTTGAAAATGCAGTTGAAAGCTTCAAAAACAGGCTAAACCAAGGAGAAGAAAGAAACTCAGAGCTCGAAGACAAGGCTCTCGAGATAAGACAGTCATTCAAAGAGGCAGAGAAGAGTATTAAAAAGTCCAAGCAAACCCTGAGAGAGATATGGGACTATGTGAAGTCAACTAACATTTAATTACAGGTATCCCTGAGGGATAAGAAGAAAGAGTCAAAAGCATGGAAAACCTATTTGAGGAAACTATTGAGGAAAAGTTCCCTAGTACCACCAGAAATTCAGACATACAGATACAAGATGGACAATGAATGAAAAGATTCATACCAAATAGATCATCTTCAAGACACATAGTAATCAACCTGGCCAAAGTCAAAAAGAAGGAGAAAATTCTGCAAGCAGCAAAATGAAAGCCTCAAATAACTTACAAAAGAAACCCTATCAGGCTAACTGCAGACTTCTCAGCAAAAAATTTATATGGGACTGGGGCCCCATCTTCAGTCAACTTAAACAGAACAACTACTAGCCTAGAATTTTGTATCCTGTAAAACTAAGTTTAACAATAGATGGAGAAATTAAGTATTTTCCAGACAAGCACTGAGGGAATTTGCCATGAGCAGATGTGCTCTGCACAAAATAATCAGAACAGCACTATACACAAATCATCAAAACAGATACTCACCAGTGTAAATTCACCTAAAAAAAAAATAAAACCAAACTAACAACTCCTATAAAACAACAGAACAAGAGGTAAAACAAAGGAATAAGGGACTACCCAATAGGATGAACAGACCAACATCCCACATATCAAGGCTATTAATTAATGTTAGTGGACTGAATGCACCTCTCAAAAGACATGGGATGGCTGAATGGATGAAAAACACAACCCAATTATCTTCTGTTTCCAGGAAAGACATCTAAACCACTAGGAGACACACAGACTTGGCTGGAAAGTATAGAAAAAACATTCCATGCAAATGGAAATCAAAAGAGAGCAGGTGTAGCTATTCTCATATCAGATAATATTGACGTTAAGCCAACAAATGTAAAGAAAAACAGAGAATGCCATTATACAATGGTAAAGGGAGCAATTCAACAAGAAGACATAACAATCCTAAATATATATGTTTCCCGTGTGTTCCAACACAGGAACTCCCAGATACATAAAGCAAATTTACTAGAGCTAAGCAAAGAAATAAATAGTATCCTTTTAATTGCTGGGGACCTCAACACCCTACTGTCAGAGCTCAACAAATCATCAAAGCAGAAAATAAATTAACAATGGACTTACACCAAACTCTAAATCAAATGGACCTGACAGACATTTACAGAACATTCTACCCTAAAACTACAGAATACACATTCTTCTCAGCAGTATGTCGGACATTCTCCAAGTTTGATCATATCTTAGGCCACAAAATAGGGCTCAACAAATTCAGTAAAATCAAAATCATACCATCTATCTCCTCAGACCACAGAAGAATAAAACTAGAAATCAATCACAAGAGAAACACTTAAACCTACACAAAGTCATGGACATTAAACAACCTGCTGCTGAACGATTATTAGGTCAAGAGTGAAATTAAGATGAAAATCAAAAAATTCTATGAGCTGAAAGAGAAAGGGGACAGAAGTGATCAAAATCTATGGCAGACAGTAAAAGCATAACTCAGGGGAAAATTCATAGCCTTAAATGCCTACATCAAAAAGACAGAAAGATCACAAATTGAAAACCTAATGTCACACCACAAGGAACTAGAAAGGGAAAAACAAACCAAACCCAAAGACAGCAGAAGAAAAGAAATAATGAAGGTCAGAGCAGAACTAAATAAATTGGAGAATAAAAAACAATACAAAGGATTAATGAAACAAAAAGTTGGTTCTTTCAAAAGATAAACAAAATCAACAGACCTCTTGCAAGATTAACCAAAAACAGAAGAGAAAGGACTCAAATAAGTTCAATCAGAAAAGTTGACATTACAACCGATACCACAGAGATACAAAAAGCTTCCATAAATACTATGTAAATCTCTACCCACATATACTAGACAACATAGAGGAAATGGACAAGTTCCTGGAAACAGACAACCTCCCAACAATCCACCAGAAAGAAATAGAACTCCTGAACAGAACAACAATGAAGAATGAGATCAAAACAGTAATAAAAAACATCCCAACAACAACAAAAAGCCCTGGACCAAATGGATTCACAGCCAAATTCTATCAGACCTACAAAGAAGATCTGGTACCCATAATACAGAAATTATTCCATAATATTGAGAAACAGGAGCTCCTCCCTGACTCATTCTACAAGCCAGTATCACCTTGATACGAAAGCCAGGAAAGGACACAACAAGAAAAGAAAACTACAGACCAATAACCCTTATGAATACAGATGCAAAAATCTTCAATAAAATACTAGCAAACCAAATTCAACACACATCAATAAAATAATCCACCAGGACCAAGTGGACTTAATCCAAGGAATGCAAGGATGGTTCAACATATGTAAATCAATAAATGTGATTCATCACATGAACAAAAGCAAAAACAAAGATCATATGATTATCTCAATAGATGCAGAAAATCATTTGACAAAATCCAGCATCCTTTCATGATAAACACCCTTAAAAATTAGGCATAGAAGGAACACATCTAAAAAATTATAAAAGCTGTATATGACAAACCCACAGCCAACATCATACTGAATGGGGAAAAATTGAAAGCATTCCCCCTAAGACTGGCACAAGACAAGGATGCCCACTATCACAACTTCTATTAACATAGTACTGTAAAGTTTAGACAGAGCAATCAGAGAAGAATATTAAGGGTATACAAATTGAGAAAGAGGAGGTCAAACTATTGCTCTGCACTGATGATATGATCTTGTATCTATAAAACCCCAAAGATTCCACCAAGGTCTCCTGGAATTGATAAATATATTCAGCAAAGTCTCAGATACAAAGTCAATGTTCAAAAATCAGTAGCATTTCTACATACTTATAACAGTCAAGCTGAGAATCAAATAAAAGATTCAATACCATTCATAATAGCCACAAAGAAAATAAAATACCTAGGAATATACTTAACCAAGGAGGTCAAAGATCTCTACAAGGAGAATTATGAAACTCTGAGGAAAGAAATCACAGAGGATATAAACAAATTGAAAAACATATCATGCTCATGGATAGGTAGAATCAACATACTTGCAAGCTATACGTTGATAAAGAGCTAATAACAAGAATTTACAAAGAACTCAAGCAAATCAGCAAGAAAAAAACAAACATCCTTATTAAAATGTGGGTGAAAGACATGAACAGATGCTTCTCAAAAGAAGAAAGACAAATGGCCAAGAAACATATGAAAAAATACACAATGTCACCAATCATCAGGGAAATGCAAATTAAAACCACAATGAGATATCACCTTACCCCAGTTAGAATGGCTTTTATTAAAAAGTCCCAAAACAACAAATGCTGGTGTGAATGCAGAGAGAAAGGAACACATATGCACTGTTGGTGGGACTGGAAACTAGTACAACCTCTATGGAAAGCTGTATGGAGATATCTCAATGATCTAAAAGTAGATCAACCATTTGATCCAGCAATCACACTACTTGGTGTTTACCCAAAGTAAAAAAAAGAAATTTTATAAAAAAGATACTTGCACTCGAATACTTATAGCAGCATAATTCACAATTGCAAAGATGTGGAGACAACCCAAGTGCCCATGAATACATGAGTGGAATTAGAAAATGTGGTATATGTATACCATGGAGTATTGCTCAGCCATAAAAATAAAAGGTGAACTAATGCCTTTTGTAAAAACCTGGCTGGAAGTGGAGACCATCCTTTTAAGTGCAGTATCACAAGAATGGAAAAACATACACCACATGTACATGCTACTATGTTGGAACTAATAGATCAACACTCACGTGCACATATGGCAGTAAAATTCAATGGAAATCAAGCAGGTGGGAGGGTGGAGGAGGGGATGGATAAATTCACACCTAATGGGTACAATGCACACTATCTGAGTGATGGACACACATATAACTTTGACCCAAACTGTACAAAAGCAATTCATATAACTAAAACGTTTGTACCCCCATAATATTCTGAAATAAAAAAACAACAAAGACAAAGTAGAAAATCTTGAAATTGCAAGACAAAAGTGAATCATCATGTACAATGAAAATTCAATAAGATTGTCAGCTCATTCTCATAAGAAACAATGGGGGCCAGAGATAGTGGAATGGTTTAGACAAAGTGCTATAAGAAAAATAATGTCAACCAAGAATCTTATATTCATCAAAACCATTTTTCAAAAATGGAGACAAAATAGGGAGAGCTCAGAGGATTTTTAGGGCAGTGAAACTAATCTGTATTATACTACAATGATGGATACATGTCATTATGCATTTATCAAAACCCATAGAACTTATAACATCAAGAATGAACCCTAAAATAAACAATGGACTTTGAACAACAATGATGTGTCAACGTAGGTTCATCAATTATAACAAGTAGACCACTGTGGTGCAGAATGCCAATAGATAGTGAGGGAAGTCGTGCATGTGGAGGCACAGGTGGTATATGAGAACTCTGCACTTTCCATTCCATCTTCCTGTAAACCTAAAACTGCTCTAAAAACTAAAGTTTATTAATTTTAAAAAACAGAGGTGAAATAAAGACATTCAAAGATTTTTTTAAAAGTCTAAAAACTATAGATGCTGGCATGGATGCAGACAGAAAGAAATGCTTATACACTGTTAGTGGGACTGCAAATTAGTACAACCTCTATGGAAAACAGTATGGAGACTCCTGAAGAAACTTAAAGTAGACCTACCATTCGATCCAGCAATTCTACTACTGGAATTGGATATTTACCCAAAGGAAAAGAAGTCATTTTATCAAAAGGACATCTGAACTTGAATGTTTATTGCAGCACAATTCACAATTGCAAAGATGTGGAATCAACCAAGTACCAATCAATTCATGAGTGAATTAATAAAATGTGGTATATGTTCACCATGGAGTAATAGCCATAAAAAAAGATTAATTAATACTTTTTGCAGCAATCTGGATAGAACTGGAGTCCAATCTCCTAAGTTAAGTATCGCAAGAATGGAAAAACAAACACCAGAGGTACTCACTATTAAATTAGAACTAACTGATTAATACACAAGCGTACAGAGGGAAGTAAAATTCAGTGGAAAGCAACTGGGGAGGGGGATGAGGGGAAAGAAATAAACCAACTTAATAGGTACTATGAACACTATTTGGGTGCAAGGCACACCTATAGCCAGGACTCAAGCATTACAAAAATGATCTATGTAACCTAAAACATAAATGCTCCCTTTTGTTTTTGGTATATATTTTAAAATTTCAGAATATTATGGGGGTACAACACTTTGGTTATATATATTGCCTATGCAAATACTCCCTTAATATTTTGAAATAAAAGAAAAAAGTCCATATTACCCAAAGTGATTTACAAATTCAATGCGATCCCCATCAAATTACCAACATCATATTTCACAGATCTGGAAAAAATAATTCTACACTTCATTTGGAACCATAAAAGAGCCTGATAGCCAAAGCAATCTTAAGCAAAAAGTACAAATCTGGAGGCATCACATTATCAGACTTCAGACTATACTATAAGGATATAGTAACCAAAACAGCATGGTATTGGTACAAAAATAGAGACATAGACCAATGGAACAGAACAGAGAACCCTCATATAAAACCATCTACCTCCAACCAACTGATCTTCAACAAAGCAGACAATTATGTACATGGGAGAAAAGAAGCCCTGTTCAATAAGCGGTGCTGGGAAAATTGGATAGCCACATACAGAAGAATGAAACAGGACTCCTACCTCTCACCACACACAAAACTTAATTCAAGATGGATAAAAGACTTAGATCTGAGGCATGAAACCATAAGAATTCTAGAGGAAAATGTAGGAAAAATTCTTCTAGATATTGGCCTAGGCAAAGAATTTACGAAAAAGACCCCAAAGGCAACCATGGCAACAACAAAAATTTAAAAATGGGATTTTAAACTAAAAACATTCTGCACAGTGAAGGAAACAATCAACAGAGCAAATAGACAACCTAAAGAATGGGAGAAAATATTCACAAGGTACGCATCTGATAAAGGGCTAATAACCATAATTTACAAAGAACTCTAGCAAATCAGCAAAAAAAAAATCACAACCCTATTAAAAAGTGGGCAAAAGACATGAACAGAAGATTCTCAATAGAAGAAAGACAAATGGCCAATAAGCATATGAAAAAATGCTCAACGTCGCTAGTCATCAGGGAAATGCAAATTAAAACCACAATGAGATATCCCCTTACCCTAGTCAGAATGGCTTTTATTAGAAAGTCCAAAAAGAATAGATGTCGGTGTGGATGCAAAGAGAAAAGAATGATTATGCACTATTGGTGGTACTGCAAATTAGTACAACCTGTATGGAAAACAGTATGGAGATTCCTCAAAGAACTAAAAGTAGACCTATCATTCGATCCACCAATCCCACTATTGGGTATTTACCCAAAGGGAAAGAAGACTTTTCATCAAATGACGCCTATACCCGAATGTTTATTGCAGCACAATTCACAATTGCAAAGATGTGGAATCAACCCAAGTGCCCATAAATTCATGAGTGGATTAATAAAATGTGGTATGTGTATGCCATGGAGAACTACTCAGCCATAAAAAATGAATTAATACCTTTTGCAACAATCTGGATAGAACTGGAGACCATTCTCCTAAGTGAATTATCTCAAGAATGGAAAAACAAACACCACATGTATTCACTATTAAATTTGAACTAACCAATGAGCACACATGTGCACAGAGGGAAGTAAAACTCAGTAGAAATCAACCAGAGAAGAGGTGGGATGAGGGGAGGGGAGAAAAACCTACCTAATGGGTACTATGAACACTATCTGGGTGATGGGCACACCTATAGCCGGGACTCAAGCATTACAAAAGCAATCCATGTAACCTAAAACATTTGTACCCCTTTAATATTTTGAAATTAAAAATAAGTGAAAATGCCATATGATCCAGCAATTCTACCTCTGGGTATACATCCAAAGGAAATGAAATCAGTATGTCAAAAGATATCTGTACTCCCACATTTACTGTATCACTTACACAGTAGCCAAGATATGGAATCAACTTTAGTGTCCATCAACAAATGAATGGGTAAAAAACAAATGCTGTAGCTATACAAAAATACATAAATACTATTCAGCCATATAAAAGGACAAAATGCTGTCATTTCCAGCAGTGTGTATGAACTTGGAGGACATTATATTAAGTGCAAAAGCCAGGCACAGAAGGACAAATACCACATGATCCCACTCTTATGAGGAATCTTAAAAAGTTTATTTCATACAAATAGAGTAGACAGGTGGTTACCAGCGGTTGGGGAGGGTGGAGAAGAGGAATGGGGGGTTGGTCAGTGGGTACAAAGTTACAGCTAGATAGGACGAGTACATTCTGGGGTTCTATTTCAAAATAGGATGAATATAGTTAACCATAATATATGTTTCAAAATAGCTAGAAGAGAGGATTTTAAGCGTTCTCACCCCAAAGAAATTATAAATGTTTGAGGTAATGGATATGCTAATTACCTGATTTGATAATTGCACAATGTATGCGTGTATCAAAATATCACACTGTATCCCATAAATATGTATAATTATTATGTATCAATTAAAACTAAGATAAAACTAAAACATAATGTAGATAGAACTCCTGAAACTCCTTGGTACACTTTTCCTAGTTCCGCTTTTAAAAAAACCTTTATATAAATTGAATCATACAACTATATTCTTTTATCTTTTGCTTCTTTAGCTGAAAATTACTGTGTTAGATTCATTTTTGTGGCTCAGTCTAGCTCTAATTCATTTGTTTTAATTTCTCTGTGGAAAATTTCACTGTGCAAATTATTGGCGGTATTTGGATGGTTTCTAATTTTTACTGTTTTGAACTATGCTATCATAAACATTCCTATATTTGTATCCTGCTGGACATGTACATGAGTTTTTCTACAGTATATACCTAGGAATAAAATTGCTGTGATTTAAGATGTGAAAATGTTCAACTTTACTAAATAATGACAAGCAATTTCCCAAAGTGATTATACCAGTTTCTACTCCACCAGCAGTGTGAGAGTTCTCATTATTCCACCTTTCCAACCCTTGATATTGTCTAACTTAAATTTTTTTTAATCCATTATATGTGTAATAATATCTCATGGTTTTAACTTGATTTTCTCTGATTACTAGTGGGATTGCACACTTTTAAATTTTTTTCCATTTAAATTCCTCTTTTATGAAATGTTTATTTTTAAATTTTTTTCTATTGAGTAGTCTGTCTTTTTAAAATTGATTTTTAGAAATTCTTTGTAGGAGTGTTACAAATATATTCTCTCATTCTACAACTTATCTCTTTCTTCAATATATCTTTTAATGAAATGAGTACTTAAAATTAATGTAGTTGAATATATGTCTTTTCTTTTATGCTTAATGCTTTTTGTGTGTCATATGGTAAATTATTTCCTATCCTGAAGTCTTAAAGATAGTCTTCTATGTTATCTTATAAAAGTTTTATAGTTTGTTTCCCAGATCTTGATGCCTGTAATTCCTTTTTGTGTATGGTATGAAGTAAAGGTAAATTTTCCACCTGTTCTATATGAAAACTCATTTGTCCCAAAACAATTTATTGAATAAACAGTCTTTTTCCCACTATTCTGCAATGCTACCTCCAGCATAGAGTATTTGCGCATGTGTTCACATGTCAAATTCTTGATCTCTATTTTTTCCTTTGCTTTGTTTTCTCTATTCCCAATACCATGTTGCCTCAATTACTACAGTTTCATTTAAAAAATGATATGTGGAAGAGCAGATATTACCATCTTGTTTTTCTTTTTCAAAACATCTTGGTTATTCCTGACTCTTTGCACTTTCATATATATTTTTGGCAAGTTCACAATATACTCTTTGGAAAATGTTATTTGGATAAGATTAACTCTATAAATTAATTGGAAGAGTACTACTGTCTTTACAACATTGCATCTTCCAATTCATCAGTATGCTATTTCTTTACATTCATTTAGGTGTCTAGTGAGGTTTTACAAATTTCTCCATGGAAATATTGAACATTTTGTTTGATTTATTCCTGAGTATTTCACTTTGCAGATGCCACTGTAAATAGTATTTTTAAATTTCATTTTATAATTGCTTGCTACTGTTAAATGGAAATGAAATGATTTTTGGAGCAGGAAAATTTGATAAACATTTTTTAGTTCTGGTAATTTGTTATAGAGACCTTAGGTTTTTCTATGTTTTAATAATAGTTTGTGAATAATGACAGTTTTGAGTCTTTCTTTCCAATCCTTAGGCCCAACATTGTATTTGTACCAAAATGATAGCAGATATTGTTATCTTGTTCTTGATCTAAAAAATAGGTTAATGCTTCACAATTAAATATGTTATGGTTATGGTTCTATTTTTTTTTAAATATATATCTTGAAACTCCCCACCTGTGATTTTTTTAGATTCAACTAAACATTCGGTCTTAAAAACTATCACAGACCATCATTAGGTCTTCTCAGAAGGATATAGACAGGCACCACAACTTGCCAGATGTTGGTCTTCTATAGAAGTAGACCTTGCAGCAGTCCCTGCAGTAGTTCCCGCAGTGACAGCTCAGTTTCAAAGCAATAAGATTCACATTGAGTGAAACAGGGGAACTACTCTGGCTTAAAAGCCTCATGATCCTCAGAAGCTTAATATAACTCTGTGGACATACCCTCCAGGGTTCCCATAAGGGACTTGCCCAGTTAGGAGAGTCCCACACTAATGATACCTCAAACACATGACTTCTTCTGAGGTATTGATAGCTCTCCAAGTTCAGATGCAATTTACCAATCACAGTTAGTTTTAACCATAGCAAATGTTTAAACATATACTATCTTTATTTACTTCTAGAGCAAAGAACTTATCCACAATCTACCACCCATGAAATTTCATTAACAGCTCTAATATAGTAAAGGACAAATTATTACATTTTATAATCACTAGAATTTTTATTATTTTTTGTCATTCAATGGAACTTCCTATTTGATGTCCCTTCTCTACCTTAGCCAATTGGACTTTTCTTTAGCCAATTAGGTTTATTTTTTAGAGACAGAGTCTCACTCTGTTACCCAGGCTGGAGTGCAGTGGTGTGATCATAGCTCACTGCAGCCTGGAACTCCTGGGCTCAAGTGATCCTCCTGCCTCAGCCTCCCAAGTAGCTGGCACTACAGGCACGTGCCACGCCTGACTAATTTTTAAAAAGAAATTTTGTACAGACAGGGTCTAGCTATGTTGCCCAGGCTGGTCTCAAACTCCGGGCCTCAAGCAATCCTACCACCTCAGCCTCCCCAAATGCAGGGATTACAGGCATGAGCCACTGCACCTGGTGCCAATTAGTTTTAGAGTGTCAACAAAGCTTTGCATCCTAGAGATCAAATGTAAGTTTACATCAAGTAACAATACATTGGGACATTTAATAAACCAAACATTGGACAGTGTCATTTTCCCTCTTTTTAGCAAAAATGTTCCTTTCAGATACCAATAGTAAATTGGTAGGTTGATCCTGTCTGAAAGCACCTTCATATCTCAGTCTCTCAAAGACAAGGTTTTATCATAATCTCTTGGCTTAGATTTTTTAAAAAAACTTGATCAATTGAAGTCATTTAAGAAATGTTTGCCTTCTTTTCATACCAACAGCAGAGTACATTGGTCAAACTCCAGTACAGAGTCATACTATATGAATATGCACAGGCTGCCTTGTTGGAAAGTTGTTTGCAGCCTGGCTGTGGTTACCTAACTCCCACACACATTAGGAATTTTATAAAGCTCTTTTCCTGTGTCCCTGTTATTAACGTATTATCACTATGTCTTGCCAAACACATTAGAGGCTACCCTTGCAGGAGTGTGTTCAGAAAGATATAGGACAAGACATACATACAGCTGCCAGTTGGATAGCCATATGCACACTGCTTCTGTTTGAGTAGAGCTTGCAATAGATATTGCAGTAGTCCACACAGCCAGGTAGGAGCGAGCTTTTCTGGCTCATTAGGTGCCAGCTCAGGTGTGAAAAAAAAAACAACACTTGTATTAGGTAGGCCTGGGAGCCGTTCTGGTTTAAAAAATTTATACCCCTCAAGAACAGATATCTCTTGTTAGAGACATCATCTATTTTTATTCTAGATATTAAAAAATGTTTTTTCTCTGTCTTCCTAAATGAGTCTTGCCAAGCAGTTAATAATTTTGTTAAATTTTTCAAAAAACAAACTTTTGACCTTGTTTACTTTCTCTATTGTGTATCCTTTTTTTCTGTTCATTAATTTATGCTCTGGTCTCTATATATCCTTCTATTTTTCTTTATGTTTAATTTGCTTTCTTTTCATTTTTCTTAAGGTGGGAACATAGATTTTTCAATTTTTATTTTCTTATAACATATGTATTTAAAGCTTTACATTTCCCTGTAGCAATGCTTTAGATGTGTCCCACTAATTTTGAAATATTATTTTTTATTATTATTCAATTTATTATCCAATTGAAGATTTTTTTATTTTCCATTGTGAGTTCTTCTTGGACCCACGGTCATTAACAGTATATTCCTTAATTTCCAAATATTTAGAGTATTTTTAAAGTTGTTATATAATTTTTGTCATTGAGTTCTAGCATAATTTCACTTTTGTCAAAGTGAAGATCCTCTAAGATTTTGGTACTTTGATTTGCATTTGAAATTCCCAGTTTCCTTATACGCATGATAAGCATGTGTATTCTGAAGTGGTTTATCATAGACTTTGAAGAACATTGATTAGGTTGAATTGGATAATAATATAGTTAAAATTTTCTATTTTTTAAATTTCAGAATATTATGGGGGTACAAATGTTTAGGTTACATGTATTGCTTTTGTACAGTTTGAGTCAATGTTGTAAGTGTGCCCATCACCCAGATAGTATGCATTGAACCTGTTAGATACGCATTTATCCAACTTTTCCCCCCTCCTACCTGCTTGATTTCCATTAAGTTTTACTTCCATATGTTCATATAGATATTGATTGATTAGTTCCAGTTTAATAGTGAGCACATGTGGTGTTTGTTTTTCCATTCTTGCAATACTTCACTTAGAAGAATGGTCTCCACTTCCATCCAGGTTGTTACAAAAGGTATTAGTTCAACATTTCTTTAATGGTTGAGTACTACTCCATGGTATACATATTCCACATTTTATTAATCCATTCATGTATTGATGGGGACTTGGGTTGATTTCACATCTTTGCAATTGTGAATTGTGCTGCTATAAACATTTGAGTGCAAGTGTTTTTTTCGTAAAATGACTTTTTTCCTTGGTGTAAATTCCCACTAGTGGGATTGCTGGATCAAATGGTGGTTCTGCTTTTAGTTCTCTGAGGTATCACCATACTGCTTTCCATAGAGGTTGCACTGGTTTGCAGTCCCACCAACAGTGTATCTCTGTTCTTCTCTCTCTGCATCCACGCCTGCATCTGTTGTTTGGGACTTTTTGATAAGAGACATTCTCACTGGAGTTAGGTAATATCTCCTTGTGGTTTTGATTTCCATTTCCCTGATGATTAGAGATGTTGAGCATTTGTTCATATGTTTATTGGCCATTAGTCTTTCTTCTTTTGAAAAGCTTTTCTTCATGTCTTTTTCCCACTTTTTAATGCGGTTGTTTGATTTTTTCTTACTGCTTTGAGTTCTTTATAGATTCTGGTTATTAGCCTTTTATTGTATGTATAGCATACAAATATTTTCTTCCCTTCTGTAGGTTGTCTGTTTGCTCTATTGATTGTTTCCTTGGCTGTGCAGAAGCTTTTTAATTTGATCAGGTCCCATTTATTGATTTTTCTTCTTGCTGTGATTTCCTTTGGAGTCTTCTTCATAAATTCTTCACCTAGGCCAATATCTGTAAGAGTTTTTCCAACATTTTCTTCTAGAATTCTTATAGTTTCATGTCTTAGGTTTAAGTCTGTTATCCATAGTGAATTAATTTCTGTGAGTGGTGAGAGGTGTGAATCCTGTTTCAGTTTTCTACGTGTGGCTATCCAATCTTGCCAGCACTATTTAATGAACAGGGATTGTTTTCCCCAGTATATGTTTTTGTCTGCATTGTCAAAGATCAGATGGCAATATGAGGATGGTTTTATATCTGTGTTTTCTGTTCTGGTCCGTTGGTCTATGTCTCTGTTCGTCTGCCAGTACCATGCTGTTTTGGATACTACAGCCTTGTAGTATAGCTTGAAGTCTGGTAAATTGATACCTCCCAATTTTTTCTTTTTGCTTAAGGTTGCTTTGGTTATGCGAGGTCTTTTCTGGTTCCATATGAAGCATAGAATTATTTTTTCTAGATCTGTGAAAAATGACATTGGTATATTAATGGGGATTGCATTGAATCTGAAAATCACTTTACATAGTATAGACATTTTAGCAATATCGATTCTGCCAATCCATGAGCCTGATATGTTTTTCCATTTGTTTACATCCTCTGAGATTTCCTTCCTCATTGTTTTGAAGTTCTCCCTGTAGAGGTCTTTCACCTCCTTGGTTAAATACATTCTTAGGTATTTTATTTTCTTTGTTGCTACTGTGAAAGGTATTGAGTCTTTGATTTGGTTCTCAGCTTGATTGTTGTTGGCGCATAAGAATGCTACTGATTTGTGTACACTGATTTTGTAACCTGAGACTTTGCAGAATTTATTTATCAGTTCCAGGGTATTTTTTCAGAATCCTTGGAGTTTTCTAGATACAAGATCATATCATCAGCAAAGAACAATAGTTTGACCTCTTTTTTCCCCATTTGGATACCCTTGATTTCCTTTTCTTGCCTGATTGCTCTGGGTAGGATTTCCAATACTATGTTGAGTAGAAGTGATGACAGTGGGCAACCTTGTCTGGTTCCAGTTTTAAGGGGGAATGCTCTCAGTTTTGCCCCATTCAGTATGACGTTGGTTGTGGGTTTGTCATGTATGGCTTTTATAATATTGAGGTATGTTCCACCTATGCCTATTTTGTTAAGTGTTTTTACCATAAAAGGGTGCTGAATTTTGTCAAATGCTTTTTCTGCATCTATTGAGAGGATCATATGGTCTTTGTTTTTGCTTCTATTTATGTAGTGAATCACATTTATAGATTTGTGCATGTTGAATCATCCTTGAATCTCTGGGATGAAGCCCACTTGATCCCAGTGGATTATTTTTTTGAGGTGTATCTGAATTTGGTTTGCTAGGATTTTATTGAGAATTTTTGCATCTATATTCATAAGGGATATTGGTCTGTAGTTTTCTTTTTTTGTTGTGTCCTTTCCTGGTTTTGGCGTCAAGGTGATATTGTCTTCGTAGAACGAGTTGGGAAGGATTCCTTCCTTCCTGATGTTATGGAATAATTTATGCAGGATAGGTACTAGTTCTTCTTTGTAGGTCTGGTAAAGTTCCAGTGTGAAACCATCTGGCCCAGGACTTTGTTTTTTTGGAAGATCTTTTATTGCTGCTTAAACTTTGGTACTTGATATTGGTCTGTTCAGGAGTTCTATTTCTTCCTGATTGAGCCTAGGGAGGTTGTGTGTTTCTAAGAATTTGTCCATTTCCTCCATGATTTCAAACTTATGGACATAGAGATTTTTATAGTATTCAGAGATGATATTATGTATTTCCTTGGTATCAGTTTTAATTTCTCATTTTTCATTACTGATTGAGCTTATAAGAGTCCTTTATTTTCTGCTTCTGATTAATCTAGTGAGAGGCGTGTCAATTTTGTTTACCCTTTCAAAGAACCAACTTTTTGTTTCATTAATCTTCTGTATAGTTCTTTTGTTATCAATTTCACTGAGTTCTGCTCTGATCTTGGTTATTCTTTTCTTCTGCTGGGTTTGGGATTGGTTTGCTCATCCATTTCCAGTTCCATAAGATAATTCATTAGATTGTTGATTTGTCATCTTTCTGTCTTTTGGATATAGGCCTTTATGGCTATGAATATTCCTCTCAGGACTGCTTTAACTCTGCCCCACAGATTTTGATAACTTGTATTCCCTTTATCATTTAGTTCAAAGAATTTTTTGATTTCCATATGAATTTCCTCCTTGACTTGACTATCATTCAGCAGTAGGTTGTTTAGTTTCCATGACTTTGTGTAGAGATGAGTGTTTCTGTTGGAGTTGATTTCTAATTTTATTCCACTGTGGTCTGAGAAGGTGCATGGTATAATTTCTATTTTTTAAAATTTGTTGAGACATGTTTTGTGGCCTAGGATGTGATCAATCTTAGAGAAAACCCATGAGCTAATGAGAAGAATGTATATTGAGTGGATTTTGGGTAGAGTGTTCTGTAAATGTCTGTTAGGCCCATTTGTTCTAGAGTTCTGTTTAAGTCCATGGTTTCTTGGTTTCTTTTCTGTTTGGATGATCTGTCCTGCTCTGTCAGAGGGGTATTGAAATCCCTGGCTATTACAGTGATGCTGTTTATCATTTTGTTTAGATCAAGTAGGAATAGTTTTATGAATCTGGGTGCACCTATGTTGGGTGTGTAGATATTTAGAATTGTTACATCTTCTTGTTGAATTGTTCTCTTCACCATTATATAATGATCATCTTTGTCTTTCTTTACTTTTGTTGATTTGAAGACTATGTTATCTGATATGAGAACTGCTACACCAGCTTTCTTTTGGTTTCCATTTGTATGGAATATTATTTTTCATCCCTTCATCTTGGGTCTGAATGAGTATTTGTGGGTTAGATGTGTTTCCCGAAGACAGCAGATATTTGGCTTGTATTTTTTAATCCATTCACCCAGCCTATGTCTCTTCAGCATGGAGTTCAAACCATTTGCATTTATTGAAATTGATATGTGGGGTGGATTTCTGTTCATCCTGTTGGGTAAAACTTTGTTGCTTTGTTTTATCTCTTAAGCCATTGTGGTATCTGGCCTTTGATCTTAAGTTTTTGGGTGATTTTACCCTGGTGGGTGTCTATTGTGCTGATCCATGTATAATGCAGATCTGAGTACTTCCTGCAGGGCAGGTCTTGTCTTGACAAATTCCCTCAGTGTTTACTTGTATGAGAAAGTCTTTGTTTCCCACTCACATAAGAAACTTAGTTTTGCAGGATACAAAATTCTTGGCTGGCCAGTATTCTGTTACGGAAGACTGAGAATGGGGCCCCAATCCCTTCTGGCTTGTAAGGTTTCAGTTGAGAAGTCTGCATTTAGTCTGATGGGTTTTCCTTTGTAAGTTACCTGATTCTTTTTCCTTATGCTTCATAGGAGCACCTCATTTGTGTTTATTTTGGCCAGTCTGATGACTATGTGTTGAGGTGTTTGCCTCTTTGTGATGAATCTCCCAGGAGTCCTTTGAGCTTTTGTACCTGCATATCTAGATTTCTAGCAAGGCCAGGGAAAATTTCCTCAATTATTCCCTCATATAGGTTTTCCAACCCTTGTGTATTTTCTTCTTCACCCTCAGGGATGCCTGTGATTCTTATGTTAGGCCTCCTTTCATAAACCCATATTCCTTTTTTTTTTATACTTTTTATTTTTTTAAAATTTCAGAATATGATGGGGTTACAAACACTTTGGTTATAAATATTGCCTATGCATTGCCCAAGTCAGAGCTATAATCATGCCCATGCCCCAGACAGTGTGCCCTGCACCCTTTAGGTGTGAATTTACCCATCCCCTCCACCCCCTCACACCTGCCCGACACCTGATGAATATTAATTCCATATGTGCACATAAGTATTGATCAGGTAGTACCAATTGGATGGTGAGTACCAGTGCTGCTTGTTTTTCCATTCTTGTGATACTTCACTTTGAAGAATGGGCTCTAGCTTCATCCAGGATAATACCAGAGGTATTAATTCACCACTGGTTTTTATGGCTGAGTACTACTCCATTGTATACATATACCACATTTTATTAATCCACTCATGTACTGATGGGCACTTGGGTTGTTTCTACATCTTTGCAATTGTGAACTGTGCTGCTACAAACATTCGAGTGCAGATGTCTTTATTACAGAATGTCTGTTTTTCCTTTGGGTAAATGCCCAGTAGTGGGGTTGCTGGATCAAATGGTAGTTCTACTTTTAGTTCTTTGAAGTATCTTCATATTACTTTCCATAGAGGTTGTACTAATTTGCAGTCCCACCAGCAAATTAGTGTATGAGTGTTCCTATCTGTCCGTATCCCTGCCAACATTTGTTGTTTTGGGACTTTTTGATATAAGCCAATCTCACTGGAGTTAAGTGATACCTCGTTGTGGTTTTGATTTGCATTTCCCTGATGATTAGAGAAGTTGAGCAATTTTTTATATGTTTGCTGGCCATTATTCTGTCTTCTTTTGAAAAGTTTCTGTTCATGTCCTTTGCCCACTTCTTAATGGGGTTGTTTGATTTTTTTCTTGTTGATTTTCCTAAGTTTTGTATAAATTCTGGTTATCAGCCCTATATCAGATGTATGGCATGCAAATATTTTCTCCCTTTCTGTAGGGTGTCTGTTGAATTTAATGATAGTTTCCTTGGTTGTGCAGAAGCTTTTTAATTTGATTGGGTTCCACTTATTTATTTTTGTTGCTGCTGTGATTGCATTGGGGGTCTTCATAAATTCTTTGCCTAGGCCTATGTCTATAAGAGTTTTTCCAACTTTTTTTCTAGAATTCTTATGGTTTCATATTTTAGGTTTAAGTCTGTTCTCCATTATGAGGTGATTTTTGTGAGAGGTGAGAGGTGTGGATCTAGTTTCGTTCTTCCACATGTGGGTATCCAATTTTCCCAGTAACATTTATTGAATAGGGATTGGAGGTGGTTTACTCCTGTATTAGTCCAATGAAACAGAACCAATAGGAGATCTGTGTGATGGAGAGGGCAGAGAGAGAGAGAGAGACAGAGACAGAGATAGAGACAGAGACAGATACAAAGAGAGACAAAATGAGAATGAGAATATGCATAAGAAGGATCTGTTATAGGAATTGGCTTATGTAAATATGAGGGTTAAGAAGTCCCATGATATCCTATCTGCAAGCTAGAGAACTATGAATGCTGTTAGTGTAATTCAGTTCAATTCCAAAGTCTTGAGAACCAGGGGAATTGGTGTAATTCGTAGTCTGAGTTGAAAAAGTCAAGAATTGGGAGACCAAGGTTGTCAGTCTCAGTCCAAGTCAAAAGGCCTGAGAACCAGAAGTGCAAATGTCTCAGGGCAGGAGAAGTTTGATGTCCTATCTCAAGCAGAAAGAGAAAACAAATTTGCTCTTCCTCTGCCTTTTTGGTTTTTTTGCGGGGGGCACTCAGGAAATTGATGCCACTCACATTGGTGAGGGCAGTCTTCTTTACTCAGTCTACTAATTTAGTTGCTAATCTCTTCTGGAAACAGCCTCACAGACACACTTAGAAATAGAGTTTTACCAGCTTTTTGGACTTTCTTTAGCCTAGTCAAACTGACATGTAAAATTAATGATTCCTGGTTTGTTGAGTATTTTTTTTAATATTGAAAGGGTGTTGAATTTTGTCAAACACTTTTTATGTATTGATTGAGATTATTGTGATTTTTTTTTACCTTTATTCTGTTAATTTGGTGTATTATATGCATATCTTGCATTCCAGGAATAAATCCCACTTGGTCATTATCCATAATTATTTTAATTTGATGGTGAAAATTCAGTTTGCTAGTATTTAGTTGTGGATTTTTCATCAATTTCATAAGGGATATTGGGCTGCAATTTTCCTGTAGTGCCTTTCACTTTGTTATCAAGGTAATGCTGGCCTCATAAAATGAGCTAGAAAATGTTCCTGCTTTTCAATTTTTTGGAAATGTTTGAGAAAAATTGGTGTTAGTTCTTTAAATGATTTGTAGAATTCACTGGTGAAACCATCAGTTCCAGGGCTTTTCTTTGTGGAAATATTTTTGATGATTGATTTAATCTTCTTACTAGTTATAAATCTATTCATATATTCTATTTCTTCATAGCTTAGTCTTAGTTGCCATTATGCTTCTATGAATTTGTCCATTTCAGCTATGTTATCTGATTCATTGGCATACAATTGTGTATACTGTTGTATTATAATTCTTTTTATTTCTGTAGAATTGGTAGTAATACTCCCACCTTCATTATAAATTTTAGAAATTTGAGTCCTCTTTCTTTTTCTTAGTCCATCTAGCTAAAAGTTTGTTAATTTTTTTTATCTTTTCAAAGAACTAACTTTTGGTTTCATTGATTTTCTCTATTATTTGTCTGTTCTCTATTTCTATTTTTTATTCTCTAATCTTTATTTTCTTTCACCTGCTGGCTTTGGATTTAGTTAGTTCTTCTTTTCTAGGTCCTTAAGTAGGAACATTTGGCTGTTGATTTGAGATCTTTCTATTTATTTATTTTTGTTTGTTTCAAATAAAGTATTACTATGTTACCCAGGCTGATTTTGAACTCTGGAATTTCCTGGGCTCAAAAGATCCTTCTGCATCAGCCTCCCAAATAGCTAGGACTACTGCCACTGCACCTGGGTCTCTTGTTTTTTAATGTAAGCATTTATATATACAAATATCCCCCTTAGCACCACTTTCACTGTGTCACATAAGTTTTGGGTTGCTGGGGGTTTTTCTGTTTTTATTCATCTCTAAGTATTTTCTAATTTCCCTCATTATTTCCTCTTTGAACTTTGTTTGTTCAGCAATATGTCGTCTAATTTCCAGAATTGTGTGAACTTTTCAGTTTTCCTTCTGTTATTGATTTCTAACTTCATCCCAACTTTGGAGAAGATACTTTGCATGTTATCTATGTTTTTAAAATCAACTGACACTTCATTTGTGGCCTAACATATGGTCTATCCTGAAAAATATATCATGTGCATTTGAGAAGGATGTCTATGTTGTTATTGTTGAGTAGAGTGTTCTCTTTGTGTCTCTTACAGTTGGTTGTTTATTGTGTTGTTAAAGTTCTATATTTTCTTATTTATCTTTTGTCTTGTTCTGTTATTGATGATGAGGCATTGACATCTCCATCTATTATTGTGGAACAGTCTATTTTGCCCTTCAATTCTGTTGATTTTTGCTTCATATGTTTTGACGGTCTATTTTATCTTCTTGCTGTATTGAATCTTTTATTAATAAACAATGTCTTTTTACATGTATTTTAATCCTTTTTGATCTAAAGTCTATTTCATCTGCTATTGGCATAGCACCCCTGCTCTTTTTTGGTTACTATTTACCTGAGCCAGCCTTTCCATCCATTCACTTTAAGTCATTTGTATTTTTGTATCTAAGGTGAGACTCTTGCAGACAGCATACAGCTGGATCATATTTTTTAATCAATTGTGTTAATATCTGTCTTTTGATTGCATAGCTTAATGCATTTACATTTAAAGTAATTACCAATGAAAAGAGACTTATTTCTGTCCTTTCACTATTTGTTTTCTATATGCTTATTTTTTGTCCCTCATTTCTTACATTACTGACTTTTCTGTAGTAAAATGTTTAAATTTCTTTCTCATTTCCTTTTCTGTATATTTTTAAGTTATTGTCTTTGTAGTTAGCATGGTGATTATATTTAACATAAATTGACTTATTACCAGCTTTAATCCATTACATTCATAAAAAACTCTACTCCTTTAACTGCTTTGTCCCCACCCCTTTCAGTTGTCACAAAATTTAATGTCACAAAAGTACATCTTTATACACTGTGTGTCCAAAAATGTAAACTAATTGCTTTTTAAGGTATTAGTATCTTAAAATTTAAAAACAAAATATAAAGTTATAAACCTAAGTTACAATAACACTAGCTTTTATGCACATAATTCTTTCTAAAGTGTGTTAGTCTCTTAAATTATATAGAAAAAATGCGGTTACACATCCCCTTGTTACAATAATGCTAGCATTTATATTTTCTCATATATTTACATTTACAGAGATCTTTCTTTCTCTCTTTTTTACTTTTTAGAGATGGGATCTCACTATGTTGCCCAGGCTGGAATGCAGTGGCTATTCACAGGTGTCATCTTTATTCCTTCATAGAGCTTCAAGTTGTTGTCCACTATCCTTTCATTTGAATGTAAAGGACTCCCTTTAATGTTCCTTGCAGGCCAGGTCTAGTGGTAATGAGCTCCTTCAGCTTTTATTGATCTGGGTATGTCTTAATTTCGATCTCCCATTTGACAAACAGTTTTGCTGGGTATAGAATTCTTGATTTCCACTTGGTTTCTTTTATCACTTTGAATATATCTACTGCCTTCTGGCCTCCAAAGTTTCTGATGAGAAATCTGCTTATTATCTTATTGAGGATCCCTTCTATGTGATGAGTTACATCTCTCTTGCTGCTTTAATATTCTCTGTCTTTGTCTTTCATCAGTTTAAATATAATGTGTTTTGGTGTAGGTCTCTTTGACTTCATCCTACTTGCAGTTTGTTAACCTTCTTATATGCTTACATCTTTCATTAAATATGTGAAGGTTTGAGCTATTATTTCTTCAAATATTCTTTCTTCCTCATTTTCTCTCTCTTCTCCCTCTTTGACTCCTATAATGTATATGTTGGTCTTCTTGATAGCATCCCATAGGCCTTTTAGGCTCTGTTCACTTTTATTCAATCTTTTTTATTTCTATTCTTAAGACTTGGTAATTTCTATTGTTCTGTCTTTAAGTCTGCTGATTCATTCTTCTGTCTGCTCAAATATGCATTTCAATCCCTGTAGTGACTTTTTATTTCAGATATTGTACTTTACAGTTCCAAAATTTCTTTTTGGTTTGTTTTTAGGTTTTCTATCTGTTTATTGATATTTCCATTTTCTTCTGAAGCCTTTTTCTTGACTTTCTACACATCTTTTAGTTTTTGGAGCATCATTAAGACAATTTTTTAAAGTCTTTGACTAGTTGATCTGCCATCAGGTCTTTTGCAGGACAGTTTCTGTTGGTTTATTTTTTTTCACCTTTGCATGGGTCTTATTTTCCTATTTCTTTGCATGCCTTGTTATTTGTTTATTTATTTAGGTCTCACTCTGTTGCCCAGGCTAGAGTGCAGTGGTGTCATCACAGATCACTACATTGTTATTTTCTAAAATGGTCATTTGAATCTAATGAGATGGTGACTCTAGAATTAGAATCTTCCCTTCCCCAGCTTTTGCTGTTTTTTTCTTTTGTTTTTGATTTTTTTGGTTGTTGTTGTTGTTGTAAGCTGTCTCTGTGCTGAGGATGAGCCTGAGATGTAAGTTTAATGTCTTCTTATGTCTTTTTTAAGCTTGTGCCTTCCCTTGGGCATGCATAGTGACTTTCTAATTTTTCCATATTTGCTGTTGCTTTTGAGTTCCCTAGTCTCAATGTCTGGCTCCCAGAAGGAGAAAAAGAGAAAAATAATGGGAGCAATAATAATTTTTAAAAATGTACTGGAACTTTAAATCCTCAAGAAGTCACTTCAGTCGGTGGGGGGGGGTCTAAACAGTTGAGGAAAAGTGCAACAACAATGGCCATCACCTCTTTGTCTGCACCTGTGTGATCAGAAACAGCAGCAATTTGAGCACAGATCCTTGATATTTGGAGGACATTGTCCTTTTTGCCCACCCTTCTCCCACAAACTGTGTGTATGCTGCTTCAGGAACTCATGCACAGCTGACTTCCTAAGGGCTAAGGGGTGGGGGATGAGTAGCTAGTGCTTTGGTAGAAATAGAAATTGACTGGAATTAACCAAAATTTACCATCCAAGCCTTCCCCTGGAAGTAGCAACTTTTCAATAGACTCTACAATGCTAACATAGTTACACCAGCTAAATTATGCCAGTGCAATCATTGTTTAGGTGGAGGGACATGTTTCTGACACTCCCTACTCTTCTATCTTTCCAGAGCACTCTATCTCTTCACTTTTGAAGGATAATTTCCCAGGATACAGAATTTTAGGTTGGTGGCTTTTTGTTTCTTGTCTTCTCTTCTTTTTTTTTTTTGAAGAGATGCAAATTTTTTTTTTTAAATTTCAGAATATTATGGGGGTACAAACACTTTGGTTATATATATTGCTTATGCACTGCCCAAGTCAGAGCTACAATCGTGTCCATTCCCCAGACAGTGTGCCCCGCACCCTTTAGGTGTGAGTTTTCCCATCCCCTCCACCCCCTCCCACCTGCCCAACCCCTGATGAATATTATTTCCATGTGTGCACATAAGTATTGATCAGGTAGTACCAATTGGATGGTGAGTACCAGTGCTGCTTGTTTTTCTATTCTTGTGATACTTCACTTTAAAGAATGGGCTCTAGCTTCATCCAGGATAATACCAGAGGTATTAATTCACCACTGGTTTTTATGGCTAAGTACTACTCCATTGTATACATATACAACATTTTATTAATCCACTCATGTATTGATGGGCACTTGGGTTGATTCCACATCTTTGCAATTGTGAATTGTGCTGCTATAAAATTACTCCTATGTGCTAAACAAATCAGTTTTTCTTGTATTCTTGACTTACTCTGTGTCCTACATGGTATATAACACTTTAAATATTTCATTCCACTCTCTTTTTGCTTGCATGGTGTCTGAGAATAAGTAGGATGTAATTTTTTTATTTCCTCCTCTATAGGTAAGGTGTTTTTTCCTCTGGCTTTTTAAAAGTTTTTTCCTATGTTTGACTTTCTGCAGTTTTAATATGATTTGCCTAGGTGTAATTTTTTTAAAAAATGTATCCTACTTGGTGTTCTCTAAGCTTCCTAAACCTATGGCTCAGTGTTTGACATTAATTAGGGAAAATTATCAGTCATTACTGTGTCAAATATTTATTTTATCCCTTTATCTCTTTCCTCTTCTTCTAGTAGTCCCATTACATATGTGTGATAGTTTTTGAAGTTCTCTCAAAGTTCTTGGATATTCTATTCCTCTTTTTAGTTCTTTTTCCCTTTGATTTTCAATTTTGCATGGTTTTTGGGTGGTGGTTTTGTTTTTGTTTTGAGACAGGGTCTCACCACTTTGCCCAGGCTGGTCTCAAACTTGTGGACTCAAGCAATCCTCCCACCTCAGCCTCCTGAGTAGCTGGGAGTACAGGCACATGCCAGCACACTCAGCTCTACTTTTCAGGTTTTGGAAGTTTCTATTGACATAGCCTAAAGCACAGAGATTCTTTCTTCAGCTTTTCCCATCTACTAATGAGCCCATCAAAGGCATTCATTTATGTTACAATGTTTTTGATCTCTAGCATTTCTTTTTGGTTCTTTCTTAGAATTTTCCTCATTCTGCTCATATTATTGGCATGTCATGTGCTTTTTCCACTACAGCCCTTAGCATATTAATCCTAGTTTTTTAAATTACTGGTCTGATCATCCCAACATCCCTTCCATAGCTGAGTCTTGTTCTAATGCTTGTTCTGTCTCTTAAACCCGTAGATTTTTGCCTTTTAGTATATCTTGTAATTTTTTGTTGAAAGACAGACATGATATATTGGGTAAAAGGAACACTGATAAATAGTCCCTTAGTAATGTGGCAGTAATGTTTGGAGGAGGAAGAGCATTTTATAATCCTTTGATGAGGTCTTAATCTTTAATGAGTCTGTGCCCCTGGCCTGTGAACTTCACAAGTGCTTCTCAGTCTTTTTCCCCCACTTAGGTGGGACAGGAGGGCTAGAGCAGCCTAGAGTGTGATATTTCCCTTCCCCCAGATTGGTTAAGTTCTGATAAAATCCCCTGTAGATTAGACTCAGATGAGATAATTTCTCTTGAGAGTAGGCCTTATTAATAGGAATAGACTACTCTGGCATATTTCAAAATGATTACTTTTCCCCTCTACCTGCTGTAAACACAAGGGTTTCTTTGATATCCACTGTGAAAACCTAGTAGAGCTCCTGATGGTAAAACACAAAATGGTAGGAAGCCTCTTTATGACTGTCCCCTCCCTGGAGTTTTTAACTCTCCAACTTGTTCACACTGACCATCTAGAAATTCATAAATTACAGTTTAGGTTTTCCTACCCCAGTACTGATTCTCATGGAAGTTTCTGCTCATAGGCTTCTGCTCTAGTGAGTTGTGATTCTTTGTATCTGTCTGTCTCTCCAATTTTGTGGGCAGCAGTTTGTCCTGTGTCCTCACTTCTCAGATGGATCTAAGAAGAGTTGTTGATCTTCTACTTTGTTTATCTTTTTACTTCTTGTTAGAATAGCATGAAGAATTACAATATCCTTACATGCCAGACTGGAATTTAACTGACTTTTTAGTTCTAGAGACTCTACTAGATGTGAAGTGATATTTCACTGGAGTTCTGATTCACATTTCTTTGATGACTAATGATGTTGAATATTTTTCACGTGTTTATTGGCCATTCATACATATCTTCTTAGGAGAAATGTTTATTCAGATCCTTTGCCCATTTAAAAAATTGTGTTATTTGTCTTTTAGTATTGAGTTATAAGGGTTCTTCATATACTCTAGATACAGTTTACTTAGCAGATATATGATTTGCAAGTATTTTGTCCATTCTATGGTTTGCCTTTTTTACCTTCTTGATGGCATCCTTTGATGCACAGAGTTTGTGATTTTGATGAAGTTCAATTTGCCTTTTTGGTTGCTCATACTTTTGGTGTACATATAAGAATCATTTGTCAAATCCAAGGTCATGAAGATTCAACTCCATGTTTTCTCTTAAAAGTTTTACAGTTATTGCTCTTACATCGAGGTCTTTATTTCATTTTGGACACTCTATATATGGCATGAGGTAAGAATCCAACTTTATTCTTTTATATGTCTCTCTCTGATTGTCCCATCACAATTTATTTAAAATACTATTATTTTCCCATTAAATGGTTTTGACAGCTTTGTTGAAAAATCAGTTGACTATAGATGTATGGGTTTATTTTAAGATTCTCAGGTCTATTCCATTGATACATATGTGTAATTTTTGTGCCACTACCACATTGTCTTGATTTTCATTCCTTTGAAATAAGGTTTAAAGTCAGCAATTGTGAATCCTACTTTATTCTTTTTCCAGGATTTTTATTTTGGCTATTCTGAATGTCTTGCAATTCCTTATCAATTGTGGAATAACCTTATTAATTTGTACAAAGAAGTGAGCTGGGATTCTATTAGGGATTACATTGAATCTGCAGATCAGTTTAAGGGTATTTCCATATCACAATAATCAGTCTTCTAATCCATAAATATGGAACTTTTTTTTCATTTACTTAGATACTTATTTTCTTTGAACATGCTTTGTAGTTTTCAGAGTATAAGTTTGGCACTTCTTTTCTTAAATGTATTCCTAAGTATTTTATTTGTTTTGATGCTATTGTGAATTGAAATATTTCCTTAATTCCATTTTCAGATTGATTATTGCAGAATTATTGTAGAATTTCCATTGATTTTTCAATATTGATGATAAAATTACAGTGTTGCTGAACTCATCTATTCTCATAGTTTTTAAAGTAAATTTCCTAAGATTTTCTTTTTTTAAATTTTTTAAATTTCAGGATATTATGGGGGCACAACACTTTGGTTATATATATTGCCTATGCACTGCCCAGTCAGAGCCACAATTGTGGACATTCCCCAAACTGTGTGCCCTGCACCATTTAGGTGTGAGTTTTCCCATCCCCTCCACCCCCCTCCCACCTGCCCAACCCCTGATGGATATTATTTCCATGTGTGCACATAAGTATTGATCAGGTAGTACCAATTGGATGGTGAGTACCAGTTTTGCTTGTTTTTCCATTCTTGTGATACTTCACTTTGAAGAATGGTCTCTAGCTCCATCCAGGATAATACCAGATGTGTTAATTCACCATTTTTTAAAATTGCTGAGTAATACTCCATGGTGTACATATACCACATTTTATTAATCCACTCATGTATTGATGGGCACCTGGATTGTTTCCAAATCTTTGCCACTGTGAATTGTGCTGCTATAAACATTCGCAAGCAGATGTCTTTATTATAGAATGTCTTTTTTTCCTTTGGGTAAATACCCTGTAGTGGGATTGCAGGATCAAATGGTAGTTCTACTTTTAGTTCTTTGAGGTATCTTCATATTACATTCCATAGAGGTTGTACTAATTTGCAGTCCCACCAGCAAATTAGTGTATGAGTGTTCCTATCTGTCCGTATCCCTGCCAACATTTGTTGTTTTGGGACTTTTTGATATAAGCCAATCTCACTGGAGTTAAGTGATACCTCATTGTGGTTTTGATTTGCATTTCCCTGATGATTAGAGAAGTTGAGCAATTTTTTATGTTTGCTGGCCATTATTCTGTCTTCTTTCGAAAAGTTTCTGTTCATGTCCTTTGCCCACTTTTTAATGGGGTTGTTTGATTTTTTCCTTGTTGATTTTCCTAAGTTCTGTATAGATTCTGGTTGTCAGCCCTTTATCAGATGTGTAGCATGCAAATATTTTCTCCCATTTTGTAGGTTGTCTGTTCACTGTATGATTGTTTACTTGGCTGTGCATAAGCTGTTTAATCTGATCAAGTCCCATTGATTTACTTTTCTTGCTGCTGTGATTGCTTTGGGGGTCTTCTTCATAAATTCTTTGCCTAGGCCAATGTCTATAAGAGTTTTTCCAACATTTTCTTCTAGAATTCTTATGGTTTCACGTCTTTAAGTCTGTTATCCAACATGAATTGATTTTTGTGAAAGGTGAGAGGTGTGGATCTAGATTCAGTCTTCTACATGTGGCTATACAATTTTCCCAGCACCACTTTGTGAGTAGGGATTCTTTTCCCCAGTGTATGTTTTTGTCTACTTTGTCAAGGATCAGATGACAGTATGAGGATGGTTTTATATCTGGGCTCTCAGTCCTGTTCCATTGGTCTATGTCTCTGTTCTTGTGCCAGTACCATGCTTTTTTGGTTACTATAGCCTTGTAGTATAGCGTGAAGGCTGGTGGATTGATGCCTCTCAATTTGTTCTTTTTGCTTAAGATTGCTTTGGCTAGATGGAGTCTTCTCTGGTTCCACACTAAGCGTAGAATTATTTTTTGTAGATCTGCAAAAAATGATGTTGGTATTTTGATAGGGACTGCATTGATTTGGTAGATCACTTTAGGTAGTACAGACATTTTAACAATGTTGATTCTACCTATCCAAGAGCATGGTAGGGTTTTCCATCTGTTTATATTCTCTGCAATTTCTTTTCTTAGTGTTTCATAGTTCTCTCTATATAGGTTTCTCACCTCCCTAGTTAAATATGTTCCTAAATATTTAATTTTCTTTGGTGCTATTGTGAAAGGTATTGTGTCTTTGATTTGTTTCTTGGCTCGACTGTTATTGGCGTATATGAAGGCTACTGATTTGTGTGCATTGATTTTGTATCCTGAGACTTTGCTGAATTCATTTATCAATTCCAGTAGTCTCTTGGTTGCAGCTTTGGGGTTTTCTAGTTTTAATATCATATCATCCACGAACACTGAAAGTTTGACCTCTTCTGTCCCCATTTGGACACCCCTGATTCCTCTCTCATGTCTGATTGCTCTGGCCAGGACTTCCAGCACTATGTTGATAGAAGTGGAGACAGTGGGAAACCTCATCTGGTTCCAGTTTTAAGGGGGAATGCTTTCAATTTTTCCCCATTCAGTATGATATTGGCTGTGGGTTTGTCATATATGGCTTTAATAATTTTGAGGTATGACCCATCTATGCCTATATTGTTAAGAGTTCTTATCATAAAAGGGTGCTGAATTGTGTTAAAAGCCTTTTCTGCATCTATTGAAAGGATCATATCATCTTTGTTCTTGCTTTTATTTATGTGGTGAATTACATTTATACACTTGCGTATGTTGAACCATCCCTGCATCTCGGGGATGAAGCCCACCTTATCATGATGAATTATTTTTTTGATGTACATTTGAAAACAGTTTGCTAGGACTTATTGATAATTTTTGCATCTATATTCATAAGGGATATTGGTCTGTAGTTTTCTTTTCTTGTTGTGTCCTTTCCTGGCTTTGGTATCAAGGTGATATTGGCTTTGTAGAATGAGTTTGGGATGATTCCATCCTTCTTGATGTTATGGAATAATTTCTGCAGTATAGGCACCAATTCTTCTTTGTAGGTTTGGTAGAATTCAGTTGTGAACCCATCTGGTCCAGGACTTTTTTTTGTGGGAAAATTTTTTTTATTACTGCATCAATTTTTGTGCTTTATATTGGTCTGTTCAGGAATTCTATTTCTTCCTGATTGAGCCTATGGAGGTAGTGTGTTTCTAAGAATTTATCCATTTCCTCTGTGTTTTCATGTTTTTGGGCATGATATTTTTATAGTATTCAAAGATGATGTTTTGAATTTACATGATATCAGTTGTGATCTCTCCATTTTCATTTCTAATTGAGCTTACTAGAGCCCTTTCCTTTCTGCTTCTGGTCAACTTGGCAAATGGCCTATTTTGTTTATCTTTTCATAGAACCAACTTTTTGTTTTATTAATATTCTGTATAGTTATTTTGTTCTCAAATTCATTGAGTTCTGCTCTGATCTTGATTATTTCTTTTCTTCTGCTGGGTTTAGGATTGGTTTGCTCTTCCTTTTCCATTTCCTTGAGATGATTCATTAGTTTACTGATTTGTGAACTTTCTGTCTTTTGGATGTGGGCATTTAAGGTGATAAGTTTTCCTCTCAGGGCTGCTTTTGCTGTATCCCACAGATTTTGATAACTTGTGTCCCTATTATCATTTAGTTTGAAGAATCTTTTGATTTCCATAGGAATCTCCTCCTTGATCCAATAACCATTCAGCAATAGATTGTTTAGTTTCCATGTTTTTGGATAGAGATGTGTGTTTCTGTTGGAATTGATTTCTAATTGTAATCTGCTGTGGTCTGAAAAGATACATGGTATGATTTCTATATTTTTAAATTTGTTAATATCTGTTTTGTGGCCTAGGATATGATCAATTTTAGAGAAAGTTCCACGAGCTGATGAAAAGAACGTATATTCAGTGTTATTTGGGTGGAGTGTTGTGTAGATGTCTCTTAGGCCCAAATGTTCTACAGTCTTGTTTAGATCCATTGTTTCTTTGCTTACTTTCTGTTTGGAGGATCTGTCCAGTTCTGTCAGTAGGGTGTTGAAGTCCCCGGCTATTATGGCATTGCTGTTTATTATGTTGTCTAGATCTAGCAGTATTTGCTTTATGAATCTGGGTGCCCCTGTGTCAGGTCCATAAATATTTAGGATTGTTAAGTCTTCTTGTAAGATTTTTACCTTCACCACTATATAGTGACCATCTTTGTCTTTCTTTACTTTTGCTGTTTTAAAGTTTATAATATGTGATATAAGAATGGCTACCCCAGCTTTCTTTTGGTTTCCATTTGTCTGGAAATTTACATGCCATCCTTTCACCTTGAGTCTGAACAAGTCCTTGTATGTAAGATGCATTTCCTGGAGACAGCAGATACTTGGTTTGTATTTTTTTATCCATTCAGCCAGTCTATGTCTCCTCAATGGGCAATTCAAACCATTCACATTTATTGAGAGAATTGATATTTTGGGGTGGATTTCTGTTTATCCAGTTGGGTAGATGCTTGTTTTGTTTTACCTCTTGAGCCATTGTCAAGTCTGGGTTCAGGACTTTTAGGTTTTGGGTAATTTTATACTGGTGGGTGTGTGTTGCACTGGTTAGTATACAATGCAGGTCTAAGTACTTCCTGCAGAACAGGTCTGGTCTTCCCAAATTCTATCAGTGATTCCTTGTCTGGAAAAGTCTTTATTTCTCCCTCATATAAGAAGTTTATTTTTGCAGGATAAGGAATTCTGGTTGGCCATTAGTTTGTTTTAGAAGACTGAGGATGGGTCCCCAGTCCCTTCTGGCTTATAAGGTTTCATCTGAGAAATCTGCAGTTAATCTGATAGGTTTCCCTTTGTAGATTACCTCGCTGTTTTTGCCTTACTGCCCAAAGGAGTGCCTTTTTCATGTTTACTTTGGCCAGTCTAATAATTATGTGTCATGGTGAATGCCTTTTCATGTTGAGTGTCCCAAGAGTCCTGTGTGCTTCTTGTACCTGGATACTGAGATTTCTGGCTAGGCCATGGAAATTTTCCTCTATTATTCCTTCAAATAGATTTTCCAACCCATGCAAATTTTCTTCCTCACCCTCAGTGATGCCTATAGTTCTTACATCTCGCCTCTTTACATAATCCCACATTTCTTGTATGCTTTGTTCATGCCTCTTGTTTTTGTGTTCTTTCTCTTCAACTGATTTATTTAGTGCATTGGAGTTATCTTCCAGCTCTGAGATTCTTTCCTGTGAATGATCCAGCCTATTCTTAAGGCTTTCCACTGTGTTTTGTATATCCTTGAATGCCTCTTTCATTTCTGGAATTTCTGTTTGATTTTCCCATAATACTTCAATTTGTTTAGAAAATTTTTCATTCATTTCTTGATTTTTCTTGTGGTTTCTTTGTGCTGGGATTCAATTTTCTCTTGAATTTCATTGAGCTTTCTTATAATCCATAAATAAAATTCCTCTTCTGTCATTCTACCCATTTCACTTAAGTTGGTATCCATTGCTGAGGAACAAATGATTTCTTTTGGGGGTGATTTTTGCTCTTATTTTTAATGGTTCCTGAGTTCTTTTGCTGATTCTTTATCATCTGGCCTCTTGGTCGAGAGCTGGGGGTGTTAGGGCTAGTTTATGGCCCTGTCTCCAAGCCCCAAGGATAATTCCTTTCCAGAGCCAGGGAGAGGAGTACTTGTCTGTATTGCCTCAGGTGTATTTTAGCAAGTTTGGTGGACTTCTTTGGTTACCTCTGACCTGTTGTCTTCTCCTCTTCCCAGTGGAGTGTAGTGAGTTTGTTCTCCCAGCTTGAGCTGCAAGTTGGTGGATTGTACTTGAGGGTACGAATCCACTGTTCCCTAATAGCTTGAGATAGAAGGCAATATTTTTAGCTGTGGTGTTGTTCCTGCTGTCATTGATTGTAGTTTGTGTGGAGTAGCCAGTTACCTAGATATTTTGTTGTGCCTGTGGCAGGCTCTGGTCCCCCAGGTGGGATATATGAAAGCCCCAAGCTTTGGGAGGGGACTTGTAGCTCACAGGGGTTGCTTTGACCCTATTCCTCCTGAATTGGGAGGAAAGGCAAAATAGCTTGTGGCTGCAGTGCGAGAGCTATATTGGGTAAATTCTGCACAGCTCAGAGGTTGCTTATCTGGCTGCTGGGGGGGAGGCTGCTGCTATGGAGTTCAGAGCTTTCTGTCTCTGGGCTTGGAGGGCTGCTTCTTATGGGAGGGGCCAGCTGGTGGGATTGCTGAAGTCTGTAGCCAGGGTTTTTCTTCTCTGTCCACAAGCTCGGGCACTTTCCCGTCCAGACCACTTGTGGGCTCTTGAGTTTTCCCACAGTTCATGTGTCTGGCCCTCTGACATGCATCTCCGTGTGCCACTGGCTGATGGGGGAATCTCCAATTGTGCATCTCTTTTCCACCACTAGACCCCAAGGAGAGGTGGGTGTGTGTCTCTATCCCAAGAATTTCTGCCATGGAGATGTTCCCACTGGGGGGAACAGTGGCAGCTGGAGGCACTCTTGGATTGAGCAAAATTCCCTAATAAAGTGGGCAGGGTTAGGGGGAGCTGCTCTGGTTAAGCCTGTGGCACTTGAGGCGTTTGGTTACTGTGAGAACCAGTACTTATACAAAATGAGTCACTATGGCAAGCAACCTTCAAAATGACTGATCTCTGGGGTACAGGAGGGCTGGGACCAGAAGAGCAGGCACTAGGACCAGCATGTAGTGGGCACATAAGAGGCCAGAGTTGGGGAGGCAGGACTGGATGGACAGGCTGCAAACTGTTTCCAATACACAAACGTCCCACCTGATACAGATCAGAGAACTTGTCCCACCCAGAACCCACAGAGGCAGCTGTCTGTGGCCACCAAGGGTGCAGCCTTTTGTGCCCAGGCCAAAGAGCCCCCAGGCTGGGGATGGGGCGTGAAGCTAGAGACCTATCTAACAGCTCCACATGGGAGACCTTAAAGATGCCTGCCAACTGCCAGTCTGGCATACAGCAGGGTTCAGATCATGCCATGAACACAGCTCTTCACAACTGGCCTGGGCCCCATGGAGGCAATTGCTGACAGCCCCTAAGGGAATATCCCCTTGCTCTCCGTTCAACTCCTGTGCCCTGGTCCTGCTGACTTCCAGTGGCAAGATGCCCATCTGCAGATTCCTGCGTACTGTCCCTGGAAGCTATATCTCAGCCCAGTCCCTACCTGGCCCTGAGCAGTCCCTATACAGTGCACCCAAGAATTCCATATCGTTCCCACAATTGCTTCCTCTCCACAGCGTCTGCAGCCTCATGCAATGACTTTGTGCCAACTCCGGGCTTGTCCCAGACTGAGTGGATGGGAAGTCTGTGGGGATGGTGCATGACCACCTGTAGATCAGGTCGCACTGTGCTGACCTGGAGAGTGCATCCTTCGTGCACTATGGTGTTCCCTACACTCTCCGATACTTGTGAATGTATCTCCCAGTCATCTGTTTTCTTGGGCTGAGTGTCATGATGTTTCTCTGTAAATTCACAATGCTGTTTTCGGAGTGAGTGATCCACATGCAGGCAGCCGATGGTGTTTCTCACCTCCTTCCCTGGGAGCGGTGAGGTGGGAGGTCTCTACCAGACTGCCATTTCCCTAGAGTCCCCCAGGACTTTCTATATGTGAGATTGTGTCATCTGTGAATAGAAATAGTTTTACTTCATTCTGTCCTATATGGATGTTTTGTACTTTTTATTCATGCCTAATTTCCTGGCTAGTACCTCTAGTACAATGTTGAATAGAAGGGGAAAGAGCCATTTCATCTACATTATCTAATTTATTCCATGTAATTTTTTATAATACTCCTTTTATTTTTGTAAGGTCAGTAGTAATGTACCCTTTTATTTGTGGTTCTAGTCATTTGAGTCTTTTTTTTTTTTCCTTTGTCAAACTAGCTATAGGTTTGTTATTTTTGTTGTTGTTGTTCTTCTATTTGTTCTTTCGGAAGAATCAACTTTTGACTTTATTTATTTTCTCTATTTCTTTTCTCTATTCTACATCATCAATTTTTCACTCTTATCTAATCATTATTTTTTTTCCTTCTCCTTTCTTTAGGTTTAGTTTGCTCTTCTTTTTCCAGTGTCTCAAGGGGAAAGTTAGGTTTTTGATTTGAGATCATTCTTCTTCCATAATGTAGGCATTTACAGCTATAAATCTCCCTGCTTTATCTGTATCCAATAAGTTTTGGGTTGTTGTGCCTTGATTTTCACTCCTCTCAAAGTATTTTCTGATGTCCCCTTTGATTTCCTCTTGACTTGTTTGTTTAGGTATGTGGTTAATTTCTACATACTTGTGAGTTTCCAAAGTTGTTCCCTATTATCGATTCTAATTTTATTCCATTCTGATGGGAGAACACTTTTGTCATATTTTTATCCTTTTAAATTTCTTGATGTGTGTTTTATGGCCTAGAACATTGTCTATCCTGGAGAATGTTCCATGCACACTTGAGAAGATTGTATATTCAGTTGTTGTCAGTTGGAGTGTTTGGAGTGTTCTACAGAAGTCTCTGTTAGGTCTAACTCATTTGTAGTGTTATTCAAGTCTTCTTTTTCATTTTTAATCTCTCTCTAGTTATTCTATTTAGGTCTCCAACTGTTGTTGTGTAAATGTATATTACTTCCTTCATTTCTTTCAGTTTTTGTTTCCCTCTCTCTCTCTCTATATGTGTGTGTGTTTGTGCGTGTGTGTTTATTTTTTAAGTATCTTTATGATAGATTGACCCTTTTATAATTATAAAATGTTCTTCTTTACCTCTAATAACCTTATTTTGTTTTAAAATCTATTTTGTCTGATATTAGTATAGGAATTCCAGCTTTTCTGTGGTTGCTGATTGAATAATCTTTTAAATCATTTACTTTTGATATAGTTGTGTCTTTGAGTCTAAAATGTGTCTACTGTAGACAACATATAGTTGAGTCATGTTTGTTTATCTAGTCTGACAATATGTGCCTTTTGATTAAATTGTTTAATTCATTCACATTCAGTTTTGTTATTGACATAGTCAGGTTACATGGACCTTCTTACTTTTTGCTTCCCATACATCTTATGTTTCCCTATTCCTCCTTTACTGCTTTCTTTTGCATTGAATGAATATTTTATAATGTGGCATTTTAACTTCATTAATGATTTTCATAGTAGTTGCTTTCAGGCTTATCATATACACGGTAACTTAACAGGATCAGCTTCAGATTTATACTGGCTTAATTACAAGAATATATAGAAATGTTACTCCTTGTTTTGGGCTGAATTTTGTCCCCCTAAAATTAATATTTTGAAGTCCTAACCTCAGAGTGTGACTGTAGCTCAGAATGTGACTGTATTTGGATATAAGACCTATGAAGAGGTAATTAATTAAAATAGCATTAGGGTGGGCCCTAATCCAACATGACTGGTATCCTTATAAGGGGAGATTCAGACACAGACAACACAGTCAGAGGTATGACCATGTAAGGACATAACAAGAAGGTGGCCATCTGCAAACCAAGAAGAGAGACCTTAGAAGAAATAAAACCTATCAACACCTTGATCTCAGGCTTCTATCCTCTGGAACTGTGAGAAAATTAATTTCTGCTATTTAGCCATCCAGTCTGTTGTACTTTGTTATGGCAGCCCCCAGAAAACTAATACACTCCTACAAAGCTCTATTTTCTTTTCCTTCTTTTCTTCTTCTTGACTTTATTACTCCAATAGTGCAAGCAAGAGACAAAAAGATACACTGGCTCCTTGGTGTTCAGTTTCCCCCCATGGAATAGCACCAGAGAGGATCACATAACATGTCTCACAGGCTAGATTAATTGTCTCATTGCTTAGAAATCCTGAACAAAATGCTTTTGCCCCTCTGAAAGTGTGGACCTGGTGGAAGAAGTGGGGAAAAGTTAGAAGTAGGAAAGTACTGAGTCAAAATGGAGAAAAGTGTTTCAGGCAAGGCTCCTTATAAGGAGGCCTCTGAATGGAGGTATCTGAACTAGGAATGCAGCTATGTGTATGCAAATGGCTAGATTAAGGTGGGTAGGGTCAAGCTGAGCTCTTGACTACAACTCCCTCAACAAAACTGCAATGGACTGACTACGCGAAGTCTGGTATGAGGATGGCAGCATCCCCCTATGAGTTCTACCAGGTAAAGCCTTGTATTTGCCTATGATCAGGCCTGAAAAATTACACACAGGATTTTGGCTTGGAGCCTGACTCCTCAATTTAAAAATTGGCAAACTTTATCTAGACTGACCAAGATAAAAAATAAGAAGATTCAAATTCCTAAAATTAGGAATGAAAGAAGGGACATAAGTTCTTACCTTTCAGGATACTATGGAAATACCATGAACAACTCTATGCCAACAAACCAGATAACCTAAAAGAACATAGATAAACTACAAAGACATAAGCTATAAAAACTCACAAAAAATAATAAAATCTGAATAGAATGGTAACAAGTAAAATCACTGTATTAGAAATTTTAAAACTTCACACAGAGAAAAGCAGAGACTCAGATAGCTTAACTACAGAATTCTACCAAATGTTCAAGGAAGGAATACCAATCCTTCACAAACTCTTCCAAAAAATAAAAAATAAGGGAAAACTTCTGAACTCATTCTAGGAGGCCAATGTTACCCTAATACCAAACCAGACAAAGAAATCACAGGGAAAAAAAAAAGTCTTTATAGATACAGAGGAAATAATCATCAACAAAATATAAGCAAACTGAATATAGCAATATATAAAATGGATTATACAGCATGTCCAAGTGGAATTTATTCCAGGAATAGAAGGATAGTTCAATATCCAAAAATCATTCAATGTTTTACATTATATTAAGAGAATAAAGACAGTACAACAACCACATGACTGTGTCAATAGATGTGGAAAAAGGATTTGACAAAATTCAACAGTGTTTCATGAAATGCTTGTAGAAAGGTTCAATAAACTAAGAAGGGAAATTCCTCAAACTGATAAATGGTTAGTACAAAAAACCTATAGTTAACATCATATTTTATGGTGAAAGACTGAATACTTTCCTTCTAAATCCAGGAACAAGACAAGTTTATCAGCTCTCACCACTTTCATTCAACATTGCATCAAAGGTTCCAGCCAGGGAAATTACATAAGAAAGGCAGTCACCATGCCACAGAGTTATTAGGCTAACCAAAGTAAACATGAAAGAGGCACTCCTTCAAGCAGTAAGGTAAAAACAGAAGGTAACCTAAAAAGGGAAAACTATCAGATTAACTGCAGATTTCTCAACTGAAAGCTTACATGCCAGAAGGGACTGGGAACGCATCCTCAGTCTTCTAAAAAAGAATAATGGCCAACGCAGAATACTTTATCCTGCAAAACTAAGCTTCTTGTATGAGGGATATGTAACGATTTTCCCAGACAAGCAATCACTGATGGAATTTGCAAACAACAGACCTGCCCTGCAGGAAATACTAAGACCTGCATTGTACACTAATCAGCACAATAGACATGCACCAGTGTAAAATTACCTAAAAGCTTAAAGTCCAGAACCCAGATTTGACAATGGCTCAAGAGGTAAAACAAAACAAGAGTCTACCCAACAGGATAAACAGAAATCCACCCCAAATATCAATTCTCTCAATAAATGTGAACAGCTTGAAATGCCCATTGAAGAGACATAGGGTGGCTGAATGGATTAAAAAAAATACAAGCTAGGTATCTTTTCTTTCCAGGAAATGCATCTTACAAAAAATGACTCATTCAGACTCAAGGTGAAGTGATGGCATACAATTTCCCAGGCAAATGGAAACCAAGAGAAAGCTGTGGTAGCCATTCTTATATCAGATATTATAAACTTTAAAGCAACAAAAGTAAAGAAAGACAAAGTCACTGTATAGTGATGAAGGGAAAAATCCATCAAAAAGACTTAACAATCCTAAATATTTATGCACCCAACACAGGAGTGCCCAGATACATAAAGCAAATACTGCTAGATCTAGATAACATAATAAACAGCAATGCCATAATAGCCGGGGACTTCAACGCCCTACTGACAGAACTGGACAGATCCTCCAAACAGAAAGTAAGCAAAGAAACAATGGACCTAAATAAGACTCTAGAACATTTGGGCCTAAGAGACATCTATACAACACTCCACCCAAATAACACTGAATATACGTTCTTCTCATCAACTCATGGAACTTTCTCTAAAATTGATCTCATTCTAGGCCACAAAACAGATCTCAAAAAATTTTAAAAAATAGAAATTACACCACATATCTTCTCTGACCACAGCAGAATAAAATTAGAAATAACAGAAACACTCATCTCTACACAAAAACATGGAAATTAAACAATCTATTGCTGCATGACTATTGGGTCAAGGAGGAGATTCAGATGGAAATCAAAAGATTCTTCAAACTAAATGATAATGGGGACACAAGTTATCAAAATCTGTGGGTTACAGCAAAAGCAGTCCCGAGAAGAAAACTTATCACCTTAAATGCCCACATCCAAAAGACAGAAAGTTCACAAATCAGTAAACTAATGAGTCATCTCAAGGAAATGGAAAAGGAAGAGCAAACCAACCCTAAACCCAGCAGAAGAAAAGAAATATCCGAGATCAGAGCACAACTAAATGAAATCGAGAACAAAAGAACTATACAGAAGATTAACAAAACAAAAAAGTTGATACTTTGAAAAAATAAAAAAATAGATAGGCCTTTTGCTAGATTGAACAGAAGCAGAAAGGAAAGAACTCTGATAAGCTCAATTAGAAATTTAAAAAGAGAGGTCACAACTAATATCACAGAAATACAAGACATCATCTTCAAATACTATAAAAATCTCTATGCCCAAAAACATGAAAACGTGGAAGAAATGGACAAATTCTTAGAAACACACAACCTCCCTAGGCTCAGTCAGGAAGAAATAGAATTCCTGAACAAACCAATATCAAGCACCGAAATTGAAACAGCAATAAAAATTCTTCCAACAAAAAAAGTCCCGGTCCAGATGGGTTCATGCCTGAATTCTACCAAACCTACAAATATCACACATGTGAATAGCCACTGCATTCCAGCCTGGGCAACATAGTGAGATCCCATCTCTAAAAAGTAAAAAAGAGAGAAAGAAAGATCTCTGTAAATGTAAATATATGAGAAATTACAAATGCTAGCATTATTGTAACAAGGGGATATGTAACTGCATTTTTTCTACATAAATTAAGAGACTAACACATTTTAGAAAGAATTATTTGCATAAAAGCTAGTGTTATTGTAACTTAGGTTTATAACTTTATATTTTATTTTTAAATCTTATGATACTAATACCCTAACAAGTAATTAGTTTAAATTTTTAGACACACAGTGTATAAAGATGTAATTTTGTGACATTAAATTTTGTGACAACTGAAAGGGGTGGGGACAAAGCAGTTAAAGGAGTAGAGTTTTTTATGAATGTAATGGATTAAAGCTGGTATTAAGTCAATTTATGTTAAATATAATCACTATGCTAACCACACAGATAATAACTTAAAAATATACAGAAAAGGAAATGAGAAAGAAATTTAAACATTTTACTACAGAAAAGTCAGTAATGTAAGAAATGAGGGACAAAAAATAAGCATATAGAAAACAAATAGCAAAAGGACAGAAATAAGTCTCTTTTCATTGGTAATTACTTTAAATGTAAATGCATTAAGCTATGCAATCAAAAGACAGATATTAACACAATTGATTAAAAAATATGATCCAGCTGTATGCTGTCTGCAAGAGTCTCACCTTAGATACAAAAATACAAATGACTTAAAGTGAATGGATGGAAAGGCTGTCTCAGGCAAATAGTAACCAAAAAAGAGCAGGGGTGCTATGCCAATAGCAGATGAAATAGACTTTAGATCAAAAAGGATTAAAATACATGTAAAAAGACATTGTTTATTAATAAAAGATTCAATACAGCAAGAAGATAAAATAGACCGTCAAAACATATGAAGCAAAAATCAACAGAATTGAAGGGCAAAATAGACTGTTCCACAATAATAGATGGAGATGTCAATGCCTCATCATCAATAACAGAACAAGACAAAAGATAAATAAGAAAATATAGAACTTTAACAACACAATAAACAACCAACTGTAAGAGACACAAAGAGAACATTCTACTCAACAATAACAACATAGACATCCTTCTCAAATGCACATGATACATTTTCCAGGATAGACCATATGTTAGGCCAGAAATGAAGTGTCAATTGATTTTAAAAAGATAGATATCATGCAAAGTATCTTCTCCAAAAATGGGATGAAGTTAGAAATCAATAACAGAAGGAAAACTGAAAAATTCACACAATTCTGGAAATTAGACAACATATTGCCAAACAACCAAAGTTCAAAGAGGAAATGAGGGAAATTAGAAAATACTTAATAAATGGGACCTGATCAAATTAAAAAGCTTCTGCACAGCCAAGGATACTATCACTAGAGTGAACAGACAACCTACAGAATGGGAGAAAATATTTGCATGCTACACATCTGATAAAGGGCTGATAACCAGAATCTATATAGAACTTAGGAAAATCAACAAGAAAAAAATCAAACAACCCCATTAAAAAGTGGGCAAAGGACATGAACAGAAACTTTTCAAAAGAAGACAGAATAGTGGCCAGGAAACATATAAAAAATTGCTCAACTTCTCTAATGGTCAGGGAAATGCAAATCAAAACCACAACAAGGTATCATTTAACTCCAGTGATATTGGTTTATATCAAAAAGTCCCAAAACAACAAATGTTGGTGAGGATGTAGACAGATAGGAACACTCATACACTAATTTGCTGGTGGGACTGCAAATTAGTACAACCTCTATGGAAAGTAATATGAAGATACCTCAAAGAACTAAAAGTAGAATTACTATTTTATCCAGTAATCCCACTAGTGGATATTTACCCAAAGGAAAAAAAGACATCCTATAATAAAGACATCTGCACTCAAATGTTTATAGCAGCACAATTCACAATTGCAAAGATGTAGAAACAACCCAAGTGCCCATCAATACATGAGTGGATTAATAAAATGTGGTATATATATATGATGGAGTACTATTCAGCCATAAAAAACAATGGTGTATTAATTCCTCTGGTATTGTCCTGGATGGAGCTAGAGCCCACTCTTTGAAGTGAAGTATCACAAGAATGGAAAAACAAGCACTATAGGCACTCACCATCAAATTGGTACTAAGTGATCAATACGTATGTGTGCACATGGAAATAATATTCACCAGGGGTCAGGCAGCTGGGAGGGGGATGGAGGGGATGGGTAAACTCACACCTAAAGGGTGCAGGGCACACTTTCTGGGGGATAGGCACGATAGTAGCTCTGACTTGGCAGTACATAGGCAATATATGTAACCAAAATGTTTGTACCCCCATAATATTCTGAAATTTAAAAAGATAAATAAATTTTTAAAATAAATAAAATATTTTTTAAAAGACATATTTAAAAAACTCACAATGGTGAAAGACTGAAAGTTTTTCCTTTTAGATCAGGAACTAGGCAAGGAAGCCTACTTTTGCACACAATGTATGCTCTGAGACCACAATGGAATTGAACTAGAAACCAAAAACATAGCTAGAAATCCCCAAATATTTAAAGATTAAATAATACACTTCTAAAGAATATACAGGTCCAAGAAGAAATCTCAAGATAGATTTTTAAATATTTTGAAGAAAACAAAAATACAACATGAAAATTTGGGGAATTTAGCAAAAAGAGTGCCTAGAAGAAATATACAGCATTGAATGCATATATTCAAAAAGAAAGATCTGATATTAATACTCTAAGCTTCAATTTTAGGTAACCAAAAAAAAGAGCAAATTAAATCCAAAGTAAAGAAAAATAATAATAAAAATTAGAGACAAACCAATGAAATTGTGAACAGGAAATAAGTAGGAAAAATCAACAAAACTAACAGCTGGTTATTTGAAAATGTCCATAAAGTCAATAAGCCTCTAGCTGGGCTAAGAAAAAAAGAGAGAAGACAAAAACTACTAATATCAGAAATAAATTCCCATCACTACAGATCTAATGGACATTAAAAAAATAAGGAAGGAATACTAGGAACACTATGCCCACAAATTTTATAGCCTAGATGAAATGGCCCAATTCTTCAAAAAAAAAAAAAAAAAAGCACCTGTAACATTGCATGCAAGAAGAAATACACAATCTGAATAGGCCTATGTCTATTAAAGAAATTGAATCAATAATTAATCTTCAAAAACTGTACCAGGACAAGTTGTATTCCCTAATGAATTCTCTCATATTTAAGAAAAAAATTATACCAATTTTCTCTAATCTTATTTAGAAGATAAAAGGAGAGAGAATACTCTTAACTCATTCTATAGGTCTAACATTACCCTAATACCACAACCAGGCAAAAACATTACAAGAAAACTACAGATTAATATCTGTTCATGATTTTTTAAAAACCTTACAACTTTCAGCAAACTAGGATTAAAAGGAAACATCCTCAATTTGATAAAGAACATCTACAAAAAACCAATAGCTAACACCTACTTAATGCTGAGAAACAAGCTTTCCCACTAAAAGCAGGAACAATTCAAGTATGTCTCCTCTTACCACTTCTTTTCAACATCATACTGGAAGTCCTAGCTGATGTAATAAGACAAGAAAAGAAAATAAATGGTATACAGATTTGGAAGGAAGAAAAACTATCTTTGTTCACAGATGACAAGAATGTTTAAAAATTCTGAAAGAATCAACAACAAAAAACTTTTGGAACTAATAAAGTGATTACAACAAGGGGGCAATATAAAGAGTTTATATGCAAAAGTTAACCATTTCCTATACACCAGAATGAACAGGTAGAATTTGAAATTTAAAACATAATACCATTTATATTAGCAACTCTACAAAAGAAATACTTAGGTATAAATGTAACGAAATAGGTAAAAGATGTATATGAGGAAAACTACAAAACTCTGATGAAAGAAGTAAAAGAATAACTACATAAATGGAGAGATGTTACAAGTTCATACACAGGAAGACCTGATCTTGTCAAGATGTCAGTTGTTCCCAAATTGATATATAAAGTCAATAAAATCTCAATTAAAATTCCAGTAAGTTATTTTGTGGATATTGAAAATCTGATTCTAAAGTTTATAAGTGAGGGTAAAAGACTCAGAATAGACACTACAATATTGAAGTAAAAGAACAAAGTTGGAGGACTGGCACTACTGGACTTTAAGACTTACCATAAAGCTACAATATTCAAGACACTGCGGTATTGGTGAAAGAATAGATCAATGGAGCAGAATAAGGAGCCCAAAAAGAGAGCCATATACATATAGTCAACTGTTCTTTTTTCCTTTTTTTTTTTTTTTTTTGAGACAGGTTCTTACTCTGTTGCCCAGGCTTGGGTGCAGTGGTGCAATCATAGCTCACTGCAGCTTGAACTCCTGGGCTCACGTGATACTCCTGCCTTACCTCTTGAGTAGCTGAGATTACAGGCATATGTCACCATGCCTGGCTAACTTTTTAAAAATATATTTTATAGAGATGGGGGTCTCATAATGTTGCCTAGGCTGGTCTCAAACTCCTGGCCTCAAGAAATCCTCCAGCTTCAGCTTCCCAAAGTGCTGGGATTATAGGCATGAGCTACTGTGCCTGGCCAAACATAGTCAATTGATCTTTGGGGTAAAGACAATATAGTGGAGAAAATATAGTCTCTTCCTCAAATGCTGCTGGAACAATTGGACCTTCACATGCAAAAAAGTAAATTTGGACACAGACTTTACTCTTCACAAAAATTAACTCAAAATCATCATGTACCCAAATGTAAAATGCAAAACTATAAAACTCCTAAAAGATAACATAGGAGAAAATTTAGATGACCATGGGTATGGCTGTGACTTTGTAAATACAACATCAAAGAACAATCCATGAAAGAAATAATTAATAATCTGGATTTCAATAAAATTCAAAATTTATGCTCTCTGAAAGACAGTCAAGAAAATGAAAAGACAAGCCACAGGCTGGAAAAAAATATTTGCCAAAGACTTATCTGATGAAGGACTGTTACTACAAATATACAAAGAACTCTTACAACACAACAATTATAAAACAAACATCATGGTTAAAAAACGAGCAGAAAATTTAACAAACCAGCACACCAAAGAAGATATACAGAGAGCAGAAAACCGTAAGAAAAAATGCTGGACATCATATGCCTTTAGGGAATTACAAATAAAATGACAATGAAATGCCACTACACAACTATTAACATGGCCCAAACCCAAAAACAATGATAACATCAAATGCTAGTGACAATGTGGAAGAACAGGAACTCTCATTCATTGCTGGTGGAAATGGAAAATTTAGTTTGGAACAGCCAGTTTGGAAGACAGTTTGTTCATTTCTTACAAAACTAAACATACCTTTACCACACAATTCAGCGATTGTTATCCTTGGAATTTACCCAAAATAACTGAAAACTATGCACACATAAAAACTTCCATATATGTGTTTATAGTAGTTTTATTTATAATTGCCAAATCTTGGAAGCTACCAAGATGTCTTTTAGTGAGTGAAAGGGTAAATAAACTCTAGTACATCCAGACAATGGAATATTATTCAGTCCTAAAAAAGAGATAAGCTGTAAAGCCATGAAAAGACACAAAGTAACCTTAAATGCATACTATTAATTGAGAGAAGCTAACCTAAAAAGGCAACATACTGTATGATTCCAAATATATGACATTCTGGAAAAAGCAAAACTATGGAAACAGTAAAAAAATCAGTGGTTGCCTGGGGTTAGAGGGGATGGAGGATGAATAGGCAGAACACAGAGAATGTTTAGGGCAGTGCAAGTATTCTCTATGGTACTATAATTGTGGATACATGTCACTCATTTAGTAAAACCCATAGAATGTACAATGCCAAGGGTGAAACCTAATGTAAGCTCTGGACTTTGGGTGATAATGATGTGTCAATGTAGGTTCATTGATTGTAACATAGGTACAACTCTGGTGTGAGGTGCTGATAGCAGAGCAGACTATACAGGTGTGGGGAGAGGGAGCATATGGAAAATATCTGTACTTTTCACTCAAATTTGTTGTGAAATTATAACCATTCTAAAATATAAAGTCTATTATTTTTTAAAAATCAGTGAAAAATTGTTGGTAAGCATGTGGAAATCACAGGACACTCATACAGTATGGGATGTAAAATGGCCTAGTTGCCTTGGAAAACAGCCTGGAATTTCATCAAATGACTAACAGAGTTATAGAGTTAGTATATAACTCAGTAGTTTGATTCCTATGTAAATACCTAAGAAAATGAAAATTTATATCCACACTAAAACTTGTACATAAATGTTTATTGCAGTCTTATTCATAATATTCAAAAGGTGGAAACAACCCAAATGTCCATAAATGGATGAATGTATTTTAAAAGATGTGGTATATCCATACAATGTAATATTATTCAGATACAAAAATGAATGAAATACTGATGCATACTACAACACGGATAAACCTTGAAATATTATGCTAAGTGAAAGAAGTCAGTCACAAAAGACCACATACTATATGATTGAACCCATATGAAAGTTCAGAATAAGAAAAAAAATCTATAGAGACATAAAATAAACTAGTGGTTGCATAAAGCTGGGGTGAGGGATGAGGCAGTCAGAAATTATTGATGAAGGATATAGTTTCTTCTTGAGGTGATAAAATGTTCTAAAATTGACTGCGGCATTGTTTGTCATATATAATAATATAGTAAAAACCATTGAATTTTATACAAACAGGTGAATTTTATGGTATATAAATTCATTTCAATAAAGCTGTTAAAATAGACATAACATGAACTTCATTTTTTTGTGATTTCTTATGCACTATCTCCAATATAAATTTAAAAATTACTAGATATACTAAGAAAAAAAGACAATGTTACTGATAATTAAGAGAAAAAATAGATAATATAAACAGACGTACAGATGGTCTACATGTTGGAAAGAACAAGGACTATAAAATAAACATAATAAACATGGTAAGGAGAGTAAAGGAGAGATGGATAACATGGAATAGAAGGAGAAAATTTCAATTAAGAACTCGAATATTTAAAAGAGGACCAATGGGCCAGGCACAGTGGCTCAAGCCTGTGATCCTACCACTTTGGGAGGCCAAGGTTGGAGGATTGCTTAAGGCCAGGAGTTCAAGACCAGCCTGGGCAACATAGTGAGACTTCATATTCACAGAAAATAGAAAAATTAGCCAGGTGTGGTGCTGTGCACCTGTAGTCCCAGCTACTCAGGAGACTGAAAAAAAGGATTACTTGAGTCCAGGAGTTTGAGGTTACAGTGAGCTATGATCACACCACTGCACTCCAGCCCAGGTGACAAAGTGAGACTCTGTATCAAAAAAGATAAATAAATAAAATAAAAATAAATAAAAGAGAACCAATGGACACAGTAGGACTAAAGATAAAAATCTAAAATTAAAATCTATTTGGATGGGTTTAACAACACACAGGGTACAATGTAAGACAGGATTAGTGAATTTGAGGACAGGTCAACAGAAAATATCCAAATTAAATACAGAAAGAAAAAATGGAATAAACAGAAAAAGTGTAAGTGACATGTGGGACATTATTAAACAATCTAATATAAGTATAATTGGAATCACAAGACAGAGGAGAAAGAGTGGGTATAATTGAAGAGATAATGGCCAGTAATAACCCAAACTATTGAAATGTATTAATCAATGGGAAGTCCAGAAAATGCCAACAGGAAAAATAAAGAAAACCACACCTAGGCACATTAGAGTAGAACTTGTGAAAACCAAGACAAAATGAATTACCCCCTTAAGATGTTGAAAGAAAAAATTTAACTATCAATATACAATTGATTTATGTTGCATATGGCCAGGCAAATATTATCTAAAAATAAAGGCAAACTATAAAATTTATCTAACAAAGTCAGAGAAAATGTGTTATCAGTAGACCCACATCACAGAAATAATAATGCTTTTCAGATCAATAAAAAAAATTATCCCAGACAAAAGCACACAAATTCAGAAAAAATGAAAAGGGTTATGTAAAGTAAATATGAAAATTTTAATTGTTTAAAGGGGAAAATGATGGTGCCTTCAATGATTCCTAATTCATTTTATGAAGATAGTATTACAATCATACCAAAATCAGACAAAGTCAGTAAGAAACAAATCCCCAAACTGTAGACTATTATCTCTCATGAATATAAATGCAAAGTCTTAAAAATTGGAAAACAGAAGATTTATATCAATATATAAATAAATTATACATCATAACCAAGTGGGAATTAATCTATGGATGCAAGACTGAATCAATATTCAACAATTAATCAACATAATACACCATATGAACAGGCTAAAGAAGAAAATTTCATGAACAGATCAACTGATGCAGAAAAAGCATTGACTAAATTCAATACTCATTCATAACAGAAACTCTGCACTTCAGGAATAGAGCTGTACATACTCAACTTGGTAAAAAGCATATGGAAAAGTCCTACAACAAACATCATACTTAATGGTGAAAGTCTGAATGCTATATCCCTGGGATCATGAAAAAGGCAAAATGCTCTGTCCTCATCCATTTGGCATTGCCATAAAGGAATACCAGAGACTGGGTAATTTATAAAGAAAAGTCTTTTTTTTTTTTTGGCTCACAATTCTGCAGCCTGTGTGAGAAACATGGCACCATCATCTACTTCTGTTGAGAGCTTCAGGGAGCTTCCAATCAAGGCAGAAGGTGAAGGGGGAGCAGGTGTGTCACAAGGTGAGGAGAAGGAGCAAGAGAGAGAGGAGGAGGTGCCAGGTTCTCTTTAACAATCAGTTCTGACGTGAAGTAATAAAGCAACAATCCACTCATTACCCTGGGTAGAGCACAAGTCATTCATAAGAGATCTGCCCCCATGACACAAACACCTCCCACCAGGCCCCACTTCCAACATTGAGTATAAAATTTTGACATGAAATGGAGGGGACAAATATTCAAACCATATCATGCTCACTCTCCCAATTCATATGCAATATATTAATAATACTGGAAGTCCTAGCCAACACAGTAATGCAAGAAACAAATGAAAATCATAGAGATTGGAAAGGAAGAAATAAAACTACATTTGCAAATGACATAATTGTTTACATAAAAAGAAAATGGCAAAACAAAATTCTTAGAAATGTCAGAAAGATCAAAGGATATAATACCAGCATACAAATATTTGTCATATTTTAATACTAGTAACAAACACGTGGGATCAGAAATTAAAAACATAATGTCACTTATAATTGCTCAAAAAAGGTAATTCTTATGTGTAAGTCTAAAAAAATAAACCCACACAGGACTTGTATGGTGAAGCCTACAGAATGCTGATAAAAAAATTAAAGATCTAAATAAATAGAAGTAAATTCAAGGAATGGAGACTCAACATAGTGAAGATATCCATATTCTACAAATTGATATACAGGTTTAACACAGTTCCTATAATAATCCAAACAAGATGTTTTCTGTAAATATAGACAAGTTTATTCCAACATTTACATAGAAAATCAAAGAAGTTTTAATAGCTAAAATAATTTTGAAAAAAATTGGGAGAATCAGTCTATCTGATTTCAAGAATTACTAGGTATCTGCCATAGTCAAGACTATTTGATATTGGCTTCAACATAGACAAATAGACCAATTGAACAGAATAGAAAGTCCAGAAGTAGACCCACACATATATACATAATTGATTTTAACATTCAAAAACAATTCAATGTAGAAAGAATTGCATTTTCCACCAACAATGCTGGAAAAATTGGATGTTCATATGAAAAAAATGAACTTAGATACTACCCTCATACTATAAACAGAAATCAATTTAAAATGGAAAATGTAGATCTATGAAACTTAAAGAAGAAAACAGTTGAGAAAATCTTTGGGAATTAGAGCTAGGCAAAAAGTTCTTAGACAAGAATCAAAAGCACTATCCATAAATGAAAAATAATAAAGAAAGTGGACTTCTTCAAAATTAAAAGCTTTTGTGCTATGAATACAGTCTATATTAAGAGAAATATAAGTTACAAACTAGAATAAAATACTGCAAACTAGTACAACCTCTATGGAAAGTAGTGTACAGATACCTCAAAGAACTAAAAGTAGAACTACCATTTGATCCAGTAATCCCACTACAGGGTACTTTCCCAAAGGAAAAAAAGACATTCTATAATAAAGACATCTGCACTCGAATGATTATAGCAGCACAATTCACAACTCACAATTGCAAAGACGTGGAAACAACCCAAGTGCCCATCAATACATGAGTGGATTAAGAAAATGTGGTATATGTATATGATGGAGTACAACTCAACCACAAAAAACAACGGTGAACTAACAACTCTCGTATTATCCTGGATGGAACTGGAGCCCATTCTTCTAAGCGAAGTATCTCAAAAATGGAAAAACAAGCACCACACGTACTCGCCATCAAATTGATACTAATTGATCAACTTTTATGTGCACATATGAAAGTAACATTTATCAGGTGTTGGGCAGGTGGGACGGGGGTGGAAGGGATGGGTAAATTCACACCTAAGGGGTGCAGTGCACAATATCTGGGACATGGGCATGCTTGTAGCTCTGACTCGGGCACAGTAAAGGCAATATACGTAACCTAAACGTCTGTACCCCCATAATACTCTTAAATAAATAATTAAAAAAGGAAAAAATTTTTAAAAAGAAAATATTTGCAAACCACATAGTTGACAAAAGTATATATACATATAGTTTTCCCTAAGTATATGTGGGGGATTGGTTCCAGGACTCCTGTGTATGCCCATATCTGCATATACTCAGGTCCTGCAGTCATCCCTGTGGAACCCTCCTTTATGAAAATCAGCCCTTGGTATAATACATGTGAGTTTCACATCTTGCAAATACTGTAATTTTAGATTCATGTTTGGTTGAAAAAAAATCTGAGTATCAGTGGATCCATGCAGTTCAAAACTGTGTTGCTCAAAACTCAACAGAAATAATACAATCCAACCAGAAAGACATGAACAGTTATCACCAGAGAGAAGATACAAATGGAAAATAAGCAGTTGAAAGATGTTCAACATTTTTAGCCATTAGGAAAATTCTGGCTACAGCCAAAATGAGATGGCACGACTCAACTATTAGAAAGTCAAAATTAAAAATAGTGATAACACTTAATGCTTTTCAGGATGTAGACAAACTGGATCTCTCACATATTGCTTGTGGGAACGTAAAATGGTAAACTCTGGAGAACAGTTTGGCAGTTTCTGATAAAACTAAATGTGCACTTACCATACAACCCAGTAATCAGTCTTGGGCATTTATTCCAGTGAAATAAAAATATACATTCACACAAAATCCTGTACCAATGTTGATAGCAGCTTTATTTGTAATAGCAACTGTCTTAGTCCATTTTTTGTTGCTTATGCAGAATACCTAAAACTGGGTAATTTTTAAAGAAAAGGAAATTATTTCTTATAATTGTAGAGGCTGAAAAGCCAAAAGTCGAGGGGTCATATCTGGTGATGGCCTTCTTACTAGTGGGGACTCTCTGTAGAGTAGTGAGGCAGCACAGGGCATCACATGGTGAGGAGGCTGAGTGAGCTAGCTCAGGTCTCTCTTCCTCTCATTACAAAGCCACCAGTTCTAGTTCCATGATAACCCATGATCCCATACATTTATGAGGGCAATGCCCTCATGACCTAATCACCTATTTAAGTCCCCACCTCTCAATAATGCTACATTGGGGATTAAGTTTTAACATGACTTTTGGAGGGACAAACATTCAAACCATAAGAGCAACAAATTGAAAACAATCCAAACATCCTTCAATGGATGACCAGTTCAATAAAATCTGGAATATCCATACAAGGGAATACCACTCATCAATAAAAAGAGAATAAGTATTGGTACATGAATAATGTGGATGGTTCAAGGGCATTATGTGTAGTGAAAAAAATCAATATTGGAAGATTACACGCTGTATAATTCCACTTAGATTCTTGAAATGATAAAACTATGGAGGTGGAGAAAAGCTAATGTTTTCAAGGGGACACAGATGGGGTGGCATGAATAGAAATTGTTAGTGTGAGGGAGTTCCTTTGTGATTATGGAACAGTTTTGTATCTTAATCATGGTGGTGGTTACACAATTCTATACATGGAATAAAATTATACATACATAAATCAATGCATGTAAAAATGGTAAAAATCTGAATAAGGTGAATAGTCTAGATTGCAGTGTTGTACCACTGGCAATTTCTTAATTCTTATATTTTACTACAGTTATATAAGATATTAAAACTGAGGGATACAATGTGAAGGGTAAATGGGATTCTGTACTATTTTTGCAACTTCCTGTACTATATAGTTATTTGAAAATAAAAAGTTAAAATGTTAATAAAATAACAAAGAACAAAAGCACAAATAAAATAAAGGCCATCAATCACTTTTTAATTATTCATTTTATGGTCTTTATTTTATTTCACTTTTACATTGATCCTATCTCTAAGGAGAAAATACAAATGAGTTTAACTTGGCATCTTAGACTGGATCTTGGAACAGAAAAAGGACAGTACTGGATAAATTAGTGAAATCAGAATGTAGTTTGTAGTGTACCATTATTGTACCAGTGTTAATTTCTTGAAATTGATCACTTTTCTTTGATTATGTGAAATGTTAATTGTTGGTTTTTTATATCATCAAATTTATCTGCAGATAAATACCAATGTTGGAAAAAGTGTTGAACAACTGGAGCATTCATACATTGCTGGTGAGAAGGCAAAATGGTGCATCCACTTTGGAAATTGTTCTCATAGTTTACCATAAAGCCACACATATATCAACTTTAAAATCCAGCAGTTATACTTTTAGATATTTTCCCAAGAGAAATATTTATGAGATACATATAGGATATTTGAACATATTTCATAAATGCAATATAATTAACATGCATAGAATCTGTTTTTAACAACTTCAGAATGTACATTTCATGTGTATGTAGAAAATTTACCAATACAAAGTATATGTTCAATCAAAAAGAAAGTTTCATGATTTTTTCCCTAAGACATTTGTGAATTCTATATGTATGTATATGTATGAGAACATATAAACACAAAAAAGATTAGTACAAGAATGTCTGCAGCAGCTTTTTCCATACAGTTCAAAATGCAAACAATCCAAATTTACATCAAAAGGTGCATCCAGGCCAGCACGGTGGTGCATGTGTGTAATTCCAGCATTTCGGGAGGCTGAAGTGGGAAGATTGCTTGAGGCCAGGAGTTCAAGACCAGCCTGGGCAACACAGCAACACCCCATATGTACAAAAAATAATAAAAATTAGCCAGGCATGGTGGTGTGCACCTATAGTCCCAGCTACTTGGGAGGCTGAAGAAGGACTATTGCTTGAGCCCAGAAGCTCAAGGTTGCAATGAGCTATAATCATGCCACTGCAGTCTGGCCTGGGCAACAGAGCAAGACTCTGTCTCTAATAATATATTATAGACATAATATTATTATATAATAATAATAATAAAAAATATTAATAAAATAAAAAATTGAAAACTTTTAAAAACGGGCATCCATAAACAAATGTGGTGTATTCACAAAATGGAAAACTATTCAGCAATAAAAACAAACAACTGACACGTGCAACAGCATGGATAAATCTCTAAAACATTACATTGAAGAAATAAAGCAAGACAGGCAATAGTACATATTGTATGGCTGAATTTCTCTGAAACTCTAAAATAAGCAAAACTAATCTATGGTCAAAAGTCAATTGCCTCTAGGGAAGGATGGGGACTGGAAAGGGACACAAGGGATCTTCCTGGAATGATGGAAATGTTCTTTTGTAAGGTAGGGTTTCATGAGGGTATGCATGTTTCAATATTCATCAAATTATAACTGTAAGATTTGGACATTCCAATGAAACTATTTAAAAAAACCAAAAATGATGTTATGTCATTGTCTTTGTCTTTCATTCATTGTTCCTTTGAATGTAATATGCCTTTTATCCATCTACTTTTAAGATTTTTATTTTGTTACTTGGTTTTCAGCAATTTGAATGTGTTGCCCATATGTGTGGGTTTTATTTCTTGGGGGTACACTGAAATTCTTAAATGTATCTTCTTTGATATTTTTTCATCAATATTTGAAAGTGTTTTGCCCTTATCCTATCAAATGTTGCTTCTGTCTCCTCTCTCTCTCCCTCTACTCCTACTGGGACACCAATGATACATGTGTTAGATTGCTGAACTATGGTCCATATCTCTTATGGATTTTATTCATTTCCATTCATTTTCTCTATGGGCTTCAGGTTGCATATTTTTAATCATCTTGTCTTTACATTCTCTGATCCTGTATTTTGCTGCTAAACACATATAATGAGTTCTTAATTACACATATTGTATTTCCACTTCTCTTTAATTGACCCTCAGCTTAACTCCCTAGTTTGTACATGCAACTCCAGAATTCACAAATGTCTTAGGAAAAAATCATGAAACTTTCTTTTTGACCGAACATATACTCTGTATTGGTAAATTTTCTATATGCACATGAAATGTACATTCTGAAGTTGTTAGATGCAGGTTCTATGCATGTTAATTATATTGCATTTATGAAATATGTTGTTCAAATATACTATATCTTTTTTTCTGCTTGTCATATCTGTAACTGATATAAAAAGTATGTAGGGAAACTTAATTTTTCAATCTGTTGGTTTATCTCAGGCACCAGATGTTAAAAGTCTTGTTTGTGTCCCATTTATCCAATATAGTCCCTTTGTGTGAGACAAGCCTCATCATTTTGTCCATGACCAGAAATGGTGAATGACTCCTAGAGTAGAAAATGGCAATTGCAAGATAATCCTCTCTCGAATTCCAATTGTTTTAACACTCATTGTTTTCACAGCTCTCCACTATCTTTAAAAACATACTTTTGAAATGTTCTGCATTTCCTAAAGTTGTTGAGGTAGATCCATTTGGCTTCAATGTTCTAAAAGATTCTACTCAAAAGCATAAGTCTATGATCTATGACACTGACTTTTTTAAAAATAATTTTTATTTCAAAATATTAGGGGGTACAAGTGTTCTTGTTACATGGATGAATTGTATAATGCTGAAGTCATGGCTTCTAGTGTGCCCATCACCAGAAGAGTGTACATTGTAAAGGGGTAAAGTGATATCTCATTGTGATCTTGATTTGCATTTCCCTGATGATTAGTGATGTTGAGGCTTTTTTCCATACATCTGTTGGCCGTTCTTATATCTTCTTTTGAAAAAATTCTATTCATGTTTTTGCCCACTTTTTAATGGGGCTATTTGGTTTTTTCTTGCTGACTTATTTGAGTTTGTTGTAGGTTCTAGATATTAGACCTTTGTCAGATGTAGTTTGTTAATATGTTTCTGTAGGCTGTCCATTTACCCTGTTGATTATTTCCTTTGCTGTACAGAAAGTTTTTAATTTAATTAAGTCCCATTTACTTATTTTTGTAGTTGCTGTGCCTTTCGGGTCTTAGTCATAAACTCTTTGCCTAGGCTGATGTCTACAAGAGTATTTCCTATGGTTTCTCCCAGAATTTTTAGTTTCAGTTCTTATATCTAGGTCTTTAATCCCTCTAGAGTTAATTGTTGTAAATGGTGAGAGATAGGTATCCTGTTTCATTCTTCTGCATGTGCCTATCCAAATTTCCCAGGACAATTTATTGAATAGGGCATCCTTCCCCAGTGTATATTTTTTATTTGTTTTATCAAAAGTCAGTTGGTTGTAGCTATATGGTTTTATGACTGGGATCTCTGTTCTGTTCCACTGGTCTGTTTCTACTTTTATAACAGTACCATGCCATTTGGTTACTATGGCCTTGTGATATAATTTGAACTCAGGTAATGTGATGCCTCCAGAATTATTCTGTTTGCTTAAGATTGCTTTGGTTATTCAGGCTTTTGTTGGTTCTATGAAGCTCAGGATTATTTTTTCTAGATCTCTGAAAAATGACATTGGTATTTTGATGGGAATTGCATTGAATCTGTAAATTGCTTTGAGAAGCACGGACATTTTAAAAATGTTGATTCTTCCAGTCCATCAGCATGGGATTTTTTCCGTTTGTTTGTGTCATCTATGATTTTTATTTATTTATTTATATTTCAGAATATTAAGGGAGTACAAATATTTTAGGTTACATGAATACTTTTTAATGTTTGAGTCCTGGGAATAGGTGTGCCCATCATACAAATAGTGTTCATATTACCCATTAGGTTGCTTTCTTCCAGTCCCCTCTTTCCCCCAGACCCATGGTTTCCTTTCACTGAGTTTTATTTCCCTCTGTGTACTTGTGTCCACATCAGTTGTTCCAATTTAACAGTGAGTACATGTGGTGTTTGTTACTCCATTCTTGCGATACTTCACTTAGGAGTGTGGTCTCCAGTTCCATCAAGATTGTTGCAAAAGGTATTAATTCATCTTTTTTATGGCTGAGTAGTACTCCATGGTATATATATACCACATTTTATTTATTTATTTATTTAAGAATTAGAATATTATAATAAATTTATATAAAAATTTAAAATATGTAAAACAATACCATATGGCTTATGAACACATTCATGGGTAATAAAAGTATAGTAGAAATGGTAATGGTGAACATCCAACTCAGAATAGTGATTATCTCTGGGGAGAGAAGAAGAGGAATAGGATCTAGTATGGCTACATACAGGGCTGCTACATATAGTTGTGCAGATTATATATTGCACAACTCCAGATAGCACCATTCATATTATAGTATTCAGCAACCTTAATACACAGAGGCCTTCAATTATATCTGCATATACCACATTTTATTAATCCAATCTTGAATTGATGGGCATTTGGGTTGATTACACATCTTTGCAATTGTGAATTGTACTGGAATAAACATTTGAGTGCAGGTGTCTTTTTGGTAAAATGACTTGTTTTCCTTTGAGAAGATACCTAGTACTGCAATTGTTGGATTGAATGGTAGGAATAATGTTAGTTCTTTGAGAAATCTTCACAGTTTTCCATGAAGTTTGTACAAATTTTCAGTCCCACCAACAGTGTATAAGCATTCCTTTCCCTCTGCGTCCATGCTAGCATCTGTTGTTTTTGTACTTTTTAATAAAAGCCATTCTAATTGGGGTAAGGTGATATCTCATTGTGGTTTTAATTTGCATTTCTCTGATAATTAGTGATGTTAAGCATTTTTTTCATATATTTATTGGCCATTTGTCTTTCTTCTTTTGAGAAGCATCTGTTCATATCTTTTGCCCACTTTTTAATAGGGTTTTTTTTTCTTGATGATTTGCTTGACTTCTTTGTAAATTCTGCTTATTAGCCCTTTATAAGATGTGTAGCTTGCGAGCATTTTCTCCCATTCTGTAGGTTGTCTATTTGCTCTTTTGATTCTTTCCTTAGCTGTGCAGAAGCTTTTTAACCAAATCCCATTTACTAATTTTTGTTGTTTGGCTGATTGCCATTGGGGTCTTTTTCATGAATTCGTTGCCTAGACCAATATCTAGAAAAGTTTTTCTAACATTTTCCTCTAGAATTCATAGAGATTCATGACTTAGATCTAAGTGTTTTATCCATCTTGAGTTAATTTTTGAGAGTGGTGAGAGGTAGAGGTCCTGTTTCATTCTTCTGCATGTGGCTATCCAATTTTGCCAGCACCATTTATTTAATAGGGCTTCTTTTCCCCAGTGTATATTGTTATCTGCTTTGTCAAAATCAGAGGGTTGTAGGTAGATGGTTTTATGTCTGGGTTCTCTGTTCTGTTCCATTGGTCTATGTCTCTTTTTTTGTACCAATACCATGCTTTTTTGGTTACTATAGCCTTGTAGTATAGTCTGAAGTCTGATAATATGATGCCTCCAGATTTGTTCTTTTTGCTTAAGATTGCTTTGGCTATTCAGGCTCTTTTTGGGTTCAAAACGAAGCATAAAATTATTTTTTCCAGATTTTTGAAATATAACTTCTGTAACCTGATGGGGATTGCATTGAATTTGTAAATCACTTTCAGTAGTATGGACATTTTGACTATGTTGATTCTACCAATCCATGAGCATGATATGTTTTTTCATTTGTTGTATTCTTTGTGATTTCTTTCCTCAGAGGTTTCATAGTTCTTCTTGTATAGATCTTTCACTTCATTGGTTAAGTATATTTCTAGGTATTTTATTTTCTTCTTTGTAGCTATTGTTAATGATATTGGGTCTTTTGACTCTTGGCTTGACTGTTATTAGTATATAGAAATGCTACTGATTTATATACATTGATTTTGTATCCTGAGACTTTGCTGAATTTATTTATCAATTCCAGGAGACTCTTGGTGGAATCTTTGGGTTTCTCTAGATACAAGATCATATCATCAGCAAAGAACAATAGTTTGACCTCCTCTTTCCTGATTTGGATACCCTTGGTATTTTCCTTTTGTGTGATAGCCCTGGCTAGGATGTCCAGCACTATGTTGAATAGGAGTGGTGACAGTGGGCATACTTGTCTTGTTCCAGCTCTTAAGGTAAATGCTTTCAATTTTTCCCCATTCAGTATGATGTTAGCTGTGGGTTTGTCATATATAGCTTTAATAATTCTGAGATATGTTCCATCTATGCCTAGTTTGTTGATGGGTTTTTATCGTGAAAAGGTGCTGGATTTTGTCAAATGCTTTTTTGGTGTCTATTGAGATGATTATATAATCTTTTTTTTTGCTTTTGTCTATATGTTAAATCACATTTATTGATTTGCACATGTTGAAACATCCTTGCATCCCTGGGACGAAGTCCACATGGTCTTGGTGGATTTTTTTTTCTTTCATGTGCAGTTGAATTCAGTTTGCTAGTATTTTATTGAGGTTTTTTTGTATCTATATTCATAAGGGATATTGGGCTGTACTTTTCTTTTTGGGTTACATCCTTCTTGACATTGGTAGCAAGGTCACACTGCCATCATAGAAAGAGTAGGGGAGCATTCCTTCCTTCTAAATATTATGGAATGATTACTGCAGTATGGGTACCAGGTCTTCTTTGTACATCTGATAGAATTTGGCAGTGAATCCATCTGCTCCTGGGCTTTTCTTTCTTTTTTTTGTAAGGAGGATTTTTTATTACTGATTAGATCACACTGATCATTTTTGGTCTGTTTACGATTTCTATTTCTTCCTGGTTGAGGCTTGAGAGGTTGTGTGTTTCCAGAAACTTGACCATTTCCTCTACATTCTGTAGTTTATGCACATAGAGATTTATGTAGTATTCATGGATGATGCTTTGTATTTCTGTGGTATCAGCTGTAATGACACCTTTTTCACTTATGATTGAGCTTATTTGGTTCCTTTCTCTTCTGTTCTTGGTTAATCTAACAAGAGGTCTGTCAATTTTCTTTATCTTTTCAGAGAATCAACTATTGTTTTGTTAATCTATATTGGGTTTTTTTTTTTGTTGTTGTTGTTCTCCAATTCATTTAGTTCTACTCTGACCTTCATTATTCCTTTTCTTCTGCTGGCTTTGGGTTTGGGTTTGGTTTGTCCTTCCTTTTCTAGTACCTTGAGGTGTAAAATTAGGTTACCAATGTGTGATCTTTCTGCATTTTTGATGTAGGCATTTAAGGCTATAAATTTTCCCCTGAGGAATGCCTTTGTTGTGTCCCAAAGATTTTGATAGCTCTTGTGCTCTTTGTAGTTTGGCTCAAAGAATTTGTTCATTTCCTTCTTAATTTCATTCTTGACCCAATAATCTTTCAACAGGGAGGTTGTTTAATTTCCACAAGTTTGTGTAGGTTTGAGTGATTCTCTTGTGATTGATTTCTAGTTTTATTCCATTGCGGTCTGAGAAGATATATAGTATGATTTCGATTTTTTTGAATTTGTTGAGACCTATTGTGTGGCCTAGGATACAATCAATCTTGAAGAATGTCCCATGTGTTGCTGAAAAGAATGTGTATTCTGTAGTTTTGGGGTAGAATGTTCTGTAAATGTCTGTTAGGTCCATTTGATTTAGAGTTTGGTTTAATGTCCATTATTTCTTTATTTATTTTCAGCTTAGATTATTTATCAAGCTCTGACACTGGGATGTTGAGGTGTCTGGCAATTATGATGGTCGTATTTATTTCTTTGCTTAGCTCTAGTAAGATTTGCTTTACATATCTGAGAGCTCCTGTGTTGGGTGAATATATATTTAGGATTGTTATGTCTTCTTGTTGAATTGCTCCCTTTACCATTATATAATGACACTCTTTGTCTTCCTTTACCTTTGTTGGCTTAAAGTCAATTTTATATAATATGTGAATGGCTACACTTGCTGTCTTTTGATTTCCATTTGTGTGGAATATTTTTTTCCATCCTTTCACAGTTAGTCTGTGTGAATTTGTGTGGTTTAGACGTGTTCCCTGGAGACAGCAGATACTTTGATTGTGTTTTCTTCATCCACTCAGCCAGCCTATGTCTTTTGAGAGGAGCATTAAGTTATTCCATGTTCATTGATAGTGTTGATATGTGGGATGTTGGTCTGTCCATCCTGTTGCATAGTACCTTATTGCTTTGTTTTAAGTCTTGTTCTATTATTTTATAGGAGTTGTGAGTTTGGGGGGGTATTTTTAGGTGAGTTTACACTGGTGGGAATCTGTTCTGCTGATTTGCGTATAGTGCTGTTCTGAGTATTTTGTGCAGAGCAGGTCTGGTTATGACAAACTCCCTCAGCGTTTGCTTGTCTGGAAAGGACTTAATTTCTTTGTCTATTGTGAAACTTAGTTTTGCAGGATACAAAATTCTAGGCTGTCAGTTGTTCTGTTTATGGCAATTGAAGATGGGGTCCCAATCCCTTCTGGCTTGTAAGGTTTCCACTGAGAAGATTACAGTTAGCCTGATGGGGTTTGCTTTGTAGGTTATAGGATGTTTTCATCTTGCTGCTTGCAGAACTTTCTCCTTCATTTTGACTTTGGCCAGGTTGATTACTAAGTGTCTTGTAGATGACTTATATGCTATTAATCTTCCCAGTGTTTGATGTCCATCTTGTATCTGTTATGTCTGAATTTCTGGTGATGCCCAGGAAGTTTTCCTCAATAATTTCCTCAAATAGGTTTTCCATGCTTTTAGCTCTTTCTTCTTCACTCTTAGGGATATCTATAATTCAAATGTTAGTACACTTCACATAGTCCCACATGTCTCTTAGTGATTGCTTGGATTTTCTTTAATTTAGATGGGATTTCCCCCTGTCACTCTTAAGGGTATGCCTGTAGCATATGTTAGGTAAGGACACTTGGCTCTGCTTGTGGGTACATGAATAGGGGTCTAGGCTATGGATGGATACCCCAGTTATAGATATCCTTAGTGTGGTGGTTTTCTCAATTGCTACTTATTTGTAGGTTGCAGTGGTGGTATACTATGTGCATTGGCAGATAGTCCCTGCTATTTTTCGACAAGGGGAGATGGAGGTCTTTGAAATCCTTTCTCTTTCCCCAGCCCTCTGGTCTTCTTAACAGTATGAATTATATTGGGACACCCAGTTTAATCTCTAAGTCAATAGGTTGCACTTGTGGGTAAGAGTCAGCCACATCCTGTATGATTGAATCAGTAAATGCTGCAATGGGTTATACAGGTTGTCCTCCCTGCCAGTAGGCAGCACTTGCAGGAAAGAACCAGCTGCAATAGTGTGTTTTGGGACCTGTTACCAGCTCCAATCAACCAGGAAAAGTACTCAGATGCCCCACATGGTGGCTGGGTCCCTGGAGCTCCCAGGGGACTCCTCCTTGTGTTCCACCACAGCTCAGTTGGGCAGAGGAGTGAAAATGGGTGTGATCTAGTAAGCCTACATTCAGGTTCCACAAGGGCAGACACAAAAGCTGTCTCAACAGGGGTCAAGGATAAGCTTCTAGGCCACCGGCAATAGCCACCAGAGAGGAACTAAAGCAGCCCCACCATACCAAAAAGGCTCCTCATAAGGGAGGGTCAGTCTGGGATTCACAGTCTGGCAGATGGGAGTGGTTTTGCTCTTGTACCTTTTCCCTTGCTCCTTGGATCTCATTCTGGCATCTGGCTGCAAGTAGCAGCCCAAACTAGCTGAGCTCATCCACAATGCTGCCATAGGCTGGGAGCTTCCCTGCCCAGGATCCTGCCCTGGACCAAAAGTATGGATTTCCTGTCAGGGGAGGGGTGTTCCATGAGTGGACTGTTGCTCAGTCCCATGCTACACTCTCCTTTAGTTTTCCCCTTGTAGACTCCCTCACCTCCCAAGATTAGTCCACAAATCTCCCCTCACTGTCCCCAAGGAACATGATTGAGTCCTGGGGATATGGGATTCAGCCTGTGGGCCTGTCCTCTGAACCTGCAAGTTCAATCCCTGATCTTTCCAGGGAGAAGCATGCTAGTCCTGAGTTGCCTATGGAGTGCTCAAGGAGTCTTAATATCCCTCTGCTTTGTGATATGCCCTACTCTACTGGAGCAGCCTTCCATGGAGGGCCAGCAAGCAGGGAAGTTACAGTCCAAACACCCCTTGGTCTGCTGCAGGTCTTTAAAAGAAAAGACATGAGCCCTACTCTCTGTGGAAGCCTGTGCACAGTTGGTGTGCCAATGGCGGGGAAGTAACTGTTTCTGAGAACCCTGATTCAGTCATCCCTTGGGGCACCTGTGTCAACTCACATGAGAACTGCCATGGCTGTGTTGGCAGCTGTGGGCAGAGGAGGGGAGGAGTAGAGTCTGAATGGAGGGGAGCTGGCACTCTGGTCTCCATTTTCCTGAGGGGATCCTCTAGCTTGCTGCACTCTCCTCTCCCCTGAAGGCAGCCCACCCTGAATGTCCAAGCTCTGGGATCACACAGTTCCACTGGGATCCAACAGCCCCCTGTGGCTACCAGTCTGGGCAGGTGTTGGGAAATGCATGGGTGGGGACCAGTGACAAGAAAATTGAAGAGCTGAAGCTCCCTGGGGAGGACAAAAGGCACACAATGGGTAGAAAATCAGTAATGGCATCTGCTGCCTCAGCTTGGGTCTCTGGTGAGGGGGAGTGAATCTGAGGGGGCTGGCAGCCCAGTCTTCTGTTCTCAAGAAGCTCCCAGTTCACTGGCAGCAGCAGCTTTTGGGCTCATGAGAATAGAGAAGCTCTCCATCAATTAGGAAGCCTGCAGTCTGCCAGAGATGTGAAGGAAGGAAAAAGAAACACCCCTACCTATCCTTTCCATGGAGCTCCAAATTTCTCAGGGGTTGATCTCTGCTGAAATCTTGCTCCTTCTTGCTCTGCTCTGCAATTTCTTCTGGTGGAATATCCAGTAGGTTCTGGAACTTTTTCCTTAGAATTACACCTGGACTATGTTCTTTTTTTTCATCTAAAACTTTTCATTCTGAGATGATCCAGCAAATGATGTCTCTAGTCAGCCATCCTGCCTTCCCTCTTGACACTGACATTTTTAAGAGACCATAAGAGGTGTCTTATTTAATATACCAGATTAAGAAGTTGTCTCAGTGTTACCTCATTGTCATTTAACTTTTTTCTACTATCTTCAATATTCCTGATACAGTGAAATTTGGTCTAAAGTGTTCATTACATTTTGGTTAAACAATTTGGGCAAAAATATTTCATAGGTGATGCTGTGCATCCCATCAGGACACACACATTGTGTCAGTTTATCCGAGTACTAGAGAAGCTCAATTTGATCCGTTGGTAATGTGATGACCACAAGTCCACTACAATTTAAAGGCATGTTTACTATTTGCAATAGGCAAGTATTCTGTTCACTAATTTTTTTGTACTATGTGAACATCCTGTTCCCCAAAGAACTTTTACAATTAATGATGTTGATCTTCAGTAAATTAAATCTATAATTATTTTCAAATGTTTCTAATTTGTTATATATTCACTAAATATTTCCATAAAGGGATTTTCCTTTTCCGAGATCAGACGAGATTGGGCGCGTTCAGGGTGGTATGGCCGTAGACGAGATTTACCTTTTCAAAAGGGAATAAATTAAAGTTCCTTCTTTAAAAGCAGGGAACATGTTTAAATTTTTCTTCAATTAAAATAATTGTCAGAGTAAAGTGGATACCATAGATTGGGTCACTTAAACAACAAACATTGATTTCTCACAGTTCTGGAGGGTGGGAATTTAGAGATCAGGGTGCCAGCAAGGTTAAGTTCTGTTGAGTATTCTCTTCCTGGCTTTCAGATGTCTGGCTTCTTGCTGTATTTTCACATTGTAGGGAGAAAAGAAGGTCTGGTGTCTTCTCTTAAGGGCACTAGATCCATCACGGTAGCTCCACGCTCATGATTTCATATAAACCTAATTCGCTACCAAAGTGCTCACTACTAATATAATCACATTGGGGGTTAGTCCTTCAACATATTGATTTAAAGGAGCACATTCAGTCAATAACACACCCTTTCACTTATTAACATCAAAATTTGTACATTTCCTGGGCAATTAATTTAAAGCATTTTTATTCTATTTACCCATCTCCTGATTTATGTGCATTTTTCATATATTTTAATGTTTTGGAGCACAGAACATATTATTATTTTATTAATGTATAGTCAACACAAATTTGTATTTGCCAATCTGCTTATCCATTCTGTTTCTGGCTATTCTTTAATTTCCAGTATTGCTTCTGGATTCCCCCTTTTTGCCTGAAAAACCTCTAATATATTCTTTTGTTAGGTCTTAATGGTGAATAGTTCTTGGCACTCATAGGTCAAAAATATCTTCATTTGTATTTCATTTGATATATATTTTCAGTTGATAAATAGATATAAGTTGGCAATTTCCTCTTTTAGCTGTTTTTTCTTCTTCCATTAAGAAAATTTTTAATAGATTCAAAGGGCATAAGTTGAATTCTATTACATGTATATATTGTATATTGGTGGGGTCTGGGCTTTTGGTGTACCCAACACCCGAGTAATGTATATTGTGCCCCATTGGTAATTTTTCATCTCCCACCCCCTCCCCTCTTGTTTGTCTCCAATGTCCATTATACCACTCTGTGTTCCCTCGTGTGGCCATAGTCATAAGAGAGAAAGAGTGGTATCCATTTTTCTGTTCCTGAGTTACTTCACTTAGGATAATGACCTCCAGATCCACCCAAGTTGCTGCAAAAGATGTTATTTCATTCTTCCTTTTTTGCTGAGTAGTACTCCACGGTAAATATAATAAATATATACATATACACACACATGCACACATACCACATTTTCTTTATCCACTCATCAGTTGATGGGCACTTAGGTTGATTCCATATCTTTGCAATTGTGAATTGTGCTGTGATAAACATATGAGTGCAGGTATCTTTTTGATACAATTTCTTTTCATCTGGATAGATACCCATTAGTGGGATTGCAGGATCGAATGGTAGATCTATTTTTAGTTCCTCCATAGAGGTTGTACTAATTTACATTCCCACCAGAAGTGTATTAAGTGTTCCCTTTTCACCACATCCATGCAAACATCTATTGTTTTTGGACTTTTTGATAATGGTCATTATAATTAGAGTAAGATGGTATCTCATTGTGGTTTTAATTTGCATTTCCTTAATGATTAGCGATGTTGAGTATTTTTTCATACGTTTGTTAACCATTTGTATATCTTCTTTTGAAAAATGCCTGTTCATGTCATTTGCTCACTTTTTAATGGTTTTTTTTTTTTCTTGCTGAGTTATTTGAGTTCCTTGTAGATTCTGGATACTAGTCTTTTGTCAGACACATGGTTTGTGAATGTTTCCTAACACTCTGTAGGTCTATTTATTCTTTTGATTACTTCTTCTGCTGTGCAGAAGCTCTTTAGTTTAATTAAATCCCATTTGCTTTTGGGATCTTAGTCATAAATTTCTTGCTTAAGCATGGGATGTTTTTCCATTTGTGCCATCTATGATTTCTTTTGTCAGTGATTTGTAGTTCTCCCTATAGAGATCTTTCACATCCTTGGTTATATTTATTCCTAGGTATTTTAATTTTTTTGCAGCTATTGTAAATAGGGATTGAGTTCTTGATTTGGTTCTCAGGTTGGTCATTGTTGGTGGATAAAAATACTATTTATTTTTGTACATTAATTTTATAACTGAGACTTTGCTGAACTCATTTACCAAATTTGTGGGTCTTTTGAAGCAGTCCTTTTCTAGGTATAAGAAAAGTGGTGTTTTCTAGGTATAAGATCTATCATCAACAAACAGAGATAATTTGACTTCCTCTTTTCTAATTTGAATGTCCTCTATTTCTTTCACTTGCCTGATTGCCCTGGCTAGGACTTCCAGTCCTATGTTGAATGAAAGTGAATGTGGGCATTCTGTCTTGTTCCAGTTCATTGCGGGAATATTTTCAACTTTTCCTCGTTCAGTATGATGGTGGCCATGAGTTTGTCATATATGGCTTTTATTAATTTTAGGTATGTTCCTTCTATGCCTAGTTTTTGAGGGGTTTTAATATGAATGGATGCCATATTTTATCAAATGCTTTTTCATTATCTATTGAGATGATCACATGGTTTTTATAAATATTCTGCATATGTGGTGGATCACATTTATTGACTTGCATATGTTGAAACATCCTTGCATCCTTGGGATGAGGACCACTTGTTGTGGTGAATTATCATATTGATGAGCTGTTGGATTCAGTTTGCTAATATTTCCTTGAGGATTTTTGTGTCTATGTTCATCAGAGATATTGGTATACAGTTTTCTTTTTTTATTACATGTTTTCCTAGTTTTGGCATCAGCATGATTCTGGCTTTGTAGGATGAGTTAAGGAGGATTCCCTTCTTCTTGATCTTTGGGAACAGTTTTAGTAGAGTTGCCACCAGTTCTTTGTACATCTAGTAAAAAATGGTTGTGAATCCATCTAGTCCTGAGCTTTTTTTTTAATCACTCTTGCTACTCATTATTAGTCTATTCAGGAATTCTATTTCTTCCTTTTTCAATCTTAGGCAGCTGTTTTCAGGAATTCATCCATTTCCTCTAGGCTTTCTATTTTGTGAGTGTACAGTTGTTCATATTAGTCTCTTTGCACTTCTGTGGTACCAGTTGTAATGTCTTCTTTTTCATATCTGATTGTGTTTATTTGGATGTACTCTCTTCTTTTTAGTCTAGACAGTGTTTTATCAATTTTGTTTATCTTTTCAAAGAACCAACTTTTCGTTTCATTGATTATTTGTATTGGGGGGATCTATTTCATTTAGTCCTGTTCTGGTCTTTGTGATTTCTTTTCTTCTGCTTACATTGGGTTTGGTTTGTTCTTTTTTTTCTATTAATAGTTCCTTGAGGTGAGATGTCAGATTGTTACTTTGTTAGCTTTCTACTTTTTAGATGTAGCCATTTAATACTATAAACTTCCCTTTTAGCTCTGCATTTTACTGTATCCCACAGCTTATTTGGTATGTTTTGTTTTCACTTTCATTCCTTTCCTCAAATTTTTAATTTCCGTCTTTATTTCTGCATTGAGCCAGTGATCAGGAGCATATTGTTTAATTACATATATTGGTATAATTTCTCAATGTCCTCTTTCCATTGATTTCTAGCTTTATTCCACTGTGGTGTGAGAATATACTTGATATGATTTTGATATTTTTAAATTTGTTAAGATTTGTTTTGTGGCCTAAAATATGGTCTACCTTGGAGAATGTTTCATGGGCTGATGAAAAGAATGTATTCTGTAGCTGTTGGATGGAATGTTCTGTAAATATCTGTTAGGTCCATTTAATCTAAAGTCCAATATAAGTCCAATGTTTCTTTGTTGATTTTTGGTCATGATGATCAGTCTAGTACTGTAAGTGGGGTGTTGAAATTCCTCAATATTATATAGTTGCCCTCTATCCCTTTCATTAGGTCTAGTAATAATTGTTTTGTGAATTTGGGTGGTCCAATATTGGGTGCACGTATATTTAGGATCATTGTATCCTCTTTTCTAATTGATCCCTTTATCATTATATAATGACCTTTTTTGTCTTTTTTATACTGTTTTTTATTTAAAGTCTGTCTTATCTGATATAAGTATATATACTCCTGCTTGCTTTTGGTTTCTGTTAGCATGGCATACATTTTTCCATCCCTTTCTTTCTATATGGGTCTTTATGCATAAGGTGTTGACAGCAGCATAGAGTTGGATCATTTTTTTTTAATCCACCTGCCAATCTATATCTTTAAATTGAAGCGTTTAATCCATTTATGTTCAAGATTAATATTGATATGTGAGGCTTTGTTGTTGTCATGTTAGTTGATTTGTAGTTATTTTACAAATTCTTTTTCTCTGTCTTTTTGGTTCGCTGAACTTCCAACATGTTGCCATTTAATTCTTTTCTACTTTCTCTTTTGTGTGATTGTTTTATAAGACCTGAGTTTTATATTTCTTTGTGTTTTTGTGATGGTGAATATTGACCTTTCATGTCTATGTCATTGGTATCATTAAATCTGTAGATCACTTCTGGTAGTATGGACACTTTAAAAATATTAATTCTTCCAATCCATGAACATGTGATATATTTCCAACTCTTTGTGTCTTCCTCAATTTCTTTCATCAGTGTTTTATAGTTTTCATTGAGGAGATCTTTCACTTATTTGGTTAAGTTCATTCCTAAGTATTTAATTTGGGGAGGAGCTATTGTGAGTGGAGTTACTTTCTTGATTCATTTTACAGATAGTTCACTGTTGGCATATAAAATGTTAATTTTTGTATGTTGATTTTATATCCTTTAATTTTACTGAACTTGTTTATAAATTCTAAGCATTTTCTGGCAGAGTCTTTAGGTTTTTCTAAATATAACATCATATCATCATCTACAAATAAGGGCAATTTGACTTTTTCCTTTCAAATTTTGACGCACATTATTTCTTTCTTATTTCTAAGTGCTCTGCCTAGAATTTCCAGTACTATGTTGAATAAAAGTGGTGAAAGTGGGCATCCTTTTCTTCATCCAGATCTTAGGGAAAAAAAGGATTTCAATTTTTCCTTTTTCAGTATGATGCTAGCTGTGGGTTATCATATATGGACTTTATTGTTTTGAGGTATATTCCTTCTATACCCAGTTTTTTCAGAGTTTTTATCATGAAGGAATGTTGAATTTTTTCAAATGCTTTTTTATCATCTATTGAAATGATCATATGGTTTTAGTCCTTGAATCTGTTAATGTGACGTATCAAGTTTATTTATTTGCATATGTTGAACCATTTTTGCAACCCTAGGACAAGTCCCACTTAATCATGGTGAATGATCATTTTGTGTTCAGTTTGGTAGGATTTTTGTATTCATCAAGGATATTGGCCTGTAGTGTTGTTTTTTAGTGGTGTCAGTGGTTTTAGTATAAGGGTGATGCTGGCCTTATAGAAGAAGTTTGGAAGGATTCCCTCTTCTTTAATTTTCTGAGATAGTTTGAGTAGAACTGGTGTTAGTTCTTCATTAAAAGTTTGGTAGGATTCAACAGTAAAGCTATCCAATCCTGGGCTTTTATTTGATGGGAGAATGGTTATTACTGCTTCTACCTGGTAACTCATTATTGGTGTGTTCAGGTTTTCTATTACTTCATAGTTCTCTTGGTAAGTTGTATGTGTCCAGAAATTTATCCATTTCTTGTAGGTTTTCCAATATATTGGCATATAGTTGGCTCATTATAGTCTCTAATGATATTTTGAATTTTTGTGTTATTAGTTGTAATGTCCCCTTTTTTGTCTCTGATTTTATTTATTTGGGTATTCCTTTTTTCTTAGTCTAGCTAAAAGATTGTCAATTTTCTCTTTGCAAAAAAAGCATTTTGTTTTATTGATCCTTTGTATTTTTTTAGTCTCAATTTCATTTATTTCTGCCTTGATCATTATTATTTTTTCCTTTTACTAATTTTGGGTTTGGTTTCATCTTGCTTTTCTAGTTCTTTAAGGTGCACCACTAAGTTGTTTAAATCTTTCCCTTTTTTTGATGTAAGCATTTATTATTATAAATTTCCCTGTTAATACCACTTTTGCTGTATTCCATAGGTTTTGGTACGCTGTGTTTCCATTTTAATTTGTTCTAGGAAATTTAAGATTTCCTTATTTATTCATTGATCTATTGGTAATTCAGGAGCATGTTTCATTTCCATATATTTGTATCGTTTCCAAACTTCCTTTGTTATTGATTTCTAGTTTTATTTGTGTTCAGAAAAGATACTTGTTTTGTGGCCTAACATATCTATCCTGGTGATCATTTCATGTGCTGATGGAAAGAATGTGTATTCCACAACTGTTGGGTAAAATGTTCTATAAATGTCTGTAAGGTCCATTTGATCAGAGTGTAGGTTAATTCCAATGTTTCTGTGCCAATTTTCTGTATCAATGACCTTTCCATTGCTGAATGAGGGGCACTGCATTCCACTACTATGATTGTATTATAGTTAATCTCTCCCTTTCAATCTATTAATATTTGATTTACATGTTTGGGTACTCCAATGGTTGTATATATGTTTACAATTGTATCCTTTTGCTAAATTGATATCTTTATCATTATATAACAACTTTTTCTCTTTTTATAGTTTTTGACATGAAACCTATTTTATCTAATAAAAGTACAGTTACTCCTGCTCTTTTTTGATTTCTGTATGCATGGAATATGTTTTTCCATGCCTTCAGTTTTAGTCTATGTGTGCCTTTATAGATGAAGTTTCTAGTAGGCCCCATATAGTTGAGTCTTTCTTTTTCTTTAATCAATTCAGACACTCTATGTCTTTTAATTGGAGAATTTAGTCCACTTACATTCAATATTATTATTGATAGTTAAAGACTTACTCCTGCCATTTTGTTGTTTTCCAATTGTTTTTTAAGGGCTCTCTTCCTTTCTTACTGACTTACTTTGTGGATATGTTATATTCTCTGGTAGTATGTTTAATTCCCTGATTTTTATATATAGCATATCTGAGTTTTGCTTTGTGGTTACTATAAGGCTTAAAAAAGTAATATCTATAACAAGTAATATAAAACTGTGTACAACTTACCTTTGATCACAAAGAAACAAGGAAAGTGAAAAACTGGAAAACACTGTACATTCTAACCGTATGCTCCCAATTTTTTGACATTTTGTTGTCTCTATTTAAATGTGTTTATTTTACCTATATCTTAAGAAATTATTGTAGTTATTTTTGATAGGTTTGTGTTTTAGTATTCATCCTAAACATACAAGTATTTTACATACCATAATTACAGCATTAGAGTATTCTGAATTTGTCTGTGTACTTACTTTTACCAGTGAGTTTTATACCCTCAGATTATTTTTTTGTACATTAGAGTACTTTTCTTTCATATGAAAGAACTCCCTTTAGCTTTTCTTAGACAAGTCTAGTGGTGATGAATTCTCTAAGTTTTTATTTGTCTGGGAAGATCTTTATTTCTCCTTCATGGTTGAAGAATAGTTTTCCTGGATACAGTATTCTCAGATGGAAGTTTTTTGTTGTTGTTGTTCAGTACTTTTAAAATATCATTCTAGGATGGTTGAACAGAGATATCAGCTGCCAGATCATTCTTGGAAAGAAGGAAAAGTTTTAGATAAAGAAGAACAAATGAACAAACAAAGATCAGGTGTAATTCTAAGGGAAAAGTGCCAGAACCTACCAGAGATTCCACAGAAGAAGTTGCAGAGCAGAATAAGAGGGAGAAAGATATGGGCAGAGATCAACCCCTGAGAGGCTTAGAGTCCAGCGAAAAGGGTAGATGAGGTGGTTTGTTTTTCCCTCACCCACGTCTCTGGCAGTCAGCAGGTTCCCAAGCTGCTGGAGAGCCTTTCTACCCTAACATGCCAAAAAGCTGCTGCCACCAGTGAACTGGGAGCTTCTTGAGGACAAAGCACTAGTCTGCCAACCCCCCTGGTGTCACTTCCCATCAGCACAGACCTGAGCCAAGATGGCAGGTGCCATATTGCTTCTCCACCCACCATTCACCTTTGTCTTCCCCATGGGGCTTCAGCCCTGGTTTTCATCTTGCTCATTCCTACAAAAACATTTCCCAACTCTGGCCCAGACTGTAGGAGCCATAGGGGCCAGTGGGTCCCAGGGGATTTGCATGACCCCAGAGACTGGACATTCTGGGTGGGATGCCTTCCAGAGAGAGGGACAGAGATGAGCAGAGTGCTAGCTTTCCCCCATTCAGACTCTTTCCCCTCCCATCCCTTCCCTCACCCATGGCTTCCTAAAGAGAAAATTGAGCTGGGGCTCTCAGGAGCAGCTGCATCCCTTCTGTTGGCTCATCCACCACACCAAGGCTTCCACAGAGAGTGGGGCACAAACTTTTCCTCTTAAAGACCTGTAGCAGAGTAAGAGATGCTTGAATTGTGAGCTCCCTGCTCACTGGCCCTCCCTGGTGCTTGACTGCCTTGCTGCTTAATCAGAGCAGGGCATACCTTGAAGCAGAGGGATGCTGAACCTGCTTGAGCACCCCATAGGCAACTCAGGACCAGCATGCTTCTCCCTGGCTCAGTCAGGGATTCATCTTTGGGGACCTGGGGATAGGCCTGTAGGCCAGATCCTGTGCCCCCAGGACTCAATCATGTTGCTTGATGGCACAGAGCAGAGTTTGTGAACTAATCTCGGGAGGTGAGGGAGCCCTCATGGGCAGAACTGAAAAGAGAGTGCAGTGTGGGTCCCAGCCACAGCACACTCATGGAGCACCACTCCCCCAAAAGGAAGGCCATGCTCTCAGCCCAGGGTGTAAACCTGGACAGGGAAGCTCCCAGACCACAGTGCCATTGTGGGACAGCTCAGCTAGTTTGAGCTCCTGATGCTGGCAGATGCCAGAGGGAGACCACAGAGGAGGGGAGGAGGAGAAGAACAAAACCCACTCCTGAAAGCCAGACTGTGAATCTCAGACAGCTCCTCCTCCACAAGCACACTTACTAGCTGGGTGGGGCCCCTTCAGTTCCTCCCTGGTGGCTTTCCCCAGAAGCCTGGGAACAGACCTTTGACCCCTGCTGAAACAGCTACCTTAACAGCTTTTGTGGAGCCAGAGAGCAGGCTCACCAAACCCAGCCCTGCCCAGCCTCATGCCCCCACCTGCCTTTGTTGTGGCAGAGAATAAGGATTCACCTGGAAGTTTCAGGATCCCACCCACCACCTGGGTCATTTGAGTGCTTCTTCTGAGGGGCTAGAACCAGTCACAGGACCCTGAAACAACACTGAAGCTTGTTCCTTCCAGCAAACACCACCTACTGACAGGGAGGTCAATTTGCACAGCCCTTTACAACATTTGCTGACTCAATCATAAAAGGTATGGCTGATTTTTACCCACAAACACCACCTACATACTGTCTCAGAGATTAAACTAGGCATGCCAATACAACTCACGCTGTTAAGAAGACTACAGGGCTGGGGAAAAAGAAAGGATTTCCATAGACCTCCATCCTCTCTCATCAACAAGAGACAGGGAACAAGTCCACATACATATCTTACCACTCCTGCAGCCTACAAACAATAAGCAACTGAAAAAATCAACACATAAGGACATCTATAACCAAGGCATCCATCCAGAACCTAGACTGCCATTAATGCACCCACAAGCAAAGCCAAATGCTCTTACCCAATATATGCTACAGACACACCCTTATGAGTGAGGGAGGAAAAGAAAGCTCCACCAAAACAAAAGAAAATCCCAAAATAAGAAGTGACACCTACTCCAGATGAGAAGGAATCAGTGCAAGAATTCTGGAAGTATGAAAAATCAGAGTGAAAGGACACCCCCAAAGGGGAACACCCACTCTCTAGCAATGGACACCAACAAAAATGAAAATATTGAAATGACATAAAGAATTCCAAATATGGATTGTAAGGAAGCTCAATGAAATCCAAGAGAAACTAGAAAACCAACTCAAAGAAACTAGAAACAATTCAGGAAATGAATGAAAAAATCACTAAAGAGATTGACATATTACAAAAAACCAAACAGAACATCTGGAAATAAAAAATTCATTTAAGAAAATACAAAACACAGTGGAAAGTTTTAAGAATTGTAAATTGAAACGAGCAGGACAGAAATTAAACTGCCAGATGGCTTGAGTGAAACACTCTTTTGAAACATTAAACCTCATGCTTAGTCAAACACAAGTAAGATGCAGCAAGAATTAAGAGAAATGAACAAAGCCTACAAGAAATATGGGATTATGTAAAATGGGCTAATATAAGAATAACAGGCATCCCTGAGGGTGAAGAAGAAAACACACAAGGGTTGGAAAATGTATTTGAGAGAATAATTAAGGAAAACTTCCCTGGTCTTACTAGAGACTTAGACAACCAGGTACAAGAAGCTTAATGAACACATGGGAGATTCATTGCAAAGAGGGAATCGCCAAGACACACAGTCATCAGACTGGCCAAAGTCAACAGGAGGGAAGTGAAAACATGAAGTAACTTACAAGGAAAAACCCCTATGGCTAATTGCGGATTTCTCAACATAGACCTTACAAGCCAGAAGTGATTGGGGCCCCATCTTCAGTCTCCTTAAACAGAACAACTGTCAGACTTCAATTTTGTACCCTGCAAAACTAAGTTTCATATATTAAGGAGATAAAGACTTTTCTAGACAAGCAAACACTGAGGGAATTTGTCAAGACCAGACCTGCCCTAAAGGAAATACTCAGAACTGCATTATACATGGATCAACATGATAGACACCCACAAGTGTAAAACCACCTAAAAGCTAAAGCTCAGGCCTAATATAAAACAATAGAACAAGAGGTAAAACAAGTAATAAGGTACTACACAACAGGATGAACAGAACAGCATCCCACATATCAATTCCATCAATCAATGTGAACAGTCTGAATACCCCACTCAAGAGACATAGGCTGGCTGAATGGATGAAAAAATACAAGCCAAGCATCTGCTGTCTCCAGGAAATACATCTAACCAACAAAGACTCATAGAGACACAAGGTGAAGGTGTGGAAAAAATATTCCATCCAAATATAAACCAAAAGAAAGCAGATGTAGCCATTCTAATGTCAGGTAAAATTGACTTTAAATCAACAATGGTATAGAAATACAAAGACGGTAATTATATAATGGTAAAGGGAGCAATTCAACAAGAAGCATAACAATCCCAGATATTTATGCACCTACACAGGAGCACCACGATTCATAAAGCAAATTCTACTAGACCTAGGGAAAGTGATAACAGCAGCATGGGGACTTCAACACCCCACTGACAGAACTAGACATATCATCCAAGCAGAAAATAAATATAGAAACACTGGACCTAACAGACATTTACAGAACATTTTACCCAAAAACTACTGAATATACATTCTCCTCATAAGCACATGGAATATTCCCCAAGATTAATCAGATCTAAGGCCACAAAATTTGTCTCAACAAATTCAAAGCAATAGAAATCATATCATGTATCTTCTCAGACCATACTTGAATAAAGCTAGACATCAACTCCATGAGAAACACTCAATTCTATACAAACTCATGGAAATTAAACAAACTGCTGCTGAATGATTATTAGGTCAATAATGAAATTAAGATGTAAATCAAAAGATTCCTCGAACTGAACAGCAATGGGGACACAAGCTATCAAAATCTATGGGATTCAGCCTTAAATGCCTACATCAAAAAGACAGAAATACCATGAGTTAACAACCAAATGACACATCTCAAGGAACCAGAAAAGGAAGAGCAAACCAAACCCAAAGCTAGAAGAAGAAAAGAAATAACTAACACCAGAGCAGGAAAAAACGAAATGGAAAACAAACAAACAAAAAAATACAAAGGATCAGTGCAAGAAAAAGTTGGTTCTTTGAAAAGATAAATAAAATTGATAGTTGTCTTGCTAGATTAATGAGGAATAGAAGAGAAAGGACACAAATAAGCTCAATCAGAAATGAAAAAGGAGATATTACAATTGATACCACAGAAATATAAAATATCATCTGTAAATACTATGAAAATCTCTATGCACATTAATTTAAAAATGCGGACAACATGGACAAATTCCTGGAAACACACAATCTCCCAATACACAATCAGGAAGAAATAGAACTCCTGAATAGACCAATAATGAGCAGTGAAATTGAAGTAGTAATAAAAGAATCTTCCAACAACAACAACAACAAAAATCCCTGGACCAGATGGATTCAAAACCAATTTTACCAGACCTACAAGGAACAGCTAGTACCCATTATGCAGAAATTATTCCAAAATATTGAGAAGAGAATCCTCCCCAGCACATTTCGTGAAGCCAGTGTCACCTTGATACCAAAGCCAGGAAAGGACACAATAAAAAAAGAAAACTACAGACCAATATCCCTTATTAATATAGATGAAAAAATCCTCAATAAAATACTAGCAAACTGAATTCAACAGCACATCAAAAAAAAAAAAAATCCACCATGACCAAATGGGCTTCATCCCAGTGATGTAAGGATGGTTTAACATATGTGAATCAATAAATGTGATTCAACACATAAACAAAAGCAAAAACAAAGACCATATGATCATCACACTAGATGCAGAAAAAACATTCGACAAAATTCAGCACCCTTTCATGATAAAAATCCTCAACCAACTAAGCACATAAGGAACATATCTCAAAATTATGTAAGCCATATACGACAAACCCACAGCGAACATCATACTGAATGGGGAAAAGATGAAAGCATTCCCACTAAGAACTGGAACAAGACAAGGGTGCCCACTGTCACCACTTCTATTCAACACAGTGCTGGAAGTCCTAGCCAGAGCAATCAGGCAAGAGAAGGAAACCAAGTGTATGAAAACCAGGAAAGAGGAGGTCAAACTATCGCTTTTTGCTGACAATATGTTCTTATATCTAGAAAACCCCAAAGATTCAACGAGACTCCTGGAATTGAAAAATAAATTCAGAAAAGGCTCAGGTTACAAAATCAATGTACACAAATCAGTAGCATTCCTACACACCAATAACAGTCATGCTGAGAAGCAAATCAAAGATTCAGTATGATTCACAGTAGCTACGAGGAAAACAAAATACCCGAGAATATATTTAACCAAAGATGTGAATGATCTCTACAAAGAGAACTATGAGACACTGAGGAAAGAAATCATGAATGACACAAACAAATGGAAAAACATATGCTCACGGATTGTAGAATCAACATTGTTATAGTGCCCACACTACCCAAAGTGATTTACTGATTCAATGCAATCCTTGTCAAAATACCAACGTCATATTTACAGATCTAGAAAAAATAATTCTTGAGCCCCAATAGCCAAAGCAATCATAAGTAAAAAGAACAAATCTGTAGGCAGCACGTTACCATACATCAAACTATGCTACATGGCTATAATAACCAAAATAACTTGGTATTGGGACAGAAATAGAGACATGGACCAATGGAAGAGAACAGAAAACCCAGATATAAAACCATCCACATACAGCCAACTGATCTTTGACAAAGCAGACAATAATATATACTGGGGAAAGGAAGCCCTATTCAATAAATGGTGCTGGGAAAATTGGATAGCCACATGCAGAAGAATGAAACAAAATCCGTACTTCTCACCATTCATAAAAATTAATTCCAGATGGATAAAAGACTTAAATGTAAGGCATGAAACCATAAAAATTCTAGGAGAAAATGTAGGAAAAACTCTTCTAGATATTGGCATAGGCAAAGAATTTATGACTAAGACCCCAATGGCAGTTACAGCAACAATGAAAATAAATAAATAAATGGGAATTGATTAAATTGAAAATCTTCTGCATGGCTAAGGAAATAATCAACAGAGCAAATAGACGACTGCAGAATGGGAGAAAATATTTGCAAGCTATATAGCCAATAAAGGGCTAATAACCAGAATGTACAAAGAACTCAAGCCAATCAGCAAGAAAAAAAAAACCCACTAAAAAGTGGGCAAAAGACATGAACAGAAGCTTTTCAAAGAAGATAGACAAATGGCCAACAAACATATGAAAAAATGCTCAACATCACTAATCATCAGGGAAATGCAAATTAAAACCACAATGAGATATCACCTTACCTCAGTAAGAATGGCTTTTATTAGAAAGTCCAAAAACGATAGATGCTGGTGTGGATGCAGAGAGAAAGGAACATTTATACACTCGTGGTGGGACTACAAATTAGTACAATCTGTATGGAAAACAGGTGGAGAATCCTCAAAGAACTAAAAGTAGCCCTCCCATTCCATCCAGCAATCCCACTATTAGGCATTCACCCAAAGGAAAAGAAGTCATTTTAACAAAAGACACCTGCACTTGAATGTTTACCACAGCATAATTTACCACTGCAAACATGTGGAATCAACCTAAGTGTCCATCAGTTCATGAGTGGATTAATAAAATGTGGTATATGTATACTATGGAATAGTACACAGCCATGAAGAAGGATGGCTTAATGCCTTTTGCAACAATTTGGATGGAACTGGTTAACATTATCCTAAGTGAAGTATCTAAAGAAAGGAAAAACAAACACCACACATACTCACTATTAAATTGGAACTAACAGATGAGCACTCATGTTCCCAGAGGGACGTAAAACTCAGTGGAAATCAAGCAGAAGGAGCAGGGAACAGGGGATGGGCAAAAACCTACCTAACAGGTACAATGAACACCATCTGAGTGATGGGCACACTTCTAGCACTGACTCAAGCATTACAAAAGCGATCCATGTAACCAAAAACATTTCTACCCCTGTAATATTTTCAGGGAAAAAAAAATGTCATTCCACTCCCTCTTGGCCTGCAAGACATTCACTGAGAAATCTGCTGCCAGATGTACCGGGCTCCTTTACATGGTAATTGCTTCTTTTTGGATCCTTTCTTTTTCATCCTTGACCTTTGAGTGTTTGATTATATACTTTGTGGTATTCTTATTTAGGTTGAATCTGCTCAGTGTTCTTTGACCTTCTTGTACTGGATATGCATATCTACGTCCTCTTTGAGGCCAATAACTCTTAGATTTACCCTTTTGAGGCTATTTTCTACATCTTATAAGTGTACTTCTTTTTTGTTCTCTTTACCTTTTTTCTTCTCTGCCTGTGTATTTTCAAATAGCCTTTGAGCCATTAATTCTTTCTTTTGCCAATCAATTCTGCTTTTGATGCATTTTTCAGTTTGACAATTGAATTTTTATATGCATGATTTATTACTTCAATCTCTTTGTTAAATTTTGCTGACAGAATTTTGAACTACTTCTTTGCGATTTATTGAAGTTTATTGAGCTTCCTCAAAACAGATATATTGAATTCCCTCAGAGGTCACATATCTCCACCACTGTAGTATTGGTCACAAATGCCTTATTTAGTACTTTTAGTGAGGTCATATTATCCTGGATGTTCTTGATGCTTGTGGATATTCCTCGGTGTCTGGGCATTGAGGAGTTAGGTACTTATTCCAGTTGACACAGTCTGGCCTTGTTTGTACCTGTCCTTTTTCAGAGGTATTTCCAAGAATTCAAGGAGGACTGAGTGTTAACTTACCTAAGCCTGTGGTCACCGTAACCATTTCAGTACTAGAGAATACTTTATGCTGACTTTTACAGATTCATAAATATGTAGCCATGATGGATTTGAAGAAGGAGGAATTTCACAGATTACTAGACAAAATCCCTTGCTCTCTTCACTCTCTTTACTCTAAACAAAAGGATTCCCTCTCTGGACTTGACTACCTCATGTTGGGGGAGGGGCAGTGTGAGCACTCCCATGGCTACCACAGCTGGCACTGCAGTGAGTCTCACTGAAAGCTGATGACCTTCCAGAGCAGCACAAAACAAGAGTTCACTCAAGGCCAGCAGCCACTAATGCCTGACTGCAACTGATGTTTACTCATTACTGAGGACAGTTAACTCAGCAAGTGTGAAGCTGCTGGAACCTGGATCCTTCCCACCAGGGCAGTAGATGCCCTTCTGACCCAGGGTGGGTCTAGAAACACCATCCAGGAGAAATAGCCTGGAATCAGAGGCTTTGGGACTCTGGCCAGTGCTTTATTTTACTGTAGCTAGGTTGGCACCTAATTGCAAGAGAAAGTCCCCTGTACTATTCCCTCTCCTTTCCACAAGGAGAAATTCTCTCTCTGTACTGCACTGCATGGAGTTGGAGGAGGGGTGATGCAAGCACTCCCATGGTTGCTATACCTGGTGTCTTGCTGGGACACAACCCGAGCCCACCTATTGAGACCAGTGCTGAAATGGGGCTTGCCCAAGAGCTGTAGTCACAATGGCTTGTCAGTGAAATTCATTTGGGGCCCCAGGCCACTTTCATCAGTTGGTGGTGAAGCAGACTTAAACTTGGGTTCCTCCTGCTGGCGTGGTGGATTCCCCTCTGGCCCAGGGCTTGTCTTAATGCTCTCTCCACGAGCACCAGAAGAATTCTGCCTGGTACTGTGTCCCACTGTGACAGGGTTGCACTGAATTCCAATGCAAAGTCCTACAATCACTTTACTCTCCTTCCTCCAATCACAGAGTCTCTCTCTCAGTTTTGCTATATGGGGTTGGAGGAGGGGTGGTATAGGTTATGCAAAACTATCCTTCCTACACTCTTCAATGTGTCTTTCCTTGTTATGCTAGAATCAGGTACTGTGATACTTCACCTGAATTTTTGGTTCTTATGAAGGTACTTTCTTGCATGGATAGTTGTTCAATTTGATGTTCCTATGGGGTACACAATTGATGGAGGGTTCTATTTGGCCATCCTGCTCCACCTGCCACCCATGTTTTTGCATATATTAGTAATGTTTTCTTTTATTGAGTAGCATTTGATTCTATGGATATAGCACAATGTGTTTATCCAGTAACCCATTCATAGGCACTTGTTTATTTTCAGTTTAGGGTTATTAATAAAGCTGTTATGAGATTTCAGGTACAAGTCTTTGTGTGGACAACTGTTTTCATTTCTGGTGGGTAAAAACCTATCTTAAGGAATTGCTGCTTCATTTGGTAATTGTAAAATTACATTTCTAAAAAACCTGCCAAACAATTTTTTAAAGTGGCGGTATGATTTTACTCTAACCAGAAACGTATAAAAATTCCAAATCATGTTTCTTTAAAAAGAATATTAATTCACAATGTATGTATTGGTCTATTTCAGGACTCTATTTTTCCATTGGTCTATTTGTCTATCCCAGGGGTGGGGAAACTTTTCATGTTGGAAGACCACATTAATTTAGCTGTAATCAAATAAGGCTGCATTCAAGAGACTTCAATTAGATATATTTAAAAATGTACATTAGGGGGAAAAAAATGGTGGTCTGATAGAGTCCTCCCACCACACCACTCCCAGGGAAGGAGGTGAAAAACACCAGCAGCTACCTGCGAGCACGGACCGCTCACTCCGAAAACAGCATTGTGAACTACAGAGAAACAACACGGAATGCCTAGCCCAAGAAAACAGGTACAAAATTTTCACAAAGATCGGACAGCGCACGGAGTACAATAGAGCCCAGAGTGCAGGAAGGACTCGCTCACCAGGTCGGCATGGCACGACCTCACCCCCAAGCGGTTATGCACCTCCCCATCCACTCAGTCAGGGACAAGCCTAGAGTTGGGGCAAAGCAGTGGTGCAAGGCAGCAGACCCTGTGGAGACGAGGCAATTGCGAGAACCAAACACAACTCTCAGCTGCAATATACAGAGACTGCTGAGGGCTGGGGAGGAACTGGGCAGGGACTGAGCATATACAGCTTCCCGGGACAGTGCACAGGAACCTGCAGGCCAGCACTGAGCCACTAGAAGTCAGCGGGACTGGGCCCAGGAGTTTAACGGAGAGCAGGACACACCCTTAGAGGCTGCTAGCAACTGCCGCCGCAGCCAGCAGAGAAAAGAGGCGCTCCTGGGTGTGATTGGAGCCCTGCTGTACGCCAGGCTAGCGGCAGCAGCCATCTTTAAAGCCGCCCGCCCAGAGCTGTGAGCCGGGTCTGTAGCTCCACCCTGCCCCGGCCCGGGGCTCTTCCTCTGGGGCAAGACAGGCCTTGCCTTTGGTGGCCAGGGACAGCTGCATCCGTGGGTTCCAGGTGGGATGAGATCCCGGAACTGTAGCGGCAGGACCTTTGTGTATTGGAAACAGTTTGCAGCTCATCCATCTGGTCCTGCTACCCTGGCTCTGGCCTCCGACAAGTCTGCTACGTGCTGGTCCTAGTGCCCACCCTTCAGGTCCCAGCCCTCCTGTACCCCAGAGATCACTCATTTCGAAGGTTGCTGGCTATAGTGACTCATTTGGTATAACTGCTGGTTCTCATGACAACCAAATACCTCAAGAGCCACAGGCTGAACCAGAGCAGCTCCCCATAACCCTGCCCACTTCATTAGGGAATTTTGCACCATCCAAGAGCGCTTCCAGTGGCCATTATTCCCCCCTCCCCATGGGAATATCCCCCCGGTGGAGACTGCTGGGGATAGAGATGGCCACCCGCCTCGCCTTGGGGTCTAGTGGTGGAAAAGGGGTGCACAATTGGAGATCCCCCTATCAGGCAGTATCACGTGGAGACGCACATCAGAAGGGCAGACACACATGGCTAGATAAGCAATCTCTGAGCTGTGTAGAATTTTCCCAATTCAACTCTCACACTGCAGACAAAAGAAATTGTGTTTCTACCTGCACCTCAGGACGAGCAGGGTCAAAGTAACCCCTAGGAGCTACAAGGCCCCTCCCAAGCACGGGGCTTTCACATACCCCAACTGGGGGATCAGAGTCTGCCACGGACACAACAGAATACCTAGCTAATAGGGAGCTGTGGATTCATATCCTCAAGTACAATTCACCAGCTTAGAGCCCAAACTGGGAGGTCATTCTCACCACACTCCACCGGGAAGAGGAGAAGATAACAGGCCAGAGATAACTCAAGATCCACCAAACTTGCTAAAATACACATAAGGGAATACAGGCCACTACTTCTCTCCCCGGCTCTGCCAAGGAACGAAAATCATGGGCCTGGAGACAGGGCCATAAACTAGCCCTAACACCCCCAAGCTCTCAACCAAGAGGCCAGATGAGAAAAAACCAGTGAAAGAACTCAGGGAACATGAAAAATCAGAGTGAAAAGTCACCCCCAAAAGAAACCATCAGTTCCTCAGCAATGGATACCAACCCAAATGAAATGGGTAGAATGACAGAAGAGGAATTTCGTTTATGGATTATAAGAAAGCTCAATGAAATTCAAGAGAAAACTGAATCCCAGCACAAAGAAACCACAAGAAAAATGCAAAAAATGAATCAAAAATTCTCCAAAGAAATAGAAATATTACGGAAAAATCAAATAGAAATACTAGAAATGAAAGAAGCATTCAAGGATCTACAAAACACAGTGGAAAGCCTTAAGAATAGGCTAGACCATGCAGAGGAAAGAATTTCAGAGCTAGAAGACAACTCCTATGCGCTAAATAAAACATTTGAAGAGAAAGAACACAAAAACAAGAGGCATGAAAAAAGCATACAAGAAATGTGGGATTATGTAAAGAGGCCAAACATAAGGATCATAGGCATCCCTGAAGGAGAGGAAGAAAATTTGCATGGACTGGAAAATCTATTTGAAGGAATAATAGAGGAAAATTTCCATGGCTTAGCCAGAAATTTTGATATCCAAGTACAAGCAGCACACAGGACTCCTGGGACACTCAACGTGAAAAGGCATTCACCACGCCACATAATTATTAGACTGACCAAAGTAAACACAAAAGAGGCACTCCTCAGAGCTGTAAGACGAAAAGAGCAGGTAACCTATAAAGGGAAACCGATCAGATTAACTGCAGATTTCTCAGCTGAAACCTGACAAGCCAGAAGGGAATGGGGAGACATCATCAGTCTCCTAAAACAAAACAAAGGCCAACCCAGAATTCTGTACCCTGCCAAACTAAGCTTCTTATATGAGGGAGAAATAAAAACTTTTCCAGATAAGCAATCACTGATAGAATTTGCGAAATCCAGACCAGACTTGCAAGAAGTGCTTAGACCTGCATTGTACACTAATCAACACAACAGACACCCACCTATGTAAAACTACACAAAAGCTAAAACCCCAGAAACCAGATCCCACAATGATGCAAGAGGTAAAACAAAAGACACCACCCAATAGAATAATCAGAAATTTACCCCAAATATCAATTCTCTCAATAAATGTAAATGGCTTGAATTGCCCTTTGAAGAGACATAGGCTGGCTGAATGGATTAAAAAATACAAGCCAAGTATCTGTTGTCTTCAGGAAACACACCTTACACACAAAGACGCATTCAGACTCAAGGTGAAAGGATGGAATACAATTTTCCAGGCTAATGGAAACCAAAAGAAATCTGGAGTAGTCATCCTTATTTCAGATGATATAAACTTTAAAGCAACAAAAGTAAAGAAGGACAAAAATGGACACTACATAGTGGTGAAGGGAAAAATCTTACAAGAGGATTTAACCTCTTAAATGTTTAATCCTAAACATTTATGCACCCAACACAGGAGTACCCAGGTACATAAAGCAAATACTGCTAGATCTAGACAACATAATAAACAACAATGCCATAATAGCAGGGGACTTCAACGCCCCACTGATGGAACTGGGCAGATCCTCCAAACAAAAAATAAACAAAGAAACAAAAGACCTAAACAGGACTCTAGAACATTTGGGCCTAACAGATATCTACAGAACACTCCACCCAAAAAACACTGAATATACATTCTTCTCATCAGCTCATGGAAGGTTCTCTAAAATTGACCACATACTAGGCCACAAAACAGATCTAAACAAATTTAAAAAATGGAAATCATACCATGTATCTTTTCAGACCACAGTGGAATAAAATTAGAAATTAATTCCAACAGAAACTCACATCTTCATCCAAAAACTTGGAAACTAAACAATCTGTTGCTGAACGACTATTGGGTAAAGGAGGAGATTCAAATGGAAATCAAAAGATTCTTTGAACTAAACGATAATGGGGAAACAAGTTATCAAATCTGTGGGATACAGCAAAAGCAGTCCTGAGAGGAAAACTTATTGCCTTAAATTCCCACATCCAAAAGACAGAAAGGTCACAAATCAGTAAACTAATTAATCATCTTAAGGAAATGGAAAAGGAAGAGCAAAGCAATCCTAAAGCCAGCAGAAGAAAAGAAATAATCAAGATCAGAGCAGAATTAACTGAAATCAAGAACAAAAGAACAATACAGAAGATTAATAAAATGAAAAGTTGGTTCTTTGAAAAGATAAACAAAGTAGACAGGCCACTTGCCAGGCTGACCAGAAGCAGAAAGGAAAGGACTCTAATCAGCTCAACTGGAAATGAAAAAGGAGACTTCACAACTGATACCATGGAAATGCAAAACATCATCTTCGAATACCACAAAAATATCTATACCCACAAACACGAAAATGTGGACGAAATAGATAAATTCTTAGAAACATATTACTTCCCTAGGCTCAACCAGCAAGAAACAGAATTTCAAAACAGACCAATATCAAGCACCGAAATCGAAGCAGTAATAAAAAATCTTCCCACAAAAAAAAAGTCCTGGACCAGATGGGTTCACATCTGAATTCTACCAAGCCTACAAAGAAGAACTGGTGCCTATACTGCAGAAATTATTTGAAAATATCCAGAAGGATGAAATCCTCCCAAACTCATTCTACGAAGCCAATATCACCTTGATACCAAAGCCAGGAAAAGACACAACAAGAAAAGAAAACTACAGACCAATATCCCTTATGAATATAGATGCAAAAATTCTCAATAAAATCCCTGCAAACCGAATTCAAATGTACATCAAAAAAATAATTCATCACGATCAGGTGGGCTTCATTCCTGAGATGCAGGGATGGTTCAACATATGCAAATCTATAAATGTAATTCACCATATAAATAAAAGTAAGAACAAAGATTATATGATCCTTTCAATAGATGAAGAAAAGGCTTTTGACAAAATCCAGCATCTTTTTATGATAAGAACTCTTTACAGTATAGGCATAGATGGCTCATACCTCCAAACTATTAAAGCCATATACGATAAACCCACAGCCAATATCATACTGAATGGGGAAAAATTGAAAGCATTCCCCCTTAAAACTGGAACCAGACGAGTTTTCCCACTGTCTCCACTTCTTTTCAACATAGTGCTGGAAGTCCTGGCCACAGCAATTAGACAAGACAGAAGAATCAGGGGCGTCCAGATGGGGGCAGAAGAGGTCAAACTTTCACTATTCGCAGACGATATGATATTATACATAGAAACCCCCAAAGATTCAACCAAGAGATTACTGGAATTGATAAATGAATTCAGCAAAGTCTCAGGATACAAAATTAATACACACAAATCCATAGCTTCATATATGCTAATAACAATCAAGCCGAGAAACAAATTAAAGATGCAATACCTTTCACAATAGCAACAAAGAAAATTAAATATTTAGGAACATATCTAACTAAGGTCAAAGAGCTATATAGAGAGAATTATGAAACACTAAGAAATTGCAGAGGCTGTAAATAGATGGAAAGCCCTACCATGCTCCTGGATAGGCAGAGTCAACATAGTAAAAATGGCTTTGCTACCTAAATTGATTTACAGAATCAATGCAGTCCCTATCAAAATACCAACATCATTTTTTGCTGATCTAGAAAAAGTAATTGCACGCTTCATGTGGAACCAGAGAAGACCCCGTCTAGCCAAAGCAATCTTAAGCAAAAAAAAAAAACAAATTGGGAGGCATTTATCTACCAGACTTCAAACTATACTACAAGGCTATAGTAACCAAAACTGCATGGTATTGGCACAAGAACAGAGACAGACCAATGGAACAGGACTGAGAACCCAAATATAAAACCAATCTCATACAGTCACCTGATCTTTGACAAATTCCAGAAAAATGTACACTGGGGAAAAGACTCCCTATTCAACAAATGGTGCTGGGGAAACTAGATGGCCATATGTAGAAGACTGAAACTGGACCCACACCTCTCATCTCTCACAAAAATCAACTCACAATGGATAAAAGATCTAAACCTAAGACATGAAACCATAAGAATTCTCAAAGAAAACGTTGGAAAAACTCTTATGGACATTGGCCTAGGCAAAGAACTTATGAAGAAGACCCCCAAAGCAATCACAGCAGCAACAAAAATAAATACGTGGGACCTGATCAAATTAAAAAGCTTCTGCACAGCCAAGGAAACTCTCACTAGAGTGAACGGACAACCTACAGAATGGGAGAAAATATTTGCATGCTACACCTCTGATAAAGGGCTGATAACCAGAATCTATACAGAACTTAGGAAAATCAACAAGAAAAAATCAAACAACCCTATTAAAAAATGGGCAAAGGACATGAACAGAAACTTTTCAAAAGAAGACAGAATAATGGCCAGCAAACATATAAAAAACTGCTCAACTTCTCTAATCATCAGGGAAATGCAAATCCAAATCACAATGAGATATCACTTAACTCCAGTGAGATTGGCTCATATCAAAAAATCCCCAAACAACAAATATTGGCGGGGATGTGGACAGATAGGAACACTCATACACTGCTGGTGGGACTGAAAATTAGTACAATCTCTATGGAAAATAATATGGAGATACCTCAAAGAATTACAAGTAGAATTACCATTTGACCCAGCAATCCCACTACTAGGTATTTACCCAAAGGAAAAAAAGACATTTTATAATAAAGACATCTGCTCACGAATGTTTATAGCAGCACAATTCACAATTGCAAAGATGTGGAAACAACCCAGGTGCCCATCAATACACGAGTGGATTAATAAAGTGTGGTATATGTATACCATGGAGTATTACTCAGCAATGAAAAACAATAGTGAATTAACACATCTGGTATTATCCTGGTTGGAGCTAGAACCCATTCTTCGAAGCGAAGTGTCACAGGAATGGAAAAACAAGCACCACTGGTACTCACCATCAAATTGGTACTAACTGATCAACACTTACATCACACAGGGCAATAATATTCATCGGGGGTGGGCAGGCGGGAGGGGGTGGAGGGGATGGGAAAAACTCTCACTGAAGGGATGCGGGGAGCACAGTTTGGGGGATGACCATGATTGTAGCTCTGACACGGGCAGTGCATGGCCAATATATATAGCCAAAGTGTTGTACCCCCATAATATTCTGAAATTAAAAAAAAAAATAATAATAATCCCTTCATGTGATCCCACGATGCCAGAGCAGAGGTGGGGCACCAAAACCCAGGGCAGCGATCCTAATCAAGCCAACAATTAAATTGTTTTAGGCTTCTACTTGGCAAATACTTGGCTATTTTAGCTTGGTTTTCAGTGCTGGCTAAATTGATTATATTTTATACATATGATTATATTCAATATGTTCCCTCCAATTTACTAGAATAGGAACTAACTATATACACAAAGACATTTCAAAATTAAACAAGCTAATTCAGCCAGGTGCAATGGCTCATGCCTGTAATCCCTGCACTTTGGGAGGCTGAGGCAGGAGGATTGTTTGAGGCCAGCCTGTACAACATAGCGAGATACCATCTCTACAAAAGATAAAAAAATTAGCCTGGCATGGTGGTGTTCACCTGTCCCAGCTACTCAGGAGGCTGAGGCAGGAGTTCAAGGTTACAGTGAGCTAAGATTGTACCCCTGAACTCCAGCCTGGGCGACAGAGTGAGACCATGTCTCCAAAAAAAAAAAAAGCAAAAAACAAGCTAATTCAAGAGATTTGTAATTTTAAATAACTTAGAATCATGTTGAAAAGCTCTCTGACTTCTCCTTCCTTATCAGAGGGTAAAAAGAGTTGAAGTGGATAAATATTTATTTGCAATAGTGGAAAAATTTCTTAGTTACACATGACTGATTATTATTAGTTACACATCACTAATTATTAAAGGCTGTGATACAATAGAAAGAATATTTGAGGAGCTTCTTGCAGATCAAAAGCGTCAAAGTGACTGGTTCATTAAATGGCAGCTGAAGTGGTAGGATCTCAGATGCGTGATCCTGCGGCGGCCTGCTTCAGGAGCAACTGATACTTTTTGGAATGTGCCATGAGGATCAAGGATATGTGAAGACATCTCTTATCTCATGGTACTTTCTAGTCACACAGTTGGCCCTTGGCTGCAGGGGGAGTATTCTTAACAATGTAATTGTTTCAATGTAGATTGTGCTATATTCTGAGCTTTAAAAGTTTCCAAATAAAAAGGAGTTTAAGTAAGAAAAAAAAATTTTTAAAAAATGTACATTATAAAATTCTACCTACTAGGTACTTAATAATTTCAAAAAATGAAAACTATTTAATTTTAAAGTTAACTAACATTTTAATGACTTTGTTGTGTCTGCTTTTTGTTGGAAAGCATTTGAATATTTGATTTTAGCATGGAGGTCCACAATTTCAGCTGAACCTCTAGATGGATATCAGTCATTTGTGACCTTAAGGGCACCTGGATTCGGGTTAGTTAGGAGAATGTAGATTCACAGCAATAAGTGGTTGAAAACCAAGAAAGCATTTTCTGGGCATGTTGCCAAAGGCATGGATATTCTTCTGCACTTTTCCATATTACAACTGGATCTTTCTGAGCATCAATGACTTTAAAATGTCATCTACTGAGGGCTCAATCAATTCCATCTGTAGTTCTTTAGGTGCCTTGGTGATACCAACTAGGTGAGGCTGAAATGCTAATGTGAGTGTGATGTCATGATTCTCAAAGTCAGTGAACCTTTCATTGTATTCTCCAATTAATAGGTCTATAACAGCTGCATATTCTTCAATTGGTTCACATATATTATCCTGCTCATCAATGACCTTTCCAAACTGGGGAAAATGTTCATCCAAAATTTTCTTTTGAAGAAATGTTTTGAAAAAGACAGCTTTTTTCAAAATGCTTGCATTTTTTGCCACACATCATATATAGACTTAGTTTTATCTTGCAAAGAAATACTCAGGTCATTTTGATTTGACAAGATATCACATAGAAATGCTGCATTCCTATAGAAATCTTTCAATAATTCACATTGCTGATTCTGTTCTTCATAAAATTTATCTATCTGTTCTCGCAGAGATAAAATTTTGGCTAACTCTTGTCCCTGCGATAGCCAATGCACTTTAGAATGATACAGCAAATCCACACTGACTACATCGTCCAACTTTAGCATGTTACAAAACTGAGGATGCCATGTTGCATTTGCAAGAATATAGTTAACAATACTTATAACTTATCCCAAAGTGTCACTTAAAATAGTGGTTTTAGCTTGGAGATTTTGCTGATGCACGATACAATGAAAAGAAATGAGAGCATCTGGATCTGTCAATACCTTTTCTTAATCTGTGCAATAAACCCTTCATGTTTTCCTGTCATGGAAGGTGCACCATCTGTACATACACTCACTAAATTTACCAAATTCAGTCCAACTTCATGACATTTATCTTGAAAGTTGTTAAAGATATCTATTCCCTGTGTTATGTTTGCAAGAGTGCCCAAAGTGAGTAACTCTTCATAGCAAAGAAAATTCTTCTTTATTGCTGGGTCATGAAGAAAAAGAAAAAAGAAAAAAAAAACTTGTTATGATCCAAATGAAATATAAAACCTGAGCTGAGTCAGTAGTATCAGTTGATTCATCCAAAGTGATTGAATAATATTATATATATTTTCCTTTTGAAGTATTGCATGAAGTTGTTCTGTTAAGTTGAAGGCTAATTCATGCTGCCTATCAATTATGTTTCTCCTCGAAAGAGGGAGTTGTTTGCACTTTGAAACATTACTGGGGTCTAAACATCCTACAATTTTGACAATGCATTCTCTCACAATTTCTACATAACCGAATGGCTTCTCTTTTTTCCTGAGTATATAAAACTACTTTATAAGTTGCTTCAATGGCATTATTTCCAGGTTTTATTGCTGCTTGAAAGAATTGTCTTTGCTTTTGCTTTCATCTTTTAATTTCTGCAATACAATCTTTCACACCTCTCCAATTCAAAATATTTGTGGTCCTTATGAGTGTTACAAATGCTAACGAACATTGAATTTCTTTAATGTTGATACTGCAGTATCACAAAGCAAGCAAATCATCTTGAGCAGAAACAAGACAATACTGGAATCTCTTATCCTCATTAAAAAATGTTTTTTCTTCCTTTAGCATTCTCTCGGTCTTCTTTGACATTATGGGCTTCTAAGCAGACAGAATTAAAAAATACTGTTGAGCTGTGCAACTATTCACAAATTCCACTTCAAACAGAAACACAGTGCACCGTTGTCAAAAGCTGGTAACAGACTGGCATACTCAACCCCCATTAACTTGCCAACCAGCTTTGTGTGGTAGTGGCTCCAGTCAGGCGGGGGAAGTTAGAACTAAATCATGAGCATAGCAGCCATAAATTTAGCCCTTATGGCTTACTAATGTTCTAACTGTGCCAGTCAATCTGGGAGGATTATTTCGTTGAAATTTATTTTATTCTTTGGTATTTAAAATATATTCATTTTTAAAAATAAAATTAAAATATAAAAGAGGAGCAAAAATGTATTAATAAAAATAAAAGGATTTATTCTGGAAAATTTGGATTCAGTCAAAAGGCTGCACTTAAGGACCTAGGTCACTTGTGGCCTTAAGGCTGCAGGTTCCCCAGCCCGGTCTATCCTGTGGCAAAACTATATTATCTTATTTACTGTAACATCATAACACATCTTGAAACCAGATACTGTTAAGTCCTCTAACTTTTTCAAGATTGCTCCGACTATTCTAGATACTTTGAATTTCCTGATTTTAGAATCAGCTTGTCAGTTTCTTTAAAATATACTGCTTATACTGCTGGAATTTTGCTAGGGGTTATATTGAATCCATAAATCACCAGGCAGAGATTTGAGCAAATTAACAATATTGAGTTTTCCAATACATGTGAGACATCTTTCCACTGATTTAAAATTTCTTCTCAGCAATATTTTGTACCTTTCAGTGGAAAGGTCTTGCATATATGTCATTTGAATTGTTCCTAATGATTGTTTTATGCTATTGTAAATAGTATTTTGTTTCATTTTCCAATTATTCATTGTTGATATAGGAACACAGCTTATCAATTCTGTCAAATTATTTTTACATCTGTTGATATGACACAGTTTTTCTCATTTTAATAATGTGGTAAATCATATTGCTGGGTTAAGCCACACTTAGTAATAATATATCATCCTCTTTTACATTGCTAAATTCTATTTCCTTTATTTTAAGTATTTTCACATTCATATTCGCAAGGTATACTGATTTTTAATTTCCTTTTATTTTAATATTTTTGTCAAGTTTTGTTATTGGGGTTACACTGGCCTCATAAAAGAAGTTGAAATTTTTCTCTACTTTTCTAAAGAGTTTGTGTAGAGTTTTGTATTACTTTTAAACTAAATATTTGATAGAATTCTTCAGTGAAGTAACCAGGGATTGGAGTTTTCTTTTTGGCAAGGTTAATTACCATTTACTACTTTAATAAATATGGAGTCATTTTTAGATTTTATATTTCTTCTTACATAATTTTTGACAAGTTGTTTCAAAAGGCATTTGTCAATTTCATCTACGCTATTAAATTTATTGGCATAAAGTTGTTCATAACATACCCTTATTGTCTTTAATGTCAACAGGCTATGTAGTGATACTCCCTTTTCATTTTTAATATTTGTAATTTTTGTCTTCTCTTTTTAATTTGATCATTTTTCTTACTTTCCTGGGCTGCTATAACAGATTATTATAAACTTGTTAGCTTGAAACAACAGAGACGTATTGTCTCACAGTTGTGCTGGCTAGAAGTCTGAGATCAAGGTTCCCTCTGAAGGTTCTGGAGGAGGATCCTTCTTCACCTCTCTCTGATTTCTGGTTGCAGGCTATCTTTGGCATTCCTTGGCTTTCAGCTGCATCACTTCAAACTCTGCCTCCCCCATGGCCTTCTCTCTATGCAGTCTTCTTATAAAGACAAGAGTCATTGAATATAAGGCCCACTCTAATCTAGTATGATCTTATCATAACTATTTACATCTGCAAAGACCCTATTTCCAAATAAAGTCACATTTTGAAGTTCCAGGTGGACGTGAATTTTGGGGTGATACTATTCAACTCAGTGTATCAGTCTTGCTAGGTGTTTCTCAATTTTAATTACTTCAAGAAAAACTCTTGACTTTGTTGATTTTCTAATTTCCATCAACTTTGAAAATATTCTTAATTAATATCTCTTCAAACATTATTTCTGTACCATTCTCTCAATCTTCTCCAAGACTCAATTACAAGGATGGTAAGCCATTTCATTTTGCCTTCAAATCTCAGATATCCTATGATTTTTACTCCTTTTTTCTCTCTGATTTTCAGTTTGGATTCTTTCAGTTCCCTGTCTTCAAGTTTATTGATCCTATCCTCTATGTGTAGCCTTAGATCATATTCATTTTTAGATTTGTGTTTTTTTATGTTTCCATGTCTCTGCTGAAATTCTCTCTTTATGCATGTTTTCCACTTTGTTTCACTACATCTTTAGGCATTTTTATCATCATTATCCACCCCTGTTAACTCAAACATCTGAGAAATCTTCAAGTTTCCTTCTATTGACCGTTTCCTCTCTGGATCAAATTATTTTGCTCCTTTGCATGTCTTACAATTTTCTATTCTGTGCTGGGTATTTTCTATAAAAGGGTAGTAGGTATTTAAGAAATAACAGTTAGCTCCAGAAAAAAGCATGCCTCTTCTTTTGTCAGGCTTGCAGAGTATGAGGCTGAATCAATCTGATCTACAGCTGAGCTATAATTTGATTCACTTTATCATTCCTTTCAAATATTTTGAGTGGATGGACAGGATTTTCTTTCAGCAGGGATTGAGATCTGAGCATTGGTGAGATTCTAGTGAAAACTCTGTGCTTTTTCAGCTGACCTGTTAGCTTCCTAAACAATAGGACATTTTTCTCTGCACTAATCACAATTGCATATTTCAGAATTTCTGGCATTCTCTTTGTAATCCACTCATGTCCTTGGCTTTCTGTGCTTTGGGTGAACTCTTGGTCACATTATCAAATCCCTTGGAGGATAAAGTTATTTACACTGTTAAGACCCCCTAGCACCTCAGAAAGACTTTTCCTTTTGTTTTAGGTCTATCTTCTTACTTTCCTAATAAATGAGTACATCCTTTCTAAAACCAGCACTCTTGATTGTTTGAAAACAGGAAAGACATACATAATGAGACTTAGAAGGGTACTAATAAGCCAATATTTACTGAACTTTCATTTTGTAGTGAGTCTGTACTGGACATGGCAGAAAAGATAAGTTATGTTTCTCTTTGATAAATTCATTGAACACTCAGAATACACGACACCTTTCTAGAAATATACAATATAATCTTAGTAGCTTGAATGAATAAAAACTAAGTTCCTAAATTATATTAGATCTCAGTTTTGATTTTCTAAAATCTGATTAAAGGTAGACTAGTTCAGGGTCTTTCTACCTTGTGATTCTGCCATGTTCTACAATCTTGTCATCAATATCCAATTGGCACAAAAGAAAAAAATTGGGAGTATTACTTTTACTCAAAACCTTAATATGAAAATAGCAAACACATCCACTCAAATTTCTAAAATTCAGTCTTATGCCTACATCTACTTGCAAGGGAGGCTAAAAACTGTAGTCTTGCTGTATACTCTGGACAGAAAAGATACAGACTTTCACCATCAGTTCACAGTATCTGTCAATTTTGTTAGTTTAAGACCTCCTACTCTGATATCTAAACATTCAACACAAACATGTAGATTGAATTAAAGAGAAATTCCTTGTCCATTCATCCAAGCTACCGTACCTGACAGTGGAGGCAAGGCATGTTTTGAAGAGGAGCATGGTTGCCACCTTCTACTACTTCAGCTGCAAGGTTAGGGATGAACATACATTCTGAATTTCTTTTATTCTTTCTTATACCAACAGTAGCCCCCCCTTATCCATGGGGATATGTTCCAAGACCCCCAGTGGATGTCTGAAACTACAGATAGTACCAAACCCTATATATGCAGTTTTCTTCCTATACATACATATATACCTACGATCGTTTCATACATTAGGCACAGTAAAAGATTGGTATCAATAACTAATAATAAAATAGAACAATTATAACAATATGCCAGGATCACTACCCTTTTGGGCATTATTAAGTAAAATAAGGGTTATTTGAACAGAAGCTCTGCAAAACCTCACCAGCTGACCTGATAACTGAGATGGCTAGTAGGTAACTAACAGTCAGGTAGCATATACAGCATGGGTATGCTAGACAAGGGATGCTTCGTGTCCCAGGTGGGAAGGCGTGATCTTTCATCATGCCACTGAAACAGCTTTCAATTTAAAATTTATGAATTATTTCTGGAATTTTCCATTTAATATTTTCAGATCACAGCTAAGCACAAATAACTGAAACTGCAGAAAGCAAATTGTGGAAAAGGGAGGACTACTGTATTAATATAGTTAGCCTATGCTATTTCTAAGGGGAAAAGCCATAGTTCTATGAACTTTGATTCTATCAATTTCCTTTTCACCATACTTCATAACTTAAATAATAGTTTCCTTGATATAGCAATCAGGACTGGATGATATTACCTAGGTGTGGTTGCACCATGATTTTCAAAGACATGATACATTTATGGTTTATATCCAATTTTTTTCTAGTGATCCTAGCATTTAATCAATGTGTACTGAAATGTCTTCCATGTTCACTATCACTTGATACAGGTAGAGTATTTTATTCTATTTTGTGTCTTATTAGTACAGAAGTCTTCAGAAATATTATTTACTGATTCCTATATCTAGCAATTGATTTATTATTGAGTTCTCCACCATATAACATTTTCCCTTAAATTGCTCCTTCTTACATTTTAAACTTTTTCTCACCACATTTTCTTCTAGCCGTGGAACCATCTCTTCTAAAAAGATAAACCTTGTTAATCTTATTCAAAAATTCTTTTGCAAACCAGTTTCCCATTAAGCACTTTCTAAATGAGCATTTTCTTCTTTTTAATTTCATCAGGGCTCTGTAAACCATTCTTTATTTGCACAGACACAGATCCAAGGAGAAACTACCCAATCAGTTGCATGACCAGAAAAAAAGAAAAAATTGTTTTGGTAGATGTATGTATTACAATTATTTTATGTATAGTTTTTATTGGATTGCTGATTTTATTCTTTAGAATTTGGGCTCTACAAAGATTTCAGCCCATTAAAAAGGCTCAATACTTACCTGTTAAAGGACTACTTTTACAAGTAATTATAATTTGGCATAAATGAAAATCTAACAAGCTCTTGACTGCAGCTGACTTTTGTTTGATATTAATCACATCTGCTGTTATTAACAAATTTCTCAGCTGTATATATTAACATTAACCCTTGTTTTATATAAAACATGACTGGAGTAAATTTACCCACAGGTACTGCTCTCCTTCATTGGTGATTAAAATCTCATACCAGAGACTAAGTTTCATGAAACTATTGCAAGCATGTATGATAGACCAGTTAGCATAGTATCTGGCCTTGTAGCCAGAAAAAAAATCAATACTTATAGAATGTCTTCAGCGAAGCTTAAGCCATGAAAGAGCTCACACAAATTCAGTTCTGCTTTCCTTTATAGGTAGATTCCAGAACCAAGAAATTTTAAAGACTGTAAGAAATGTATTAATATGGTAAAACTCATACTTCAAAACCTAATTCCAAAGGATTTAATGACCAATACTGATTATTTGGAGTTGTGGAAAATGTCTCTCATAAAAAAGCTCCCAAGAAAACATGCTTTACAATAACTTACAAAATGTGAAAGGCTGGGTCGTGCAGACTGCTTGGTGTACCTTCAAGCTGTTCCTCTTAAATAAAGTCTAAAAGAACTACAACGTTATAGTCCTTTGGTTTTATTTTCTGGGATAAAAAAGTACATGTAAATGTTTTTAAAGTCACCTTGATGACATCCTTTAAAATAACTCATCAAATGGCTTATTTCATGTTTCCTGATTATCAGTATTCACCAACGTCACTATCAGCCTTGATTAACTAGTTGAAAATTTCAGAGTAGAATAAGCAACTTTTGTGAACCTTTCTTTCCCCAATCCCTGAGAATCATAATCATTACAGAAATATTTTATCCTTTCATCAAAAATCTCTGGAAAGTAGTCGTGTTCGTTCATTGTTAATAGGGCAAGGAGCAGTGTCATAGAGGGTTAATCCATGTAAATTGGCTTCCACCCGTAAAGAAATTTTCTGGAACAGAAAAGAAAATTATATATAGAAGTTTTCTTCTTAAAGAGAGATCACCTCTTCAGCGTGTTCTGTAGACTATATTTTGTGATTAGGAGTGTAAATCAATCCTAATGGGTAACAAGAGTGAGATAGATGTTGTACTGCCAAAGGTATCACCTTTATTACCAATTAATCCAGGAAAATCAAGCTTCTCTATTTAGAAAGTTCCTTTTCTTTTGTTTCTACTAAGAATTAGTAAAACTACATGTTGAGAATGGCCTATGTAAATGTACACAGACTTGAGAATTCTATGAAAGAATTTCCTGAAATTGGTTTTACAACCCCATTTTCAAGGCTGAATCTTGCTAGCAAAATACTACTTCTCCAAACAATTTACATGAAATGTTACATCACTGTTTATTGTGTCAAATTTTAAACACTTAATTTTTGAAAAAGTTGGAGACTTGCCTATGGAAAGTTCTCCTATTCCACAACTGCATAAATCCAATACTGAGTTTCCTTACCTGAAAATCACGAATATAAGTCAGGAAAAAACCAAAGAAGGAAAATGACATAGACCATTCTGCTGTGGTAGTGATCATGTGAAGCACATAACCCTGAATGACAGGGGAAAAAAAGAATAGTTTTGAAATTTCATTCAAATAATTTATACTACTTCTCAAATTAAAAAACAGAACATAATTCTTACAAAGCAATCTGCCTTCTGAAAATCAACCCTTGACTTATTGAACATATCTGGAGAATTAAACAGCAGACATTAGGAAGTCCTCCTAAATGATATTAGCTATCTTTGTTTCACCTAGAGCAAATAAAATTTCCACTTAAATAACTAAGACAGAACAAGAGTGTTCCTAGTTATAATCAAGGAGTTACAACTGCCTTTCCCAACACCGTAAGATTCATAAAATGCCACTAAGAAAAATTTAACAATGCTCAGGATAAACTTAGTAAGTGCTATTTTTAGAGCATTAAATAATATATGGGTTATAATTAGGAGCATTTAGTAAATTATTTCACTCATTCATTTCCACATGTCCTATTCAGGGCTAATTCTCAAAAAATAACTTAAAATAAAATGCCACTGAGTGGTTTGTGAAAACAGATGTACTCATTTTATTATCTATTAACATTTAATATATGTCCCTCCTCTTATTCTCAGGATCAAAGATGCTATTTCCATTCAGATATCCACTATATTGGACCCCAAATGCAGAGTCCATATTTCCAGATAAAAAGTAGGAGAAGACATCTTTTCAATTCAGAAAACAAGTATTCTAAAAACAAAAGCTCTCTGTTGTGTACATTGTATACTACACCCACATTTAGGGAGTCAATTTCTGAGAAAACCCTTCTGCCATCACAATTCTTTTCATGTCTTGAAAATATCCACAGACCACAAACAACAGGAGAATATGGATGGTTCTACATAAACTCTACCATATCTAGAAAATAATCCTAATATGTAACTGATTAAACTACCAAAAAAGTTAGTGATAAAATGAAAAATACATCAAAATCAATGAAAATAGCCATTCTTAATATAAAACTAAGTTTTATAGACCCTAAATTCTTACTTTGTCCTCAGGGTTCCAATGGAGTTTCTGTACTAAATCAGTCCCAAAATTGCCACTGTACAAAATTGATGAGCAAGTCAGCACTATAAAAAAATAAGTCAAGGAAGAATCTCAGAGAAGATCTGTAAGTTTAAGTTAGATTCAAAACAAAAATCACTTTAATGGCCCAAAAGGATTACTCGTACATTTATTGCAAGGTCCAAACCCATTTTCTTAAAGACTTAATGTTACATAGCAGTACTATAAAACTAAAAATGTGCCCAGAAGACCACTTCAAAATGGTTCTCATAGTCCCCTCCTTTGCTCAGAAAATTAGCAGTTCAATCATAAACTTCCACTAGATAATTGTTCATAGGGAGGGCATTTACTCTTCCACTTCTTTGAAGTGAGTATGATCAGGCTAAACATTATCTTTGCTGCTGGCTCAATTACTGAGATCCTATGTACAATCTGAATTTCATATTTCAAATCCTTTAATTTAGGGTTATGAACCTAAGAATCTCTCCTACAAATAAAGCTGCTTAAAACATGCCAATGGTGTTCACTTAAATTCTGTTATTTGATTCCTTTCCAGGCATAGCCACATTTTACAGTGAAGGATACTGCTAAATGCACTTACTCCACACCAGATAACCAACAGTAGTCTGATCCAGAAGACTTGTTTGCCATGAATTTTGGGCTGCATTTGGTAGGAAAGGAGGGTCTGAACAAACATATATAATGAGCCCATACCAAAAGTGAGTACAGCTCCACTTACATGTGCAGCAAAAAGGGTTGTTTTCTGAGAGGCAGAAAGAAGAAATAAGTCAATAAAAGAAACTCAGAACACACTGGCAATATAATATCTAAAAGCACAAGCCAGAGATTTCAATAGGACATTCACTGAGTAGAGAAGCTATGCAGATTCTACAAGTTATTTTCTGAAGTAATTTTCTCTCACATTACTCAGCGTAAACCTGAGGATTATAGTAAAGCCAAACTGTTTCATATGCCACCATTGAAAATATGACAGTACTTATTCATTTATTCTTTTACTCATTTGATAATATGTTTATTGGGTGCCTATTAGATGCCAGGCACTGTTCTGAAGTCTTCAGATACATTAGTGAATAAAATAGACAAAAATCCAGCCCTCATAGAATTTAGTGAAGGTACATAAACAATAAATAATAAACTTTAGAAATAAGGAAATTCCACAGTATGTTAGATGGTGATAAGGGTTATAGAAAAAGTGTAGTGGTAAGGTAAAGAAGATTAGGATGGCCTGGAATACTGGGAATAAAGAGTTTCAATTTAAATCCAATCTAAATTTAAATAAAATTAATATTTCAAAATATCTAGAAGAGAATAATTTGAATACCTCTAGCATAAAGAAAAGACAAATATTTAAGGTGATAATATCTCATTACATTGATTTGATCTTTACCAATTACCCCCAAAATATGTGCATCTATTATGCATCAAAAGATAAAATTAAATTTAAAAAATAGAAAAAATACATCCCTTAACAAAACAAAGACAAACAAGAGAAATTACATAGGTGGTCAAAAGCAAATCTTTGATATAGAATTTTCATATTACACATTGGTTGATCTATCTTTATTTAAAATCAGTGAACAAAACTTAGGAACTAATCTTCTGTTTACTTATCCTTATCCCTTTCAAAGTCTCCTCGAGATAAATTTTCTAGGAAGGGAGAATGTCACATGACAACACAGGCATAAATTATAGACTTATGCTGCCACAAACCAAGGCACACCAAGAAGGATTACTGGCAACTGCCAGAAACTAGAAACAGATTCTTTCTTTGAGTCCCCAAGAGAGAACCAACCCTACCAAGAGTGTGATTTCAGACTTCTGGCCTCCTGAACTTTGGTGGAATAAATTTCTGTTGTGTTAAGCTACCCAGTATGTGGTATTTTATTATGGCATCCCTAGGAAACCAATACGGATTTCTGGTTACAAATCCCTTCTAGGTCTCCTTAAGGATAAATTTTCTAGGAAGGAAAAAAATTCCTCTAAGTGGACACTGAGGACATTTACCGTGTATTTGTTTTGCTGAACACTATATACACACCTGTTTTTAAAGAAATTCTATTTACATTTTTTAAGTTAGATTTTTCAAATACCATATTATAATGATTATTAGGCATGTCCTTAAATGCAAAGACAGAATTTTTTCCAATTCTGCTTAGTCCCTTTAACCTAAGTTCCTAAATAATTAATGAGAGCATGTTTGTGCTAAGTACTATGCTAGGTGCTGGAGATAAGATGGTGAACAAAACCACGCTGCTTATAATTAATGGAGAAATACATCAACTAAAAAAAAATCAACAAATAAACTTAAACAACCATTGATATAAAATTAGATTGTAATAAGAGCTATGAACAATCAGTTTTTGGAGGCTTGGGGAACACAAAAAAGAAAACAAAATACATTGCAGCAACAGTTGACAGAAAAGACTTCCCTGAGGAAGTATGCTCTGTGCTGAAACGTTAAAGATGCCTAAGTCTATATAGGCTTGGGGGTCGTGGCATACCAAACAGAGGAAGCAGCATATAAAAAGGAGTTAAACAAGCCTATCTTATTCAAGGAACAAAAAAAGGCCAGTGATATATACAACGGAGACATTAAGAAGGGGAATGATGTAGAATGAGACTAGAGAGGTAGACATGGGCCAAATCATACAAGATCTTTGACTTGATTAGGTAATTTGGCAGTTTAATCAAATTATTTTTTCCTCTCTTGATTGTATCTCTTTTCATGCAATTTTGGAACCTATGTAACTTTAAGCAAGGGTACAGGGAAGCAAAGTGAGATATATATACATTTCCAAAAGACCACTTTGATTGATTAAAGAAATGATTAAAGGAATATAAAAGTGAATGCAGAGGAACCATTGAGGAGGCTATGGCAATATATCAGATGAGAAATGACGAAATCTAAATCAGTAGAGAAAATGAAAGTAAGGAGGGAAGTAAATATGGAAAAGGAGAGAAGTGGATGTCTTCAAGAGATATTCAAGAGGTAAAACCAATAAGTTCCTTTTGCATTTAAAACACAGTGCTAACCTCTCTTCCAAGCCAAGATGTGAAATGGCAAACCATTTTTCCTATATAAATCAACTGGAGTTTGTCTCTGTAAAAGAAAAGAGGGAAGAGGAAGAGGAGGCAATGCACTCACCACTTTAAATAAGTAGTGAAAGTTTAGATTAGAAAGGAAGAGTAGTCATAAGGATCTGCTTATAAACAGGGCCTAGCGATGAAGCCATCACTGAAAGATGAAGAGGACATCCAAAGTTGCATGAAGAAATGTAATCAAGAGAAAAAAGGTAATTTGATTCAAAATTACAAGGCCAAAGGGACTCCTGTGGTAAAGGTAAATTAGAATGAAAGCTGAAAACACAACAAAGAGAGGATATAAGCTGTCTTAAGTGAATGAGACAAGGTGGAAAGGCAGCCTGTGAGGTGCTATCAGGAGCTACTATTGGAATTTACTGGGTTGTGCAAACAAATATTTGAGATTCATTTTTACCATATGGGTGATGAGAGATATTGCTAAATCGATCAAGAGAAAACTGGAGCAAAGAATCACTATCCATAAACTGAAAATTCTCCAAAACATTTTTAACACTGAGCTACAGAAACTTATTAGGAAAAGCAGACCCTATTTGTGGCACAGACAGCTAACTAGCTATCCACCAAAATTTTTGTTTTCCATCCATAGTACAGCATTCCTCCTGGGAACGAATGCCCAGCAAAACGACACTTTTTTCCAGGGCTCCAACCTGCCTGCACGTGCCCACCCTGCCACCGCACACCACCCCACCCCATGTGCTCCTCCCCCCCCCACCCCCCCCATCTAGCAAATGAATGTCAGTGGAATGATGTGAGTCACTGTCAGGTGACAAAAATTCTCTCCTTGACCAACTCTACTCAGGTTCCTCTGAACTCTCTTCTCAACTAGGCCGTGACTTCTGGGTTTGTGTGTTCGTCTCTGCATTGTTCAATTTTAGCAAGAATCCTATTAAGTCAGTTTAGCCAGAATTCCCTGTGCTCAATATCTCCTCACCCTCAATATCTGCATTCCTCAATCTCCACCATCCCCCAGGTGATGTCTTATCACCCTGGCCTCCTTTCCATCAAGAATCCTGTTAGGTCAGTGCTATAGTTTGGATGTTTGCCCCCTTCAAATATGTTGAAATCTGATCCCCAGTTTTGGAGGTAGGGGCCTAATAAGAGGTGTTTGGGTCACAGAGATAGATCCCTCATGATTAGATTAATGCCTTTGGGGGGCGGGGGAGGTGAGTTCTCACTCTATTAGTTCCTGTGAGAGCTGGTTGTTAAAAAAAGCCTGACATTTCCCTGCTTGCTCTCTTGCTTCCTCTCTCGCCACGTGATCTCTGCACACACTGGCTCCCCTTCACCTCCTGCCATGAGTGGAAGCACTCTGAAGCCTCACCAGAAAAAGACGCTGCTGCCATGCTTCTTGTGCAGCCTGCGGAACCATGAGCCAAATAAACCTCTTTTCTTTATAAATTACCCAGCCTTAGGTATTCCTTTACAGCAACACAAATAAACTAAGACAGTCACTTGAGCCAGAATCCCTCACTACCCCTAATGTTTCCAGACTAGTAATTTACCATCCACTGACCCCTGCCCTGCTCTTTAGCTATAAATTCCCACTTTTCCTTGTATTTGAGATTGAACCCAATCTATCTTCCCTACTACTCTCTGTGGAGAGTTTACAAATATTTGGTGAAGGCTGACTGCTACTTTAAGTATTTAACATTATTTTTCCCTGAGAAAAAACTAAAAGAGCTACAGATCTTCCCTTTATCTCCTCATATACAAGGCTAGGCACCTAGGAATGCAGACAATCAGTGAAACATCTAAACAAGTAGATAAAATAGGTAAATAATCATATCTTCTTAGTCATATTAAAAACAAAACAATTGTTTAAATCTGCAATTGTGTCACTTATAATTTATATCAATTCTATTTGGTCTTGAAGTAATCTCCATCTAAATAATAACATAGAGTCTAATGACTGTCCTGTGGATCCTAAAAAAAAAGTTAGAATAATTTATATTTGTTTAGATTATTAAATATGAATTTTTCTAATTGTGAATGTAGCTCTTTCTAAAAGGGTCAAATAATTTAAAGATTGTGAACTCTATTTTGTTAAGGTAAAGAAACAATAATAGCATGTAAGTGAATGTTTCAGGTTTCCTTTTTAATATGTATATTTATGTAGTTCAGGAAAATACCTATGCTGGTCTAAAACACAAACCTGGAAGTTTGCCACAATAGAAAGTCCTAAACAACTCAGTATTCCAAGTACAAGGCCAGCCTTGTTTAATTTGATGATATGGTTCTCTTCAGGATTCAGAGCATGAACTTGCTTATAACGAACATAAATGGTAGCAATGCCTGGGAAGAGATAATCCGAAAAACAACAAAGTAATAAATAACCAAGAAATAAAGTTGCCAATGAAGAGTTCACAAAAGTCACTGCTGAGATTTTCCTTTTAAAGTTAATCTTAGAGAAGAAAAAAACAACTGTAGGGGGTTTTTGTTTGTTTGTTTTTTGTAGAGATGGGGGTCTTGCTATGTTGCCTAGGCTAGATTCAAACTCCCGGGCTCAAGTGATCTTCCTGCTTCAGACTCTTGAGTAGCTGGGACTTACTGCAGACTTTTTTTAAAAAATCTTCAGGTTGCATTATCAAACTACCAATCTCTCTACATGACTGAGCAAATCATTTGCCTTCCATGGGTCTCAGATTTACAGATATTTAGGATAAAACTTAATCTTACGTTTGATGTCTTCTGAAAATTTCTAATGACAAGAGTTACACAAAACACAAAATATTTTTACAATAAGCACCAAGTCAAAAGTAACTAGTTCTAGAATACGGACAAAATGGGCATAGGCAAAAAACAAAAACAAACCAAAAAAAAACCCAAAAGTTTATTTGCCTCACTTTCATATTTATTTCAAATTACAACTTAGCTCAATCAGATATAGTAGCCAATTATAAAGGAAAAAAAGTCCACTTTACCATATCTATTAGTCAAGAACAGGCCAAACTGAATTTTCTATTGCAGAAATATTGCCAAAGAACTCAGCAGTGTAGAAAACATAATGAAGATAAGCTTTTGCAGACATATTTCTAAAGAGTTTAGTCACAAAGATGAATTTCTATAAATCGAATTATCTTCCTTTCTATTTTTGCCCCAAGCAAATAATAAATATATGGAAGAATGCAAATATTTAAAACAATCACACTTGATAGAAAAAATATTTTAGTAAACCATTAAAAAAATTTGGTTCAAAATAAACAAACAGGAATGTAAAATATCATAGTAGCAACTCCATCCATTTGTCATTACCGTATTGCTCAAAAACACGGTTCCATCTCTATTCTCAAACAAAACTGTTTATCCCAAAGGAATTTCACTGGGATTAGTTGTGGTCAATTGTGTCTACAACTCTATGTCCCCTACTGGTTGCTTAAGAAGTCAACTTAAGGCCTGAAGGAATATTTGGTTATACTTAACGGCTTCCATTTGAATGAGTAGTCAAATAGCTCTATATATATTTTTTAAAGATTTCCATAATTTAGCATTTCTAGAAAAGTGTTTTTATTTTAAAAGGAGCATAATTATGATCCATAATTTACTGATAACATTTCCTCAAGTATAACTAGAAAGTAAAACAGTAGTGTTTAAAGAAGAAAATACAGTAGCAATTTAGCTATTAACTTTCATTGCTAAAACCACTCTCATTACTTACATAAAACTGCAGCGATATTTAGCATTACCCCAAATAAGCATTTTTCTGGAGCTACTGTACCAGTGTCACTGAAAGAAAAAAAGGAGGTATATGGATTTTTCACATTAGATATACATGTATTTCTTCTAAGTGATAAGAAGTAACAGGAGTTACTTCAAACCCTTTATCTTTTTTAAGTCCATGAGCTCAACTCTTATATCATTTTATAAGGAGAACACGACAATTTGAGCTCACAAATATTTGCCTACTTCACTTTCTACTCACATCATTTAAGTTTATTTCTTTTCCACACAATAGAAATCAATATAAATTAATTTTAAAAAGCTATCCCTGGTATGTTAAGACTGTTATTTACTTATCATTAATCAGGCAGATGAGTTTATCTGTCCCACCAGAATATCCCCTAAACACCACAGGCCCTTTCATAACTCTGCCTTTCTGCACCTGTTCTTGACTCTAATTCAATTAATACCTTTTCATCTATTAATCAATTTAAAAAATAGTTACCAAACACTTACCATGTGCCAGACACCATTTAAGGGATAGGAATATAGTGGTAAGTAAAACAGACAAAGCCCCTGCTCTCAGGTAGCTTCCATTCAAGACCAGTTTTGAGCCCTCTCCTCTCTACAGCCTTGGACAACTCCTCTAGCAGATAGTGACTCACATAGCACACTGTCCAGACTTTTATTAAAATCACTTACTACACTGCATTGCAATGTATCTGTTTATACTTCTTTCTTTCAGGGTAGTATGGAATACACAGACCCAGATTAAAAACCACCATTTTTTTGCAAGACCTTGGTACAGTCTTTTATTTCCCTAAGACTTTTTCTTCATCTGTAAAATGGGTTTATTCATTCCCTTCCAGCCTCATTGGATCAATATAAGGATGAAATAAAATGTGGTAATGCATGTTAAGTATCTAGTATAGTAGTAGGCTCATGGGAGACGTCCCTTAAATATGAGTTATTTTCTCTTCCCTTAAACTACTATAAAGATTAAAAAGACAAAGTCTTTGGCCTTGAATTGAAGTCCTATAGGAAAGAGAGAATCAGGATATCAACAGTGCCAATGCAATGGGAATAAAAAAGAATAGAAAGTCATGGCAGACAAGGAATCAGTAAGATTTGGTGAACATTTGGATTAGGGGCATTAGGAAAAGGAAAGTATCAAACACGAATTGTTAAGGATTGGTCCTTCTAACTTTACAATTCCATGAGTCTTTTTCTTAAAAATAAAAATCTACAGTGAAAATGGAGAAACAAAAAATAATGTATTTGTAAAGATAGAATTATAAAATAATAAAATGTATTTTTACATACAAAAGATTTTGTTACTCTTTGATCATCTTCAGAAATTGGGGAATAAAGAGTTTTTTTGTTAACTTTGCCTTTCAAATTTTCCATAATGTATATGTATTGTTCTTAGAAAAAAAAATCCATAATTTAAATAGTTGTATTCCAAATGATGCTCCTGTTTTGGATTACCCCATAAGTAAACTAAGGCATGCATTTCCAAGAGGGTTGGCTAAAAGTGTGCCTTCTTTTGGCAGGGGAATAGAATGACATTAAGTGTCCTAAAATGAAAACAGCCATGCCCATCACCTCATTAGCTTAGTACTATAACCCAGTGGTCACGCAACCATTTTCATCCCACACTATCACAAAAAAAGTCTGCCCATGTAACTTCAAAATATGTGTATTTATTATATTATTGTTCCATATATTAAAAACCAATAAAGTTTAAATATTTTTATATTAAAAAACATACATTGTTGTTATAATATTTTCTTCTCATACCACAGTGGCTAGCACCCCACTTGGGCATCCACTACTTGAACCAATTAAGAGAACATGTGAAGCACACTTGCAGTGAAATTGCTTTTGAAATGAAATTTACATTTGGTTACATCATTTGGGGCTGTAATAACTAAACCTTTCGTATAGCATCTATGCACTGAAAGGAACTTTCAGAGTATCTATTTTAACTTAATCATTCTGCAGATGAAGGAAATGAGCCTAGGAGAAATAAAAATAGGTACTAGAGTTTAAATACGTATATTAGAATGTTGGAGAAAGATCCCAGGGTGATACTAAGTTCATTAGCAGAAAAATAGAAAAGCAGAAGGAGACGGATGGAAAAGGAAGTGACTAGGGTACTATTAAGAAAATGACATGCAGTACCATCAGGGAACTGAAACTCTGAAAAAGAACTTAACAGCCAATCATAGTTGTCCCTTGGTATGTGTGGAGGACTGGCTCCAGTAACCCCCTTGAATACCAAAATCCAGGGATGCTCAAGTCCCATGTACAAAATGGCAGAGTATTTGCATATAATCTATAAACATCCTCTTGTATACTTCAAATCATCTCTGGATTGCCTAATACAATACCTACACATCACTTCATTCGTGCACATTCAATGCAGTACTTGGCAAATGGCAAATTCAAGTTTTGCATTTTGGAACTTTATGGAATTTTATTTTCCAAAATATTTTCAATCTGTGGTTGCTTGAATGTATGGATGTGGAACCCATGGAGGGCTGACTGTAGTAAAAGCCTTTAAAATCAAAGTCTAAGAAGAAAAAAAAAATATTGTGAAGGACCCTCATCAATCTTAAATATGTATCTTCTCTTAGAGTCACTAAAAAATGGTCAGGCTCCTTAAGCTACACATTCCTCTAGCAGAATGTAAAGTTGTATGTTATGAGATCTTCACTACAGCATTGTATGTAACAGCCAAAAGAAAAAAGGGGGGTGGGAGAACAAATAAGCAATTTGTATATCAACATGCTATCATTTTTTATAAATGAAACAAAATGAAAACCCAAAAAATGTTAAAAGTCAGAAGGGAAGGAGGAAAAGAAGAGGGAGAGAGAAAGAGTTTTATATAAACATAGATAAAACAAAACAAACCAAACTCTGGAAGGAAACCTACCAAACTATGAGTCACCTCTGAACTGGTGGGGGTCAGGAAGTGACTTTCACTTTTTATTTTTATAATCATTCTGGTCTTCTTTAAAATTTTGTTGTCATAATTACTTATTACTTTTGTAATTGAAAAAAAACGGGGTTATGAACATAGCATATGCAACTGAGTACCCATCCTTACATCATTACTAGTTGTGGGGTTTCAAAAATAGTATCGATAAATTTTGACACTTAATGTGTCAAATATCAAGGCAGCATGTCATAAAGAGTAAGAGCACAGCCCCCACAGTCAAACTGCCCAGGTTTAAATCTTGGTTCCAACACTACTGAGTTATGTCCCCCTGAGCAAATAACTTAACCTCCCAAGACCTAATTTCTTCCTCTCTCAAATGAGGATAACAGTTCCTACCTCCTGCAGTTGCTGTAAGGATTCAATTAAGACATAGAGAATGCTAAGAACATTACCTTGTACACTGTAAGTAGATCAATAAATGTTTGTCATTACCATTATCTTTTCATATTATTATTGTTGTTTCCAGCATTTTTTAATTTTAAGGGGAGAATAATTCCAATTCTATCTTCTAAGATAACTTCAAGTCCTTATTTGAGACAAAGATACTAAGGAATCACAATTCACTAACCAATTCAGTAACTAAATCTTATCTTGTTGTCTCCACATTTCTCTATCACATAGAAAAAGCCAAGTTTAAGTTCCTTTTTATGTTCCCTTTATTGCTGTAATGCCAATGTAAAATCTGATTTCTAAAAGGTTGACATTAAATGTTGGTTTCACATAAAAAAGTTGACATTAAATGTTAAAATAAGAATGAGACATAAAGATTCTTCTATACAAAGAATATATTTCACTGACCTGATGTAAGGCAAAGCAGGGTCTACATGGTGGAGTGTTACTGCAGTAATGTATGAAAATATGAAAGCAGCAGATGTCCAAATTACAAGAGCTGAAGGAAGGAAACTGAGGCCTTGCTGAAACCACCACATTTCCAACAGGTCTTCTGAAGTAGAAAAAATCAATTAGAAAAGGTAATTCACAAGGGTTTCCTCCATCCTACTTTAGCCATCCACACCCACAACCTTGTACTTACCACCCTGAGCTGTTCCACTTTTCAAATCATCCCCCACAACATACCCCGACACCTGCTCTTCTCTGCTTTCTCAGTGAATGGAACCAAGATTCACCCTCTTGACATAGCCAGAAACTTACTTTCTTTCTCATCTTCCCACACATAATCAAGTTTCAAGTACTGTTTATTCTACCTCCTAAATTTGTATCAAATTTACCCCTTCTCTCCATCTTCATTGCCACTACTCTACGTAAACCACCATCACCTCTTGGCCAGACTATTGTAATAACTTCCTAAGGGGTCCTTGTGATATTGTGAAACATATACGTATTTGTTCTTTCTTCATCCCACTTCTAGGCAAAAAGCTCTCAAAACCCTTGGAATCTGCAGTGTGGTAAGAGTGTCTTTTATATGCTAATGAGATGACTGGGGGTTTATAGCCCCTAGGTAGCTTCAGGATGGGAACTGGTCATGGGAAAGACCAAGGCATGATTAGAGGGTTGGGACTTTCAGTCCCACCCCATCCCCCAAACTCTGGGGAGGGTTGAGGGGATGAAGGTTAAGCCAATCACCAATGCTCAATGATTTAATCAACCATGCCTACGTAATAAGGCTTCCATAAAAACCCAAAAGGCCTGGGTTCAGAGAGCTTCCAGATAGCTAAACATATAGAGGTTCCTGGAGGGTGATACACCTGGAGAGGGTACAGAAGCTCTGCACTCCTTCCCACATGCCTTGCCCTATGCATCTCTTTGTCTATATCCTTTGCAATAAACTGGTAAATGTGTTTCCCTGAGTTCTGTGAGGCACTCTAGCAAATTAACCTAACCCAAGGAGTGGGTAATGAGAACCCTACTTTATAGCCAGTCAGCACAGGTAAAACCACCTGGGGCTTGTGATTGGCATCCGACTTTAAGGGGCAGTCTTGTGGGACTGAGCCCTCATCCAGTGGAATCTGACACTATCTCCAGATGGATATTGTCAGAATTGAATTGAATTGAATTGAACTGAATTAAAGAACACCCAATTGGTGTCTGCTGCAGAACTGATTGATTGGTTGCTGGTGGGAAGAAACCCCCCCCACACTTCTTGGTTACCACAGAAGTCGTCTGTGTCGACTATTGAGAGAATAGGAAAAACATGTTGGTTTTCCTATATTACTCAGCCCGCCTCCTGTCTTAATCATAACCAACCTATAATAGATTCCACTCCCTTCTAATTTTAAAATATCAATCTGACCACCTTATGCTCTTATAAAGAATCCTTTAATGGTTTTCCCTATGCCCTTACAAATTGTCTTTCCTCCTTAACATAAGGTCTTTGCATCATGTCTCCACTTACCTTTCTATATTCACTTCTGGCCACTCTTTGCTGCCAATTCTTTATTCCAGCCATCATCATTGCAAAAGCAAACAGAGTTTACTAGGCCTCAGCAACATTCACCAAACACCTTAAATACATGATCTCGTTTACTCTCCTCAACAGAGTCGGAGGTTAAGAGAGTTGCCCAAGGTCATAGAGCTGGACCCCGGTAAAGAGAGGATTCAAATTAAAGCAATTTCATTCTAACACCAAATCATGTTTGAAGGAGCATCTTATAGTGTGATGAACTAAAAAAATCTAGTATTTCCCATGAAATTTGTAAATACTTGCAGCTTCCTCATCTCAGACTGAACTTCTAAAGAATGAAATCTCAGCCATTTTTGACTAGTACTTGTCATTTACTCTGATCATCTGACTTGTTGCTAAATATGTGTATTTACATATTGCTAAATAGGTTTTTCCTTTATTCCTAAAGTCACAATTATAGGATTGATTTAATTTCCTGCCTGAATTATCACAATTTCCTCTTTTCTGTTTTTTTTTCCTTGTCAGTCCTTAACATCCCATCAACATTTTTTTCCTTCATCTATTAATTATGACAATTCCTTGCCAAAATCCTATAGGTGATTTCCCAAGCATAGGCTTCTGGGATAATAATTTTCAATTCGTATACATTTTGAATCACTTCTAAAATCTTGAATTTTTCATCTTTCATCTCTTTAAATGTCATTTTGTTCCTGATAATTCCCGTCTAAAGTTCTTAGGAATCTATGTTGTTCAGTTGACTCTTGCACATGTGTTTTATGGCTTTTGACTTTGAGCTTGTATTTCGATGATCTTAAAATCTGGGAGTATTCTAAAAGGCTTAAATTAAGGGTGAATCATTTGGAAATGGTATTTGTTTTTGCCAGGCATTCTGGCACATTTACCAACCTGAGCCAACTTTCTGTCATTTTATTGGCTTCCAGTTTTTCAGACCATGTAGACATGTAAATTTGAAGCTTGGATCTGAGTGATGGCAGACTGTATAGTTTTAAGTTTTTAGGTGGTATCTTTATTCCCCCACCTGAAGCTATGGCGCAAATAAACAAATTTCTTTGTGATCTCCCTTTGCCAGGGGGGAAATATTTTTCTGGCCCATTTTTCACTGAGTGTGTGGACTTTTGAAGGTTCTGGGTGAATGTGGGTGGAGGTAGTTCTCCAAGGCTATGAGTTGTACAATTTCAAGTGGAAATATTTACATTATATTCTATGAAAATGTCACCCTCTGAAACACAGGCACCATTTACACCAACTACTTCCGAATGGTGCCTGTTGGAGTTGTGTTCCTGAGAGGTCACAAGGGTATGAGTTCTATCTCTCTACCTTGGGTAGGGAGCAGGAGGAGCCTATCAGCAGTCCCTAGTTGTACTTTATTTCTGCTATTAGCCAAATGCCCCTAAAGGAGGCACCACTACTTTACTACTCTGGTTTCAGCTCTCTCTTGAATTGTTAGCATAATAAATGGTAGCTTTTAGTATTATCTGTTAAGTGGTCTAAAACAATACCTGCTTTATAGAGGCTTATTCAAGGACTAAGTAAGATACATAAGGCACGATCATAGATAGTCAATAAATATTTGTTCTTCTTTCAGAATGTGAAAGAAAAATTACCTGTTCTACAAGTTCACAAACTGTCAGTCTTCAGATCTGCCCAAATCTGCACCTTTTGTAAATCCTAAGATCAACATACAAAGAAAATAAGAGGTTGCTCTTTCAATCCACATTATTTTAAACATGTGCAATTTCAAGTCAACACATCAATATTGTTCATGGGCAGAACACTAGGCTATAATATTATTCACAGGTTATTTTTCTTTAAAAAGTTGATACTTGGGCACTGCAAGGATTTGGTGAACCACTCACATCTATTAGCAGCAGCCCTTAAAAAAGAAAAAGTAAATTTTTAAAAAATGAAAAAAATAAAAATAAAAAGTTGACACTTGACTTTTTATAATGTTGTTGTCCCATCTGGAATTAAATAATGTTTTAATTCTAGGATATCAATTTTCTTATCCTTTCTCACATCAGACACTTTTCACTGGTTTCAGAAAGCATAAAATAAAAGGAAAAACATTGAGTTTCCTCCTGTAAATAGACAAAATAAGGAAAGAATGATAGCTTATTATCAAGCAAAATAAAGCACTTACTAGTCCATGTGATGCAATGGACAGACAGCTGTGAGATCAGATTTAAATAAGTGCAAATACTACCTTTACCACTTCCCAGCTGTACAATTTCAGGCGAGTACTTAGCTTCTGAGTTACAGTATTCTAATTTTTAAAACAGCCAAACTCTCAAAGGGAATCACTAGAATGGAACAGAGTAAGCATACAATAATGATAGCTGATTTATTAATTCTGTACAGTTATAACTAGACACAGGTATGGGGAACAACGTCTATGTATGAATCTTTCTATGTATGAATCATCTTGGATTCGTATCTCCTTAGGCTTTCAGAATTCTAGTTGTTTAAAATGACAATTTAGAGGACAAGTGGGGCTTGAAATGGTTTACTAGGTTACTAATGACAACTGAGAAATTTAAGCACATGGACTAGGTGAGGAAACTACTAATTGCCCATGTATTTTCATCTCGGAGCTGAAGGCATCTGGGTAATTGCCAACGAAGTAAAATTAGAATTTTAATGGTTAATAATTCAAGAAACCTTTCAAAATTGAAAATATATAGGAATAAACTTCACATAGCAGTAAAAGTATTTAATAAAATGTTCTTGCATCTCTCACCTATCTTTTCTGCTTTCTTTGTGGTTCCATGAATCAAAACTGCAGGGTTTTTTTTTTCACAAATATTTAAATGCCACTAGTAATAAGATGAATTCCTTGTACTGTCTCCTCTAGTGGTGACTGCTAAAAAATAATAGAAAAGTAAATTCTGGATGTTCCAAGCAAATAGACAGAAAGCTCTAAGCTTCTTTTAGGGGGACACAGAACCACTGGGCCCAAGGCAAAGTATAATAAAAAAAATTATTTTTCTACACTTTAACTTGGCCTCCTGACAAATGTAATGTTCTCCTAACAGTTAAATCCTAAAGAGTCTAGAAGATTAAGTAATGTTTTTATAAATTGGATCAAATGTTACATGGAGAGAAATGAAAACAATCTGATGATGCAACACAAAATACAGAGTTGCATTTGGGTACTGATTTATAAATTAAAATTTGGGAGAACTGAAAAGATTATTTCTATTGTGTATTTCCCGTGGTTTTCAAATGTATCCCACTGTGAAGCACGATTGTGAGGATATCCAGGGCTAGCAATTTTCTTTCTGTATGGGGCCCAACCCCTGCGATAGAATTGCGCATAGTTGACTGAGTTCCACGTACACACAAGGTCACCACGGATCTCAATTTCAAAAGTATCCCCGACCCCTCCAACCACCAAGATATCTGAGGCCAGAAGTGACAATAGGAACGCATACGCAACCGTAGTTTTTGCGGGACTGGGGCGAAGGTTCTCAGTAACTGCTTAAACAAAACCAGAGGAATTAATTAGACCGCTGCTTTTATTCAGAGGCGCGAGACACTAAGGCCTTTAAAGATCTCCGCTCCGTTTTGCCTGGGGCCAGGGAAAAATGCAAGACAGAGCTTGGCACTAGGCACCACTTAGGGCAAGCGGGGGCTGGGGGCGGGGAGGGGGAACCATGGAAGGGGACAGAAAGGGGGAGCGCGGAGACCTGAACCTGCACTCACCTCCAACACCCCACAACCCCCGGGTACCATGAAGCCCGCCCGCAGCTCCCGCCACCAGCTGTCCTTCTCCCACGCCTTGCACAGCTTAGCCCCTGGAAGCGGGGTGAGCCACCTCGAGTCTCGCGTGCCCGCCACACGGGTTGGGTGCTCCAGCTGCGCCCACTTCCCCGACCAGCCACATCCCATACTCTGACACACCCCCTAGAGCGGGTGAGCTCCCGGTTCCAATCCTTCTTTCCCCACCTTTCCGCCTACCTTACCAGGCCGACCCTGCCAGCGCCCGCGGAGACCTCCGAAGGCTGCCCGCAGGACGGAGGTAGGGTGCGGCCCTGAGGCGCGCCCCCGAGCAGCCAGGCCGGCCCCCGGGCGTGAGCGCGCCCGCGCAGCCGCTGGTTCCGACCCTGTCTCCCTTTACGGCAATCGCGAAAGTGTCGCGAAGGTGCTGCCGCCGATCGGAGTCACCCAGTCGGCTGGAATCGGAGGTGTTATTTCTAGGGGTGTGCTTGTAGGGGTCGGGGTAAGGCTGCGGGGCTCGGTTACAGGGTGTGAAAGACGTGGTGGGGGGCACTTCTCCCAGGAGGCGTGGAGAGAGGGCTGGACGCTCTGGGGTGGGGCACTAGGTTATAGCCGTGTATGGACTCGCGCGAGGCGATCGCCGTCCTTCTTCCTCTCCCAGGGTGGCCTCGCGCGCGGGGTTGTGGGGAGGGCGAGGGGCGACTGACCCTCTGGCCCGATGTGGAGACGTGGGGTGACGGAGCGCGGGAGCCAGGGGACTGTTGTGTGGGAGCCGAGGGTCGGGATGGGGAGCATCGCGGCGGACTAACGCTGGGCGGGCAGAGGGCTGGGGGCGCTACCCGCACGGAACCGACCTTGCCTGTCAGGTCCGCACCCTCCTGCCCGGATGCTGCCAAGTCCACAAACTGTGTGGCATGCTGTGCCGGGTTTGCCTTCCCTTAAGAATGCAGTGCTGGTGTTTCGTGGCTGGGCCTCGCTTCTTGGTCAGCAACTTTATTCTAGAAATTTCAGCCTATATTGACAAGCTCTGAGATTGCCAGCTAGAGTTTATTTAACCAGTATTCTTGGAAGGAGAAAGGACAGTTGTGTTGCTGATGTTTGCCGGTATTCCCAGGAACAGTGGATGATGGGATCTTTACATTTAGCCATGTTTAACTTGTTTTCTCCAATTCAGTGCTTGGCATTTTTGTGTCGTTTTTGCCGTTTTGCATCATTGGTATTGAATATATAACTTTGTTTGAAGTCTTTTAGTTCATCAGTAAGTCCATATTACAATAGTGAGTAAATTCATAGTTGTCTTTCAACAAATATTAGTGTCTTATATTGTATGTGGACAAAGAATAAAGATTCAGTTCCTACTCTCGAACTAGGAATGTGTTCAAATCTTATGTGTTGAACTGACTGACTTGCAACACAAGTTAGACTGTGGTAAGGGCATTTAAAGCCTTACTAATTTAGAATGATTGGCGTTCACATAAAATTTGAGATTGATGTTCTAAGAACATTTTGCTGTATATTTGTTCTGTGCTGAGAAAAGCTAGTTAAAGCCCCTGTACAACTTGTTTTTACACCCCTTCTATTTAAGAAATAAATTAGGTAAATCTGCCTCTTGTATTAAAGCCAATTACATTTTATCGCACAATTTCTTTGTATTCTAGGCTGCAGATTTGTTCTTTAAGCTGACTAAGGTTGCTGGTGATGTTCTTTATGAGGGTCATGCTGTGCTATTCTTTTTAAGGGACTGGAAAATAATCTATAAAATGCTAAGCTTCTGCTTTTTTTAGGGGGCAGAAAGTTATTTCCTTTGTTAAGGAATGCAAGATTTCACTTCAGCAAAACACTAGATCTAAGTTGTATTACACAGTACCGTTTTTGCTTCCAATTCTGCTGAAAAGACTTTTCTTTTTGTAAACTTGCTGTATGTATCACTTGTTAAATAATGCTGAACTTAATCCTATGAGCCTACTAATTTTCTTTTTTTCCTTCTCTTTTCCTTCCTTTCTTTTTTTCCTTATTCTTTGTAATTTGCCCTGGCTCCCTAATAGTGTCAGCCAGGACTGTTTTTCTTAGTAGTGCCATAAAGGTGGAAAAGAACTGTGTAGTAATGAATTCCCTGTGAAAGGACTGTAAATGTACTGCTGAATCAGTGCAGATCAAAACTTAGCACACTTAGACATGGGGAGATGGAAATTCTGGAATTTCACACAACAGGTTGGATATTGTGTAAGCTTACCTTATGCTCTGCTCAGCAGTTGGAGATTTTTTAAAAATATGATACTTGTCAGATGTTCCTCATGCTGAAGTCCACACAGGAATAAAGTAGGCAGTATGCCGTTATCTTCAGCTGCTGTAAACACAGATGTTCTACCTGATAGACTTTTTAAGGTCCACAAATTGTGTATAATTTTAGTAAAAGTATTAAATATCCCTGATTATATTTTCGTACCTTTTTGGGCTTTTCACATAAATATTCATGCCTGCACAAAGAAAATTCTTTGTCAGATCGTATGTGTTCTCATCCTTTGATTTACTAAACAGTTTGTTGACAACATGTTATAACTTAGCTGTTTACAAGACTCTTCTTCCCCTTTTGAGCTTCTTGGGGGTATGGAATGGTATATTTCACTCTTTCTGCTTTCTCAGTATCTAGAACAAACTAAATGTTTATTAAATACTAGATGAATCATATTTGTTCATTGTTCAGTAAGTACTGATTACCTACTTAGTACTAAGTATGATATAAGATTGTGGGAAAAGAATGTTAACAAGACTGGTATGGCCCCTGCACTCATGGAGCATACAGAGCAATGTGGGGGAAAGACCAAAAAAAAAGTCAAACAAAAAAAGTTCAAAGTGTGATAAATGCTATGAAGAGAGCAAAATACCAGAGCCAGGTTATAACCTGATTATAGAGGAGGGGAATTTACTGATTACAAGTAAAAAGGTTACAATAGCTATAGGACTGTGGTCAGTATTATCATAAACTGAATTATGGGTGTTGGGGGTTTTATACAGTTTGAAATATTCACTTTTGCTGTTATGATTTTTGAAAACACCCTCAGTTAACATAGTTTTGGCTGTGCTCCAAAATTATAGGTTTCTGATAAGCTTATTGGTTGCTTTTCATTACATCAGAATAAAATCTCAACTCTTTGCCATGGTCTGTAAACTTTAGCATTGTCTGACTCTTCAAACTTCATTTTATTATGCTTTCCATCTGTTTTACTCCTGTGCATCCACAGTGATCTCTCAGGTACCTGAACAAGGTAAACTCTTTTCTGCCTCAGGGCCTATTCCATTGTCTTGAACTGTTCTTCCTCCTCCTCTTAAAATGTCTGGCTCCTCCTTTTCCTCTAAGGTTGGTATAAAAACTACTTCTTCAGAGACTTCAACCACCCTATTTAAAATGTGTACCCCAAATATTTCTGGCTCAGAACTTTGTTTTCCTCATAGTGCTTATCACAATATGTAGTGCTATTTGCTTGTTTACAAGTTTTTAGTTATTCTCCCACTGGACAGGGAAGCTGGGACCTTTTCTGTCTTGTTCACTGCATTCAGATATTGGAACTTGGAGTCTATTTTCTCATAAAAACTGTTATGACTGGTGTCTAGGTTTCTAGGCTAGCTAGCAATAATTTTATTTTTTTACTTTTTTTTTCTTTTTGTCCCTTATACTGCGGTAAGAAAAGGACATTTTCTGCTCACCCTTTTGGGCATAGACCAGACTACATATAAAAATCTCAAATGGCTAAAATAACTTTTGTAATATTTGTACCTCCTTTCCATATTTCCATCTTACATCTTTTTTTTTCTTTCTGTCCATCTAGTCCTGATCTTCCTGTTGTAGCCACCTACCCTATCCTGCTCCCTTGAGATATGCTTGCTTTTCATTTGTTCAAATTAAGACAATCCTGTTTTTTCTGAAGTGGTTTTAATGACATTAACCCCCAATCTCAGATGTGATGGGTGAAAGGAAGAATGGAACTAGACCTGTGGCAGTGACATCAACCTCTGTGGCTGTTTGTATGTGTTGAAAATAAAGTAGCCATCTGTATGTCAGGGGCTACATGTATCTGCATTTATATTTGCAATGTTGTTGCTGATAGCTTTATAGAGACAGTGTTGCCAAATTGAAATGTTGGCAAACAAAACTCATTGCCTCTTTTCATGTATGAATTATATACAATGGCTTCATCTAAAAAGGTTTGTCAAAATGTAGATTTTTCTAAAAGAGAAATGGAAGGTTTAAAATAAATCTAGGTCACATGGGAAAATAACTCCGAAGGAAAGTATCAGTTTATCAACTAGTCCTGCCAAATGCTCAAACTTAAAACCATTAGGATCAGTTGCTTATAGCTGTTTAGTGCCAAAAGCAGGCTAGCATCCGCAATATATTGGTTTTTTTCTTACAATGGGAAGTGGAACACTGCAATAATAAAATACAAATGAAGTTGATTAAACTTTTAATTCTTATTTCAAGTGGAATTCCATAAGAGCTGATTATAGCTTACCAAATATGAAAATGAATCATTCAATTTGGTTATAGAAAATTTGGCTGCTCTGAAGCTAAGTGTTGGTGGTTATCAGTCTGTCATTTGATCTCAGGTGATCTTGTCACCAGTTATTTAACATTATATAAACATTGCTTAAAAACATTTTTAATAAATAGCTTTGTGGTACAGTCACGTGGAAAAATTCTTAGAAACAGGAAGAAATTAGCTTTGATTTGCCTTCTTAGTTTGAAATACTGAATATTTTTATTTCAGGGCACCTCAGTTAGTTAAATTGTGGCACTGAGGATTCTTTGAGATTTTTGAAAATTTATTTAGGACATTAACTTGATTATAATGACTATTTTCTAAACCAAATATTGAGATACATGATTGACAGAGGCTTTGGGAGCCACCTTAAGTCATTAGTGACATTGAAATTTTGAAATTTGATATTTATGGGGATATAGGGAAGAAGTCCTGGCTCTGTATGTCACACCAACATTGTGTTTACATGTCCAGCCTGGCCTTGGCTGGGTGTCCCTTTGGTTTGTGCCTAGTTGTCTGTGTACTTACTCATGAGCCGTGCACTTATATATTATGTTCCATGTCATATGACCCTGTGCCCTGCTTCCCAGGGTGCCCGTGTGACCTGGGTTCACAGCCCTGTAGCCATGGCCCAGTCCCAGTCTGATCCTTTCTACCCTGGGCAACAGTGGCACCCTGCCTGGGCCTACCACAGCTGCCTCCAGGCTTTGGTCTGGCTTCACTGCATTCCAGGGGCTACATGCTACCCCACTTCTCCCACCACTGGCCCTCAGGCCCTCTCTCTACCTGGGACAGGGTAGAACCTTCCACTCTCAGGACCACCTTGCCAAGGTAGAATAAACTGATCCCGTCACAGCAAAAAATGAAAAAAGGACAATGGGGCATATTTTGTTGCTAGATCCATTGTTGAGATGTCCTAGACCCTATATCACATTCTGTATTTCCAATAGTGGACCATTTCTGGAAATTTCATCTTTCTGGATAGTTTTCGACCAGAAGATCAAAGCGTGTCTATGCCACTACCCTTTTATATTAATAGTTCCATTGAGATCCATCCATCCATCCATCCTTCCTTCCTTCCTTCTTCCCTCCCTCCCTTCCTCCCTCTCTCCCTCTTCCAGCTCATTAAATATGGGTTTCCCACAAGGTTCTTTATTCTTTTCCTTTCTCTCCATACTTAATTCCTTTGAGAACTTTTCTACTTTCTAGTGTTTAACTAGACTTTAGCTTTTAAGTTGATGACTGGAAATTTTCATCTCTTACCCAAACTCCAGTCTTTTGATTTTTGTCTAAAACATGTCTACTTAAAAGTTGCATTTTTATTTTCCTTCCAACCTCATCCCTAGTTCCCCTCTCAGCCCCCACCCCAAAAGCCAAAAAATAACAAACTGATTTTCTTTCCCAAGATGCCCTTTTGGCAATAGTACCACTGGTGTCTAGCTGTTGACTCCTTTTTTCTTCTGCCTTTTCACCTCTCATCTCTAATCCCTAAGTACTTTCTGCTGATTCTGCCTTCTACATAGAAATTACTTATAAAAAGAAGTTATCGTCTTTGATCTTTCCATTTTTACCACTCTGCTCTAGGCCCTCACTGCTTCAAACCATTGAGATCACCATACTAATTTTTAATTGTTCTCATTACTTTCTCCATTCTGATAAATATGTAGCTACCCTATTAATCTTGAAAATACTCTTGTAATTATTTTCTTATGCTGCTTAATTGCTTATTATGTTATTGCTGATCTTTTCTAAATCAAGTACAAACACTTCATGAAAATTAAACTCAAGGTCCTTTATCAACAGGCATTACTTAAGCCGTTTATACTTTTTCTCCTTACTGCTTCCTCAGTTAATCATGTCACTCTGCTAACGCATATATATTGTCTTCTTAAAGTTAATTTTTTTCATTGCTGTTTATCCCCACCTAGAATACCATCTATATACCATTTCCACCAATAAGTTTTATCTTTTGATTTAGTATAAACAGAAAAGAAACCCGTGTGTTGTTTGAATACCACTTAGTATTCAAACTGTGTAGCTGTGTGATTTGGACAAATTAATTAGCCTCACTGTGCTTTAGTTTCTTTTTTATGTTAAAAAAAAAATAGGGATAATTAATAGTCCCTATTTTCTAGGGTTGTTGTAAGGATTAAATGAGTTAACATATAAAAAGGGCTTAAAGTTTTTTGATATAAAGTATAATAAGTGCTCAATAAATATTAGTCATTATCATTAAATAAAAATCTAGTTTAAGATTCATTTCATTCAAGTCATTCCTTTGATATTAATACTAATTTGCTAGCCTTGGGTCATCAATTTCCATGTATGTGAAATGATTATGAACTTCAGAGTCATACAAACAGGAAGCATATTACTATTAAAGTCCCTTACTATTTCTCACTTAAAGGTGAGGTTATATAGCTTCAATAAGAACTAGAGCCCAAATCAAGTTCCGGGTTCTGATCTTATTTATTATTCTATTAGCAGTTTAATTTTTTGTTTGTTTACTGATACTGATATAAGATATAAGTAGTGGCTGACATATGTATCTTTTTTTCAGGTAAGCACCAACCACAGAAAGCTACAAAACAAGATAAATTACTGTCTCCGAATACAAGAAAACTGAGATCCATGAGTGGGCATCGGTCAACAAGGAAACGATGTGGAGATTCTCACCCGGAGTCCCCTGTGGGCTTCGGGCATATGAGTACTACAGGGTGTGTATTAAATAAATTGTTTCAGTTACCCACACCACCATTGTCAAGACACCAACTAAAGCGGCTAGAAGAACACAGGTACCAGAGTGCTGGACGGTCCCTGCTTGAGCCCTTAATGCAAGGATATTGGGAATGGCTAGTTGGAAGAGTTCCTTCCTGGATTGCCCCGAATCTCATCACCATCATTGGACTGTCAATAAACATCTGTACAACTATTTTATTAGTCTTCTACTGCCCTACAGCTACAGAGCAGGTAAGAGAAATTTCTTAACAAATCTCAATGTTTGTTATATACCAGAAACATTGTAATTTTGGGGGTCATTTTAACTAAAGATAATCTAACAGCTATCAACTATTTTAAAATATCCTGTCATACATGCTGTGATAATGCTCATAAGTACAACCTACTTTATACACTATTGCTTATTAGAAACCAGAAGCAAGAGTAGACTCTGATCCTAGTAGGTAAATTAATGTTAGCAGGGATTAACATGTGAAATGTTTCTTTTAAAGTCACTAAATCTCAATTCTTTACAGAAGAGTTTTATCCCATTTTTTTAAAATGGCTGAATAAGGTCTAAGAAAAATTTAAAGTGATCGGAGAGAAAGGCCTGGTATTTGAGATGGCATGACTGTAAACCAGTCTTTTCAAAAGTGTTTTCCTCTTGATTCCAGTGAGAATTGTTAAATTTCCCTTTTCTCTTCTGTAAACATGTGTGGCTGATAGACTTCAGGTACGTTGTTACAATTCTAACAACTGTGGCAAAGGAAGTGTAAGAAAAGTCAATGTAATGTATTTCCTGTTTCATATCCTGCTCTGGCTGCCATTAAGAAAGGAAGCATGGTATTGCTTACAAAGACTCTCTCCCTAGGCCTTCTCAGATCCAGGCCTCTCTTCTGCTGTTATCCTCTATTAACCTCTGTACCCATTACTTGAAACCATAACTAGAACTCTTCATCACAATAGGTAAATTGATGTTTATTTCTTTGGTTTTAAAATTTTCTTATCAGAATTGAAGTAAAGTAGTTAGGCAGATGAAAGAGAATCAGAAACATTTGTTCTGCCTGGATTAATCAGAATCATCAGTCTGAGGTAACCCAAGAGGTAGAAGGTGATCCTCAACTAAAGATGTCAAAATGACTCTGAACTATATGAAATCATAATGACATAAACAATTCTTATCTTGATTTAGCTTGAAGTGATAATTTTTTTTAAAAAGTAGCCTTTTCAAATGATTTGTCCTTTGAGATAAAATTACCACCACCCAATGCTTTATCCCTTTCTGTTTTCATTATTTCATTTGTTTCCATATATATTTCTTAAAGTGACTAGCTATTGTGGGTCACAGTTACCCATAAAACCTATGATTCCTATCTTTTTACAGGTGCTCATTTTCCCCTACCCTTGAATGCCTTTATTTTAATTTCACTTACTATACAAAGTAAGATTTTATAGCTATATCATACAGATTTTATGGATATATTACTGGTTTTTCCTCATTTTCTTAACTGTCTTGTTGTACCTCAATCAGGATACTTAAAAAAGAAAAAATCAGTATGATTGTTTAAATATGTCCTGGGATCCCTTATCACATTGAGCTGTTTTGCCTAGGACTTGCTTGATAACCTGACTCCTATTTCATGAGGAGTTTGGTCCAAATCGAACATATCCTTAGGAATATACTAGAGCAACAAGGAGGTGGCTTGATTCCAGTGGAAGAGCTATAATAGTCCTAAGCTAGTTCTGGGATGGGGATGAGGGAGTGAAAGCAGATTCAAAGGTAGCTCAGCCACTAATAGTCATTTATTGAATGCCTCAGTATACCAGGTACCATGTTCCCCTATAATACTTTTCCTTGGCCTCTGTTGTTAAGTGATTTGGAATTATTGGAGTAATCCTAGAATTAGTTAAACCTTTGGGGAGACTTCCAGAATGGGAACTACTCTAATCACAGGGAATTCTTCAGAATTGCGGCTGAGAGGAATCAAGGTGGAATATGACTGAGCCACTGTTTGTTGCTTTTCAAGGGAAGGTAATGTCCTACAAAGGGTATACCTGGATGCATTTATAGCTGCATGGTAGAAATCCTTGTTAGGCTCAATCAGAATGTATTAAAATAGGTCATAGCTGTCTTCCATGATAGGCTCTTATCTCTGTGATCTTCAGTAAGATATGTAAATTCTATAAATCACACTTTATCTTTTTAAATCTTATTTTGTGGTATTATGAGGATTAAGTAAGACCATGCATTCAGGGTACCTAGCATATAATGCTCAAAATGGTAAATGATTATTGTTTCGTTGGTCAAAATGATTAAGTATATAACCTATTCTTCTTCCCCACAAACCCTCCCATTCCTGATAGCCTCTAATAATACATAATACATGGAGTCACAAATTTATCTAAGTTCTTATTGAATTTCTTATATTTTTTCTTTATCAGCATTTTAGAGTCAAAGAGTTCCATACATTTTTCACTCAGGGAAATTCTCATTCATTATATCTCTAATTCTTTTGGGCCTTATACCAGTGGGTGATTACTAAGTTTCATGGCTACATGTACAGTATTATGAACTTTTCATATATTTTTTGTGTTACAAATTTTTTTGAATAGATCAGAGTTTCAGATACCAGTCTTTCTGGTAGAAAAGAAGGCCATTATTGTAATGGTTTCAGCTGAGTTTTTTTTTTCTTAGTAGATAAGAAAGGAAAATAAGGTCTTATTTTTCAAATTCACATGGTAGAAATGTAGACTTCTTTCTTTTTATATGCAGTACCAAAATTTCCCCTTGACCTGTTTGTTACTAAATATTTAAACTTCATTAGCTAGTAGCTTTGGTTTTAGTATCGTAAGTTAATTTGGAATTTGTCTTACAGCTTGATATACGTTAATATGCTTGAGTTACCCTTGCCACATAAGATGGTTAAAGGAAGTTAGCATTAACCTATTTTATATACATGAAAACCAGAACTGAGCTATGCCATTACAAATAAGAGTTCTGTCAAATGTAAATGTCTTTTTGAAATATGATCATAAGAGGTTTTCTTTGTTTAAATGCTCATTTGTTTTTATTTTTATATTGCTAGGTTTAATGTTTTTTATTTAACTTGCTAAAAAATAACTTATTAGATATTTTTAGCATAGAAAAATGAAAAGAAAATTAAAATGCACCTTGCCTAATCTCATTGTCCAATTAACTTCTATTAACATTTAGAAAGAAAGGGAAAAAAATTACCTAGAAAAATTCAAACAAAGAAAGGTATAAAACAAAAAGTATTTATTGTCCCTTTTTTACCTGCTTTCCCTTTCCCAATCCCTTACCCCAGTCCTTTTTGTCAAATGTAATAATGTTTAACAATTTTTTTTAACAAATCGCACCCCTAATTTTATTGAATGGAAAAGCGACTTGCAGAAGGATGCACACAGTCCACCATTTATAAATTGTTTAAAATAGCATGCATACATACAAAATAGAACGTTTGCTAAAGGCAAACATGGAAAGAATGAAGACAAAATTCAGGTTAGTGAGTACCTTCGAGGGAAGATTACATGACAGGTTGGAAAGGGTTGTTCGTGGGGCTTTGACCATATTTTTTAAGCTAGGAGATTTGTCATGGGTGTTCATTATTTTTCGAAAACTTTTTGTATGTTTGAAATATTCAGTAATAAAACTCGTGTATATCTCTCTATACATACATATATATGAAAAAACGCCAAAAATTTAGGAGTGTTTCTTTTTGCTTTTTATTTTTCCTCAACACATAATATTAATAATTGTACATACTTGTGGCATGCGGAGTGATATTTCAATACGTGTATACAATGTGTAGTGATCAAATAAGGGTAATTTGCATATCTATCATCTCAAACATTTATCGTTTCTCTGTTTTGGCAACACACAGAAATCTTTCTTTCTAGCTTTTTGAAAATATGTAATAAATTATTTTTAACTATATTCACCCTACAGTGCTATAGAACACTAGAACTTATTCCTCCTATCTAGCTGTAATTTTGTATTTGTATTTGTTAACCAACCTCTCCCTATCCTCTTCTCCCCTGACTCTTCCCAGCCTCTAGTAACCACATGAGCTCTACATTTTTTAGTTCCCACATATGAGTGAGAACATGAGGTATTTATCTGTCTGTGCCTGATTTATTTCACTTAACATAATGTCCTCCAGGCTCATCCATGTTGCTGACAATGATGGGATTTCATTCTTTTTTATGACTGAATAGTATTGCGTGTATACATACACCACATTTTCTTTATTTATTCCTTTGTTGATTCTGTATCTTGGCTATTGTGAATAGTGCTGCAGTAAACATAAGGGTGCAGATATTTCTTCAATATACCAATTTCTTTTCCTTTGGATAAATACCCAGTAGTGGGATTGCTGGATCATATGGTGGTTCTATTTTTAGTTTTTTAAGGAACCTCCATACTGTTTTCTATATGGCTGTACTAATTTACATTCTCACCAACAGTGTATAAGCGTTTCCTTTTCTCCACATCCTCCCCAGCATTTGTTATTTATCATTTTGATAATAGCCATTCTAACTGGGGGGAGATGATACATTATTGTGGTTTTGATTTGCATTTCCCTGGTGATTAGTGATGTTGAGCATTTTTTCACATACTTCTTGGCCATTCATATGTCTTTTCTTTGAGAACTGTGTATTCAGATCCTTTACCCATTTTTTAATTGGATTATTAGGGGGGTTTTTTGCTGTGAAGATGTTTGAGTTCTTCATGTATTCTGGATATTAGTCGATTGCCATTTGTGTACTTTGCATATTTTCTCCCATTCTGTAGGTTGTCTCCACACACTGTTGGTTGTTTCTTTTGCTGTGCAGAAGCTTTTCATTTGCTATAGTCCCGTTTGTCTGTTTTGGGATTTTCTGCCTGTGCTTTTGAGATTTTGGCCATAAAATCTTTCCTTAGACCAATGTACTGAAGCATTCCCCCATGTTTTCTTCAATTAGTTTTATAGTTTTGGGTCTTACATTTAAGCCTTTAATCCATTTTGAGTTAATTTTTGTATATAGTGAGAGATAGTGGTCTAGTTTCATTCTTCTGCATATGGATATTCTGTTTTCCCAGCACCATTTATTGAAGAGGCTGTCCTTTTCCCCAGTGTATGTTCTTGGCACCTTTGTCAAAAATCAGTTGGCTGTAAATACATGGATTTATTTCTGGGTTCTCATTCCCTTGTGTTTATGTGTCTGTTTTTATACCATTACCATACTGTTTTGGTTACTATAGCTTTGTAGTATATTTTTGAAGTCAGGTAGTATGATGCCCCCAGCAAGTCAAGATTGCTTTGGCTTTTCAGGGTCTTTTGTGGTTCCATATGAATTTTTAAATTGTTTTTTGTATTTCTGTGAAGAATGTCACTGATATTTTGACAGGGATTGCATTGACTCTGTAGATTTCTTTGGGTAGTATGGTCATTTTAATAATGTTCTTCCAATCCATGAGCACAGGATGTCTTTCTGTTTATTCGTGTACTCTTCCATTTCTGTCATTAATATTTTGTAGGCTTGTTTTGTTTTTTTCTAGGACCAGACAGAGGCAATCATGTTTTGTAGTTTTTATTGCAGAGATCGTTTACCTCTTTGGTTAAGTTTATTCCTAAGCACTTTTTTTTTTTTTGTAGCTATTGTAAATGGGATTGCTTTTGTGATTTCTTTTTCAGCCAGTTCATTATTGACGTAGAGCATGCTACTGATTTTTATATATTGATTTTGTATCTTGCAACTTTACTAAATTTGTTTATCAGTTCTGAGAGTTTTTGGTGGGGTCATTAGGTCTTCCTATATGTAAGATCATGTCATCTGCAAAGAGGGACAGTTTGACTTCCTCTTTTCTGATCTGAATGTTCTTTGTTTCTTTCTCTTGCCTAATTGCTCTGGCTAGGACATCCAGTACTATGTTGAATAAGGTTAGTAATAATGGGCATCTTGTTATCTAGTTCTTGTCCTTACAAGAAGAGTTTTTGTCTTTTCTCCATTCAGTAGGATGTTAGATGTGTATATACCATTAATGGCCTTTATTATACTTGGGATATGTTTCTTCTATACGTAGTTTGTCGAGAGTTTTTATCAGGAAGGTATGTTGAATTTTATCAAGTGCTTTTTCTGAGTCTGTTGAGGTTATCGTGGGGTCTTTGTCCATCAGTGTGTTGATGTGATGTATCACACTTATTGATTTGCATATGTTGAACCATCTTTGCATCTCTGGGATAACTCATTTTATCATGGTGAATGATCTTTTTAATGTATTATTGGATTCAGTTTGCTAGGACTTTTGCATCTATGTTCATGCATAATATTGGCCTGTAGTTTTCTTTTTTTGTTATGTCCTTGTCTGGGTTTTGGTATCAGGGTAATGCTGGCCTCTTAGAATGAATTGGGAAGAATTCTGTCCTCTTCAATTTTTGGAATAGTTTGAGAAGAATTAGTGTTAGTTCTTTAAACATTGGGTAGAATTTAGCAGTAAAGCCATCTGGTCTTGGGCTTTTCTTTGATAGGAGACTTTTTCTTACAGAATCAATCTTGTTACTCATTATTGGTCTGTTCATATTTTCTATTTCTTCTTGGTTCAATCTTGGTAGGATATGTGTGTCCAGGAATTTATCCATTTTCTCTAGGTTTTCCTATTTGTTGGTATGTAGTTATTTATATTAGTCTGTAATGGTCCTTTGTATTTCTAGCAGTTGCAATGTCTCTGCTTTTGTTTCTGATTTTATCTGAGTCTTCTCTCTCTTTTTTTAGTCTAGCTAATGGTTTGTGATTTTGTTTATCTTTTCAAAAAACCAACTTTTTGTTTTGTTGATCTTTTGCATTTTTTGTGGTCTCTATTTTGTTCAGTTCTAATCTTTATTATTTCTTTTCTTCTAATTTTTGGTTTGGTTTGCTCTTTTATAGTTCTTTGAAGTGCACTGGTACGTTGTTTGTTTGAAATCTTCCTACTTTTTTGGTAGGTATTTATTGCTGTAAACCAGTGGTCCCCAGCCTTTTTGGCACCAGGGACTGGTTTCATGGAAGACAATTTTTCTGCAGACTGGGGGGTGGGGGGGGTTGGGGTGTTTCAGGATGATTCAAGCACATTACATTTATTGTGCAATCAGACCTCTCTGCTAATGATAATCTATATTTGCAGCCACTCCCCAGCACTAGCATCACCGCCTCAGCTCCACCTCAGACCATCAGGCATTAGATTCTCATAAGGAGCACGCAACCTAGATCCCTCCCATGTGCAGTTTATAGTAGGGTTAACACTCCTATGAGAATCTAATGCCACTGCTGATCTGACAGGAGGTGGAGCTTATGTGGTGATGCAGGCGATGGGGAGCAGCTGTAAATACAGATGAAGTTTCCCTGGCTTGCCTGCAGCTCATCTCCTGGTGTGCGGCCTGGTTCCTAACAGGCCATGGTCTGGTACTGGTCCACTGCCTAGGGGTTGGGGACTGCAGCTGTAAACCATTCCCTTAGTACTGCTTTTGCTATATCCCATCAGTTTTGATATATTGTGTTTCTGTTTTCCTTTGTTTCAAGAAATTTTTTAATTTCCTTCTTAATTTCTTTATAGATCCATTTGTTGTTCAGGAACATATTGTTTAATTTCCATGTATTTGTATAGTTTGCAAAATTCCTCTTGTTATTGATTTCTGGTTTAATCCATTGTGGTCTGAGAAGATACTTGATATGATTTCAGTTTTTAAAAATTTGTTGAGACTTGTTTTGAGGCCTAACCATGGTCTGTCCTGGAGAATATTTCATGTGCTGATGGAAAGGATGTGTATTCTGTAGTTGTTGGATGAAATGTTCTATAAATGTCTGTTAGGTCCATTTGGTCTATAGTAGAGTTTAAGTCCAGTGATTCTTTGTTGATTTTCTGTCAAGATGATCTGTCCAATGCTGAAAGTGGGATAACATTTAACAATTTTTTGATGTATCCTCCCAGAAAAGAAAATTATTCTTGCACCAGCATATGTATATATTTGTATGTGTGTAAATTCTTCAGTTCTGTTTCAAAAGTTCAGTAAAACCATGTTTCTTACAATTTTTCACCCAAGTTGATTCACATAAGAACATCTCTGCAAGGTTTTATAAGTTGTTTAATTGCCAGATTGTGTAAGATTATTTGCTTATGCCAGTTTTTTCCCACCCATCTATCAGAATGTGTAATAATTTCCTGACTGATACATGAGTTCATTCGTTGAGTGTCTCTCCCAGGCTCTTATCCCAGCTGAGGCCAGACATACTTTTTCTTGAATTAGAAGGCTTTCTTGTTAAAATCTCTCTGAAAGTTATGAAACAGTGGAAATAAGGAAAAAGTATATAAATATTAGTTTATTGTTCTGCACATTCAAAGGAAGAAAGGAAAACCCAAAGACAAGAAAACTTTACTCTTTTTTATGTATATAATTATGATTTTGCTATTTTCTAGTATTGTTTGTATACTAATAGTTGAAGTTGTCTCTGTTTCAGAGCAACACTTTGCCTCCTTAAAATCCTAAGTTTAGACCTGAGAAGTCCCTAGCCTTCTAGTCACCTAAAGCAGAGCTATCCAATAGAACTTTCTGTGTTAATGGGAGTGTTCCATGTCTTTGTGATCCAACATGGTAGCTCTAGCCACATGTAGCTATTGAGCATTTGAAATGTGCCTAGGGTAATTGAGGGACTGAATTATTAATTTTATTTAATTTAATTAATTTATACTAAAGTGATCACACATAACTAATGACTACTATACAGGACAGCATAGTTCTAGAGCATTATTGAATTCCTTTGGGAGCAAGTAGCAGTAGAACCCAAGTTCAGAAGAAAGGGTTCTTAGTCACACAGGATTAATTACCCTATTCAGTGTGCTTACATGTAAAGTACTGTTATATAACCGCAGTTAATGCTTTCAGAGTTTGTAACTGGCTTATGGGGAGCTATGTATTATCGTCCTTTTAATAACCTCAGTGTCCTAAAATATGGAACTCCAAGAAAAAAACTTTTTTAAGAGACATAGTCTCGCTCTGTCACCCAAGCTGGAGGGCAGTGGCATGATCATCACTCACTGTAGCCTCAAACTCTTGGACTCAAGCAATCCTCCCACCTCAGCCTCCCAAGTAGCTGGGACTATAGGCATGTGCCACCATACCTGGCTAATTTTTTTTTTTTAATTTTTTAAGAGGCAGGGTCTAGCTATATTGCTCTGGCTGGTCTTGAACTCCTGTCCTCAAGCAGTCCTCCTGCTTCAGCCTCCCAAGTAGCTGTGATTATAGATGTGAGCCACCACACCTGACCCAAGAAAGTCTTTAAGAGAAGATCCTTACCTTTTAATAACTAAGTACTAAATAGACCTCTATCAGAGAGAAACCACTTTGCAGTACAGAATATACTGGATATTATTTGTAGCTCTAAGTGTTTAATACTCACATTATTAAACTGTGATGATCAGTATCTGAGAAAATACCTTGTGATTATAAAAACTTTTTCATGTCTGGACATGGGAAAATAGTGAAAAGTGATATAAAATGCTCTTCTGCATTCTTAAAGATAACCCAAATAGAAGCTCCCCTTTTCTAATATATGACAGATTCAATACCAGTGATTCAGTTTCTCTCTGGGAAAAGAGAAACTATTCCTTGAAAATGTGACTATAAATATTTGAAAAATAATGTTCTGAGCACTCTGTGTACTAGATCTTCTCCTAGTGTTGTCCCATGGTCCATTAGAGGTGTGTTTCAAAGTAAGTTACATACTCAAATAAATTTAGAAAATGGTAGCATATTCTGTCCCCCGTTGGTTATTCACAGTGTGCATTAGCAATATTAAGGGCCGGGAAGAAGTCCTGCAGTAGAGAAATCTGTTTAACATTGTTTTGTGTTTAATATTTCCTACATGAGGTTAGCATGGGATTTTTCTTTTCATGTAATAGTTGTAAACATCTTGAAAGATACCATTTGGGAAAAACTGTACTAGATTATTTGTTAATCAACTCAGAATCTGAATGTTGGGAAGAATCTCATAGAAAATACCTAGCCTAATCTAATGGGATTTCTGTAATATCCCTGCTAAGTACTTACCCAGCATCTGGGCAGGGAATTTAATTCTCTTACAGTCCTAATTGTTTCAATAAGTTCTTCATTATGTAGCACTTGGATCTTCTCTTCCATAGCTTCTAACCAGCAGTACTTCTTTAGACAATGAAGATAAAATATCTGCAGGTAAAAATATATTAGCCAAACATGGTAACTAATATGTCTGAATACTCTTGCCTTTCTTATTTTATTTCACAGGCACCTCTGTGGGCATATATTGCTTGTGCATGTGGCCTTTTCATTTACCAGTCTTTGGATGCTATAGATGGGAAACAGGCAAGAAGAACCAATAGTAGTTCTCCTTTGGGAGAACTTTTTGATCATGGTTGTGATTCACTGTCAACAGGTATTGTCGATTTTTAAATGTTGATGATTATTAACAGTGATAAAAGCAATGTGATAAGCAATGTTACTCTAAGCAATGTTAGTGTAAAATAAGAAGTTTGTTTAGTTATCAGAATAAGTGATTTTGTATTAAATTTTAGTATTTTTCAAAAGACTGTAAATCTGGTTGATATTTGTTATCAATGGCAATATTGGGAAATTTAGAAATTAAGTTAATTTCAACTTGTTATTTCTAACCCTAGATATTATTGTCTTGGCATCTTTTATTTTTAAAATGTTAGGGCATAATTGTCATCATCAAAAATCTAGTGGGAGATTAGTTAGGTCATTTGTGTTCTTTATATTTAAATGAATGTTATGTGGACATTTAAAACTATGTTATAAACTTAGATTATAACTGTGATAATGGGCTCAGGTAAAAAGACTAGGACGAATGAGGAACTATAGTTGATAATATTGTATTGTATGCTGAAAATTTGCTAAAAGTAGATTTTAGGTGCTCTTACCACAGGGGAAACAAAAGGTAGCTATGGAAGATGATGGACAGGTTAATTTGCTTAACTGTAGTAATCATTTCACCATAAATATGTATATCAAAACAGCATGTTGTATACCTTATATGCAATTTGTTAAAAAAAAAAAAAAAAAAGACTAGAAAAAGATACACTAAAGTGCTAGCTATAGTTGGGTTACTATAGTTAGGTTATACGTGATATGTCTTTACTTGCTCTATTTTGCAGATTTTTAAAATAATGTTTTAGTATGTTTTTAGAGGGGAAAAAAGAGATTTAGCTGAATGACAGTTTCTAAATAGTCTTCCTGACAGGAATTTCCTCCCCATATTTAGTTGTTTTGTTGTCATCTGGCATGACATTTAAAATATCAAAAAAGAAACAAACAAAAACCCTTGATATAGGCATCCAGATTTGCAGATGTAGGTCCATATCAAAATCATTCCTTCAATGTGTCCTAATAGCAGCTTACTTAGTAGAAGAGGAACAACTAAGCTCTTATAACTTTTAAGTATCAAGTCAAGAAAAACTCAAAACTTAAACATTGAAATAAAGGGTAGTTTGGTATCTTAAAGTCTGGTTTAACCAGATGACTGCAGAATGACAGGTATCCTATTTATCATTTTAATTGGCAGTCATTTTTGCATTGTAAGAATTCTTTTCTATGTATTTCACCCATAGTGATATCTGCTAAGTAAGAAAAGACAGTTATAAATCTGAAGCAAGTAGGTCCCTTTGTGGATTATATAGGCTCTTTGTTTTTCTTTCTTTTTGTCTCTGTGCCTTGTAACTTTTTACTGCTCATTAGTACCACTATCACTAAGGAGAATACTCCAAAATATGCTAAAGTATTTTAGTTGCTTTCAAGAACTTTGGTTCCACTAAATGGTTTAGTGAAAAAAGAGATTGAAATTATGGGGTAAAAGATTATATATCATACTTCCTCTTATCATAGATAACTGGGAGTAGATTGTGCATTCACAACTTACTTTGTTTTTGTCTGATCTAAAATCATTTCCAGCCCAGTTAATGTTGGTTATTCCATTGTTCACTTTGCATTGTGATCTTTCTTCTATAGTTTTTGTGGTTCTTGGAACTTGTATTGCGGTGCAACTGGGGACAAACCCTGATTGGATGTTTTTTTGTTGTTTTGCTGGGACATTCATGTTCTATTGTGCACACTGGCAAACATATGTTTCTGGAACACTGCGATTTGGAATGTAAGTAACACAATGGTGATTTTGTTCTCTTTCAAATATGGAGAATGTTGCTTATAGGTATTTGAGTATTAGGAATTGAGCAAATCACTAAATTAGTTTAATAAATAAAAGAAATTTTAAGACTTCATCATTGTAGCTATTTTCTGATAGTCTCTGTCATATGTCCCTCTATTATACTTTTTTAGAGGAAATATCACAACCTCCCAACCAGTATTTTTAAAGCAATATGAAAAGTACTAGCCCCTCCTCACTTATCTACATTTGTCTTTCTCACAAATTTACTTTTTTTCCCTACTATCCTACTATTATTTACTTTCCATGTTTTATTTCGACATATAAAAATGCATTTTCAGGAAAGATAAGATAGTTTCTTATAGCAAAGAGCAACGTACATCTCTAAATATCATAGCTTAATTAGGTTTTATTTTAACATAGTTTTATTTGTGAATCTATAAAAATCTAAGTTCTTGATTATTCAGTTGACATAAGGACAACATATAGATTATTACTGCCAACATAATGCATGAGAATTTAAAAATGAAATACAAACTTCTTTCAGACTCCAAAATGAATAGTTCCTACCTGACGGTCAGTACTTTCCCAAAAATATTAGTGAGTAAATCAGTCTTGGAACAAAGTTAAGGATGGCATTCACCAGCTGATATTTACGTATCAGAGATGTTTTCACTGCTTAAGTTATTCTTTCTTTTTCAAGGTATAGAATTCAAAGAGAAAAAACTTGATAAAAGACTGTATATTTCATGAAATATCAAAATAAAGATCTCTGATGGCAAATAACAGGAGATCATCTTGGCCTAGTTGCTGAGATGAATCGTTAATAGACTTTTTTTCTTTTTTTTTTAAAGTTTTAGATCCCTGGTAAACTTAGTTTTCTAGGCATTGACAAAGCCAGAATACATAGAAATTCAGCTGGTCACTACAAGTTTAGTTCAGATGATTTTTGCTAACTTTATTTACTTAGAATTTAAGATGTGGCAATAACGGAATAATTACAAATATTTTGGGTATTAACTATTTAAAAGACATGTCTCAGAATAATTTCAAAATAAAAGAGTTTAGAGAATATTTTTAAGGCCCATCTTAAGGTAGTATCTTTATTATTAGAGAAAGTAGCACACGTGAGTGTCCATGAGAAAACTGTATGCCTGTGCCTTTGTCAGCAGTTTACAAAATGATCAATGCTTAGAAAATATTTAAGAGTTCTGATATAAAAGAAAACAATTGAAAAATATACAGATTTTTTTCTCAGTATTTTCAATTTTTATTTTCATAGTCTTTCTCTGCATTAGATAAAAACACAAAATGTAATAGACTTCTAAGATCACTTGGTATGCGCTAAATCAGTCTTAATCTTTAGTATTGTTACTGTTTTCAGAAATGGCAGAATTTGTAAATCTGGATTTCACATAGTTTTTATGTTTTTTTAGTTATTATTTCACAGTTAAGTTTCAAGCCCTTAGAAAGCTTATTTACCAATAAGCCCTAATATATTCTCTTTCCCTTTCAAGTAATGCAGCACCAACCATATGATATGGAAACTGAAGGAAGGAAAGAGAATTAATCGTGGAAGTAGGAGAAGAGTAAATAGACAGTGTTTTTAGGAGTGATTTGATATCACAGCTTTCTTTCTGCCAGTCTTTGAATTTCCCTCATGGTGTTTTCCTGCAATGAAGTATGTATTTTGGAGAACTGTAAGCAAGTCCATATGGTTGGATCATAAGATGCCTATAGGGGAGTAGCAGGAGGTAAGGCTGGAGAAGATCCAGAAAATCAAGGCCCTTCTATACTCTGCCAAGAAATGTTGGCTTTTGTCCTGAATCTACAGGGAACTTTTGGAGAACCTGAAGCGGGAAATGACAAAAGTACCTTTTAGAAAGATCAGTCTGGCTACATGGCAGAGGGTAAATTGGAATAGGCTGTGACAGAAGCAAGGAGACCCGTTAGGAAGCATAATTAAGATGAGGAATCAAGCCTGAACTAACACAGTGGCGGTATTATTGCAGAGAAAGTGATAGGTTGGAGAGACTTCAGAGGGAGAAACTGTAGGACATAGTGTCCATTAGGATGTAGGGAATGAATGAGAGGGCAGAGGGTGGAATGACTCCCAGTCCCTTCTATGGGTGGTTGGATGAAAGCTAGAGAACAGGAGGAGGAACCTATTTAAAGAGAGGGTTCTACCCAGAAAATGTATGTGAGGGATTCTAGACATCCAAATAGAATGAAAATAGCAGAAAACTTAAAGAGCAAGCTTAGATGGAAGCCCATGAAAATATTGAACAGCCAGGGTAAGAGGAGGCATACTAGAATGAAAAGCCAGAAGAGGGATGAATTTCAAAAAAGAACAATGCTAAATGCTGCTAAGACTCAAAGCAAGGACATTAAAGTGTGCATTGAATTTGGCAGTATAAGCTATTCATAGTAGTGTCTGTATAATGGTGGAGTAGAGGCCAGACTGTAGGGGGTAAGAAGTGAATGGAACAAATAAGTAGACTGCTACTTGTTATACATTATATAAGATTACTTAAAAAATGTGGCTGTGATGGGAAGGAGAGAGGCATTGGTTAGAGGAGAGAATATGTGTTCAAAGGAAGGAGGGCTTTGTATTTTTAATGAGGAAAATTTCAAGCATACAGAAGAAATCCACTGGAGTAGAATCCACTGGAGTGCTTCCTTATAATGGTGTAAAAACAAAAAAAATCTAGAAATATTGAGACTAGTTTGAATTTAACATCTAAAACTTAAATATTAGCATTATAAGGGATTGGTTTTGATTTGGGAAATTGTGTCCAGTTTTCAGAAATCCTACATTTTCATTAAAGCAACACTGAATTTATTTTTTAAATTAAAACAGGCTACAACATTCATAGAAATGTGCTGTGAGTGCTTTACATTTAAGGAGATATTTATCAAAACACCAACACAGTGGAGGCATATAGAACACATTTAGATATCTCTAAAGAAGTCTTAAAAATACCATTTTAGATTTCATGTATTTTTTCAAGACCATGTAGAATAGACATATATAATAGATTAAATATTGAAGTAAAGTTTGTATGCATGGAGAAGAAAGCCAAGATTTTATTTTGCTTATTAAGGAAAGAACAAGGTCAACTCTTACAAAGAAATTTTTAGAAATCACTTGCTTTTTAGTCTTTTCTTAAAGAAAAGCAAAAACATCTTTTGAAAAATTTTTTTCTATTTTTATATTTTTTTAGAGACAGGTATGTTCTCACTCTATCACCTGGGCTGGAGTACAGTGGTGCAATCATAGTTCACTGCAGCTTTGAACTGGGCTCAAGATATCTGCACTTCAGGGTTCCTAGTTGCTGGAACTACAGGTGCATGCCACTATACCTGGCTAATTTGTTTATTTTTTGTAGAAATGGAGTCTTGCTATGTTGCATAGGCTGGCCTCAAACTTCTGGCTTCAAGTGATCTTCCCGCCTCGGCCTCCCAAAGTGCAGATTACAGGCATGAGCCACCGTGCCCGGCCTAAAAGCATCTTTAAGTACATTAGGAATCTTATTTTAAAATGTTTTTATTCAAATTGTTTGGTTTTGATGTTTATACACATGAGTAAAAAGAATCGTGAGAATTTCTTTTTTATATATGATAAATTCAGGTTGTTATTCTTTTAATAGTCTTGTACAATGTTTGCCAAATAAGAAATTTTTGTGCTTCCTAGTCTCTCTAATATTACTGTTTTTAATTGTTAAGTTTGCTCATAGTATCTTGACCAAAAATAGGCACGGGATTTTAATTCATTTGTAACTACGTAATTCCCACTGAAAGAACAGCATTGTGGGAAAGCAAATATGCTTTGGATACATCTTCACTGAAATTATGAGCTATATCTTCCAGCAGTTTGCTCTGATAACAACTAAAAAAAAGTTGCCTTGCATAGAGAATATTAGTACCTATCACATCTAGGCTTACATCTGTCCTCACAGTGCTCCTGGACTGAGCAAGTAGAGATCTGACAGAGATGAGTACTGTTTATTGGGACCCTTCCAAACCAGCTTATCCCTTTAGGATTTTTACTAACCTGGATATGAAAGATTGGGGAGGAATATGGGGTTAGAGGCTAGTTAGAACTTCCTGAAAGGATTGTGGTTGGTAGAAGAATATGAGTTGAAGCTCATTTGTAAATGATGTAAAATATACTTAAAAATGTCTAAATGGAAGAGTTCATATTTCCACCCTCTATATCTAGGTATGTTTGAGTACATACCTTGTAGATGTATATGTAGAATCATTTTTACAAATTAAGTGCTTAGAAACCCTAAACAATCTTTAATAAAACTATACTTATGCAAAACATGAGTCTTAAAAATTATCTTCTATACTATAAAGGCAGAACTCTTGCTTAAATTATTTCAAGAAAAAAATACTCTTAAATTATCTTTTCAAGAGAAGAAAAGAAAGAAATTGTAATAAATTGAACTCAGGCCAGTATAGCTTGGCTCAAGTGTTAATCTCCAGGTTGTCTTGTCTATGTATCAGCTTGGGCAAGGCCCATACCTTTCATGGGGCCTCATTTTCTAATTACCTCATTTCCTAATTTGTAAAATAAACTTTGAATTAGATGATCTCTAAGGTTCTTTCTGTTTATAAAGTCTGTGAGTCTATTAATTTTACACAGATATTATTTATAGTATACTTATTTATAATTATAATAGGCAGAGTATTGATCTTCACTTTTATTACATTTTTCAGTTCATGCTTCTAAGATTTCATATTTACATTAGTTAAAAACCCTGCCAGCAAACGTTTATCTCTATGTAGGTAAATAAACTTCCCATTTTTTCTTTTGTATAGTTAAAGGAAAAAAGTTAATAGCCTATGTATTCCATTGGTAATCTCACAAATCCAGTTCATCTTCTTATCCAAATAATTTCTAAAAGATAGTTATTTGAAGGCCTCTTGGTAATAAAAAACTGTTGTTTGTTAATGTATAATCCACCTTCTGTGGACTCAGAATTAGGAAACTTTCTACCGTATATATACATGTATAGGATCTACATATCTTTAAATGTTTAAGACTTATCACAAGAATTATTAAATACTAGAGATTTTCCTTTTAGTTTCTAGTTTCCCTGTCTAGTTTTTTTTTTAAAGCAATGATGTATTCATTTGGACCTCTGCTCTGTTCATTTAATTTTATCAGTTGTTATAGATAATGTCCTAAAGCAACCACTTGTATTAATGTAAAGCCTAGATTGCAATTTGACCTCTCAGATCATCAGGTAAAATCGTGGACATCTTTCTATCTCATTAGCATTCCTCAGTTCTTAATTTTGGTTAATGTAGTTTTTATTTGAAGCTTTTTCTATACTGCTATTCTTTTTCTGTTATTATTTGTGTTCCCAAACTTCTTTAGTGATTGAATTGGATGTTTTACTTATTTTTACCACTAATAAACTAATCCAATGTAGTAGAGCATTATAATGCTGGTATGGATTTAAGGAAGAGAAAAGAAAAGAAAAAGGGAAAGATTGTGAATTAGAGAGCATCAGGAAATAGGATAAGGAGATGACCAATTTGATTTTTGCTCTAACCATTTCAAAAGAGAAGTCACTTTTAACTATATTCTTTCCCACTTACCCTCCACATATGTGTTAAATTTTTGAGATAGCAGAGGTAGCAGTGTGATGAGGTTTGGGGCAGTGAGGGAGTACGAGATGATTAGTGGTTTTCCAAAATGTACATTGGGGCTTCCTAGAAGAATTCCTATCTACAAGTCTGGATAAGTTCCGGCACTAAAGGGACCTATCCTGTAGTGTGATTATTTGGCAAGTAGTATTCACCACTCCTAGGTAATTGAAAGTTGACTCTGTTTTTAGTCTAGTGTTTAGTGTTTCCAGCTGCCTACTTAAAAGTCATATTTTCAGTGTGTTACAGGTTTAATTTTTTTAAACTCTTCTATTTTGATTTGAATAAGAAATATATATATGTATATATAAGGACAGTATAATACTGCATAGATTGTATCATTGATCTTTAGGTGTCTTTATAAGGAGAATGCTACCTTTTAAATCTATTTTTGGTACCTGTTTAAGTAGGGCTCTTTAGAAAAAGCTCTGAGTAAAGTTATTTTGAAATGTTTGTTTCCTTATACATAGATTCGATGTTACAGAGTCCCAGATCATACTTATAATATGCCAGCTTCTCACAGGAACCCTGGGGCCTTGGTTCTGGAACTTCACGGTAACTGCTAGAATGTTCATGCTGTCTGATGAACAATGGTGTGAACTCAATAAAGACAGCACCTTTGTCATGCACAGAGTAATTAAAAAATGAAAAATCAAAAGTCTTCCTGTTGGTATTTCACAAACAGGCTATTAGAAAACAATTTTAATATATTATAGGGCAATAAAAATCCACCCTATTAAACAGAATTTTTTGAAAAGTAGTATTTCTGGTGATTTGATGCTAAAGCCAATTCTTTCTTCCATTTGCCTATTGTGCCTAATATTATTTTTACTCTATGTAATATTTTTTAAAACAAATACCTTTCCACCATTAAATAGAATTTTTTTAATATTTCTATTTTGAAAACAGAATAAAACAAGCAGAGTTTTTCTTAGATGAGTAAGTTGAGAGGACTCTATATTAACATAGGAAATATTCTGCTTAATCTCTTAGCTTCTTTAGCATATCCTTTAAGCATTCTAGTACTAGTTCTTCTGCTTGGGTTTACACTGATCTCAATGTTGTAAAATATTTACGTTAGAAGCTATTCTCATTTCTATTTGTTTTTTTTCAATGTTTTTCTCTCAATTGTGCTTTTAAAACTAAATATCCTTAGCTTTTCATGTCACTATAGTCATCCTTTGAATATCTTCCTTTTTCAGTTTTTTTTATTTTAGTAAATACATATTTCCCTAATGTAGTACTGAGTGTAATGTATCTTTTTCCTCTCATATTAGAATTGCAATTTTGACCTTATGACTTTTAAAAGTTAAAAAATACTTAAAAGGAAATGGTTTCCCAGTAACATAATCAAGAATCCTTCACACTTTAGTATTAGGAAAAAATAGAGCATAGATTCAATTTATTTTGCACTTCAGGAACTGTTGGGGAGCTGTTCATATGAAAACCTGACAGATCATCATATCAATAAAAGACTGCATTAGGTCCCCCTACCCAGCAAAAAAGAACTGTGAACATTTTAATATTGCTTCAGTAATGAAATAGTGATTGCCCCAGCCTGAGCAAAAGTGAGACCCTGTCTCTACAAAAAATAGAAAAATTAGCTGGGCGTGGTGCTGTGCGCCTGTAGTCCCAGCTACTCAGGAGGCTGAGGCTAGAGGATTGCCTGAGCCCAGGACTTTGAGGTTGCAGTGAGCTATGATAATGCCATGGCACTCTAGCCCGGGCAACAGAGCAAGACTCTATCTCAAAAAAAAAAAAAAAAAAGAAAAAAAAAAGAAATAGTGAATCCCTTGTAGCAGAGTTCTTTCTGAAAGATACGTCGCAGCATTGTAAAACCATTTATTCAATGGGGGTAATGATGGCTTTGGGGACAAATTAATAGGGATATTCTGCATCTTTTTAAAATAACTTTGGAATGTAGAGAATACAGTCATCCCTTGGTATCCCTGGGGAATTAGTTCCAAGATCTCCTGAGGATAGCAAAATTCAGAATCCACAGATGCTCAAGTTCCTGATATAAGATGGTGTAGTATTTGCTTATAACATATGCACATCCTCCCATATACTTTAAATCATTCTAGGTTACTTACAATACCTAATACAATATAAATGCTCTATAAATAGTTGTTATACTGTATTGTTTAGGGAATAATGACAAGGGAAAAATATCTGTACATGTTGAGGACAGATGCAGGTTTTTTAATATATATTTTCAAGCCGTGGTTGGTTGAATCCACAGATGGGGAACCCTCAGATACAGAGGACCAACTCCACTGAGAAGTACTATAGACATGTTCTAGGAGCAAAACTAAAGCCATTTACAATGTATTTGCATAATTAATTTTGAGATTCACACCTAGGGTAGAATAATGTTCATAGTTCAGTATGTGTCTTTAGCCTTCCTTTATTTACCCTTATCCTGTCTTCTGATACTTTCTCCAAAGACCTGTAGCTTTATGCTCATTGCAATTGTCGAGATTTATAATTTTTGATAGCTCATTTTTTATTATTGTTAGTTATACTCACCAAAAGTCTTCTCCACCAGTGTTCTTAATGAAATTAAAAGTTGGAATACTGACTGTATTTACTTTACCTTGTTTGTCTATGATGACAAAGTGCCCTATATTTTATAGAGCCTTTTCTGTTTCTGGAAACTAATGCATTTTAACATCATAAAAAATGTTTTTGGAATGTGTTCTGTTTTCTCCAGATATACTGTCTTTATTCTTACCGGTTTCTAACTTGCAGAGATTTTCTTTTGCTCTTAATCTTTGTTGCTTTAACTGACTTGATCATTGAAATGAGATTATCAGATATACTTTTTTTTTTCTCCAAAGTTTGGGAAAAAAGCTTCAGAAGGAGTTGTTCTTACTAATTTGTTTCTAAGTAAGTTTAACTTATTGGCATCTAAACTTCCTATAAGCTATTGCCTGTTGTAGTTTAGCATTTTTGGTAAAACTGTGTTAGAATACAGAAGCACATCCTGAAATGTATAGACATCTTAGCAATAGCAAGTGGGTAACTTAGGACAAATTAATTGGTAGACTGAAAATTAAGAGAGTTTTAGCACTTCATAGGAGCAACACTCCCAATTTCTTTTCAAGGTTCTACCTCTTATTTTTCTCTATAACCTTGGAAAAGTCACTTAACCTTTCTAAATTTCCTTATCTATAAAATGATGATAATATTTCCTACCTCCTAGAGTACGTGTGAAGATTAAAAGGGTTAAAAATGTAATATGCTAACTACAGTGCTTAGCATGTAGTAAGTCTTCATCATCATCATCATCATCATTACATTAATTTTAAGACTTGTGTTAGTAACACCAGATAATTTGCAGATTTCTTCTGGAATTGATTATGCTAGTTGAGAGGAAGAATAAGTCCATGATCCCTTTATTTAAGTCTAAGGTTGTGAGAGGACTCTTACAGTTCTTCTGTTTACAAAGGTGACAAAGGTTGGTTGCCCCTTAAATTTGAGACTTACACTCCTAGTTCCTTTTACATTAGAGGACTTGTTCTATTCTAGCCTTTGGCTATGTTTTTCTCTTCTCACTCAAAGTGATTCAATTGGCTTTTTCTTTTTAATTTTGTCAGAAAATCTGAAGATCTATATAGTCATTCATGTGTTAGGTAATACTGTTTTTAACAATTAAGTTTATTTCACAAATAGACATTTAGATGTGTCTGTTTTCCCTATATATAACAGTTGAATTAAAAATACTCAAAAGTTATCACTCAGCTGTATGGTTAATGTTATTTAACATTTATCTAAGCTTGCCATGCCCATTTTGCCCCTTATTGAGGGTAGAAAGTAAAATATTAGAAGGCAGTATGTTGAGTTTCTAGGCTACTCTTTATTTCAATCCACTAATACTTCACCCCACTCATGGTATTTCTGGTAAGGTCTATAATGAATGCCATGCTCTGGTTATGCATAAGTTACCTAGAACTTCAGACCCATTTACAAATAATTACAAATCTGTAGTTAATAGCAATCTAATCTTTGAATAGGATTCTAGACATCTTCAAATAGATGACTTTAAACAAATGCTTCTCTTTAACAATAGCTCACAAGTCAAATTGTACAAATCAGGGATTCTTTGACATTGTGAATATATCCCTAGTGCATATTCTATGTTAACCAAATTCATAGCCAACCCAAATTACAACAGTTATATTTACTATTTATAGTTTAACAAGAATACTTATGTTTACAAATAACTACAAGTATATATTTGAAACATATATGTCACATGTAAAAGAAAAAACAGGTTCCCTTATTTATGATTTTAGAGGGGAAAGACACAGTAAAAATTCTGGGGAAAGATGATTAACATGCTTATCAGCTCTCACAGAATCTGTCATTTAAATCCATTCACATAGTTAACTAACTTAAATAGTTTGGATTGTTAACACCCCCTTTTCACTTTAAAAAGCTCTTTTATTTCTGATGTAATAACTGCCCTGATCAGGGAGTTTTTTAAGCTTCCTTTTTGTGGTGATGAAGGCCCCTTAAAATCCTTGCTCAAACTAAAGAGATCTTCTGTTCCCTTAGTTAAAAATTAAGATTACTCATATTCATTTAGGACATTTTATTCTCTTTACCTCTTAGTCCATAGACCACTAGGGTGTTGTAAGGCATGATTGACCCAAAGGATTTATTATAGGTGTTGAAGGTTATTTTGACCTTGGACTGCCACACATACAGTCTTCCCATCAGAAGAATGGGAAAGCTTTGGCTCCACAACTGATTTGCTTCTTTCCATATTTCTTTTGTGCCAGCCATCAGAACAGTGTTTGCTTCTGGCTTGTCGTAGTAATTTAAGTATGTTCTGACAAGAGTATTCATTATGGGTTATCCACAGCAATTGGGGGAATTACTTTTGTCCTTTGACAACCTATATTAAAATATAGTAGAAATAGAAATTATTTTAAAATAAAAGTAGTCAAGATGCTGTAGATTAGAGATTTGTTTTCCCATATGTTTAAAAAAAAAAAATCACTCTGGTGTTTTGGGTGCTTTTCTACCCCATATCCCTTGTGTATTCAAGGCTGTTTTTTTGGAGGGGAGAGGGTTGGTATAGTAGTGACAGAATATTCTTACCCATGATTCTCCATTTTTTAAAATAGTAATAATAATAAAAGGAAGTGATGACAGAAATGCTAAATTCCTGCCTTTATGTAATATTTTCCCCTCTAGATAACTGTGTAATTCTTGCATGGCCAAAAAAGATTAAAATCAGCTGCCTCCTAATATATGTTACAGTAAATTCAGCCCATACTGAGAGACTTCTTAGTGGAAAGGTAGAAGAATAGATTCATATAAGTAGTTCTCTTCTAAACAGAATCATTAATTCTTTGTTTATTGCTAATCGTTTCTGCCACCTATCCCTCTTAGATTGCTTTAGTTCCCATCCCTGGGGATGGCTTTACACTGCACCCTTTTTCATTGACAGTCAAGATTAGAGCCGCACTTCCAGGAGTGATAATAGGCAGTTCTCATGATTCAGAGGAGAAGGGACTCTTCCTGGAGTTGAGAGTATTATTTTAAATCAGATGAACAAATAGGAAAAAATACTCTTAACTAACTACCAACTGGTAAGTAAAGTTTTCCCTGGCCCTCTCTCCTAACATTAAGGCATTGTTGATCTAAGTGCAACAACAGTATCAGAATGGTTTAGAAAATTCTGTCTTCCAAAATTTTAAGCAGGCTATTCCATAAAACTTTCCCTAAGAATCCCAATTTGAGACTTTGTAAAGATCTTTCATGTTTCCTGTTCTCTTTCCACAGTACAAAGATTAATTGCATGAGGTTCCCTCCATTTTTATTTTGTAATTCTATACTTCTGGCCCTTCCCCTTCCAAAAGGCTACTTCATATATCCAGCAAAATGTTGTAAGATGTCTACCCTCCTCCACCCAAGACAGAATCGATCATCTTTGACACCTACCTGCTTAGTCTCCTGAGTCTGCTACTGAGTGTAATTCCCCTTATTGGCAACAACCCTCACCAGGTCAGCTCTACAGATTCTTTTTAGCCTAATTCAGTCCATTTTTTTTTCCATAAATGTGTATATCAAGATAACTACATCACTGTATGTTTGCAGCTAAATAAGCTTCTGTTTAAAAAATATTCTTGAACAAAGAAAGATCAATTTTTTTTAGTTGCAAGAGACTACCCAGTTATTTATCATGGGCATGAAAGCTTATGTGTCTTAAGCTCACATTATAGATTGTCTGCTTTAAGTATCAATTTTAGAAATGGGGGCCCTATTCTGCTCTGCAAATTGAACCCCCTTGCTGTTATTGATACCTGCTTTTCTTAGACTGATTACTTTTCATAGATAAAGTATTCACTTTGTTGAAAGACTAGCATTATAAAAAGGTGTGCAGTAAAAAGTCTCCCCATCTTTATCTGCCAGCTGCCTAGTTCCTACACTGTCCTCCCCAATAGGTAACCATTATTCTTAGTTTGTAAAGTATCGTTCCAGAAATTTGTTATGCGATTACTGGCAAAAATAAAAGTAGAATATTATTTTTCTTTTTTACACAAAAAATAGCCTATACACATTGTGCAACATTTTTTTCACTTACTATAGCTTTGACATTTTTTTATATCAGTATATAGGGAGCTGCCCCACTCATTTTAAAAGCTGCAAAATATTCCATTGTATGGAAGTACCATAATTTATATAACCACTCCCTCATTGAGGGAATTTTTTTATTTTGCTTTATTAATCTGTAGTGAATAACCTTGTACAAACATTGTTTTGTACAAGCATGTCTGTAGGATAAATTCTCAAAATTAAAAAAGCATTTGGATCCAGTAATCTAAGAATGATAATCTCAAGATTGTACAAAGTGCTAGTCTACAGAAGGAAAGGAACACCAGCATATGTTTTATTCCCCAATCTTTTTGCCCATATTCTTTTTTTCAGACTTTCAGGCTTCTAATTTCTACTGCCCTGTTTTTGCACAAGGTTTGTCTCTTCTTGACTGATCATTTTCAGCAACTCCAAACCTAATTCTTGGCTGCTTTCGGTGTCTACTTGGCAGAAATTTTAGGGTAGGTAACCTAGTAAGAATAAGAATTTGATTGAGAGAATTGAATGAAATTTTTTTTCACATCCATACCAAAGCAGGTATTACATGAATATATCTAAAGGGCAGTAAGTTCTGCAAGGTCTCAGTGATTTATGTTACTTTAAAGCTCACCATTTCTCTTACCTGATACTACATAGCACTTATTTCAAGATTTCATATTATATATATAGCAGTGCAGTGTAATCCTCTGCTTGATACTCAAAGATTAACACACACACACATACACACACACACACACACACACACACACCTTTTTTTGGTGGGAAAGGTTAAGCTATAGTTTCAGCTCAACTTCAATGAGTCAGAAATTTCCTTTGGAAAGGAGGGGTTTTTATTGCTCTGTGAAATTCATCAAATTGAGTTAACAGGCTCTGGATTTTATATGATTTTGCTCATAACAAATTTTTGATACCTCCTTTTCCCCTTTCCTCAATATTTGAGATTTTTTTCTATTGTGCATGATAGAGGAATGCTGCTAAGCTTGCGAGTAATTAACTTGAAATTGTTTTGAGTAATTCTGCTTTCTTGGCTTTTTGTACCTAATCAGAATTGATGTGACTGAAGTGCAAATCTTCATAATAATCATGCATTTGCTGGCAGTGATTGGAGGACCACCTTTTTGGCAATCTATGGTAACTTTGTTCACATTGTGTATTCCATGTAATGCATGTTGTCTTTTGCTTATGTTTTCTAATATAGGATAATCCTATATATTAAAGGGTAATGTGTAAAATTCTTTTATTTTTTCTGAAAATGAAAAGTCACAGCAAACAGTAGGACACAGCTCCTCTTTAGAGCATGGTGAATTGTATTAGTTGGAGTTATATGGAACATTAGGTCAATTGTAGGGCTGTTATTTTTGAAGGCCATTGAGAACCTGAATTACTACTGTCATCCCATTTTACAGATGAAGAAATAGTATGTAGTTTAGCAAGTTAACCAGTGACAAGATTAAATTAGACCTTTTATTCTCTCTCTGAACTACATGAGTCTGCCAGTTTTTCTGTCATATGCTTAAAGCTGGATAACAAATTTGGATTTATAATTTAACTCTGGCCCAAAAAACAGGTTAAATGCTTATTGAATTAAATCAGTGCCATGGGATTGTTTTAACCTGCCAGGACCTTGATTTTCGGCCTGACCTGAAATGTAGTCACCCCTACAAACACAGATTCTTTTCCACAAACCTCTGAGGTAAGGAGCATAATATGAAGGCCAAGAACACAGGCTCTGGAACCGGACTGCCTACATTTGATCCAGGCTCCACCGCCTATTGTGTGAACTTAATCTGTTATGTAACTCTCTCTGGCTTAGTTTCCTCCTCTGTAAAATGAGGACAATAATAGTATCTATCTCATAAAGATACTTTGTGCATTAAATGAGTAAATATTTGTAATGCATTTAGAATAGTGCCTGTCAAATAATAAGCAATAAAAGTTGTTGCTGCTCTTACAGTTTGAAAGCATTCTTCCAGATTTTGATTGATATAGTTTATACTCCTTGGTCATCATTTAACTGCTCATCACCACCATCACCCCTTTATAATTCATTTGGTGTGATCTTACCAAAAAGGATTTACTAAGCCTAAATGAATATAATTCTTAAAAATCAGATAAATTTTAAAGTATAAGACAGATTTACTGGGGAAGATTTTTCCCTTACCTAACTCACTTTATGATGGTAAGTTAGGTACTTGAGGAAGTATAATTGACACACTACCCTAAGTATTTATTACCAGAAATTGTTGAGTGCCTTTTATTGGGACGATGAGATTGTGAGGACGGAGGAGATGAAGGAATAAAAGTAATCTGAAACTATTCAATTGTGTACATAGTGACATATATAAAAATAATCCACAACCAATTAGGAAAATTCTGAAACTATTCAATTGTGTACACAGTGTCATTCATGTATATATCTTAGATTTTACTGTAGAAACCCTATTGGCTTTTGAGACTAGTATGTAGGAAAGATATGAATTTTATTACTTTTGCTCTTCAGTAGATTAGTTATTTTTTAACAGTTTTGCCTTATAGGAAGGAAAGAATAGATTTTGTTTTCCTAAAACCAAATCATAAAGCCTAAAGCCTACCCCCAACCCCCACTTTAGTTTTTTAGATCCCTTGACTATATTACTATATGATTATTTTTATAGGCCTTGTGTATCAAAATTTCTCCCAAAATCATCTTGTGATGTGTGTATATACACACATACACACACACATATATATAGCCTATAAAGTTGCAGCATACCAATATCAAAAAAATGTAGTTTCTGGCGTGATCATTTGAAAACAAGTCAGCATCTGATTAATACAGGTTGAGTATTCCTTATTCAAAATGCCTGGGACCAGAAGCGTTTTGAATTTAGGATTTTTTTAGATTTTAGAATATTTGCATATACATAAGGAGGTACCTTGGGGATGGGACTCAGGTCTAAACATGAAATTGATTGATGTTTCATATACACCTTGTACACATAGCCTGAAGGTAATTTTATGTATTATTTTAAATAATTTTGTGCATGAAAGAAAGTTTATGTGTATTAACCATCAGAAAGCAAAGGTGTTGCTATTTCAGTCACCCATGTGGACAATTTGTGATTATTTGACATCACCATCATTCCTGACTCTGAATTTATATGCTACCAATAAGCAATCATTTTCTTACACTTATTCACAGATAAATATTTAGTAAAAAATATAATATACCATTAATACAGTGAAAAAATAATGTGTTCAGTGTAACTAATCACCATAGTAGTTATCACCAGAATACCTGTATCTTATCACTATTACCCATAGAGTATCTCCAGGCTTTTTTGACACTTTCAACAATATCTTTACACTACAGAGCAGAGACTGAGCAAAACAACACAGTGAGTGATGCACGCAGGTCTTGGTCCCCTGTGGGGCATTGTGGGGAAACTACAGTTGGAGTGTCTGTCTGGCACATGTGCCATTTTATTGCCCTGTGGGCATGTTTGCATGGGGGATATGGGCGGGTACAGGAGAGATGTATCGCAGCTGAAGAGGCTGGAGGTGTCTTTTTCCCCTTAGTGATGCTGAATAAACTGTGTGTCTTGCTTGCACCCATGTTTTGACTGCAACCTGCACATGAGATCGGGTGTGAAATTTTATGCTTGTGGCATCATATTCAGAATCAAAAAGTTTTGGATTTTGGAGCATTTCAGATTTTGGATTAGGCATACTCAACCTGTATACCTAATTATTTTTCTAAATATTGAAATGCATAAAACATTGTTGTAAATGAAATTATCTTTACACATTTTATATACATATCCTTATTTCTTAGGTGGTACCTGGCAGTAAATTGCTTCGGGTATACTTTTTACCTTTTTTCCAGTAGGATTATATATATAATCTGTACATGTACATAACACATAAAATTTTTTTCTTTTAAAAAGTTCAAATATTTTGTCCTATCTTTACTTGTGATTAAGATAATATTACCATCTTTTAAAAGTATATGTTTTTAAAAGTTGTGTGAGGAACTCTCAGATTTAAGACTGAAATGGAGACTCGGCAATCTAATTCCAGGATTAGTGAGGTTAAGTTGCAGCAGGAAACCAGAACCTCCCCCCAACACACATTATTAGCTCATTGGACCTACTGTTAGCATCATTAAACTAAAAGGGAAGGACCTGACTTCTCTGGTGATATTTGGAAACAGTGCAATATTCTGTTTTTTGAGCAGTTCTCAGCACAAATTACCATAATTGACCTCAGGCCACTGTATTACTTTTTTCTTTTCATTTGGCCTTGTGGGTTCATTACTGAATATGCTGCTTTTAATTGCATTTAATTTAATTTTAGGAGCAATTACTACATATAGTACTGTTGTTTATTTGTGCACCAAAATGGAGAAAAGATATTTATTTAGGACTCAGATGTGAAATTTTCATCTCTTTTGAGATTGAGGCTGTAAAACTGAATTGCTTATTAAAGTAATTATTCCTCATTAAATTAAAAGGCTTTCACTGATATTTAGAAACCAAATTCATGGTTAAAAAAAAAAACAGCACAAATGTCTTCATAAGGCTGATTTCAGAAGATCAGCTATTTTGCAAAGGTAAGTGATTTACATCAGTTGCATATGAATTACCAATTCATTGCTGCTGCCCCCCATGCCCCCCACAAGGAGATGAGTTTTTACCAAAGGTTGTAGTTAATGTTGTTTTTCTTGTTTTTCTTTTTTTTTTAAAGGAAATAAATTATTTTCATGCATGAAAGTCAGTGCATGGTTTATACATTGCAAGAAACAAAAAACATATTTTTGTGTGTGTTGGTTCCCCAAAAGAATATTGCCTTTTGGAATGTCTTGGAATATCTTCTATCATATCACTCTTTAAAAAAGAGAGAGAAGGAGAATATATTCTCACTTTGGAAGAGGCTCATGTATAATCCACTCATGGTTACTTTCACTGACATTTAATTCCTTTAAATGTAGTAGTTGATCAAATATGTATTAAGTTACAAGACACCTTCTGGAATCTGTTAAGATATCTGGGTGAATGTTACTACTAAAGATGAAGTTGCAGGATTCATTAGGTAGGACTGAAGACTTACTATATAGTGTAAATTAATTATATCTCATTCTTGAACTAAAAGTGCCCTTACACTTAAATAATTCAGACATAGTGATTTTCCTTAAACACTTAGTAGACACTGTGATTCTGTTAACATTTGCTGTATTTTGGTGGAATTCACTTATATTAATATGATTTACAAACAAGCATTCCTACATTCTTTGGAAGAAAGTATCTAATCTCAAAATGATACTTTCTATTTCTGCTAAAATTTACAAAGCCTATAAGAACATTTTATTGTGCTCATAAGAAAACTAGTCTAACAGTTTAATAACTGATATTAAATCTGCATTAATCCAAACTATTCGACCAAAATATGTTCAGTGTAATCTGGTAAAGGTGCTGAGAATTTAAGATTTTTTTTTCCACCGCTAACTTTTTTTTAAAATGAATTACATTAGATTGATATTATTGAGTGCATACTTTCATGGCATGAATCTAGAGAGTTTTCACCTGGCTATAGGACAGACACCATGGCCCAAGGGAGTTCTTAATCTTCCCAAGTCTTGAAGACTACTGAAACTTCAGGCAGGCCTGGGATAAAGGTGTTTTCAGTATAGCTCTTTGACTGTTTCTATCGAGTGGATGCACTTTGACCACCTTTGATGAGTTCCAAGAAGATGATGACAGAGAGAGAAAGGTTGGGAAAGACAGAATGTGCCCACCCTTTGTGACCTGTGGCAAAGACAGTGTGTCCACCCTCCTTGCTCTTGAGTGTGGGGTGAAATGGCAACACTTATAGTGCTTTTTATAAGTGGTTCAGTTGGTGCCAGTTTTTAAGGGATTGGCACCAACTGGTGAGGCTTGGAATTCCTCAGACTCTAGCTTTCCCTTCACTTTTCTCATGCTTTCTTGTAGCTAACTTTCATTTTCATTGTTAACGTGGGGGCAAGGTGTTTCTTCGTAATCTCCCAAAACAGGAACTCTACATAGACAGTAAGAGAAAAGGAGATATTAATCTACATTCAACAAATGTATACTAAGCACCTACAATAACCAGGGTTCTAGAGAGAACGCAAAAATCAATTCAAACAAAATCCTACACTCAGGAGCTTATGTTTTGGTGTGTATAACTAATATATATGACAGAAGTAATAAGAACCCTAAGAATGTTTATGATACTTTGCTCCTAGGCCTGTAGCTTGCTTTCTTATTTTGTGGGCCAAGCCATGTACTAATTTGCCTGGCATTCTTAATATTTGTGTTTATTCCTCCTCCTTTCAAAAGGCAACAGTTTTTATGATCCTAAAGCAATTTCACCAAATTATAAATACAGTTATGCTCCTTCAGTTCATTCATGATACAAATTACTGTTATACAGAGTTGGCACCCATTCAGTACCCTGGCCCTAAAATAGGGATGCCCCTGTAATAGAATAATGCCTTGCTTTTTTCGGAATCTGGAGGAGTAATATTTTCCCCTTTGCCAGAGCAATCCTTTGTCTTTTTTGGAGGGAAAAGTGGGAGGGGTAGCAGGAGAGGCTGAGAACCAGGAAACTAGCCACAGTATTGAATTTCAGCCAGGTGCATCAGATTTAGAATGCAGTATCTGTAGTTTTCTGAACTAGAGCAGAAAAATCTCTTGGAGTTCAAAGCAACCGTGGTATTGACTTTCTCCCTTACTGAGTAACCAAAACAGCACGGTATTGGTACAGAAATAGAGCCATAGACCAATGGAACAGAACAGAGAACCCAGATATAAAACCATCTACCTACAATCAATTGATCTTTGACAAAGTAGACAACAATGTATGCTGGAGAAAAGAAGCCCTATTTAATAAATGGTGCTGGGAAAATTGGATAGCCACATGCAGAAGAATGAAACACGACCCCTACCCCTCACCGCTCACAAAAATTAATTCAAGATGGATAGAAGACTTAGATCTAAGGAATGAAACCTTAAGAATTCTAGAGGAAAATGTAGGCAAAACTCTTGCAGCTATCAGCCTAGGCAAAGAATTTATGGAAAAGACCCCAATGGCAATCATGGCAACAACAAAAATTAATAAATGGGATTTTATTAAACTAAAAAGTTTCTGTACAGCTAAGGAAACAATCAACAGAGCAAATTGATAACCTGCAGAATGGGAGAAAATATTCGTAAAGTACACATCTGACAAAGAGCTAAAATAACCAGAATCTACAAAGAACTTAAGCAAATCAGCAAGAAAACAAAAAACAACCCTACTAAAAAGTGGGCAAAAGACATGAACAGAAGCTTCTCAAAAGAAGAAAGACAAATGGCCAATAAACATATGAAAAAACGCTAAATGTCACTAATCGTCAGGGAAATGCAAATTAAAAACCACAATGAGATATCACCTTACCCCAGTTAGAATGGCATTTATCAAAAAATCCAAAAACAATAGATGCCAGCATGAATGCAGAGAGAAAGGAACGCTTATACACTGTTGGTGGGACTGCAAATTAGTACAACCTCTATGGAAAACAGTATGGAGATTGCTCAAAGAGCTAAAAGACCTACCATTCGATCCAGCAATCCCACTATTGGAGATTTACCCAGAGGAAGAAAAGATTTTTCATCAGAAAGACACCTGCACTCAAATGTTTATTGCAGCACAGTTCACAATTGCAAAGATGTGAAATCAACCCAAGTGCCCATCAATTCATGAATGGATTAATAAAATGTGATATATGTATACCACAGAGGTACTACTTAGCCATAAAAAAGATTAATTAATACCACTTGCAACAATCTGGATGGAACTGGATTCTCCTAAGTGAATGGAAAAACAAACACCACACTTGCTCACTATTAAATTGGAACTAACTGATGAGCACACATGTGCACAGAGGGAAGTAAAATTCAGTGGAAATCAACTAGCAGGGAGGGAGCTTGCGGGGGGGACCTACCTAACGGATACTGTGAACACTATTTCAGTGACGGGCACACCTTTAGCTGGGACTCAGTGTAACCAGGATCCATGTAACCTGAAACATTTGTACCCTCTTAATATTTTGAAATTTAAAAAAAAAACAAACCCAAGTTTTGAACTTGGCCTATAGGGGTCGGAGATTTAGGGAAGGAAGACCATTTAGGATACTCCATTAAGTTCTGGATTTGATTTTTATGTTGCCCTATTTCATTTTAGAAAATTAAACATTGCTACAGTACAACTTGAAATTTGAACAGTTGAATTCAATTTTTTTTTCGAGCTGCAGTTTTGCAAGAGGTCATTGAGTTGTATAAACAAAGTGAGTTCTTGAGAGTTTTGAATAGATGGAGTATGCAAACGTTAAGACTTATGTCTGCCAATTTTGCTGGAGTTTTATACGTACAAAAAAATAGGAAATGTCACATTTTCTATTTGATTTTTAAAATGTAGACAGATTACAGCCTTACAAAGTATAAATAGTCGCAATTGAAATGTTTTCGTTGTAAGAACTTACTGCTTACCAAATCATTATGGGCTTTTGGAATCTTGTTCTTATAATCTTTTTTTTTTTACTAGACTATATCATTTATTTTACTGTTGCTGTCCTTTCAATCCATATTGGACAAAATTTGAGACTAAAGAAAAAGCTAAAGGAAGGGTACAAAAAAGAGAATCTTAAATGATTTTAAACATTTAGTACAAGTGTATTTCATTTTAAAAGATGGATATTGTGCTTGCAAGATTAAACGTATGATATCAGTCTACTCTGTCCCTCTTACTTTAGGCAAATCAATCCATATTTTCAGTACACTATAAGACTATATTATTTACTTTTCTGAAAAGTAAACTTATATGTTAAAATTTTGAAAACACAATTGTAGAGCTTTACCTATTTGGATGTCCTCAACCTGTTTTTTTCCTCCTGAATATGAATGCCTTCTTAGTTGCCCTCTGCTTTTACTAGCTGCCTATATTCTAACAATTTGGACTTGGGAACTCTTCGGAATAGAACTTTTCTCTTCCATTCTCTACTTTGCAGATTTTTAAATCTAGTTGCAAATATGTCTGTTCTTTTATACTCCATACTTCCTTTCTCACAACAGTTAGAAATGTTCTACAGATTTAGAGGTAGAATTCAAAAAATGTGCAAAGAAAAAGGCAAGGTGCACTCCTTTTATAAAAAGGCCAGAAGACAGCCTGGTTCACTGTTGGCAGACCTCTGGGATGCATTAGGTGAACCTTACTTAGCATATGACACAAAGTAATGAAGTTGAATCAGGTTTTTGTTTTGTTTTGTTTTGTTTTCTTGCTCACAGGTCAAAGTGAAGGAGATGAATCAGTGTTTTTTTAAAGGTGTATGTCAGAAGTGAGATTGATTTCTATATAGCCTCATCTCTTGAGACTTGTTTTATTGCTTGTAATGAAGAGCAGAAGGAAGCTTCCATTACTTTAAGTATTTACTAAACTGGAGGGAATGGAAAGTGTTTGGGAATATGAATCACGTATTTGACTGTTTTCTTATTTTAGTTTGTATATATTTTAATTGTTCTTTCTCTCTACTCATTAAAGATTCCAGTGCTGAATATTCAAATGAAAATTTTTCCTGCACTTTGTACTGTAGCAGGGACCATATTTTCCTGTACAAATTACTTCCGTGTAATCTTCACAGGTGGTGTTGGCAAAAATGGATCAACAATAGCAGTGAGTATATCTTAAGATTTTCAACAATTGTTTACACTAGGACTTGGTTTTGTGATCACTTTGTTTTTCATTTGAAATCTATAAAATCATTTGTTAATTTAGACTTTCTGCTTAGTCTTTAAAAAATGTAATTTTTTCTCAGTTTTATAAATCCTTGCATGCATTTATATGCTTATATATGCATATTTTTGTCCATACACACACACTTTTACACATACATTTTTTAAAAGTATGATCTGCTTTGGAAAAATAAGCCTGCATATATAATAAGTGAAATCCTTAGTTTGTGCCTATCCAATTCATGCTGCTGCTTTTCATTAGCTATTCTAGTGTTTGGTTTATAGAAATTGCTGGCTATTAGGCGCCATGAGGTTCTTGAAAGTTTGTGTTGAACTATTTTACAGCAGTTCCATGTAGTATCTGATGAGTACTGAATACTCTTAACTGTTCTCTTCACTCTGTGCAGGGAACAAGTGTCCTTTCTCCTTTTCTCCATATTGGATCAGTGATTACATTAGCTGCAATGATCTACAAGAAATCAGCAGTTCAGCTTTTTGAAAAGCATCCCTGTCTTTATATTCTGACATTTGGTTTTGTATCTGCTAAAATCACTAATAAGCTTGTGGTAAGCACCTAAGTTTTTATTTATTTTGTTTTTCACGTTCATCTTATTTTAGTTTTATGGCCATAGTTTTCATTCGGTAGCTTCCAAAGCAGTCCTAGAATTTGCTCTCCTCCAATCACAATCTCTTGACATCAACACGGGAGCTGTTTTTACTATTTTCTGAAGCTACAATTTGAGGTTGCCAGAAGTTCTTTGAACCTCTACAACTTTTCACCCTTTTATGTACTGTTTAATTTGGTTGTTCAGTTTATCTACACTCTTCATTCTCAATCTGGACATTCAACTTAAGATCCCTTGTGAAAAGCATCTTTTGTGGACTAAATAATTTTTGAAACTTGATATTTGAACACAATCCTGATTTACTATGTAGCTCACAATTGCTCTAATATGAAAATGCTTACATCATTTATTCTGTTTTATTCATAGGTTGCACACATGACGAAAAGTGAAATGCATTTGCATGACACAGCATTCATAGGTCCAGCACTTTTGTTTCTGGACCAGTATTTTAACAGCTTTATTGATGAATATGTTGTACTTTGGATTGCCCTGGTAGGTATTGTACTGTATCTTATTTCATGATTTGGAGGCTACTTGTTTTCTTGTTTCAGTGGCCTAGTCCTGAGAGATAGATCATATAATTGTAATGTTTTAGAATATCAGAAATCTGTACCATGGGGCTTTGTGACAGTTCCTTGTAGCTTCATATTTGAGCCATTTTTGTGTTATTCTTATTAGGTCTCGCCTATATCAGGCAGGGCTCATAAATTCCAAATTTCTAACTGTGTAAAGCACGAGTCAGCAAACTACACCCTGTGGGCCCACAGCCTGTTTTGGTAAATAAAGTTTTACATGGCCATTCACTTTTGTATTGTCTGTGGCTGTTTTCATGCTATGAATACAATGGCAGAGTTAAGCAGTTGTGACAAAGACATTAATTATGGCCCACAAAGCTTAAAATACTTACTGTCTGTCTCTAAGAAAGAGTTTGTTGCTCCTTAGTGTAAAGGAAAGATCGTGAAGAAATTGAGTTATTAAATTGTATAGAATTGAACGTGAATCTGGAGAGAGAAGAAAGTCAGAGACCACTCCTCTTTACTTTCAGGAAGCTTAGGGAGGGCCTAAGCAGGTGCTAAGAATCTAATAGTCTCTTTTCTTTCCAGGTCTTCTCTTTCTTTGATTTGATCCGCTATTGTGTCAGTGTTTGCAATCAGATTGCATCTCACCTGCACATACATGTCTTCAGAATCAAGGTCTCTACGGCTCATTCTAATCATCATTAATGATGTCATTGGTGTTATATAGGAAACTCATGTTTTCTGCAGAAAGGAATCTGAACATATTGAGAATGGGGGTGGATAAGAACAAATATAATTTATAATAATCAATGTTGTATAACTTTTATTCTTTATTATTGGTAACACTCCCTACCTATCCTGTGTGAGCATGGGAATTTGAAGTCCCATCCTGTAAATTGTACATGTTGTCATACAGGGTTTGGGCCAAGAAAGCATGCAGGAAAAAGATGCCATGTGTTTGTAATTATCCTGGGTTCAGAATAATCTTGTCGTGGGGAGCCAGATCCCCAGTGGTGGAGATTCCTAATGTAGACTATTTGCAGGCCAAAAGATGGTTGCTTTATAATTTTAACCAATCATCATCTTTAGTAACATCCTTGTTTAATGTCTTCTTAAGCTTTCTTTACTAAGGAGTTCAGCTGTGACACAGATACATCCCACTAGCTTGTGAGGTGGAACTAGTGATAAAGACCTTGAAGTTGGATTGAAAAGTTTCCTATCTTTACATTGTTGAGGAAGTCATTTTTTTATTGCTCAAGAAATGGTATCTCTCATGGGCTTGGGAAATCCTATTAGCATGCAGAATAATGTGGTAACTTTGTTGATTCATTTTATTTTTTTAAATAAATATATGATCTGAAAGCCAGCTTTTTTCTCAATTTTATTCAGTGGAAAGATAAACTACGTCTTAATGTCATTCTTAAAAATTTAAGCAAAATTTATTTCTGTTCTTTAATAAATAAGGAAATTCGGTCTGCTGCATCGTTGTGATGTGTCCTATGACCTTTCTATTTTGTAGAAACCTTTAAAAAGAAGAACTATGTTCATTTTCCCTGTCGATGGGTTCTTTATGTTGTAGTTGTTACCTATGCGATTATCAGTCATTTAGGAATTTCAAACCCTTCCCCTAAATTTTCAGTAAGTGCCTGGGCTTCTCGAAGGAATCACTTTGCACTCCCCTTTTCTGGCACTCTGCTTTTTGGTATCTATACTACAGTTTGAAATGAGAACCAGGTGTCCACTATAAACCAGATTGTATACAGGTTGACTAAAATGAGGTATTTTATTATTGATTTTTAGCTATACCCTGTTCCATAATTAGTAATAAACAGTAGCTGCACTGCCTTACCTGGCAGCCAGAGCCCTGCTTTCTTCTACTTGTAATCTCATGTAGATCTGGATTAGCAATGAGAGTTAAACCTTTAATTTTTTTGCTAGACTATAGCAGGAAAGGAAAATCTCTCATTACCTTGCTTGCTAGCAATTTCTCCAATATCTTGGATAGAGAAATATGTATAGGAAAATGCTAGGACAGATCAAGTTTTGAAAGCTAGAACAAAGAAGGAAGGATAATTCTACTTGTTTGGCACAGTCACATCTATCGTCTTATTGACACAGCAGGTGTTAATTACTTACAGTGGAAACTGAGGCCTAGAGAGGCTCAATGGCGTACCATTGTCACTTGCTATTTTTCAGAACAGAGACTAGAATCCAGGTCTTCTGAATCCTAGTGCAGTGTTCGCTCCTACACCATACCAGGTGTAAACCTAGATGTTGAGGGCTAATTGAAAAGTGTGTATTCTCCTAGAATCCTTTTCAGCTTAAAAGGGAATCTGAAAAGCACTCAGATATTTGGTGTGTGCTTCCTTCAGCCCTAGATACACCATCAGCATCGGGTCAAGGGTATATTTGTAGTAAACCTCAGCTTGCCCTGATTCTTCTTGTGTTCATATACCTGGTAGGGCATCAAAATCACCTGAAGAAGCTTTTTAAAAATACAGATTCCCACGTCCTATATCTGGAAATGATTTGGTAGGTTTGGGATGGTGTCTCAGAGAGTATTTTCACAAGATTTCTAGGATTCCTGTACTCAAGCCTTTTGAGGTACAACTAGGTTTAGGAACCACTGCCATAAACTACCAAAAAAGATGTAATTCTTAGAAGCTGTGAAGAGTTTCAGCATAGTTAGGGGTGGTGTATGAACAGTGGAACATCAGCTACCTGCACTATGTCTCTGCATTCCCAAAAGCAAATTACATTGTCTTTAACTTCAGTTTGGTAGCCCCTGCCCTTCTTCCACCCTCCAAAAACCTTTGCGTTCTTTGTACAGAATTCAGGGATTTCTGAGGGCCACACTCACACACATTAAAAAAAAAAAAAGGTGGAATTTTGAAAAATAAGATGCCTCTAAAAAAGTTTCCCACTATTTGAACAGAAGATATTAGTAGAGGTATAGAGGAAGGAGAAACTAGGTGACCACTAAACTCCATTAGTCTCTTTAGATTCTGATTCTCTTTTCTCAAAGGGGAAAAATGTCAAAATGCAGGGATCCCCACCTTTAGCTAAAGAATTGAACTGTGCTTCTTAAAGACCAGCTGGAGGTAGAAAGTCTAAGACTGAAGGTAAAGGACCAGTCCAAATGAAGTGATAGACAAGCAGACTTACTTATGGAAACCACGTAGTGTTCTTCACTGGCTTCTGTTGACTGAAATTCCTATCCTCAAGTTACCCTAGACTTGTAGCTGTTTACCTCCCACTTGCAGCCTCTCCTCCCAGGATTCTGGAAAGCACGCCTGACTAGAACCAAGGACTGTGCTGCCCAGTGTCCAGTGCTGTGGCTGCCTTTACCAGTATCTCTTACCCTTCCTGTTAGACGAAGTGGAGCTGCTCACCTCTATGATTCTACCACTCCAAACACAGCCTCAGGTTCAGGGCCACTTCTAGTCCACTCTATTCTCACATTTATTGCCTCATTTTCCTGGTTCTCCCCCCATAGTGGAAGCCAAAGACACACACATAAGCAGTAAGATTTTCCTCTTTACTCTCATCCTCACATGTCCACAGACCTTTTTTATATGGAGGGGCTAAGCCTTTAGGCCATAACTCTGCTGTCTATTAAATATTTTGTAATAGTGGTCCCCAAGAGAGGGCAGTTGCAACAACTTCTAAACAAGCATATGTAACACCTGTACTACTGTTTCCTGCTGTGTCACCTCTGCAAAAAATGCAGCTCAGGGCCCAGTTCTGTGAGCATGGAGTCAGAGCCCTCCAAAGTCCTGAAAAAGCTGATATCAGGGATATCAAACTCAGGCACCAGTTTGAAGCAAGACCTGGATGGTGGACTCGGAAGGAGGCTGTGGATTCTGGGGCTGAGAGCTTCCCTGATCCTACCACTCTGGCAGGGGCCGAAGTGCAGACCTAGCCTGTAGGTCTAGTCTTTCCTGTTCACCACAGCTTTTATTTCACAGTCTTTTCCCTTGGTTTCTTCTGTTTCTTCTGTTCCTCATATTCAAGTATTTTCTGTTGGAAATAGCCTGTGGGTTCAGATACAGGTGTTAGAGGCATCTAATCTGGTCAGGCAGACTATGATGAGCTCAGGAGAACAGACCAGAAATATCTTCTGCTCTCCATGCTCCTCCACCCCAACCCCACCCACACACACATGCCCTTCCCTGCCTCGATTCCCATGCCCTTACAGACTTCTGGAGAACCCGGCATTCGGTTTGGCTTAAAAAGGGGCCCACAAACAGAGGGTAATTAGCAGGAATTAGCTCTAGACTAAAACAAAGACAAAAGGGCCTAGTCCTTCTGGCTGATAAATGGAGCAACTTCTACAAAATGTCAGCCCGTGAGACATTTTCTTAGGTTTCAGGTCCTGTTGGTGAATCCTTCATTTCAACCCATTAATAAAATTACAGCTATTTCGTGAGCCTCTAGAGAAAAATACTCTTTCCACCCCTCCTCATCATCCTAGAGGTAACCCTCTCTGGGCTTAGAACAATGGAGGCTGTCGCTGTACCTGCAGGAGGATTCTTGCTCTTCTCGGCTTCCTGGATGAAGAGGGAGAAGAGCTGTGTCTTCACAAACTTCTTCACGAATCGGCGGTTGGTCTTAGAGGTCAGAGCCTTACAGAAGGACCGTTCTTGGAAGTGGCCTTGCCCATTTGCCTCCCGCTTGATATAGGAAGCATAGTGCCCCACAGTTTTGACAAAGAACTGCACAAAAGGGCCGGAAACATGCTCGTTGATTTCTTCTGAAGCTGCAGGGGACATATAAAGGCCATCTCAGAGGATAGGATAGCAGAAGGATGAAACTACCCAAACTCAACCTCCAAGTATGGCTTTCATTGCAAGCTGAAAGCTCCTCGGGAAAGCTATGGGGTAGGGTTCATAATTACTGACTGATTGAAATGGGAGCCTGGTTATGGGTTCTCTGTCATTGCTTAGGAAGAATAAAATCCCATATTCAGACTTTCCCCGGGATGTAGGCCTCTGGGGCTGCCCTAGGACTGCTGAGCAAGTTCATTTTAGTTCTGGAAGGAAATGGTTGAGAATCATACCCTTGATCTCCCTGGAGAAACCCCAAATAAGAGGGGCCTAGGACTTACTCTTTAACTCCTTGATCCCCCGACCAAGAGAGCCTAAGATGTCCTCCTGAAGCTTTGGTGGTAGGATGTCTTTTTCATCACCAACCTAGTAGAGGACAGAGTTAGCTCAGTGGTCAAGCAGTCAGGAGGAGGGATGGAGTGAAGCGGTTGGCAGAAGAGCACGAGGAGTACATGAGTTCTGCACCCCACTCTACCCCCAAATAATCGACCACATAGTAGAGAAACAACAGAAGCTGTTTCTTGGTCTTCAGTTTGACTCAACATTAGGAAGGGATCCTCTCAATCCCTGTAGTACTTGGTTCACAGCCCCTGCTCGAAAGGCACTAACACTGATTGCCTTGTAGTGAAGTCACCTATATCTGTGTGGGCTCCTTGAGAGGAGAGGTCTCGTTAGCACGGGTTCTCACTCAATAAAAGTATTTAATGTTTGTTGAAATAAATGAGCATGATGAGACTAGAGGGCTTGAGCTGGTGGTGGGTGGGCCTGCAGGGGATCTGAACCCAGACACTTACCGACATTAAGAAGGTTCCTTCACAAAGATTCACCAACAGGACCTGAAATAAAGATATTATAGAATGGCTTTCTCTCTTTCCCTTTCTTCATAGAATTCAGGAGGATTTACCGTCTCCATTTCAGCCCATGTAGCAACAAAATCAGTATCAACTCTCATTTCCTGTCTGGCATTCTCCTTCCTCACCATTCCCTTCTGGAAATCTCAGTTCCCTCCTGGGGAAAGGGTGTGGGTGTATGTAGGAGGGGGTAGGAGAAGGAGCTAATGTGGAAGGGAATACAATATGGGAAATCACAGCCAGTCACTCCTTTAATAAAACATTGGTTGCAGAAATTGCTTCTATTTGTGGAACATTTAGTATACGGCACACGTTAAGTGCTTTACACATTTCATCTCATTTAATCCTCACAACAGTCCTGTGAGGCAGACACTATCTCCATTTTGCAGGTGAGGAAACAAACCCAAAGAATTTAAGTTGCCTGAGGTCACACTGCTAACAAATAAGAAAACCAGTTTGTTTCCAAACCTAGATTAGGATTGCGTTCCTCTCTCTACAACGCCCCCTTCAACTCCCTGCCGTCTAGGACAGAGACTGGAATCTTTTGATTTTTTTTTAATGCTTGCAACCATTTTATGTAGAATTGCCTGGAATTCTATGGGGAAAAAAAAAACCTCAGAGCTTTGGGCTTCCAGCAGGAAACTCAGCAAGGGAAGGAAATGAGCCCGGGGTCAACAGGAAGAGGGAAGGAAAGACAGTGAGGAGACCATGTGTCTATGGGCCACAGGTGTAAGCACAGGGTTGGAACTTGGAGGACCTGAGTTCTAGTACTAGCTCCATCACCGCCTGAGGGGCCTTCAGTCTAGACCAGAGATTACAAAGAGGCATCCTGCTGACTGATTTCAACCAGCAGATCTATTCTTTGATCTTCAGAGTGTTTTAAAATAATTGGTTTTGTTGCCAATGTTTAAATTGGAATATTTCACATAAAGTTTGGGTTTTTGCCAGCCTGAGCAACCTAGTGAGACTCCGTCTCTACAAAAAATAGAAAAATTATTCAGGCATGGTGGTGTGTGCCTATAGTCCCAGCTACTCAGGAGGCTGAGGCAGGAGGGTCGCTTGAGCCTGGGAGTTTGAGGTTGCAGTGACCTATGATGACACCACTGCACTCCAGCCTGGACAACAGAGCAAGACCCTGTCTCAAAAAAAAAAAAAAATGGAATTTTTGACTTCTCCTGAAAAGTCAGAGCTCTAACACTGGTCCCCATTTCTAAAGGGTAACATTCAGATAGAAGTGAGGAGCAGCTGCCCCTTTTAGACAGGGTATGTGCTCACCAGTTTACCCTAATCTCCCAAATCCAGTGTTGGTCATTTAAATATCTGTTGGTTCTCTTTTCAGTTTGTGACCCTTGGTCTTGACAATAGGGTGAATGAACCCTTCATGTTCCATTCTTCCAAATACAAGGAAAGGGAGGGACTGGAAAGTATGCCAAAAAATAGAGCATGCACTGTAATTATCCATCATCAGGGGAGGAAAATTGTACTAGTCCAGGACTGAAACAACTTGTATACATGGGCTCAGATGCCTTCATGCAGGGAAGGCTATTCTTTTTGTTAGGAGGAAAGTGTGTATGAAGAATTTTCTTTTTCAAGGTTGTTTCCAGTATTTGGGCATATTATTGTCTGTAGAGTAATCCCTTCAAGAGAACTTATATGGGAAGTCAAGCAATCCCCCCAACACCCACCCTGGCCACGTGACCCTCCCCTTCCACACCCCCTGCCCATTTCACAGAGCAGCTGCTGAGGAATAAAATAGGCCAAGGCTCTTGGAAATTAAGAGCCAGAGTCTGATTGGCCATCTGGGGAGGAGCCACAGCTTCTGAGGAGCTGGAGCTGCAGAGTCAGGAAGTTTCATAACTTCTGGGGTTGGGACATTTTAAGTTTTATTGCTAAACACGGGGCTAATACTCTGTCCCAGTTAGTCCCAAGGCTAATGCTGGTTCAAAGGGCATGTGTACTCGGCAGTCCTGAGGAAGGGCGGGAGGGCTGGGGATGCAAAGAAGGGAAACAGCCTGCTTCTTTATTTCCCAGCAATACTTTCTATGGGAAGGGCTTAGGTTTTATCTGTGCTAGGTTCCATTGCTGCCTGTGTGGCTCCGGTTAAGTCAATTGAGTTCCCTGGACTTCAGTTATCTCTTATGTAAAATGGGGAAACCCTCCCACTAGGGCTGGCTCCATGCCTCTTTATAGCTTACTTCCAGACCCTTCCTCTCCCTTTGGTAGGCCCTTTCTCTGCACAGAGTGAGTCAATGGTTAGCCAGGGCAGACATTCCCAAGTACCTCTTCTGGCTTAAGATATAGTAACATGCTATCCTTTGAAAGTTCCTACTGATAACTGAAAGCAAAGCACATGTTTTAAGTTGTTTTTCTAACACTGGGGATAGATTTATGCTGTTAATGCCCATTTTCACAACTGAGCCCTCTGGTGTGTTTGGGGCAGTGCCAAGAAATAAGAAGCTAATAAAATCAAAGGGGATTGGGTCCTACATCCTTATTAGCCAACTGAGCTCTGAGCTACTCAGAAAGATGGCTTTTGCTGCAAAAATCTGCATTTCCAAGACTCATAGTTTGCAGGAGGGTTATGTTAGCTCACTTACATGGAATCTGAACAAATTCCAGTGGGGTGTGTGTGGTATAGACCAGCTGTGTCATCCATGTGGGTGAAATGGGACACCCCAGAGACTGCTCATTAGGACTAGGTGGTGGAGGACTATCTGATGACTCCTGAATAAGATAGGTGCTGCCCCTTAAGTATAAAGGGAAAGCCTTCAGGAAAAGGGAGCCAGCATTTATTGAGCATCAACTATGTGTCAGGCATCAGGTTAGGAACTTTATGCAAGTTATTTCCCCCACTGTCCCTAAGAACTGAACATAGTTATCCCCATTTTACAAATGAGGAAGCTCAGGCTTAATGAGGCTAAGTAACTTGCCCCTAATCACACAGCTGTTAGTAGCAGAGCTGGGATCCGAATCCAGATCTGCTGACTCCAGATCATGCACTCTTCTTGCGGCATCATACCTCCTCCATGGGGCTGTCCATGACCTCCTGCTGAAAGCGCATTTGTACTCCAACCATGAAGGGAGTGGGGCAGCAGACGGTAGCCAGAAGGCTCTCGGGGACAACAGGGATGTAGGTGTGTGCCCAGCTGAAGGGGTAGAGCAGCGCAGCAGTGGCATGGATGCACTGAGACAGGGTGCTGGAACAGAGCACAGGAAACAACAGTCAGAGGGGCCCCTGCACCTCCACCCCATACACCCCTATAGCCACTACCAACAGCACCTGTTGCAGTGCTGCCTGTGCCCATGAAAAAAGGCAAGTCTGGGTGCCATAGTGGTCACAGAGTATGTAACTGTGTGTTGCTGGGAGGAGAGGGACAGAAACCAGGAGAGGCTGAGACTCCACTGATCAAGAGAGGCACCTCTATTTGATCATTCTTTTCCCAGTGAGTCTTCCTCAACTCACTACTGGCCAAAAATAAAAGTGACTCCAAAGAGAGGAGGGAAGAAGAGTTGCCCTAATTCAAGCAGATAAGTGATTGAGCCCCTACTATATATTCACAACTGTGCTAAGGATGTGGATGCCAGGAAGAGTGAGACACTGACCCTGCTTTTAAAGAACTCACGGTGTAGTGAAGAGGCAAATGCATAAACACTGGGGGCTCAGCAGAGAGGGAAAGCCTTTTCTTCCTCCTTACGTCTAGCCATCCTTATCCCCAGCCCTTACCTCACACGGCTCCCTCTGGCCACTCAAGCTTATTAAAGGTTACCAGGTTGGTGCCTGAGTTAACTTGGGAAATTCCAAGGTTCCAGGAACCTCTGCCCAGCAATCCCTACATGGAAAGTCCCACAGAGGTAGCTCCTCCAGCCTTTCTAGTGAAGAATTCCTTGTGTCATTTCTGACCAAGTCACAACTTGGCCCCCCCTCCTCACCCTACCACACACACAACCCCATTCTGTCTTCTCTGTTATCCACTAGCTTTCCTGGCTTTTCACTTCTCCAGCCAAATTGCCCCAAAGCCAAGGCCAACAAAAACAGATGCGGGAATCCTTGTTTCAGTTCTTGGTATCAAGCTAGCACTTCCTGAGTTAGCAAGATTGAGTCTCTGAGAGTCTGGCCAAGGCTTACACTGACTGGAAGTCCCCACCCTACATGAGCTTCAGGGATCTGAAAAACTCACTGTGGAAAGGAAGTGGGAAGTGGTGGGACTTCCCTAGAGAAAGTTAGCGCCTGAGAGGTGAATCCTACCATCATTCACTTCCCAAACACTGATCTAAGGGGGAAGGGCTAGAACCCAGCTCCAGCCACACAGAAACTTCTGGTTCCCATGCAGGGCTGGGAAGAGCTATATCCAAAGTGAAAGATTATGCCACTTCTCTTAAGGATTAGCCTACAACTGGCTCCTTTTTGGTTATCACTGATTTTTATAGAATTTTCAACACACAGACCCTACTCCCTGCCCAGGGTTCCTTTCCTCTGCAACCTGTGACATTCGCCAGACCTTCTGACTTCTGTTATTTGAGCCCTTAACATCTTTTTCTTCTTCCATAAAAGATAGAACCAGGGTTGTCTGCCCAATATCATTAGTTCTTTCCCTCCCCAGATATGAATACAAGGTTTACCCTACTGTTTTATGATTTTTTTTCTTCTCCATTCTGTCACATCTCACCATGTCTTTCTCAGACTTGAAGCCCCTCAGAGGTAGAGACCAAGACATGACAATACCCTGCTTCAACTATAGACAGGGATATACTCAACTGTGACATTACTAAGAATAGCAGCTAGCACTTACCAATATGTGCCTGGTATGGTGCTGGTACCTGATGTGCATTACCTCATTTAACCCCCACCACAACTTTATGAGTCAAGTACAATCATTATTTCCATTTTACAGATAAGGAAATTATGACTTCAAGAAGTTAAGAAACTAACTTAAGGGAAACCTCATAGCTAAAAATGGAAGAACAAGATTTGAACCTCATTCTGCTGCTGTCAATACTTATGAACCACTATATAATTTTGCATCACCTTAAGGTCAAAGACCATTGCTTTGTTTGTATCTTCCCAATGCTTGGCATCTGGCAAACAGTTCACACAATAAATGTTTGTTGAATGAGTGAATAAATGGATAGATGGACCTAACCTCCATGCTATTATCTTTCTTCCTGCCCTGTTCTCCACCCTCCTTCCCTCCCTCAGCCTTGCAAGGGCAGAATCATGTCTGCATCCACCCTAACTGGTCTGCCTGGGCTGTCTTTCCTGCCCTTCTCAGACTAAGTCAGGAAGCTTCTTCAGGCCCAGGCAGCCATTTGGAGGCACAGGAGGCTGTTTCTCTAGGTTTAAAGCGCAGATCAGGGAGCTGGAAGCAGGAGGGTGGGCACACAGGCCCTACAGCCCAATTTCCTTGGAAAACTTCAGTCTGTTCCCTTGAACTCAGGGATGCCAGCCAGTTCAAGTGAGCCAGTCAGCAGCTGGGCCCACCTGAGACCTTCTGCCAGGAAGATGATTTTTCTCTCCAGCACTGCAGAGGCAAAGATCTGAAGTATCTGTTCAAAACTGAGACAGTGCAACAGAGAACTAAAATCCACGTGTTCTAGGTGAGAGTCCAGGGGCCGTGTCAATGAAATGAACTGTAGGGAAACCAGAGAGAGAGAGAGAGAGAAGGTGTCACCACACTGCAAGATCACGCAGACCCAGGAGTGCTGGGCCCCTACCAGCCTCTACTCCTTCTCTCCACAGGAGTGAATCTCATCCTGTCTCTCTCCCCTGCTAGAATCCCATCGATGGCTTTGCTCTGGTTGAGGACAGCATGGGTATAATCTTGAGCACGGCCCACAGGTCCTGCCCCCTGCCCCCCTCACCTCCTGAGCACACGCCCTCTTTTGCCATGCCTCTCCGCATCCTCTTCTTCTGTGCCCAGAGCAATCTCCTCGTTCCTACCTGCAGCACCCCTCAGGTTGGGCCCTCCCCCTGCACTGCAATGCTCCCTTCATTCTTATCCTCTTTCAGGTCCCAGAAGCCCCCCTTGGCCACCTAATACTTACCATCTTTTCGCTCACATAGAACCCTGGCTTTTTCTTTCATCACAGTTATATAATTCATAATTATATATGTACTGATGTGTTTTCTTATTTAATGTCTATCTTCCCCACTGGACTTTTAGCTCCATGAGGTCAGGGACCACATTCATTTTGCTCATACCCAGAAAATAGTATAGCTTAGCACACAACAAGCATCCAGTACTTATTTTTTAAGTAAATGAAAACTTCTAGCTCCTCCCCTTATCTTCTTGTGGGGAAGCCAAGGTTCAGAGGAGCACACAGACTATTCAGAGTCCCTGGGTCAGGACTACAATTTGTAGAACAATGTTCCACTTGCTACTACAGTCAGCTTGGTACCTTAAAACAATAGCATCCCCCTGTGGCTTGGGTGGGGACCAAGGGCGAGAATGGACAATAGGAAACAGAGGCTACAAGGTAGAGATAGAGGACAGACACAGGAGAATAAGGGTGAGTGTGGGGGCAAATGACTGTTTGGGTCCTTGGGGCAAAGTCCATCCTAGTACCAGATGCCTCAACTTACATGGTTTATTTATTATAAATAAAAGTCAAGGTGGCGTGAGAAATAACTAGGTGCTTGGGGGCACCAGGTTAGAAGGATCACAAAATTTGGGGTTGATTTTCAGCTCTGCCAACCATTCTAACCAAGCCCAGCCCACCTGCTCAGTTTCTCTGTGCTTTAACCTGGTGAACGGAAGAACAGTGGTGAGAGGCACCGCAGAAGCCCACCCTCTCCATCCAGGAAGGGTCTTGCCCTTTTTGCTAACCCACCTCAGTGCCCGAGTCTGGGATGAAGCTCTTGAGGGTGACAGTCTTCCCAGGAGCAGGGAAGGCCGCCTCTCGGAGGCCCTGCATGAACGGGTAGATGACAGCCATGGAGATTTGATGCCTCTTCTCCACTTCATCCAGGATCTGCAGGGAAAAGGACCACAAGAGGCACGGCTCGAAGGGACGCTACTGGGTGAGTGGCAGAGACCCCACGAGCCCCTGAAGGTTCTCACACTGGTTCAGCTAATCCTCATGTGTCTCCTAGGCCCCTCCACCAACTAGCCCTCTCCCTCCTGACTGCGCTCACGCTAAATAATGTGCTGTTTGTCTCCTGCACCGGACCTGCTTTTTCCGGGCCGCCTTCTTTTCATTCTCTCTCTACCAATCCATATCCCTTCCTTCTCTTAACACCAACATAAAACTACCTCCCCCACGAAGTCACCACAGAGGAAACCCATCATCCATGATGGTGCCAAGATCATTCATGCTGGTTGAAGTGGGAGCCCAGAAGCCAAAGCCTTTTTGTGCCACTCTGTCCTCCAACTCCCAGTGGAGACTCCCAGGGCCAAGGACAGCCTCCACGCCTCCGAACACTGCTCTGCCCAAGCAAAGGCTGACAGAGTTTCCTCCCCTCCTCCAAGGGTCCTGCTGGAGGCAGAGCACAATGAAGCCCTTTCTGGCCACCAAGGCAGGCCCTGTCCATGCTCTCAGAGCCTGACTCGGGTGTACTGGTACTCAAATTAGCTCCAGCAGAAGTACTGGGGACCTCAGCTGCTCTCCTACCCTTGAAGGAGTCAGAGGGAGTCTCAGGTCCCCTGTTGTATAATGACTGTCTTCATATTTGTTTAGTGCTCTGCATTTTATAAAGAGACTTCTAATATATCACCTCATTTGAGCCTCACACCAACCTGTGAGATAGGAAGGTGAGGGAACATTATATCCACTTGGCAGATGACGAAACTGAAACTCAGAGCAGAGGACTCCTGTGGCTCTTCCCCATGTCCTGCTCCAATGCCTTCTCCCTTGGCTAGAGTGGGAACAGTGGCTCTCTCTGCAAGGGATCCAACCCTCTAGATTCAGTTTCCACTTTCCCCTAAAATCAAGTCGAGCCCAAGCCCTTCTTTGCTTCAATTTCCCCAAGTGCGCCTCAATGCTGACCCTGGCTATGAGGGAAGAGCTCCACTAAGGGCTCAGGTTGCACAGGCAGGGCAGGTAGCCAGGCAGAACCCGGAAGCTGAACAGGCCTAGCAGGCCCTGAGAAATCCTGTTCCACCCCTACCTTGGAGAACAAGCCGAAGCAACCGATGCAGCTGATGATGCAGTACACTTTGGGAAGGCGAGGGCCAGGGCCGGCAGGCTGGGGAGGGGCAGAGAGGTGCCTTCAGTGCTGCAGCCTCCCCAGGGGCTTCTCCCAAAGGGGGCTGATGGGGCACAAGGCTGGGGGCTGGTGGGAGGGTTATGGTGAATGGCAGGCAAGATGGAGAAAGGCCTGGCTATCCAGAGGTTCCATTCACAGGACAGGCTGCAGGGAGATCAGAGAGGCCACCAAGGTCAAGAGAGGCCTTGAGGGCCCTGGGTGGGCTCAGGGGCAAGCATTGCCACTTTCAGTGCCACCACAATGTGGGGTCAACAGAGAGGGAAGCAAGTGTGTCGTAGAGATGAGGAAATGGCTGGGGAGGAAAGCACTATAAAGAGAACTTGGAGAATCCTTCTGAGACCTGAGATTTGAACATAATTGTCTAAATCCCAGCCTGGGAGGCTCCAGGGGCCAAGGCAAACAGGCCTGGATAGAGAAGGCACAGGGAAGAATCAGTTGGAGCTTCTCACACAGAGGAGAGTTATTGAAAGCTGGGGAGAGCACAGCCCAGAGCATGGCCAGCACAGGTCCCCTAGGCGAGTGAGGAGGGGCATTGGTTGGGTCTTTGTTCTTGCAGGGTTACAGAGGGGGCACTAACATGGCAGCAGATGCTGGGCTGTGCTCTCTACAAACATGCTGCCAAGGAGCCTGGGCTTTTGCAGCTGAGGTTTGAGAAAGCCCAGCTGTGGAGCTGAGCAGCCTGCAGAGAGGAAGGGGCAGTTCTGAGCTGCACAGACCAAGAGGCGCCTGCAGTATCCAATCTTTCTGCTCCCATCCACATTGGTCAGAACGAAGGAGAAGGTCTCCCTAAGAAAGAGCAGACAAGGCTTGGTTTGCATTTGCTCACTGTATTCTAAAACAGGAAGGCAGTCAGCATCAGAGTGGTAGAGAGGAGCTGCTGATTAATCACAGCAGTAATAACACCAGTAATTTATTAAGTGTTTGTGGGTGTCAAGCCCTAAATGCATCATCTAATTCTCAAAACAACTCTTGGAGGTAGATTCAATTATTATCCCCACTTTAAAGATGAAGGGACTGAGGCTATGAAAGGGTGTTTCTTATCCAAGGTCATGCAACTCCTAAGTGGTGAAGCCGGAATTCAAACTCAGGCAGTCAAATTCCAGAGCTTATGGTGTTAGGGCCTTTGCAATATTGCCTTCTTAAGGCCAAAGGCCTTCTCCTGAGTCCAGCTTCTGCCAGTGGTAGAGTCAAAAGCACCGACTACATCTCCTAGGACAGGTGGGAAAATCTCTACCTTTTTTGAACAGAGGTGACTGGTCACACTGGTAGCTAATATCCTTGGCCTTGAGAAACCCCAGGCAAGATGTTTATAAATAAATCAACTCCACTCCCTGGCAAGAAATCAGCATGTGTAGCAGATGAAGGGGCCACAGGAGCCACATGGCTCACACTTGTCCCTTCTCCCCCAGATACCCCTGTCCCAGGGCTGAGCAATTACCTGGGGTACTCGGTGAGTGGTGCCCACTCATTCCCATCTGGGAAGCAGAACAAGGGGATGGCTTTAAGCAGCCTCTCTTCCTCCTCCTGCTGGCCCCGAAGCAGGTTCTCCCGCTATAAGGAAAAGAAAGAGACAAGTGGATTGTGAAAGGGGGGGCAAGCACAGGAGGGGAGGCCTTGAGGGCTGGTAACCTTCTTTTGAGGCTTGAAAGCAGTCTGAGCATAAGTTTTTCCACTGGTATGAGGGCCAACGGGTGCCTTTGCCTATCATTTTGCACAGTCTGCATTCTGGGTCTGGTGGAAACACCCCAAAGCCGAGACAGCGCCCCCTGAGCCAAGTCGACATGAACTTGGGTTGGACTTCAGTATCTTGAGGATCTACATAGTCAGGAAGGGGGTCAGGGCCACGCTGAATACAGAAAAGCCCTGAGATGGCCCAGCCCTCTGGGAAGACGATGTCAGAGAGATGCCACATCAGAGAGGAGAAGCGGCCAGCTCAGTTGCCGCACCTGCTAATGAGAGGGGTTAATGAGAAGGATGCCCTATTCCCGCCCCTTCACCCAGTGCAGGATGAGACAAAAAGGAGCATGAAGCTTGGGCTGGGACAGAGTGCTGTGCCTGCCCCACCCCTCCTTCCCACACACCCCACGCAGGGGACTCCTTCTAGGAGGTCTAGCAGAAGGTAAGCTTCTCTACAGAGAAGGGTGACTGAAGATGGAATTTGGGAGAACCAGGAGGTCCCGAAATGGGCAAAAGATCTAGGCCTAGTTTCCCTGCTCGGCAGCTTAGGTCAGTCCCTCACAAAGAAGTCAGACCTAGATTCTGTGGGTGATAACAGAAAACTAGGGCTGAGCTAAGAAGGAAACACGGTGCAGTGAGCCCACGCTCAGGGCAGCTCCAGACTCAAGCCCTAGCAAGGTGGGGAGAAGGAGATGGAACCCCCCCACCACCTTTCAAACACCCCAATCCTCTGTCTCCCCCTGCCCCAGTCCTTACCTTGGGAAACTGGTAGGTGATCGTGGGCTCATAATCATCCCCTAAACACTTTTTTTTGAGAGAAACCACGAGAAGGTATTCAAAGAAGTGCTGCCCTCCAGCAAAGTTGGGCAGAGGGTGTTCCTGGGCCCTTTCTGGTTCCTTTACAGCTTCACCCGGATTGTCCTGGGGAGTTCCTGAAACTGCGACACCAGGGCCCTTCAGTGTGTCATCAATCCATTCCCAGCGAGGCGTCTGTGAGAATCTAGGTGACTTCCCTGCTGCGACACCTGGAGCCTAGCTAGCACCGCTGGTCACGGAACAGGATCAGAGCCAACTGGGCAGTTTCCACACCTACCCTGGGAGACTTGAAACCATGGGGACCCAAAAGGAGGAAGAAAGAAACCACTGATGTGGAAGCCAGGGAAATGTACTGGACAGGTCACATGGAGGCCCTAGGCCCCAGGGAACCACAGAGACTCTGCCTACCTGTCGGGTGCCCAGGGCAGTCCCGGAACAGTACGCCCTGAGAGTAAACTCGTACCAAGGAAATCAGAACAGGCCCAAGGAGCGTCACGACTGTGACCACACCAACCTCACAGAGGGCATGACCAACTCTAAAAGCCAGCAGGGGAAGCCTCCTGGCCCAGTCACATGGGGGACCATGTGGTGGTCGAGATGTAAAAGAAGAGGAAGAAGGGGCATTTCAAGGAAGAACCAGCCCTGACTAAGTGGGTCACCCTAAAAACAAGGAAGTGGGAAGTCCCATCCTGACCTGCTCGGAGTCCAGGCAGCCGGTGTCGGAAGAGCCTGAGCGCCCGGCCTACCACTTGTCCTTCCATCTCTGGGCCTTCGGGGCAGGGAGGACGCCCTTCTCCCCCAACACAGACTGGCTACAGAAAGCCTGAGAAAGAGGCTGCTGCTTCAGTCTCCAACCACAACTCTATGAAGCCGAGCCACACGCTGTCTTCCAAAGAGGGGAGAGCAGTTTCCATCCTGTGTACCCAGTGGTTGAGCAAGAAGGATGTGACAGGACCCAGGAAGGCAGCAGTAGCCGGCACTGACAGAGGCAGCATCCTGGCACTGCAGCACAGAGCTCAGCTCCTCCCAAGAGTCCCAGGGTGTGGCGAGAGAAAAGGTCATGAGCAAACACCTCCAAGGCCCAGCTGTTTTCTGGGCTAAGGGCTTTGAATTCTGGGCTGGCTGCAGGTTGTGCAGGGAGTTTGTTTACAATCTCAGGACAGAGAAGAATGCCCGATAGCAACAGACTGTGGGTTCTGGAACCTGGCCAATCTCAGGACAAGGATCCTATACCCCTATAACTTTGATTGCTGACCTGCCACTTCTCAACTTGGTCAACAGCAGCTGAAAACCCCTGCAAGGCCACCTGCTGCATTTCAGAACCTCCAGGACTTTAGGACCCCAACCAAGAGCACAGGACCAAACATTCCCTGCAACCAGGATGCCACTGCCCTCCCCTGATTAGGATGAATAATTATCCAAATGGATTAATTCTTCAAGCAAGAGAGAGAGTCCTGGAAATCAATATGGACCCAAAAGCCTTCTCTCCTGATGGTAAAGTGAGAGCAAAGTCCATCTCTAAGCTGAGACTTCCTGATATTTTGAAAATACCTACAACCCTGGGCTAAAGCAGAAAGTTCCGTCTCCAGCACGGTGTCCTAGCAGAGCCCCTCTTCCCAAATAGGAAGCACTGACTCAGGAGATTGTCCCTGGCCTAGGGTAGGGGACTGGTTGTACCAGCAGCCTGAGGTTATTCAGTGGCAGTGGGAAGCACCCATGTGATCAACACCCTCCCCTCCTACTCAACTGTCCTCCCTGTCGGGCTAGGTCAGTGATTCTGCCCAAGCTACAAGCAGAGCTGCTAGCTCACTGCTGTGTCTGGAGGCTGGGGAAGAGAGAAAGAATAGCAATAAATCAGCTCGGATTCTCACAGAAACCCTTGAAGCTGCCTCAAAGAGGAGGCAGGAGGCAAAATGGTTTGGGGCCAGTGTCTGCCACTCCTGCAAAGAATCAGCAGCCCTCTGGAAGAGAGAGGGGTGCTGGGTTAGGGGAGACAGCTGTCTTGCTCCTAAGAGCTCTAGACCTAGCTTTTGCGGGACTAGTAAAGGCCAGTACTCATGCATGGCCCAGCCATGACTCCTGGGGGAGCCTCAGCTACAGTAAATAAGGAAGTTCCAAATGCTGGAATGGGAAAGAAGAGTGAACCGGAACACTCGGAGCTATCACCACACCTTATCTGCAACCCACACAGACTTGTTGCACAGTCCTCACTGCCTGTCTGAGGAACAAGCATCTTCCTGATACATATGGGGAAACTGAGGCATAGAGTAATTCAGGGGCTATTTAAAATTAACAGGATCTGTTGGGGGCGGGGATTAAGAAAACACCATGTCCATGATCCTGCCTTCTGGGCACACTGCATATCAAACATCCCACAGAGGTTTGCAAAATGCTTTGAGAACTAGAATCTTCTCACTGATCATTCCAGAACCTCAGGAAATCATGCTTTTCCCTAAATCCTTTCAGCTGCATTTTCAGCTCATTTTCTCCTGCTTTATCAGGAGAGTCAAGAGTATGGCAAAACTCAGATATCCTTGAGAAAAAAAAGTAACTAGACTTTTGGGATAAGCCCCAAAAAATTCAGCAAAAGACTACTTTCTCCCCCCACCCCCTGTTCAAAAGGAGTTATCAACAGAAAAGCATAAAAGAAACTAACATCCATTAAATTCATATGTTTCCCATAAGTCACCTTCATTTAATCCCCAGTGCCCTGAGAAGGAATTATTATCCTGAGTTTTAGTTAAGGAGGGAGCCACCCTTTCTAGGGAAGTCAGGAGTCTGGTTAAACTTGTTGCTCTCCCAGGAAGCCCCTCCCACAGCCACCCGACTGAAGTCCCAAAACCATCTAGAACTGCTGTCCCCAACCTCTGGGCCGAGGACCAGTACTGGTCCGCAGCCTGTTATGGACTGGGCCACAGAGCTCCGCTGCCCACCCCCCACCTTGGAAAAATTGTCTTCCATGAAACTTAGGAAGACAGGTGTGCACAGCAGGAGGTGAGCGGGTGGGGGAGCAAGTGAAGCTTTATCTGTATTTACAGCCACTCCCCATTGCTCGCATCACCACCTGAGCTCCACCTAACCCCCCCACCCCCATCTGTAGAAAAATTGTCTTTGTGAAACTGGTCCCTGGTGCCAAAAAGGTTGGGGACCACTGATCTAGAGTATAGGGGAGGGGACCTTCTGGAACCTTGACCTAGGAAGCTGGCCCTTCCTTTTCCAGTTCAGCTGCTCTCAACCCAGGACCACCACTGCACCACTCCTACCCACCAGGATAATTACACACACACACACACACACACTCCTAATGCACAACTGTCCTGGGGCCAGGAAGGCAAAAGAGGGAGGGGAAAATCCACAGGAAGGTGGAGGATGGTTTGGAAAATGAAGAGGGACTAACAGGTGCTAGAGCTCAGGGCAAGTACTAGTGACGGCTCATCTTACAGTTCCTCAGTGCCAGGAAGCTCCTCCAGGCACAATCATCAGCCCCATGTGGGTGGGAACAACTGGAATGTCTCCTTGGGCTGTAGGGAAAAGACACCATCCAACCATGCAGACTTCCCAGGGTCTGGGAAGACCAAGAAAGGCCAGGCCAGTGCTCTCCAGAGAAGGGAGAATGCCTTCCGCTCCAGCACTGGGCAGCCCCAGGCCCCCACCCCAGCCCCTGGTCTCTGACCTCCCCACATGGTGCACAGAGACTGGAGACCTGTGTTTAGGGAGAACGCAGCAAGGGCTGGGGAAGGAACAGGGGGTGGCAGAAGGAACGGGAATGGGACAAAAAGCATATCACTCAGAGGTCCCTGCAGTTCAGAGAAGGGAGCACTGACCTCACCCCCGTGGACCCCAATTCTGGGGCTTGGGAGTAGGAGAAGGGCTCACTGGGCTTCTTGACTTGCCAATGTTGGAAGGGGCGAGCTGCCTGGGAATGGCCCCTGCTCACTTTCTAATCCTCTCTTTCCTCCTCAGAAGGTGGGACCTCTGGGCAAAGTCTCTCAGGGTCATGGCCGCTCAGCCACAGCCCTAGCTAGTGGTAAGCAGCAACAAAATTTTGTTGAATGAATGAATAAATGAATGAATTCCCCATTTCACTGATGGGGGTTGAGGGCCCGGGTAGGAGTGACCTGCCTGGGTCACACACTCTAAAGCCGAGCAGGCTCTATCCCAGCTCTGCCCAAGGCCACACCCTACAGGGCACCCAGCTGCCCCAGGGTGGGAGTGGTAACGTCGTCAGCAGGCCACTTTTTGCGGCCGATGGCTATCCGGGCAGGGGCAGGGGCGCTGTCTCCCAGGAAGTGGGCAAAGGCCACTGCCAAGTCCGGTAGCAGAGAGGTGGGGCGGGGCGGCAGGCAAACGCGGGGCTGAGGCAGCGCCTCCCAGAGGGCGCCGGGCGCTTCAGGCACACTGCGGTTGCACCAGGCTTCCTGGACGGGAGGACACGTGGCCCCGGGGCCCCACAACGGTTTCCTTTGGCCGGGCGCGTCCCCCTCTCCCCCGCAGGCCTGGCCACTTTGCAGTACTACGACCCCGCCCCCGCCTGAGCCGCTTCACCTCTACCTGCGCTCTCTCCAGCTCACCTGATCCTCGCGCAGCCCTCTTGAATCCCCCTCCAAGGCTCCCGGATCCCCGTCCCGTGCCGCCCTCTCCTGGCGCCGCACCACCGCCAGCCTCTAGTGCCCGCTCCCTTGTGCCCGCGCCGTCCCCGCGCCCTAGCCCCGGCGCACCCCGGCCGGACTAACCCCCGTGGCCGCGCTTCAGTCTCAGGCTGGCTCGAAGGCGGCGGCCGAGCCCATCCATGGCCCCTCGATGCCCGGCGCCCGCTCCCAGGTCCGCGCCGGCCCCGCCCCCCAATCCTTGACCTCCGCGGTCCCGACACTTTCACTTTCACGCGCGGGGAGAGGCCGAGGGGACAGGTTCGGGGCGGGGCAGCGTACCTTCCGGCCCGGCCCAACCCCCGGCGCACCTGGGCGGGCCCGCTCTTCCCTCGGCCCTCTGCAGGGCGGCGCGGGGTGACCCAGGGCGCTCGACGCGCGTCCGGGAGGGGGCGGCGCCACATCGCTCCCCCCTCCGTGGGGCTCCCCGGGAAGCTTAGCTTTCCAAACCCCAGAGTCCACAAACACGCTTGTCGTGGCTGAAGGCAAACACCCCCTTCCAGGTGGCTCCCGACTAATCCCAGAAGGGGATAGTTTTCAGAGTCCTCAAACCTTTCCAACCCTTCTGCCTCTCCCCCTGCAAATGTTTTAGCCTCTTGGCCATCTCCAGGTCTCTTGCCATGTTTGTCCTCTCACCCTTGGGGCTTCCGAGGAGGAACTAGAGATAGGGAATAGGGTCCTGACCCTGCCTCCCATCCAGTCTTGTCCTTGGGCACATCAGCAAAATGGGGGTAATCCTTGCCCTGCCACTCCACAGAGATACGAAGTTAGGGAATGGAAAGCTTTTTGTAAGCTGTTATGTGATCCAAATTTAAGGGACTATTTTGTCCTGTTGCACCTATGCCCACTCACCTTCTAATCCCAAGTTCCAGCGCAGCCTTTTGGCTCCTCCTCCCTCTTCTCACCTTCGCTGATCTCCAAATATGCCCAGACTTCAGACTTCAGGTATCAACCATGACATTTTGGGTCCCCACTTGCTCCTGGGGAATCTGTCCTGGCTCCCGTCTCCCTCCCAGCACATTTATCTGTAGGGGTAGGAAGTGCAGAGTCCATCTGAAGTTTCGCTATTCACCAAGGTTTTAGTCTCAATTTCAGGAGTGGTAGGCAGAGGGAAGAAGAAAGTCTGACAGAAATAAGTCTCAGATCTGTGGATGTGACCCCCCAAAGCTCTTTCCTCTCCCCATGCATGGCCTCCAGGTGACTCTCTAGTCTCAGAACATGGGTGAGCAGGAGTTGAGAATCCAGCCCTAGTATTAAATGTCTAGTCTTAGCCCAGAGGTTCTAAAAGTTGACTGTGCTATGGGCGTATGCAGTTTTGCACTTAATTACACAGTCTGTTTCTGTTCCTTTTCTCTGTGTATTCTGGCACACAAGGATACATCTCTTCCCTAAGTACCTTCTCTTGGCTGGACCCACGTCTTATGCCTCTTTGTGAAAGAACAGTAGTTGCTCATGATAAATTTGTCTAATTGTTTGAATATTATTGTGCCTTAATTTCCCCAACCTGTTTTGTGGTGTTCCCAACCAAACTACTTCCGTTCTTTAAAAACAAATGAAGAAAATTGTGCACATGTGCACCAAAAAGCCAAGTACAAGAATGTTCATGGAAACTTATTTGAAATAGTCTCAAACTGAAATAACCTCAAATGTCTATTAATAGTAAAATGAATGAATTGCAGTATATTCATACAATGGAGTACTACACAGCAATAAAAATAAATAAACCACTGTTGTATGCAATAACATGGCTACATTGCACAAACATAACGTTGAGCAAAAGAAGCCAGGCACAATATATGATGTAAGGTTCCATTTATATAAAGTTTAAAATAGGCAAAACTAATCTGTGGTATGAGAAGTCAGGATGGTGTTAGCTTTAGGGAGGAAAGAGGAATAATGACTGGGAGACTACCACAGGACTTCTGTGGTGCTGACAATGTTCTATTTCTTAACCTGGTGGTAGATACACATAGGTGTATTCCCTATGTGGTCATTCTTTGCACTGAACACTTAAGCACTCTTGTATATGTGTATAAGACTTTAATTTAGAAAGACTTTTTAAAGTATTCATTAGGATGTTAGGATGATATTAATGCAGGTAGTGAAATGGAGGTGGAAGCTAGTTGAGAAGGAAATAAGAAATTATTGGGCTGTGGGGAGGTGGAGTTAAGTATAATCTACACTTTTGAGAAGTGTGGATAACAATATGAAAAGTTTCATTTGGTGGGTTAGCATGGGAAATGTTAGAGCATTGTACAGGCGTAGAGACAGGAGCAAGCAAGGGAAGAGATTCAAAGGACAAGAAAGAGGATGTGCAGATGGGACAAGATCTGAGCAGAGAGGGATGAGAGGGCAATGAGGGGCATAGATAGAAGTTTGGCTTTAAATGAGAAAAGGACTTTATTTGAGGGGGAAAAAAAGAGACAAGAATGAGTGTAGATGATGACAAATTTGTAGATAAGGAAGTAGGAAGTTAAAGGATAGCACAAGGGGCCTTAGTTTCTGCTAAGAGAAAAGGTCCTTTTTCTTCTTGTGGCTGCCATATCTCACTAACCCTTGGATAATTCCCCTAGTCTGGCTGTGGAATGGAAGAAAATGACCCCAGCCTTCCTTTTTTGAAGGTCTTGAAAGGAAGCGAGTTGTACTCAGGGAGGCAGCAGAGGGAGCCTGGGCGCCTGAGACAGGCAAACCTGTACCTGAGCCCACTCTGCCTCCAGCTTTCCCTGCAGCCTTGGGTTAGGCATTGCTCTGAGCCCCACTGTCCTGAAATAATAAAACCAACTTGCAGGGCAGTTGTGAAGATTAGAAAGAATATATTTGCAACCAAATTCCAAACTTTACACATACCTTTAATCCTCAAATCACTGTAGTCTCAGCCCCATCTCTTTGAACTGCAGAAAGTACTATCTTTTACCAGGCTCCTATCTCTAAGTATTTCTGAGAAAATTCAAAAAACACTTACACTCTCCAGAGTCCACTCCAAAGACCAGTTCTGGTACTTGCTTGTCATCAGAGTCTACCACAGAGATCCAAACTATTACTTTCTCCTTCTGCAGTAATACCCATTTGTCTCCAGACAGACTTATTGTTCTTCCCTGTGCCATTTTGCCTAACTTGGACATTGACCCTGTCTTCAATCCCATGCAGTGATAGCTGAGATCAGGAACAATTTTGTTAAGACTGTGCTTTGCGATAAGAGAAGCATGTCATAAAAGGAGAACTTGAAAACACAGTATCACTGTGCTTGGGGTCTGCACAGGGGTCCTCTTCTGAGAACTTCTCTGTTTACTCCTAGAGCTGACCTCATGTTGCAGGGACCAGCTGACCCAACTCCGCTGGGAATGCCCTCAAGTCCAGCCCTGCCTCAGTATTCACATATCCCAGAATGATTGACAACGGCAATGTTTACCACGTTCAGAGGGAACCCTGCCACATACATAGAATCTGATCTTATCCTTTGACACAAAGACACCAGAACCACGACAACAAAAACAACCTCCCTTCCCTCGAGAATGGGCCCATCAGTATAGAACAACGCCATCAATAGTCTCATACAATCCCTCCTTCTCTTGAGATGAACTGAAGCTCAAGCCATCTCAAGCTATGTTTCCGTCAAGCCATCTGAAGTCTTGGCTTCCTATCCCCCGTGAGAAATGAGTTGAACAGTAATAACCTACAGGTCTTCCAGGAATAAGCAATGATATCCAAGATTAGGAAAGAACATCTGAATATTGAAAAAAAAGACGGCCTTTTACATTACCACAAAGAGCTCCTGGAGCTAACGTTCTCAAATTTCTGTCTTCTGGAAAGGGTCTTTGTTCTATATTTGATAACCAAAAATCCCCTGAGGTGGTCCTCCTTGAAATGAAGTGCCTGTGTGATAGATCTGTCCTTTTTATTCTCTGGCCTCATCTTATGTAACTTTGTCCCTCTTTATATCATCCTTCTTTCCATTCTCCCAAAGTGGCAAGATCTCTTCAATCCCAACATTTTGCACATGCTGATCCCTCTGCTTGGAACGTTCTTCTTCCCATTCCTTACCCCACTAACTTGTGTTCCTTCTTTATATCTTGCTTAAATGACCTTTTCTGAGAAGACTTCCATGACCCCTTTTCCATTTAAATCAGATCCTCCTGTTACAACCTGAAATCACACCATTTCCTTTGTTTCCTTAAGAACATTTATGACAATTTGTAGTTACATATATATTTCTGAGATTATTTGTTCAACTACTCACTCCCTTTCTAGAGTTATTTCCAGGAGACATAGATCATGTCTCTTTTGCTCACTTCTATATCCCCATTGCCAGGTACACATTAGATAATCAGTAAACTTTTTTGAATGAATGAATGGATGAATGAATAGATAGGTGGTCTGCCATAAGCGTCTACCTCTAAGGAGACAGAAAATTAATTGAAACATTTTTCATCTTCTGGGTTCTACTCAGGTCAAACTCTTTGGTTACCTAACACACATTTTCCCTTTTATCCTTGCTAGCAGAGTCTTTGCTCAGTGGTGTATCAGATGGGGGGAACCTAACCATGCTTGTCCCAGGCTCCTTCCTTGAGACTGACTTATGCTCGGCATGTGCTCCAGATCTGTTCAGGGAGAGGTAAGGAGATGTTTATCCTAGTGAAAGAGGCAAGGGGAGATCCGCTGGGGACTTCTGGGATAGTTTTCTCCAGAAAAGATGATGTTTTCCTGCCTCCAGGCATCAGTAGGTTTCGATGTGATGACAGGAATGGCTGAGATGAAGCCAGCACATGCAGCTGAACAAGGTCAACATTCTCTCAGGGAAATAGGGCAGGAGCCAGGGATAGCTGGGAGGCCTGGAGCTGCCTCTGCTCTGCATTGCTTGCTACTTTAGGTAATACCTCTCATATGGTTTCAGGCAGTGAGCTTTCTAAATACGCTTTACATAGCATCCCAACACAAACACCCACACATGAAATATACAAATAAAACAAAAGTTTCACAAAGCAATACCACTCCTGCTATGTGCAAGGTATGCCAATATTTCTCCTTTTTCTTCCCTTCTATTACTGCATTTAAAATATGCTTGTTTGAGGCACCCAAAAATGATTTCACCCAAAAAAAGTGTTGTGACCTGCAGTTTAAAGTATTTTGGGGTTTTCTGGGACTTTTTCTACAGACTCTGGAGCCAGACTACCTGGGTTGATATCCCAGCTCTGCCGGTTACTAGTTTTGTTACATCAGACAAGTTTCTTAACCTCTCTCTGATTCCATTTTCTCATATTTGATGGGGATAATAATGGTACCTACCTCATGGGGTTCTTTTAAGGATTAAATTAGCTCATACACGTAAAGCACAGGGAATAGGAAGCCATTGGGAAGTCTGAACAGAAGACTGACATTATCCTACAAAGATGAGTGAGGCATGGTCCTTGTTCTCACAGAGTTTACATTCTTGCAAGAAAGATATAATGCAGAGGGCTGGGATTAAGATAAGCACAGAGTAGTCCAGGATCATGAAAGAAAAACATGCATTCCAGTGTGAGAAATCAAATCTAATCTCCAGGAGGTAAGACTGGGAGATAAAATGAATTGTCAAAATTCTGCTTACTATTTTTAAATTAGTAGACTGATTTTTAGAGCAGTTTTAGGGCTACAGAAAAATTGAGCTGAAAGTACAGAAAGTTCCCATATATCCCCTAACCCTACCCCTACACATAGGTTTCCCTATTATTAACATCTTGCATTAGTGTGGTACCTTTGTTACAATTTATGAGCCAATATTGATGCATTAGTATTAACTAAAGTCCAGAGTTTACATTAGGGTTCACTCTTTGTCTTACATATTTTATGAGTTTGACCAATGTATAATGACATATACCCACCATTACAGTATCATATACAACAGTTTTACTGCTCTAAAATTCCTCTGGGTTCCTCCTAGTAATCCCTGCCTCCCCTGTCTCACCACCAACCACTGATCTTTTTACTGTCTCCATAGTTTTGCCTTTTCTAGAATGTCATATAATTGTAATCATACAGTATGTAACATTTTCCAGTTGGCTTCTTCTACTTAGAAATATCTATTTACTTTTAAAAAAACTCTCTGAATATAGAATACATTCATAAGAAAAATAACAAAGAGTAAGAATTTAAAAGTGTATTTTCAGCACTATTTAGGGCTTTGAGCAACCAACCAACAGGTATAACCAATTTTCTTAACAAGCATCTGCTTAATAAATATTTGCTGAACAAATGAATGAATGAACCCCCAGCACTGTGATTACAACATTAGCGGATGGGCAACATGTATTTGTTTAACTGAACTATAGTTCTAACATCTTGATTGCATTTAGGAGGTTCCCAGTTCTCCTTGACCATTCACTTAAGAGGAACAAATAGCTCTCATGGCTTGATCACTTTATATGTTTCAGGCACTATGCTAAATATTTTATAAACATTATTTCAGATCAAACATTATCAATAATCCTGTGAGCTAGATATTACTATTCTTGCTTTATAAAAGAAACAGGTTCACAGATGTTAAAAATTTGCCCAAGGTCACACAGCAGGTTAAGTGAAACTTTAATTCACACTCAGATGGAAATCTTATATCCAGGAGCACCCTGATGCGTCCACTAGTACTTGCTGTGGAGTTTTCCATGGAGCTGACAAGTGGCTCAGTACTCAAAGCCTTCCATGACGTCCTCAAACAGATACCCTATGTAACTACACTCGTCAGTCTGTTTCCCAAATGCCCTGTCTGTTTCTACTTTCTACACTGAGGAATTCCCCAAAGTGGTGAAATTTTGCTTTGTTTTGTTTTGTTTTGTTTTTGTTTTTCCTATATGGGCCAGAGGTTCATCATAATAGGTGTCACAGCTACTGGAAGTCCTCAGAAAGATGTAAATGACCCCCTAGAGATAAGGCAAGTACATAGTTCTACCTTAAAGCTGGGGAAATAAGCACACCATTCACCAATGTAGGAGTAAAGAAGGTGCCAGAAGATCATGTAGGGCTTTGTAATTCATAAAAGATTCTTATCTATTTTGACCTACAATTAGAAATTTAAAATGCCTGATTTTCTCCAACACTTCAAAATTCTGACAGAGAAGATTTATAAATCTAACAAGCAAAATCTTTATAACTCAAACATACCCATCTGCTAAGTGTGATAAGCAGAGAGCATAACCAAAGCAGCATCATGAGGACAAATTACTTTTCTTAAATGAACACAATTTACCAAAAGTATTGATCCCACATTGATTTCTTTATTGTCTCTCTGCTTACTTGTACAACTTCCCAGAATTACACACTTTTCTCATCCAGTCAAGGGAAACTTAAAAACTAACTCAGTCCCATGACTACAGTAACTGAAATTTCAGAATCAGGGTATGTCTGAGACTCTGGATGGGAAAACAAGGCTTGAGTGTTAATTCCAAGTTCATTCTAGATGAGTCATAACTTAATAAACTCAACACTTCTTATAGGAATAAGACTTCCTAATCCTATACTTTTTTTTTCAATAAAGTGCATCCTTTATCACCTTTTTGGGTTTTTTGAACAGTGACTTTCCATAACACTTTTACCAAGAGGTCTTCTACATGAATTTTAATTGATTAATTTGAATTAAAATTCTCTTCTTCTTACCTGAATTGCAATGAAATATCTTTATTGCCTGCTTGGGTTCCACACCCTGTTTGTTCAACCGCACCTTATGTGTCTCATTAACCACCATGCTCTGGCCATTTATTGACAGAAAGAATCTGGAATTGTAGAATGTCAAGTTAGAAGGGACAGTATCAGAGGCATTCTTATGCCCTCAGGCTGTTCTTGTCAAATGCTAGAAACTCTGCTGGGCATGGTTTCAACAATGAGAAAATCACTGCCTGGAGAAAACTTAGAGCCTGCCAGTCCCTGGCCTCCCTGGCTGGGGTGTGAAGCCTTGTCATTACACAGTCAGTCAGTGGCTGTCAGGACCTGAATCCAGGAGATGCCTTTGTCCAAGCGCCTGTCTTCAGCCCAAGAAAGGGAGCTGATGGATAACTGTCTTCTATTTTTTCCCTTTTTTCACTCGATGAGCAGAGACAGAGACAATAGAGAGTAGTAAGCCCTTAACACAGTCCTAGAACACAGAAATCAGGAAATACTTGTTAGCTGACTGATTAATACCCCCAACCCCCACCTATCCAGATCACTCTAATAACAAAGCCCAAGAAGGAATGACACCCCCTCCCCCACAATTCTCTTCCTCTCCCCTGGCCCCTGCTCCACCCAGGAAGGAGCTGTGATGAACAACCACATTAGACAGAGGACTATCCACTAAGTGGCCACGGCATGTAGGAGGCACCAAGGAAATGAAGAAAGGCTTTAAAAGACAACCATGGGAGAAAGCGGGAAGGCGACAGTGGGCAGAAGCCTGGAGGGAAGAGAGACAGGTGGTGGGGTAAAGAGCCTGGGGGCAGGTTTGCCAACACTCTCACAACTGTGTCACCCACTTGGGTCTCAGAACCCACTCTCTTTTCCTTCTCTTTTGGCTCCTGCAGAGAATATCATTCCATCTTATGTCTCATGTCTTACTTAAAGAGACGGAGGCACACAGTGTGTGTATGTAAAGGTGCCCACGTGTCTGTTTACTATATGTACCAAATTAGCAGCTGTTCCAAAACTGAACTCTACTGAGTTGAGCCACTCAAACTCAGCACCCTCGGGGAGCTTACACTCTTGGAATTGCATACTGACTAGGGGATGAGGGTCAGCCTCAGCCCCAGGAGATGCCCTTATAAGACTTTTTTAAGAGCCCAAAGAGCCGCAGGCTGCTCTGTCATTTCTCCACTTCTCTGTTCACCTTTACGTCTTCCTCTAAGAAGCCTTCATGCAGCTGTCATCTCCTGAGCGTCACACCGCCGAGTGCTGGGAATTGAACCACACAAACCTGAACTCAACTCCAAGGAAATACCATCCCGGCCCTCTGAGGAGTTTCCACAACCAACATAACTTGCAGGGTTCTTGCAAAGACCAAGGGAGATTTTAGATGTAAAAATGCTTTAAATAATTGGAATATTTGAACTAATATTATTGCCATATACTCCAATGATATATGTAACAGAGCTCACTAGTGCCCTTGCAACTGAGCAAAAGCTGAATATGACAGTAATCAGCTTCTGATGGAATGCCTGAGGGGTGTGAGCTCTGAGCAGCAATCATGTTGTAGATATGTGAGAAACCATGAGCATCAGATTCCCAGGGTGAATGGGGCTATGCGATTAAAAACAGCTTTGTTTTGCTCCTTTCTCTCTCTCTCTCTTTTTTTTTTTTTTACATTTTATGGGTTTTTTTTTTTTATTTCAAAGTATTACGGGGGCACAAATGTTTTTGGTCTCTCTCTCTCTCCCCCCAAAGGAAACCACATGCAAATTTGTGCTTATTCTATAGGCTCAGATACGAGTCCCCTTCTAAATCAGAAAACTGAAAGTCTCAGTTGGCCTAGCAACAAAGGCCAGGTTTCAGGAGGGAGGGCAGGAGGTAGAGCTAAGATTGTTTATCAGTTTGTTCTGGGGGAGGAGGTGGAACCATCACCCACAGCACTAACCAGAGGAAACTGCCTGTTCCCCAAGGTCGTTGTGGGACTTCCTGCCAAAGCACCTGATACAACAGCTCAGGACAGAAGTGGCCCCTCACCGCCAAGTCTTTCCATAGGCAGAGATGGGGGCATGGGAAGGTTTGTGAATGACAAAGCAGCTACCTCCCAGGTCAAATCTGATCTCCGTGCTCAAAGGCTGGGGGAGGCTTTGGGCAGAAAGAGCACCAGGCTTTGAGTCAGGATGTCCTGCATTTTAATCCCAGCTCTGCCATTTGACCCCTTCCTGTAAAATGGGGAGAGGCTATAATGTCCACTGACTGTGACGGTTACATGACTTTCTCTCCTATCTATTTAATTTTTCCCCTTTCCTTCCCAGTTCCCAGAAGCCCTGTATCCTTCCCAGTTCCCAGAAGCCCTGTATCCTTCCTCTTGCACTGCCAGCCAACACTTAAATTTCTGCTTACTTTATTTTGCTGAGCAATTTAGTTTTGTTTCATTTTTTGTTCTCAAGACCTGATCCTGGGACCTAACTTTTCAGAATTAAGTGGCCATCCAAATGTTTTGCTAACCAAAAAAAAAAAAAAAAGTTCTCCAAGAGAAATTCTCCCTCCAGCGTTAAAACACATGCATTTTTTTCTCACTATATTAGTTTTTCACTTTGTACTTCCCTTGTTTCTCCAGATAACCTACAATGAACAAGACCACCAAGCTGGCCTACTATCCTCTACATGGACTTCATGGGTCCTCAGGGCACCGCTCTCTTCATAGGCCATTTTTTTAATAATCTGAAACGGTGCCCTCCTTCTTGTCCCTCCCATGTCTTTCAATTAGCTTATTTATGAAGTCTTCCATAATTACAGTGCCATTGTGCCAACATCTTATCAAAACATGTTTATTATATACACCTGCCAAACACACAGGGGAGGTATTTTATAACAAAATTGCAAAAAGCAATCAATAATAGAAATCGTCCATCACCAACCCAACATCCTTCCCACCACACGCCCCTTCTTCCCTGCTAACAGAACTCCTATTTGCTGGTTACCAGTTGAAATCCATTGACTTTAAGGAGGGGAGACCCCTACCCTGGCTGTAAGGGATGAATTGTAATTTGCCTAAAGCAAATATATAATAGTAATTTCATTCTCCTAAATTTGGGCACACAACCCAAGGAGATATGAGGGGAAGTTTACTGGATGTACCTTCTAGGAAAACTGCTGTTTTCTGGGTAAAAAGGGACAAAAAAGGGTAGGACCCTTTTTCTCCCTCCGCCATTTTTTCCTATCCTGGAATACTGACATTATGCCAGCAAGTACAGCGGCAATCTTGGGACCATGAGGCACAAGAAAAAGGACAAAGAAACAATCTGTTAAAGTATGGTTTAGCAGAATGATAGCAAAGCCTGGGATACTGGTGGCAACCTTGTGTAGCCTTGGTCTAACCAGTTATGTGAAACAGGTAAACTTCCATTTGTTTGTGTCATTGTAGTTGGGTTTCCTGTTATGTATAAACACAGTCCTAACTGATACGTAGTTCTTGCTCTTAAGAAATAGATAAAAGTCTAGAACATACATCTTGGCATCACAATTTTTTTTAAAATTGAGACAGGGTCTTGCTCTATCACCCCAGCTAGAGTACAGTGGGGTCACCATAGCTTGCTGCAAGCTCAAACTCCTGGGCTCAAGTGATCCTTCTGCCTCAGCCTCCCAAGTAGCTGGGACTAAAGGCGTGCAACCCTGTGTCTGGCTAATTTTTCTATTTTTTGTAGAGATGAGGTCTTGCTTTTGCTCAGGCTGGTCTTGAACTCCTGGCCTGAAGCAATCCTCCCGCCTTGGCCTCCCAGAGTGCTAGGATTACAGGCGTGAGCCACTGTACCCAGCCTTGGCATCACTCTTGATTCTAAATTCAATGCATGAGCAAATCTTGTCTGCTCTACCATCAAAGCATTCCCCAGATTGCAACCATTTCTCACTGCCCCTGCTGCCATTACCCTGGCCTAAGCTACCATCATTTCTCTCTCATAATACTGCAATGTTCTTTTCACTGGGCCACCTATGTCTACCCTTGTCCCCCTTCAGTCTATTCTCAACATGGCAGCCAGTATGATTCCATTAAGATATAAATCGGATAGTATCACTTCTCTCGTAAAAGCCCTCCGGTGGTGGCCATGTTACTCAGATTAGAAGCCAACGTCCTTAGAATGACCTACAGGACACCTGCATGGTAGCAGTAGGGCTCACCTCATTTGTTTTCACAGTTCTGAACTGCATGTTGCCTAATGTCTGAGAACAATAATTGTTTTGTATATTTTATATAGTTTTCTAGTTTGTGGTGTGAGGGTCACTCAGTCATGACTGGAGGTGGCCACAAACACTTAATAAATGTGTGAAACATTTCAGCTTCCGTGATAGTATATAGGGTATGAAGATGAGTTAGAGTCACTGGCATGTGACAGAGGAACCGAAACTCAGTGGGGGAAAATCATTTGCCCAAGACAAAGCTGTTGTTAGAACTAGGAGTAGGGTCCAGGTACTTTGCATCCCAGGGCTGCCCTTCCCCACCCAAGCCACATCCTCCCTTCCCCAGCTTAGCTACTCTGAGCACTCCCTCCTTGTCAGTTGCCTTCTCCTCCTTGGTTTCTGCCTTCTAGCATTTGGGATGCTGACTGCTTTGGCCAGACCCCCTCCAACACCTCCCCATACGCCCATTCAGACTAGCTGGAAAGGGTCTTTCAGGCCCAAGTGTATCAGAATATTTAAAGAAAGACTGAGACCCACTTGCTCCATCACAAGCCAGTGGGATGAGCTTTCTGATTGTCCTTACTTTGCCATCTGCTTCAGATTTGCCCAAAGGTCCCCTTTCCAACACGCTTCATGCACTGTCAGGTCATGTCTGTGTAGGCGAGCTGTGAACAGCAACACTTAAGGCAAATGGGATTCTTCAAAATATAACTCTAGTAATAAGCATCTGCCTCTGAATGCCAGGCCATGAGGGGCTGAGAGTCACAAATAAAGGAGAACTTGTTATAGGGACTGGCTGCCCCGCTGCAGGGGTGGGGTTAGCAGACAGCCTCCTGCTGCTGGATGTTTCCCGGTCTGCCTCAGATGCAAGTATCTCCTTGCCCAAGGTCCTGCCCTTACCAGGGTAGCCCACAACTGGTGACTGAATAAGGTGGGGGTATAAAGGCCCAGGCATTCTAGTCTGAAGTGAGACAACGCCGATGGATATCATTTGTTCTAGAGCTTCTGGCCAGGTTGGCTGAAGCTCTGTCAGGGCTGCATCAAAACTCAGCTTCTCCCTCTGCCCCATCCTGTTCCCTCCTTTCCTTTCACAAGCAATAATTCCTGATAAACAACTTGTGCCCACACCCCAATTCCACATCTGCTTTTGGAGAACCGAACCTCTGACGTAGGAAATGACAGCTGGGCTTTGGCAGCTACAGGCCAGTCCAGTTTCCCTGCAGCCAGGGAAAGGTCAAGCCTGGGAAGATGACTCCACAGAAAGGTCACCCTGACACCACAGGCTTCGGCGCCTCCACCGAACTTTCCGCCTCCTTTCTGTATCAATGTGACAGAAAATTGAAATGAACATCCAGAAATTGTTGGGAAATAATATTAGATAATATTTAGTGGGTGTACACTCTGAGCCAGATACTATGCTAAGTGCTTCACTTGTATTATCCCATTTAATCCCCTCAAACAAACCCACAGAGGAGGCATGCTTATTATCCCATTTTATAAAGACCCTAGCCTCTGTCTTGGGAAGACCTGGGCAGGTCCGCGGCCAGATGGCAAATGTGATTTCAGATCCGCTCCAGGGTCCCGGCTGTCTTCTGCAGCACACAGCACAGGTCCCTGTGGGCGGCTCTGTTCTTGGTGCCAGCTGCAGCTGACAGCCTCTTTCCCTCCTTCCTCCCTGCACGCTCAATTCTGCAGGTCTGGCAGCCCCTTCTCAGGCCCCACTAGCAAATCAGAGGCACTTTCAGTGCCCAACCCCCACCCTCAAAAATAGGAAGAGGAGAGACTCTCAGCCCACACCCTGCATTTGAGCAAAGTTCCCACCAGTGGTTCAACCCAATATTTATGCAATATCTTTCTGCTTCTAACCAACCCAGCAACCACCGAATCTACGCTCCCAAGAAGTCGCTCATTCATTCATCAACAGTGGACCACCAAAGCTGGACCTGCTGTACCCAGGGGCCAGCCGGAGGTGCACAGATGAATGATTCATTCATTTATTCTCACACTCTTCATTTAACAGTGACTTACTGAGGTCCTATTTTGTTTGCAGCACAGGTCCCAAAGATGCAGTAGGGAGTAAGAAAGTCATGACTTCATGCTCCACTTAGTGGAAGGGATAAGGGTTACAGTCTTTTATTAAACAACTTTGTAACAGTACAGATATACACACCCAAAGTTCAGGAGAATGTAGCAAAGATTTTCAGTGCAGGTTTGATGGCACCTTCTCACCCACAAAGGGTCCTCTGGCAAGGCGGATATTGGGGTGCCTCCTGCAGCGTGTTCCCTTCCTTCATCATTCTTCACTGGGCTGAGGCCTTTCTATTTGGGCTCTCTGGATGCCCCACAGGCTCACTGCTCTTGCCAGGGAGCAAACGCCTCTCTCTGAACTTGTCCCCCGCCCCCGTGGTTACTTGGCCTCTTTAAACATCCCTGCAGTGTCCGGCCTTGTGGATGGGCCTCTCTTAGCAAGCACCCCATGTGCCCTATGCTGAGGTATGCTCCAAGGGCGGCTCTTCCCCAGCCTTGAGCACATTAACAAAAGCTCCTTTCTGTCACACCAAGTTTAGGCTTGAACCCTGTCCCAGAAAGCAAGGCAGGGTGGTGCCGAGCCTCAGGAATGCAAGCGTGTTAGGGCAAACAAGAAAAATCCACTTTGCCAGAGTTAAAACAGAGCATTTCTACTTTTTTTTTTTTTTTTTTTGGCATTTTCCCCTTTGGTCTTCCCTGGTGTTGTCCCTCTGCTGCTTCTTTTTCGGTCGGTCCATACCTGTTTCCACAGTGAGCGAGGCCATGACATCATCCCTCTCTCCCTACCCATCCCCCCATGTTTCTGAGATTACCCCCTGCCAGGAAGAGAGCGAGGAGCTGGGGGAGCCGGTCCCTTCCCAGGACACCAGCTCCGCGCAAGCCAGGTGTTGAGGCGCCCGCCAGCCACCACCAGAGGGCGCTACTTCCCCGCGCTTCCTGCCGCGGAGGTTCCCTTGGCGTCCAGGCTGCGGGTGGTTTAGAAGCACCGCAGGGCCCTGGACCCAGGGTTGTATCTGGACGGTGACAGTACCCGCCTTTCCCCACTGACTAATAAAACCCATTCTTCATTTTTCTTTCTTCCCTGGGGCAGAACTGGGCTCTGAATTTCTCCTCAAGCAAATCCCTAAAGCGTATTTCTGACCTAGCTTTGGGTTAGTGAGTATAGTTTTCCCACCTTTAGGGATTAAGGTCCTGCCTGGGGTTGGAACTAAGCTAGATCTTGCCTTCCCAGGACCCTGTAAATCAAGGTTATCCAGGGCTGGCATTCAAACATGGCCTTATATGCCAAGAAATCGACATCCTCACACTTCCGCCCACCTGGCAAATCTCAGTTCCCACAACACCCCAAAACTCTCATTAGTCACACTTGCTCCCCATGTCTGCTACAGGGTTACAGGTTCCCACCCTGAGACTTCACTAAGGTTTGGCTTCAGCGTGTGTTTCTGTCTCTTCTCCTGGCAATGCCTAGACCCTCTTTCTAATCCTGTCTTGAGACTTGCTCTGTGGAGGAGGCCAGCCGGTTCCTGCTAGGGCAGCCTGGTCTTTCCACTCACGCAGTCGTCTGTCCTGTCTGTTCTGCTGTGGTGCTGCTTTACCCTCTGATCCTTCAGCCTGCATCTTACATATCTCATAGCTATGTCCTCTTTCCCAGGCTAGATGCAGAAGCCATAAATGAAGGTTGATAGATTGGACTACATAAAAAATGTATTTTTAAATTCCACAAAGACAGTATAAACAAAATAGGAAGTACAAAAGATCTGGGAAAAATTATAGTACATATGACAGAGAAAGGACTAATTTATATAATACAGATAACTCCTAAAAAGCAATACCAAAAAGAGGGACAATCCGATAGAAATGGGCAGGCAATTCAGAGAAGAAGATATAGTATTGGCCAATAAATAAATAAAAAATGGTTGCTCAACCTTTAATTTTAATAGAAATTTTAAAAGTTGCCAGTTTACTTTGTGGCCTAATAGTTAAAATAAATAGGCATAATTTTTAATATAAAACACTGATAATATCCATTATTTATTAGGGTGAGGGTAATAGGCTTGCTCCATACATAGTTGGAGGGAGCATAAACTGAAGCATATTTTGAAGAGTAGTATAAAAATAGTAAATGCATGTTCTTTTATACTAACTCATCTCATTGCAGCATTATCTGTGATTGTGAAATTTGGAACAACTGAAATATCCATCAATAAGGATGCAGCTACTGAAAAGGGCATATAAATTGATATATCTATTTTGAAGATGTGAAAAGATGCTTTGCCATAAGTTGTAGAGAGAGAGAGAGAGTGTGTGTGTGTGTGTTTGGGGAGAAAGAGAGAAGGGAGTTAGAAATGATATACACCAAATTATTAACAGTAGTTTCTTTATATTTTAATATTCTCCAGAGTTTTGCTGCAATGTAAATTTGCTACAATTAAATTTTTTAAATTTCCAGCTTTGGGAAAAAAGGAACAATTTGTTTATACTTTTGTCTGCCCCCATTAAAAACATAATTATACAGTAAACCAAATATAAATCAAATGTAATTTGATTCCAGCTTTCTAGTGACTTATGTTTTTAGCGGGGGAGACAAACGTGTAAACGTAAGTCACCAGAAAGGTGGAATCACATTATATTTGGCTCATATAATTTGGTTTACTGTATAAATCATACTTATACAGTGACTGACATAGAGTAAACACTCCATTAATATTTTTTGAATTGATTTTCTTTTCTTTTATACTGGCTTAGTCAGTTCAGGCAGCTGTAACAAAATAAAAAAAAAAGTAGTAGCTTAACTTATTGGTCCGTGAGTATTTGAAAGGTCAACTACCCCAAAATGAAAATTATTGCTTTTGATGTATCCTGTCAAATGCAACAGGGCCTGATGAGCTCTAAGTTCTCTTTAGCTTTAATATTCTATGATTTGGTAACCATACAAAATGACTCCATTTATTTTATTTAATAATTTGGGTCTTATATTTCACATCTAACTCATCTGGGAAGACCCCTTTATGATCCCATGCAAAAGAAAATGTTCTTGGGAAATATATGAGATATAATATAATGTTAAACTGTTTAGAAAGCAGAAACGAAAGTAGATATAAAATGTGTGACAATGTTAAAACGCACAGAATGTAGGGACAGAGAATCAAGAAACTTACCCAAATAAGTTTGCCACTGGAATGTGGCATTTCAAATCTGTAGAGAAAAGATGAATTTTTAATAAATGATATTGAAACATCTAGCTACCTATTTGGGGAAAAAAGTGGACCCACAATGCATTTTTTAAAAATTCCATATAGGTCAAAGATTAAAATGTAAAAAATTAATCACAAAGTATTAGAAGAAAATATAAGTGATTTAAAAAATATAATCTTGGATTAAGAAGGTATGTTTGCTTAAGCAAGATACCAAAAGCCAGAAGTCATAAAGAAAAAGACAGATTGTTAAGTACACATAAATTAAAATTGCTATGATAGGCTTTCATAATAAACAAAAACCAAAAGATAAAAGACCAACCTGGAAATTATATTTGCATCATGTTTGACAAACGTCTAATTTATATAATATATATAGGGATGATTTAATATGTATTTACTATATAAAGACATGGCTAATTTATTTGTTATATAAAGAGTTCTTTGAAATAAAAAAGAATTTTAAAAAGTGGACAAAAGATATATGCAGGCAGCACTCTGACAAAGAAATACAAATGACTCATAAATATAACAATCACACTCATTTAAAATAATGGAAGTTAAAACAATGCTGTAACATTTTTCACCTATCAGCTTGGCAAAGATAACAAAGTTGCATGAAGTACAGCTTCTTTGGAAGGCAGTTTTGCAGTAGCTCTCAAAATTTACAACTGCCTTTGGACCCATCACTTCTACTCCTGGGGATTTCTCTTATAGATGAACACATACGTATATAAAGAATAGATATGTCAAGGATGTTCATTTTAGAATTTTAAATAACAAAGAAAGGAGTCTAAAAATAATCTCAATGTTTATCAAAAGGAGGTGGTTAAGTAAATAGTGGTATAGTCATGAAATGGAAGTACAATGAAGCCAATACAAAGATTGAGGGAAATAGGTGCTGATTTGGAAGGATATCTACAGCATACAAGTGGGAAAAAGTATAGACGATGAATATGTTGTGCTCCTATTTCTTCACAACACTAGATTTCTTAAAGGGTAAGCAAGTGGCTGGCACACTGAATGAACAACACTTTAAGGGTGTGATCATCAACTTTATTTTTGGCTCCATTGTCCCTTTAAGTCTCTCGCTCAGTGGGCTGTTTCTGTCCTGTCCCTGGAGTTTTCTGCTGACTTGTAGCTAATGAAAGTTTGACAGTCACTTTAGGTTGCAAACCCAATCTCAGTTTGTGGCCAGTACCAGATATTAATCAAAACTCCCAGCTTGACTGACTGTTAAATCTGATTCCCTCCCCAGCCGGGCCTCCGCTGGGTGTGCTTGCAGCTGCCTTTCTTTTCTCTTTCCTTGCCTTATACGTCCTCCCCTCATCTTCCGTCTTGCTATTATGATTCCTGAACCAGCTTTAGTCAAAGCAAGAGGAGAGAGAGGAGTAGCAAGAGGCAGAGGACATTTTTCATCTAACTGACATGGTCCGGAGAGGGCTTCATGCCTGCAGGGCCTGGTGATGTTTTAAGCTGCCCTTTTCCCCTCCTAGGAGTATTTGTGGGTTCCCCACAATCACCCTCCCCCAGTGCCCACTGAAAGTCATCAGCTGCAGTGCACTTTCTTGCAGCCACTGCTCCCTGTCAGCCCCTCCAAACAGCAGACTTTCTCTGTCAGGGTCCCACTGACTGTCCTTCCTTGGGCAGGATTTAAAATGGATGCAGGTCACTTTGCTTTCCCACGTGGCTCACATCTGGTACGTGGGAATTGGCACACCAGAGGCTCACAGCCTGAGAGAACAGAGAGACAGAAATGGCCACAAGGGAGCCAGTTACATAAAGGGAGACTGGGGAAGTAGGCAGGGGCAAGCACTCAAAACATGCAAGGCCTTGAGAATCCGAGCCTTCGAGTCTGGAGTGCAATTCCATTCTAACAAGTTCATGGAGGATCCTCAGCAAACATTCATTGAGGTTTTTGTTTTTCATTTTTCACATAGTTCTTGTACTGAGAACTGCACCGTCCAGTTGGGGACACAGACATACACACCGATACATTACAATACAGTGCGAAGATGCGAAAAGAAATAGAATGCACTAGAGCAAAGGAGTCAGCTAGTCCCAGCTGCAGGAGAAGTGGAAAGGGCTGCAGAGATGTCATTTAGAGGAACCCGGTGAAGAGTAGCTGCTAGTAGGTCCAACTGAGACAGAAGTGCTGTCTGATTAAATGACCAAGAATAAGCAGGCCAGAGATGATGTGAGCACAGAGAGTGGTGAGGGCAAGAAGGGAGAGACAGGTCCTGAATGGGAGACCCAGGGCCGGAGGCTGATACCAGGAGGCAGAGCCAAAGCATCACCTCCTTCCCTTCTTGAGGACTGAGTCCCTTTAAGGTGGGACTAGATGGGTTCCTTCTGTGGCTGTCTTCATAGCAGCTCTTTTCGGACAGCTACAAGTGGGCATTGCTCAAATCTGGGCTTCATTGCCAAGTAGTTTCACAAGGCAGATATTCCAGGGAAGTCCCTGGAATGTCCTGGACTTCTTGCAACCTTCCTGTAGGGCAGGCTGTCGAAACTTCAGGGCATAAAAGGCCCAGAGCACGTGCAGCCTGGGGAAAGCTGGCCAGGGATATGGGAGCAACCACCATGGACCAGAAGTGTCTCTGGGCAGGTGAGTGTGGGGCTAATTCAGCAGGTAAGTTGGTGAGGAGGGAAGCGGTAATGCAGCCCTGTGGATGAAGTGCTCTTGCTCCTGTCCTGGGACTTCAGTCTCTCTATTCACCTCAGTATCAAAAAATATCAAGCTAACGCAACTGTCCTAGGGGAACCATCTGATCTTTCCTGAATGGGCAAGAAAGCAGCAGTGGCCAGAGTCCTTTGCACTGTCAGGAAGTTCTCAGCTCGCACAAAAGTGCCTCTTACCCACATTAGAATGAGAGCTCAAGACAGGAAGGAGACCAGGCTTTCTTAGTCTCTTGATGTACAAGCATCATATTGGGAGTCACGTCTTTCATGGGCTATGCTTTGGGTACATTTTAGAAGTTTTGGGGAGCCCACATTTCTCATCTGCAGAATGGCTTGTTGGATTAAATGTTCTCTAAACTTCCCCTTTCAACTCTAATGTTCTGATCCAAAACTCTGGCTTTTCTGGTGGCTGGGAATTTGGATGAGTGCGGGAGTGAGACTAAATGGACAGGCTGTGGGTGGACAAGGGCAGTTTACCAGGAGGAGAGGGGAGACGTCTGATGGAGGAAAGAAGCCATTTCACTGTGTCTTGTCCATACTTCTTTCACCCTGTCTTACACTCTCAAGCCACGAGTGGCCCACTTGACAAGAGCCTTTTAAGTTGCCTGTTGAAGTTCTCAGCCCTGGGCCCTCAGGAGGGTAGCCTGTGGAGACCTAGCACCATGGAGAAAGGCCTGGAGGCTGGCCTGGCAGTACATGTAGCAACCAGAGTTTCTCTGACCACTTAGTGAGTGTGTGGAGGACCAGATCCCTGCCTACCCTGCCTTCTGCCTAAAAACATGTGAATCAGCAGGAGAGAACACCAGAGCCCGGCTCCCCAGCCGTGAGCTCTGCAAGGGAGGCACCAGCCCCCACAGCTGTGTCATCCAAAGCTTTCTTTCCTTCTTAAGTGCCCTTTTCTCCACTTTCAGACCCCCAAGGGCTCTAGTGAGGACAATGTCCCCAGGCAGGACAGGTCCCCCAGGGGGACCACAGTTCAAGGAGTCTTATCCATTGGGTAAAGTTTCTGGGCCCCATGAGCCTGCTCTTTCCTTCCCTTTAAGAGGATGAATTAAGGATAGAATAATCTCGCCAGTCCGTCTAGGGGAGGTGTCCTGTGGAGAAGATGCTGGAATGACTGCAAACATGGAGGCTTAGGGTACTACGAGAGCCAGCTCATGCTTCCCAGTTCACCTTGCCTTGTTTTAAGAGTTAGTTGCTTATACGTAGGGTGACCATTCATTGCATTTTGCCCAGGACAGGTCTGTTTCAAGCTATTGTCCCAGGGAAATTATTAAGAATGCAATGTCTCCAAGGGGTCTCATTGGACAATAAACTATATGGTCACCCTACCTATATTCAACCCAGACCAGACTATGAGCTCTTTGAGTGCAGGGAAGTCATCAACTTCATTTTGGTTTCCTCAATATCTTGGACAATGCTTGGCACAGAGCAGGTGATTTAATAAAACTGTTGCATAAATGAATAAGAAAATGAATTCCCAGTTTGGAAAATGTTTCTGCCTAGAGGTATAGGGACCCCAAGGCATTCCAGGGCTGGAAACCTCAAGGCCCTGTAAAGAAACTGCAGCAGCTGTGAGTGGAGAGCCTGGAAAAAGTGTGGCTTCATCTTGTATGTAGGCACACCCACATGCTCTCTGCCATCATCTGGGACAGAAGAACCAAGCTTGGCGCAACAGATTTTTCTTTCTACCCATCTGTTACAGGTTTAGCAGTCTTGCTGCTTTTCCAGGGAGGTAAGCAGTCAATGTGTCACTACTGCCTGGGTCTCCTGGGCTGGGTCCTTACATTTCTCATGTTTGGTTTCTGTCTGTTACATGTGTATTCTCTTGATGACTCTCTCAGGTTCTGCCACTAACATATTTATGACTCTTGAGTTTTTGTTCTGTGTATCTCTTTGTGCATCCCTTGTTCTAGTTCTATCTTTTTGAAGCTCTCTGTCTCTCATTGCCAACCTCAATGTGTGTGTGCATGTGTGTGTGAATATACACACACATACAGAACATTTGTAACTTCTGTTTGTCTACTGATCTGTGTCATCCATCCATCCACGCACATTGAATCTCAGTGCTCTGTGGGTGTTTCACGTGTTGATGATGTCTCTGTCTCAACATATTTCTTAACTGAGGTCAAGAGTCAGCGCTAAGAGCCCAGGCTGAATGACCCTCAGAGGCTCTGGCTGAATGAACAAAGAATGCAATGTCTGTCTTGGGGAGAAATTTGTGGGTTTGGGGGCTCTAAGGCAGCAGCACAAGGGTCTCCTTGGCTCTCTCCATTCTACTCCAGGATCTGCCTACAAACTGGTTTGCTACTTTACCTACTGGTCCCAGGACAGGCAGGAACCAGGAAAATTCACCCCTGAGAATATTGATCCCTTCCTATGCTCTCACCTCATCTACTCATTCGCCAGCATCAGCAACAACAAGGTCATCATCAAAGACAAGAATGGTGCAATGCTCTACCAGACCACCAACAATCTCAAAGCCAAGTCAGTAGGACGGGGGCAGGCGCACCCCAGTGGGCTTGGGGGAGGGAAGTTAGTCTGAACTGGACCTAAGACCTACTTTCTCATTTGTTCATTCAATCATATGTACTTCTTTGGGGATAATGCTGATCCTAACTGCTCTTCTCACCAGTGTCTCATCCCTTCTCTGAACTTAGCCTCTAAACAGCCAGGCCCTGCTTGTCCACATTCCTCACTTCAGGAATTCTACCCTTTAGGCAAAGGTTTCCCTGGAAGCCAGAAAAGAAATAATCAGCTTATTCTTCTATTCCAGGAATCCCAAACTGAAAGTTCTCTTGTCCATTGGAGGGTACCTGTTTGGTTCCAAAGGGTAAGGCCACATCTTTATTTTTTGTTATGTAATTTCTGATCATTGCTACTTTTTCTCCTCCTGAGAAGAGACATTGAACTAGACATTGAGAGGTCTTTCCTTGGCCAGGTGGCAAAACTGATCTGAGTTTGTCACAAGTAAAGGCACAGCACTAGGTTTTCTAGTGTCTTTAAAGGAACCCTTTAGGAGTTTAGCAGAAACCCAGACACTTAAGGCCTGCGAGAAACTGAGCCATGAGCAATATTCAGTAAACTCTTAATTATTTACATGAATATTTTCACTTTACGGATTATGGGGAGATGATTTTAGTTAGGAAGTAAAATTTTTTTAATCACTTGAGGGTTTGACTTTGAACCATGAGGTAGATTGGGTGGGTTATTTCTACTTAAAAACCAAGACTTGGCCTACAGCACTCAGTGGACTGCAATGTCCTGGCTCATGACTGTGTGGCCAGATGGCCTGAGATCAGGGAGAACAAGACAGGACACAATCTTCTCTGCTTAAAAACAAAATAGCTATTGACAGAAAGCACACATTATAAATTACATTTTCTATTCACACGAAAATGATATTCCATTTACATCAAGAGCTAAATAAATACAAATGTGTAAGGGTGAAAGACACATTTTTCAATCTTTAACGATAGTTAATCTAATTTTGAATTTCTTCTGGTTTAAAGTGCTAACATTTTTAAAAGTTCAGAGATCTTAAGCTCAGCCAGCAGAGTTTTCCAGTTTTCACAGAATTCTGACAGTACAACTTACTCACGCAGCTTGTCAGTACCCAGTTACAGCTGGAGTAGGCGTAGAAAAGGAGTGGGTGTAGAAGACCTATGTAGATTTTCTGCACACAGAAATAAGGAAGATAGATCAGGCTACCTAACTTATTTGGTTCTATGTTAACCTCATCATGAACAATTATGAATGGGTTTCCATGGCAACTGTCCTTCTAATTCTCAAATTCTCTCTCCTTCCTAACACTTGCTTAAGTTTTGATTCAAATAAAAATGTCTTCATTCATTCATTCTTACACGTATGCACTCATTCATTCAATTCAATAATTTATTGAGCACCTATTGTGTACCAGTTTAGAGGTTAAAAGTAGGGCTTTGGAGATAGATACATTTGGTTTGGATTTCCCTTTAGATGTATGCAAGCTGTGTGACTTCAGGAAAGTCATTTAAAGTCTGTAAGCCTCAGGTTTTCTTTAACTATATGGTGAGAATAATAACAGAATCTGCCTCAAGGTGACGTTGTAAGATCAGGTAATATATGCTAGCGTAGTGCTGATGTGCAATAAGGGCTCAATGGTTGCAATAATCACTGTTATATTATTATTGTTATTATTGCTAGGTAAATGCCAGGTTTTGTGCTAGGTGCTATGCAGAATATTGACATATGTGTAACACACAGACTTGCTTCTAAGGAGCAAATTAGTACATTTCTGTTGAATGGGAATCTTTCCTAAAATTGGAGGCATCTGCCCAGAGACTCAGGTACAATGGCTCTCATTATTGTAAGCACTTTGAAATGCAAGAGAAAAGCTAGAAACCTATTTCTACCATGGTTTTCTGATACCGGGCTAGTTTCTTGCTACATCCTACACTGTGTAACTGAGATACACACAGGAACCAAAATCTCAATTTAACACATTGACTGCCACAAAAAAAAAAAAAAAAAGAAAGAAAATTTTTCCCTGGGGCCATGGTGTTTTATTATGAAAATAGAATAAAAACTTCAAAAACAAAATGACCCTAAAATATACATCAATAAAAAAGTAGTATAAAAGCTTGAAAATTAGTAATGTAAAAAGTAATGTGAAAACTTGAAAAAGAGTTCATAACTCACTTGTCAGTTAATATGTTAATACTGACTGGAACAAAAGTAATTTGAGACTCTAAGTACACCTGGGAGGTGTTGTGAGAGGTAGGAAGTGACACAACTCAAAGGAAAATACCCATATCTCATCTATACCTTCAAATTTTAAATGCTATTGGTGTCCTCCATTTGAGCAGCTGAGAATCAACTTCATGGTTTAAGAATTCTAGTTCAGATGAAAGCCCCCGAGGAGCTGCTACTTTTGAGTAATGCTTTTCGTCAGAAGCCCTGGGGGTGGGCAGATCTGGGTGCCTGTTTGTGACTAGGTAGCTTGTTTGGGGAACGTGAAGTCACAGAAGTCTAGCTCGGTTTTTATGGAGCTTTCCCAAGTGTCACCACTTTGAGGCACATGAAGCAGGATTAGCATCTTCAATCCCAGTTTAGAGGTGGCCACACTGGAGCCCAGAGAGCTGCTTAATGACAAAGTGACCACCAGAAAGAACTCTGACCTAGGGCTTGAACCCAGATCTCTTAGGATCACTAAGCCCACCACATTGCAAACTGTTTTTCCAAGGGTGTAAAGTGTTTTAAAAAAAAACCCAAAGCTGGACAATATTTGAAGCAGTAAAAGCAGATTTTATTCAGGAACTATTTCAATAGGGGGAAAGACACTTCAGTATAGTGCTGGGTTCAATTCCAAATACAGCAAAGGCAAATGGGGATATACAGCTAATATGCAGTTTGAGGAATGGGGGTATGGAAAACGACTGAGAGGTAGGGCGAGGGAGATTCTTGCTAAAGCCTGGCCATGGTGATCCGGTATCACCTGGGGTGGTGGGTAGTGAGGAATTTGGTAAGATACTGAGGGTGATCAGGTACCAAAGGTGGGGGATTCTCACTAAACTGACAGCAGGATTCTTGTTAAAACTGGACTTTGCAAAGATTGGCTCAGAAGGCCAAGGTCGAGGTCTAGTTGAGAAGAGGGCTCAGAAGGGCCCATCTGAAGTTTGGTCAAAGCAAGAGTCTTTGTTAAAGGCGGCTCCATCATCCTGCGGGAAGTCCCCAGTCTTCTTTTACCTGACCTGATCAATTTTCTGGCCCAACCATCCTTCTTCCCATTTGTTCCAAAAGGGGGAGGGGTTGGGATAGACAGGAAGTGAATATTGGGTGGGGGGAAGACTACTTCAAGATTTCTGTGAAAAATGTGTCGTGTTATGGGTATTGCTTGTTCTTTCCAAAAAACACTTGCACTGCTTCTCCCTAGGTTCCACCCTATGGTTGATTCTTCGACATCACGCTTGGAATTTATTAACTCTGTACTCCTATTCCTGAGGAACCATAACTTTGATGGCCTGGATGTAAGCTGGATCTACCCAGATCAGAAAGATAACACCCGTTTCACTGTGCTGATTCATGTAAGCCAGACTCCATAGTATACCCAGCGCCTTGAACATGCAGAATCCACAGCCACACCAGAACAGAAAAAGGAAAAGATCGAGTCTGCTTGGAAGACACAGCCCCTGCCTTTCAGAAGCCCCCACTGATGGGGGAACAGCCCCTGCTCCTAGTTTAGGGCAGGAACAACATCAAACAATGGAGTCCCCTTACACAATGAACACCACCAAAATAAAGCAACATCCATAGAAAAGAGAATGGGGCCATAGAATTTCCTAGGTACTGAGATTGTCTCATGGATCAGATAGATCAGAAAATCTATCAGGAAGAAACCAGATAGTTCTTCCCTGGGTACAGTGAGGCTGGGGTCCTCCTGCCTAATGTGGAGGCTTCCTGAGCAGACACAGGCATGAAGCATCCCTGTGTGGGATGGGGAGGAAAGGGTTGATCTCTACCATCTAATGTGGTTCTAGAAACTTCATAGATTTCAGACAAGAAGCTTAGCGCTGTACTCTGGGAAGTGGCATCTGATACCTCGTTTCCTTGTCTTCATAGGAGTTAGCAGAAGCCTTTCAGAAGGACTTCATAAAATCCACCAAAGAAAGGCTTCTCTTGACTGCAGGTGTGTCTGCAGGGAGGCAGATGATTGATAACAGCTATCAGGTGGAGAAACTGGCAAAGTGAGTACCTCAGAGCACCTCTTCCCTCCCTCTGCCTCCAACCTGGTCCATGCAAATGATACGTGTCAGTATGTCTGAGGGATGGAAGTGAGGGTGGAGGGAAGGGAGGCCACTATCCTAACCCTGCATCATTCAGCCAAGAACAACTTCTTCATGGTGACATTTAATCCTCCTGACAGCTTTCAAAACCCAAAACAATTACTGACAGTTGTTTCTACCGCTGCTTATCACAGAATCTCTTCCTTTGCTTTTGGTGCTTTAGAGAACTGGATTTCATCAACCTCTTGTCCTTTGACTTCCATGGGTCTTGGGAAAAGCCCCTTGTCACTGGCCACAACAGCCCTCTGAGAAAGGGGCAGCTGGACAGAAGGCCAAGCTCTTACTACAATGTGGTGAGTGGTACGGGAAACTGCAGGGTGCTGGCTGGGGAAGGGACTGGGGAGAGTCCTGCACCACTAGGATTACTTCTGTCTTGCACTGAGGAGGAGCTATGTGCCCAGGAGGGACTTGAGTAACCCCAGGAGCTAGCGAGTACAGGGGAAATGCTTTGACCAGGCACCAATAAAATGTCACCTGGAAAACATCAGAAGACCTGGTAGTTAACATGCCTTAAGCTCTGTCTCTGGCCCAGAATGTTCCCTATCCAAGTCTTCTCTGGATTGTCCATCTTCCATACATTTCCTGGCACCCACACAGGTGTACAGAACTTGTACCCTCCTGCGTCCATCCATATTTCCTATTTAAATCAATCTTCAAAACAGCCCCATTAATTCAGCTGGGTAGGAAGCATCACTCCCCCTTCACAGAAGATGAGACAAGCTCAGCAGAGTCCATGAGTCCATGCTCAAGGTCATGTAGTGTGAAGGCCCTGAAAGGGGATGGGAAATGGAAAGCCCAAGAAAAAAAATGTTGTTGATGTTGTTCTGGTATATGGATGTGTATTCCTAAAATTTGGGGAGAAAAAAGTATTGTCTGGGTTGCATGTTTCCAGGCCTTCACATTCCAAGTTACAAAACTGGTTAGTCCAAAGCTAGATCTCCTAATTTCTAATTTGGGGTTTTCTAGGACTCCACATGGCTGACTTACATCAGTCACCCTCGTGCCTTCGCACTGTAGGATTTCTGTAAGGACAAGGAGACATATGCTCATCTTCTCTAGCCCCCTATTTTGTTCTGGAAGGCAGGAAGGTCAATGCTAGCCTCTTCCCTCCTAACCTGTCCCTTTGGGTCCAAGGTCATTGTGAGGCCTCATAGACTAGGAGTCTGACAGCCACCTCATCAGTAAGCACAATTAGCCAGAGGGTAGACAAATTCCATAGGCAATTGACTCAAAGATGAGAAAGAAAGATGGTGATAACTTCGATTTCATGTTTTCTAGGTCCCTTGACTGATTTCTTTTTGTGATCCATTGTCCAGTTTCTTTCACAGCTTAGAAAAAGATGAATGAATGTCTTACTGCTGAAGAGCGCTAAGTGCATTAGAACAAACACCTGGGTCCCGGTAGCACTGTCCACACTCAGATGTAGAAAAGAAATCAAGAAGTCACCTCTGTGCAGTTTGGGAAAGAGGCTTAAAAAGGCCAGACACCTTTCTTTCCCCATACCCTGGGCCTCAGTCTGTCTTCCCTTTCTAGGAGTATGCTGTGGGGTACTGGATACATAAAGGAATGCCCCCGGAGAAGGTGGTCATGGGCATCCCCATGTATGGACACACCTTCACACTGGCCTCTGCAGAATCTGCTATTGGGGCCCCTGCCTCTGGTCCTGGAGCTGCTGGCCCTGTCACCAAGTCTCCAGGCTTCCTGGCCTATTATGAGGTACCTGGAACCTCCCTGTGCCCTCAGCTGCCTGCCGTGTCTGGGTAGGGGTTTCAGCTTCAATCTGACAATAGTAGAGCATGTTATGTGTTGTGGGGGGGAGCACAGACTACTACTGGAACACATAAAAGGGGCTCCTAACTGTGGCTTGGGGAGGGGGTCAGAGAATGCTTCCTGGAGGAAGTGAGATATGCTGAACTCTGAAGAGGAGATGGAGCTAGCCAGGAATGGGGATGGGCAGAGGAGGGAATGGGAGATTTAAAAGGGAGGCTGCCCCAGGTTCCTGACCTGAGCAACTAAGTGAACGGCAATGCCAGTTACTGAGATAGGGAAGACAGGAGGGGGAGCGGAGTGGGCACTGTCCTGCTCATGAGATCAGTTTTGGACTTTCTGAGTATGAGGAGCCTGTGGGACATAGAGATAACAAGCGAGAGGTTGAATATATGGGTTTGGATCACAGGAGGCCAGTCTGCACTAGAGAGGTAGATTTGAAAATTTCAGCATAAAGATGGTCTTTGAAGCCAAAGTGTATAGTGAGAAGTGAATAGGGCCCAAGACAAACCTCCGGCACCTGAGGGCTGTGCAGAGGAAGAGGAGCCTGTTAAGGAAACTGACAAGGAACGACAAGAGGGGTAGAAAGAGCCCGCACAATTCTGTGTCAAAGAGCTCAGAGAAGTGGGTGTTTCAAAAAAGAGGGTATAGTCAAATGTGTCATATTCTGCCCAGAAGTTAGATAGATCACAAGGCTAACAATTAAAGTTGTTCAGCTGATTAAACCATCATTTCTGTCTGCCCCTTAATCTGGAGAATTTCTTTTTTTTTTAGAAAGCATAGGGGAAACTAGAAATCTGACAATAATTCAACCAATAGAAACTCTTGGGACACTCCCCTATTCCAAATACTGGGTACTGTGAGAGCTAGAAATAAGTTATTCTCCATCCTTGCCTCAAAAGGCTCATCGCCAATGTGGAAAGGATGTAGAATACAAATATAACTAGTGAAATGGGAGTTTAAAAACAAGACAACTATAATATTTAATAAAATCACGGAGGTATTGTAAAACAAGATGTGATTAAGTGACCAATGAGTGGTGTAGAGGGACAGGAGACCAGAGATAGGTGACTGGGGAAGGCTTCATGGAAAAGGAAGGATTTGTGCTGGGCTTTGAAGGATGGATAGGCATTTGATCAGGTTGAGAAAAGAATATCATCCTATATCCTGGTCTTCCGTTGGAGTCCTAACCTGGCCTCTCATTGTGGGTGTGGGCATGCCCTGAGCCCATTCTGGGTGACTTGGTACCCACTGAGGTATCTGATTGGTGTAATGCTCAATTTTCCCCCTCGCCTCACACACAGAAATGATTGACACACCATCAATTCAGTTAGCAAGAAGAAAGGGGCACAGGTCACCATGAGAGTCCTCATTAAATCTCAGAGTGCCTGTCATATTGGAGGTGGGAGAGAAGCTGACCCATCCTTGGGTAGTTCTAGGTCAATAATAAGGGACCAGAGAGGTCATTGCTCAGAACCTGTTGGTAGGATTTTAATATGAACCACTGGATATGGACTCCCCCATCTCATGGAAAGTTTCATTTGATTGTTCAGTTTGTTTCCCTAGGTTACTATAATTTTCACAAGTTGATACTTAAATATTCAACTTTATTTTCTGGCTTCTTTGAAGTAAGCACTAGTGTAGATCATCCAAAAAGAGTAAATAATCCAAAATGAGTTTTCTACGTAGTGTTGAAATGCATTTTTTTCACTGAAGATTTGTCTTTTTAGCAGCTCTTACTTATGCTAACAGAAAGAGAAAGTAACTGATGATAGAAGAGGGCATCCCAGGACAGGACACATTGGGAATGGGAGGCACAGAGGGAGAATGATGGGATTTAAGTGGGGATAAGCTACAAGCTGGGGAAAGACGGTGATGGTCATCATACTTCATGTTTGTAGAGTGCTTTACTGTTTTCAAAAGAATTTTTAACATATATTAGTTTATTTGATTCTAATAATAATACTGTAAGATAGGGATGTAGGAGGCATTATTATAGTTATTTCCATTTTGCAAATGAAGAAATGGGATGTTTTGGCCAGTACTCACATGAGATCTGGAACTCAAGTCTTTTCTGACTTCTAGCTGCTCCTCCTGAGGTAGCCACAGCGTGAGCAGTTCCCAGTGCTTCACCTTGGGCCACCTACTCGGTACGATGTATCGGGTCATTTCTCTCATTAGCTGATCCTTGGGATAAAGGTTCTGATATTTCCCCCAAGCCCCTAGTGGCTCACCTGTCCTGTCTACTCATTAGGTTTCAAGAAGAGCCCATCACTGACCCTCTTGCTCCCCTTTCCCCCATCAGATCTGCCAGTTCCTGCAACAAGCCAAGATCACGAGGCTCCAGGACCAGCAGGTTCCCTACGCAGTCAAGGGGAACCAGTGGGTGGGCTATGATGACGTGGAGAGTGTGGAGGCCAAGGTAAGTAGGCAAGAGGCTCCGGGACAAGGGGATACTTCTTTGGGTGGGGAATGAGGGTTATATGGTAAAATGCTCTATATTGAAAGAGAGAAGCTCCTGGGGTTCTGACTCTGAGATGGGTTCCAGTGGCCTTTGTAGCCCAAGTCTAGTAGTGATTCTAAGCCATACCTGTTAGCACCTGTGGCACAAGCAGGAGAGGTGGAAAGGATGCAAAAAAGAATTGAGAATAAGTGAAGTGAAGAGTGGGGAGAAGGGAGGACCAAGGAGAAGGGAGAGGGAATAAAGGAGACATTAGTGCCTACATAGGTTATCCACCCTGACAATTATCTTAGGACAAACCCTTCAGTCCCTCTCATGGATTACCTATTTAGGAGGCTCCAGATTTCTGAGCCTACCAGTTCTTATACCTTGGTAAGGCATCTGTGTGCCTTTCAAGACTAGGGCAGGAAGGAAGCATAAGTGTAACTTATAATCCAGACCACTTGTCTTGCTAAGGGCTTCCTAGTTTCTTCCCTTATCCTGGAGATTTTTCACAGTCTCCAAGAATGCTGGATTTCAAATGTGGTGACTCCATGGGCTAGAATGAGAGATGGCTAATGGTAGGTGGCCCTCTCTGTCCCTAAGCAACCTTTCCCTTCAGGGAGTCTCCATAAAACCAATAAATCTGCTGCTGTATTCTAAGATCAAACCCTCATCTGAACTTGACTTGGTCATTGGCATCTAAGGGCCTCTTCTAATATCTGTGTGCCCCTCTTTGCCTCCCACAGGTTCAGTTCCTAAAGAATTTAAACCTGGGAGGGGCCATGATCTGGTCTATTGACATGGATGACTTCACTGGCAAATCCTGCAGCCAGGGGCCCTACCCTCTCGTCCAAGCTGTCAAGAAAAATCTTGGCTCCCTATAAAGGTAACAGAGTCCGAAGGCTGGGGCTGGGAGTGGGCAGAGAAGGGCACAGGAGTTTGGGGGATGTCCTCTTTACATATTTGAACTAATCCTTTCTCATGCTTCTTTGGATCTTCTGTCATGTTTTCTTGGCTGGTTCTGCCCTTATGGTAGGCTACCCATAGACTTTCAAAATAATAATAATATTAATAAATTTTGGCTACCGTTTATTGAGCATGATGAGAGCTAAGGGCTTTCTTTACATGTATAGTGGGGATAAATATTAACTCCACCACAATTCTTGGTTGCAAAAACATCAGCCTGTTTTAATTTTCTAAATCACAATAAATCTGACTTTATGATCCTCAACCCACTGGACTGATGAGAAATCCAATCTCAGTCATTACCTAATGCTCTCTCATTAAGATCACCCACAGTCAATCTTACTTAGTCTAGACATTGGGAGACCCCAAGGTCATTATTGATATGCTCTTGCCCAATCCTCCCTATTACCTTGAAGGTCAGTGGTTTTGCTGCTGCCCCATCCCTGGACCCCAGGATCCCTAGGTATAATGTACATCCTCATGTGCAGGTGAAGGGTGTTGCTGACCAAGCAGCCATGCTGCAGTCCATGGGTTCTAGGGCAGGGGATGGAGTAGCAGGGGACCAGGGCTCACTGCAGGCAGACAACTGAAGAGTCCTGGCTGTGCTATCCTGGAGAAGGCCCCAGAACTATTTGAAAATGCCTGGCTAGATGATTGGGTAGCAACCCTCCAGCTCTGAGCATCCATGGTTTAGTAGCTTGATTCAGGCCTCAGTTTACTGAGTTGGGCTTTGAAATAGTCTTTCTTTTGTTTCCAGGCTTAACTTACTGTGGAACAGGCAAGGTGACCTTGCTGCCTGTGTCCTGTTCCCTGTCCAGGAATTTTTATGTGGGAGTCCCTTGCCAGGCTGGCCTCCAGATCGCTCTCTTCAAGCCTTCCCTGGCTTTCGCTCAGACCTTGCATTGGGCCTGGCTTTGTTTTTCTGCAGCTGTTGACATATTTCCCTGAAGCACAATTAAAAAAACAAACAAACCTCATTTTGCTCCAGCACGTATGTCCTTATTTGTACAGTCCTTGGGCCTGTGGTATCAGGCTGTCCTTCTTCTACTATTTGTGGTGTCCAGGGGTAGGGTGCAAATGGAGGCCTCTATATCATATCTTTAAATATTAAAAAGAGCTAACAAATATTGTTGAAATATGACTTATGCTCCCACATTAACAAATACGACTTCACAACAACCTAGAAGATCAGAATCCAAGAATTTAGAATTCTCAGACTGCTTGGAATTCCACAGCAAAATGTAGCAGCACATGCCCTCAGCTCCCAGCCCATACACAATCCTCTTCCTACCTCCAGCTCTGTCTTGCAGAGCAGGGGCCTCATGGTCATACTTGTGGACATCTCAGGCTTTGCATTCAAGCTTCATCTACATCCTACCTTCATCCCCCCCAACACACACACACACACACACACACAAAGAGCCTCTGGGCTAAGCATGTGCACACCAATATTTGTGCTCCACCCTCAATGATGATGGATCCAGAAAAAAGGCCTGTGCAGGCCCTGAAAGTGGGCACAGGCTCTGTGGGCTATTTGGGCAGGAATTCTGGGTATCTGGATCATGGTTCAGAAGAGGATGGATGTGAGCTCCAGGTGGATGTGCCCCCAGCCCTGCAGTCTCCTTACTTCATGGGGAGGGGCACAACTGGCCAGGGTGAAGCCCTCCAAAGCAGGGGTCAGCAAACTATGACCTATGGGTCAAACCCAGCCCACTGTCTGTATTTGTAAATAAAATCTTACTGGAACACAACCATGCTCAGTTTGTTTTCACATTGTCTGCGGCTGCTTCCTCTTTACAATGGCAGAGTTGAAAAGTTGCAACAGAGACAAGTATTGCTTGAAAAGCCTAAGGTATTTACTGTCTGGCCCTTTACAGAAAAGTTTGCCAACCCTTTTTCTAAAGCCTGGTGCCCACGTCAGGGGCCTCTCTTGTCCAGGTCTAAGGCTGTTTCTGGGGTCAGACACCTTCATTTTAAGACGAACTGTTTTCCTCCATTCTCCCACCTCTCTTCCAGTCTTTTCCTCCTAGAAAAATCGTTTTTATCCTAACCTTTGAATAACACTTCCTGCATATATTTAATCCTCATGGCTTGTGAAATAGATTATAATTAGCCCAATGTTCAGATGAGCTAACTGGGGCATCAGTATCAGGGCGTATATATCTGATAAATAGCAGCGACTAGATTTAATCTCAGAATGTGGCGGTACCAGCACTTCTGTAGAGCAGGGGATTAGAGGTGGCTACATGATCCAAAGGGGCAGAAGGTGGGAATACCAGGAGACTTGTTTCACAACTGCTTTGAATATCCCCTTATGAAAGAAGCCCCAGATGTACATACCAAAGAACGGGAGTGGCAAGCACTGATACATACTAGGGGCAGTTGGTCTGCAAGGTCGCCCCAAACGCTGCTCCAGTGCTAAGATCTTCTCACTACAAGACAGACATTGTCTGGGGCACCTCTCTGGCTTCCTAACTCTGGGTCAACCCTTTGCTTCCCAGAGCAGTCGAGTTCTCAAGAGGCAGAAGAGAGAGTAATTAAGAACACAGTCTGGAGTCAGATTTCCTGAGTTCACACACACTGCTTTGTCACTAACCTACCTGCTGTGTGACCTTGGGCACATTATTTACCTTCTCTGTGCCCCAGTTTTCTCATTTGTAAAATGGGGATAATAAGAGTACCTACCTCTCAGAGATAGGATAGTTAAGTAAGTATCTGTAAAGCATTTGAGCTAGTGCCTGACACATCACAAACATTATTTGTGTTTGTTGTAACTTCCATTTAAAGGAAACCCTTAGACAAAACAAATCTAATAGAGTTTATTTGAGCAAAAAATGATTCATGTATCAGACAGCGCTCAGAACCAGAAGAGGTTCAGAGAGCTCTGTCTGCAATGTGGGCAATGAGTACTCATAGACAGAACCACAAAGTAAAGTACAGAAATAGTTTGACTGGTTACAGCTAGGAATTTGCCTTATTTGGACATGGTCTGACCAATTGGCTGCTTGTGATTGGCTGAGATCCAGCTATCTGTTACCAAAAAATATACTCCTAAGTTAGGTTTCAGATTGTTTACATACTAAATTAGGTTGCATTAGTAGGGACTCAAACTAGAGTCAGCCTCAAGCAGCCAAATTTAATTTAACATTTTTATCATCCAGCTGTTGTAACAGGCACAAGATAAAGTATGGACAGCTGCCCAACACATTAACCTTGGCCTTGCACGCAGCCTAAGAGCCCATTAAGGTCTGTGTCTTGAGCTCTAAGCCCTGAACTCTGAGCAGCCCTCTCTCATACCTGCTGGGAGAAGAGAACCATTTGCTTTGCAACATCCGGGAGAAGATTAAGGAGATCAGGGCCTCTTGTCTGGCTGAGATTGGGGAGGGATCCTAGTCAGCCTTTTTTTCCCCTCTCTTTGCTCCCCCCAGACACCCCCTTTGAGAAGATCTTTGAAGGCTAAGAGTCTTCATGCCAAAGAGGAACCGTAACTTAAAGTTGCACAGGGTGGTATGAGAGTCAGGACAGCATAAAAACCGAGGCTCCAGAGTCAGGCTGTCTCTGCGTGGATCACAGCTCTGCTGCTTGTCAGTGTGACCTGGGCAGTTTACTTAGTCTTCTGTGCCTCAGTTTTCCTAATCTGTAAAATAGATAATAATAGCGTCTGCCTCAAGGGGTAATTTTGAGGATTAAATAAATTAATATGTGTGAAGCACCGGGCACATTGTATTAATAAGTACTGAATGGATGTTAGCCATTATTATTTTTGATGCTGGTCCAATTCCAGTTACTCAATGCTTCCAGTTACTGTCAGTCTCCTAGGGTTCAGACAAAGGCTAAACTGAATCCAAAGCCTGGGAAGGATGGGGGACCATCATAGGTAATAGCCTTAGAAGTGCCATCAGCCCTACATAACCACATACTTGTACTGAAATCTTGAGGACCCATTTCTGGGTTCTTTGTGAATCCAAATTTACTTTAAATGGATCTGGGCTCAAAATTCCCAAGGGTCAGATCAGCATCTTTCAGAAAATCTTGAAAACTTGTCTGGTAAGATGACTAATTAGGAGTTATCTTAGCATGTGCTGGGAGTACAGCCAGCAGCACCACCCCAACCTGGGTGGGATTTCAGTTAGGCTGTATAGACGCCTTGGGGCCGGTGTCAATGCCAAAGGGAAATAAAAGCCTGCCATGGAGGAGAGCAGATCATAGTGGGAAGACCAACAGATAATCAGTATGATAAGTGCTGTGCTAGAGACAGGCACAAATACCAGAGAAACCTGGAGGCAGAGCAGGGAGGCCCAGTCCAATGTCACCTCTGTTTTATATAATACTCAGTTCATATCCCAACTTTATCACTTGTCACTTCACATTGCACCTACGTGCTTATAGGTGTGACTTCTCCCTGCTGGACTGTGAGCTCTTTGAGGGCAGGGATCCTGTTTAGTTTTTCTTTTGCTCTCTAGCATGCAGTACTTAATAGGGGTTTGTTGAAAGAAAAACAGCAGATCCTCCTGGCTCCTGAGCTGTGCACCATCATCCGAGCTTCCAGGTAGCCATCTGAATGCCAACATGAGCCACCTATCCAAAAGCATCACGCAGGAGCCTGTGCTGGGAAGGGATTTCTGGAGAAGAGGGAGCACCAGGCCCCAGTTCCCCTTCTCCACTTGCTGGCCAGGGCTGCTCCTTCCCAGCCAGGGAGAGGGTGACCCTGGTACCCTCTAACCAAGGTCTCCCTACTTCTTTAGGGCTGGCCCTCCTCCTGTGGCTGGGTAAGTGTCCCATGTGTGGGTGGGGGCTGCCAGGGTATGGCTTGGGAGACATTAGCCAGGGCAGGGCCTGTCTCTCACTTCCCTGCCATTCCAGACACAGCAACAAAAATCGTCTGTTACTTCACCAACTGGAGCCAGTACTGCCCTGGGATTGCCCACTACATGCCTGAGATTGTGGACCCCTGCCTCTGCACACACATCATCTATGCCTTTGCTGGCATGGCCAAGAACCAGATCAAAAACATCAAGTGGGATGATGAGGTCCTCTATGCCGGCATCAGTGGCCTTAAGAACTAGTGAGATCTGGGCTTGGGCTCTGTGTGGGATTGGAGGTTTTCATATGAGCTTTTCAGAGGTTTCCCAAAAGACATCAACACCAGAATGTTTAGCTTTTGAGTGCTGTCCATAATCACTGTGTCCCTCACCAGTAGAGTTTTCTGCATCCTTCTCCCCAGGAGGAGCAGTTGCTGTCGTTGTTCTAGATTATTTCCTCACAAGATCCTCAGCATTGTACTCTATGTGTCCCAGGAGGTGCCATCCACAAGGGGTTCATTGTGAAGAGTGACCCCTGGAGTTTGCCATGTTGCAGTATGGCCCCACACCACCCTATGAACTAGCTACCAATTAACTTAAAATGGTTCTTGCACCAGTTAAATGCTTAGCACACTTACTAGGTGACTACTGTGTGCTAGGCATTATGCTAGGTACTTTTCATTTATCACTTTAGGTATCCTCACATCAAACACTATGAAGTGGGCATATTAAAATCATTTTAAAGTTGAGGAAACTGAGTCATAGAGAGAGGTTAAAAGCTTTCCCTAGCCCACAAAATGCAGGAATGCCTGATCAATTTATCAGATAGGTTGATACTTTCATGTTGTTGGGAATCCAATGGGTAGGTTTTATGGTCAAGCTCACAGGACCTGCATTCCTGCTGGGAGACACCATGGTATAAAGGAGTTAGGTTTGAATTCTGGCTCTGCCACCTTACTAGTTGGATGATCTTGGACAAATTGTTTAATCTTTCTGAATATCACTTAAAGGTCAAATGAGATTAATATAATAGTTTCTGCCTTGTGGGACTGTAAGAATTACAGGAGCCATGCATGGAAAGTCCCTGGCATTTACTAGGCGTTCAGTAAATGGTAGACACTTCCACTGCCCCATTCCTGGCTCTTTCCTTTAAGACTGTGGTCCCCAAACCCCAGGCTGCAGACCGGTACTGGTCTGTGGCCTATTAGGAACTGGGCCACACAGCAGGAGGTCAGCGGCTGGCAAGGGAGTGAAGCTTCATCTGTATTTACAGCCACTCCCCATCGCTCACATCACTGCCTGTGGCCTGCCTCCTTCCCCACCCCCCAGCCCCCAACCCCCTGGTCCGTGGAAAAATTGTTTTCCATGAAACTGGTCCCTCATGCCAAAAAAGTTGGGGACCGCTGCTTTAAGAGACTGAGACTTTCAGCTTTCTGGCCTTGTGCATCCCAGCAGCTGCAGCCCACCTACTGTCTGTGCTAAGGGATTGATTTTTGGCTCCCCCATCTTCCCCAGGATGTCCTGCCTTTTCTTCCCTTGAAGCTCCCTACTACACCAGGATCAATCAGCCCTCTGGCAAAGATGAGAGCAAGAACCCATACAATGAGTATTTATACTGTGCCTTGGAGGTACCCATGGCATGAGGGCACCTTGATCCTACAGAGAGCTCTGCTTCCAACATGAGGCCAAGTGTGGGATGTGAGGGTGGAGGGACTGACCGGCAGATGACATCTCCTTGCCAGTGGAATTGCTTTACATTGGTATCTTTCTATCTCTAGCAACACAGAACTGAAAACCCTGCTGTCTGTTGGTGGCTGGAACTTTGGAACCCAGGGGTAAGACCTTGTATTCACGGCCAAATCACTTCCAGATTATTCAATCTCTTCCAAACTCCAAGGGCTCTGAGTTTCTCTGAAGAAGGTGGACCCTGGGCCTGAGACCTCAGTTAGACATCCCAAAACTCTTCTCTGACCAGCTCAAGTCTGCCCTTCCTCCATCATAGGTCTTACTGCATGGTATTTTAATTTTCTATTTACTTATCGATACCTTCTTTTATATGAGCTCCTCCAGGGCAGAAACTATTTTATTTGCTACTATACCCCAGCAATGTTGAATGAGTGACTAAACAACTGAATGTGTGTCCAGGCAAACAGCGAGGAGCCTAGGTGACAAGACAGAGCAGCCAGGAGCTTAGGCCACTGTGGTTTCTGGCTACGTTCCCCTGAAGTGCCCCATGGGAGAATTCCGACCTTGTGTGAGTCCATGTCAAAGCCCATCACTGCCACTAAGATCATGATGATTTGTTGACTCCAGATTCTCCAACATGGTGGCCACTGCTAAGAACCACCAGACCTTCATCCAGCAGCCATACAGTTTATGAGGAAGTACAACTTCGACGGGCTGGGCATAGATTGGTAGTATCCAGGCAACCGTGGTAGCCCAGCTCACACCCAGAAGCTCTTTCCTGCCCTATTGAAGGTGACTCACCTTTGCTGTGTCCAAAGAGCACAGGATCTGGCCCACAGTGAGCTGGGACAAGGCGTCTCTCTGGAGAGGGGTTCTGAGAAAGGCTGAATACACCCCAGCTGAGATGTGGATCTCACCCTTTCTGGCTCAAAGCCTGATTTCTTTGGTATAAAATCAGATCTCTCTTTCAGGGAAAACTCACCTCAGCCAAGTTATAGAGACTGGTGTAGGATAGCATAATGATAATTAATAAATTTACAGTGACAAATGTAATTTTGATCACCAATGTTTGCTTTAATATTCTTATTTCCTCTTCTCCCATGAGTGGTTTTTCTGATTATTAGATTCAATTACATGGAGTTTACAAGCTGGGAACCATTTTTGTCTCATTAATATAACCTTTCTTTTTTAAAATTTTTCTGCTCTGGACATTATTTGCTCATTTTAAAGTTTAACTCTCACAGCGTGACCAAATTCCCATCATTTTCAAGTTTTGGGGAGACAACTCACTGTTGTCTCCAGAGACCAACAGCAGCTTTTGGACTAAAGGACTCTAAACTGAGCACTTCTCATCTTTCTTAAGAGCTGTGACCTTGTCACATGCTCACTGGTTCTTCCAGCCTGAATCCAGTGTCTTCTGTTTCACAGGAAATGTATGAGGCTTTTGAGCAAGAGGCCACCCAGAGCAACAAGCCCAGATTGCTGATTTCTGCCACTGTTTCAGCTGGCAAAGGTACCACTGAGACAGCCTACCAGATCCCTAAGATGTCTAAGTAAGTAAAGCCCAGAGCCCATGTTCAGAGCTAAGTGACCCTGAGAACGTCCCCAGGTATTGGCAAACACCCAGATACCAGTGACCGACGCTCAGGTACCCTGCATAGAGAGGGCTCCATCTCGAAAGAATAAAATGATCCCAATGTCTGAGGAAAAGGCAGGGGAAGCCAGCATGAACTGTGACCTTGTTTCTAAATCTATCTCCAAGGTTCTCTATGGTAAAAGGCTATTTGGAGAAGGTTAGTTGAGTCTCAAGCTTCTAAAACTCTTGAAGGTCTAAGTGCAGCCAGATATTGATTCTGGGTTTGAGTGCCTTCTATATACTAGGTGCTCTTGAGGTAAAGGTGAGGGAGATGGAATGAAGAATACTAATGCATTAGGGAATCCTTATGGCGTAATTACAGACAGTATATTTGGCAGGGACTAGGAGCTTTAGGTGCAGTGGGATGGAGAGTATGATTTTCCTTGAGTCATTTCTCTCCTCTTATGCCCTCCCCCAACCACCTAATGTACACGGACCTTATCAATGTGATGACCTATGACCTACGGGGCTCCTGGGAGTGCTGCACAGGAGAGGACAGCCCCCTCTTTGCGGGACCCAACGACCAGGGAGTCTACAAATACTTTAATGTGCTGAGTGGAGAAGTGGGTTCAGGAAGCCAGCCCTAGCAGATATCTTCAAAGCATGTCATGGGACCCCCTGGCCCAGGCCTGAAAGGGAGGCCAAGGAAGCTTGATGGACAGTTCATGTTCCCTACCTCCCTGCCCCTGCGACTAACTGGTAGGATACATAAGATAGCGTAGGATAACTGTATCCATTTATCGTTCACAAAAAAGAAAGAAGAATAGTGGTTGGGCATAATCCCAAACATTGGAAAATTTTTGAAAGTATCTTTTCCATTTATGCTAGGAACACGGCTCATGATCTACCTTGTTCCCACTCTTCCTTGCCTCCCTTCCACCCTCTTCCTATCCCACAAGGCTTATCTTCCTAATTTGTATGGCTTAGGCAGCTGTAATAATTAGTCTGCTTAATAATTAGTAGGTAGGTAAATGGGCTAGATGTGATTTCAGTGGAGACTTCAACCGGGGATTTAAAAGTCTCCCAGCTGGATGCCCCATGCTCAAACAATTTTGAGCACCATAGTAGGCCAGTTGGGAAGACAAGTGGATCCGTGGCTGAACTTCAGTCATGCCTCAAATGCTGAGTCCAGTGTGTGGAGAAGGAGGATAAGAGAGCATTTCATCCCTACTTGACACTAAGCCCTGCTACTTAAGCAAAAGACCTCTTGACAAAGATGCGTCTAACTCCCAGTTCTAGAAGGGATGGTACTCCATTCCTTTCTACGAGGTTGGATTGTGGAAGGGGCTTGACTGGATGCTGTACCTGGAGACACCAGGGAATTGGGCAGAAAATATGTCTCCAAGGCCTCTGGGCACATGTTTGACTGCTTCCTAATGGCATCTTCCTCACCTTACCTTCAGGATTATGCAATGAACTACTGGAAAAGCCAAGGTGCCCCAGCTGAAAAGCTGCTGGTGGGCTTTGGAGCGTATGCCTGCACCTTCACCCTCACTAATCCTGCCAACCACAGCCTGGATGCTCCCACCTCTGGCCCCGGAACTGCTGGGCCCTATACTCAGGAGGCTGGGACTCTTGCCCACTTTGAGGTAATGTCCTCAGAAGACACAGGGGACCAGAGAGACCCACTTTCTCTGTTCCCGAGATTGAAGATACTTCAATGGAGAAAGTCTATACTCTGATTTCTAAAACAGGGTACTCTGTTATTGACTGCTTTGAATATATATGGTAGGGAGAGAAAGGTAGAGGAAATGATTGATAAAACATATTATATTTTAACCTTTTAAAGCAAATGTGCATCTTTAATACTAGTACTAGCTGATACTTACTGAGTGCAAATGGAGAGCCAGGCTGTGTTCTAAGTGATTTTCATGTATCATCTCATTTAACAATCACAACAAACAATAAGGTGCCAAGATCCTCTTCACCTTACACGAGAGGACACTGAGGCACAGAGGGGTTAAGTGATTTGCTTACAGTCACAGAACTAGTATGTGGCAGAGCTAGAATTCAAACTTAAGTTGTCCAGCTCCAGAACCTCAGACCTTAACCACTATGCTCTACTCTGCCCTTGCTAGCTCCTTGGAGGCAAAAACTCTTTCAAATAAGAGGAACAGGCAAATTTGTTTCAAAGGGAAACTGGGGCACAAAGCACAAAGAAGCTGCCTTGTCCACTGTCATGTAGGAGGTTATTGGCAGACACAGGACTGGAATTCATGTCCTGTCTCTCTAGCCAGTACACTTTGATGTCCTGCTGGACAGGAAAAGCAGGGCAGGGATCCAGGTGACACTGGAACCAGGTGCTCTTATTTCCAGCAAAGACGGGTGGGGTAGGGAGTGTAACCTAGGAAAGAAAGGGAGGGAAGACAGAGAAGAGGCCTGAGCAGAGCAGGGCCCATCTGAGCTACAATTACTCCTCCTACACCCGCCCCAGGTCTGCTCCTTCCTGAAAGGAGCCACCAAGGTGTGGAACGCCCCCCAGGAGGTGCCCTATGCCTACAAGTGGAACCAGTGGGTCGGGTATGACAACCCCACGAGCTTCGCCCTCAAGGTGAGGCCCTCCACACCCTTCCTTCTGCATGGTCAGGGAGAGGTGGGGGACCTGCCCTCCAGGTGCTCTTGAGTTGCAACCACAGGAGGCACCTAAGGGAGGTGAGACAAGGTGAGATGAGACCCAGGGAGGCCTGAGTTTCCAGGTGAGCCAATGACCCAGCTGCAGAGCTCAGCAGTTGGAGCAGCCCCTTCAGCTCCTTTCAATTGCAGTTGGCTTCTTTCCTTCCCTCAGCCCCTGCACTTTCTCTTCCCTCCTACTCCCTGGAGACTCTCCTTTGGCCCCCTCCCGGGCTCTGTTCTGGTCCTGATGCAGCTCTTCAATTCGTGCTTCCTGAGGCAGGCATTCTTCCCCACTCCAAGGACCATGGTGTGGACCACAGGGTCTTTTCCTCTTCTTTGCCTATCTCCTGCCTATGGCAAGTCCATACAGGCTGAGTCAAAACCAGGAGGCAAGAGTTCCTCTGGGTTGTGTGGCCTCTGCCCACTGGCCTTTACATGCTCAGGTCTGGAGAGGGTGTAGTTACTGCTCACCAACCTCAGGGCCCTTCATCCTACACCTTTCTGTCTGGAGCCCTCTCTCTTTGCCCAGATATTATACTTTGCTGTGTGAAGGGCCCTATATCTCTATGATACTCCACCCACTCAAGCTCCAGCTCAGATGATCCTTCTCAGAAGGTGATTGGTGATAACAGAGGGCAAGGGGGAAAGGGCCGCTTGGGGTCCAACACTCTTAATCCCTGACTTAGTAGTCCTAAAGTCCTTCCTTACCTACAAATATGTCCATGAATCCCTCAAAGTCGCTGTAGGAAAGCCACTCCCCTTCCCTCCTCTCCATGACTGGATAATCATCCTCCCCAGCATCCTGCTGGAGGTGCTCCCAGCATTTGTGCAAGGTCACTCCACAGTTCCCCTGGTTCTGTCCTATAGGTCAAGTGGCTGCTAAAGAACAGCTTTGGAGGGGCCATGGTCTGAGCTATTGACCTGGATGACTTCACGGGCACTTTCTGTGGACAAGGCAAATACTCTCTCATGAACGCCCTCAAATCTATGTTTGGTGTTTCCACTCCCAGTAAGTAGTGATGACCTACCAGCCACGAGATAAAAAACTAGACATGGTTAAGGAAGAAGAAAAGACCAGAGCTCCTCTAAGCGTGGCATCAAGGAAGGCCTCCTCCAGATCTTCTGGCTGTCCTAGAAAGTCTTTATGGAACTGGCATTTAGGACCCAGAAAGCAAGACCCAGCTGGCCTGGTAGGGGGCAGCTTGTGAGTAACAGCCCTGGTGAGAGAGAGAGGGCCTATCAATATTGTGGAGGATTCTCCTCTGCTCAGGGAAGCGTCAATAAAGTGAACTGAACATACTGGAGCCTGGGTAGGGAAGGGGAATACCTTGCTTCCTGTTCCTGCCTGCTCAGTTCCAGCCTTAATGACCTCTGTGAAGCAGAGAAGACAAAGCAAGGGAGGGATTAAAAATTTAGGAGATGAGGAAAGGGAAGAGAGAAGGAGAAACCTGAAGGGGTCCAGCTTGTACCTGCACCAAGGTGGGGAGCAGAGTTACAGCTGGTCTCAATGCACAGTTTTTTCCAAGTCCCAATGGCAAGTCCAGGAAGCAAGAGAGGCTGGGAAGCTGCAGGGAAGCTAGTGCTGATGGTTGGAACTTTACTTTATGTCAAGCCTGCTGGTTCTTTTAAATTTCATGTAATCCTTATAGGTACTCTTGGTGACAGGTGTTATTAGTCTACTTAAAGATAAAAACTAATAATTACGTAGCACTTACTATATATCATCCACATTGGAAAATACCTAATATTCTAAGAGATAATGCTATTATCCCATCATTTCAGGGAGGAAACTGAGGCTCAGAGAAGTATTAATGACCTGCTCATGGTCGCATAGCTTATGACATAGCTTATGACACTTGGGTATCCCTGATTCAGGCTCAGAGCATTAACCGCCAGTTTAGGCAGGATGTGCACTAAGAGGAACCCACAGTGACCTTATAGACATTACCCTTGCCCTGGGAAAGGAGTCCACTCCTGAACATATGGGTACCTTTTCCTTCTATCTTCAAGTTGCAGAGTGCCCATCCCTACCCTGGGCACCAGCTTGGCCCCCATCATCACTGCAGTGCCTACAGGTGGCAGTGCTGGCAGTCATGGATTCTGTGCTGGGAAGTCCAATGGTCTCTATCCCAGCCCCACCAGCAAGCATGCCTTCTACAACTGAATGAATGGCCACACCTACAAGGAGGTTTGTCAGGTAGGCCTGGTCTTTGATGCCAGCTGCTCTTGCTGTAACTGGGCTTAAGTCATGCACCTGTTGGGTCCCTTGGGGACTGTAGGAAAGAAGGATGATTAAAGGGAAGTTTTGTATCTGAATGCCAAGTTGTCTGTTCTGATTTGTTAATCTGCATGATACTGTCTTGCATGTAAACAACAACACCCTCCTTCCTATTGTACCCCCTTGTCCATATGCTCCCAGGATGTACCCAGAGGTTGAGACTGGGAGAGAAAGAGGGGCAGGTGGTTGGGACCTCTCTGAGCAGTTCTGTGGAAAATTCTGGTACTCTGGGCCCCTCCTGAAGCAGGAGGGGAGAGGAAACAGGCTCTGGGGGGCAAGAGGGATTAAATCCTTGCTCTTTCCCACAAATATGCCTCCAAAGATCCTACAGAAGAAGGACCTTAGAAGAGTGGCTGGACTCAGAACACTTAACTTACGACATCTTCCCCTTCAGGAACTCTTCCTTCATGAATTTTACACATGTCCCAACTCTATGGCAAACAATCCTAAGCAAGCCCTCCTTGTTTTAAGGACAGAGCATGATGGGCCACCCGCAGGATCGTCTGCGCACACCACTTCCACACCTATGAGGTTAGGAAAAAAAGGCAATCACCAATGATTTCAAGACTACCTCACTTTTAAAAAAATTAGTTTATTATCGTCTTTATTGGGGTACACCCCAATGTACCCTTAAGTTCCCTTAGGGAAGGCAGCAAGAGAGCTGAATGAAAAGCCGTGTTACAGCAGGGGTCAGAGGTCCTCCTTCTCCTACCACCTCCAGAGCATGGCCTCTGCTCTTCCTCAATCCAGTTACCATACCAAAGAAGATGAGAAAGAACACAGCTCACCACCTCTTTGTCCAGCCACACTAACCAGTTTATCGGGAGTTGGAGAATCTGTAGATTATACCCTTGTGACAAAACTGGCACAATCAGTAAACAGAATCCCTGAAAGTTTACCCCATCCCTCCCATCTGGCCAGCTAGAGTATGAGCAGGATGTCTATACATCTCTGTTTGCTTGGAATAGTCCTGATTAGCTGTTGTTCCAGTTCCCATTCATTTAGCAATTGTGCAGGTTTTAAAATTTTATTATAAAATGTTTTTATTACTATGGTGTTATAGTTATATGGAATGAATTTGATACACCTCCACTTTATACTTATACTTTCTGCCACAGTTTGTAAACAAAGTTTAATATGTGGTTAAATTTGAACATTTACCAATGATAACCCCTCTCTTACCCTAGCCATTTTCTGACAATGGTTTTCTGACAAAAATTAAATTATAGCCCCCCTTTCAATGACTACTTGCTGGGTGCTCACTAATAAACTGACATGTGCTTGGGTGGAAGTGGCTAGGGATAGCCATCTCCTTTGGTTCCCAGGACTGGCAGGGGAGGTATTGATACTGCTGTTTCAGCCAGCCCCTTGGTGGACCAGCCAGTTGTGCTACGGCCTGTGAGATGCACGAAGCGATCAGGCTACCAATTGGTGGGATCAGTGGGAAATGTGGGAAATTATAGGTTAGGAGTATGTGGAATACAAATAGGGAAATAGAAGCCAAGCAGTCATACCGTTGAGCTTCTAGAGAGAAGTGTGAATGTTCTTGCTACAAAAGTTTTGTCGCTTATTGTGCAGTATAAATCCACAACCACTTATTTTATTGTTTGGCAACACTTTGTTTCACAAATAAATGCTTTTGTCAACAATAATCTAAAACACTTAAATGCCTATAGAATGAAAAATTAATGAATTTCCATTTTCTAAGAAAGTTGATGATGAATGTGTAACTTGCATAAGATGTTGGTTGACATTTACCATCTATCACGGGACTGTTTGCTATGGCATAAAAACCAAAAGACGTAAATCTGCTGAACAAACATCAGCATCTACTTCAAAAGTAGTAATTATTTTAAGAGGATTTTGCCTAAAGATGATGATTTCACAAAGATGGGTGCCAAAAGTATTAATACTTTTTATATCACTAGGTGCTATTGTCTAAATGTTGGTGTCCCCTTAAAATTCATTGAAATTTTAACTGCTAAGGTGATGGTATTGGGAAGTGAGGCCTTCGGGAGGTGATTGGAACTAGGGCTCTTATAAAAGAGACCCCAGAGAGCTAGCCCCTTCTACCATGTGAGGAAACAGCTAGAAGTTACCATCTATAAACCAGAAAGTGGGCCCTCACCAGATACCTAATCTGTCCACTCCTTGATTTTGGATTCCTAGCCTCCAGAACTGTGGGAAATAAATTTCTGTTCTTATAAACTACCCAGTTTATGGTATTATGTTATAGCATCCAGAATAGACTAAAACATTTAGTGAAGCATAAATTTTCATTTAGGTGATCATAAATGACTGATGCTCCAAGTTAATTTTTCTCTTCTGTTCCAGATTTTATGTGCATGTGTGTGTACACGTTCAAAAGTGGAGCTCTATTTGCAGAACAACTTCACAAGCTTTTAAATAATACCAAATTAATATCAATGTCATCAGATGCTTCAAATAGAAATTAGGTAAATTAATTCTAATAATGACTGGATGGTTAGATTCTTTTTCCACCCAGTTTATGATATCAAACTAAAGCTTTTTGGTGGTTGTGTTAAAGGATAAACATCTGGTGTTATAAATACTATTGTAAATTCAGTTAAAAATTCAACATTGAAAATTAATTACTTTTGTGGTGATAATAAGAATTCAAATATTATGGAGCACATTATGTAAAAATAATATTCTTTCTAAATGCCTTAGTCCATTTGTGCTGCTATAACAGAATATTGCAGACTGGGTAATTTATTAAGAACAAATATTTATTTCTCACAGTCCTGGAGGCTAGGAAATCTCAGATGAAGGCAACAACATCTGGTGTCTGGTGAGGGCCTTTTTGCCACATTCCTTGCAAGCTAGCTGAACTGCTGCATGAAGCCTCTTTTAAAAGGCCTTAATCCCATTCATGAAGGAGAAGCCCTTATGGCCTAATCACCTATAAGGCTCTACCTCTTAATACTATCACATTGGCGACACCTGAATTTGGGGGGAGACACATGCAAACCATAGCAACATGAAATATCTGACATTATTGTAAATGCTATTGTAAATTCAGTTAAAAAGTTCATCATTGAAAATTAATTATTTTTGTGGTGATAATGGAAAATTCAAATCTTGACAAAGTATGACATTATGTAAAACCATAAAAGAGTACTCTTTCCAAATTGAAAAAAAAAACTACAGGGCAGAAATGTCATAAGAATTTGTTGTAGGCCATAAATCACTCATTAATGTGTGATTTGCACTTTGGGAGACTGAGATGGGAGGATCACTTGGGGCCAGGAGTTCAAGATCAGCCCAAGCAACATAGTGAGACTGAATCTCTACAAAATATTTTTTAAAAATTATCTGGGCATGGTGGTGTGTACCTGTGGTCCTAGCTACTTGGGAAGTTGAGGCTGGAGGATTACTTGAGCCCAGGAGTTGGCAATTGCAGTGAACTATGATCACACCACTGCACTCCAGCCTGGGTGACAGAATAAGACCCTGTCTCAAAAAAAAAAAAATCAACAGATGAAACTCCAAAATGCTTTAATTTTTGAAATTTTAGGAAGTTAATATTATTGAAAAAAGAATGTTACAAATAGTGAGACTTTGAAAGGGGTGAACAGAGACACTGTTCAAGATGGTCAACTAGAGTCAGGGCTTGCTGGACCTGCCCAGTGGAGGTGTTAGGGTTGTATCAAGAGGAGCAGAGGAGGATTGCAGATTTGGAGTGGATCACAGAGTCTGACACCAGTGGAGTCCAGGGTACCACCAGCAGGAACTGAACAGCTGAGGGAGAGGAGGATAGAAGAGAGAAGTTGGCACAAACCAGTTCAGTGGAGTTCCGGAGACCAGGGAAAGGGTAAGGGATTTTTTCCCCTGCCCCCACCCAGGTGCCTCAGGCCTACATCAGGACACAGGGCTCTCATCCCATGGGGGAGTGCAACAAGGAACCAGAGAGCCAGAACCCCTGCATCTGGACACCCCATTCTCTGCACCTTCTATACCTCTGGCATACTGGGAAGTAGTTTTGGCTCAAGCTGCTCATAGCCCTATGGCCAAACCCACCCCATAGCAACTGCCAAAGCACCTTGCACTGAGTGACTGAGCCAGACATGGACAGAGTGGCCACCACTGCAACTCAGAGAGGAGGGTGGTCTCAGGACCACAGCCATGGAGAGGAGGAGGGCAGACCAGTTCTCTTCTCCCAGCTCGAGAGCAGTACAGAGAGAACATGGCCCCTTCCCCTACCACCATAAGAGCTTCTGGAGTTCTCTGTGCTGAGTGGCCCCCTTTCAATGCCCAGGGTGTATTTTGGCTCCAAGCAGGCAGGGCAGCCTCAGCCTGTGACCTTTCCACCCACAGGGGCTTGGAACATCTGCCTGCCGATGGCACAGATGGTGGGGTGCAGAGGTGTGGGGGAAGTGTCGCAGTTTCAGGGTTGGGCCGTACCCACCTGCATGCCTTGGGTCTGCAGTGGGACGCAGGACTCTCATTCTGTGGGGGAGTGCCATGAGGAACCAGAGAGCTGGCATTCCTGCATCTGGATGCCCCATCCTCTGCACTTTCTACATTCCTGGCATCCTGGGAAGTAGTTGTGACTCAAGCCACTTGTAACCCTATGGCAGCACCCATTCCATAGCAACTGCCAAAGCACCTTGCACTGAGTGACTGAGCCAGACTGGGACAGAGTGGCCACCACTAAGGCTCAGAGAGGAAGGAGGTCTCCAGACCGCAGCCATGGAAAGGAAGAGGGCGGTCTGGTTCTCTCACCCCAGCTCAAGAATGGTGCAGAGAGACTGTGGCCCCTACCCCCACCACCATAACAGTTGCTGGAGTTCTCTGTGCTGAGTGGCCCCCTTTCAGGCCCAGGGCGTGTTTCACCCCGAGCCGGCAGGGCAGCCTCAGCCTGTGATCTTTCCACCCACAGGGCCTTGGCACATCTGCCTGCTGATGGCACAGATGGTAGGGCACGGAGGCATAGGGGAGGGGTCTCAGTTTCAGGGTTGGGTGGCAAATGAGAGCCCATGTTGCATGGGGTTATGTGGAGGTGCACAGGAGAGCAGGGATCTATAACAGCACCCCCTTCCCCCCTCCCCCAGGGAACTGCCTTATCAGAGGTTGTTGAACTAGCCCCTCCCCCAGAGAAAACACCATATTAGATTTTACTGAACCTGGGAGACTCAATTTGCATTAGTATTGGTTCCCATGGTAACCAAATGCCTCTGGTGCCTCAGGCTGAATAAATGCAGCTGCCCCCACCACCACTCATTTTAATAGGGAGTTCAGCTTGATCCAAGAGTTCCTTGAGCTGCCAATATTCCCCTGGGGGGAGCGTGCCCCTGGAGTTCTCTAGGGATAGAGAACAGACTCTCTGGTTGAGTGGGGCCACTTCAGCCCCTCCCAGGCAGCTTAGCCCAGAGGCAGGGAACTGACCTTTTTTTTAAACCCTGCATATCCCTTACCAGCATTGGTGGAGCTGCAGGGCAGGCTCACCCAACCTAACCCCACCCAGCCTCATTCCCCCACCTGCCTCTTCTGTGGTGGTAAATAAAGGACACACCTGGAAGAACGAGATCCCCACCAACCACCTGGAGCATTAGAGGGCTTCTCCTGAGGAACTAGAGCTGGTCACAGGATCCAAAAACAGTGCAGCAGTTCCCTCCAGCCTTAAACACCACCTACTGACAAGGAGGTCAATTTGCACACCAGTTACAGCATTTACTGACTCAAGCATAGAGGGAGTGGCTGATTCTCACCCACAAGCACCACCTACTGATGCAGAGATAAAATGGGTGAGTCATTATCTAAACAAAAGAAAATCCAAAAGTAAGAAGCAACACTTGTTCCAGATGAGAAGGAATCAGCGAAAGAACTCCGGAAATATGAAGAATCATAGTGATAGGTCATCCCCAAAAGGGAACACCAGCTCCCTACCAATGGATACCAACCAAAAGCAGAATATAGAAATGGCAGATGAAGAATTTCAAACATGGATTATAAGAAAACTTAATGAAATACAGGATAAAAGATAAACTTAACACAAAGAAACCACAAAAACAATGCAGGAAATGAATGAAAAATTTACTAAAGAAATTGAATTATTAAAGAAAAATCAAACAGAACTTCTGGAAATGAAAAATTCATTCAAGGAATTACAAAACACAGTGGAAAGCCTCAAGAACAGGTTAGATCAGGCAGAAGAAAGAATCTTAGAACTCAAAGACAACAACTTTCAATTAAACAAGTCAATCACAGAGATAGGGCAGAGAAATAAGAGGAATGAGCAAAGCCTACAAGAAGTGTCAAATTATGTAAAGAGGCCTAACATAAGAGTCATAGGCATCCCTGAGGGTGAAGAAGAAAACACACAAGGGTTGGATAGTTTATTCAAGGGACTAATTGAGGAAAATTTCCCTGGCCTTGCTAGAAATCTATATATCCAGGTACAAGAAGCTCATATGACTCCTGGGAGACTCAACACAAAGAGGAAAACACCGTGAAACATAGTCATCAGACTGGCCAAAATAAATATGAAAGGGGCACTCCTACAAGCCATAGGGTGAAAGCAGCAGGTAACTTACAAAAGAAAACCCATCAGACTAACTGCAGATTTCTCAACCAGACCCTCCAAGCCAAAAGGGCTTGGGGCCCAATTCTCCATCTTCTCAAACAGAATAATGCCCAGCCTAGAATTTTGTATCCTGCAAAACTAAGTTTCATATATGAGGGGGAAATAAAGTCTTTCCCAGACAAGCAAACACTGAGTGAATTTGTCAAAACAAGACCTGCCCTGCAGGATGTGGTCAGAAGTGCATTAATCACAGATCAGCACAATAAACCTTACCAATGTAAAATTACCCAAAAGCTAAAGACTGAAGGCCAGATACCACAATGGCTCAAGAGATAAAACAAAACAACAAAATTCAACCCAATAAGATGAACAGAAATCCACCCTACTTATCAATTCACTCAATAAACATGAATGACTTGAACTGCCCACTGAAGGGACATAGACTGGCTGAACGAATAAATATATACAAGCCAGGTACCTGCTGTGTTCAGGAAACACATCTAATCCACATCCAGGACTCATCCAGACTCAAAGTGAAGGGATGGAAAACAATATTCCATGCTAATGGAAACCGAAAGAAGGCTAGAGTAGCAGTTCTCATAACAGCTAACTTAGTCTTCACATCAACAAAAATAATGAAAGACAAAGATGGTCATTATATAACGGTAAAAGGAACAATTCAACAAGAAGACATAACAATCTTAAATATTTACACATCTAACACAAGAGCACCCAGATTCATAAAGCAAATCCTACTTGATCTAAATAAAACAATAGACAGTGGCACTGTAATAGTGGGGGAATTCTACACCCTGCTAATGGAACTGGACGGATCCTCCAAACAGAAAGTAAACAAAGAAACAAGGGACTTAAATAGAACTCTAGAACATATAGGCCTAACAGACATCTACAGAATATTCTACCCAAAAACCACCAAATATACATTCTTCTCATCAGCTCACAGGACGTTCTCTAAGATTGATCACATCCTAGGCCATAAAACATGTATACCATGCATCTTTTCAGACCACAGTGGAATAAAATTAGAAATCAACTCCAACAGAAACACTCATCTCTACACAAAGTCATGGAAACTAAACAACCTACTGCTGAATGATTGGCAGGTCAAGGAGGAAATTAAGATGGAAATCAAAAGATTTTTTAAAATAAACGCTACTGGGGACACAAGTTACTAAAATCTGTGGGATACAGCTAAAGCAGTCCAGAGAGGAAAATTCATAGCCATAAATACCTACATCCAAAAGATGGAAAGATCACAAATCAACAATCTGATGAATCACCTCAAAGATCTGGAAAAGGATGAGCAAACCAATCCCAAACCCAGCAGAAGAAAAGAAATAACCAAGATCAGAGCAGAACTAAATGAAATCGACAACAAAAGAACTATATGGAAGATTAATAAAACAAAAAGTTGGTTCTTTGAAAAGATAAAATTGACATGCCTCTCACTAGATTAACCAGAAGCAGAAAAGAAAGGACTCTAATAAGCTCAATTAGGAATGAAATAGGAGAAAATATAACTGATACCACAGAAATACAAAATATCATCTCTGAATACTATAAAAATCTCTATGCACATAAACTTGAAAATGTGGAGGAAATGGACAAATATTTAGAAACACACAGCTTCCCTAGGCTCAATCAGGAAGATATAGAATTCCTGCACAGACCAATATCAAGTACTGAAATTGAAGCACTAGTAAAAAACCTTCCTAAAAAAAAAGTCCTGGACCAGATGGTTTCACACCAGAATTCTACCAGACCTACAAAGAAGAACTGGTGCCTATCCTGCAGAAATTATTCCACAACATCAAGAAGGAAGGAATCCTCCCCAATACGTTTATGAAGCCAAGATCGCCCTGATACCAAAGCCAGGAAAGGATCCAACAACAAAAGAAAACTACAGATCAATATCCCTTATTAATATAGATGCAAAAATTCTCAATAAAATACTAGCAAATCAAATTCAGCAGCTCATCAAAGAAGTAATCCATCATGACCAAGTGGACTTCATCCCAGAGAAGCAGGGATGGTTCAACATATGCAAATCTATAAATGTAATTCACCACATAAATAGAAGTAAAACAAAGACCATATGATCCTCTCAATGCAGAAAAAGAATTTGACAAAATTCACACCCTTTTATGATAAGAATGCTTAACAAAATAGGCATAGATGGGACTTACCTCAAAATGATAAAAGCTACATATGACAAACACACAGCCAACATCATACTGAACAGGGAAAAATTGAAAGCATTCCCGCTTAGGTCTGGTACCAGATAAGGTTGCCCTCTATCACCACTTCTGTCCAATATAAGTGCTTGAAGTCCTAGCTACAGCAGTCAGACAAGAGAAGGAAATCAAGGTCATTCTTTGAGCTGAAGAGGTCAAACTATTGCTCTTTGCAGACAATATGATATTATACCTATAAAACCCCGAAGATTCTGCCAAAAGATTGCTGGAATGATAAATAAGTTCAGCAAAGTCTCAGATTACAAAAGCAATGTACACAAATTAGTGGCATTCATATACACCAACAACAGTCAAACAGAGGACAAAATCAATGACTCAATACTCTTCACAAAAGCAACACAGAAATAAAATACCTAGGAATATATTTAACTAAGGAGGTGAAGGACCTCTACAGGGAGAACTACAAAACACTGAAGAAAGAAATAGCAAAGGAAGGAAAGGCAAACAGATGGAAAACCATACCATACTCATGGATAGGCAGAATCAACATTGTTGTATGCTTATACTACCCAAAGTGATACACACATTCAATGCAATCCCTATTAAAATACCAACATCATTTTTCACACATCTAGAAAAAGTAATTATACACTTCGTATGGAAACAGAGAAGACCTTGTATAGCCAAAGCAACCTTAAGAAAAAAGAATAAATGGGAGGTATCAATTTGCCAGACTTCAAGCTATACTACAAGGCTATAGTAACCAAAACAGCATGGTACTGGCACAAGAAACATAGACCAAAATGGAACAGGACTGAGAAACCAGAAATAAAACCATCCTCATATAGCCATCTGAATTTCAACAAAGCAGACAAAAACATATAATGGGGAAAAGAATCCCTATTCAATAATTGGTGCTGGGAAAATTGGATAGCCACATGTAGAAGACTGAAATAGGATCCATAACTCTCACTTCTCACAAAAATCAACTCAAGATGGATAACAGACTTTAACCTAAGGCATGAAACCATAAGAATTCTAGAAGAAAATGTTGGAAAAACTCTTCTAGATATTGGTCTAGGCAAGGAATTTATGAAGAAGACCCCAAAAGCAATCACAGCAATGACAAAAATAAACAAATGGGACCTGATCAAACTAAAAAGCTTCTGCACAGTCAAAGAAACTATCACCAGAGCAAATAGACAACCTACAGAGTGGGAGAGAATTTTTGCATACTATACATCTGATAAAGGGCTAATAACTAGAATTTATATAGACCTCAGGAAAATCAGCAAGGAAAAATCAAACAACCCCATTAAAAAATGGGCAAAGGACATGAACAGAAACTTTTCAAAAGAAGATAGAATAATGGCCAAGAAACATATGAAAAAATGCTCAACATCTCTAATTATCAGGGAAGTGCAAATCAAAACCACAATGAAATATCACCTAACTCCAGTGAAAATGGCTTATATCAAAAAGTCCCAAAACAACAAATGTTGGCGTGGATGTGGAGAGATAGGAACACTCATATACTGCTGGTGGGACTGCAAATTAGTACAACCTTTATGGAAAGTAATATGGAGATACCTAAAAGAACTAAAAGTAGAACTACCATTTGATCCAACAATCCCACTGCTGGGTATTTATCCAAAGGAAAAAAAGACATTCTATAATAAAAACATCTGCACTGGAATGTTTGTAAGAGTGCAATTCACAATTGCAAAGATGCGGAAACAACCCAAGTGCCCATCAATACGTGAGTGGATTAATGAAATGTGGTATATGCATACCATGCAGTACTACTCAGTCACAAAAAACAATGATGAACTAACACCTCTTGTATTATCCTGGATGGAACTGGAGCCCATTCTTTGAAGCAAAGCATCACAAGAATGGAAAAACAAGTAACACATGTACTCACCATCAAATTGGTACTAATTGATCAACACCTACGTGCACATATGGAAATAACATTCATCAGGTGTCAGGCAGGTGGGTGTGGGGAGGAGGGTATGGGTAAACTCACACCTAATTGGTGCAGTGTGCATTATCTGGGGGATGGGCACACTGGTAGCTCTGGCTCAGGTGGTTCAAGGGCAATATAGTAACCTAAATTTTTGTACCCCCATAAGATTCTGAAATAAAAAAAAGAAAGGGGTGAACAAATTAAATGAGAAATGCTCAAATGCTACATAATATACAAATTCTATAATTGTATTTTTAAATATTTCAATTTGTGGGAAGAATCTCCTGATGGATCAATTATTTTATGAGCTACTATTTTTAATTGGAAATATTTATTGCTATATTAGATTGGAAAGAAACTGAAGAGGCCTATGCTCTTGCAGCATTTAAATTTGGTGAAACATTCACCACTTTGGGTGGATGTTGTAAAAATTAAATAAATAAATAAATAAATAAATTTGGTGAAACATTTAAAAGAATCATAGAGCTAATTTACTTGACAAGTTTTGTCTCGTAAAGAAGGATATTTGTCAAAGAAAGGTGCTCTGGATAGAGGCAAAAGAACACCTGCTCTGTGAAAATATTTGAGTTGGAATATTTAAACATTTTAATAGAAAAAATTAGAATTAAGAATATGTCCCATTTAACAGAATTTGCTCTGAGCATCTGTAGAGGGAATTTTTCTCAATTAAAATTTCTCAATTAAAAGTGTGCTAGTCTATAAAGCAAATCAATAGAAGATGTTATAGGCTGAATTGTGTCCCTCCAAAATTCATATGTTGAAGTGTTAACTCCCACTACCAAGGAATGTAACTGTATTTGGAGATAGAGCTTTTAAAGAGTTTAGTAAGGTAAAATGGGGTCATTTGAGTGGGCTTAATCCAATATGATTAGTATCCTTGTATGAAGAGGAGATTAGGACACAGACACATACAGATGGAAGACCTTGTGAAGACACATGAAGAAGATAGCCATCTACAAGTCAAAGAGAGAGGCTTTCAGAAGAAACCAACTCTGAACTTGGACTTCTAGCCTCCAGAACTGTAAGGAAATAAATTTCGGTTTTTTAAGCCACCCAGTCTGTGGTACTTTGCTATGGCAGCCCTAGAAAACTAACACAGGAGGTATTAGAATTTTTAAATCGATTAACCATGAAAAAAAAAACTCTATTCTTCAGAAAAACGCCAGTGGCACAGTATCAGAAATAGAACCAAGAAACTGATTGAAGTTTGTAAATATGTAGCAAGAATAATTATTCAGAATTTTACATTTTTATTTACTATACAGATATTTGTTTTTACATTTTAGAAAAATATATTTTTGAAATTAGTTTTAATAGAACTATTTTTAAGCCCATTAGCATAATATGACATCCTTTAATCAAAAAATACATTTCAAAAATTAACATAATTTTAATGCCCTCAAATATGTCTGGGTTTGTATGATGAATCATGTGAAGGGACTCAGAATGGTTGATCAGACATTCTGTTACACATTGAAGGTTCTCATAGCAGAAAAGAAGAACCCATATTTGCACAAAGTGCTCACACAGCCATTTTGTGAACTAACGACAAAAAGAGAGTGTAAGCTTAACTTCTTGTGGATTTGACATACTTTGCATATATTTCACAACCATTAGTGTGTCTGGCCCAGGGATTCCCGTGACTCCTCTGTGATCCTTGTGGCTTGCACTTGAGCTATCTGTACATGTGCCTGGGTTGCTATTTTCATCTTGAGAATCCCCACACCCTCATGGCTCCTTATCTTACTGTCCGGGTTAGTCCGGGAGGAAGTCCAGCTGGGGCCACCCTTGGTATTCCCCCAGTCCTCTCTCCAAGTTTCTTCCTGTTGCTTTACCTGTTCAAAGGACACTTAGATAGCACTCTGTGAGAAGGCCCAGTCCTGAGCACTCTGTAAATATCTCTTCATTAAATCTTCATAAGGACCCCATGAGGTAGTCATGGTTATTACACGGTCACTTTACAGATGAGGAAACTGGCAGAAAGGCTAAGAGACCTGACTAAGGTCTAACAGCTTGAAAATGCATTTCAAAGCTGGCTGTCTGGCTCTGGTGTCCAGGACTTTAACTCAACCTCTGTGCTGCCCTTTGGCCCAACTGCAACTGGACGCCAGGCCTCATTCCCAGCCCAGGTGCCAGCCTTTGATCTGAGGACAGTGGGGAAAGCTGTGTGGAGCAGGTCAAGTGGTACCACCCAAAGTTTTAAGACCCCTCTGTGACTTCAATGCACCCCATCCAGGGGCCTGGAGCCATTATGCTGCCTGTGGCTGTCTGGTCGCCCCACCCCTGCCTTCTCCGTGGGGCTTGGGTCTGGCAGGGGGCCCGAAAAGGAAGGTGTATCTCCAGGGCCTTCCGCTGCCCCCACTCCTAACAAGGGATGTCCAAGTGGAGGAGCGCTAAACTGAGGTGACTGCGCTGAGGCGCCAAAGTCTCCACTTAGGGTATGAAGGGGCCATAGGCCGCCCCTTTGCTGGCACTGAGGGACCCAACAGGGACAACAGGGTGGGGTGGGCCTAGGGAGGAGACCCTCATCCCTGTCCCCGGATGGAGGGATGCACACTCTGGAAGCAACTGACTGTCAAACAACGCTCAGCACATTGGAGGTGTCCGCGATCAACGCCACCCCAATTCACAATTCTCGTAGCCATCTGTGCCCTTCATCCACCCACTGGCTGGGTGATCCATTACTAAAGGTTGTTAAAGTTTTTCAAAAATTCCGTAGGAGCATCCAATATTCCTGAGTTGGCTTGAACTGCCAAGGCAGACAAATGCTGGCCAGAATCCAAGGGAAATACTGCATAGGATCCCCCAAGACAAAGAGCTGGCTGGAGGGAGCGCCCGGCCTGCCCCAGGAAGCTCACCAGGGAAGTGCCAACCTCGCTGGCATTGGCGACCTGTGGCTCTGAGGATTCCAAAGGCCACTTGGCGCTGGCTGCTGAGGTTCCCCTCCCGACAGCCAAGGTAGGCCACCACTGTCTGGCCAGGGCAGGAGCTGGGTAGTCGCCACCATCTCCAGCAACAGGGGCCAAATGGGTGAAGCCAAGGGTCTTTAAACCTCCTGGCTGAGAAGCTGTAGGTGCTCAGATTGGAGGTGGACAAGTCTGTGGTACCAGGCGCCCAGACGTCACCCACTGTTCCTCCCATTGACACTCACTTGCTCCACTGTTGTTCTGTCTCTAGTTCCTCACTCCATCACTCCATTTTAAAAAAACAAATCACTGTTAATCATTTGGATCTGACAGGTGGCTGTCCCATTAGCTGCAGCAGCATTTTACAAAATATGTTCTGAATAACACTGGCTTTTTGCAAGCTAGTAACAAAGTAAATATTTTTGGGACATGCTATCCTATATTCATGCTATGTATGGGCAACAAATTAGGTTCTATATTTCTGGTAGCCAAATGAAAAATGAGAAATAAAATTAGTTACACAATTTATAATATCCAGAAAATCAGAACAAACCAACAAGACAAGTACAAATATTTTAGATTCTTAGACCAGAATACACTTCCCTCCAGGATTTTTATAACCAAAACACTGTATAATGTGAGGATCAGCATCCTTACAGTAAACATAAAGGCCTATTTTTACATATGAGTGCTCCCTGTAGCATCCCTCTAAAGAAAGGGAGGGCTTAAGTCTAAAATGCAGTCAATCAAAGCAAACCTAGGAGGAGCTTATATAAAAGGCAGGTTTTAGCTCTCTGCTTGTCTCTCTAGAGCTGTGCTGTCCAATGTGGTAGCTGCTAGTCACAGTTGGCTACTGAGCACTTGAAATGTGGCTAGTTCAAACTAAGATGTATTATATGTATGAAATACACACCAGATTTTGAAGGCTTAGTGGAGGGGAAAAAAGTAAAATATCTTAATGGTTTTTATTAATATATTGATCACATGTTGAAATAATATTTTTGATAGATCAAATAAAATATATTTTTAAATTAATTTGACTTGTTTCTTTTTATTTTTCTAAATATGCCTATTAAAAAATTTAGAATTACCTATGTGGTTCCTATTATATTTCTATTGGACAGAGCTATAATGTTCCTTGAACTGTAAGATATCAGTAAATATACCATATATGGCAAAAGGGTTCCATAGTTTAATAATTTGGGAAACACTGCCTACTGTAGCCCTTTCTTGTCATGTTCTGCAGGGTGGTAATGTGAGATCCTTGAAAAAAAATTCTATGGATTAAACACATTTAGGAAATGGCAGGTTAAGCATGGAGGACTTCTTAGGGCTCTCAATATAACATGAATTGTGATTTTCCAAGTGAGGCATCTCACACATATGCAGCATTTCTCCAACATAGTCAAAGAACCCTTTTCATCATGAACACAACCCCCCTCAACACAATTCTGAAAGACAGTTTAGGGAACTGGCCTGTAGAATAAAGCTCACAGGCCTTACCCTGGTTCATAAGTCTTGTCATGTAGCACAAGGCTTGGATCACAAGTTTTTTCTCTTGCTTTTCACTCCAACTAATACCTAGACCAGTATTTTCACCAGATTTCAAGTTCTCACCCCAGACATAATGAATCAGACCCTTTGAGATCACCCTTTTTGTGTCAGTTAACTTGCTGTGTAACAAACCACCTCAAAATATAATGGCTTAAAACAGCAACAATTTCATATGCTAATATATGGGTAAAACTTGAGGACATCCTCTTGAAAGAAATAAACCAGCCACAAAAGAACAAATAGTGTATGATTCCACTTATATGAGATATCTAGAGTAGTCAAAATCATGGAAACAAAGAATGCTGGTTGCCAGGGGATGCAGGAAGGGGGAAATGGGGAGTGTTTCATGGGTACAGAGTTTCAGTTTTGCAAGATGAAAAAGTTCCAGAGATCTGTAACACAACAATGTGATTATAGTTAACACTACTGAACTTAAAAGTGGGTAAGAGGGTAAATTTTATATTATGTGTTTTTTAACCACAGTTTTAAAAAATTAAAATTAAAATTAAAACCAAAACAGCAACAATTTATTTAGCTCACAATTCTGTGGGCCAGCAGTTCAGGTTGGGTTGAGCAGGGCACTTCTGATCTTGGCTGGGCTCACTCCTGCATCTGTGGTCAGCTGGCAGTCAACTAGCTGGCTGCTTTTGGGGGTTGCCTGGCTGTCAGCTAGGGCCCATGGGAGTGGCTGGCCACGTGTTTCTCATTGTCCCTCAGGCTAGGTCTGGTCACATGGCAGTCTCAGCTTTCCAACAGTGTGAAAGCAAAAGCTGTATGGCCTCTTCAGAACTTGGCCTAGAACAGGGGTCCCCAACCTTTTTGGCAGCAGAGACCAGTTTCATGGAAGACAAGTTTTCCACGGATTGGACGGGGGAAGGGGATGGTTTCAGTCAAATTCTCATAAGGAGGGTGCAACCTAGATCCCTTGCATATGCAGTTTATAGTAGGGTTCGCGCTCCTATGAGAATCTAGTGCCACCGCTGATCTGACAAGAGGCGGAGCTCAGGCGGTGATGCAAGCGATAGGGAGCGGCTGTAAATACACATGAAGCTTTGCTCTCTGGCCCACTGCTCACCTCCTGCTGTATGGCCTGGTTCCTAACAGACCACAGACTGATACAAGTCTGAGGCCCAGGAGTTGGGGATGGCAGGCCCAGAACTCACACAATGTTACCCTAGCTGCGCTCTATTTGTCAAAGCAAATAACAAGGCCAGCCCAGAACAAAGGGGTAGGCAAAGCAACTCCACCTCCTGATGCAAGGGGCTAAAAAGCACTGTGGCCATTTGCATAATCATCCACACTTGTTCTGCAATTCCATTTTCCAGAGTAATACATTATTAGCTGTTTCTTGTATTTTATATATTCAGAAGCATTTCTCACTTTCTTTCACTTTCTCAGACACCTTCCCATCTCATCAGCACATCAGAGGTATTTTATTCTTTTTAGTGGTGAATTTTTGCATAATCATTTTGCTGGGCTTGCCTCACTCCCCTGTCTCTCCATTGTCTTTACTGTACCTCAGTGCTAAATGCTGAATACTCTAAAAACGATCTCCAAAAATGTTTTCTTGATTCTCTCCCTCCGCCTATAACCATTTCCTTTGGAATCCTTAAATCCAGGTGCATGGCTGTCCACTCCTCAACCTGTAATCCTTTTCACTTGCTGTGCTAGTTACTCTGGGCTAACTTTCCCTGTAATATTCATTCACCAGATCACAAGTTTCTATTTGTTTATCTGTCTGCACCAGTGACGGTAAGCCCTGTGTCTTGTTTATTCATATAGCCAAGCACCTACCTGACATAATGCAGGTATTCATTAGATAATTATTAAATAAATGAATGAACTTTAATGAATAGTTTGATGTAGGCACATTCCCATGGTGTTTACTGTGAACTACAGCATCTGACTACAAGATTATAGGGGATGGGGACTGCACCTCCTCCCTTTCTTCCTTCTAACTTGTGACTCATCTTTTACTGGGAGGATGCCTTCTTTTACTACCTCCTACCTGATTTCCCATATGAATCAACACTCTCAGCTTTCTTGTGTACACCCTTATGAGTCCCACCTGCTAGACTCTATCTCTTCATTAGAGTATTTCTCCTCTGTGTTTTAAGTGATGAGAGCTCTCCAGAAACAAGGGCCCCTTCCTTCTTTACTCCTTCATGTGCACTTGAAAAGAATGTGACTGTGCAACTGACATATAATGTTTTATGTATGCCAGTTAGGCCAAATATTAATAATGTGCTCAGATGTAGACCTTTACTGACTTTTTTTCTTTGTTATACTACCGTGAGAGGTACTTTAAAATCTCCTCCTATGATTGTGTATTTGGCTACTTCTCCTTTTAATTCTGTTAATTATTGCTTTATATATTTTGAAGCTGTGTTACTGAGTACATAAAGATTAAGAATTTTGATATCTTCCTATTGGATTGACCCATTATTATTACAAAATGTCCTTCTTTATCTCTGATACTTCCTGTTTTAAAGTCTACTTTGTCTGGTATCAGTATAGCTACACCTACTTTCTTTTGGTGAGTACATTTCTGGTATATTTAAGTGACTTTCCCAAGGCCATCAGTATGTTAGTGGTAGAGCTCACATGAGACATTTCCTGACTTCCAAGTCCAGGGTGTTTTCTCCATCGTTACCTCAGACTTGGCTTAAAGGTTTTATTTCCTACCCCTACCGTTAATTTTGCCACTGCTGTGATCTTAGTCCTTCAAGTCCTTTGAGGGATACGAGCAGCACTTCCCTGCAACCTTAGCCTGGGGTTCTACCCTTATTAATGAAAGAGAGGCCGGCACAAAGGAATATTAGTAGCCCTCTGTGGGCTTTCCAGGAGCCCACAGCAGGGCTGGGAGGCTTTTAAAGAAACCAGCTCCATTACTGAACTAGCACAAAACATTGTGGACTTCCTTGAACTCATTTGAGAGCCTTAAGATCTGGGAGTAAGGGCAGGGTTGAGAACTCAATGCCATTCTACAGTTGGGAACCCCAAACAAACCAAGAGGTAGGACTGAATCCAGGACCCACAGAAACCAGCAAAGAGCTCCATATGCTGCTGTTGTGCTACCACTCTCTAGCTCACTTATTTTACTTTTAAGGGCAAGGAAGGCTTTAAGCATTCTGAAACACAGCTAGAAAGACACAGGAGAAACCAGTGGTGATCTTGAAGGGCTGGAGTAAAAGAGGAGAGAGACCACTTACCTTTCCTATAGGGCTAGCTGGTATACACAGGGCCTCAGTGCCCCACTTTTATGGCTATGAGCTTTATAACAGTCCTTCTCAAACTGCAAGAAGGCTCAACTAAAATCCATCCAGCAATTCCTAGCACTTGTGCTAAGGTAGGCAGCATGTCTAGACATCCCTCTGCAAGATGTGACTTTTAAGATATCAGAAGATCCCTGCCCTAAAAGGTGCCCTTGCACCAGCCTTTTTTTTTTTTTGGTTTGTAAAATACAACAGTTATTCCTACTAAAATTAATTCATTTGGAGCTCAATGAAAGTTTATTTGGGAGGCCTATTTTGCATAGGAAGTAGATTTTAGGGTGCAATACAGGAATCAACATGGGTTTGACTAGTATTCTCTTTTCTCTTTTTTGACTAGTATTCTTAAGGAGCTTTCAATCAAATGGGAGATAAGACATGTGCAAATATTCTATAATGATAATTATTATTTGTGCAGTGCTTATTATGCACTTGACTCTTTACAAATGTTTGTTTAATGCTTAAAACTGCCTACAAAATAGGCATTTGTATCCCACTTTTTAAAATTAGGAAACTGAGATTAAAGAACATTCTCAATTTCCCACATCTAATAAGTGGTGGGAAGGATTTGAACCTAAATGGTAGAATGGATTTGAACCTCAACCTGTGTGGCCCTTTCCACATTTCTTCCCTACAAATGGTCCATAAGAAGCAGCATAAGTTATCTGAATGGTACAAACAAGATGCCAGAGAAGCAGAGGTGAGGAAGGTGGTCACTTTCAGCTGTGATGATCAGGGAAGGTGTCGTGGGGGAAAGCATTTGAGCTGAGCTTTTCAAGATAGCGGTGGGAGGTGAGTACAGGAGGACAATATTCTATATTCTAGACAGAGGGAATGACCTCAGCAAAAGGACAGAGATGAGACCATTTTTGAGCATAGAGGACAGTGTAATTTAATATGCAAGATTTAAACTAAGAGGCTAGCAGGAGGCAAGGCTGGAAAGGTAAATTAAGGCAAGATTGTGGAGTCTTGATGACAGGTGAAGGAGACAGGACTTTATGAGGCAATAGGAAGCCATTAAACTCCACTCCCACCCCCAGGGACTTGGGGCCATTTGCAGAATAGACTGAGAAAGACAGGAAAGGAGCTAAAGTAATCTGTCATAAGTGATAAGCTCTGAAAGCAGTGTGTTGGGAAGTGGGATGGAGGGTTCTGAGGAGAGGGGCAATTCTAGGACCAACAAGGGGAGCACTGTAGATCTCATGACCAAGGGGTTGTGGAGAGCAGAGGAAGGGGATGAGTCAAAAAACTGTTGTGGTGAGAGCCTCAATGATCAGGAGAGCTTTGGAACCATTCACAGAAATATGAGCAACAGGAAGAGGTGCTGGTTTAGGAGAAAGTGTCACCCATTAGGCTCAGGGTCTGGTGGCCAGGTGTTATGCTAGAGGCCCCGAGGCAGGCTGAACCAGGGAAGTAGCACTGAGGGAAGGAGCCTCCCCAGCAGATAGGAACCAAGTGAAGGCCACTTCAGGGGTAGAGGGCTAGGAAAGAGTAAGAGGAATAGGATTAGGAAAATTAATCCTATTTCCTAGGAGGAAAGGGGATAATTAATTTGGGTACAAAAAGACAGAGTAGGCTATGACCCCCTATGCCTTTGCTTAAGGAGGACCTTTGTTCTTACAATGAGTGACTGAATCACTGCAAAGAATGAAGGAATGCAAAGTTAGTGCTTCTGCCTGGCAAAAAGTGTGTGAAATAGCCAATTAGTTGCTTCACTGTTCAAACAGAGAAGATAGCCCACTGTACATAAACCATTTTGAATTATATAAGCTACTCTATAATGGGGCTTATTATTATGGCTCCTGGGCTTGAGCTCAATCTTTTCTTCCTGTAAAATGAAACCAAGATAATATTGTTTCCTTATCATTAAATGGGTTCTTAAATTCATGTGAGCTTTGTGAGTACTGCCAATATCAACACTTACTTTAGAGGCAATCATGATAAAGGAAAATGTGATAAGGCACAGGAGAGGGCAAAGAGGGTGTAAAAGGCAGGCTGGATGAGGGAGGCTCTACCACTGAGGCAACATAACTGAGCTCACCCTCCTCACTGGTAAGGTGCCACCTGAACTCTGCCTGTGAGCTACTCTCTCCCTCTTGTTTTTCTGCCCCTTTAAAACTTTTTTTTTTAACCTTCACATTTAAACCAAATTGCCTGAGATTATTGCTTTTGGCAAAAGCATGGGGATGTACGGAACAGGGGATGGCCCTGATTACCTGGCAATAGGTCTCTCACTCCCTGCTGTCTTCCCCACTTTGCCAAGCCCTAAAGGCTCACAGCTCTTTAATGATCTTTTTTTTTTTTTCAAAATGTTACAGAGGTACAAAGGTTTTGGTTACATGCATCAATTTTGTCAGGGTTATAAGTGTGCCCATCACCCAGATAGTGTTCATTGTACCCATTAAGTAGGTTTTTCCCTATCCTCTCCTCCCCCCTCTCCGCCTGCTTGATTTCCATTGAATTTTATTTCCCTCTGTGCACATGTGTGCTCATCAGTTAGTTCCAATTTAATAATGAGTACATGTGGTGTTTGTTTTTCCATTCTTTAGATACTTCACTTAGGATAATGGTCTTCAGTTCCATCCAAATTGTTGCAAAAGGCATTAAGTCATCCTTCTTCATGACTGCATACTATTCCATAGTATACATATACCACATTTTGTTAATCCACTCATGTATTGATGGGCACTTGGGTTGATTTCACATATTTGCAATTGTGAATTGTGCTGCAATAAACATTCATGTGCAGGTCTCTTTTTGATAAAATGACTTCTTATCCTTTGGATAAATATCCAGTAGTGGGATTGCTAGATTGAATGGTAAGTCTACTTTTAGTTCTTTGAGGAATCTCCATACTGTCTTCCATAGAGGTTGTACTAATTTGCAGTCCCACCAAGAGTGTATAAACGTTCCTTTCTCTCTGCACCCACACCAGCATCTATTGTCTTTGGACTTTTTAATAAAAGCCATTCTTACTGGGGTAAGGTGATATCTCATTGTGGTTTTAATTTGCATTTCCCTGACAATATACACTGGAGAAAAGAAGCACTAGTCAACAAATGATGCTGGGAAAATTGGATAGCCACATGTAGAAGAACGAAGCAGGATCCATATCTCTCACCACTAACAAAAATTAATTCAAGATGGATAAAAGACTTAAATGTAAGGCATGAAACCATAAGATTTCTAGAAGAAAATGTTGGAAAAACTCTTCTAGGTATCAGCATAGACAAAGAATTTATGAAGAGGACCCCAATGGCAATCACAGCAACAACAAAAATAAATAAATGGGACTTGATTAAATTAAAAGGCTTTTGCACAGCTAAGAAAATAATCGACAGAGCAAATAAACAACCTACAGAATGGGAGAAAATATTCACAAGCTAAACATCTGATAAAGGGCTAATAACCAGAATCTACAAAGAACTCAAGCAAATCAACAAGAAAAAATCAAACAACACCATTAAAAAGTGGGCAAAAGACATGAACAGAAACTTTTCAAATGAAGATAGACTGATGGCCAATAAACATATGAAAAAATGCTCAACCTCACTAATCATCAGGGAAAGGCAAAGTTAATGCTCTTTTGAACAGGAGTAGAGAAGAGTGGGTTCCAGGAGAAATCCTGAGGCTTTATCAGCCTCAGTAAGTTGGGAACCTGCAGAGGGTCTTAATGAAATGTAGGAAAAGCTTCCTACTGCTAAAGTGAGGTCACTGATGTACAGACGCTGCTCTGCTCACAGGTGCATTCCCCCAGCTCATTATTTTTTCTGTTGCTTTAAGGTCTGCTTCTTGTGCTGACAGATGAGCCAGGTAAGTGTTCTTCTTGGAATGAACCACATGTTGTTCCTTTTTTGTTTCTTCATAATTTGGAAACTCAACATGACCCTATGTACTTCTATTTCAAATAAAAGAGTATTAACTACACTTTTTTAGAGTTTAAAATTCCCTAACCAGGTTTAAAAGATTGAGACCATTGGCCTACAAATCCCCAAGCTGAAACCAATGAGATGGTGGTTAAAAAATAAGTGTTAACAATAAAAAATAATATGGTGAGGCATCTACATGGTGCCTTCTGTTCTGTTAAAACATTTTCAAATATGTCATTCTACCAAGCCTTGAAGATGACTCTTCTCTGAAAGGTGGACAGGAAAGGCATTACCACTCAATCTCACAGACTAGCTAACCAAGGCAGAGATGAGCCATGTGACTTGACCCAGGTAATATAAGGAGTCCATGGCAGAATCTAAACCAGAAACTAGGCCCCTTGGCTCCTGGTGGGCAGCTCATTTCCCTCTGGGTGGAATTATTACTCAGGGAGACAGATACAAGTGTTAAATAGGTTTATCATTCTTTCTGTGTCTCAGATACCAAATGAGTAAAATGGAAAAAATAACAGAACCTACCTTGTAGGGTTTTGGTGAGGATTAATAAGTAAATATAAATAAATTACTGAGAGCAGTGCTTGGTACATAAGTGTTAAATAAGCATTAGTAATTGCTATTAATATAATAACATGCAGAGGTGGCTTGAACACATCTAAATCATAGTTTACCAGTTTTGAGTTTTGTTTCAGCAGAAGGCACTGATTTCTAAGGTTCTTTAATTCTCTCTTAGAGGCACAGAGTTCTCTCTAAGAGATATCTTCAGCCCTTAGTTGCCTGCTAATTATGTGTTTGCTGCTATACACAAAGTTGTCCCATAGATTTCTCCCTTCCCCTTAGACTTAAACAGGAAAGATATTTGGAAATCTGTGGTTTTTAAAGAAATCTGACCGCTAGGGATCTTTCTCTGTAATAGTTTCTCACCTTCCTCCTCTGGATAACAGGCTCTGCCTACCAGCTGACATGCTGCTTCACCAACTGGGCCCAGTACCGGCCAGGCCTGAGGCACTTCAAGCCTGACAACATCGACCCCTGCCTCTGCACTCACCTGATCTATGCCTTTGCATAGATCAACAACGAGATCACCACCTCTCTACCAAGCTTTCAGTGGCCTGAAAAACAAGTAAGAGGAGGGGAGAGATATTTAGTTGGGTACTGCCTAAGTCAGTATTTCCCAGACATTAATGCTTCTTAAAAAGTAGTTCAGAATCAGTGGACCTCAGGTGGCAACCAAGACTCTGCATTTTGTTTTTATTTTTTAAGTGACAAAATTGTTCATATTTATTATGTATAATATGTTTTGAAATATGTATGCTTTGTAGAATGGTTCGACTGAACTAATAATATATGCATTACCACACATACTTGACATTTTTTGTAGTGATAACCCTTAAAATCTACTATTTAGCAATTTTCAAAATACATTACATTGTTATTAACTATAGTCACCATGTTGTACAAAAGATCTACTGAACTTATTCCTCCTTTCTAACTGAAATTTTGTATCCTTCCACCAACATCTCTCCAATCTCCCTACCCCACCCTGCTTCTAGCCCCTGGTAACCACCATTCTAGTCAATACTTCTATGAATTCAACTTTTCTAGATTCCACTTATAAGTGAAATCATACAATACTTATCTTTCTGTGCCTCACTTACTTTACTTAACAAAATGGCTTCCAAGTTCATCCATGTTGTCCCAAAGGACAGAATTTCCTTCTTTTTTAAGGCTGAATAGTATTGCATTGTATATAGATACCACATGTTCTTTATCCATCTATCTACTGATGGACACTTAGTCCTATCTTGGCTATTGTGAATAATCCTGTAATGAACATGAGAGTATGGATAGCTCTTCGACATACTGACATCATTTCCTTTGGCTGTAGACCCAATAGTAGAATTACTAGAGCATATGGTAGTTCTATTTTTAATTTTTTGAGGAACCTCCATTCTGTTTTCCATTAAGGCTGTACTAATTTACATTCATATCAGCAGTGTGCAAGTGTTCCCTTTTCTCCACAACCTCTCTAACACTTGTTATCTTTTGTCTTTTTGATAATAGTCATTCTAACTGGAGTGAGGTGATGTCTCATTGTGGTTTTGATTTGAATTTCTATGATTATTAATTAGTCATGTTAGCATTTTTTAAAGTACCTGTTGACCATTTGTATGTCTTCTTTTGAGAAATGTCTATTGAGGCCCTTTGTGCATTTCTTAAGCAGGTTATTTGTTTTATCGCTACTGAGTTGAGTTTCTGATATATTTTGGGTATTATCTTCTTATTAGATGCATGGTTTACAAATATTTTCTCCCATTCCATAGGTTGTCTCTTCACTCTGTTGTTTCCTTTGCTGCGCAGCTGTTTAGTTTGATGTAATCCCATTTGTCTATTTTTGCTTTTGTTTCTGTATTTTCACTGTCATATCCAAAAATTCCTTTCCCAGACGAATGTCATGGAGTTTTTCTCTATGTTTTCTTCTAGTAGTTTTACAGTTTCAGGTCTTACATTTAGGTCTTTAATCCATTTTGAGTTGGTTTTTGTATATTGTAGAAGATAAGGGTCTAATTTCATTCTTTTGCTTGTGGATAGTTGGTTTTTGTATATTGTAGAAGATAAGGGTCTAATTTCATTCTTTTGCTTGTGGATAGGACTCTGCATTTCTAACAAGCCCCCCCAGATTATGCTAATGATTCTGATAAAGGAGCCACACTTTAAGTAGAAAGAATGTAGATAACATAGCACATTGCGTGCTCTAGAAGATATTAAAAAATATTGGTCTTGTTTCTTTCTCTGTCTTTCTATGACCTAAGAAACTGCAATCCATCTTAATTACTTGAATCAGGGAGTAGGAGGTGGAGGATACTAAAAATTGGGCATCACTGAGCCCAAGAATCAGACAGGTTTCCTGTATTTTAACAGAGTTCTCTTGTGTGTAAAAACAAGCAAACAAACAAAAATACCCTACTATCTTTTAATTAACATGTTTGTTCAGTTTAGTCATATCTAAGACAAAGGAAGGCTACAGGCAATTGCTACCATCAATAGTGGCACTATTGTGAATGCAGCTACTAGAATTTAAGTTATGATACCTAAAAGGAGGTAAACCCCTTTAGAGCACTGTTTCTTGAAGTCATTCGCCCATTGACTGCTTGCAATAAAATCACGTGGGACACTTGATAAAAATGCCAATCCCTACGCCAATCCAACTGAATAAGAATCTCTGGGGAAGGGGTAATAAATCTGCAACTTTAATGTTGTCCTCCCACAACCTTTGCCCTTAACTCTTATGTAAACTGATGTTTGAGAACCTCTATTCGGGAAAATGTATGTAATTCCTAGCCAATTAATTTATGTTAATTGTCATAGAAGCTGAGAAAGTAATTATGCTCAAGCAACATATACCATTTTATCTGATGGACTAGAATATGAGATAATTATACTTTTAAATTATATATATCAAAAATATCACCAATACATTCTTTGTCAAAATAAAACCCAGCCCTATAATTTAGATTTCTCTAAGGAACTCTGAGTGCATTAATGATGAGAACAAGAAAAAGAATTTATGTAAATAAAGTTTTCATTAGTGGAGGAAAATTATTCTGTATTATATCATATCAAGGAAACACCAAAGTAAATGAACAAGCCCAATACCAAAGCAATATTATTTTCAATATAGGGTCACATGGATTTTGCAGTTTCTCTTTTTTTATCCTTTGCTTTATAGGAACAGCCAGCTGAAAACTCTCCTGGCCATTGGAGGCTGGAACTTTGGCACTGCCCCAGAAGACTTCTATGGATAGCCTGTTGTTCATTTGTTATTGAAAGCAAGTTAGCCCAGCGTGAACACTGTCCCTTTAGACTTAACAATCGAAGACAGGGTACTAAGGATGTGCATTAAACAAATATGCTAATTAAATTATTACACCAGAACGTCAATATTAAGTAGAACACAATTTATTTCATATGTTTAAGTTTTGTTGGATATTCTGGGACCCTGTCCATCAAGGTTTAGTTACCAAGATCCCAAAACAACTTGTTCTTAAAGTATTTCAAGAGTGCAAACCCTGCAGAGAGTGTTATAGGGCTTCTGTCTATTTACCTTCTGGGAGAAGGAAAGAGAGAGTCACACAAATAAATAAGAATATTTTTTTGAGGGTACATGAACTTTGGGGACTATCTGAAGCAAGAACACAGTGAGCTGAGTTAGCCAGGTTTCAAAGCAACAGGGATACCTTGGGAGAAAGATCAGAGTTGGAGGGATAGCAAAATAAAGGGAACATTAAAATACCATGGCTGGGAAGAGTAGTGATTACAAAGGAAGGGTAGGAGAAAACCAGGAACATGCTTTAATCTGGGCCGTGGGTCCTGGTGAAGGGCTCTGAGGCAGGAATTGAGAGCTTGACTTTACTCCAAGGTGCTGAGACCACTGAGGCCTCACCCTGCCTTCTTTGGGTCTCCCTCAGTTTCACTGCCATGGTTTCTACTCCTGAGAACCGCCAGACTTTCATTGCCTCGGTCATCAAATTCCTGCGCCAGTACGACTTTGACGGGCTGGACTTTGACTGGGAATACCCTGGCTCTCGTGGGAGCCCTCCTCAGGACAAACATCTCTTCACTGTCCTGGTGCAGGTGAGGAAGGAAGCAACAGTCTTTAACCCAAGAGGATTCAAAGCCTTTCTTTCCCAGGAGAATCACGTGGTTCTAGAGTAAAACAAAACTCAGAATTATAAAATCTTAGCACTGCAACGATTCTTAGATATCATGCACTGATTCAACGAACATTTAATAACAACAACGTGTGCTATGTGCCAGGCACTACTCTACATGCTGTTTTAACAACCATTACTCATTTCATCTTCACATTTACTCTATGAAATATGTACCATAAGTGTGATCATCTTTATTTTACAGACAAGGAAACTAAGGTACAGAGAGGGTTTAAGTAACCTGCCCAAGATCACACAACTGATAGGTGTCATAACTACCCATGCAGTCTGGCTAGAGTCCATTGCTTCTAGCGGTTACACGAGACTGCCCAGTAGTACTGAGCACATACGTACTCTGTGCCAGACATTGGGTTAGCTATCAGGCTAAAGATAAGAATAAGACACAATCCTTGGCTTTAAAGAACACACAATCTGGGGTGGAAGACTGAAAAGTAACCATTATAGTACATTTTGATAAATGCCACCATAGAGGTCTGCAGAACGCAAAAGTAACACAGAAAAGGGATACCTACTTCTGCTGTGGGGCGGGATCAGAAAGAGTTCCCTAGAGAAAGTGAGACTTGAGATTACTCTTAATAGAAACTGGTGTTAACTAATTAAGTGAGGACGGCACAAATGAAGACATGTGTGAGCAAGCAGGTGAGTGATGGATTATGGAGCTGCATAGGACTTTTATAGGATGTTAAGGAATTTGGACTTTACCTTCAAGGCAATGGGGCAACTTTGAAGGATTTAAATAGTGGAGAGTTGGTTTTGACCATGGAGGACAGATTAGAAGGAGAAGGTATGAATAGGTTTAGGAGTTTATTGCAGTAAATAAAACAAGAGATGACCAGGGCCAACGAAGGCTCTAACACTGAGAGAAGAAGGGGCTGCTTACAAGGGACACCAAGAGGATAGAATCAAATGAAGTTGGAGATCAACTGCAAGTGCAAGAGAAAATGGACTCCCGGTTTTCTGACTTTGAGGACTGGCTTGATTGTGGTGCTGTTAACTGAGATGGTAGATACAGGAAGAAGTATAGTTTTGAAATAAGAAGGATGAATAAATTTACCTTTGAACATGAGGAATGTGAGGTGTCTGTAGGACATCCTGTCCTAAAGGAATGCTCAGTAGATATCAGATGAATATCAATCTGGAGTTCAAGGCAAAGAACTTGGCTTGGTATACTGTATTGAAGCAATCAGCATGGGTGGATGATTAAGCCATCACCAAGGAAAAGTGAACGGCATAAGAAAAGCTAAGGGCTAAGGATGGCTTTTAGATTTACTCTCTCCCCAGGCAGAGATTCTTTCTATACCATTCCATATAACAGACTGTCAGCCAGACCCTGAATAGTTTCATTGTCAAGTAACTTGCTAAGTGAAAAGTCAATTTACCTTTTTGTTGAACTCTAATGATTAAAAAGCACGTTACTATTCTTAGCTGAAACATGCCTCCAGTCATAATTTATAACTTCTAGTCATTGGTTCTAGCTCTGCCCACTGAAGCAACAAAGAACGAAACTGCACTTTTTTTGCAATATACGGGTTCAATATTTGTAGACAGCTGTGGTGACCTACCTATAATTTCTCCTCTCCAGTTAAATATCCTAGTTCTGTCTGCGAGTAACCAAATGACAATTTTCAGGGCTACTCTTCACTGGAACATACTCTGGCACACCCTAATAATGCAATCATAAGAACTAAACCCAGAGAGCGTCAGGATGGCTGATTAGAGACGTCAGTCGCCAAATAGTCTCAGAAAGAAAGGAAGGTTTTAGTTGGGGGGGAAAAAAAACTTAGCTCAGGTGTAATTCTGAGGGAAAAGTGCCAGAACCTACCGGAGATTCCACAGGAAGGAGCTGCGGAGCAGAACAAGAAGAAGCAAGATTTTGCTAGAAATCAACCCCCCAGAGGCTTGGAGCCCAGTGGAAAGACTGCCATGGGCATCTCAGGGGCTCCAGGCACAGGGTGGACGAAAAGGCCAGCGATCCTGGACGAAGTGCACAGCAGAGCCACACGAGGCCACCTGAGCCCAAGCCTTGGCCCCAGGCCTGAGCCCCAGATGAGCGCTGCCACCGCCACCTCATGCCACCGGTTCTAGGACACACCACCACATCTGGGAAGGCAGTGAGCACCAAGCAAGTCACCAGCGCTCCTCTCCACTTGGGGAAAATTTCCCCATGGCTGCCAGTGGAAGTTGGCACAGGGTCCAGCCCCCACTGCTGGAAAAGTATATCCTGATGCCACCATCAGAAGAACTCAGGAGAAGCCTGACAACCATGGGCTCTAAGGGAAAGATACCAGTTAAAAGAGAGTGGTTTTAGGTTTATAAAAATAAGTGATTCTAAAAGTACAGAGGAAGTTGGCAGTCTAGAATCAGCACATGAGCACGCTGCTTTCAAGGAAAGGGGTGTAAATTGCAGGCAGATGCTTACCTACAGATAACTCTTATTGGAAGGAACACTGTGAAATCACAGAGAAGTGATGCAGGACACTTGGAGTGAAGGAGAAGGTGACTGTGAGATACATTTGACAAGATTAAAGGTAACTGTGGGGAGGCTTATACATGCAAGGAAGATTAGGAGGATAGAGAGCTGAGGCGCCACACTCACCCCACAAGCACTGTGGCCAAGTTGTGAGAGGGCTCCCTCCTCCACCAGATATCTCTGCCTGGACAGAGAAGGGACCTGCCTGGAGTCTGTGTGGAGTCATTGCAGCGGGCAGCAGATGCGGTGGAGATTAGGCAGCAGCCCATCCCAGGTTTCTGTAGCTGAAACCATCCTGTGCTTTCAGGTGCCTAGCACCAGGTCGGCATGGGACTCAGCTTTGCGGTGGTGGCCTTCACATCACCTCCACCTGGCTACTGGGCTAGGGAGGGAGCAAACTAAGTGGAGGCTAATCTGAGCCCTGCCCTGTAACTGGAAGCCAAGTGCCCCTTCCCTACAGCACAACGGGATCTAAGCATGGGAGTTGACTAGGGCACTGCAGGCTCTGACCTGGGAGGCTTTGGGTGACTGTTTCAGTGGGTCTTGAGGGTCTGGGAGAACTCTGAGGGCCCTGGGCCACTGGAACAGACCACTGCCCTTGTGACCTGGTATCCATGCAGTCCCTGAGCCTGTGGAACAGCCTGCTACCTGCTCAGCCCTAACTCCATACTCCAGGTCATATCAGCCTGCCATTTGCGTGGCTCTGTCTCCAGATCTGATGCCCTGATCAGAAGCCCGTCTTCTGGCTCCTCCCCAGTCCCAACTCTGAGGCTGGAGCTGAAGGTGCTACCCCTGTGGCTCCAGAGATCTCACCAGGTCCAAGACACTGCCCCTGAGATTCCAGGACTGCACCTGGACTCCAGGACCCCACCCTTGATCCTCCACCACTGCTGCAGGGCTGGCAGAACTGCTCCAAGATCCAACATACCACCAAGGACCCCCTAGTCTCGAGCCACCAGTACACTGGGACCTGGTTTGAACAAACACCCACAGCCCAGGAACCCATGACCACTGCCTAGATACCCTCACCCAGCTGTCATTGTCACCTCTGTAGGGAGACCACAGGCAGAGAAATCCCCATAACACCTTCATGGAGAGGGTCTTGTCCAGCTCCCACTCGAACTTATTACAACCATCTAGTGAACAACCCAACACCCAGCACAAAGATCATCCAGTACAGGCTTATACAGTGGCAACCACAGTTGAACAGGACAAAGCAGTGCAGCTGCATTATAGGCTTCTAATGCCCATGCCCCTCCCCTGCCACAGCAACATTCCAGAGCAGGGGGGAAAAGCACCATCTAGAGACCTCCCCTTCTTCTAATTAAGCAGGAGAATTCCTGGCAAAGGGAAACAGGCGCCTGCTAGCCCTGAGCTGAGAAAAGAGGTCTCAGATGAGAAGAAACCAGCAAAAGAACTCTGGCAACATGAGAAAACAAAACAGTTCAACACCCCCAAGGGATCACAATGGAGCTACAGTAGTGAACTTGCACCACAAAAACAAATTGCCAAAATGACATAAATGGAATTCAGAATATGGATGGCAAATAGGATGAATGGAATTGAAGAGAAAGTAGAAAACCAACAAAAAGCATCCAAAAAAAAAAATTTCAGGAAATCCATGAAAAAGTCACTAAAAACCTAGACAACATAAGAAAGGATATAATAGAACTTAAAGAAATGAAAGGGTCATTTACAGAATTTCAAAACACAAAAGAAAACTTCAGCAACAGACTAAACCAAGGAGAAGAAACTCAGAGCTTAAAGACATGGCTCTTGAGCTAACCCAGTCATTTAAAGAGGCAGAGAAGAGAATAAAAATGTCTGAGCAATCACTTAGAGAGATATGGGACTATGCGAATCAAACTAACATGTGAATTATAGGTATCCCTGAGGGGAAGAAGAAATATCTTAAAGCATGGAAAATCTATTCAAGGGGATTATTAAGGAAAACTTCCCCGGTATTGCCAGAGATCCAGACATCCAGAAACAAGATGGTCATTGAACACTGGGAAGATTCATAGCAAACAGTACATCTCCAAAACACATAGTAATCAACCAGGCCAAAGTAAAAATGAAGGAGAAAATTCTACAAGCAGCTTGATGTAAGCCACAATTGCCCTACAAAGGAAAACCCATCAGGCTAACAGCAGACTTCTCAGGAGAAACCTTACAATCCAGAAGGGAGTAGGGCCCCATCTTCAATCTCCTTAAACAGAACAACTGCCAGCCTAGAATTTCATATCTTCCAAAACTAACTTTCACAATTGATGGAGAAATTAAGTCTTTTTCAGACAAGCAAACACTGAGAGAATTTGTCATGACCAGACCTGCCCTGCAGGAAATACTCAGTACCGTGTTATACATGAATCAGCACAATAGATACCCACCAGTGTAAAATCACCCCAAAAAAGCTAACACTCACAACTCTTATAAAACAATAGCACAAGAGGAAAAACAAAGCAATAAGGTACTACCCAACATGATGAACATAACAACATCCCACATATCAATTCTATCTGTTAATGTTAACGGTTTAAATGCACCACTCAAAAAACATAGGCTGGCTGAATACATGAAAAAAAAAAACAACCCAAGTATCTGCTGTCTCCAGGAGACACATCTAAACCAAAAGGACACACACAGACTCAAGGTGAAAGGATGGAAAAAAATATTCCACACAAATTCTAATCAAAAGAGAGCAGGTGTAGTCATTCTCAGAACAGGTAAAATTCACTTTAAATCAAGAAAGGTAAAGAGACAAAGATGGTCATTATATAATGGTAAAGGGAGAAATTCAACAAGAAGACATAACAGTGCTAAATATATATGCAACTAACTCAGGAGCTCTGAGATAAACAAATTCTACTAGAGCTAAGCAAGAAAAAAATAGTAGCATCATTATTGCCAGGGACTTCAACACCCCACTGTCAGAGCTGGACAAATCATCAAAGCAGAAGATAAAGAAACACTGGACCTAAATAGGACCCCCAAAACAAATGGACCTAAAAGACATTTACAGAACATTCTACCAAAAAACTACTGAATATACATTCTTCTCACCACCACATGGGACATTCTCCAAGACCGATCATATCTTAGGCCACAAAACATGTCTTAACAAATTTTAAAAAATCAAAATCATACCATATATCTCCTTAGACCATAGTGGAATAAAACTGAAATCAATTCCAAGAGTAACACTCAATTCTACACAAAGTCATGGAAATTAAAAAACCTGCTGCTGAACAACTATTGGGTCAAGAATGCAATTAAGATGGAAATCAAAATATTCCTTGAACTGAAAGACAATGAGGACATAAGCTATCAGAATCTATGGGATTCAGCAAAAGCATTCATAAGGAGAAAATTCATAGCCCTAAATTCCCACATCAAAAAGTCAGAAAGATCACAAATTAACAACCTAATATTAAATCTCAAGGAACTAGAAAAGGAAAAGCAAACAAAACTCAAACCCAGCAGAAGAAAACAAATAACAAAGGTTAGAGCAGAACTAAATTAAATGGGAAACAAAAATATAATGCAAAAGGTCAGTGAAAGAAAAGGTTTGTTCTTTGAAAAGATAACCAAAATTGAAAGACCTCTTGCTAGATTAACCAGGAATAAAAGAGAAAGGACTCAAATAAGCTCAACCAGAAATGAAAAAGGAAACATTACAACTGATAGCACAGAAAAACAAAACATCATCTGTGAATACTATGAAAATCTCTATGCACATAAACTAGAAAACATAGAGAAAATGGACAAATTCCTGAAAACACACAACTTTCCTAGACTCAATAAGGAAGAAAAAGAACTCCTGATCAGACTGACTGATAAAGAACAGGAAAATTGAAGCAGTAATAAAAAAATCCTCCAACAACAACAAAAAAGCCCCAGACCAGATAAATTCACAGTCAAATTCTACCAGACTTACAAAGTAGAACTTGTACCCATACTGCAGAAATTATTCCATAACACTTAGAAAGAGGGAATCCTCCCCAACTCATTCTACTAACCCAGTATCACCTTGATACCAAAGCCAGAAAAGGACACAACAAAAAAGTACAGACCAATATCCCTTATGAATATAGATGCAAAAATCCTCAGTAAAATACTAGCAAATCCAGTTCAACAGCACATCAAAAAATAATCCGCCAGGACCAAGTGGGCTTCATCCCAGGGATGCAAGGATGGTTCAACATATGTAAATCAATAAATGTGATTCACCACATAAACAGAAACAAAAATAAAGATCATATGATCATCTCAATAGGTGCAGAAAAAACATTCAACAAAATTCAGCACCCTTTCATGATAAAAACCCTCAACAAACTAGACATAGAAGGAACATATGTCAGAATTATCAAAGCCATATATGACAGACCCACAGCCAACATTGTACTGAATAGGGGAAAGTTGAATGCATTCCCCCTAAGAACTGGAAAAAGACAAGGGTGCCCACTGTTACCACTTCTATTCAACATAGTGCTGAATGTCCTAGCCAGAGCAGTCATGCAAGAAAAAGAAATAAAAGCTATCCAAATTGGGAAAGACGAGGTCAAATTATCACTTTTCACTGATGATATCATCTTGTATCTAAAAAACCCCAAGGACTCCACCAAGAGACTCCGAGAATTGATAAATATATTCAGCAAAGTCTCAGGTTATAAAATCAATGTATACAAATCAATAGCAATTCAATATACCAATAAGAGTCAAGCAGAGAGTCAAATCAAAGACTCAATACCATTCACAATAGGTACAAAGAAAATAAAATACCTAGGAATATACCTAACCAAGGAGGTGAAAGATCTCTACAAGAAGAACTATGAAACACTGAGGAAAGAAATCACAGATGACACAAACAAATGGAAAAACATATCATGCTCATGAATTAGTAGAATCAACATTGTGAAAATATCCATACTGCCCAAAGTGATTTACAGATTCAGTGAAATCCCCATCAAATTACCAATGTCATACTTCACAGATCTAGAAAAAATAATTCTATGCTTCCTGTGGAACCAAAGAAGAGCCCAAATAGCCAAAGCAATCTTAAGTAAAAGGAACAAATATGAAGGCATCACATTACCAGACTTCAAACTATACTACAAGGCTATAGTAACCAAAACTGCATGGTATTGGTACAAAAAGAGAGACATAGACCAATGGAACAGAACAGAGAACTCAGATATAAAACCACCTACCTATAGCTAACTGATCTTTGGCAAAGGAGATAACAATGTACACTGGGGAAAAGAAACCCTACTCAATAAATTGTGCTGGGAAAATTAGACAGCCACATGCAGAAGAATGAAACAGGACCCCTATCTCTCATCACTCACAAAAACTAATTCAAGGTGGATAAAAAACTTAAATGTAGGGCAGGAAACCATAGGAATTCTTGAGGAAAGTGTAGGAAAAACTCTTCTAGATATCAGTCTAGGCAAATAATTTATGACTAAGATCCCAATGGCAATCACAGCAACAACAAAAATGGGACTTGATTAAATTAAAAAGCTCCTGCACAGCTAAGGAAATAATCAACAGAGCAAATGGACAACCTACAGAATGGGAGAAAATATTTGCAATTTATACATCCAGTAAAGGGTTAATACCCAGACTCTACAAGGAACTCAAACAAATCAGCAAGAAAAAAACAAACAATCCCATTAAAAAAGTGGGCAAAAGACATGAACAGAAGTTTTTTAAAAGAAGAGAGACAAATGGCCAGGAAACATGAAAAAATGCTCAACATCACTAATCATCAATGAAATGCAAATTAAATCCACAGTGAGATATCACCTTACTCCTGTTAGAATGGTTTTTATTTAAAAGTCTCAAAACAATAGATGCTGGCACAGATGCAGGGAGAAAGGAACACTTTATACACTGTTTGTAGGACTGCAAATTAGTACAACTGCTATGGAAAACAGAATGGAGATTTCTCAAAGAACTAAAAGTAGACCTACAATTTGATCCAGCAATCCCACTACTGGGTATCTACTCAAAGGAAAATAAGTCATTTTGTCAAAAAGACACCTGCATGTGAATGTTTATTGCAGCATAATTCACAATTGCAAACGTCTGGAATCAACCCAATTGCCCATCAGTTCATGAATCGATTAACAAAATGTGGTGTATGTATACCTTGGAGTACTACTCAGCCATAAAAATGATGAATTATTGCCTTTTGCAGCAATTTGGAAGGAATTGGAGACCATTATCCTAAGCAAAGTATCTCAAGAATGGAAAAAAAAAACATGACAAGCACTCTCTAATAAATCGGAACTAACCGACGGGCACATAGTACAGAGAGGGAAGTAAAAGTCATCGGAAATCAAGCAGGGTGGAGGGGGAAGAGATGCAGGGCACAAATCCACCTAATGGGTACACTGAACACTATTTGAGAGATGGGCACATTTTTAGCCCTAACTCAAAACATGTAACAAAAACATTTGTACCGCCTTAATATTTTGAAATAAAATAAAGAACTAAACCCAGTACTCTATATGAGATTACAGTCACACAAAATACAGGTGGATTAACCTCTATCATTGAATAAGAACCCATAATCTGGTTGTTAGCACCTTCCTTATTGGCCAATTCAGCATTTCATTTGATGGGATATCAGTCCTATAAAGTAGTTCATCTATTGAACAAATGGAAGTGAATTTCTACACTGCTATATGTAGGGTACTGCAGCAACTATAGCTTCCAAGTGTGGTGCTATAAGTGCAGTTATGATGATCATCTTGGACTAAGGTTCTTGTCATGACCTGGCTGCTAACTTATTGTGGGACTTTGGTGAAATTTCCTAACTCTCATGTATATTAGACAGCTATAAAATTGATTAGTATTATCTATCCTATCTACTTTATTGGGATGTTGAGAGACTAAAGTAAGATAAAGTATGTAAAGGCACTTTAAAAAAGAAAAGCATTATACAAACATATATTTGTTATTATTTAAGGAGCTGATATCAGCCTCATAGATGCACTAATTACACTTTATTATTCTGTAGGAAATGCATGAAACTTTTGAGCAAGAGGCCAAGCAGATCAACAAGCCCAGGCTGATGGTCACTGCTGCAGTAGCTGCTGGCATCTCCAACATCCAGTCTGGCTATGAGATCCCCCAGCTGTCCCAGTGAGTGATGCACCCTAACCTCAAACTTCTATAGATATCATTTAGGCAGAGTAGACTTGTCATTGGTCTGTCTTGCTGCTGTTCAGGGACCTTGTTTAGGAGACTTTGGAAATGGTATCTTTTGCCTCCATAGGTGTTAGAAATGACCATCACAAGTGATTTTATATCCTTTACCCCACCTCAGGTACCTGGACTGCATCCATGCCATGACTCCATGGCTGCTGGGAGGGCTACACGGGAGAGAATAGCCCCCTCTATAAATACCCAACTGACACTGGCAGCAATACTCGCCTCAATGTGATGAGTCCCTGCACAGATACAAATGCAGACCAGAGATGATGATATAAATCACATGGGGATTCAGGCACAAAAGTCATCATAAGTTTAGTAATATTCTCAAATGGGAAATTAACAGCCATAATTAATTAACTAATTTCCATTTACTAAAAATGTACCAGGTTAATAACACTGTACCAATAATTTTATCCAATAGGAAAAAAAATTAATAACCAGTGCTTTGTTTTTAATAAAAGAAAATGTGGTACCATTGCTCATATTTCAATAAATTATGAAACACTTCTCTCACCTTTCCTCTTCTGTTTCCCTTTTGCCTTATCTATTTTCCACTTTTCTAATCTCTTGCCCATGTATATCCTACAGAGTTTTAGCCAATAACCAATGGGTAAGATCAGGAAAAGAATTGTAAAAATCTCAGTCCTTCTAGCATATGTTGTTTTATCAGAAGGGTATATGTGATGCCTACATATTGGCATGTTATTAGAAAAAGTTATTTGAGATAGGGACATACTACCATTTCAACAGAAGTATGTCAGTGATGCTCTAAAATATGTTGCAGATACAACCAAACAAAAAAAAGCTTAATTGATAATTAATTGCTAGGCCATCAGCTGTGGGTGGGGCCTCCTGCTAACCCCCTGCCATTGCAGGCATATGCCATGAACTACTGGAAGGACAATTGGGCCCCATCCAAGAAGCTTATCATTGGGTTCCCAGCCTATGGACACACATTCCTTCTGAGCAACCCTCCAACCATGGAAATGGTGCCCCTACCACTGTGCCTGGCCTTGCTGGGCCCTACATCAGGAAGTCTGGGGTCTGGGCCTACTATGAGGTATGCGTCTGGGAATTTTAGAGAGGGAAAGGGGACTTTCTCTTGGTCCATGTATTTAATTATTTTAACAATATTCAACACTTCTTGGCTCATTTAGCATACTATTGGGGCTGAAAGTGATGCTTGTGACTATCTGGAAAGGAGGGAAGATGAGCTCTCCTATCACCCTACTTTAGTTGGATCCTCACTAGGTTTCCTTAGTCTGAATTCCAAATACAGAGAGATTAGGAAATCAGGATATCATCAGTGAGATTATATCTCTACAGACACTTATTGCAGACTTCCAGAGTATTTCTTGATTTATGAGCTTCTCCCTACATTAAAAAGAAATCACCCAAAAGAGGTAAAGAACCAGAATCCCAAATGAACCAAGAAAATTGCTGGTAGAGCCATAGGCCTTCCTTATTGAGTAGTTTTATGCAACCCTCCTCTACTTCCCCTTCCCCATGTCCTTTTACCTCCACCACAAGGACACTTTGCCTACCTCTTGATCTCTTCCTTATGTCCTCTTACATTTGTTCCTTCCTGAAGTACAGAGATACTGAAGTATGGGAGGCTCCTGAGGATGTTCCCTATGCTTACAAAGGCAATGAATGGCTTGGATATTGTGAGGGAAAAATAGAAATTCACTAAAAACTTTTTAGCCTGAAACGGAAAAGCTATAGCCCTATGTATGTTAATTGCTTAATCTCCTTCTGTAAGACTGCTTATCGCCACACCCACAGGAATGTTTGTGAAACTGAAGTTATAAAGAAAGAAATTGAAATTGACTAACGCCTGCAGCTTATGCTCCTGTAAACAGCTCCCCCTTGCAGCAGCTACCTTGTAAATTACAGTAACTTCCTTGTGTGTACACTTCCTGGTATAAGCCGCTCTGTACCACCTCATTGCTCTTGAAGTATAAAAGACAAGTCCCCCTGACCAGGGGTGCTCAGAATTTGGCGGAGGATCCCCTCTGAGGCCGCCGACATTAATGAACCTGATCTGTCTGCATCCTCGTGTACCTCTCGGTGTTTCTCCCGGCAACGTGACTCCAGTTTTGCCATTACATTTTTGGTTCCCTGACTGGGAAAGCCAACTGCGTTGGCCCTTTGTTGCCACTGGTGTGGGACGAGGCACTGGCCAACCGACCCTCCCGACCGTGGAAGTCATGTGCGCCAGGTCCAAGTTTGGATCAATCATCTTCTGTGCTCGGTGGGGCTCTGCTGGCCACTGACCCAGAACCCAGCTGGACACAGTGAGGACACAGAAAGACAGCTAGGAATTGTCTGAAGATCTCAGACACAGTAAGGTCCTGGGACCCATCCCAGTCAGGCCTGTCCCAACGGACAGAAGAGGAGACTGATCACTTCCTACAGGCAGAGGTTTCCCCGAGTGGGAATGTTTAACCTCTCTGTGTGTGTGTGTGTGTGTGTGTGTGTGTGTGTGTGTGTGTTGTGTGTGGTGAGTGACTGTTAATGGTTCCACAGCTCTGGCTATGGGATCTGACTGAGTCCTAATCTGCATTTTGGGGACAATGATATATGGCATAATGGTGACTCGCTTTCCCAAAAGGGGGGGCGACCTGGTCTGGGACTTATACGGGCGCACCTAAGCAAAGTTGTGTCCTAAGTCCCCACAAGGGGAATGGCCAGACAGATGCCTGAAAGTTTACCCTATCCCTTGTGCGGTACCGTACAATCTCACACAATGGGAGGGCCTGAGTACAAGCCAACAGTGTTAGGATGTATGCTAAAGAATTTTAAAAAGGGTTTCTCTATGGGGTCTATGGGGTACAGATGACTCCGAGTTGCCTGCGCACCTTCTGTGAGGTAGAGTGGCCATCTTTTGAAGTAGGTTGGCCAGACAAAGGGACCTTAGATGTCCAACTTGTCAGAGCAGTCTGGAATGTTATTACAGGGACCACAGGCCATCCAGACCAGTTCGCCTACATTGATTCTTGGCTTGAGGTAGCCCAGACCTTGCCCCCATGCATCCGGTTGTGTTCAGGAAAGGGAAAGAGCAGGATTCTTCTGGCCTGCAAGCCCATGAAACCAGGACCCAAGGAGTCACCAGCCCCTATCCACCAAGAGCCTCAGGAGGAACAACTGCTGCTGCCACCACCCTATAATCCAGCCATCCTGAGTTCTGATCCACCAGTTCCTGACATGCCACCCTCATCTGCCTCGCCACCCCAGCAATCCCCGGAACCTGGCCCAGGGACCCCCATGGCTCACCATCTCCGCTTGGCACAGGCCCAAGAACTGGCCCTACTAATGCCCATCTGTGAGGTCTGAAGTCAGCCCTGTGCTGAGGAAGATGGCACCACTCATCCCGGGCAGCCAGTCCTGTATTATCAACCCTTCTCAACTACAGACCTCTTGAATTGGAAGCAACACACCCCTCCTTACTCTGAGAAACCTTAACCCCTGGTTGACCTCCTCAAGAGTATTTTTCGACCACCAGCCAATTGGGGGACTGCGCCACCCTCCTCCTGACACTTTAATACAGAGGAGTGAACAGGATCTCTCAGGACCCCCAAACCAGTGGACCCAAAAAAACTCCCAGAGGGATTCTGGAGTTGAACTTTGGGGGCCCAGGAGCCATTCCGACAGCCCCACCAGCCGGGATTAAACACTTTGGAGGTGTGCTTACTGATTGGAAACCAAGAGGCCCTCCTGATGGTGAAAGAGGGTGCCAAAAAGCCTAAAACGGAAAAAGGTTGCCAAGCTGTTCAGGGGCTGATGAGGCCCCGAGGACTTTATGACGCCTTGCGAAGATAGGATCTACATACCCTTTGACCCTGAAGTTCCAGAAAAACCAAGCATGGTGAGTGCCACTTTGGTAGGACAAGCCAATCCCAATATACAGGGAAATTGGAGAAGCCGAAGACTTTGTGGGCAGAAATTCCCAATGAGGAAGTGGCACAGAAGGTTATAAGAAACCGGAAAGGTTGCTCAGGGGAAGGGAAGGGAAGATGAAAGCAGAAGGCAGCACTCCTGGCGGCAGAATAGGGAACCTGCCCCCCCCGTGACCCAAAAATCACCCCAAGGAGGCCGACGGGGGCAAAGGCCTTGCGACCCGCCAAGGCATTATGTAAGTAAAAGGGCATGGAAAAAAATGATTGCCCAAATGAAAGGGACAAGGGGAAAAGGAATCCCCCCAGAGATACAGGGCCAGCCGAAATCAGGACCTCTTTAGTTAGTGGGGCCAGACCGACTAGGCCAACTGGGTTCCTTCGACCTTGCTCCCGGGAACCTACCGTCTCATGAAGTGGGGGGCCCCACCAGTGAATTTATGGTAGAACAGGAGCGGCATCAGGGGTTTCACAACACCAGTAGCCCCCTTGACTCCCCGGGGAAGACCACATCATAGGGCGATGGAAAACCAAAAAGGGCAGGGCTTTTTGCCAAGCACGGACCTGCCAGATGGGGGACCCAAGGTGCAACAGGTCCTGTCATCCCAGATGACCCTTCCCGCTCAGGTGAGACCTCCTGCATTAAACTGGGGGGGCCACAGATCACCTTCCCAAGAAAGGGTCGCAAATCTACATTTAAAAAAACCCACAAGGACGCTTATACTACCCGGCTGTCCTGCGGGAGGCCCCGGGTGGCGGCTGTTTGCGGGGCGGGAAGAAAATCAAGATCACCTGACTACGGGGGCCCTTTTCAATGGTGTGGGTGGTAGACAAAACCCCAAGTCTGGCACACCAGCAGTGCCTAATAATAGACTAAAGCCGGGGGCCCGGGGGCCGGGGGGTCAGAAAGCGGGGGGTTCCGACCCCAAAGGGGGGCCCAGGAAGGAATCCAGAAAACCCAGGTTTAGGCTCCGGAAAAGGGCTTTAGGGAAAGAATGCCAGGTCCCCTTGGAACACCCACTTGCCAGTCAAGAAAACCGGGTTTGGGAGTTACCGCCCGTCCAGGTTTTTGTGGTTGTCAATGAAGTTGGGGTAACTCCCACCCGGTAGGGTACTGTACACTCTTCTAGCCTCCTTCCCCAGACGCCGCCTGTTCACTGTCTGGTAAGGATGCTCTGTCTCTCGAGGCAACTCGCAGCCTAACTCACAAGCTCGAACGCTGCTGCTACAAGCTCGTCCTAAAGGAAGCAGCTCGAGCCACTCCAACTGTCACAGATTTGGTACAAGGTCTGGAAGAAGGCCCAAATTTGCAAGCAACGCGTCAGATACTTGGGCTTCCACATATCCTGAGGACACCGAGCACTGGGCCATGAACGGAAACATGCTATCTGCACAATACCATGACCTGAGGGTAAGAGACAACTCAGAGAATTCCTGGGAGCAACAGGGCTCTGCTGGATCTGGATCCCAGGATTCTCGTTGATAGCCAAACGTTTTGTATGAAGCCTTGCGGGGACCTAAGGGGCAGTCAATCGAGTGGACAGACCAATGAGAAGAGGCATTCAAAGACATAAAGGACCTGCTACAAAAGGCCCCTGCACTGGGACTGCCAGACCTGACCAAAGACTTTAATCTCTTTGTGCATGAAAGACAACATGTTGTAGTGGGGGTCCTAACCCAGACTGTGGGACCCTGGCAGAGACCTGTGGTCTATCTGTCTAAGCAACTGGACCCGGTAGCCTCTGGATGGCCCTCCTGCCTATTAGCACTGGCAGCCACAGTCCTGCTGGTCAAAGAGGCAGATAAACTCACATACAGCCAAAAGCTCTCTGTACGCATACCACATGCGGTTCTCCACCTCCTTAATAGCGTGGGACATTGGTGGCTCTCTAACAGTAGGCTGGCTCAGTACCAGGGGTTGTTGTGTGAGAACCCCCAGGTTACTCTAGAGACTGTGTGAACCCTGAATCCTGCTACCCTCCTACCTGTTGAGCCGGGGCCACCAGATCATGAATGTATAGAGGCGATGGAAGAGGTCTATGCAAGTAGATCAGACCTGACAGACACACCTCGATGGCCCCAGACCTGGAACTGTTCACGGATGGCAGCAGGTACTTTCAGAATGGGAAACAGTTTGCAGGTTATGCAGTTACCACGGCCAGTGAAGTCATCCTGGCAGGGCCTTTGCCTCATGGGTGGTCCGCACAGACAGCTGAACTTTGGGCCTTAATCCAAGCCCTCAGAATAACTAAGGACAAGAAAGTAAACCTCTACACTGATTCCAAATACGCTTTTGCCACCATACATGTTCACGGGGCCGTTTACAAGGAAAGAGGACTGCTGACTGCAGGGGGTAAAAGGATAAAGAACCAGGAAGAAATCCTTCAGTTGTTAGAAGCCGTGTGGGAACCCAGAGAAGTGGCAGTCATTCATTGCCGAGGGCACCAGAAAGGAACAACTACAATAGCTACTGGAAATCGTCTGGCAGACCAAGCAGCTCAACAAGCAGCAACCCAGGAACAAGAGACTAAGGGTGAGCTGTTAGTCTCTAGTAAAATCCTCCTAGCCCCAGAGTGGCCAGACAGGCCATGTTATACAATTGAAGAGGACCAGCGGGCAAGACGAGAGCAGGCTAGAAAGAGTGACTGTGGCTGGTGGCATTTACAAGCCAACAGAACCTTCATCCCAGGAGACATAGCCTATTCAGTCATTACCCAACACCATAACTTAGGCCACATGGGGAAAACTGCACTCGCCCACCTACTTGCCAAGGTCTATTACGTAGCCAAACTCCCAACTCTGGCTGCAATGGTGTGCGCCCGATGTGACACATGTGCCCGAAATAACGCCACAACACGGCCAAGGCCTGTACCCGGTGTTCAGTACTCAGGGGCCACACCCTTTGAAGATGTTGAAATAGATTTCACAGAAGCGAAGCCCTGTTGGGGATACAAGTATTTGTTAGTAATGATCTGCACTTTCTCAGGGTGGGTAGAGGCTGTCCCCACCAGAACAGAGAGGGCTCGGTAGATAGTAAAGGCTCTCTTAAGAGAAATAATTCCTCTGTATGGCCTACCCCTCTCATTTGGAAGTGACAATGGACCTAGTTTCATAGCAGAAATAATTCAAACTATAGCCAAGACACTTGGAATAAAATGGAAACATCATGCTGCATACAGGCCACAAAGTTCAGGGAAAGTACAACTTATGAACCGGACCCTTAAGAACACCCTAGCCAAGCTATGTCAGGAGACAAACCTACCACGGATAGACATGCTCAGCTTAGCACTTCTTAAGGCCAGATGCACACTAGGGCCAACAGGGTACTCTCCCTTCAAGATCTTATATGGGAGACCCGCCCCCCATCACCAGAGGCCTCAAAGGGGATGTTAGGCAGGTAGGAGAAATGAACTTACAAGGTCAGCTTATACAGCTATCAAAGATGCTACAGCAGATTAGCCAGACTGTATTAGAACGGGCCCCCTTGGCCCTGGGGGCCCCAGTACACCCCCACAAACCAGGGGACTTAGTGTGGGTAAAAGATTGGAAGAAAACCCCCTTAGAACCCTCCTGGACAGGGCCCTTTACTGTAGTATTAGTCACACCCACTGCTGTCAAAGTTGCAGAAATCGCCCCGTGGATTCATCATACCCGAGCAAAGAGGGCAAGACCGGAGAGCCAGCAGGACTCGTGGGTAGCGTGGCCGGACCGGTACAATCCACTCAAGCTGTGCCTGCATCAGAGATCTGCAGTGATACGGGACACAGGGAGTCTCCAGACTGCTGAGAACGAATGAGTCAGCCTGAGTCAGACATTAACATCAAACAGTTTGAACTCGGACTTGTTGGGTTATTGACTCTGACCTTGGGTATAGGGCTTGGGGCTGTGACACCAAAAGAGTGGACATGGATCCAGAGAGCAGGAATGGTCCTGCTCTACTGGGGCATGGTAACCATACTGTACTGTTTGTTACTTATGTATTAATAATGTCAATTTGGGCCACCTGTGGGGTTGTGGACATTACCATAGGGCCCTGGGAGTCTCAAGTGAGGCACACTTGGGGAGATGAACGAGTCATTAACTCCACCCAGTGGGACAGACAATCCCCTTCAGTTGTCATCCAATTTGATGTATGTGGGGCCATGGATCCTAATTCCAAAACTAACTGTGGAGGATTGAGTTGGGAGAGAGAGTGTACTACCATCCACAAATATCTTTGCCTCAAACCTGATTTTAACCCAACATATTGGCAGTGTCATGCTGCTGCTGAATTTTACTGTGGCAACTGGGTATGCACCCATTGGTATACAGGTAACCCAGGTGGTCCTTTAGAAAAACTGAGGGCCCCTAATAACTGTGGATTGGGAACCTGCAACCCTGTTACATACAGGATCAATAACCCCAACAAGTGGACAGAAAGGATAGTTGGCATCAGGGTAGACAGTAGAGGCAGAGATCCTGGAACAATCATAAAGGTGATAAAGGTCTACAAGCCCCAAGTAAAATATTACAAGCCATCAACACCCCCGACTTCTGTCCGAGTATTGGGTAAGGACACCGCCCGCCCACAAGGATATAGATATTGATGGGAAATTCCTCAGATCTGGCTGAAAGACTTGGTAAATGCCACACACCAGATCCTCAATCTTACTAATCAACAGCTAGCTGCTGACTGCTGGCTGTGTGCCCTGGTGACCTCATGGACATATACTGCCATTGGGGTCAATGATTCCATCCCCATCAAACTTGCCAATACTATCCGGGAACCAGCCTTGCCAGTCCTAAGGCCTATCCAAACCCTTGGAAAGGCCTCGTGTGTCTTGGGAAAAGGCAACAGGCCAAATATAACCATTGACTGCCTGGACATAACACAACTGGAAGATCAAGTGTATCGGCCTCCAAACAGTACATATTTCTCATGTGCAGACAGGGTATAAAAGAGGCTGAATGGGTTAAGGTGTAGCCTATGTGCAATTGTAATCCTTATTCCAGACATAACTGTCACACCAGGAACGGATGTTGCTTACCTCTCCCCTCCTGAGCCACACTGGACCAAGCAAGTCCTGGTCCTGGTTCCAATATTGGCTACTATAGGTCTCCTGGGGGGCTGGCCACTAGGGGAGCTGCCCTAGGGGTAATGTCACATCAGGTTAAACAACTAGTCTCACAAGTAGATATTGACCTCAGCTCGGTAGAAAAGGCACTATCAACCCTCCAACAACAAGTAGACTTCCTAGCGGAGGTGGTACTCCAGAACCGGAGGGCCCTAGACATGTTAACAGCAAGCCAGGGAGGAACCTGCCTATACCTGAAAGAACAATGTTGTTTTTATGCCAACTGTTCTGGGATAGTGCAAGAAAATTTAAGCCAACTATGGGCTAGGATCCAGAACCGGATAAAAGAAAGAGAAAGCCAATCCCCATGGTGGAATCTGTTCCAGGATTGGACCCCTGGATTACACCCCTACTTGGGCCCCTACTGGGACTAATACTTTTACTAACCATAGCCCCATGCATACTCAAATATCTGACCTCCCTAATATCTAGACAAATAGACAGAGTGAAGTTACAGATGGTACTATGCCATCCATACCAACAGGTATCACAATATGGAAACAATAACTACTCAGGTGAAGATTCAGTCTGAGTATTGAAAGGGGGGAATGTGAGGGAAAAATAGAAATTCACTAAAAATCTTTTACCCTGAAATGGACAAGCTATAGCCCTATGTATGTTAATTGCTTAATCTGCTTCTGTAAGACTGCTTATCGCCACACCCAAAGGAAGGTTTGTGAAACTGATGTTATAAAGAAAGAAATTGAAATTGACTAATGGCTGCAGCTCATGCTCCCGTAAACAGCTCCCCCTTGCAGCAGCTACCTTGTAAATTACAGTAACTCCCTTATGTGTACACTTCCTGGTATAAGCCGCTCTATACCACCTCCTTGCTCTTGAAGTATAAAAGACAAGTCCCCCTGACCGGGGGTGCTCAGAATTTGGCGGAGGATCCCCTCTGAGCCCGCGGGCATTAATAAACCTGATCTCTCTGCATCCTCGTGTACCTCTCGGTGTTTCTCTCGGCAACGTGACTCTGGTTTTGCCGTTACAATATGACAGCACCAAGAGTTTCAAAATCATGGTAGACTGTTCTATGGGCTCTTGTCACCTGCGAGTCTGTTCCCATTATAGCCCTGGGGCCACAGACCTGCCTTGGTATCTGGACATAATTTAATTTCTCTCTAATTACCACAGGCTGACTGGCTGAAGAACAACAACTTTGGAGGTGCCATGGTCTGGTCCAGTGTCTTGGATGATTTCACAGTCACTTTCTGCAACTAGGGCAAATTCCCTCGGATCACCACACTGAAGGATGCCCTGGGCCTGCAGAGTGCAAGTGAGTTAGGGGTTGAGAAGGGACCCTAAGCCTCAAATGTGAGAGAAATTTCACAGGCTTCTTAGATGTCAGGGAGCCATTGTATAAGTGATTGTATGACTATTGCTTCACTTGGATCTGGTTATGGTTGATTAATGGAATACACAGGGCTCTTCAGCATTCCTTTATCCATTCATCCATTTCACAAGCAATTTGTTGAATATCCATTATGTATGCAGCACTATGTAGGTACCATAGGTGATCCAAAATGCATAAATCCGCATCTGTATAGAAGTTTACAATCTAGTGAGAGAGATAGGAATGACACAATTGCAAAATTAGATAACAATACAGAAGATGTTATATGATAAAGTTCCCCAAAATAGGATAAGTAACCTTGTAAGTTCATGGTAACGAGAAATCTCAAAGCATCTGCAAGATCTAAGAAGGAGGAAAAAATGCACTGTGCCTTGAAGCATGAAGAAGGAGTTGATAAGCAAAGAGAAGAGGGGAGGGATGGCATATCAGATTAGGAGACTGAAATATGCAGAGGCGTGGAAGCAGAAGCCAAGAACAAAATCCAGGGTATGAGTTCTCATACATGAGGATCACTGGATAAAAGCAGGGGGGTTCAGGATTTGGTTTCCTTCTTTTCAGGTTGCAGAGCCCCAGCCCAGCCCATCGCTCCCATTACTGAGGCTCCCAGCACAGGCAGTGGCAGTGACAGTGGCAGCTCTGGGAGCAGCTCTGGTAGGCGTTCTGGGGGCAACCCCAGTGGCAGTGAATTCTGTGCCAACAAGGCCAGTGGCCTGTACCTTGACCCCACTGAAAAAAAAAAAGCCTTCTACAACTAAGTGAATGGACAGACCTTCACCCAGCACTGCCAGACTGGCCTCACCTTTGACGTCTCTTGCTCCCGCTGCAACTGGTGATAACATTTACCAGATACCACTTCACTCATTCCATCCTCAGAAATCATTGTGCAATAAAGGGCTGACCATTACTATATAATGGCTGCTGCTTCTTAACTGATGCATCTTGGTTGTAATTAATCCCGATCTCCCAATGGCATAATGTTGCTCCCCCAGGCTACCAGCCACAGCCTATATGGCAAGCACTTATAGCATGCATCACTCTTCCTGGGTGTTAGGTGGCAGAAGCAGAAGGATTCAAGGAAAATACCTGGTCCCTTCATTTTGTGAGTGTAGAGCAATCTGTGTCTGACCAGATCTGCATCCTCCCAGTGGTCCTCACTGCTGGGATGAGTTATACTATCTAAACAGAATTTCCTTAAATTTTTTTCCAAAAAGTATGTTTTTTGTTTGGAATACACCTACTAACTCTGATCCTTTCATTTCTATCATTAATATTTGTCATTTGTGGCCATCTGACATCTTTGCAATGGATAAAGGAATGCTCGTCTGTACTCAGACGAGGGCTGGAGAACACAAGGATATAAGACTCAGATAACAATGTTCCATAAACAAATGTATGTATGTATTTTCCTTTGGAGAAAAATTTCCAAATGTTCAAGTGGTGCTAGTGGAAGACTTGGAAGTATTTGTCCATAGAAATAAGAAAGGAAGTAGGTTTGAGCAGGATTTTGAAGGAGCAGGAGAAATGGTGAGACAGAGAGGTACTATAGGGGAAGGCAATACAAAGTGAGCCTACCAGCCTATGTGCAGATTTGGTGGTTGATTAGTCAGGGTTCTGAGTTTTTAACAACAAATTATACTCTGGCTAATTTAAGTGATAATGGAATTTATTAAAATATATTCTTTAGCTCACAGAACCTCTGGGAGGAACAGAGAGTTATTAAAAAAATGCCTATTTTTATTATGGGGGTTTCTCTAATTTAGAAACCATGGAGTCTACTGTCTGAAACCAACAACACCCAGGACTGGCTGCCAGCAACTTACCACTGCTGCCCTGGAAGAAGTCACCACTACACTTCCTAGAAGGTGCATTCCCTCACATGTGGCCACCTTCTGATGCTGTTTATTTTGAAATCCAAGACTCGCACAGACTGGCAGAGTCTGAGTCACAAGCCTGCACCCAGGCTGTGAGGAAGACAAGAAAAGTGCTTATTCTGACATACTTGGGAAAGTAGGATTCATAAAGAGGAAATTATCAAAATGTAGGGAGGGTGTGCAAAGATGTCAGATGGCCACAAATGACAAATATTAATGATAGAAATGAAAGGATCAGAGTTAGTAGGTGTATTCCAAACAAAAAACATACTTTTTGGAAAAAAATTTAAGGAAATTCTGTTTAGATAGTATAACTCATCCCAGCAGTGAGGACCACTGGGAGGATGCAGATCTGGTCAGACACAGATTGCTCTACACTCACAAAAGTTTGCACAAAAGAGCACACCAGACTGGAATAAAATCAGTAAGAATTATAGATGATGGCTACTTTTCTAATTTTCCCACATTTACCTCCAAATTACATGGCTAATAATCAAGAATGGTTTGCCTGGTCTGAATAGCTTTATCTTGGGAGTTTTTTAAATAAGAAAATTCATTGAAGTCTGTGTCAATTTAATCAATGTTACTTTCCTCTCCTTCTTTAGTAGCTTTTATCCTTTTTCTTCACACTTGATGTTTTGCAGTTTCACTATTTTAGTTTATGTTTAGCTTTATCTTTAGGTGTAGTTTTATTTATTTATTTTTTCTGCTGCTTGGTACTCAAGGCTCACTTTCAATCTGGGGACACAAATCTTTTTATCAATTCTCAGCCTTTATCAATTTTTAAATTTAAATTTTAGTTTTGGTTAAAATAATATGTGTGCATAATTAAAAAGTCAAATAATGCTACATGGTCACAAAACAAAAACAGCAATTCCCTAGAGAGTTAATTTCATTAGCTATGTTTCCCTTACTATTTGTTAATATTGTGTAACCATTAGCTATTATAAGTACAGGTGAAAGAATAGATAGCCAGACAGAAATAATTTTGTAAATCATAGTAAAATTTTTTTTTAAAAAAAGTATATTTAATTTTATTTTAATTTAAAACAAGGAAAATAAAACAAAATAAGAATAGAGTAATTGCTGAATTTCACATACTTTTCCAACAAGATTTATTCAACAAATACTTACTGAGTACCTAGTATATTCTAGGCATTATTCTATATATTTAGGATAGAGCAATGAAAGAAACAGAGAAAGATCCTTGCCCACATGGAGCTTACATTTCAGCAGAGGAGACAGGTATTAAATAACAAATGTAATAAATAAATAAACCATATAGTATATTGGATGTTGAAATGTTATAAAAAATGCAGAGGAGAATAGTGGGGTCTGAAGATGCCAGTGGAGGAGTTGCAGTTTTTAAGGGGAGGTTTCACAGGCTGCTGACAGGAAGATGTGTGAGCAGGGCCAATTTCTAGGCATGTGACCTGTGTACTCGGCTTAATGCTATGATGTGATGTCTTGCCATTCTTAATATAATTTGCACATGGGTCCTACATTTTCATTTTGCACTGGGCCTTGAAACATATGTGAGCAAATACATGAAAGAAATGAAAATGTTAGCCTTGTGGCTGGCTATCTGGTGGATGGTGTTACTGGCAAAGGGAAAGATCCGTGCAAAGGCCCAAAGGAAGAAGCAGTCCTTACATATTAAAGGATTGATAGCAAGGAGGCCAATCTGGTTAGAGCAAAGAGTACACGGGCAGAGGAGTGGTGCTGAAAGTTATCAGAGATGTGGTCAGCAGAAGGCAGAGGGTGACAAATTTTCCTGTAGGGGGCCAGGGAGTAAATGTTTTAGGCTCTGTGGGCCATATGGTCTCTGTTGCAACTACTGGAATTTCATATAATTTTCACGTGTCACAAAACATTGTTTTTCTTTTGATTTTTTTTCCCACCCATTTAAAAATGTGGAAACCACTCTTAGTTCACAGGCTGCTGTACAAAAACAAGCAGTGGGTCAGATTTGGCCCATGGACCCTAGCTTGCTGACCCCTGTTTTAAAGCTTCAGAGGGAATTATAAGGACTTCTACTTTTACTCTGAAAGAATGAGGAATCCTGAAGGTTTTCAAATGCACAAGTGATTTGATTTGACTTCATTTTAAAGTGATCAATTTGGCTATTTTGCTGAGAATGCACAATTAGGAGGCTATTGTAGTGATTCAGGGGAGAGACAGCAGCTCAGAACAGGGTAGCAGCTGTAGAAGCAGTCAGAAATGATTGCACTGAAGCTATATGGTTTTTTTTTTTTTTTAGTTTTTTAAAATTTCAGAATATTATGGGGGCACAAACACTTTGGTTACATATATTGCCTATGCACTGCCCAAGTCAGAGCTACAATCATGAACATCCCCCAGACAGTGCACCCTGCATCCATGAGGTGTGAGCTTTCCCATCCCTTCCCCCACCACCTGCCCGACCCCTGATGAATATTATTTCCATGTGTGCATGTAAGTATTGATCAGTTAGTACCAATTTGATGGTGAGTACCAGTGGTGCTTGTTTTTCCATTCTTGTGATACCTCACTTCAAAGAATGGGCTCTAGCTCCATCCAGGATAATACCAGATGTGTTAATTCATCATTGTTTTTTATTGTTGAGTAATACTCCATGGTATACATATACTACATTTTATTAATCCACTCATGTATTGATGGGCACTTGGGTTGTTTCCACATCTTTGCAATTGTGAATTGTGCTGCTATAAACATTTGAGTGCAGATATCTTTATTATAGAATGTCTTTTTTTCCTTTGGGTAAATACCCAGTAGGGGGATTGCTGGATCAAATAGTAGTTCTACTTTTCGTTCTTTGAGGTATCTCCATATTACTTTCCACAGAGGTTGTGTGAGGGGAAAAATGGAAATTCACTAAAAACCTTTTAGCCTAAAAAGGACAAGCTATAGTCTTATCTATGTTAATTGCTTAATCTGCTTCTGTAAGACTGCTTATCGCCACACCCAAAGGAAGGTTTGTGAAACTGATGTTATAAAGAAAGAAACTGAAATTGACTAATGGCTGCAGCTCATGCTCCCGTAAACAGCTCCCCCTTGCAGCAGCTACCTTGTAAATTACAGTAACTTCCTTATGTGTACACTTCCTGGTATAAGCCGCTCTGTACCACCTCCTTGCTCTTAAAGTATAAAAGACAAGTCCCCCTGACCGGGGGTGCTCAGAATTTGGCGGAGGATCTCCTTGGAGCCCACTGGTGTTAATAAACCTGATCTCTCTGCATCCTCGTGTACCTCTCGGTGTTTCTCTCGACAACGTGACTCTAGTTTTGCCGTTACAGTTGTACTAATTTGCAGTCCCACCAGCAGTGTATGAGTGTTCCTGTCCCTCCGCATCCCCATCAACATTTGCTGTTTTGGGACTTTTTGATATAAGTTGATCTCACTGGAGTTAAGTGATAGCTCATTGTGGTTTTGATTTGCATTTCCCTAATGATTAGAGAAGTTGAGCAATTTTTTATATGTTTGCTGGCCATTATTCTGTCTTCTTTTGAAAAATTTCTGTTCATGTCCTTTGCCCATTTTTTAATGGAGTTGTTTGATTTTTTCTTGTTGATTTTCCTAAGTTCTGTATAGATTCTGGTTATCAGCCCTTTATCAGATGTGTAGCATGCAAATATTTTCTCCCATTCTGTAGGTTGTCTGTTCACTCTAATGAGAGTTTCCTTGGCTGTGCAGATGCTTTTTAATTTGATCAGGTCCCATTTATTTATTTTTGTTGCTGCTGTGACTGTGTGGGGGTCTTCTTCATAAATTCTTTGCCTAGACCAATGTCCATAAGAGTTTTTCCAATGTTTTCTTCTAGAATCCTTATGGTTTCACTTCTTAGGTTTAAGTCTGTTATCCATCATGAGTTGATTTTTGTGAGAGGTGAGAGGTGTGGATCTAGTTTCAGTCTTCTATATGTGGCCATCCAGTTTTCCCAGCACCTTTTAGAGTTGGGGAGGATAATTCCCTCCTTCTCGATATTGTGGAATAATTTCTGCTGTGTGGTTTCTAGCTCTTCTTTGTAGGTCTAGTAGAATTCATCTGTGAATCCATCTGGTCCAGGGATTGTTCTTTTGGAAGACTTTTTATTACTGCTTTGATCTTGCTGCTTATTATCAGTCTGTTTAGGAGTTCTATTTCTTCCTGATTGAGTCATGGGAGGTTGTGTGTTTCTAGGCATTTGTCCATTTCCTCTATATTTTTTGATTTATGTGCATAGAGATTTTCATAGTACTCATGGATAATGTTTTTTAATTCTGTGGTATCAGTTATAATATCTCCTTTTTTATTTCTGATTGAGCTTATTTGGGTCCTTTCTCTTCTATTCCTGGTTAATCTAGGAAGAGGTTTGTCAATTTTGGTTATCTTTTCAAAGAACAAACTTTTTGTTGCTTTGATCCCTTATATTATTTTTTTGTTTTCCACTTCATTTAGTTCTGCTCTGAACTTTGTTATTTGTTTTCTTCTGCTGGCTTTGGGTTTGGTTTGCTTATCCTTTTCTAGTTCCTTGACAAGTGACATTAGGTTGTTAATTTGTGATTATTCTGTCTTTTTGATGTGGGCATTTAAGGCTATGAATTGTCCCCTTAGAAATGCTTTTGCTGAATCCCATAGATATTGATAGCTTGTGTCCCATTTGTGGTTCAGTTCAAGGAATCTTCTAATTTCCATTTTAATTGCATTATTGACCTAATAATCATTCAGCAGCATGTTGTTAAATTTCCATGACTTGTATAGATTTGAGTGTTTCCCTTGTAATTGATTTCTAGTTTTAGTCCACTATGGTCTGAAAAGATACGTGGTATGGTTTTGATTTTTAAAAAATTTTTTGAGATATGTTTTGTGGCCTAAGATATGATCAATCTTGGGGAATTTCCCATGTGCTGATAAGAAGAATGTGTAGTTAGTAGATTTGGGGTAGAATGTTCTCTAAATGTCTGTTAGGTCCATTTGTTTTAGAGTCCTGTTTAAGTCCAGTGTTTTTTTACTTATTTTCTGATTTCATCATTTGTCCAGCTCTGACAGTGAGGTGTTGAAGGCCCTGGTGATTATTATGCTACTATTTATTTTTTTGCTTAGCTCTAGTAGAATTTGCTTTATGTATCTGGGAGTTCCTGTGTTCAGTGTATATATATTTAGGATTGTTGTATCTTCTTGTTGAATTGCTCCCTTTACCATTATATAATGACCATCTTTGTCTTTCTTTACCTTTCTTGATTAAAGTCAATTTTATCTGATATGAGAATGCTATACCTGCTCTCTTTTGAGTACCATTTGTGTGTAGTATTTTTTCCATCCTTATGCATTGAGCTTGTGTGCATCCTTATGGATTAGGTGTGTTTTGTGGAGAGAGCAGATACCTGGGTTTTGTTTTTTCATTCATTCAGCCGGCCTATGTCTTTTGAGTAGAACATTCATTCCATTAACGCTGAGTGATAGAATTATATGAGGGATGCTGTTCTGCTCACCAAGGACCTTATTGCTTTGTTTTCCCTCTTGCGCTTTTGTTTTATAAGAGCTGCGAGCTTTGTCTTTTTCAAATTATTTTTCACTGGTGAGTATTGTGCTGATTCATGTATAATGCAGTTCTGACTATTTCCTGCAGGGCAAGTCTGGTCATGACAAATTCCCTCAGTGTTTGCTCACCTGGAAATAAAACTTTATTTCTCCATCAATTGTGAAACTTAGTTTTGGAGGATACAAAATTCTAGGCTAGCAGTTGTTCTGTTAAGGAGATTGAAGATGGGGCCCCACTCCCTTCTGGCTTATAAGGTTTCTGCTGGTAAGTCTGCTGTTAGCCTGATAGGTTTTCCTTTGTAGGTCAATTGCTGGTTACATCTAGTTGCTTGTAGAATTTTCTCCTTCATTTTGACTTCGGCCAGGTTGATTACTATGTGTCATGGAGATGTCCTATTTGCTATGAATCTTCCCAGTGTTCAGTGACCATCTTGTATCTGGATGTCTGAATCTCTGCATATACCAGGGAAGTTTTCCTCAATAATTCCCTCAAAAAGGTTTTCCATGCTTTAGCTCTTTCTTCTTCTCCTTCAGGCATACCTGTAATTTGTATATTAGTTTGCTTCACATAGTCCCATATCTCTCTAAGTGATTGCTCAGTCTTTTTTATTTTGTTTTCTCCTCTTTGAATGACTGGGTTAGCTTGAGAGCCTTGTCTTCAACCTCTGAGATTCTTTCTCCTCATTGGTTTAGTCTGTTGTTGAAGGTTTCTGCTGCGTTTTGAAATTCTATAAATGACTCTTTCATTTCTTTAAGTTCTATTGTATCCTTTCTTATGTTGTCTAACTCTTTAGTGACTTTTTCATTGAGTTCCTGAAATATTTTTTGGCTTCTTTTTGTTGGTTTTCAAATTTTTCTTCAATTCCATTCATTTTATTTGCCATCCTTATTCTCAATTCCATTTCTGTCATCTTGGCAATATCCTTTTGGTTATATTCAGTACTGTAGTTCCATTGTGATCCCTTGATGGTGTTGAACTATTTTGGTTTTTCATGTTGCCAGAATTCCTTTGCTGGTTTCTTCTCATCTGAATCGTCTTTTCCTGACTCAGTGTTAACAGGTTTGCAGGGCACCTGTTCTCCTGTTCTGGGAACTCTCCTGCTTAATTAGAAATAGGGGAGGTCCCCAGATGGTGCTATTTCCCTACTCTGAAATATTGACCCATCAGGGGAGGGGCATGGGCACTAAGAGCCTATAGTGCAGCTGTTCTGTTTTGTCCCATTTACCTGTGATTGCCACAGTTCAAGCCAATGCTAGAGATCTTTGTTCAGGGTAGTGGGTTGTTCCCAAGATCATGGTAGGAAGTTAGAGTTGGAGGCTGAGTGAAACCCTCTCCACAGAGGCTGACACTGTGGAAGATTGCTCTGCCCAGGTTCTCCCCTCTCCCCACAGAGGTGACAGTGGCAGCTGGGCGAGGCTATCTAGGCAGTGGTTGTGGGTGCCCAGGCTGTGGGTGTTTGCTTGAACCAGTTCTAGGTGTAATGGCAGCTCCAGTCTGTGGAGTCATGGGAGGGGCATTGGACCTCAAGAGGGTTCCCCCAGCTCAGTGGCAGTCTTGAGACTCAGGGGTGAGGTCTTGGTGTTCAAGTGCAGTGCTGGAATCTCAAGGGCAGTGTCCTGGGCCTGGTGGGGGCTCTGGAGCCACAGGAGCAGAGCCCTGGGCTTGGGCAAGAGAGCCTGAGGGCCAGACCTTGGGTCCCCGGAGTCAGGGCCACACAGTCAGTGGGCTGTTCCCAATTGGGGCATGGAGGCAGGGCCATGCAGATCGTGGGCTATTTAATTGTCTTGGGGACCACAGATGTCAACTTGCATGGGTGGCCGTTGGTTCCAGTGGCCCAGGGACCATGGAATTCTCTCCCTCCCAGGTCCTGCTGAGGCAGTAGCCCAAAGCTTCCCAGATCAAGTCTGTAGTGCCTGAAGCAACTACTCTGCTCAGATCCCACCACACTGGTGGGGAGGGGTGTTCATCTCCCAGTCACAGAGCATGGCATAGGGGAGCATCCACTCTCTCCATTCCCTCCCCAGCCCAGTGGGGGCAATGTGAAGGCTACTGCTGCAAAGCTGAGTCCCATGTAGACCTGGTGCCATGCACCTAAAAGCTCAGGATGGCATCAGCTGCAAAAACCTGGGATTGGCACCTTCCATATCCTCACTGTGCCTGTGCTCTGGTGCAATGACTCTGCACAGACTCTAGGCAGCTCCCCAGTCAGTCCAGACAGAGGTCTGTGGTGGTGAAGGGAGCTCCCTCACAACTCTTGCCACAGGGCCTGTGGGGTGAGCATGGCACCCCAGCACTCTATCCTTCTAATCCTCCCCATGGGTAGATGCCTCCCCACAGATCCCTTCGATCTTGTCAAATGAATCGCCCCATCACCTTCCCCTTAACTCTGAGTGTTCCACAGCGCTTCTTTGGGGTTTCACAATGTTGCTTCTGAGAAGAGCTATGCACAGGTAGGAATCCGCCTGCAGCTTACAATCCTTTCCTTGAGAGCGATGTGCTCACAGGCTGCTTCTAGTCTGCCATATTCCCACCTATCTCTTGTTTTATTGTTGTAAACTATGTCTGTGCTGAGAATCAGCCACAAATGTAAACGTAAGGTCTTCTGAGGTCTTTTCTGAATCTTTCTTCAGGTATAGGCAGTCACTTTCTAATTTTCCCTGTATATGCAGTTATTTTTGACTGTCCTAGTCTTTGATGTCTGGCTTCCAAATGTGGAAAAGAGATAAATGAAAGGAAGGGGATAGTGGTGCCAGCCCTTTAAATCTCCTGGATATTACTTCAGCCAGAGGGGGAGAGGATTGCAGCAATGGGGGAAAGTGCAAGAACAATGACCACCTGCCCCTTTGTCTGAACCTCTGTGATCAGAAGGAGCAATTAGTGATAAGAGCACAGATCTCTGTTATTTGTAAGACGCAGCCCTTTTTGCCCACCCTGGCTCCTGCAAGCTATGTACAAGCTGCTCCTGGAACACATGCACAGCTGCCTACCCACGAGGCTAAGTGGTGGTGGATGGGTATCTGCTACTATGCTAAGAGCTGAAATTGACTGAAATTAATTGAAATTTACCTTCCAAGCTTTCCCACGGAAGTTGCAAGCCTTTAACAGACTTCAGAGTTCCAAAATAGACACATTCTTCCAGTGAAATTTTGTCTCGGTAGGGAGACAGATTCCTGGCGCTTCCTAACTCTGCCATTTTCTCAGAATTCTCTTCTCATTTTCCTTTTATATGGTGCTCTTTAAGCTGTGCATGTTGGAAATGCAGAAACAAAACCGCCATTATTCCCAGATGACATAGGAAATTTTAAAATGCATAGAAAATTATTTAAACTAATAAGCGTGTTTAATGATATTGCTGGCAATAAAATTTTTATATAAAAATTAATTGCATTTCTATAGACATGTAATAAACAGAAAATTCCGTTTAAAATGATATCATTTATAATAGAGATAAAATATGTAAGAGACCCTGCTATAAAGTTTTTAAAAAAGAAGTGAAAGATTTTTATGGAGAAATTTACGTAACTTTATTAACAGACAATTTAATAGATGTAAATAACTTGAGAGGCAACCCATTTTCATAGACAGAAAGACTTAAGACCATGAAGATCTCAGTTCTCTCCCAGGTTATTCCATGTAATTCCAATCAAAATTCCAATGGGATTTCTCATGAAATTTGACAAGTGAATTACAAAATCAAAATGGAAGCATAAAGAGCCAAGACGACTAAGATATTCCTGAGGATGAAAAGCGTGTGTGGATTAATGGGCGGGATACCATTGATACCAACTAGGTTCATTCTGTCGGCATGCACAGTAAATCAGTCACCTTGACAATGGGTTTTGCAAAAGAGAAAGATGTAGTCACAAGGCAGCCCAGTGAGGAGGTGGGAGAACAGCTCTCAAATCCACTTCCCTGAGGGTAAGGTTTACAGATATTTATGGGTTAGGGAAGTGGGGTGGTCTAAGGCATGGGGAAAGGTGAATGGCAGTGTGAAAAAGGAAACAACAGGTTCATTCTGTGCAAGTGTAGCAGGGTTCGTGGAATTTCACAGGACGCATATTCAGAAAATGGTGGCATTACATGATCTGACAGTGGAGTTTTTGGCCCTCTGACTTCAAAAGGCCACTTCTTGGGCATTTGCACATGCCCAGTTGAAGAGTCAATGGTCTCAACTAGTTTGAAGTGGGCAGGAGCTGTCCCAAGTTCCTGAAAAACAACTTAAACAACTATTACCATGGTGACATGTAAATGCTATCTATAAGGAAACCAGCGAAGGTTAAGTTACAGCATTCAGCAGCATAGCCTTCAGCTTCATGGAAAAAAAAAAATAACATAAAGCAAGCAACCAAAAGCAAGCAGGGCAGGGTAAATTTGGCAGATCTAATCAGATTAACCCCTTGGTTTCCTACCCATTACATTTGATAGGTCTGAGGTATGAGAGAAATGGTATTTCAAATTAGTGGGGAAAAGATGGATTGTTAATAAATGATGCTGGGACAACTGGTTAACCATATGGAAAAAATGAAATTACATCAACTCTATAACTATACACAAAAATAAATTTGATAGATTAAGAATTCAAACTTAAGGTGAACCTTAATTTTAGAAGAAAATATAAAGAATATTTTCATCCTCACGGCAGGGAAAAATTTTTCAAATCAGATACCAAAAAAAGCATACCATAAAGAAAAAGTAGTATGCATTTGACTACATTAATATTAAGAATTTATTTTCATCATAAGATATCATAAAGAAAGTGAAAGACAAGCCATGAAGTGGGAGAAGATATGTTCAATCCACACAACCGACAAAAAATTAGAATCCAGAATATATAAAGAATGCCCATAAAAATTAATAAATTTATGGACAGCCCATTAGAAAAATGGGCAAAAGACACTAGCGGGTATTTCATAGAAAAGGAACAAAAATTTGCCAATAAATGTCAAAAAATGCTCAAGTACATTAGTAATCTAACTGATGTAAACTAAAACTACCCACCACAATGACACAAAATTTGACATCTATAACAAGTTTCGGCAAAGATGTGGAGTAGTAGGAATTCTCATACATTGATGTTGGTAGTATAAATTACTATAACTACTTTGGAAAAAACTGTCTAGCTAAATATTAAATTTTAATATGTGTAAGCTGTTTTACCCAGAAAATCCATTCCTAGGTGTAAACACTGGAAAAACTCTTGCAAATGTGTACCAAGGGACACATACAGGAATGCTTATAGCAGCATATAGGGGGGAAAAACTGGAAATAAACCACATGTTCTTCTATGTAGAAAGGATAAGTGAATCACAGCATATTTGGATAATGGAATACCACAGAGCTATGAAAATAAGTGAACAGCTGCTATTTTTAACAATTGGATGAATCTCAGAAACTTAATGCTGAGCTAAAAATACAAAAATAGAAGAATACATATGGTATTATTTCATTAATATAAAGTAAAAACTAATGAATATATTAAAACTAATAAAGTGATTATAATAATTTAATGCATAACCAGATGAATGTACTATTTAGGGACACAGACATATATGACACAATTATAAACAAAGCAAGAAAACAGTACAAAATTCAGGACAGTGCTTACTCCAGGAAAAGAGTGAGGAACATTTAACTGAGGAGGAGCATATAGGGGAATATTCAAAGATAATATTATCTTTTTTAAGCTAGATGATGACACAGGGATTTTCACTTTAATATTTTTCTTTAAACATATATCTAAACTCCTGTGTATGGTAGATTTTACAGTAAAATTTAAAGAGACTAAAAATAATACTGGCTTATTGAAAAAAATTAATAATATGAAAGAATACACAATGCTGATGATTTTAAACCTTTATTTATTCTATGAATCTTATAATGGCAGTAATTCTCTTCGATACCCAAGTGCTCAGATGGGAGCCAAGGTTGATGGGGCTCACGTGGAGCTCTTAAGGAGCTATTAAGAAGGGATGTTTAATCTGTAGGTCAGGTCATTTATTCAGAATCAGGGATGACAAATTCAATAGAAAATACCTCACTAAATATAAGTGGTAGCTAGACCCGATAGTGCTGACTAGGATAAACCTGGAGCTAGTGGCCTTTCTGTTTGTTTTTGCAAATCCTTGACTTTGGACACAATTCTGGCTCTTTGGCCCAACTTTATTCTCCTTACTACCTCAGGAAAATGCCTCGCCCAGTTCAACCTGGACCACAAACTGGTCTACTTAACACAGGGAGGCACTGCAGTGTAAATATTAGTAAATTTCCATTCTGGAGGCAGCTAGTCTTGGCACTGAATCCTGGATCTGGTGCTTAATAGCTGATCGATTTTCTCATCTGCAAAACTGGTGTGATAGTAACCATCCTCTTTATAGCCTAAATGAAATAATTAAGTACAGCCCTCTGATGAACAATTCACTGCATTTTAGTCACTCAGCTTTCACTCTTCATTCTTCTTGAATTTCATTTTGTGACCAGTCCTGGTGGAAATGTAAATCCAAGTGCCCTGCCTTTTCCCTAACCAAGGGTCTGGTGCTACACAACCACACTATTTTTCCCAGGACTTTGATTCCTTTTATACGTGGATGGAAAATGAAACTGGAGCTTATTTATCCTAAGCCTTTCTCCCACTCCCCTCCCCCGAGACGGACTTGATTTCTGTCACATCAGAGGCAGGTTCTCTAACCCCTGGCCTCAAGCCATCCTCCCACCTCAGCCTCCCATAGTGCTAGGATTACAATCGTGAGCCACCATGCCCAGCCCAGAGGCAGGTTCTATATTCTTATCTTTGATTCTATAAGCTTCCTATGTCTTTCAAATATATTGATTTGTGCTTGTTAGAGTTGGTTTTGGTCACTTGCAAAATTAAAGCCTAACTGATATAAGCACCAAGTACAATCTCTGGTACATAGTAGGTGCTTGTAGTATTTGCTGATGATACTATTTTCACAACTGAAACTTTCCCTGGCAGCACTTCTACTAGACTTTCCTTGGTCCTAAGAGCAGAACAAAGCACTTAACCTAATGATCATAGGATTAATGGATACAATTTAGTTTCCAAGTGTGATAAATGAATCAACCGTCTGGGCTTACAGTAACTCTGCTAAGGTGCTGACATCCCATGATGGGCACCTATATTCCCACCAACTGCATTCCAGGTATTGTCCAAACAGTACCATATAAGCAGAGACAATATGTGCTAGAGCACATAAAGTAATTTAGGGGAAGTTCCAAAGAGAGGATCTGAGCTGGACTTTGCAGAATTGCTAAGATTGGGATAGGCCGTGAGGAGGAGACATTATAGGCAAGGGGTGGAGGGATGGGGTGAGCAAAGGCATGAAAGGCATGAGGACAATGAAGAGATAATTTTGACTGAGGCAGAAATTTTTTACAGGATAATGGTAATGGATAATGTTTGGAAGGGTAGATTGGAATTAATTTTAAACACAAAATTCTAGAAATGGTCAAGTTGCAAATATTTCTATGAAAAGAGACTCTTTTCAATATCATCAACATCATCATTATCCATCAGCAACACAAAATTTTTTTAGTATTTCTTGGATGTAATTTGAAACTATGGAATACTAGCGAGTTCTTGGTGACCTTCAGAGGGGATATTTTGGGACCCATACATTCTTAGATAAAATTATCATATAATCATGACTTGAAGCCATTCCAAGGAACAGGTGTGAGTAGAATGTTCAGAAAGTAGCACCTAAAAAGGGAAAGTTTCTTAGGCACTGATTGTACATATTACCTATGAATAATTCTATGAAGAAAAAAAAGTTTAAGGACAGCTAATAACTTCCAAGAGTTCTTATTATTTACTTTTCAATAAAGACATGCTTTGATGTCAGGCACAAAATGTCCACAAGATAAAACCTAACCACAGAATCTAAACAGAAGCTTATCAGCCCTGAGAGCTACCAAAAAAGCTATTCAATTGGTGCTTTCCAAGGTCCACCCTGTTAGGACACGTTGCACTGTTTTGTCCTTATTAGGCAGGGAAGGTGGTGGTGGTGGTGGTGGTGGTGGTGGTGGGAGGGTATAGGTTACAGGTCCAAGGAGTGGTGTTTGTAGGGGAGAAGATCTGTGGATTTATTGATTAGTCACATACACATCCAGGTTAAATGTTTTCCATTTGGAAGCCCTCGTGATAACCAGGAACTCAGATGGTATAAAAAGCAAATCTAGGCTCTGCTGGACCAGAATTGACAGCAACCATGGCAAGGTTTATTCTGCTCACGGGTGAGTTTGAATCAGAGATAGCGTCTTTATCTTACCTGGTTTCTTTTTCTCTCAGGATCTGACAACTGTGAAGTGGTCTTCATAATACATCTCTGTGTTTTTCCGTTCTTCTTCCATCATTTCAAATTTTCAAGAGAATCTTGTCATATACAAGTCAGTCTGCCTCTAGTTCTCTTAACCTCACTTGACTCTGGCAACATTTCTGCCCTCATCATCCCACAGGCCCAGTCCTAAAAGAAAGGCTTATTTTCTTCCAGCGTTTGTCTTACTCTGTCACCTTTTGTTCAGTCATTGCTTTTTCTCCTCTCCTCTTCCTGCACCACTTCATTTTAATTGGTGTGATTTTTATTTCCATGCTCATGCCCTTGGACTAGCTTTCTCAGGGATGAAAATCAATAGGAACTGAGATAGAGTTACACAAGTTGTCTTTGTTCTGTTTTCAGAATTATTTCTCTTTTATCCTCTGTTATCCTACTGAGCTGATGATGTGCCATAAAAATGTCACTTTTAGAAATTCAATCATTCAAAGAAATTGATTCAGTAAGTTGTTTAGAGCTAAATCATATCCAGAGTTTATTAGTTGCTCTTAAAGTTGGGATTTACAACTTTTTTTAAGGTTCAGAACCTTTTCCAAATGAAACCTGAAGCTTGATTGATAGAACAATCAGCCCAGAAGTGCCCTGGTAGAAGCCAGGGAGAAGCATCTGAAGTGTCACCTCGTAGTACCTAGTTCTTCTCCCCTCCTGTAAGGGCTACTAAAAGGTGGTAAAACCTTTTAGTAAAACCTACTAAAACCTCCTAAGACTCCAGGAGATAATGAATTCTCTGCTGTAGGGGACATCTTATCTCTTACAAGGCTGTACTCATGACAGCTCAGGGAGGTGAAGCATGGTTGGATGTGTAGTCATTGAGCAACGTGAACATGGGGTAATTTCAGTAGGTATATCTTCTTTAGATAATAGGCTTCAGACTCCGCTTCACTCAATAACATTTATTTCTGACATGGAAGGTGGAAGAAGAGGCATCATGACCATTTTTGACAAAGGAAAAAAAGGTAGATCTATTGTTGTATTCACTGAAAAGCCTTTGGCATAACCACTAAGTTTCACTCAGGCTGTAACAGTCTATGGCAAATAGGAAGGTGCCCAAGGCTGCAGAATGAGATTCTACAGGGTACAGAAAATTGGTTCAAAGTACGTGTTTTTACTTTCTATCTAGGTCTGGCCATCCTGCTAAATGCTCAGTTGGGTAAGTCATGGGCTCTATATTTTATCACTGACATAATCTTTTCCTAACAGAAACCTCAATGCCTATAAATTATTCATAACTCAATTATCTCCTTAATATATTATATGTGATTTTTTAATATTCCAGTATTACTTTTTTAAAGAAAATATTTCAAGAGATAAACCATACTAGGGAAGGACAGCTACTGTTTACTTCCACAGACAGATGGGTTATATTTTGGGGGAATCTACTGTATGGGATTGGCCATCACTGCTATCCTCAGTGTGACCACCTGGGAGTTATAAACTGGTATTCACTGGGCTTCATTTGACTACTGGGAATCTTTTCTAAGAAGGTTCCTAGGCTTATTCAAGATCCCAAAATGAGTTTGTCAAAGTTAAAAATAATCAACTCCAAGTCAGTGACTAGTTCCAACTGAGAATCTTTGGAATCATCTGCAAGAATGTTCATCCCACCCACCTCCACACACACATCAGGCATCTGAGGCACAGGGAGGGAAACACAGGCAGGGCCAATACTCACAGCACATTTCAGTGGATGCTAAAGCAGACCATCGTCCTTTCTTCCTACTACCCACAGGCTCTGCCTACCAGCTGACATGCTATTTCACCAACTGGGCCCAGTACCGGCCAGGCCTGGGGCGGTTCAAGCCTGATGACATCGACCCTTGCCTCTGCACTCACCTGATCTATGCCTTTGCTGGGATGCAGAACAACGAAATCACCACCATTGAATGGAATGACGTGACTCTCTACAAATCTTTCAATGGTCTGAAAAACAAGTAAGAGGAGGGGAGAGATGTTTAATTTGGTATCGCCTAGGTCAGAACTTCCCAGACAGTAATACTTCTTAAAATGCAGTTCAGAATCAGTGGACCTGAGGTGGCAACCAAGACTCTGCATTTCATTTTCCCTTTTTTAAATGACAAAATTATTCATATTTATTGGTGTTTTGAAAATGCATACATTGTGAAATGACTCAATTAAGCTATTAACATATGCATTACCACACATAATTGACTTTTTTTGTAGTGATGACCCTTGAAATCCACTCTTTAGCAATTTTCAAAATAGAATGCCCTGTTATTAACTGTAGTCACCATGTTGTACAATAGATCCATTAACTTATTCCTCCTATCTAACTGAAATTTTGTATCCTCCAACATCTCTCCAATCCCCCTACCCAACCCTGCTTCCAGCCCCTGGTAACCACCATTCTACTCAATACTTCTATGAGTTCAACTTTTCTAGATTCCACTTGTAAGTGAAATCATACGGTACTTGTCTTTCTGTGTCTGGCTTATTTCACTTAACATAATGGCCTCCAAGTTCACCCATGTCATCACAAAGGACATAATTTTCTTCTTTTTTTAAGGCTGAATAGTATTCCATTGTGTATATATACCACAATTTCTTTATCCATTCATCTGTTCATGGAAACTCAGGTTGATTTCTTATCTTGGCTATTGTGAATAATGCTGTAATGAACATGGGAGTGGAGATATCTCTTCAATGTACTGATATCATTTCCTTTGGATATAAACCCAGTAGTGGAATTACTAGAGCATATGGTAGTTCTATTTTTAATTTTTTGAGGAAGCTTCATTCTGTTTTCCATTATGGCTGTACTAATTTACATTCCTATCAGCACTGTGAAAGTTCCCTTTTGTCCACATCCTCTCCAACACTTGTTATCTTTTGTCTTTTTGATAATAGTCATTCTAACTGGAGTGAGGTGATGTCTCATTGTGGTTTTGATTCGAATTTCTATGATTATTAATTAGTGATGTTGTGCATTTTTTAATGTACCTGTTGACCATTTGTATGTCTTCTTTTGAGAAATGTCTATTGAGGTCTTTTGTGCATTTCTTAAGCAGGTTATTTGTTTTATCGCTACTGAGTTGAGTTTCTGATATATTTTGGGTATTATCTTCTTATTAGATGCATGGTTTACAAATATTTTCTCCCATTCCATAGGTTGTCTCTTCACTCTGTTGTTTCCTTTGCTGCGCAGCTGTTTAGTTTGATGTAATCCCATTTGTCTATTTTTGCTTTTGTTTCTGTATTTTCACTGTCATATCCAAAAATTCCTTTCCCAGACGAATGTCATGGAGTTTTTCTCTATGTTTTCTTCTAGTAGTTTTACAGTTTCAGGTCTTACATTTAGGTCTTTAATCCATTTTGAGTTGGTTTTTGTATATTGTAGAAGATAAGGGTCTAATTTCATTCTTTTGCTTGTGGATAGGACTCTGCATTTCTAACAAGCCCCCCCAGATTATGCTAATGATTCTGATAAAGGAGCCGCACTTTAAGTAGCAAGGATATAGATAACATAACACATTGCCTGCTCTAGAGGATACTAAAAAAATATTGGTCCTGTTTCTTTCTCTGTCTTTCTATGACCTAGGAAACTGCAATCCATCTTAATTACTTGAATCAGGAAGTAGGAGGTGGAGGATACTAACAATTAGGCATCACTGAGCCCAAGAATTAGACAGGTTTCCTGTATTTTAACAGAGTTCTCTTTTGTGTGAAAACAAACAAACAAACCAAAAAGAGCTGGTATCTTTAAATTAAAAGATTTGTTCAGTTTAGTCATATCTAGAACAAGGAAGCTACAGGCAATTGCTACCGTAAGTAATGGCACTATTGTGAATGCAGCTCCTAGAATTTAAGTTATGATACCTAAAAGGAGGTAAATCCCTTTAGAGCAATGTTTCTTGAAGTCACTGGCCCACTGACTGCTTGCAACAAAATCACATGGGGCACTTGATAAAAATGCTGGTCTGCACTCTGATCCAACTGAATCAGAATCTCTGGGGAAGGGGTGATAAACTTGCAATTTTAATGTTGTCCTCCCACGACCCTTGCACTTAATTCTTATGTAAACTGATGTTTGAGAACTCTATTCTGGAAAATGTATGTAATTCCTAGCCAATTAATTTATGTTAATTGTCATAGAAACTGAGAAAGTAATTATGCTCAAGCAACATTTACCATTTTATCTGATGGAACAGAAAATGAGCAAATTATGCTTTTAAGTTACATGTATCAAAAATATTGGCAACACATTCTTTGTTAGAAAAAGAACAGCTCTGTAATTTAGATTTCTCTATGGAATGCTGAGTGCATTAATGAGAACAACACAAAGAATTTACATAAAGAAAGTTTTCATTAGTGCAGAAGAATTATTCTGCATTATATCATATCAAGGCAACACCAAAGTAAATGACCAGGCCCAATACTAAAGCAATATTGTTTCCAGTAGAGGGCCGCATGGATTTTGCAATTTCTTTTTTATCCTTTGCTTTACAGGAACAGCCAGCTGAAAACTCTCCTGGCCATTGGAGGCTGGAACTTTGGCACTGCCCCGTAAGTCTTCTATAGAGAGCTTGTTGTTCATTTTCTATTGAAAGCAAGTTAGCCCAGTGTGATCGCTGTCCCTTTAGACTTCAAAATCTAAGACAGAGAATTAAGGATGTGCATTAAAAAAATATGCTAATTAAATAAATTATTACAACAGAACCTCAATATTAAGTAGAACACAATTTATTTCATACATTTAAATTTAGTTAGATATCCTGGGACTCTATCCATGAAGGTTTAGTTATTGAGACCCTAAAACAACATGTTCTTAAAGTATTTCAAGAGTACAAACCTTGCAAACGGTGTTGTAATGCTTCTGTCTATTTACCTTCTGGGAAAAGGAAAGAGAGAGCCATACAAACAAATAAGAATTTTTTTTTTGAGGGTACATGAACTTTGGGGACTATCTGAAGCAAGAACACAGTGAGCTGAGTTAGCCAGGTTTCAAAGCACCAAGGGTACCTTGGGAGAAAGATCAGAGTTGGAGGGATAGCAAAATAAAGGGAACATTAAGATACCATGGCTGGGAAGAGTAGTGATTACAAAGGAAGGATAGGAGAAAACCAGGAACATGCTTTAATCTGGGCCGTGGGTCCTGGTGAAGGGCTCTGAGGCAGGAATTGAGAGCTTGACTTTACTCCAAGGTGCTGAGACCACTGAGGCCTCACCCTGCCTTCTCTGGGTCTCCCTCAGTTTCACTGCCATGGTTTCTACTCCTGAGAACCGCCAGACTTTCATTGCCTCGGTCATCAAATTCCTGCGCCAGTACGACTTTGACGGGCTGGACTTTGACTGGGAATACCCTGGCTCTCGTGGGAGCCCTCCTCAGGACAAACATCTCTTCACTGTCCTGGTGCAGGTGAGGAAGGAAGCAACAGTCTTTAACCCAAGAGGATTCAAAGCCTTTCTTTCCCAGGAGAATCACGTGGTTCTAGAGTAAAACAAAACTCAGAATTATAAAATCTTAGCATTGCAACGATTCTTAGATATCATGCACTGATTCAACGAACATTTAATAACAACAACGTGTGCTATGTGCCAGGCACTACTCTACATGCTGTTTTAACAACCATTACTCATTTCATCTTCACATTTACTCTATGAAATATGTACCATAAGTGTGATCATCTTTATTTTACAGACAAGGAAACTAAGGTACAGAGAGGGTTTAAGTAACCTGCCCAAGATCACACAACTGATAGGTGTCATAACTACCCATGCAGTCTGGCTAGAGTCCATTGCTTCTAGCGGTTACACGAGACTGCCCAGTAGTACTGAGCACATACGTACTCTGTGCCAGACATTGGGTTAGCTATCAGGCTAAAGATAAGAATAAGACGCAATCCTTGGCTTTAAAGAACACACAATCTGGGGTGGAAGACTGAAAAGTAACCATTATAGTACATTTGATAAATGCCACCATAGAGGTCTGCAGAACACAAAAGTAACACAGAAAAGGGATACCTACTTCTGCTGTGGGGCGGGATCAGAAAGAGTTCCCTAGAGAAAGTGAGACTTGAGGTTACTCTTAATAGAAACTGGTGTTAACTAATTAAGTGAGGACGGCACAAATGAAGACATGTGTGAGCAAGTAGGTGAGTGATGGATTATGGAGCTGCATAGGACTTTTATATGATGTTAAAGAATTTGGACTTTACCTTCAAGGCAATGGGGCAACTTTGAAGGATTTAAATAGTGGAGAGCTGGCTTTGACCATGGAGGGTAGATAGGAGGAGGAGGCAGGAATAGGGTTAGGAGGTTATTGCAGTAAATCAAACAAGAGATGACCAGGGCCAACAAAGGCTCTAACACTGAGGGGAGAAGGGGCTGCTTACAAGGGACACCAAGAGGATAGAATCAAATGAAGTGGGAGATCAACTGCAAGTGCAAAAGAGAATGGACTCCCGGTTTTCTGACTTTGAGGACTGGCTTGATTGTGGTGCTGTTAACTGAGATGGTAGATACAGGAAGAAGTATAGTTTTGAAATAAGAAGAAAGATGAATAAATTTACCTTTGAACATGAGAAATGTGAGGTATCTGTAGGACATCCTGTCCTAAAGGAATGCTCAGTAGACATCAGATGAAAATCTGCAGTTTAAGACAAAGAACTTGGCTTGATATACCATATTGAAGCAATCAGCATGGGTAGATGATTAAGCCATCACCAAGGAAAAGTGAATGGAATGAGGAAAGCTAAGGACTAAGGATGATTTTTAGATTTACTCTCTCCCCAGACAGAGATTCTTTTCTATACCATTCCATATACCAGATTGTCAGCCGGACTCTGAATAATTTCAGTGCCAAGTAACTTGCTAGGTGAAAAGTCAATTTACTTTTTTGTTGAACAGCTCTAATGATCAAAAAGAATATCTCTTTTCTTAGCTGAAACATGCCTCCAGTCATAATTTATAACTTCTAGTCATTGGTTCTAGCTCTGCCCACTGAAGCAACAAAGAATAAAACTGCACCTTTTGCAATATGCGGGTTCAATATTTGTAAACAGCTCTAATGACCTGCCTATAATTTCTCTTCTCCAGTTAAGTATCCTAGTTCCTTTGGCCAGTAACCACATGACAAGGTTCAGAGCCATTTTTCACTCTAAAATGCTCAGGCACACCCTAATAATGCAACCGTAAGAACTAGACCCAGTACTACAAATGAGATTACAGTCACACAAAATACAGGTGGATTAACCTCTATCATTGAATGAGAACCTATAATCTGGCTGTTGGCACCTTCCTTATTGGCCAGTCCAGCATTTCATTTGGTGGGATATCAGTCCTATAAAGTAGTTCATCTATTGAACAAATAAAAGCAGATTTCTACACTGCTACATGTAGGGTACTGCAGCAACTATAGCTTCCAAGTGTGGTGCTATAAGTGGAGCTCTGATGGTCATCTGGGACCTAGGTTCTTGTCATGACCTGGCTACTAACTTATTGTGGGACTTTGGTGAAATTTCCTAACTCTTATGTGTATTAGATAGCTATAAAATTGATTAATATTATCCATCCTATCTACTTTATTGGGATGTTGAGAGACTAAAGTAAGATAAAATATGTAAAAGCACTTTAAAAAAGAAAAACATTATACAAACATATATTTATTATATTTAAGGAGCTGAAATCGGCTTCCTAAATGTCCTATTACACTTTATTATTTTGTAGGAAATGCGTGAAGCTTTTGAACAGGAGGCCAAGCAGATCAACAAGCCCAGGCTGATGGTCACCGCTGCAGTAGCTGCTGGCATCTCCAACATCCAGTCTGGCTATGAGATCCCCCAGCTGTCCCAGTGAGTGATGTACCCTAACCTCAAACTTCTGTACATACTGTTTAGGCATTGCCCTTGGTCTGTCTTGCCACTGCTCAGGGACCTTGTTTAGGAGGCTTTGGAAGTGGTGTCTTTTGCCTGCATAAGTGTGGGAAATGACTGTCAGAAATGATTTTATATTCTTTACCCCACCTCAGGTACCTGGACTACATCCATGTCATGACCTATGACCTCCATGGCTCCTGGGAGGGCTACACGGGAGAGAACAGCCCCCTCTACAAATACCCAACTGACACTGGCAGCAATGCCTACCTCAATGTGGTGAGTCCCTGCACAGATTCTAATGCAGACCAGAGATGGTGATGTAAATCACATGGGGATTCAGGCACAAAATAGACATAAATTCTGCAAATGTCTCATTTAGACGACTTCAACTTTCCTTTTAAATTACTGATCATATCTCATTAACTACAATTTCACCAAAACGTTTTGAAGAAAAACACTAACTAATCTACCTGTCATTAACATCACACAGTTTTACCTGTTAGAACAGAGGACTAACATAACTAAGCACTGGGTCAATACCCATTTGGGGCCTATAGCTAACATACTACCATTGCAGGCTTATGTCATGAACTACTGGAAGGACAACGGGGCCCCACCCGAGAAGCTCATCGTTGGATTCCCAGCCTATGGACACACTTTCATCCTGAGCAACCCCTCCAACCATGGAATTGATGCTCCTACCTCTGGTGCTGGTCCTGCTGGGCCCTATACCCGGCAGTCTGGGTTCTGGGCCTACTATGAGGTAGGTAGTTTGGGCTGTACAGTGCTCTGTGAATTCTAGCCTTAGGGCTACAATCTGCTGAAATCTTGAATGTTCATTCTGCCTACTACCTTCCTGCTTTAAACAAGGTCACCTCAACTGCTTAAAGTGTTTAAATAACATATTCATTTATTTAATCCAAACAAAGAGTGTTTAATAATGCACAATATCCCTTCAAGCAACAGATCACATTTTTAAGGTTATTCATATTAGCACACAGGGAATAAAATAAATATACTTCTCATATTACTGTGGGTTTCCCAAATCAAGCACTAAGAGTGGGGACAACATATGAGTATTTGAAAAGCAACCTGATCTTCTCTACTACAAATAAAAACTTATAATTATAAAATTGAGGAAACCCTCAACTGGAGACATAAAAGAAAAAAAAATCAGAGACAAGTGTGTGTTTTTTCTTTCACAGAAATAACATTTAAAATATTTGAATCTCTTAATGTTTTAAAGATCTGCACCTTCCTGAAAAATGGAGCCACTCAGGTGTGGAATGCCCCTCAGGATGTGCCCTATGCCTATCAGGGCACTGAGTGGGTTGGCTATGACGATGTCAAGAGCTTCAATATCAAGGTAAGCTCAGCCCCTCAGATGTGCTGAGGTCCTAGCCCTGAGTCCCAGAAAATCAAATGACTCCTGTTGTTCTCTCTCCTTAAACAGGCTCAGTGGCTTAAGCAGAACAACTTTGGAGGTGCCATGGTCTGGGCCATTGATCTGGATGATTTCACTGGCACTTTCTGTAACCAGGGCAAGTTCCCCCTGATCTCCACCTTGAAGAACGCCCTCGGCCTACAGAGTGCAAGTGAGTGACAGCAGGGGATGCCCAGGTGTATAAATGCTACTTATGCAGCTCTAAAGGCAGCCCTGACACCTTCCCACCCCCACTGCCTAGGCAGCCTCTTCCTATTCAACCTCACTGCTCTTGCCCAGGTGAGAGACAAGTGCTGCATCCTTCTCCTACCCCTGAACTTCCATGTCAGGAATTATATGCTCTTATGGAAAACCACACCTACCTGGGTGAGTTTTCCAAGTCTGCCAAGTCTTAAAGCTGTGGAAGAGCCTCAAGAAATTATGTTGACCTTCAATAGAAGCATCTACTTCTCTATGAATCCCTTACTAAAAGTCTCTCTCAGCCCACCTGAGGAGATTTAACAAGAAACCCTCACCAATGCTCACATATCTTTAATCTGTAATTCAGGGGATGTATCAATTCCCTAAACTGTTGCCAGATTTTCTCTTTGAGTTTGTTCACCGCTTATACCCAGATCCTAGAAAAGTGTTTTGCACATATTGGGTGCTTAGTAAATATTTTTCAAATGAGTTAGACTTCACAGGGGAAGAGTGATCTTTTTTAAATTGAAAGACAGGCTGGCTTGACATGGTAGCTTTTCCTGAGTATAGCGTTACCTTCTGAGCTCCTCAGTTGCAGGGATCCAGAGCTAACTGCACCCACCTCCACACCTCCAGCCCAGTTCTCTTCACCTCTAAGTGAAGCTGGGAGCCTCTACTAGGCCCACTAGTCTGCTCTTTGTGCTGTGTGTTTCAGGTTGCACGGCCCCTGCTCAGCCCATTGAGCCAATAACTGCTGCTCCCAGCAGCGGCAGTGGGAGTGGCAGTGGCAGTGGCAGTGGAAGCAGCAGCTCTGGAGGCAGCTCAGGAGGCAGTGGATTCTGTGCTGGCAAAACCAATGGCCTCTACCCTGTGGCAAATAACAGAAATGCCTTCTGGCACTGCCAGAATGGAATCACATACCAGCAGAACTGCCAGGCCGGGCTTGTCTTCGACACCAGCTGTGATTGCTGCAACTGGGCTTAAGCCTGACCGTGGTTCTGAACAGTCTCCTTTGGTTAGGACATCGTGCTCCTACCTAATGTTCTACAATAAAATCAGCAGTCAAAAACATGAGTGTCCCTGGTCTTAAGTGATTTGGATGGAAACCTTTTCTAGACGTGAAATCACAGGCCCAGCATGGGGGTGGAATGGCAGCGGAGAGTGCGTGACGAAGGGGGAGCCAACAGTGCCACAGCCTTCTACCTGCCTGCATTCGTCTGTGTGAAGGCTGGAGGCTATTTGGGGGAAATGTCTGAATGTTTGGTGCAGGGGTGGGATGAGGCTATGAAGAGGATGGGTCTGCAGCCTGTGACTGTCCTCAGGAAGGAGCTGAAGGGGTTCTGTGAGCCTGGGGACACAGGCAGTGCTGCCTGGCTTGCTCAAGGAGTGGGAGGCTGGGGCATTCTCTCCACTTCTGCCAAAGACCTGGAGCTGGTCCAACACCTCCTGGACTGGTAGCCTGGGGAAGATCTGTGCAGTGGACTCCGCATAACATGTCTGCCCAGCCCATGGGCCAGCAGGCAGGGTCCCTTTCTCAGGAGACTGCTCCTATCATTGAAACATGCTGGTGGCCGCCAGCTGCTGGGGCTTGTATGCATCATCCCCTCCCCGGGGTTGGCTGTCACTGGGGTGGACATCTGACCCAAGAGGGCCAATCAGATCATCAGCTTTTGGCTTTGAGGAACAGCATTTTTAAACAACACAGTGGCCAGTAGCTAGATCAAAGTGGTTTCTCAAGCTAACACCTTTTCTGATGCCACTATTTTCCCACAAAGATGAATTCCACTACCATTTCTAGAATGCAGAAATTACTGAAGCCTAAAAAAGTAGTGCCCTCTATTTTCCTCCTATTTTTACATATTAATTATACACTCAAACAAAAGTTTACTGTGTACCTACCATGTGCAAGAAGAGGGTGGGCATGAGCTAGCCCCTGTGACCACTCTGACCTCACTACAGTCCTCACTCACTCCATTTCAACTATATCACCTCCTTGCTGTTTCTCAAGTATTCCCCGCACATTACTGCCTCAGGGCCTTTGCATAAGCAAGAACATGCTTTCCCTTGATTTCCATTTGGCTCTCTCTCTCACTTCCATCAGGACTGTCCTGGAAGTCACCTTCTCAGTGAGGATTTCTTGGCCACTCAACCTAAGATTGAAACCCCTTTTCTCCTCTCCCTGCTGTGCTTCCTTTGTTTTTCCTGACACTCATCACTACCTGACATATCACTCGTTTTATGTATTTACCTTTTTTATTGTCCACTTCCTCCACTAGGAGTAACCTCCATGAGGGCAAGGATTTCTGTTCACTGCTATATTCTCAGTGTCTAGAACAGTGCCTGGCATATTATGAGAGTTTAATAGGTACTTGTTGAATGAATAGATGAATAAGGGCATGAAGTGAGACAGGAATTAACAAGTTGAGCATTCCAAGCACTGGACAAGGTATTTTACATAAGTTATCTCCTACATGGTGAATATTGTCCCTGAGTTACGAGGTGAGAAAATTGAGGCCTTGCGAGGATAAATTATTTGCCCAGGATCATGTAGTTCGTAATCAGTAGATCTAATTCTCAAAATTCGGCCTTTCTGGCTCCCTTTATGCCACAATGCTTCCTTGCAGAAAGCAATGTCACAATGACTTAAAGAGGGACTTCCAGGGTGGGGCTGTTGCTTAGCAGCCAGTCTTAGCTACACCCTTCATATTCTTGGTTAAAGTCCACATATGAGAGTGGTGAATCATGGAGATAATATATGAGACATCCAGGCTCATTAGAAGTCCCCCTGAGGGACTGTTCATGCCCAGAGCGTCACAGAAATCCTCCAAGTCCTTGCCATATGATCTACCTGGGGACCTGAACAGCAACAAAAACATGCCGCAGATCAGCCAGAAGTACCTTTGGAACTTTGCTCATGGTAATTATGTTCTTGGACTCCAGCACATGTATGAAGACGTATCTTTTCAGTTTTGGAGTCTAACTGGAAAGAAGTGGGATATGCACAGGATTCCATAAGGGCCCTGATCCTAGGCAAGGGTATGGGGAGTGTCATGAGCTTTAGCAAGGGGCAGCTCCCATCCAGATAAACAGGTACCATTTTTTATTTGCACAAAGGTAGCCTTGGAGCTAGCTGCAGTCCTGTAGCCCTGGGGCGTGGAGATGGTAGATTGGAAGTGCATTAACATTTGTTAAATGCCAAGTATAGGTTAGTCACTCACCGTGCAGGATTTGTGCCTGTGTTAACTCCCAAATTATCATGGCAGCCCTAGGAGGAAAGAAATGATTAGTGCCATTTTATAGATAAACCAAGGCTTATGTAGTTTAAGTAGCTTCCCAAAGGTTGTGTAGCTAGTAAATGACATACCAACCCTTATTGAAAGCCAATTCTGAGCGACTTCAAAGCCTTTGTTCATTCCTCTACCCAGATGAGAGAGGCTGGTTTTAAGAAAGTCTAGAAAGTAGGATTTAGAAAGTCTATTTCCCTCCCCTCTGTCTCTTCTCCAGAATAGGGCTCCAGGAGGATTTCTATTTTCTGGATCAAGGGTTCTCCAACCTATTCAGACCCAAAACCAGCTTTAAGTAACAGATTACAACACCCATTTGTTATCCTAAAATTAAAATTAACTCATGGATAATATAATCTACCACATATAATTTTACAAACAACTCCACATAGTGCCATAACTGTAAGGTAAAGGAGAAAAAAATAATTCCTAATAAAATAATATGGATTTCAGTATATAAATGTTCAGATATAACTACTTTAGAGACAATGAAGTACTTAAGGCTCTTGTACCATATATTGTATAATTAATAAGTCTATAATTATAAGAAGGCTAAAAGTTATTTCATATAATCAGTTTAGGAAAGTTAAAGAACAGAGTTATGAGTGGATACCACAATAAAAACTAGTATTAGGAAAATTAATAACACTCCAGATTTACTGTTTTCTGATAGCAAATAGCTTTATTTGAAATAGGGATAATACCTAGAAAAATTACAAACCATTGAAGTAAAAAAAAGGGAAGGGATATGAATATTATTTTTGAAAAGTGAGTATACAGTGGCAATGTGCTTCTCTAGGGTTGCCATATTTTTTTAAATAAACTAATTGGTCTATAATACATACCAAAAAGGATCCAGATTTAATAAAATATGCAAGATATAAGCAGTACCCTGTCCAAGAAACAAGACATCACTATCCCTCTAAAAGCCCTCCTCATGTCCCCTCTCAGGTACTCCCCCGACCCTCCTCTACCAAGGGTCTCCCTATCCTGACTTCTAACTGCAGATTACTTTTGCCTATTATTAAATTTTACATAAATTGACTCACACAGTATATAAATGATCATGTCTGAATTATTTTATTCAACATTATTAATCTATATTATTGCATGTGCAGGATTTTGTCCATCTTTGTTGCTGTATAGTACTTCTTTGCATGAATATTCCACAATTTCGTTTCCATTCTATTGTTAATGAACATTTTTGTTTCCAGTTTGGGGCTATTATGGATAATGTTGCTTTTAATGTTCTTGTAAATGTCTTTCAGTACACAATTGTGTGCATTCCTGTTGAATAAATACCAAGGAGTAGAAAGGTGAGCAGATGTCTGCTCACCTTCAGTAAATACTGCCAGACAGTTTTCCAAAGTTAATGTATCTAGTTATACTTCCACCAAAACTGTAGTCAAGAGTTCCAGTTGTTTCATATCCTTACCAATACTAGGTGTTGTCTGGCTTTATAATTTTAGCCATCTTGCAGGTATTTCATTGTGGTTTTAATTTACACTTCCTTTATGACTACTGAAGTTGAGCACTTTTTATATTTTTACTGGCCATTTGGATGCTCTTTTTTTGTGAGGTGCCCATTCAAGTCTTTTACCCATTTTTTTACTAGACTGTTTTCTCTTACTGATCTGTAATAGTGTTTCATATATTCTAGATGAGCATTGTCTAATGAAAATACAATGTGAGCAAGATGTATAATTTTTAATTTTCAAGTAGCCACATTAAAAAAAGAGTAAAAAGAAATATGTGAAGTTAATTTTAATGTTTTATTTAATCCAATATATCCAAAATATTATCAATTTCAATATGTAATCAATATCAGATTTATTAATGAGAAATTTGCATTCTTATTTTCATTCTAAGTCTTTAAAATCCGGTGTGTATTTTACCTTTGTACACATCTCAGTTTGAACTAGCCACGTTTCAAGCGCTCAATAGCTACATATGTGTAGTGGCTACTGTTTTGGACAGCACAGTCCAGATGTTTCATTGCTTATATCTTCTCTCACACCTTGGCTTACTTTATCATTCTCTTAACCGTATATCTTTCTTAAATTATTATTTTGAAACAGTTTCAAACATAAAGTTCCAAAAAGAGTACAAAGGATTCCCTTATCCTCTTCACCCAAACTCCTCAATTGTTCAACGTTACTTTTCTCACTTGAGCATGTTCGCTAGCTCTCCCTCTTTCTCTCTCTCTCTCTCTCTCTCTCTCTCCCCCCATATATGCTTTTCTTACATTATGCCCCATCCTCAAAAAACCTCCAGTGGAACTCTCCCAGAGATACTCTCCTATGTTACAACCATACAACCCTACCAGTGTGAAAATCAGCATTGATACAACACTACCATTAAATCCACATACTCAAATCAAATTTTACCAATTGTCCCAAGAACATATTTTCCTATCGCATCCAGGATCCTATCCAGGAATTCATGTTGCATTCAGTTGTCATGCCTCATCAATATCCTTCAATCCAGAATAATTCCTCATCCATTATTTATCTCACATATCCTTGATAGTCTTAAAGAACACAGGCCTTTTAGTCTGTAGAAGGACCCACAACCTGAGTTCATTTCAAGCTGTGGTGGCTGGCTAAGTAAGCCCAAAATCCATAGGGCGGCAATCAGAAAGGGAAGATCATGGGCAGGCTGAGCCCCAAGGGGCTGAAGCTGTTGTCCACAGGTAGAATTTCTTCTCCCTCCCCCCTCTCTCTTCCCTTCTCTGCTCAGCACTGCCTTTTTTTAAAGGCTTCCTAATGATTAATTCATGCCCACCCAGATTATCCAAGATAATATCCTTTACTTAAAGCCAACTGATTAGGGACTTCAACTGCATCTCCAAAATCTCTTCACAGTAAAACTAGAAGAGTGTTTGATTAAATAACTGGGAACTGCAGCCTAGCTAAACTGACACATCAAAAAAGTTATCACAGAAAGTGTTCCTATATTACACCAACATCCTGATCCTCATGAACGCCTACTCATCAGCTTTGGCATCCATTTATAACTTCTTCCTGTACCAATTAACACTATGATGGCTGCCAAATGATTATCTGTCGCATCATTCCTTTGTTGTTTATTAGTTGGCATTATACTATAAGAAGGTAGCTTCCCTTCTTACTCATTTATTTATATCAGTATGGACTTACATGTTCCCATTTTATTCAGTGGATTGCAATATGGTGACAGTTGGTATCCTCATCTGATTTTAATCTCAGAAGAAAAATGTTCGGTTTTTCATCATTAAGTATATTTGTTATAGGCTTTTTGTACATAATATTTATCAGATTATGAAAGCTATTCCTAACTTGCTAAGACATTTACTTTTTAAATCATGAGTAAACATTGAGTGCTATCAATTGTTTGCATCTATGGAGATGATTACTTTTTAAAATTCTATTAATATAATAAATTATATTGATTTTATTTTCAAATGTTATATCAGCACTGCATTTCTGGAGTGAATCCAACTTTGTCATGAAATGACAAACTGTACTTTGTTTGCTAAATTTTGTTTAGCATTTTTGCATTTGTATTCATAAAAGAGAGCCAAGAGTTGTGGCAGCTACAGCCATAGTCCCAGCTACAGGCTGAGCCCAGGAGTTCAAGACCACCCTGGGCAATGTAACCAGACTTTGTCTCTATAAAATAAAAATTTAAAAAAAAAAGGGATTGGCCTGCAATTTTCTTTTCTTATAATGTCATTGTCAAGTATTGTCATTATTGTTTTGCTATTCTTATAGAATAAATTGGGAAGCAGTCTCTCTTTTTATGTTATCTTGAACAGTTTGTATAGAATTGGTGTTATTTCCTCTTTAAATATTTGGTAGAACTCACTTGTGAAGTCATCTGAGGTTATATTCTTCTTTACAAAAAAGTTTTAAATTATGAATTCTATTTCTTTATTAGAATAATTTTCAAGTAACACTTTTCTAGAAATGTATCCATTTCATCTAAATTTCAAACATATTGAATATAGTGTTTTATAATTTCCATTTAGTGTCAATTTTTAATGTCTGTAAAATCATTAATAATGTCCCCCTTTTCCTTTTGCATATCGGCAATTTGTGCCTTCTCTCATTTTTTTTCCTAAACATTATTATCAGGGATTTATCCATTCTATTTGTGTTCTTAAAGAACCAACTTTCAATTTTGATGATTCTCTCCATTATATATTTATACTCTTTTTCATAAATATTTATACTTTTCTTATTACCTTCCTTTTACTTCCTTTAGGTTTGACTTGATATTCTTTTTCTAATTTCTTGAGATGGGTGCTTTACAATTTTTTTACAGCTTTCTTGTTTTCTAATATATGCATTTAATTCTATAATTTTCCATCTAGTCATGGTTTTGGCTGCCGCACACAACTTTATATATATCGTATTTTCTTTATCATTCAGTTAAAATACCTTCTCATTTTCTTATCTTGCTATTGTTAGTTTTTTTACTGATTTTTTTATTTTCACTATGATTGGAAAACATACTCTGCAACTCAGATTTCAATCCTTTTAAATCTGTTACATCTTTATGACGCAGCACATGGTTAGTTTCGTAAATGTTTCATATGACTCTAAAATCTGTATTCTGCAGTTAGTGATGCAGTGTTCTACATATATCAATTCAGTCAAGTTTGATAGTAATGTTGGTCAAATCTTCCACATACTTACTGATTTTTTTTCTCTGCTTTTACTGTCAATTATTGAGAGTGGTGTATTAAAATCTTTCATTATGAAGGTAGAACAATCTCATTTTATTCCATCAATTTTTGCTTTATATATTCTATAAAGCAATAGATAGATGCTTTATACATTGTTGTTAGATAGATGTATATACATTTAGAAATGTTATGAGTTTTAGAGGTAGTAACTTTACTGATTTAAAACATGCCTTTTTATCTTTAGTAATGCTTCTTGCCTTATTCAGTCTGATATTAGTATGCATAAATTCACTTTATTTTTGTTAATCTTCATATGGAATTGGTATTCCATCCTTTTACTATTATTTCGTTCAGCACTTGAAGATACTGTTCCATTGTCTCTTGGCTTCTGTTGTTTCTGCCAAAAAGTCAGCCATCAGGCTTATTGCTGCTTCTTTGAAAGTAACATGCCTTTTGTATCTGGCTGCTTTCAAGATTTTCTCTTTGTTTTTCATCAGTTTTCCTATGATATGACCAAGTGCAGTTTGCTTTCCATTTGTCTTGCTTGAGATTGTGACATTTCTTGACCCTCTGGTTCAACGTTTTTCATCAGTTCTGAAATGTTCTGTGCCATTCTCTCTTCAACGTTTACATCTCCCATATTCTCTTTCTCCACCCTTTGTGAAACTCCAAACACAACTGTGTCAGTCTTTCTCATTGTTCCTCTTCTATTCTTATGCTTTTTTATGTATCTTCAGTCCTTTCGTCTCTTCACGCTTCAGTCTGGACACTTTCTCCTGATTCATTTTTCACCTCATACATTGTTCTTTTCAGCTTTTCTAATCTGCTGTTAAATCCACACAATGAGTTCTTATTTTCAGTGATGGAACTTTTTATTTCTACAATTTTTATTTGATTCTTTTCTGTTACTTCCAAAATTTTCCACCTTGTCATTTAATTTATTTTCTTTTTTGTTTTTGTTTTGTTTTTTGTTTTTGAGACAGAGTCTCACTCTGTCACCCGAGGTAGAGTGCAGTGGCATCGTCATAGCTCACTGCAACCTCAAGCTCCTGGGCTCAAGCGATCCTCCTGCCTCGGCCTCCCAGAGTGCTAGGATTACAGGCGTGAGCCACTGCACCTGGCTAACTTCTTAAATATAATAATCAGCTTTATCCTCTGTGTTGAAGTAATTCATTATTATTTAATTTAATAAATTTTAAAATGAGACAAATCCATTTAAAACCTTATACCAAAAATTGAATCTACTTATCCCCGTTCAATTAAACCACTGCAACAGAACAAGTAACTCCCTGGAATAATAATAACAATTCTTATAATGGCCTCAGAGACAGTCAAATGAGGAAAGCAGATAAATGTCTCATATAGTTATAGCAGATAGTCTCCATAAACATCTGGCATCCTCTTGATATTATAACTGTGGTTAGAAATGTACATGACAGAAACTGCTGAATTGTTTACTTAAAGGCTTCATCAAAAGTGGCCACAATATAAAACATTGTCTAAGCATTCCTTGATACTAGTAGGCACCTGCATAGGTTTCTTTGTGCATGGTCATCATTCAAACACTGGATCCTTGACATTCCTTAGAGCTACCTGAAATTCTGCATTAGCTTCCCAATTTTACCACTGCATAGTTGATCATACAGGGGATACACATGACATATAGACAGTCCATTTTTGTATTATGTTCAAACTGCCTTTAATGAATAGTTAATAAATTTTGCATCAATCCAGGTGGGCCCAGTTATATTGGTTATATCGGTGATATGAACAGGAGATTGATGGGGAATTTCTCTTTCCTTGAATACACTGGGATCTTTACTGACTTTGTTTTTAGGGTCTGATTTGTCTTTTTCTTTTAGCCTCTTACCTCAGAAGCCAAGCATTTGCTTTATGTTCAAGTATTTCCCTGCTTTCTTTTGCTTCCCTATGTTCACTTTGCAGTCCTATTGCTTTTTCCAAAATTTCAAGCCAAGTATGGTTAAAGTTCATCTTTAATGACTCCAATCTCTGGATTTCTTTGGGTCTATTTCTACTTTTGTTATATAAGTGGTTTCATAACAAATGCCAAACATTTTGCATGAAAAAAATTATAAAAATTAGTTGAGGGTCTGGATGATGATATCTTCAGAGAAGATGTACTTTTGTTCCTTGCACACAGTAAAGATAGGTAGGGCTAGTCAGTTTAATGCAATTGGGGACTAAGTTGATGCAAAACAGAACTTCAGGGTTTTTTGAGAGCTGGCCTATTTCTTGTTTACCTTTATTCCTAGGATTTATCTCTTTGAAGTCTCTCCTAAAATCGCAGGGTATTTTCCAGTCTCCCCTTCTCCATGGCCAGCCTAAATTTTGTTCCTCAGTTCTCAGAGACTGTCTATCCAAAGCTCTGCTCAAATCCTCTGCTTCTCAGCCAGCTTTTTATTTAGAAAATGTTCAAAGGGAACAGCAGCACCAACTATTGAACCCACCACTTTGGTTTTCTCTTCTCTCTGGGATTTTGGTCTTGTCTGTCTTTTCTTCCTTGGTCCATCTTTGATATCTTCAAACATATACATTTTATTTATTTAGTCCAGCTTTTCTACGTATTAGCTGAAGAATTAGTCTGAAGCAAACTAGTCTACCAATGCAGGAATGGATTGCCATATTTTCAAAGTACTTTCTAAGACATGTTTCATGTCACTAATAATGTAAACATTGTTTTCAAAAAACACTGTGGTTACCTACAAATATTAATAAAAGTAAAAATCACCAAATTAATGTCAATACAGTCATGCACTGCATAATGACATTTCAATCAATGACAAACCGCTTATTCGATGGTGGCTCCACAAGATTATAATGGAGCTGCCTTATACAGATATAGCGTTTTTAATCTTTTATACCATATTTTTACTGTACATTTTATATGCTTAGATATGTTTAGATACACAAACACTTAACATTGTGCTACAATTACCTGAAGTATTCAATACAGTAATATGTTATACAGGTTTATAGCTTAAGAGCAATAAGCTATACCATAAGCCTAGGTGTGTAGTACACTCTACCATCTAAGTTTGTAAAAGTGCACTCTGTGAGGTTCACAGAATGATGAAATCGCCTAGTGACGCACTTCTCAGAACATATGTCCATCATTATTTTGTATTTACCATCAGTATTACTGCAATTGTGAGTAGACAGAATGCTTGGAGCAAATTATGCAATAATTTTGAGACCCTACCTTTATTCCATTTAAGCTTGGCTCCTCATAACAACCTCCGATTTTACTAGGCTTTCTGAATTATTTCCTATAAAATTTTTTCTCAATGTTAATATATATAAGTACTACTATTTTTGTAGGATCCAGCAAGGACATGTGAATGTTATGTGGGACAAGGGACAATTCATTGTGTGACTGGGCAATGCACTGCAAGATATCTAGCCTCCCTGGCTTGCTGACCAGGAGCAACACTCCAGTCATTTTTAATAAGCAAAAATGCTTCCACAAATTTCCAAAATACCCTCTAGGACTCAGTATCACCTTTTTTTTTTTTTTTTTTTGGAAACCCTACATTAGACTTATATCATCCCTGAAGACAGTGCTAGCTCAGGGTATGTGTGGAGCCCAGGGTCATCATTCATAAGGGGCCAAAAGGTAGCATGGACCAGTCACACTTATGTTCTGTTACTTCTCTGTTACCTGGACAGCAACTAATATAGTGAAAATAAATTAGTGTTAATATCGAGGACAAACGTAAAAAAGGCAACACATACCCTGACTTTTTTTCTTGGGTTATTATCTTCAGTGATGATAACCTCTTGTATTGTCACCCACCGAGGCACAGGCACTGAACTGTTCTAACCCTGCCATCTTAATCCTCTCAACAACCCTCTAAAGAAGAATTTTTCCCAATTTATTTTTTTCTGCCGTGTTTTACAAGCCAAATTATTTCCAATTTAGAGATTAGAAAACTGGAACTTAGAAATTTAAATGACTGCCCAAGATTTTTAAAACTGTTAAGCACTTCTGTGGTTCCGTAGCACTCAAGGCCTCCAGTCCTTTTAAAGCCTCGTGCCCAGTTGTAGGTGTAGAAGGGGATTATGCAAACTGATTGGAATGCCTTCGGGAAAAGGAGAAACGGGTTTAAGAAGAGCCTAATGTGGAACTAGCTGTTAGCTCAACTCCCCGCCACCCACTCCCCGGCTCGGGGCGCTGCCCTACGCCATCCCATACGCCATCGCTGCAGCGACCGCGTTTTTTCTACTTGCCTGATCCTAGTAGCCCGGACTTCGGGACATTCTGAAGCCCACTGTCCCTCCCTCGACCGCAGCGCATTCCTCGTGGCCCAGTTTCCAAAGCTCTTTGCCACCCCCTCACCCCTAGGCCCCCTACGGCCATGGGTCCAGCACACCCCTCACCCTCAGCCCAGCTGCCGAGCTCATTGCCCGCCGGGCTCCGGCGCCCAGGTGCAGGTTCCCTCCGGGATGGTGGCTGCACCGCGCCCCACTTGCAGACGCACTCCCGGCCGCTCCCGCCCCGAGCCGCAGCTGGGGCCCGCCGGCGGCCTCCGTCCCCTTGGCAACGCAGTACACAAGTGCTAACCCCGGCGGCGCGCCATGTGCTTCAGCAAAGAGGGTGAGGAGGGCTGCCAGGAGTCTGGAGTAGGGGGTGGGGGCAAGGGCGGGGGGTGAGGGGCGTGGGTAGGGCCGGCGCTGGGACAGACGACACAGGAGGAAGTACGGTTCGTTCGCCCCTCTCCATGGAGTGCCTTCAGTCTGGGTTTTGTAAGTGCACCGTCTGGCGCTGTCCTCTGCTCCGCCTCCCCGACCCTCTTCTCCCCCAGCGGGCTCACATAGACCGAGATGATTTCCCTCACAAGGAGTTTCTCCTCTTTCTTGATCTTTAGAGGCGGCGGATAACTACTCCTTTGGAACATGTCAACAGAGGAAGCTCTTTCCTCACTACCATCCCCCAAACTTGTTTGGGAACAAGTTTCTCCCTCTTAGAGGATCGCCCCATAGAGGGCCTGGGTGTTACATATCAGAAGATGTGAGTATTCACCTCCCCTTAGGTGGATCTCAGTTTTCCCGCTGTTGAAAGATACCCAAGTTTTGTGAAAGAAAAACTATACGGGATTTGTGATCTTCAGAGTCCCAACATGAGAAAGTGCCCTGGTCTCCTGCAACCAACTGTTCTTTAATCTCTAATGCCAGAGATTAAAGGACCATTGCTCCCCACCACCACCACCACCACCCCCGCACACCCCCACTAAATGCAGGCCTTGGCTTCATATAGTCCCTGTTCCATCCTCACCTCCAAAGGCCTGTGAGCCAATGCCAGTGTGAAGGTCAAGGCCCTTGGCCCCCTGGAGGGTCTCTGAAAATCCATGAGACAGATTAATAGGAGAAAAGGCATACAAATTTATTTAACATGTGTACACAGAAGCCTTCAGAATGAAGACCCAAAGATACAGGGGAAATTGTCCATTTTTATGCTTAGAGTCAACAAATATGGACAATTGTAGAAATATGACTGGAATAGAAGTGTATGATCTAATGTTAATAGACTGGGGAAACCCAGCAAGGACTGTCTGTCTAGATTCTTTTTGCTCTCTCTGAGAATTCATTCCTTCCTTCTGGGTATAGGGCAGGCCTCTCTCTGGAATGAGGGTCTGATGACTTCCAGTCAAATGAGGTAGGTCAGACAATTTCTTTATGGCCAGTTTTTACACAGAATATTTTTGGGTCTTATGCTTGCCTTTCAGGAAAGGGGGTTCTAGTTTCTATGACCCACCTTGAGGAAGAGGAATTCTACTTTCTATGGCCAGCCTAGGGGGAAAATGGGACTCAGAGACAGGAACACAGGAGAAAGAGAAAACCTTTTTTTTCTGAGGCCTCCATTTTGGGGTACTGTTTTCTGAGCCCCAATACCAATTACCCTCCCATTAGTCCACACCTCAGGCTGACAGTTGCATTAGAGCCAAGTTCAGCTCTTCGGGCTTAAAAGACTAGATTCATTAGAATGCACAGAAATGTCACTTACTTTTCCTATACAGCCACATCCCTTTGCAGAGTTACCATGTTACGTATGTAATTGTATGGGCTTCACCTATAAGGAGTTGAGAGCAATCTCTTGCAGAGAAGGTTGAGATGGGAACATTCTAAGTTCAGTACATTTTGATGGCCCTAATGTTCTCTGACTATGTGTTGTTGTTTTTTCTTTGTATTTTATATATCACCAAAAGAGGTACGGCTTGGCATACAACTTATCTAAGATCCCAACCAGTATAAAAGGATATACTTTAGGAGCCAGAACAGCCGTGAGGTTTAAGCCAATCAACAAGGTAATGTGCTGGGATTTTAGTGTGGTCCATGTTTCTGCATACATTTGCATTGGAATTCAAAGGGCAGAGAACAGGGAAGTGAACTAAAAGAATATGCCCTGAAATTTAAGAAGAGTAGGCATTTAGGAGTGTCCTGGGGAGAGTGGAAAACAATTCACTCAAGAAATAGTCCCAAGACAGAGCTTCATTGCCGAGATGCCTGAGGTTAAAATACTGGAAGCTGTGTTTATATATATTGTAGTATCTTGTCGGCTAAAAAACAAATCCCAACTTTTCCACCTTTTTGTGTGATTGGATTTCAAGTCTAAAGTCTTTAGTATAGGTTCCTAATTTCTTGTTGGACATTTTCCTGACACTTAAGCTGAAGGAGTAGGGATGTTGGCTCTAAAAATCTGAGTTGGGTGGTAACGGTAGTGGCTGCAACAAGTTGCGTTGGTTCTCTACCCATCCTAAATTTATCTCTACATCCCATGCATTACGTATCCTTAGGTAGCTGAACCACACCCTAGGTTTTCTACCTACCCTAAGCCTATTTTTATAGCTTGTGGTGGCTGAATCTTAGCTGATCTATGAACAGGAAGAGGATGATTTTGTTTTTTCTACCAGGAAGGCTTTATGTGTATATATATCACCCTTGAACATGTTGATCTTTTTTTGGAAACAGGATGTGACACCTTACCCAGGCATGTACCAGAGAGTAAGTCCTCAGGAGGAAAAACACAAACAAAGTTTTGCTCCATTTAATGCCTTGGTACCTCGATTTAGGAGCTACACAAAGGACATTTATTGTCCCGGGTATGTTTCATCTTTTCCGGTGTACTTCAACAAAAAGCAATAGAAGGGAAAAAAGTACGTAATAGGAAAAGAGGTACATAAAGAAGAGATTACATCTAAACTATCCCAGTTAAATAAGAAAACATTCATCTTTAAGAATTTAACCTGTTGCCACGCAGATCTCTGGCATTGTAGAACTGTAGAATCGTAGTTATTCATTTGATAACTACTTCCTAATGTACCAGGTAGTTTTGTAGGTTCCAGAGATTTTGCAGTATACCCATCACACAAGACTTCTGATTTCTTGCAGCTTACATTCCTGGGCACAGGCAGATGAGAAGCAAATACACAAGAAAATATCAATTGTAATAAGGAGAGTGACCATATAATTCATTATTCAAACTGTGACGCTTCTGAGAGTGAAAGGGGGCCTATTAATAATTGTATCAGGACAGTAGCCATAAGCTAAAACTGTCATGGGCAAACCAGGAAGTATGTTGACCTGGTGATATGCTACAAAGAAAATAAAACAAGATGACGATATGATAGGGAGTGATGGGCTGGGCTATTTTAGCAAGGGTTGAGGAAATGACACTCGCTCTGAGATCTGAATGACAAGGCTGAGCCAGCCCTGTGAAGATCTGGGGATAGAGCATCCCAGGCAAAAGGAACAGCAAGTGCAAAGACTGCAAGTTGGGAAGGGATTTGGTATGAGGGGACAAGAAAGAAGATTAGCATGGCTAGAGTGTAAGCAAGGGGGAAATTAGAACAGAGAAGGAGGGCGGGCTGAAGTATATAGGCCTTGCAGGCTGGGGGCTTATTCTTAGTGTTTTAGGAAGCTGTTCAGAATATATGGAATTGTAGGGCAAAGGTCAAGGCCTTTCTTTTATTGATGAGAAATCCAAGGATCAAAGAGTGAATGTAACTTTCTCAAGCTTGCGTGAAGGAAGTGGAGGCATTGAGTCTTGCCCACAAGTCCACTCTAAGTGGTATTTCCCCACAGTAAAAAGTCTGTACCAAAAAACAAAGTGTCATGAGCAAACACAATTTTAAAATAATCCCATTGTCAAGAAAATTTAACTGGTTCTCCTTTATTGTGCCTACATTGTAGATAGATTATTGCTGCACTTTTATCACTAACTTCAAATTGTGGGCAGTACTAATTCATCACTGTTGTAGATATCTTTCATCACCCACCACTTCTGGGGTCTTCTGGTCTCTCAGCTGAGGATACTGACTTGCAGAAAAATTTTTTTAAACTAGAGTCAATCTTTATGCTAGCAGGATATGAAGACAGGCTATCTTCAACACTAACATCTAATTAGAAATACATTAGCAGGTGAAAAAAAACCCATACTGGCCAGACATTAAAAAGAAAATCAAGTCTGTTGCCTTTTCCCAAGGGGTTAGGCCTAGTTCAGGGATGCCTATGGTATTGATGGAGTTCGTGAATGGTCACTAACTCATTAAACATGATGTTTGTATTTTTATTTTTAGCCCTGGCACATACAACCCAGAGAAGAAGCCACATCCCAAAATTGCTTGGCCAATGAGATTTGGGTCTCCTGACTGGGCTCAGGTTCCATGTCTACAGAAAAGAACCTTTAAAACTGAGGTAATAAGATTGGACTTCTATACAGCACTCTTATCTAGTACTTTCATATGTATTGGGGGTTCTTACCCAGGAGGCTTGGAATGACTCCCAGGAAGTCCTTGGTCCTGAAATTATATGCACAATCTTGCGTGTATCTGAATATGAGGATCTTTTTGGGGAACTACACAATTTCATTATGTTTTTTTATTTTTTATTTTATTGAGACATGGTCTCACTCTGTCACCCAGGCTGGAGTGCACTGGCATCATCATAGCTCACTGCAACCTCAAACTCTTGGGCTCAAGCAATCCTCCTGCCTCAGCCTCCCGAGTAGCTGGGACTACAGGTGCGTGCCACCGTGCCTGGCTAATTTTTTTATTTTTTGTAGAGAGGAGGTCTCGCTGTGATGCTCAGGCTGGTCTTGAACGCCTGGCCTTAAGCAATCCTCCCACCTCGGCCTCCCAAAGTGCTGGGATTACAGGCATGAGCCACCATGCCCAGCCTCATTAAATTTTTAAAGGTGTATATGACTAAACTAAAGTCACATTTTCTTGTTTGATCCACAAGTAATCTCTTGTGGTAGGTACAGGAGAAATATCCCTATATGATAGAGGAAGACACTGAGACCCAGATAGAGGAAGTGATTTGTGCAGGTTGCACAACTGGAATCTAGATCTTGTGAGTCCTAAGCCAGTGCTGTCTCCATCACACTACTTGAGTGTTAGATCACTGGGGAGCTGTAGAGCATTCTGGTTAAGAGCTTGGATTCTGGGGACAAAACTGCCTGGATTCAAATACTAGTTCCAGTATTTACCTGCTGTGTGGTCTTGAGCAAGTTCCTTAATTTTTCTAAGCCTTAGTTTTCTTATCTGTAAAATGGGTAAAATAATGGAATCAATCTGATAAGGTTATAAACATTAATTGAGATAATGTGGAAAATCATTTAGTACAGCACCTGATAATATAATAAATGCTCAAACCATATTAGTTATCATAATTGCAGAGGTGCCTTTTTTTTCCTAGTGGAACTTTGTGGGATTTTGGGGGGATTTGTTTGTTTGTTTGTTTTGAGGAGAAGGAAAGAGAAGTTTAGTACTTTGCTGGCAAAGGGGGGAAAATGGTAGCCTCTTGTCTCAAAAAATCCAAATTTCCTGAACATGAGCAGAAATATAGAGCTTTTAAAAGGAGGGCCCTCAGTTCTAGGCTGTTGTGGTTAGCTATTCTAAGTGTCCTGTCTCTGCCAAAGACGAAGGCTGTGACCTCTGCCCACCTGGGCGGCTGCCATCTCCTGTAACACAAAGAACAAAAGACATTCCCCTGCCCCTCTTGATCACCTGCCTGAAGCAGAGGTGCAGGCTTCAGTGCCCAGAAAAAGTGAGGGAAGTTTCAAAGAGAAAGAAAACATCTTTCTGCCTTTTCCTTCCCCAGGCCTTTCCCTCTGCTGCATACTCCCCACCCTCAATTTTTCACTTCCATATCTATGGGAGGAGGGGTGATGTAGTCATCAGGCTAATTCCTCCTAGTGGAATTTTGGATTAATTCCACAAATATTTATTAAACGCCTAATGTATTAACATCATTGTGTTAAGGCCTATGGGTAACATTCAAGAATTAAACATATAATCCTTGTCTTCAAGAAGGCTACCAACTACTTGGAAATTTACCAAGTAGTAAATTATTCTTAGCATGATATACACTGTAGGAAGATGATAAAGGGTAGATGTACATACAAATGCTGAGAGAATCACTAAGGCTAGATTATTATGGGGTTGGGATTCAGCTGAGCCATGTGTCTATAATGTACAGTTCTCTTCTGCACAGCCTTGAAGGCCAGAGGCAGAAGGTTCTCATTAGAATATTGAGCTAGACAATATTCTTTCATTGCAGCTGTCCACAGACAAAGACTTTAGGAAGCATCGGAACCGTGTGGCCTACCTAAGCCTGTATTACAATTGAGCAGCAGTGGGTGACTACCTTCACGTGCTCCTCCTGAAAACAGAATCTCCTGGGTTGAGGACAGAGCTGCTCTTCTCCTTCTGTATTGCTGTGCCCTCTTGTCTGCCAGCATGGGGCCCAGGGAGGGGCAGGGGCTCATAACTACTGTATGAAAGCATAAAGAGTAGTACAGAGTGCTATCTCCATCTGCTGGTTTGTGGTGTATACATACGGAGCTGGGTGGGAGGGTTCCTGTTGGGAGTTGAGTTGGTTTCATTTTAGTGAAATACTCATGGGCCCCTGCCTTCTAGCTCTAATTCCCAGGCACCAGGTTTTTATATTCTACCACTAGCCCTGGTCGTAAGAGGCTGTTGACCTATCCATATCAAGGGTTTGGATGGGATTTACTAGATACAAAAGACACTTAAAGCAGATTAAAATATTTATGTATATGTTTTAGGAGCTCTTCCAAGTTTTTGAGTTCTCCTGCGTGGAGTGGGAAAGTCTTGATTTGGTTGCCTTTCTCATATTGACATAAAACTCAAAGAACCAAAAATTCCCCCTTTCCCATTACATCGTCTGGTCTATGAGTCAACGTATATACTGAGTTCCTACTATGTGTCAGGCAGAGTGGTAAGCAAGGGGGATATAGCAGGAATCAAAATAAACTCATCTACTAGCCCCCTGGGCCTGGCCTGAAGTCTGAGGAGGACTCTGCAGGGCAGCTAATGGGTTGGGTCCACCCCCCAATCTGAATGACCTCTGAAGCTTTACAAGTCAGTCCAGAGTTATAAAGGCTGGAGCCCACAACAGCCACGTTCAAAATCCTTATTCAGACACTCAGGCCTGGGAGGTAGGCCTCTTTCCTTCTTTCCTTCTTTTCCTTTGCAAAAATCCCAGGATTGTATAGAAAAACTGCCCTCCAAACTGAGATGGAGCCAAGAGACCAAAGAATGACTCAAACGAGTTCAGCTTGGTGAGTTAGATGAGTTTATTAGAGGTTACTTACATAGGGTGCCCACTCCTTGCACAGGAGTTCTCCAGGCACTCACTCCTGGGCAGCGCAGGAGTTCTTCAGAGAGTCAAAACCACATTGCCTACTGTGGTGTCACCTTACATCTTTCCCAGTGAGTGACGCAAAACTCTTACATTGTATCATTGCATGTTTACATTAAAACAAATTAACCATGCACAGTATAATCAGCATGTGTCTTTTGTCAGCATGTGTTATGTTAATAATATCATAATTTTCTATTAGATGGAGATTTTAATATTACAATTAGCTAAAGGGTACTCTAGGGCAGCTAAAGGAGTTCTAAAGCAATCAGGGCTGGTTTACACTGGTCTCTGCCTCAAGAAAGTGCTGAGGCACATCTCTTGGGCTTCATAACTATCTTTTGGCATTTGCTTAATCTATTTTGTAACAATTTTGTTGTGGACTCCAAGCTAGCACAGTACAGTGTTTTGCTTTATATGGTGGAGAATTTGTATTTTTCCCTCACCTTCCAACACCAGCTGAAATCACTCCAGTGTAGTTCATTCAGGATTGGCACTAAGCATGGTCTACCCTGTCTTTTAATGGGAAAGTCTTTTAGTGCCCACTTAGTCTTCTTAGTAATTACTAGAATGGTAGCAAGCCTGCATATGTCTGGACACCAAAGAGTGAGAAGCTGCTAGGGGCCACAGAAAAGCTCTAGCCTATTGTAACCCTCAGGACCACTCCATGGTCAGTGTTAGCTGGAGAAAGGGGGCAGTGGAGGAGATGTCATCTGCTCTACCAGTACAGAAAGCTCCATCTCCTCCACGGCCCCCGTCACTGCCACCTTCTCCACCGCTGCCACTGCCTCCACCAATGTTGGCACAGAAGCCTTCACTTCTGGCTGTCACAGGTCAGTTATACCAGGCGTTGGTGCCTGGTAGAGCGCATTCTAAAAGAACAAAAAGAGCAGTTCAGAGCATCATCATAACCTGTTTTTATACATAGAAACAACAAGCTCTGGACATTCTCCTATATCAGTTCTGTTCTCAAAGAGTTGAGCCCCGTAAAAGTTCCAAGATGTAGGTGGCAAGAATGCTACAAGGGAAGAAATGTCCAAAGCAGGGAGGACGGGAACAAAGGCCCCTAGCAGGTGTCAGCCCTGGGGTTTCCTTGTAGTCTCACTAGAGGGGAATGAACCCAACCCTACAGTAATAGGACAAAGGACTTTATTTTGAGGACTAATTAATATGTGGTTTTTATTATGGTAGGGAAGGTTTATCTGTCAGTATTTCTGTCCTATATAATATATTTGGATTTTTGTTATCTTGTTATATTCTGTTTCTTATGCTTTATTTTTACTTATTTCCTTTCAATACTGTTTTTTACTTCTTTTCTCTTCCTCTGGTGATTCAGAAGTTTTAAATTTCATTTTACTCTGCTAGTAGAATGCTCTCAACCACTACAGTTTTCTGCCTCTTACTCACGCGCTGGTTACTTAGAGCAAGTCATTTTATAATCCCTCTTACCAGTTTTTCCAGTTCTAAAAATCAATGAATCTATGACTTTCCTTAGAGACCTAAGGAAACTCATTGTTTTCCACTGTTCTACCTCCACTTTTAGACCTGCCAGGGATGCTTAACCCAAGGAACGTACAAAGCCGCATGAAGGGTCGGGGTTTCTCTGTTCATGCTGAGGCAAATAAGCCACCTGAGACTTTATCCATGCTCTTCTTCACAACCTCCCTCTGACCCTCACCACAGCACTCAGACGACAAAATCTATGCATCTAAGTTGGGAAATGGTGCACTGCAGCGAGAGGGAAGTGGTCTAGCTCAGAGATAAATGTCAGTACATACAGGCACACCTCAGAGATATTGCAGGATCAGTTCCAGACCACAGCAATAAAGCGATTATCACAATAAAGCAAGTCACACTAATTTTTTGGTTTCCCAGTGCAGATAAAAGTTATGTTCAGACTCTACTGTAGTCTATTAAGTGAATAATAGCATTGTGTCTAAAAAAGTGTACATACCTTAATTTTAAAAATACTTTATTGTGAAAAAATGCTAATAATCTTCTGAGCCTTCAGTGAGTTGTAATCTTGTTGCTGGTGGAGGGTCTTGCCTCAATGCTGATGGCTGATCAGGGCCATGGTTCCTGAAGGTTGGGGTGGCTGTGGCAATTTTTTAAAAAGAAGACAACAATTAAGTGTGCTGCATTGATTGACTTTTCCTTTTACGAAAGATTTCTCTGTAGCAAGCAATGCTGTTTAATAGCATTTTACCCACAGTAGAATTTCTTTCACAATTTGAGTCAATCCTTTCAAACCTTGCCACAGTTTTATTAACTAAGTTTATATAATATTCTAAATCCATTGTTGTCATTTCAACAATGTTCACAGCATCTTCACTAGGAATAGTTTCCATCTCAAGAAACCACTTTCTTTGCTCATCTGTAAAAAGCAACTCCACATCTGCTAAAGTTTTATCATGAGAGTGCAGCAATTCTTTAGGCTCCACTTCTAATTCTAGTTCTCTTCCAATTTCCACCACACCTGCAGTTACGTCCTCCACTGAAGTCTTTAAACCCCTCAAAGTCATCCATGAGGGTTGAAATCGACTTCTTCCAAACTCCTGATAATGTTGATATTTTGACCTCCTCCCATGAATCATGAATGTTTTTAATGGCGTCTATAATAGTGAATCCTTTCCAGAAGGTTTTCAATTGACTTTGCCCAAATCCATCAGAGGAATCACTATCTATGGCAGCTATAGACTTAGAAAATGTATTTCTTAAATAATAAGACTTGAAAGTCAAAATTACTCTTGATCCATGGGCTATAGAACGGATTTTGTGTTAGTAGGCATGAAAACAACATTAATCTCCTTGTACATCTCCATCATAGCTCTTGGGTGACTAGGTATAAATGAGCAGTAATATTTTAAAAGGGATCTTTTTTCTGAGCAGCATGTCTCAATAGTGGGCTTAAAATATCCAGTGAACTATGCTGTAAATAGGTGTGCCATTATCCAATCTTTGTTTTTCCATTTTTAGAGCACAGGCAGAGTAGATTTGGCATAATCCTTAAGGGCCCTAGGATTTTTTGAATAGTAAATGAGCATTGGCTTTAACTGAAAGTCACTGTCTGCATTAGCCCCTAACAAGAGAGTCAGCCTTTGAAGCTTTGAAGCTAGGCATTGATTTCTCTCTAGCTATGAAAGTCCTAGATGGCATCTTCTAGTAGAAGGCTGTTTTGTCTATATTGAAAATATGTCACTTTCCATTCTTAAGATACTTTGCTTAGGATAATGGTCTCCAATTCCTTTCATATGGCTGCAAAAGGCATTAATTCATCCTTTTTTATGGCTGAGTAGTACTCCATGGTATACATATCCCACATTTTGTTAATCCACCGTTAACTGATGGGCCCTTGGTTTGATTTCACATCTTTGCAATTGTGAATTGTGCTTCAATAAACATTTGAGTGCAGGTGTCTTTTTGATAAAATTTCTTCCTTTCTTTTGGGTATATACCTAGTAGTGGGGTTGCTGGATTGAATGGGAGGTCTACTGTAGTTCTTTGAGAAATCTCCATACTCTTTTCAGGGGTTGTACTAATTTGCAGTCCCACCAACAGTGCATAAGCGTTCCTTTCTCTCTGCATCCATGCCAGCATCTATTGTTTGTACTCTCTGATAAATTGGAACTAACCGATGGGCACACACATGCACAGAGCAAAGTAAAAGTCATTGAAAATCAAGAAGGGGGATGGGGGGAGGTGGGTAGGGGCAAAAACCCACCTAACAGGTACAATGAACACTATTCAGGAGATGGGCGAATAGCCCAGATTCAAGCTATGTATCAAAAACATTTGTACCCCCTTAATACTTTGAAATAAAATAAATAAAAAATAAAATTTTAAAAATCTGTCATTTACTGTAGCCACTTTAATCAATTCCCTTAGCTAGGTCTTCTGGATAACTTGCTGCAGCTTCTCCATCTGCACTTGCTGCTTCACCTTTAAATTTTATGTTATGGAGATGGCTTCTTTCCTTAAACCTCATCAACCAACCTCTGCTAGCTTCCAACTTTTCTTTTCTTCTCTTTTCTTTTTTCTGATGTGACGTTAATTTGTCATATGACTTTGGCAGGTCTTTTTTCCTCTCTAGGCCTCAGTTTTCTCATCTGTATGAGTAGAAAGTTGGTGTAGGTGGTCTACAAGGATCTTTCTATGTCTACTTTTCTTCTGCAACTTCCTCGCCTCTTTCAGCCTTCATAAAATTGAAAAGAGTTAGGACCTTACTTTGGATTAGGCTTTGGCTTAAGGGAATGTTGTGGCTGGTTTGATCTTTTGTCCAGACCCCTAAAACTTTCTCCATATCAGCAATAAGGCTGTCTCATTTTCTTATCATTCATGTGCTCACTAGAGTAGCACTTTTAATTTCTGTCAAGAACTTTCCCTTTGCATTCCCAACTTAGCTAACTGGTCAAAACTAGGTACAAGAGGCTGAGCTTTCAGCCTGTCTCAGCTTTCAACATGCCTTCCTCACTAAGCTTAATCATTTCTAGCTTTTGATTTAAAGTGAGAGACATGTGACTCTTCCCTTCATTTGGAATTTAGAGGCCATTTGTAGGGTTACTATTTGGTCTATTAAGAATTTCAATATTGTTGTGTCTCAGAGACTAGGGAGGCCAGGGGAAAGGGAAAGAGAAAGAAGAGTGTCTGGTCCATGGAGCAGTCAGAGCACACACAACATTTATCAATTAAATACAACATCTTCCATGGGCGTGGTTCATGGCCACAAAACAATTACAATAGTAACATTAAATATCACTGATCACAAATCACCATAACAGATCTAACAACAAAGAAAAAGTTTGAAATATTGCAAGAATTACCAAAATGTGACACAGAGACACAAAATGAGCACATGCTGTTGGAAAAATAGTGCTGATAGACTTGCTCAACACGGTTGTGGTAAACCTTCAATTTGTAAGGAACACAATTATTTGAGAAGCACAATAAAATAAGGTATGCCTGTATGTCAGACTGGCTTTCAGGATATTCAATTCCAAGCCTAAATTTCCCTGAAAAGCAATACCCATGTTTAAGGTATCTTGTATATTCAAATCCTTGCCCATGATAGCTACTGAATTTAGCACTGGTCCCTTGACTGAAAAACAGATTTCTAAAAAGGTACTTTCTGTAACTGTGTTCCTTTTCTCAGATGTGAAGCCCTAGAGGTGCCATGGCTGCCTCCATGCACTCTGGCCTCTCTGCATTCGCTGTTCTTTGCAGCATGACCTACATCTTCTTTAGAACAAGGTGAACTTAGTAGTCACGCACCTGAGGACAGGCTCAGGAGTGATTTCACCCTGCTTATGAGTAGGTATTTGCCCTCCCTGCAGAAGAAGCCTGAGAAAACATCCAGATCAATGGCCCAAACCATAGCACAACCAAAATTGTTCTCCTTGAGAAAGTCAAACTGTGGGCAAAAAGAGCACTTGGCAACCAGAATCAAATGGCATCTGTGCAACAAGCAGACAGCTGAGAATGGGGTGACAGGTGATATTAGGGAGAAAAATACAGGTGGGACAGGACCCTATCAGTTTTTCTTTTATGAAAGGGTATGTGCCTGTGGATTCAAGATATATAATTGACTAATTCAGTTCTATTCTTGTTTTCTTGTCCTGGTTAATCAATTCTTGGATAGTAATATAAATAAAGTTAATATTTAGTTAATACTAGTATTAAATAGTTAGTATTAGGCTAAGCTGTTTTAACAACTTCAGAATATTATGGGAGTACAAACATTTTGGTTACATAACTTGCTTTTGTACAGTCTGAGTCGAAGTTGTAAGTGTGCACATCACCCAGATAGTGTGCATTGTATCTGTTAGGTGTGAGTTTACCCATCCCCTCCACCCCCCCGACCTGCTTGATTTCCACTGAGTTTTACTTCCATATGTGCACATAAGTGTTGATCAATTAGCTCCAATTTAGCATTGAGTACGTGTGGTGTTTGTTTTTCCATTCTTTTGATACTTCACTTAGAAAAGTGGTCTCTGGTTCCATCCACATTGTTACAAAGGATATTAGTTCACTATTTTTTATGGCTGAGTAGTACTACATGGTATACATATACCCATTTTATTAATCCACTCATTTATTGATGGGCACTTGGGTTGTTTCCACATCTTTGCAATTGTGAATTGTGCTGCTATAAACATTCAAGTGCAGATGTCTTTATTATAGAACATCTTTTTTTCCTTTGGGTAAATATCCAGTAGTGGGATTGCTGGATCAAATGGTAGTTCTACTTTTAGTTCTTTGAGGTATCTCCATGCTACTTTCCATGGAGGTTGTACTAGTTTGCAGTCCCACCAGCAGTGTATGAGTGTTCCTTTCTCTCCACATTCACACCAGCAACTGTTGTTTTGGGACTTTTTGATAAAAGCCATTCTCATGGGATATCTCATTGTGGTTTTGATTTTCATTTCCCTGATGATTAGAGACGTTGAGCATTTTTTCATGTTTTTTGGCCATTAGTCTATCTTCATTTGAAAAGTTTCTGTCCATGTCTTTTGCTCACTTTTTAATGGGGTTGTTTGATTTTTTTTCATGCTGATTTATTTGAGATCTTTGTAGATTCTGGTTATTAGCCTTTTATCAGATTTGTAGCATGCCAATATTTTCTCCCATTCTGTAGGTTATCTATTCACCCTATTGATTGTCTCCTTGGCTGTACAAAAGCTTTTTAGCTTGATCAGGTCCCATTTATTTATTTTTGTTTTTGCTATGATTGCTTTTGGGATCTTCTTCATAAATTCTTTGCCTGGGCTGATATCCATAAGAGTTTTTGCAACATTTTCTCCTAAAATTCTTATAGTTTCATGCCTTAAGTTTAAGTCTTTTATCCATCATGAATTAATTTTTGTGAGTGGTGAGGGGTGTGGATCCTGTTTCAGTCTTCTACATGTGGCTATCCAATTTTCCCAGCACCATTTATTGAATAGGGGTTCTTTTCCCCAGTGTATGTTTTTGTCTACTTTGTCAAAGATCAGATGACAGTATGAGGATGGTTTTATATCTGGGTTCTCTGTTCTGATCCATTGGTCTATGTCTCTGTTCTTGTGCCAGTGCCATGCTCTTTTGGTTACTATAGCCTTGTAGTATAACTTGAAGTCTGGTAAACTGATGCCTCCTGACTTGTTCTTTTTGCTTAAGGTTGCTTTGGCTATACGAGGTCTTTTCTGGTTCCACATGAAGCATAGAGTCATTTTTTCTAGATCTGTGAAAAATGATGTTGGTATTTTAATGGGGATTACATTGAATCTGTAAATCACTTTGGGTAGTATAGACATTTTAACAATGTTGATTCTGCCAATCCATGAGCATATGTTTTTCCATTTGTTTACATCCTCTGCAATTTCCTTCCTCAGTGTTTCCTAGTTCTCCCTGTCGAGATCTTTCACTTCCTTGGTTAAATATATTCCTAGGTATTTTATTTTGTTTGTTGCCATTGTGAAAGGTATTGAGTCTTTGATTTGATTCTCAGCTTGACTGTTGTTGGCATATAGGAATCCTACTGATTTATGTACGTTGATTTTGTAACCTGTGACTTGGCTGAATTTATTTATCAATTCCAGGAGTCTTTTGGCAGTATCTTTGGGATTTTCTAGATATATGATCATATCATCAGCAAAGAGCAATAGTTTGACGTCTTCTTTCCCTTGGATACCCTTGATTTCCTTCTCTTGCCTGATTGCTCTGGCTAGGACTTCCAGCATTATGTTAAATAGAAATGGTGACAGTGGGCAACCTTGTCTGGTTCCCATTCTAAGCAAAAATGCTCTCAATTTTTCCCCATTCAGTATGATGTTGGCTGTTGGTTTGTCATATATGGCTTTTATAATAGTGAGATATGTTCCATCTATGCCTATTTTGTTAAGAGTTCTTATCATAAAAGGGTGTTGAATTTTGTCAAATACTTTTTCTGCATCTATTTAGAGGATTGTGTTGTCTTTGTTTTGGCTTCTATTTATGTGGTGAATCACATTTATAGATTTGTGTATGTTGAACCTTCCTTGCATCTCTGGGATGAAGACCACATGGTTGTGGTGGATTATTTTTTTAATGCGTACCTGAATTTGGTTTGCTAGGATTTTATTGAGAATTTTTGCATTTATATTCATAAGAGATATTAGTCTGTGGTTTTCTTTTTTTGTTGTGTCCTTTCCTGGCTTTGGTATCAAGGTGAGATTGGCTTCACAGAATGAGTTGAGGAGGATTCCTTCCTTCTCAGTGTTATGAAATAATTTCTGCAGTATAGGTACCAGTTCTTCTTTGTATGTCTAGTAAAATTTTGCTGTGAAACCATCTGGTCCAGGCCTTTTTTGTTGTTGTTGTTGGAAGATTTTTTGTTGTTGCTTCAATTTCCTTACTTGATATTGGTCTGTTCAGGAGTTCTAGCTCTTCCTGATTGAGCCTAGGGAGGTTGTGTGTTTCCAAGAATTTGTCCATTTCCTCAACATTTTTAAGTTGCTGTGCTTAGAGATTTTTATAGTATTCAGAGATGATATTTTGTATTTCTGTGGTATCAATTGTAATATGTCCTTTTCCATTTCTGATTTAGATTATTAAGGTCCTTTCTTTTCTGTTCCTGGTTAATCTAGGGAAAGGCCTGTCAATTTTGTTTATCTTTTCAAAGAACCAACTTTTGTTTTATTAATCATCTGTGTAACTCCTTTGGAATTGATTTCATATAGTTCTGCTCTGGCCTTAGTTATTTCTTTTCTTCCACCGGATTTGGGATTGGTTTCCTCTTCCTTTTCCAATTCCTTGAGACAATTCATTAGATTGTTGATTTGTGATCTTTCTGTCTTTTGGAGGTAAGCATTTAAGGCTATGAATTTTCCTCTTAGGACTGCTTTTGCAGAATCCCTCAGATTTTGGTGACTTGTACCCTCTTTGTCATTTAGTTTGAAGAATCTTTTGAATTCCATCTTAATTTCCTCCTTGACCCAATAATCGTTCAGCAGTAGGTTGTTTAATTTCCATGACTTTGTGTAGAGTTGAGTGTTTCTGTTGGAAATTATTTCTAATTTTATCCCACTGTGGTCTGAGAAGACACCTGGTATAATTTATTATTTTTTTAAATTTGCTAAGGCATGTTTTGTGGCCTAGGATGTGATCAATCTTAGAGAATGTTCTGTGAGCTGATGAGAAAAATGTATATTCAGTAGTTTGGGTGTAGAATATTCCGTAAATGTCTGTTAGGCCCATTCGTTCTAGAGTCCTGTTTAAGTCCATTGTTTCTATGTTTATTTTCTGCTTGGAGGATATGTCCTGTTCTGTCAGTGAAGTGTTGAAGTCCCCGGCTGTTACAATGTTGTTGTTTATCATTTTGTTTAGATCAAGTAGGGTTTGCTTTATAAATCTAGGCACACCTGTGTTTGGGGCATAAATATTTAGGATTGTTATGTCTTCTTCCTGAACTGTTCCCTCACCATTATATAATGACCATCTTTGTCTTTCTTGACTTTTGTTGATTTGAAGTCTATGTTATCTGACATGAGAATGGATACAGCAGCTTTCTTTTGGTTTCCATGTGCATGGAATATTGTTTTCCATCCCTTCACCTTGAGTCTGAATGAGTCCTTGTGGGTTAGATATGTTTCCTGTGGGTTAGACAGCAGATACTTGGTTTGTACTATTTTATCCATTCACCCAGCCTATAGCTCTTCAGTGAGGAGTTCAAGCCATTTACATTTATTGAAAGAATTAATAAATGGGGTGGATTTGTGTTCAACCTGTTGCACAGAACTTTAATTGTTTTGTTTTACCCCTTGAGCCATTGTGGTATCTAGGCTTTAACCTTAAGCTTTCGGGTGATTTTACATGAGTGGGTGTCTATTTTGCTGATCCATGTATCATGCAGATCTGCATACTTCCTGCAGGGCAGGTCTAGTTATGACAAATTTCCTCAATGTTTGCTTGTCTGAAAAAGACTTAATGTCTCCATCAAATGTGAAACTTAGTTTTGCAGGATACAAAATTCTAGGCTGGCAGTTGTTCTGATTAAGAAGATTAAAGATGGGAGCCTACTCCCTACTGGTTTATAAGGTTTCCACTGAGAAGTCTGCTGTTATCCTGATGGGTTTTCCCTTGCAGGTCAGTTGTTGCTTATGTCTAGCTGCTTGTAGAATTTCCTCTTTCATTTTGACTTTGGCCAAGTTGCTTACTATGTGTCTTGGAGATGTCCTATTTGTTATGAATCTTCCCGGAGCTTGATGACCATCTTGTATCTGTATGTCTGGATCTCTGGTGACACTAGGGAAGTTTTCCTTGATAATTCCCTCAAATATATTTTCCATGCTTTTAGCACTTTCTTCTTCTCCCTCAGGGATACCTATAATTCGTATGTTTGTTCACTTTGCATAGTCCCATATCTCCCTAAGTAATTGCTCTGCCTTTGTTGTTCTCTTCTCTGCCTCTTTAAATGATTGGGTTAGCTCTAGACCTTGTCTTCAAGCTCTGTGATTCTTCCTTCTCCTTGGTTTAATCTGTTGCTGAAATTTTCTTCTGTGTTTTGAAAATCCCTGAATGACTCTTTCATTTATTTAAGTTCTATCATATCTTTCCTAATTTTGTCTAGTTCTTTAGTGACTTTTTCATTAATTTCCTGAAATATTTTTGGGCTTCTTTTTGTTGGTTTTCAACTTTCTCTTCAATTCCATTCATTTTATTTGCCATCCATATTCTGAATTCCATTTCTGCCATTTTGACAATTTCCTTGTAGTTGGAGTTCTCTTCTGTAGCTCCACTGTGATCCTTTGGTGGTGTTGATCTGTTTTGCTTTTTCATGTTGCCAGGGTTCTTTTGCTGCTTTCTCCTCATCTGAGACCTCTTTTCTCAGCTCAGAGCTAATAGGTTTGCAGGGCTCCTGTTCTTTGCTGAAAACTCTCCTGCTTGGTTAGAGTAAGGGGAGGTCACTAGATGGCACTCTTTTTGTCCCCCTACTCTGGAATGTTGACATGGTGAAGGAGGGGCATGAGCACTACAAGCCTGTAATGCAGCTGTTCTGATTTGCCCTGTTTGCCTGTGATCACCTCTGCTCAAGCCTGTGCTGAATGCTATTGGGTTGGGTGATGAGTTTCACCAGATAGTTGTAGGATGTTCGAGTTGGGAGCTGGGTGAGACCCTCTTCACTGAGGCTAGTGTTGTAGTGATTGCTCTACCCAGGGTTTCCCCACAGAGGTAACAGCAGCAACTGGATGCAGTTGTCATGGGTTCCCGGGCTATGTGTGTTTGCTCAGACCAAGTCACAGTGTACTGGCAGCTTGAGGCTGAGGGGTCCCTGGCAGGGTGTTGGACTTTGGAACAGTTCTGCCAACCCTGCTGTGGTGGGGGGGTCTTGGGGTCCAGGTGCAGTGCTGGAGACTTAGGGATGGTGTCTTGGGCCTGGTCGGGTTCTGGAGGCACAGAGGTGGAGCTTCAGGCTCTGGTTTGAGAGCCTCAGAGCTGAGACTGGGGAGGAGCCAGAAGCAGAGCTTCTGAGCAGGGCCGAGGAGCTAGAAGCAGGGCTGTATGGACAGTGGAGCTGATCCAACCTTTTTTTTCTCACTCTGAGTGTCCCACGTTGCTTCTCTGTGATTTCACAGTGCTGCTTCAGGGAAGAGTGATCCATATGTGGGCAGCTGCCTGAATCTTTCACTTCTTTCTTTGGGAGCAGCAAGCTGGCAGGCTGCTTCTAATCCATCATTTTTCTTATGAAATATTGCCCTTCACTCTTTATATGGATTCTCTCCACAGGTCTTGCTCTGTCTCCTGGGCTAGAGGGCTGGAGTGCAGTGGCATTTTCAGCTCATTGCAACCTCAATCTCCTGGGGTGTCCAGACTGAAGATTTGGAACAAGGTATATCTGACTCCAAAATCTAACTCTTAAGCACTGCACCATAAGGCCCCTTCCCTCCTCCTTGTCAGCCACCTTTCTTCTGCCCAGGATTCTGTAAAGATGAACTGACAGAGCAATGTAGTGGAAAGAACCTAGACTCTGAGCCAGACCACATATTCAATTACTCCCTTTCTTTTCCAGCTATGTGACCTTGGATTAGTCATAGCATCCATGATCCTTATCTTATACATTTGTAAAATGGATGTATAAGATGGAGTCCTGTTTCCTACCTCACTGGACTGTGTAGAATCAGTAAAATAATAGTTGTAAACTCTTGGTTTACAAGTAAAACATTTACGTAAAAATGTGAAGGGTTATTTTTATTATTGTCATTGAAGGTGATGGTCTTATGCCAGTCTTACAACCATTCACATGTACTAACAGAAATTCATGCTGGACAAAAATTGGAAAATTTAATCATATTAGAGTATTCAGTATATTTCAGTGTATTGTGTTATATATTATACATTATGTTATTAAAAATAAAATTATATTTAATCATATTGTTTTCCCTATATAGGAAAAAGGTAAGTAATAATGAGGTTGGTCTACCATCCCTTAGCACATATTTAAAACCTTGAAGCCACAGATCTTAGGAAAATGGGCTCTTGACAAATGATTTGAAGCCAGAATTATAATTTTTTTGCAATATTCATACCTTATAGCCATAGCTCTGAATGTTGTCATAGCCAATCCACTCAGTGTCTTCATAAGCATGTGAAACTTTTTGGTCTTTAATCCAAGCATTTGTGACTCCACTTAAGAATGTGCAGATCTACACATTCTTAAGTGAATGAAGAAGGCGGTGTTGAGCACTTTGCAGATCTATGTCATATATTGGAGGAGAAAGGACTTAAACAGAAGGAAAAATGGGAAAAAAATGGGAGAGGGATGGAAAAAAGGACATTATGAAATCTGTATTAATCTTACATATTTTTCTAGAAAGTAGTTTTTTCTCATAAAATGAAGGCACAAATTTCTATGAAACCAGGCTGCAAACAAGTGTAATTCTAACTAATTCTGTACCCAGAGGTTATTTGGGAAATGGTAAGCATAACCATATGTGCTGTGGTCATTTTTCCCTCTTGGGTCTTTGGCAAACACTGCTAATCATTCACCTATCAGTCTTAGAATTTTCAGCACAGGATTTGAATAAACACAATCAATTCAAATTGGAAGGAAGATCAAATTATTTGCCATGCATGGAGACTACTGAACTCCTTCTCTAGTTGTTTACATGGGTATAATGGATTTCAGTATTGCTTTGGAGCTGTGGGAAAGATAATGCTATATACTTCAAAACCCAGAAAGGAAATTCAGATTGATTTTTTTTTCTAAGTGAAAACCATTCCACAGTCATCAAGCTGCTTATGCTCAGAGCAATGAGAAGCCAGGGTATAGGAACTCAAGAGAAGGATAGCAAGGTGAATTGGAGAATGAAAGAATTTTCCCCAGTGCATTTGAAGCCTGAATTAGCCATGTCAATTACCTTGTGGTAAGCTCAGAAGCCAGCCTCATGCATGTAAAGACCAGATGACCCTGCTCCAGAGACTGGGGCACCGACTGAAATGTCAGAACCGCTGAGCTAGAAGGTCCTCTGATTGGTGGGGAATCCCATGATGAGCTTCTCTGATGGGACCCCATTGTCTTTCCAGTACTTCATGGCATATTCCTGAAGAAGGTTACAGACATTATTTCATCACCAGTGTTTGTTGTATTTGATGAACAAAGTCTAGCAATTGTTCCCCAAAGAGAAACCCTTAATATACAACCAAAGTTCTCCCCAATCCCTTCCTCATCTCCCCTCTGCATATGATTTGAGGCATTTCTTTCTTACATAGTTGAAATTACACATGTCACCTTCATCCTTGGATCCTACATGTACAGGACTGTTGTGTCCTATAGATGTGTCCCAGCCACCATGGTAGTCACAAGTCATCATGTTAATGAAATCAAGGAGCCTGGAAGAAGGGATTTTGAGCCAACATGAGCCTGGGGGTGGGGGATATTCTTATAGAAAATTTAAGAGCAAGAAATGGTAGCCATGGGAAACACATAATGTCAAGTAGATATCCATATGGCTTCATAAATATGGCTTCCTGGGGGGTTACGGGGAGCCGGTTATCTACCTGTGACCCCCCGCAGGAGCTGAATAGAAAGTATCCTTTACCTTTTTGACAGAAACAGGACAAACCTAGAACAGAAGGCTAGGAAATGTGGGTTGTTAGAGTGTGTGTATCAGAAACACATGTCTCTAAGACCACGGGAATCATAGGTGAGTAGCTATCCTATCGCTTTGTCAATAATAGCTTTTGTGATTTTACAGCCTTTTTTTAAAAAAAAAAAAACCTGCTAATGAGGATTGCTGTTAGAATCTTGTTCTTCTTCTCCCCAAAGCCTACCACAGTGACAATTTAAAGGGGCCACACCACCTTATCCCAGAGCCACTAAGTCCCCAAACCCCTTTGGCATTGGAGGCCAAATTTCCCAACATTACATTGACATAACTACTTGGAATGCTTTCCACCAAAAAGTTTAGGAATCTCTTCTCTAGGATTTGGGGGCCCTGAGAGACCCCATGCACTCTCTTTCCAATCTCTGCCATTTCCCATCCTGCATCAGTGGTGCCTTGCCAGCAAAGACAGGTGCTGTGATAAGCAGCCTGGGATGTCCCGTTTCTTTAGCCTCTTCTTAAGAGCTTCAAGTATTTCCTGGAGAGAGAAAGTGTGGATGTGAGTGGCTGTCTTCATTATCTACTTCCTATAGTAAGTACCTCTTGACTGCTTTCCAACTCATAGCAATTCCCCTTTTTCTAGAAATAGTCCCCAATATACAGGGATAGGTCTTGGTAAAGTATAACTTAAATCAGAGAGATACAGATACCAGGGGTCCTTGATTCCAAGTCTCATTTAATGGTAATTCCGAAGAAAAAACCCAGGACCTCCTGGCAGAGTTCATCCTCCCTTTGAAAGCTCTAACATTGGGATTTGTGTATAGCCGTGCTAAGCTCTTTCCTGCCTCCAGGCCTTTGCTAATGCTCTTACCATTTCCTAAGAACACTCTTCTCCCTACTCCATGTAGCTGGTTCCTTTTAATTCTTCATATCACAGCTCAAATATCCCTTCCTCTGAGAAGACTTCCCTGACAATCCTATTTGCTTCCATCATACTTCTTATCACAATTTGCAATTATTTGATACTTTTGGGTCTTTGTGCTCCACTATGCTGTAAGCCCCACAAAAGCAAGGATCATGTTTGTCTTGTTCACTGCCCCAACTACAATGTGAAGCACAGTGCCCAGATCACAGTAGATGCTCAATAAATACTAAATAAATGACTGACATAATGAATGCTTCCTCCTTCCCAATCCAAGGATTTCTTCCTTGGGTTCCTTTAGATACCTATATCCTTCCAATAAATTCTTATTTGCCTATGTTAGCCAAGAGTGTGTTTCTGTTGCATGCAACTCCCAAACACCTTAACCAGTGTACTGTCTGAGGGCGGCACCCTTTGCTATCCCCAGGAAATGCAGCTCTTAAGAAAATCCACTAAGGCACAAGCTTCTCTACGAGATGTCACAGAGGTAGTGCTTCATTCCCACCTTAATCAGGATGGTAACTCACTGTTTATCCTTAGGTAGGCTTTCCCAAGACCCTAGATATTTGATTTCCTGGTCAATGCCATCAAATCCATGTTGATGAAGGAAGTCAATGACAGAACAGATGAAAATCTTGCAGTTGGCAGCCATGGAGACCATGGTGGTGAATGTAGGCAGAGAGGTCATTTGTATTAATATTAGAAGACCCCAGAAAGCCTCCCCACACCATCTCTGACAGCAATTTTATTATGTATTTTGTAATAACCCCTGCTGGATTTTTACAGTTAAGATAAAGGAACTCATAAATGTTCATGCTAATCAATGGATAGTGTTTTTAATTTTAAAAAATTTTTTCAGTATACTATTGTATTTTTCCATTTGTTTACAACATCAAAGATACATATACTTTTTTTTATTAGTGGGATCTTTTAAGGGGCAGTGGTTAAGATATTGTATTCCTTTGATTCTAAGATGTTCATTTTTTAAAATTTACTATTTCCAAATTCAGATGTGACTTTCAATTTGTATATACATTTAATTAAGCACTTCTGTCCCCAAAAGAATATACTATTAAATTTATTTTCAGTCCTATATTTGAAGGTGCCTTAATATCTAGAATTAGCTCCTCTGCCATAGTCAACAATTTTATGGCCTATAAACACGTAGGTAACACTCTAGGTTTGTTCCTGATTATAGTAAACTTGTGATGAATGTTTTGTAAACTGGAGCACAACTTTCCTAATTTTTCTTTTTTTTTAAGTTGAAATAGTTAATAGCTACTGAGTTTTTTTAAGGTGGGAGTAAACTGACTAGCACAAACTGGGTAACTGAAAAAGAGGAGAAAAAGATGCTGCTTGGAGTTTTTTGGAATTAACCTGCAAAGATTTTCTCATTTATGTGAGTTGTGGTCAAGAGAAGAAAACCTATATTGGTGGAATAGAGAGGACATTTTAGGCAGAAGAAATGTCGGTCAAATACCATAGGTGAGAATTAGCTTGTTATCTTACAGGTGGTTGTCAGAAAGTTTGCTTGGCTATTACAGTGAGAATAAAAAAACTCAACGGCAACTTGTTCTAACATCACACGGCTACCTCTGGGACAGTAGGGAAGGGAAAGGCAAGTTACTTTTTATGTCAAATAATTTTGTGCTATTTGATTTTTTAAATAATTATGGGAATGCATTACTTTCATAATCTAAAAAGTAACTTAAGCAACTTTTTACATACAGATCAAATCTAATTCACCATCTCCTTTTCCAGCTCAGAGTCCGAGCGCCTGTGAGGCTACTTACCCTTTCTCACGGCCTCCCAGCAGCAAAGCCTCTGACCCAGCCCAGGGCTCTTCTGCTCTCTTCAGTGGACCAAAGCTCTTCTCCACTGCCAATCCCCTTCCCACCACACATCATTCCCTATATTCTTTTGAGTCTTTGACTCTCTCTATGCCATTGCTCTCTCTCCATATTTGTTGCAGCCAGCCCTTCCACCCCTTTGCAGGTGCCAGCCTTTTTTCCCTCTGGAATAATCAATCCATCTTCACCTCCTTCTCTGGCATCATTATTTCCCACCCCAGCCTCAGGAATCTCTCTCTTGCCTCTATCCTCATTCCCTGGCCATGGGAAGGCTCTTACTTCCGAGTGCCAAAGTTCTAGCTGCTGACGGCCAACAAGTTGCCCAGATCTCCACTGCTGCAGAAAAAAACAAGGAGGCACATTTAAGGGAGACTTCCATGAGCCTGCAGGATGCAGACATTGTGGAAAGTGATTCTTCTTGCCCTTATTCCTGACTCTCTGGGGAATGGGCAGCTGCCAAGCACATCCTCTAAAGTCCCCACGGCAAGTATTTCTCCCCTCTGCCCACATTAGTATTTACATTATACTTTAACATATGTGTCAGAAATCTGCATATTCTTTTAAGGAAAAAACTGTCTGCAAAAGACTTTGCCTCTCAGAATTTTATGCTATTTGAAATGAATTGGAGACTGGGTTTGGGCTCTCCATTATCCCTCCCTGTCTCCCACTCACTGTGGACTCAATTCCTACCAACCGTTCTTTCAGGGCTCGGGACTGAGGATACAGGACATCAAAACCATTCCATCCATAGGCAGCAATTCATGGTGGTGAAGGCATATAGCAAGTGTGTGCACAGACATGGGTCCACATTCTTAGGGAAGAACTTGGCTGGCTCTGGTCAATGCTGAGAGCAGTTAACAAAGTAGCATACTAGCTTATAGGCTGAACCTAAGAGGAGAAAGTGGCAGTTATGGTGGCGTGAAGTCCCACTCTCTGTCCCACTTGCTGATAAACTCTTCAAGGAAAGAGTAACCTAAGAGTTAGCACGGCATATACCTGGTAGGTGTTGCTACATGCCTTTCCTATATCTATGTAAGACCTTGCTAAACAGTCATGGCACTTTTTTTCAACAGAATCTGAGCAAGACCTAAGCATCTTTCATGACCCAAAAAGCTTTAAAAATCAATTACAGTCAACATATAAAGTAAAATCAATTTGCCATTACAGAAGCAAATGGTCAGGGTAATTGTGCTCCTCTGGTACTATGCATCACTCCATCATACGCATAACTCTTCAAGTTTATTACTGATAAAATAGCTGCCTTCTGTGGATGGTATATGAGGTGACTGATGCTTTATTTTGAGGTATTATATGCATTGTTTTGCTTAAATTTTAATTCTCATAACAACCCATAAGGGAAACATTTTTAGATGAGACTCAGAAAAACTGACTTGCTCAGGATTACAAGGTTAAAATTACTACCAATTCATTTATCTATCTATTCCCCAGGTATTCGTTGTGCATCCACTACTTCCAGGCAGTCTTACTGCAAAGCTCGGGCCCCTTCCACTCCTCTCTCCTGGGCCCCCTGTCGGGGCCTTAGTCATGGTCCATCTCCATAGCCCAGTGCCCAGGAATTAGAAAGCCTGTGAGGACATTTGAGGGGGACAAAAGACAAAACACAAAGGAATATAGAGTAATAGATAATAGAGACTGCACCAGACTTAGCATCGGGTCATAGGTTTAAGTCCTGATGCTGAGTAGTGAGGGACATATCACTTCCCCTCTCTGTGCCTTGGTTTTCCCACCTGTAAAGGGAGGAGTTTGAGATTAATGCTCTATGTGTTCCCTCCCAGCTCTGAGATTCTGGGATTCAGCAAAACCCGGTGGGGGTTTGGGGTTCTAGTCATGACTTCACCATGGAAGGGGAAGAAAATGCCGAGGTGGAAGAGAGGAGAGAAAGGAGTTAACAGCTGGGAAGATCAGAATGCAGATGGGAGATTGTGTTTGTTATTGCTTACCTAGTTGCACCCGCAGCAGAACAACCAAGCATGAAACAAAAAAATACAAAAACAGGAAATCCTCAGACAGTCTTCCCAGTTAGGATCTGCTCCTACCCAGGAGACTTGCAGGGTTTTAAGGCCCAAGGGCCTTTGTCAGTGGCCTTTCCCAGGGCCCCACTTTATTATTCCCAGGCTTGGAACTCAGGTCCCTCTTTCCTTGTTGCAGCCCAGGGCAAGAATGGGGAGAAGGCAGGACTCCATGGAGAAACTTCACTGGAACAGATCCTGCCCTCCTGCCCCATTCCTGGGACACCCCCATGACCTGTAGCAAGGACGAAGGGCAAAAAGTGTGGGAGAGTCACAGCCCAGAGCAGCTTTCTCCCCATTGTGCCTCCACATTGGCCACCTTGTTCAGCCTCTTGGCTCAGCCTTATGTAAGGAGGAGAACCCTGTTATCACTGTGGAAGCAGCACAGCTGCCACCTTTGACCCAAGGTCCCAATGCTGTCACAGCCCCATCTCCACACCCATCCCAGATTCATTAGAGTGAGCACCCCTACCCCACCCAGAGAGACAGAGAAACCCAGCAAAGCCAGCAAAGCCCCCCTCACCAGCACAGGTCTGGCTACTCCGACAGAGCTGCTTACAGTTGAAGGCCTTAGCTTGGCCCTGAGGCTGAGTCCCATTCCCTGAAGACGTGGAAGCCCAGGGAGAGGATGAAGGGCACTGGGCAGGAATCGGGGTTCCCAGGTCCAGGCTCAGGGCCAGGAAAGCACATGAAGGGTAGAGCTGAGATATTGGAACATTCATTTAAAGCAGGTAATTTTCCTCCTACAGGACCTGGCCTGATGCCCAAAGCCAGCAGCAAGGGTCTTGGAAGGGATCCAGTTCATGGAAGGGGCACATCATCATCTCCCCCTTGGCCCCTTGTGCTTTTGCTGCCACAGCTCTGGAGGGGAGGGACAGGGCAGCCATAAGATGCTGCAGCTGCCAGCTCTTCAGTTTATTCTTCCCTTGTTGCAGCCCGGGGCAGGAATGGGGAGAAGACAGCTGCTACCAGAGAAACATGGGCCCTGAGCCCCTCCCCTTCTCCTCATCCTGGGAGGGGTGGTAGAAGCAGGGTGTGAAGAACACTGTGATCTACTTTGCAGAGCCTGGTTCCTTAGAAAAAGCCACAGTGGAGTTGCGGGGGAGGGAGAGGTGTGGCTGAGGGTCAGTGCTGTGCGGGAGCCAGGAGTCACAGGTGTCAGGGCCTGCTTTATCTCACCTTGATACCCCCATATGTGCCACTGCCAGCAGTTGTGCCCCTCAGAACTGGGGCTAAGCCAGGCAGATAAGAGTGGGCACAGGTGTAGGGACAGCTGCCAGCCTTGGCCTGAAAGCAGATCCTCAGGCTGGGCCAAGAATTTTCCTCAGTGCATCTAGCCTCCTTTCAGCCTGCTCAGGAAGGAATTGGTTCATACTCCCTGAGTGCCACGTTCATCTCTGGATCCCTGGTACCTGGCACAGACTAGGCACTTGATAAACATTGGTTGAATAAATGAACTTTTCATCTTCAGCAGTTCTGGTGTTGGGCGATCTTCAAGCTATTCTTGACTCTATTAGTTGTCTATTACTGTATGACAAATTATTTCAAAACATAGCCACTTGAAGCAATAAGCAATATTTATTATTTCATATATTTTCTATAATTCAGGAGCAGCTTAGAGGGTGGCTCAGGTTTGGGTTCCCCCATGAGGTTACAGTGGAGGTGTTGGCTGGGGCAGTCACTGAGGGCGGGACTGGGGCTAGAGGACCAACCCCTGAGATGACTCACTCACAGGCCGGCAGATGGTGTCCGTGGGAGGCCCTGGTATTTCCCTGTTGGACTTCTCCCTGGGGCTGCTAGAGTGGCAGCTGGCTTCTCCCAGAGAAATTAATTCAGGAAAGAGCATGGTAGAAGTAACATTCCATCATATCTCCAATATCCCATTGGTCACATGGGTCAGTCTTATTCAATGTGGGAGGGGACAACACAAGGGCATGAATAACCAAGATGCAAGAATCACTGAAGGCCATTTTGGAAGATGGTTCCACACTGACATGGCAGTTTTTGAATTACTACTACATGAAAGATTGAAAAACTGATAGACACCATCCCTGTCCTCCAGGAGCTCAGAGACTAGTAGAGGAGACAGGGATATTGTGGGGTGCCAGTGCCATGGGAGCACAGGGCAGGAGCACTTGGCCCCACCTGAGTTGCTCATCAGTAGCCTCCCAAGTCTCCGACCCATCCAACTAGAGATTTTAAAGAGGGTTCTCATATTTTAACCGCTTACCTAGTGGTCTCCAGGGACATGGAATGGGCTCAATAAACCCTGAGTTTTATTCTTCTCCTTTCTCCAGACCTGATTCCGGCCTCAGGCCCACCTTCTTGGTGGAGGTCCTGTTGAGTCTTACTCCCTCTGTTTGCTGACCGGGCTTCACCCAGCTGCTTTGTGTCCATTGTGCATGCACCTACAACTCAGGGTAGGACGTGTCTGACTACAGCCCATGTCTGTAGGGCCTCCATCAACCAAGGCACTCCCCAGCCATGGACCAATCTGCATCTTTTAGAGTAAATGGTGCCCACCCCCTCTTCCTTTCTTCTTTGATAGGTAAACAAATACATTGGCATATAGAAGGGCAGATAACCCAGCCCAATATCTTTCTGGGAAATTAGTAGAGTCTTACCAAGCATATAAAAATTAATCCTCAAGATCTCCAAAATTATCATGTCTTACTACTTGTCTAACACCTAAGATATGGTTTTTTATTCCCTTGAGAGAAAACTTATTTTTTCATTTCACAGTAGCCTGAAAGTTGGCCTAATGTTTCTGATCCTCTGGAAGAGAAACACTCAATTTACCATTCTCCTACTTCCATTACTTCCTGAGAGACCCCTATAGCCTGTCCTGCATGAACACTGAGTCACACACACCCACTGACATGATGGGAAAAGGAAAAGTCCACATCATTTAAGGGAACCCAGTAGCCTGAAGAAGGAAAATCAAATACATTTCAAGAAATACAAAATTATTTCTGAACTTTGTATTATTTTCCATTGATACACAAATGTTTAATGTAACATTTTGACACATCACAGGACAAATTTTTATTACTTTTCTTTAAAAAAATATTTTCTTGACTACTTTCACTAATTTTTTCTTGATGAACCTCATAATCAATTTGTCAAATTAAAACATGCATACACACACCCCCCCTTTGAGATCTTCAGTACATTTAGAGATTAGTATATGAGAATTGACATAGTTATAATATCGAGTTTTTCCACCCAGGGATACGATTTATTTAGTATGGATTGTAAGAGCCACAAAGAAAAGAAATTTTCATGTCTTATTCACCTCTGGTCTCCAGAGCCTAGCAGAATGCCTGAGAAGTAATAGATGTTCAAAAAAATGTTTGTTGATGATTCTTTATCAGGTTTAGGTAAAATGTGAATAAATTGAGAAGACTTTCTTCTGCACTGGAAATATTTAACTGATTCTTAAATATTTGATAGGACTGTCTGGCTCTGGTAGCTTTGAGGGAAACTATTTTTAACAACACTTTCAATATCTTACATGGTTATTGGTCTGTTTAGGTTTTCTACCTACTCTTACATCATTTGATTGGTTCATATTTTCCTAGAACTTATTTCATCTACATATTTTAGTGCATTTGCATAAAATTTTGTAGTGTCTGCTTATAATTTGAATCACCTTTGTATCAATAGTAATCTCTGTAAAGAAAACAACATATCAATTCCACATTCAGGTAAGGCTGGACTAAATTCTTCACTAGAATAGTACAGGGGCAATACCCTGGAAATCAAGCACATCAGGGAGATACAGCTACCTCCTGGCCCAAAATAGAAATGGCGAATCATCGTGACAGAGATGCTGGGCTCAGATTCAGATAAAACTGCATTTGAATACCTACTCTGTCACTTATTAGAGATGTGACTGTGGCCAAGTTGTTTAACCTCTCCAGGCCTCAGTTTTCTCTTGTGTAAAATATGGATAAATAATGCTTTTCCTACAACATTGTGTTGAAAATTGAATGTGTTAACATATATAAAATGGTATATAGTTATTTACATACAGAAAAAACAGGGTGCTCAGTATCTGCTATTATTAAGATGCATGGTTAGAAGATTTCAGGATTTAGTGAGACAATGGGAAGAGTTATTTTTAAAAATTGTTCTTGCAGATTCATAATAAAGGTATTTAATCATGTAAAGGCTCTGGAAACTTTTTTTCCCCCAAGACTAAGCAGATTAGTGTGAACTTGCAATGTAGAAGGAGAAATAGATTTCCAATGATCATGGAAATAAAGACAGTGGAGCCCACTGTACTGGATCATTGTACAAGAATAAAGTAATTTAAAGAATGTTTATTGTAGTTGCTATATGTGTAGACATTTTTCTATTGTTAGCTCGTTCTCTTGGTTGGGAGTGTGCAAAAGCTATAGGAAAGCATTTGTAAAATGATATTGAGGAAGTTCGAGTGTTAGTAACAAGAGCCAATATTAATATGGTTGAAGGAAGGTCAATCATCTTGTCTCTGAAAATGGGCAAGAGCCAGTTGTGTCCCAGAAAGACCTTCTGCAGAGGTGGAAAACACAATCAATGAGCTTGGAGCTTAAGTGTTCTCACTACACACACACTACAAGTTAACCATGTGAAATGATGTAATAGATATGTTAATTAACTTGATTGTGGTGATCATTTCACAAGTTGTACACCTTAAATATATACAATTTTTATTTTTAAATTATACCTCAATAAAACTGAAGGAAAAACAGAGTTCATTGAGTTTTGAAGGAAAAGCTGATTCAGCAGAAAATAAGATGGGTTCAGTTTGAGAAACAATGAGTAAAATAAAAATATAGTTATTCTTTGCTTGTGGTCACTGTAAACAGGTAACTTTTATTTGTTCAAAAGGTGTTTTCTAGTTGTGAATACATTCTCCTTCAGGGTGCTAGTCTACGAATAAAAGATCATGTCTGCTTAATTCTCTCCATAGAGTGTCCAGTGTGGAAATGACTTTCTAAACTATAACAACAAAAGAAAAAGAATAATTGTGAATGATTGGCAGAGCAATGTCATGCTTCATGTATTTATTGAGTTGAAACAAACTCCAGGCCTCATCTCCTGGCTGCCCATTCTTTCCGTTCAAGGCCAGTTACAGCACTTAGAGCTTTGGTCAAACACAGGCCCTCTGCACAACTTTTGGCCACAGTGCTGCCATTACCACACTTGAAAACCTGGATGGATCATCAGCGTCCCTGTAAACCCCATCAGCTTTGCCTCCACAGAATGCAGTGGTGGGGGGGGCGTTGTGGGAGGGTGCTGGGGGGCTCTGGAGCGAGGCAGCCTACATACAAGACAACATAAGCACCGTTAGTGACAGTCCATGTAAACTATGAGGAAACATCTCTAAACATGTGAGATTAGAAAAGCTCTCCCTTCATCAGTTCAAACCACAACAGATTTTAGGTAGGAGGACCCTAGTCACCAAAGACTAGAGCACAGTTGCAGATTACACAGTGTCATTTGTTCAAAGTGAAGAGAGTGCCCGTTTTACTTCTTTCACTAGCTAGACTAGAAAAAATATATATAGTCTTGTAAATATTTGGTATTTAGTTGCTTTGCTGAGTTAGACAATAAAGCTGTTCTTGACTTGCAAAAGGAATTATTCTCAAGTTCACCATATCAAGCCAGAAATTTTGTACATAATATATTGTCAGATGAAAAAGTATGTATTTTCTGGGGTTTTGTTAACTAATTTACCTCTACAGCCCATCCCATGCTCCCAAATGAGAAATTATTGAAAATTAGAAGCCATCAGTTGTCTTGAGGTTTATTCAGCCTGCTGACTCTCATGTTACATCATTTAAACTGTTATGTCCGTTGTCTGGATAAAATGGTCCATGAGCCCTAGCTTGCTCTAAATAGGATGACCACCCATCTCAGTTTTCTGTGGACTGTACAGGGTTACACTCTTCACTCAAAATTGTCCTGAGTTGGTGTGAAATAATACAAAATAAATATATTGGTTCTCTGCCCCAATCCCTGGCACAGAGCTCCTAATCTCCTTGTAGATAGGGGTGCTAGGAGAATCTTTTGTTCTAATGTTTGGTCTTTGACCTGGTTCCCAACCACAGAGCTCCTAAATCCTTTGGAATTTCCTGGTGATAGCAGCATCTTTTGTTCTAATGAGGTGACTCTCAGTGGGCTCCTGGATGGGGGCTGGTCACCAAGAAAACCAAGTCATGATTGAAAGCTTAGAGCTTTCAGCCCCAGCCCCCATTCTCCAGAGAGGGGAGAGAGGCTGAAAATGGAGTTAATAATCAAGCATGCCTATGTGATGAAGCCTCCATAAAAATCCCTGAATTGTGAGGTTTAGAGAGTTTCCAGGTTGGTGAACCCTGGGAAGGTGGCACACCCCAACTCCAAGAGGCCAAAAGCTCCTTCACTCAGGACCCTTCCAGATCTCACCCTATGCATCTCTTCATCTGGCTGTTCATGTGTATTCTTTATTATATCCTTTATTAATAAACTGGTAAACATAAGTAAAGTGTTTCCCTGAGTTCTGTGAGCTGCTCTAGCAAATTAATCGAACTTGCAGAAGGGGTCATGGGAACCTATTTATAGCCAGTTGATCAGAAGCACAGGTCACAACCTGTGCTTGCAACTGGCATCTGAAGTGGGGGAGGGAGGCAGTCTTGTGGGACTTAGCCTTCACTGTGGGATGTGATGCTATCTCCAGGTAGATATTGTCAGAATTGAATTGAATTAGAGGACACCTAGCTGGCGTCCACTGGAGAATCTGCTGGAGAATTGCTTGGTGTATGGGGAAAAAAACTCACAAATCTGATGTCAGAAGTGTCGCATGACTGTGTGAGAGTAGAGAGTAGAGAATAGGAAAAACAGTGTGGTTTCTCCTATATTTTACAGTTGGAAATAAATTATATGGTCACCCTAGCTAGAAAATTTAAATTTTTCTCAGCAAGAAATGAATTAAAATCCCCAGAGCAGAAATCGTGCCTTCTGCTTCTGCTTTTTTGGAAATCAACAAGTAAACACTAATGTGTAGTTTCTTTGGCTCCAGGTATGCAGATATTTCCCTAACTACCTGGTGTCTTCAGCCCCAGCAGAGACTTGAATTTGTAGATGAGAGAACATGAACCCTCACTGCAGAGCTTGCCCAGGAAGTCATCCAAGTCAAGAACCAAACCATGGCACCACCACACCCATTTGCTTTCAGAAACGTACTTGTGATATAAAAGTGTAATCTGTTAATCCAGCACTAAGTCTTTTAAAACACTATAAAATTATTGAAAGCCTGATGCAATAGGATCAAAGATTTCCTAAAAAAGAAAACACAAAGAAAAACAAAATCATATTGCTACAAAATAACTCTTCATTTTTGCATGTTGGTCATAGTCTGTGTGCACATGCTGATTTACATGGTCACCATCACAGCACACAAACCACCTACATCCTGTTTTTTGTTTTCGTTTTCACTTTGCATCAGAAATAAACATTTGTTATACTTCTGCTTAATCTTTATACTTACCATTTTTAATGATTGAAAATATCCTTTTGTGTTTAGTGATTATAATTTAATACACTTTTCCTCATTGTTTTCATATTTTGCAATCATAAGCAGGACTCCGAGAAACACCTTTATACATAAATGTTTTGACCACATTGTTTTTCCAATAATTACCCAAGAGTTGGAATTGGAGGCTAAAAGGTATACATATGTATATCATTCCTGTTACATACAGCCATGCTGTTTTCCCAAAGAGGAAGCCAACCCAATCCCATACAAGGGTCTCTTGGAATGCCAAGTGTTCTTAGAAACCAGGAGGTGTGTGGTGTGGTGGAAAGAGCATAAACTTTGGCATCATTCAGACCTATAAGCCAAATCCTAGTACACCACTTACTAAATGTATGCCATTGGAAAGTAAACCAATCTCTCTTTATCAACAGTTTCCTTATTAGAAAACAGAAATTATAATATATACTTTATAATAATGGCAACTGCCATTTGTTAGGCACATACTCAGCATGTATTCTTCAGGGAATCTGGTCCTTGGCTTGTTATAAGAACTAAATAGAGTATCTTACATAAAACAAATGCCACATTGCAGGTAATGAAAAACAACTAGGCTCCTTTTTCTTTCCATGGAATAAAAATGGACGTTTGCCACAGCTCCCAGAAAAAACTCTCTAAGCAAATAGAGTTTGGTCTTTAGTTACTACTATGTGATGCCAGCAGCCTCCAACAAGCATGCAGACCCGGGCCCAAGGCCTGGATTTCATGGGAAATCAGGTTCCCTTTTGGTTACCAGTGAATAACTCCCAAGGTCTGAGAGACTGTGGCTACCCACTCCTTCATGCTTAGGTTAGTAGTAACATGGTTGACTTATGGTTAGCCCTAACTTCTCACCCTTAAAAGGCTATGCCAGCAACATTACAATGCCTTCCGTGACCCTCCAATGCAAAGGTTTAGGATTTCTATCACCCTGATCAGCAGTGCAAGGAGTAATATTCCTCTTCTTAAGCAGCTTTAATTCCATCCCTTCTCTTAAGAACAAAGGGATATAAACACTCAGAACCTCCTTCCTACTGTCCTAGACCAGTCTCATCTTCATTTGCCTTATCTTTGCTTCCCCCTCCCTAAACACGTCAAAGGAGGGAGGGCAGAGGCGGAAAGACAGGGCTGACATGGAGTAAGAGGTGGAAGGGTTGGTCAGAGCTAGTGAAAGAAGAAGAAATTTTCCAACTATGTATTTTCTCTACCTTGGGCCCTATATTTGACTACAAAGAGCCAGAAGTGTGTGAGCTTATGTATAAAGGTCTTTTAGGTGTCAGTGTGTATGTGTGCTTGTTTATGTGCATGTCAGTATGGTCATGTTCATGTATATATATACACACACATATATATCACAAGAACATAGGAAAGGTAGCTCAGAAATCATCCATTCTAACTGCCTTGTTTAACAGAGTAGGAAATTGAGGGTTAAAAAGTGGGGATTATTGGTTTCAAATCAAACAGTGAGTCAGCAACAAAGCTTTGACTATAACTAGCATTTCCTGGCCTCTCCTCCACAGCTCTTCCCACTTAAATAGTGAATTTGTAAGGGTAGAGATAATGCAACATAATCTAAAGGTTCATGGGCTGAAACTTACTTTGTGCTCATATCTTTTGGTATCGTCAAACCCAACCCACTCATTTCCTTTGTAGGCACAGGGGACTTTCTGGTCTCCAATCCATGAGGTGGGGCTTCAAGTAAGAATGTGCAGATCTGATCATAGGGACCCAAGTTAGCAAAATCTTAAAGGTTGGCTAAGACTCTGGGATGTCCATAGGAAACATGATTTCATCCTTAAACACTCACATGCTAGCAATTCTATTGTTGTTCAAATTATAGTTCTTTGTATTTTTGCTTCCTCCACTTGGGCAATGAGCTCCATGAGAGCAAGAACTATGTTTTATTTAACTATACTCCCAGTGCCCAGCACACTGTCTGACATATAAAATTAACCAATAACTTACCTTGGACATAGTTATTAAGTGAAAGTAGCTTAAGTATTACAGAGAGCTCACAGAACAGTCCCTATTTCCCCAAAAGCTTTTTTATTCTTAAATTTAAAAAGCAGACCTGGCACAATGGCTCATGTCCGTAATCCCAGCACTTCGGTTAACAGGAGGATCGCTTGAGGCCAGGAGTTCAATACCAGCTTAGGCAACATAGTGAGACCCCCATCTCTACAAAAAATAAATAAATAAATAAATAAGCTGGGCACAGTGGCACATGCCTGTGGTCCTAACCACTCAGGAGGCTGAGGAGGGAGGATTGCTTGAGCCCAGGAGTTTGAGGTTGCAGTGAGCTATGATGATGCCACTACACTCCAGCCTGGGTGACAGAGTAAGATGCTGTCTCTAAAAAATAAAATTAAATATAAAATAAATGAAAAGCAGCCAACAACATTATCTGTTAATAACATTATATGTTAACATTATTAGCATAATGTTAATGCTGTAACACTATATTACAGCAAATCAGAAAACTTTGCATTTTGACTTGAGGTTGAATCTTATCATTCTTAAAAGAAGTTTACCTCTCGTATAAGTTAAACTAAGGTCAGATTATATATAGCAAGAGTCCTTCATTTATGAAGATGATTTATCCCTCCCTGGGGAATGTTTTCCATCCCCAGAGAGGGGGAGACATGGGCAATTATGCAGCAGGAGTTACTTTATGACTGGAAGAAACCTGAAGGTTATCTAACCCAACTCCCCAACCAACCTGAATCTGCACTGCTGCCTCTCCCTTGGGGAAGTTACCTCAAAGTAGGCCCAGAAGCCAGCCTCCTGGCAGTAGGGTCCAATGGACCCAGGTCCCAACATGGGGCTCCCACAGACACATCAGAAGAAGTGAGGTGCATGGTCCATCCATACGTGGGGAATTCCATGATGAGCTTCTCAGCAGGAACCCCATTGTCTTGCCAATATTTCATGGTAAATTCCTGGAGGAACATTCAGCTTAAGGCTCATATCCAGTTCCTCTTCACCTTTCTCCCCATGTCTGCTTCCCAGTCCTAACCTATGGCTCCTGCCTTATAGTGTTGAAGTAGATAAACTCCCCATGATCAGCAGAACCCTGGTGCAGAGGGCTGCTGTGTCCTGTGACAGTGTCCCAGCCTCCATGAAAGTCATAGGTCATCACACTGATGAAGTCCAGGAGCCTGAGAAGGAAATAGCACAGGACAGGTGGACAGCATGTTGTTGTAATGATGGCTGTGTCTGTGGCTGAGACATTTCTCAGGGCCCCAAGGGATTATCTATTGCTGTGGCAGTATGGGTTTTCATCCTTGCTTTTCAGGTAGCCTCCACAGAATCCTGGAAACCTGGAAGAGGACGTATGAATGAGTGCAGAGCACTCTGTTTCCCCATTCCCTTCTACTCCCATGTCAGCCAGAATACCTTCACTTTTATCTCTTTTCTGTGTTGGACATCTGTCAAATATTTCATTTGAAAAGGGGTTAAAAAACTTTTTAGAAAAGTTTAAAAATCACTGGTTTGATGCAAGTTCCTACTAGTGGATTAAAAGGTGTTCCATTTCACCTTTGAACCAACCACCTAATCAGGCATTCGATACCATTGTAACGAGGCTCTCGATCTGACATCTGGCCTTAGAAAGTCATTTGTTTTGTTGATGTGTAATTTCTCCCTGTTGGCGCTAGCTTTTTTTCTCCAAGACCAACAGAACAAGTTTATGCCCTCCTATGTACTTATACAGTCTCTCCTAGCCCACTTTTTTTTTTTTTTTTTACTATTAACTCAACTCTCAGACAGACAACTGAATTTCTTCCAAGCAAACAACTTCATTATTTCCAGAAATCTCTTATTTTCCCCTGTGCCCACCCAGGCCCATTCCAAACATGCTCCATTGAGCTGTGAGTAATGAAGCTGTGCAACCTCAGAGGGTCCTCTGGTTTCCCATGCAGTGGATAGTTTAAGCTGAGGTAGTAGCTATTGTGGAAGTCCTGGGAAGGATACCCAGGGCCCAAACTCTTTTCACTCCTCCAGATTCTAGTGGCAGGCTGTAGCCTAAAAACTTTCCCAAGAGAACAATCCTGGGAAAATACAAGCTGGGGTAACATCAACACACACAGCTCACCCTGTAATTGTTTGGGCAGGGACTTACAACAGGCTTGGTTGCACACAGTGTAAAGAACTCTGTATAACTCTCCTTCTCTTCTGCTCTCACATGCTATACGCCTTCACAGTAAAAAATCCTTCCTGTCCTAGAGGATTGACTCCGTAGCTGGGCCCTTAGGCATTCATGCAAGCCAACTGGAAAGGCTCGTGCAACATACCACACATATAACACCCTGTAGGTCCCAAGCAAGAGATAAGAGTAGTTAGCATAAAGCAGATGCTGGTCAAGGGCACTGAGGAAGGAGATGGGGGGCAGAGAGCCAAGGAGGTGTGGATACTAAAAACATCAGGCAAAGATATGCAAACTACGTAAATTTAGTCTGACTGAAGTCCCAAGGGTCCTATGAGTTTAAATCTTGCCCTGGAATAAGACATGCCATTTGGGCCAGACTCATGCTCCAATCTTGGCAATTTCATAACCGGCATTAATGGTTCCTTTGCCTGCAGATGCGGCTGCTGAGATCAGCAGATGGGGGTGGTCTGTGGCTTGGGCCTCAGTTTCAAAAGCTGCTAACATGTCTTATAGCAAAAGATAGGATAGCATTGTTGATTATGATTAGTGATAATTGTAGGAAAAATACAGTGCTCATAAATGACCCAAATTTGAATTCAAGAACATAGTAATATTTGGTGGGGAAACAAAATCTCCTTGTGTGCACTGGAATGTATCTGTGTACCGTGTGTGTGTGTATGTGTGAGCTCACGCTTGAGACATAAATTGTTTGGAATATTTTCCTCTACTTCCTCACTAAAGCAGTGTCTTATAGAGAAAGAAGTTTTAGAGATCTCTACCACTTTCTAATTGTGATTTGAGGCAAATTACTTATCCTTTATGTTTTGATATAAAATATAGACTTCAGTTGGGTGTTATATTAAATGGATTCCCATATGCATAGCACCTAAAACAGTGTCTGAGACATTGTGAATTTCCAACAGTTACTGATTCTTTTCCCTTCTTTTTTCCTTTCCCTTGGACATAGAAGTATGTGGGGGACCAATAGTGGGGGATCCCTAGAGGTCCTGGGCTATATGAATGTACCTGCAGGTCCTTACCTTGATGAGGATGGTAAAGTGTTGCTTGTCCCTAGGCGGACTGCTCCGGCACCCTGGATACTCAAAGTCATGGTCAGTGCCATCAAACCCATACAGCCGGAGACAGTCAATCACCAAGTCAATGAAAATCTTACAGTTGCCAGCTGTGGCCACCATGGTGGTGAACCTGCATAAGATGTGGTCTTTAGTGGCATTCAAATGCCATCACCTCTGTCTCTGTCCTTCTCTCTCTCATATGGACTTAGCCCAGGTTTTAAGAAATATCAGAGGAGCCATCACCAATCTATGCAGTTCTGTCCTTAGGAGTCCACCTTCATCTCCAGCAACTACTCCTAGTGTTCTGACATCATAAAAATCCTCCAGCCTAGAAAGCAGTCAACAAAGCTAGACTAAGCTCTGGGTACCTGCAGATAAACCCTCCCTTATTTATTTTAGGATTTTTTCACACTCAGTTAACGTTACATTCCATGCCTTTTCATAAACTCCCAAATCCCTTCAGGAAGGGCATCATAATACAGTGATAGGGAAAGGGAAACAATATCTTTTCCACTCACAAAATGTGCTTTGTTATAACTCTATCCTCCCTCTTTCTGTTTTCCTGTCTATGATATGGTTTTATAGCTATGTGGTTGCTCAGAGTTTCCCCCAATTTTTTTTTTTTTTTTTTTCAGAGACAGAATCTCACTGTGGCGCCCAGGCTGGAGTGCAGAGGCGCGATCACGGCTCGCTGCAGCTACGCACTCCTGGGCTCAAGCGATCCTCCCACCTCAGCCTCCCAAGTAGCTGGGACTACAGGCGGGTGCCATTGTGCGTGGCTAACAAATGCTGCTTTATACTCTCACACTTCTTTCTATGCTTTTGCTCATACAGTTCCCTTCCCATTCTTCTGTGACAAACTTCCATTTATGACTCATTATCCTTTTCAAGTGTTACCTACTTCTAAGCCCTTTCCCCAAGCAGAATTTATCATTGCTTTATCATTTTCTCATCACATTGTACATACTCCATGTGGCACTTACTCATTGCGGTACTCAATGGGGTGTCTATATGTTTGTCTCCCCACTAGAAAGAAAGCTTCTTGGTACTATTTTATTCATCTTTTTCTCCTACAGTATCTAAAAATGTGCCTGACTCTATGCTACTCAATAAATATCTAATATCCTTGAGGTACCTCCTCTTCTATAGTTTCTCTTCTATAGTCTTTCATTTTTGTATACCTCTGATCTATATCTGCAATAACCACCACAGTATTTAGGTCATAATACGTGCTCAATAAATACTTGTTGAAGTAAATCGAAGCATTGCAAATAAACATGTGCACATACTATGCGTAGGTCATGTGGCAGATTCCTTCCATAGACTAACCCCTCAGACTTGTTCTCTTCTTCCAGTTCTCTGCCTTCCCCTATTCTAGGACTGTAGGATAAAAACTCTGGGCTCCAGCCAGCCCCTAATTTAAAGTGAGTAAATCTCTCATTTCCAGATCCTAGATCTTTTCCTGTTCTGGAAAACCTCCTGCTGATACACCTCTGGGACCTTCATGCCACCTTCTCTCACCTTTCTCTCCACCCTCAAACTGGCCTCAACCTCCTCCTTCTGAGATCAGCCCCTAGTCCAACTCCCCATGGAAGGAAGAAATTCTTCCAAGTGCCAAAGTTCCACCCGCCAAGCACCAGGAGCGTAACCAGGTTTTCATTGCTAATGAGGAAGCACAGAGATGACAGCGTGAAGTCCATTTTAGCCTCACACGAGGAAACTACTCAATGGAGTCAAAGCAGCCTTCTCGCATTCTGGCACCAAAAGAACAGAACCATGGCCCCAGGAACTTTCCTCTTGGGATCCTCCTCCTGCCCCTCAAAGGATTGATTTCATGCTAAACATTCAGACTGGAGCACCCACACTTAAGCTCTTGGGCTAGGAAGCCCCCCTAGTCCTTGCTAGAGCAGAAGGCAACAGGCCAGTTTATGTGGAAGAGAGCCAGTCCTTTATACTAAGATACTGGATGTGTACGGGATCTTGTAGACAACTTGGCTTTCTGAACAGAGACACTCTCAAGGAAACAATAGTGAACATTTAGCTAAAGACACCCACGACACTCTGGAAATTGTCCCCACCACCACCCAAAATTGTCAATTCTGTCACCTGTTTGAAAATAAAAAATAGGAGATCTTCCAAATAGGGTTGACTCCTTTGTTTTTATCCTTTATTGTTTGACTGCGGCCATGAGACTCAGATGGGAAGCTGCAGGAGCGCTGCCCGGCTTAGAGGCTCTGTCTCCAGGAGACCATTGTCCAGGCCCTGCTTGGGCCCTGGCCCCGGGCGAGTGCTCAGGCAGGTGGATTTGCCACACTGGGCCCAGGCTTTCACTCCCTCATTAAAGACGGAATAACATTGTGATCTTGGTTGCCTCTGGATTTTTAATGCCATAAAATTGGACAATGAATATGAAAGAACTCTAAAATTCCAAGGGACTGACCAGGAGTCAATCACTGTCTGGTAATATCTAGATTTGCTGGTTGAAAAAAAACAAACAGCCCACTACCTGTCCCAGAGTAGATTCTTAATAAATACTCATTGATTGAATGAATGGTGTGTTTAGAGTAGAAATATGAGTGTCCTCTGATCTAGATCCCAGATTCCAGACATCTCCTACTTTGTTAGGTTGTATTCTCCACTCCCACTTGCATCCTCCCTGTTCTTAGGTAGTGAGATAAAGTGGCACACCATCAATGACATGAAAGAGAGGAGAAGGAACACAGAATGTGTTGGTGGCAGTGGCTCTGGAGCATAATTATTTCGCCCAGGGGAACCAGAGACAGGCAGGGAATGTCTAACATGCTGGAACACACCTGCTAAGCCTTTGAAATGCAGTATTTTGTTGCTTTGGCACTTTCTACCAATGCACAGAAGACTTCACTCTTCTCATTCTGGATCCTGAGCACATGCAAGAGAGAGAAGAAGCCAGCAGCTGACAAAACAGGGCCTTTGCATACTGAAGCTAGGTGCTAGATCTCTGCTCCCTGATCCTTGCTGGGAGAGGACCCCCTGCGTTTAGAGGAGAGGAGGGGAAAGGGAATTGGAGGTGTGTGACTTACCAGCCCAGAGCAGCATTCTCCCCATCTCTGCTGTGGTCCCAGCCCAAAAACCTAGGGCCCTGAGCTCTCTGTATAAGGTCTCAATGGGAGGGGGCTGATCATCCCTGTGAAAGTGGAACGGCTGCAAAAGGCATGCTCCAGGAACCCAGCCCCAGGGCCTGCTTTTAGTTCCACAGTTGTCCCATTCTCAAGGTCCCCGGGCAGTCTCTGCTGCTGTCAGAGCCCCCACCTGCTGTGGCCAAGTTCAGAGGACTCATTAAGCATCAAATCTTCTCAAGAAGATAATATTCTTCTGAATATGTCTTTGACAGTGGGAGGGAGAAGGAGGAAGGCATTGGTCAAAACATTCCACTAGACCTGTGGGCAGCAATTTTTGAGGTTCCTGGTAACTTGTGGATAGTAAAAAGGAGAGTTGGAGTGGAACTAAGAAAGGAAGAATCAGAGAGTTGGTTACTTTGGGGTGGCTTTAAATTTGGTGCTTAGGGGTCAGATGGAAAGGGGCCCTTTAATTTTGTTTAAGTTTCTCAGCCATGGTCATGAGCCTTAGAGACATGAGCCAAGACATGGTCATGAGCCTTAGAAAATGGCCAGGGTTCTAGTGCAGAAGGCCCACCAGGAATGAAGAATATGCATCCATCTGGAGTTGTGTCTCTTAGGAATCTTGTGAGTGATATGCCAGGTGTGAGAACATGAGGAGCCCCAACCGAGGGCTGCTAGCCTCAGAGACTCCCTGCCAGCAGAGCGCTCCCTCCAAAACCAAGATTTGATCATGTCCCTCCCTTCCTATAAAATCCGCATGGATCCCCTTGATTAGAGAATAAAGTCTAGACTTTTGGCAAGGCCCTGCCCATCAGATCCCAACCCACCGCTGCAGCCTCATTTCCTGCCATCTTCTTCAGGTCCCATGTGCTCCAGCTAGCTCACAGTTCCTCCTGCTGTGCAACCACACGGACTCTTCCCGGCCTCTGTGCTGCTTCTTCTGCCGCTCTTCTGCGTGGGGTGTCTGTTCTTCCTTCTCTACCTGATGAGTTCCTACTCATACTTCAAGGTCCAAATCTAACATGATTTCCTCTGTGACCCCTTCCTCTTTCCTGCCACTCTCAAGCCGAATTCACTCTTACAGCTTTTATCTCACTTATATTATCATTAATTTGGTAGAACAACAGACATTTCTAAGTACTTATCAGCAAGACATCTAAGATCTCTAGGGATTTAAAGAGAAAAATATCAGTCTCTTTCCTCTAGGAGATCAACTGTAGTTGGGAAGACAAACATGCAAATGCATAAAATATAGTGGTCTGCATAGTGCGCTATGAGAGCGACAAAGTGCTGTAGGAGGAAGAAGGGGGATTTTTACCTCTTCATGGGGATGGGGGGTTGGGTAGGCAGAGAGAAAGGGGAAAGATGTCAGGGATCAGGGAAGATTTTATTTACACAAACTGAGATTACAATTAATATTTCATGATGATGCCATGGGAAATATTTAAATTAAAAGAAAAGTTTAGAACCTATTTCACAAGTATAACTCAAATATAGGGTGAGGTCCCATGTGGCCACTCTCTGCATGAATTCACATTTAAAAAGCATAATTACAACTGCACAAATATTAATTAAATAGGAATTCCAATATTTATTTACATCTCTTAAATAATATTTAAAAGGCTCTAATTTGTAAGCATTGGCAACATTTCTCAAAATCGCCATTCTACATTCCCCTCCAGAGATGTTGCTCTGGAACATTTCCCCCAACAAAGCCCAAACCTCTATCTTCACCTTCCCCTCCATAGTTTCTATCCCTTCTCACCTCCCTGTTATCTCCCAGCTCTTTCTACCTAAATTCTCTTCTCTGTCCTTCTACCTCTGTGGACCTGCCCATTCTCTCTCTCAACCCAGTCCCCCAATTCTCCAGCACAAAAATATAGGAATTGGGCAGGCAAGAGCTTTATTTAGTGTGGCGAGGACAGAGGTGTGCTAGTGGAAGGTGGGGAACACTCACATGTTAACAAATCTTGTCCCCATCCCAAATGATAGACAAGGCAGAACAGACCTTAAGCTGGGGGAGTTCCGTTGGTTGTTATTTTCTAGAATCCAGGAGCAGGTAGAATTTTCTGACTCTGGCTTTGCCAATGCCGTACACTGTTCCAGCAGACTGGTACCTGCTGATAAAGTTCAGGTGACTTGTGATAATTTGAGTTTGGCTGTATTTCAGTAACTGCATTGAGAACTTTCCAGAAATTATATCTCTAACTCAAGATCTTTGCTCTAAACACTTGAGGTCAAAGGCCAGAGCATGATCAGAGGTGATACTGAGGCACGAGCAGTGACTGACAGGGCAAGGGATGAGGATGGAGGTCAGTTGGGGCTGACCTGACCTGCATCTCCCTTCCCTTTGACGAAAAGAATCTCCTTCTCCCTCAAGAGAAACACAACACTAAAGAAAAAAGAAATGGCCCAGTGCAGACAATACTCAATTCCATAAGCTCTGTTATATGTTAGCAGAGGGGACTGATGAAATGATGTGGGGAAATGCACACCAACATCCACCCCACACACACACACGCGCGCACACACACACCATGCACACACACACGCACACACACGCACACACACGTACACACACACCATGCACAAGGATCAAGAATGCTTTACATCTTTTTTCCAGGTATGCTTTTCTAATTACGCTGGAGTTAATGTGATATCTCCATTATTGAAACAGTTTTGAGGTCCCAGGGCAATGCCAGCTTTTAATTCCCTGCAGGCAGCTGTCTGCATCGGAGGCCCCGCTTCAGATGACTGTTGATGACTGACTACATGATGCAAATCCAACTACTGGGCTTACTTCAAATGGCAAAATGCTCACAAGCAAGATACTCTACTTAATTACAAATTCCTAGGGGTCAGAGCCATGCCTCATTTGTATTTTTCATGCCCCTGTGGTATAGTGGGCTTTATTACACGGCAATACAAAAACGTTTATTACACTGAATCCAGATCTGACATTAACACTAACTGTATGGCCACCTCTCCATGCCTAAGTTCCTTCCAAAATAAATAAAACTGGGGCTTTAAACCCAACTGCTTTCGGGTCTAGGCAGGCAAAATGAGCATGTGAGGCAGCCTGAGTACCAGCAGGGAGTAACGAGGAACATAACAGTGCTCGATACACTCATTAAAACTGTGCAGCTTCCCTAAAAAAAAGTTTTTTGATCAGGTTTGGCCTTCAGAACACCTGTTTGGAATGTTCTGGAAGGTTTTTTCCCCCTTTTATATTGTTCTTGAGTCAGCAATTGCTCTGCTTCATGTTCTTTTCTAAGAATGGAGGAAAAAACATTGTTGGAAGAGAGTGCTAGGAGGGGTGAAAACCTCCAACCAGAGCCCCCATGGAGATACCACTGTGTCCTCTACATACCTGCCACAGTTCCATACTCAGAGACATCCTCCCTATTTTCTCTCCCATTGCTCAAATAACTGATCCCCTACAATAACTGTTGCTAATTTTGCACTTAGAATAAACTACTATTCTAAAAGCAGAACACACCAAAAAAGACATTTTGGAAAGAACATCAAAGACATCTGGAGTTTCCCGATTTATTAGTTGCAGAAAGTAAGACTCCAGGGAGCAGAAAGGGTCAGGATCATGAAAAATGCTGCCATCAGCCCACAGAAACACCAGGGCAATCCCAGAGTCCTGCAGAGAAGGGTGGAGACAGCTGTCTCTGGCTTGTCTAGGCAGAGAAGGCAAAGCCCACCCTGTTCTTGGCCATGTCATAGACAGAGTAATATTCCTTGAGGAATATTACATCTCCCAGAATCCACAGGGGCTGCCCACCGGGGGAGGGCAGGTACGTGGCCTCAATTCCAAGCCTGCAGTAGCCATTGTTCTGAAGAGACAAAGGACATGAAGATATAACCAGCTGCACTGTAGAGACCCTCCCTGACAGGAACTTCCCTACCCATATGCTATGACCCAGGTAGGGGGCTCTGAATTTTTGTTCAGTCTCAGCCTGGCCCCTAGTGATTCCTCATGGCCGCCCAGATGTGAGCTGGGACACAGAACACCAGTTTGGGCTCACCAATTAGCGTCAGGAAGCCTGGGAGTGAATACATACATTGAAGACATAGGCGGAGGGAGGCAAAGGGAACTGGGCCCCGCTGATGACGAAGGTGATGGTGGGCATGCTTTGCATGTAGTTGCAGTTGACCACAAACTAAGAGAGGGAAGAGGCAAAGCTGAGGTGCTCAGGGGACCAGGTGCCTAGACAAAGGGCCCAAGCCCCCCTTTTTTCCTGTGAGTTCCCTGTGAGACTTTCCCCTCAACCTTCTAGTAGAGGCTGTTTCAGAGCAAGGGAGGCATGGCCTGATTCCCAGGCATGACACTGACCAGGCCCTCTGGCCTTCTGGAGTCCTCTCCTTAAATACAACTCAGCTAGTGGATTTTGGTTGTATTGATATGGCCATAAGGAATGAGGCTCATTCTAGAACATAGTTCTCTAACCTCAGAAAGTGCAAATTACAGAGAAAAGGCATGGGGCACACACTTGTAGCAGCATACTCTCATACTCTCACTTACACTCACACCCATGTTTGTGTGCACATGCTCATGTACTCACCACAGTATGTGCCTGCACACACACACATACACAACTTGAGGAACCAAGATTTAGTCTGGGCACAGACTCTTGCATGCAGGCAGAAGCAAACCACAAAGGGGGCAAGTGTGAGGACAGAAGACTACTCATAGTAAAACCCAAAGATATATTCCTAGGAACGAAAGAAACCAAAGGAAATGGAGAAATGTCTTGGTCCCTATCTCTCATATTTCAAAGAGGTCAAATGACAGTGGCTAGACAAAGCTGAAAATATGCTCCTAGAACCTGCAATGGATTAGTAGCACCTCCTTACACCATTCACCCCATACTCACAATCAGTCTGGATGGAGCTCCTCCTCCCCTCACCCTGCCTTGCATGGAATTTTCACGGCAGAAATGCCACGCTGTGTCTCCACCCGACCTTTCCTGCCAGGGACTCAGGTCCCCATCCAACCATTTCTCCTCTTTTGTGAACTTATTGCACTCAGGTGCCTGTGTCAAGGCTGCCTAGATGTGCCCCTAGCTCCTGGTTACTCACATCACCATTCTGAGCCTGCTGGGCTCCTGTTGCCTGCAGGAAGGAGTTTATGTACTGCTGAGGAACAGCCAACAGGAAGGTGCCAGTATCCATGATGGCCTGGCAGCCCTGGGAGCACAAGCCGGTGGCTTGGTTGCCAATGAAAAAGCTGAGGGGAACACCAGGACAAAGACAACCAAGTGCCTCTGCTCAAAACATGAGCCATGTCCATCCTTCATCCCCCCAAAGCAGTAGCTCCAACATCCTGCCTTTTCCAGGAAGCCAAGCCACCACTATTACACATCTGCCCTTGTAATACTTCTGTGAATTTGTGATTATCAGAGTAATATCTCCAGTCTTGGTCTGGTATCCTCTCCAGCTACTAAAAATTCTTGGAAGACAGAAGCTGCATCTTGTCTTCTTTAATCTACCTATATGGGGTCCAGTATATAGTACAAAACACAGTCAGGGCTTATAATCAATAAATAGATAGCATTTTGAATACCTACTGTGTGTCTTCAGGGATTATGGTGATACAAGGAGGGGGTAATTTGTACTTACTGTTTTTAAGGAGCTTATTCTAATAGAGATGAAACCACACAATCCATTAAGTTATGACTACCACCATAGTGCAGTGATAAACTCTGCAGTGTGGTACATAATGTCTTACATGATTCAGTCTCTGATTCCTTGTCCAGCTTTTTCTGCTGCTCTATTTTTCCTCTCCATTCCACATATACTTGTTGGGTGCTGTCTATGAGCAAAGCATCATGCAAGGCACTTGGAGATACAACGATGAACAAGGCAGACACTACAGTCTAGTGGAGGGGCCAGACACTTAACAAAAACATACTAATGATGTTCAATTGCAGCCCTGGTAAGTGCCATGAAGGAAATGCAATGTGCCAGAGAAAGGGGACTTGATCTAGTCTGGGGGGTCAGACAAGGATTTCTCTGAGGAAGTGATGCCTAAAGGATGAGTAGAATTGGGCCATGTGAAAAAGACACCTCCATCCCACACACATTGAACTAGCCTCATGACCTGCCAAGCTCTTACCTCTCTCCTGCTCTTGCATGTTGGGCTCTTTCCCCAGTGCCTCACCCGATGACTATGACGTGTTAATTGTGACAGGAGCACAGATAAATACTATGGGATCAAAAGAAGGATCACTGTGCACTGGGCCCCTGAGAAGATGTTTGGAGGAGACAGGAATTAATCTGGGCTTTGAAGGATACCTAAAATTCAAGTAAGCACTCCAGGAGGTATAACTAAAATAAGAGAAGCGAGAAAATCATGGCCAGGCACAAGGACTCAGAGAAGTCTTTATTTCATATCAGGAAGCACTGGGAAGGCTGTATTGACAGGTGGAGCCTAGCTTTTGTATGGTTTTGGGTATAGGACAAAGGAGTTTTATATTTAATTTGCATGTGATAGAGAATTCTTGTGGGCTTTTGAGTGTAGAAGTAACTGATTTATGATCATGAGTTTTGGGATCAGATAAGTTTGTGCCCAAATTCTGGCCTTATGAAATATGCGACTTTGGTTAAGTTAACCTCTGAGCCTTGATTTCTATATCCATAGAATGAAATATATTGCTGATCTCCTTATAGTGTTGTTGTGGAGATTATATGAAATAATATATTTAAAGCATAGCATCTGGCACATACCTAACATCAATGACAGCTATTAATTTTGCTAATGATGGAAGTGGTCAAGATTATGCAGATCAGGACAATGAAGCTTCCAAGAATAAAGACATGGATTATTCACAGTGCCTAGGAACAACCAACCTGCTGGCATGCCAGGCCCAGTAACCAGTTCAAAAAGTTCAGACAAGAACTAGGCGCCAGAGTCTACTGAGCTCCAGGACCATCTCAGCCTAGGGTATTGGTGATTATTTAAGAAACCTGTGTGACGTGGAGGAAGGCTGTCAGCCAGGAACAGGAAATAGTGTCACGTTGAAAAAACACCCTACAAGTGTCCATAATCCACAAGAACTGCCTCTCTACTTACTCCTGGATGGCAATCTGCCATTACAGTTCCCGGGTGACAGGGGTCCAGGTGATCTGACCAGAATAAAGCTGGGGGTCCACACCTCACAGGATGAGCTTTCCACCATACTGACGGGTTGGTTGGCTGGGGAGAAATGTAGACAAGTGTGAGTTCCCACAACAAAAATGGATCAGGCAGTTCTCTCTCTCCTCTCTCCTTTCCTTGCTCCCTCAGACACTGAGGTGCTACAGAACGAGGGGATGCTGACCTCTGAGCTGCTCTCAGATTCCCCCTCCTGAGGCCCAGGGCAGGGAGGCTTCTCAGGGTAACACCCAAAGTATTAGCCCATAATTGGAGAAGATGAAATTGGAAACCAGGCACCTGAAAACAAACTATAAAGGCATTCCAGAGAAGCCCTCCCAGGGAGGAAGTAAGAATGAGCAGAAACACCTCTGCAAGCACCTGGAATGGGGTCTGACAGAACCCTTAGGTATGTTATGATGGGCATGCTCCTATCGTGGTCAAGTTGGTGCTGCACATGCTGGAAGGATCTAGGCCTCTCATGTTCACTACCCTGGGCCTCCCAGTCATAGAAGAAAGACATTTTGCCTTCAGGTACCTTGAGGATCATTTGTTTAGGAAAGAAGGAACAGGAAGTAAGGTTTGACACAAAATTTCAAGGCCAGGTGGAATAAGAAAAGCACTGGATTTGGGATCAAGATATTTGAGTTTGAGTCTTGGCTTCATACCTACCAGTGGGTGACCTTGATCAATACTGACAACCTGTTTGAGCCTCCATTTCCTCCCTGGCAAAATGGAGCTAATAACAGGATTTTTGAGATGTCATTTGAAGTAATTGCTATGAGAATGCTTCATAAAGCCAGACATGTTATTATTTCATTATTGTTCTCTTTGCCAGTAAAAGTTCATGTGGCCTCATGTGGCTTGTTCTATAGCTCTATAGTTGTGCAAATGTGGCAATCTCCAGACTTTATAAATAAAAGTTGAGGGACTGTTGTTCACTTTTAAGAAAGGAGCTATCATATGGCTTATGGGATGTAATTAAAAACTCTTACAGTGTATTTAAAATAAAATTCCTCCCAAAATGTAATTACAAATTTTCAGGAAAACATGAGTTTTGCAGGTTACACTCATTGTATCAGGAAACTTTATAACCTGGGCCCCATCTGATCTGGGTTTGTCTAGAGCCCCCAGGGAGCCTCACTTCCTGAGCCCTTCCCAGAACAAGGGTTCTTACTGAGAGAAGTAGAAGCTGAAGATGGGCTGAGTAAGCTGGCCCTGCTGCAGCAACCCTTGCATGACTGTTGGGGCATTCCCCACTGCCATGGCTGGGTAGGCCATTCCCAGGATCCCATCAAAGTCTGAATAGTAGAACAGGCTGCTCGGCCCATTCTCACTCAGGCCAAACTCCTGGTTATTGATGATGATGTCCTGAACCTGGGGAGAGCAGACAGTAGAGCTCAACAATTCAGGTGGACAAATCATGGCTTCCCACACTTAGGTGCCCAGGAATTCAGAACCTCTCCTGGAGAGAGGAAGTTGGCTTCTTTCATGCAGAGCACAACCATGGGGGTGGTAATGGAAGGTGAAAGGGCAACAGTGTCACCCAACCATGTGAGTCTCGGGGGGAAAAAAGTGTGGGTGTTGGGGAAATGGAGGCAGTTATGTTCTGGAGTTATGGTTTCCACTTCTAAGGACAGTGAAAGGAGTGACTGGTTTTATACTGAACAATCTGTGTGCAAGAATGATTAGAGAAACCGTGCATGTTTGCTCTAAAAAAATAATAAAATAGTGAAAGGACTTGTCTTCAAATATGCAAAGTGCAACTATGTGGAAGAGGAAGCAGATTTATTCTGTGTGGTTCCAGAGGACAGAGTTAGGACCACAGAGCAAAGTTACAAGAAGACACAGCAACTTTAGCACAACATAAAGAGCTTTCTATAGTCAGGACTGCTGTGGAAGCAATTCCTGTCTTGGAAGGAAGCTTAAATTAGACAGCATTTTTTTCTTTAGTGATGTCCTTTAAATCATAAAATTAGATAGCCTTTGATATCCCTTCCGATGCTCAGCTTTTGGGATGGTTATACCTACTTAGTAAGCAAGAATTTCTCTAATAGCTTAAGGCTCTAGAAAATGGGAACCAAATCACAGACCTTCAGAGGCTAAGCAACCACTACTCACAGTCACAGTGTCATATCCCAGGACCACGCTCAGGCTGCCACTCCCATAGGACAGTGTATAGGTTTGCCCATTGTTTCTGAAGGTGGAGGACAGGCTGGGGTTGAACCTGTTGTGATTGGCTGTAGAAAGACAGAGGCAATGTCAGTGCCATTCACTGCTTTCCAAAACACGTGGAGGCGACGAATCCTCAATGGCTTGGGATCATCAGACAAAGCCTGGGATAGGGCATCACCCTCAGATCCTTGGCATGGCAGAAAAACTGTGCTAGCCCCAGAAAAGTCTGTCCCCTTAGATAACAGACATTGCCCAAATTCCTTCCAACCCACCATTCCCTAAAGGACAGATTGCCTCAGAGGTGCCAGGGATTCTGGGCCACATGGGCAAGCTGAGGAGAAGGAACAATGTAGAAAGGAATGAAAGCCTTGGTCTATTTCTGCTGTCTCTCTCCAGGATAGTCGGCACTTCTGAAATGTGGTGCTGAAGGGACAGAATGGGAGCAGGACTTCTAGATGTTCCCAATATAAGGAGGGTAAGATACAGATCTGCATGAAGACCTCTGGACTTGGAATTATAAGTCTGCACTCGAATCCTGACTCTGCCCCTCCACCTGCTCCCATCACGGTGTGGAGGGTGGTGGTGTACTCACAGCAGGCCTGGCTCTGGCAGTAGACAGAGGGCACCCGCAGGTTGGAGAAGCCTATGTCGAAGAGGACTAGGAAATTTTGAGGTGGTGTCCCAATGCTGATCTCCCCAAAGTAGAAAGACTGCAAAGAAAGGTTTGTCACCCTCATTAAACAGCCAAGTCTTGTTCTAGGGATAGGCAAGAAGTTGACCCACAGGAAGCTACATTTTTCCCAAATCATTTCCTTGGGGGAATGAGCAGCTTCTCCCACGAGTTCTCCTTCCCATCTGGAGCCAGCTCCTCTCAAGATTCTGCTTTTTTTATCTCTAGTGGAAAGCCTTTGAGCAGCTGAGACTTAGTTTGCCAAGACAATATCCTCTTCCAAATGTGTTTTCTACTTCAACAATAAGTCAATACCTTCATGGGTTTACCATGCTATGCCAGAATACCCAGAGTTGGAGAATACTCACTTTTTTCTCCTTTCCCAGTGTCCATCCACCCTCCCACATCATACACACACACACTCCTCTCCCCTTCTCTTCCATTGTTAGATACTTCTACCACCATTTTCCTCCCTCCTGGTCACACACTAGCAGGGTGTACAAGGAAGTCCGGGGTAAAAGGTAGCACGGAGAGCCAAAAAAGCATTTCACTGGGAGGTAGTTTAAGTTCTAAGTCAATTTGCACCAGTCATGTCACTTACCCACCTCTAGTTCTTTCATCTAGAAAATACGGGAGCTGAAATAGGAGATCCCTAAGGTGGCTTCCAGCTCTGATGCTCAACATGACATCTCACTAAGGACAGTCCATAGGACACCAGAATGTTGAGATGCCCTGATGAGACACCATAGGCTTGAGAATTTTCAGACTTTCGCTCTGGGAACCAGTGTGTCTTTCCAAAGAGAGAGACAAGTAGAGTTTGGCGCCACTGGAGCTTTTGCCTGACTGCTTCACATGCATTTTCCTTCTTTCGCCTGCAGCCACTGCCAGGACTTCCTCTGGATCTCTCAGTTGACTTGAACATTCCTACTATGAATCTCTTAACCATATAAATGGGGCTTTAGAGAGATGGGTCAGTAATGAGTGGAAAAGGGGAAGAAAAGAGAATTACTATACTATTAGTCAGTACCAACTCATAATTTGTTTGAACTCTTTCCATAGGAAAGTTAGTCTTAGGTTTAGTAACTAGTTCAACATTACAGCTAATGAGAGGTACAAATGAGTACCTAAGAATGGTGGTTATACAAGGGTTATGGACACTCCCTGACCCTTTACTCACATCCATGTAATTGGTGATGGGCTCATAAGCAACAGCATCATTATTGAAATGATACTTGGCAGCTGGATCAACCTTTGGGTGGTTCTTTAGGAACTTCTCCAGTACACCCTTCTCCTCCATCACATGGCAGATAGACTTGCCTTTCCTCAGAATGATTCTGCAGAGAATAGGGTAAACAAAAGGAATGGGCTTTACCTTGGCCCCATTAAAGCAATCCCTTCAATGATCTGACCTGCAGTATTTAAATCTCTTCAGTACTCTACTCAAGAGCCTCTTAGAGGGAATCTTCCCAGATTTTAGCAAGTTCTAACCACTTAATTCACTCCAGCATTCCCAGCATGGAAATGCCCTATACCATATTTTAGGGGTTTTGTGCTTATATTTTGTTTTCAGAGGATAAATGTCTGTTTCTTCCCAGTCCTTCCCATAAGCTTGGGGCAGGGATTGTGCATCCTTCCTTCTTAGCCAGTAGAATACTCCACCCACCCTTACACACACACACACCATCCATTTCAAGCATTGACCCCCCCAGTAGGTGTTCAGTTCATAGTACAAAGAGAAAACCTGACTGGCTGTCCAGGAGGCCTGCAGAGGAAGGCCTTTGCTCTTCCATGGCTTTTCATGCCCCCTGGAGGCTAGAATTCACAATGAAGCTAAATCCCAAAACATAACTTTCCACATCTTCTAAGAGCTGTAGACAAGCTAAGACCAAGAATGGGATCTTCATGGTGCTGATTTTCAACTGCCCACTAACACACAGGACATGGTGACAGAGCCAAGGGTTGGGGCACACAGAGGGAGGTTGGGTCTCTCTCTTATACCCTGATCTCCCTGCACTTTTGGTCTCTTGGTACATGGGCTTTCCTACCTTTGTACCAGCTTGTTTGCCTACAAATCCATGGATTCTGTTTGTTTTTCCCTCTGGCAAGCATCAAGGACTTTTCTATTCACTCTGTAGTCATTTTAAAAAGCAATTAATGGCTTTACTGATGGAATCTAAAGATTACCATTTGATAACAAATGTAAAATGTACTGAGAACAAATGATCCTGGTCCCTGCGTCTACTGAGAAATGGGTGCTGACAATTTCTGCCAGAACAATGGAATAATTTGCTCGTTGGCTTCTAAGGACATGTGCTTTCCTGGGATTTACAGTCTACTCTCTACTTCTGCTTCTCCTCTCTCTTCCTTTTACCAGTCTCATCTATAGCCTTCTATATATGATTCTCATAGCCCACAACACTTTTTGTTCTTTCTTTTTTGTAGTGCCCAAATTAGTCAGCTTTTATTGAATGCCTACTCTGTGCCCACTTCTTACCAAGCTCTGGGAGTGCAGAGATGACTAAAAAATGGTCCTTGTGATGCAAATGTCTGCATTCCTGCTGGAATGACAGACACATAATCAAAGTATGAGGCAATGTGATCATTCTAGGCATTCAAATGTTTGTTGAATGAATGAGAGGGACAGTAATAGTATTCATAAAGCAAATAAAGAGAGGAGATGATAGCTCAGCTCCTGGTGGGATTAAAAAGGCTTCACAGAGGAGATAACATTTAAGTGAGGATCTTGCAGGATGCTAGATGAGGAAGTAAGGAGGTTAAAAAAAGAAAAGCCATTGGAAGCAGAAGAAAAGCTTGAGCAGTGGCACAAAGGAGTGAAGTTGTGTGATGAGTTCAGAGAACACTGTGGCCAACATAGTCAGAAGAGCAATTCTCAGCATGGCTCCTCACCAGCCCAAGGCACATCACAGGACCTGGGTGTGCCCAATTCCCATCATGCTAATTGTCACTCTTGAAATTATTTTCTACTCATAAACCATTTGAAATCAAAAAGACTATAATGCTATAATAGGAATACCCTTGAGTCTACAATGCTATATTGAAGCAGTACATATTCAGTTTCTTCAGAATTTTAACTATTATTCTATAAAATTATTTATGACATGCCTCATGACTGACTGCAACACACCAGAGCACCATGAATAGAACTACTGGACTGCTATAATAGTACTAGGTATCTGCATGGGCATGGCTTACATGATTAGAAGCTGGTAAGGTGAACCCTGTATGTCATGCTAAGCAATATTGACTTAATTCTCTAAGCAATAAGAAGCCATTAATTTTTTTAATCTAGCAAATGACACACTTAATGACTTTCTATATATCATTTATACATAATTTTTTTTACATTGTACCCTTTTAGAAATATTGAGTGAAAGAGGCCGGTTATCAAAATAATTCCCTAAGTAAAGTAGCTGGCATAGAACTTTCTCATGAATCTACCCTGAAACTATTCACAAACCCAAAGAAGGTTCAACTTCGTGTGCATGATTTAATTTTTCTTTATAGAAATAAGATTTTAAAGGGAAATTTTAATAGCTACGAAGGAAATGCTTATAATGACCATAATTCCCACATTTTGAACACCAACTTTGTACCCGGCATGTATTTATTTCATTTAATCACTGCAACATCTTGCTGAGGCTAATTCAAATTCCCCAAGATCACAAGTTAATAAAAGGTGGAACTGGGGTCTCATATCCGGTCTGTCTGAACTCAGAACCTCTATCTCACCACAGTCGCCTCCTCTAGGCCTGGTGTGCTCAAGCTCACTTTGCTTCAATATGCATGAAGGTGTCAGCTTTAATGATAATGAGAAAATGTGTATATTTGATTTAATTTTTTATAGAAAGTCATTCTAATTGCTTTTCTCATACTCTCCTTGTTTCCTTCCTGCCTACATATAAAAATGTAACCCTGTGTGCTGCTGCCACCTGGTGGCAATATTACTAACCTACAAAAACAGGCTTTTGAAAAGTGAAAGTAACCTTTCTTGGGACTCTTCAAAATCCAGGTCAGAAAGTGACAACAGCTCAGGACATCTTCTCCTCGGCTCTTCCCTAGGTGGAGACAACCTGTACCTGTTCACTAGCCATGCCTGTCTGAGCTGAGCCCTGATCCTTTTCCCACCCACACCAAAGTAGCCAAGCCATCACCTTTCCAGCTGTTCTTAAGACTTCCCCCATCTCACATCTATGCCTCTGGCCTCTGTTAATCCTTTACCACTCCGATGTTCTTTCATTAACACCCCAGAGCACTTTCTCAGCGCTCTCTTGTTGCACTTAGAAAGTCTTCTTTGCAGCATAATATTAATAAATAAGATCTCCAAGTCTAGTTCCTCAGCATAAGATGAAAAAGAATGTTTGTAAAGTGCAGAGCAACCTCTGAGTTCTCTGGGATACATCAACTCTCTCACTAATATTTTTTAATTCAAAATATTAAGGGGGTATACATTTTTTAGGTCACATGGATCACTTTTGTAATGCTTGAGTCCCAGCTATAGGTGTGCCCATCACCCAAATAGTGTTCATTGTGCCCCTTAGGTAGGCTTTTGTCCCTCCTCTCCTTCCCCCTCCCCCCGATTGATTTCCACTGAGGTTTACTTCCCTCTGAGCACATGTGTGCTCATCGGTTAGTTCCAATTTAATAGTGAGTGTATGTGGTGTTTTTTTTTCCATTCTTGAGATACTTCATTTAGGAGAATGGTCTCCAGTTCCATCCAGATTGTTGCAAAAGGTATTAATTCATTTTTTATGGCTGAATAGTACTCAATTGTATACATATACCACATTTTATTAATCCACTCATGAATTGATGGGCACTTAGGTTGATTCCACATCTTTGCAATTGTGAATTGTGCTGCAATAAACATTCGAGTGCAGGTGCCTTTTTGATGAAAAGTCTTCTTTTCCTTTCAGTAGATACCCAATAGTGGGATTGCTGGATCGAACGGTAGGTCTACTTTTAGTTCCTTGAGGAATCTCCATATTATTTTCCATGGGGGTTGTACTAATTTGCAGTCCCACCAACAGTGTATAAATGTTCCTTTCTCTCTGCATCTATGCTAGCAGCATCTATTTTTTTTAGACTTTTTAATAAAAGCCATTCTAACTGGGGTAAGGTGATACCTTATTGTCATTTGAATTTGCATTTTCCTAATGATTAGGGACAAGCATTTTTTCATATGTTTATTGGCCATTTATCTTTTTTCTTTTGAGAATCTTCTGTTCATGTCTTTTGCCCACTTTTTAATCGGGTTGTTTGTTTTTTTCTTGCTGATTTGCTTCAGTTCTTTGTAAATTCTGGATATTAGCCTTTTATTGAATGTATAGTTTGTGAATATTTACTCCCATTTTGTAGTTTTCTATTAGCTCTGTTGATTGTTTCCTTAGCTCTGCAGAAGCATTTTAGCTTAATCAAATCCAATTTATTAATTTTTGTTGTTGCCATGATTGCCATTGGGGTCTTAGTCCAAAATTCTTTGCCTAGGCTGATATCTAGAAGAGTTTTTCCTACATTTTCCTCTAGAATTCTTATGGTTTCATGCCTTATATTTAAGTCTTTTATCCGTCTTGAATTAATTTTTGTAACTGGTGAGAGGTAGGGGTCCTGTTTCATTCTTCTGCATGTGGCTCTCCAATTTTCCCACCACAATTTGTTGAACAGGGCTTCTTTTCCTCAGTGTATATTGTTGCCTACTTTGTCAAAGATCAGTTAGCTATAGGTAGATGGTTTTACGTCTAGGTTCTCTGTTCTGTTTCATTGGGCTATGTCTCTATTTTTGTACCAACACCATGCTGTTTTGGTTACTATAGCCTTGTAGTATAGTTTGAATTCTGGTAATGTGATGCCTCCAGATTTTTTTTTTTTTTTTTTTTTTTTTTTTTTTGCTTAAGATTGCTTTGGCTATTCAGGCTCTTTTCTGGTCCCAAACGAAGAGTAGAATTACTTTTCTAGATCTGTGAAATATGATGTTGGTAATTTGATGGGGATTGCATTGAATTTGTAAATCACTTTGGTTAGTATGAACATTCTAACATGTTGATTATACTTATCCATGAGCATGATATGTTTTTTCATTTGTATCCTCTGATTTTTTTTCCTCAGAGTTTCATAGTTCTCCTTGCAGAGATCTTTCACCTCCTTGCTTGAGTATATTCCTAGATATTTTATTTTCTTTGTAGCTATTGTGAATGGTATTGAGCCTTTGATTTGACTCTCAGCTTGACTGTTATTGAGATATAGAAATGCTACTAATTTATGTACATTGATTTTGCATCCTGAGACTTTGTTGAATTTATTTATCAATTCTAGGAGACTCTTGGTGGAATCTTTGGAGTTTTCTAGATACAAGATCATATCATCAGCAAAGAACAATAGTTTGACCTCCTCTTTCCTTATTTGGATACCCTTTATTCCTTTCTCTTGCCTGATTGCTCTGGCTAGAACTTCCAGCACTATGTTGAATAGAAGTGGTGAGAGTGGGCAACCTTGTCTTGTTCCAGTTCTTAGGGGAATGCTTTCAACTTTTCCCCATTCAGTATGATATTGGCTGTGGGTCTGTCATATATGGCTTTTATAATTTTGAGATATGTACCTTGTATGCCTAGTTTGTTGAGGGCTTTTATCATGAAAGGGTGCTGGATTTTGAGATGATCATATGGTCTTTGTTTTTGCTTTTATTTATGTGTTGAATCACATTTATTGATTTGTGTATGTTGAACCATCCTTGCAACCCTGGGATGAAGCCCGCTTGGTCTTGGTGGATTATTTTTTTGATGTGCTGTTGTGTGTGTTGTGTTTGCTACTATTTTATTGAGGATTTTCGCATCTATATTCATAAGGGATATTGGTCTGTAGTTTTCTTTTTTGTTGTGTCCTTTCCTGGCTTTGGTATCAAGGTGATCCTGGCTTCATAAAATGAGTTGGGGAGGATTCCCTCCTTCTCAATATTATGGAATAATTTCTGTATTATGGGTACCAGGTCTTCTTTGTAGGTTGGATAGAATTTAGCTGTGAATCCATTTTGTTTGGGGGAAGTTTTTTATGACTGTTTTGATCTCACGGTTATTGGTCTGTTCAGGAGTTCTATTTCTTCCTGGTTGAGTCTTGGGAGGTTGTATGTTTTGAGGAACTTGTCCATTACCTCTCTGTTCTCTAGTTTATGTGCGTAGAGATTTACATAGTATTCATGGATGATGTTTTGTATTTCTGTGGTATTAGACGCAATGTTACACTTTTCATTTCTGATTGAGCTTATATGGGTCCTTTCTCTTCTGTTCCTGGCTAACCTAGCAAGAGGTCTATCAATTCTGTTTATCTTTTCAAAGAACCACTTTTTGTTTTGTTAATCCTTTGTATTGTTTGTTTGTTTTCCAATTCATTTACTTCTACTCTGATCTTCATTATTTCTTTTCTTGTCCTGGCTTTGGGTTTGGTTTGTTCTTCCTTTTCTAACTCCTTAAGGTGTGACATTAAGTTGTTAGTTTGTGACCTTTCTGTCTTTTTGATATAGGCATTTAAGGCTATGAATTTTCCCCTGAGGAATGCTTTTGCTGTGTCCCAAAGATTTTGATAGCTTGTTTCTCCTTTGTTCTTCAGCTCAAAGAATTTTTTGATTTCCATCTTAATTTCATGCTTGACCCAATAATCATTCCGCAGCAGGTTGTTTAATTTCCATGACTTTGTGTAGGTCTGAGTGTTTCTCTTGTGATTGATTTCTAGTTTTATTCTGCTGTTGTCTGAGAAGGTACATGGTATGATTTCAATTTTTTTGTTGTTGAAATCTGTTTGGTGGCTTAAGATATGATCGATCTTAGAGAATGTCCCATGTGCTGCTGAGAAGAATGTGTATTCTGTGGGTTTGGGGTAGAATGTTCTGTAAATATCTGTTAGGTCCATTTGATGTAGAGTTTGGTTTAAGTCCATTGTTTCTTTATGTATTTTCTGCTTAGATGATTTGTCGAGCTCTGACAATGGTATGTTGAGGTCCCCGGCAATTACAATGGTGCTATTTATTTCTTTGCCTAGCTCTGGTGAGATTTGCTTTATGTATCTGGGTACTCCTGTGTTGGGTGCATATATATATTAAGGATTGATATGTCTTCTTGTTGAATTGCTCCCTTTACCACAATGACCCTCTTTGTCTTTCTTTACCTTTGTTGGCTTAAAGTCAATTTTATCTGATATAAAAATGGCTACACCATCTGATATAAAAATGGCTACAGGAGCAGAGCCTCACACTCAGGTAGAGTGAGAGCTTCAGAGCTGGCTCTGGGGATTTTGGGGGCAGAGCTGCCCATATGGGGGGCTGTTCCAGCAGTGTGGGGACTGCTGGTGCCCAGTCACGCAGGCAGGGGGTTGGATCAGCAGGCGAGTGTCCCTGTAGGTGGGCTGCAGCTGCTGGTCAGCCAAGGTTCTCCCCCCACATGTAGGACTACTGAGGCAGTCACCCCAGGCCACTCAAGTGGTGCCTGTGGCATCTGGGGCTCCTCCTCTGTTCAGCTCCCACACCAGGGAGAGGGGATGCTCAGCCCCCAGTCACAGGGCATGCTCAGCCCCCAGTCACAGGGAGTGTCTGTTCCCTCCCTGGCCCAACAAGGGTGATGCAAAGGCTACTGCTGGAAGGCTGCACCTGCTCTCTGGTGGAATGTCTCTGCACAGACTCTGAGCAGTTCCCTGATCAGCCCAGAGGTCTTCAGTGGAAGAGGGAGACCCTTCACAGATCACACTGCCTGTAACTTTTGTTTCTCTCCTAAAAAGCAGTGTCCCCTCGGATTGCTTCTGTCCTGCTGTCTTCACCTCTTCCCAGCAGTGTGAATTGTACTGGGACCCCCTGCTTAATCTCTGAGATGGTGGGTGATGCTTGTAAGTAAGAATCAGTCACACTGTTTGATTGAGTTGGTAGATGCTATAATGAGCTATAGAGTTGTTCTCCCTGTCAGTGGTTGATGCTTGCATGAAAGAGCAAACTACAGAGATGTTCTTTTGTGCCTGCAATAAGGTCTAGTCCCTCAGGAGGAGCACTTGAGTGCCCCAGGCTTTGGGAGGGGCTCTGTAGCTCCCTGGGGGTTGCTTGTCCTCCACCACAGCAAAGGTGGGTGGAAGAGCAAGGCCGGGCATGGTTAGGTTGGGCAAGCCTGAAAAGCTTTGCAAAGCCTCAGCAGGGCTCAAAGGTCATTTTGCCAGCCGCTAGGGGGAGCCACTGGGAGGAGGGTCGAGGCAGACTCTCAAACTGGGATGACTGCTCATGAGGAAGGGGTCATAATTCCCTGACTCGCTATTGGAAGTGAGCTCTACCCCTGCCTTCCAATGTCTGGTTGCAAACGGGTTCCTGAACATGCTACACTTGGTTGCTATGGCACTACGGGCTGGGATCTTCCCCCCCCCCCCCGCCCCGGGGGACACGCGCTAGTCCAACAGTGCAGCTTTGAGCCTCAGCAGGGCTCCAAGGTCGTTTCCCTGGCTGCTAGGGAATGCCACTGGGAGGAGGGTCAAGGTAGGTTCTCCAAGCTGGGAAGCCTGCTTGTGAGGAAGGGGCTGCAATTCCCCAACTGGCTGTTGGGAGTGAGATCTGCCCCTCTTGTGTTACCCCTGCCCTCCAGTGTCCAGTTGCAAATGGGTGCCTCAACGTGCTGCACTCAGTTGCTATGGTGCCACAGGCTGGGATCTTCCCCACTGGAGGATCTGCCCTACTTCGACAGTGCAGCTTTCCTGTGGGGGGATGGGTGCTCCCCCAGATCACCACATCTCAGATCCCCACTCTGTCCTCCCATCAGTTCTGCCCACATGGGCTCCCTCACCTCCTGAGTCCAGCTCCCAAATCTTCCCCCTGTGTCCCCTAGCAACCCACTCAAGTTCTGGGGGCATGAGATCTGGCCTGAAAGTCTGACCCACTGGCCTGCGTCTTTGGGAAGTGCCGGTGGGCAGGGAGCTCCCAGATTAGGCACCCTGGGTCCACTGCAGGTCCTCAAGGGAAAAGGCATGGGCCCTACTCTCTGTGGAAACCTTGGACTGGAGAACGTGCCAGCTGGGCAAAGGTGGCCACTCGCTAAATTCTCGGCTTAAACTGCTCTCCCATTTGTGGTGGGCAGGGGAGGGGTGGGGGAGGATGAGAGTCTGAATGGAAGAAAGCTGGCTCTCCGGCCTCTCAGGTCACTCTCCTCAGAGGAGAACCCTGCACAGAATGTCAAAGCTCTGGGATCACACAAGTTCTCCCCACAATTCTCTGGTTGCCATAGTGCTTGGGCTCATGGGGGTGGAAAAATTTCCGAGTAACTTGGTAGCCTGCTGATCACTAAAGGAGTGTGGGAAGGAGAAAGGCATCCCCCCTTTACCTCTTCCCTGGGCTCTAAGCCTCTCTGGGTTTGATCCTCACCAATATCTTTTCTTCCTTTTTCCTCTTCCTTCCCTGCTTCACAATTTTCCTCTGTGAGGTCCCTAGGAAGCTCTGGTACTTCTTCCTCTGACCTACACCTGAGCTGCGTCCTTTCTCCCCTCTCCTTTATCTGAAACCCTTCCTTCCCTCCAGGATGTTCTGGTAAGTGATGTCGTGCCCCATCTTGCCCCACCCAACTCTCTCTCACTAGTTTTTAAAGTCTTGGGGGAGTCTGGTTTCTGAAATATCACCCACTGTATTCAGCACAGTGGCTTCCATGTAGTAGGCACCCAAGAAATATATATGGAATAAGCCAACTATATAGACGGGAGAGAGCAGTAGGAATCAAAGTCTCTTGTTAAAACACACATTTTACCTGTTCAAGTTCATTAAGAAGCTCCCATTATCATGTCTTCAGGTTAGATTTTCCTATTAGCTTAGAATGGAGGCTGAACACACCTCAAGTGAGAATGGAAAGAGGTAGGGACACACTCTTAAGCAACTATGATATTGGCAAGATCAGCATGGAGCCTCACATGGGGTCCCAGAGAAAACAGGGATAGAATGTAGACACTGTTTTTCTCAAAATGGGGAGAAGCCTAATTATGCCCCTTGCTATGTGTTCAATATTAGACTGCAATGATTCCAGGGTTTTCACAATTCAGGTGACATTTTTCCTTTACCTCTTTTCTAAATTATTTAGTTTCTCCTGTTCCGCCCTGCCCTTGGACCTTCCACAGGACCTGACTGTAACCAGTGTTCCTGAAACTCTGCATTTGTATTGCAGAAATTAGATGTGCCAGCGTGTTCCCACCTCAGCTGCAGGATTGTTGGGAGGCTGAGAGAATGCAAAATCCTACACCAAGGGCTGTATTTCCATGGGCTCTGCTAGCCTCTCATCAAACATTTTTACCAAAGATGACAAGCCACAGCCCTCCCATGAACACTCTGTACAATAAACACTCTACTGCTGCAAAGACTAAAACAGTGGCAAATGAGAGGCACATAGAAACCCATACTCTTGCATGTTCTTGTAACCTAGACAGCGCCTCGCTCCTCACTTCTGTGACATATCCATGGCTGCACAGAATAAGGCCATGTTTTCATCCTGGTGAATGTGTGGGTGATGTGTGGGTAGTCCCAGCTTTCTATTGTCATTTCTCTCATTTTAAGTCTGAACTTTGCAAATGCACAAGTATAAAAAGATTTTTTGAGAGAATGACAAAGTAACAGAATTCTTATACTATGTACACATTTATATATGTATTATATGTGTGCATGTGTGTGTAAATACAAACATGGAGAGACCCTTTCCAAACACGACTTTGAATGTTGTCCTAGCAGTTTCTGTTGTAAGTGGTACTGAGAATCCAGTTCTTTTCTTTTTCCTTTTTACAAGCTCTTTAAAAGTCCTCCTATGGCACCCACAAAATGCCAGTGTAGTAGCAGTCCATTGCAACAGGGTCCAGGCACAGAGTGGAGATTGAGGGGCAAGGAGGAGATGTCTGTTTAGTTCCACCTAAGTACATATACAGGGGTCTTTCCATTCCACCCTAGCATCACCTCTCTGGGGGTCAAGATCCCTACCCCTTGTCTCTGGGCATATTAAAAAGGGTGTAGACCACATGTTTTCCACGAGTCTGGCATTTCTATACATCTTGGACTATCTTTTCAAGGATATTTGAATAGCAAATAGCCTTGAGAACTAGAGATAGATCTCTATCTCTAGGCAAGGGAGAGGAGGGGAAAATAGGCAGGTTACCAGGAGCCCTATAAAAGATCATAATTTCCTAATTTCAAGGTTCCTCTCTTTAATGCACCCTCTGCATGTGCAGGCATAATTTTGTCCTCATTGCATCTCTCTGTGGGATTTTAGCTTGTGCAACTGGCATAAGACATTGTTCTGGCTTTTGCTATTATTAATAAACTCCCTTGTCTTTGACCCATAAGTCTTGTGTTTTCTGTCAGTGTATACACACACACACATACTGCAAATGGCTAAGTTGTCAGGTTGCAAGTAGGGTAAAATCTCAGACCCTTAACAGTATGGCTTAAAAAGTCTGTCATCCATATCTCCTTGGCATGTTGTTTCTAGACATATAGTTTTCCATCCTGGCTTCCTGATCCTCCCAGAAGTTCTAATGCCATGTAATGCCTTTTTTTGTTTTTTTGAACTAGCTTTAATGGATTCCATTGTCTGCACCTAAAAGCTATCATCAATAGAGGCAAGAACCTTGATTGTCTATTGATCTATGTTTTGGAGTAGATGATGAAGGTAGACACCCCAATCAACTTACAGCTAAGAGAGAAGTTTAAGTAAGCTTATAAGTTAGATAAAAATATAGATAGATTAGAAACTGCAAGGTACCTTACCTTTGAATAAAGCACATGCAGAAAATGGGACAGAAAAAATATCACAAAAATCCATCAAAAATATTTATTGTCCATATAAGAGCTAATGGGAAAAGTTTCACCTGTGTGTCTTATGTATACTTTAAACATGACCATTTAAATATATAATCCTCAACCTTTTAGGAGATGAGGGTAGGGTTTACACAACAAGTATGAGAAGAAACCTAAGACAATCCATTGTCCAGAATAAAATGTCAACCCATCTCTATCCCATCAAACCTTAATGCAAATGGGGCATCCTTTGATCCAATTGGCCTATCAAAGCAGCCCTGGTACAAAGGTCATAACTGATGTCCATAGGCCACATCCATCTGCAAACGTTTTAGCTAAGGCTTTAAAGTCAATAGATTTCTATTAAATGTGTGCGTGCACACACACACACACATACACACGTGTTAGCTTCTCCTAAATACTGGAACATTGAACTTGTGTGGTAGATTATTGCAATAATAGCCTCCAATTTGTTTACGCCTCCCTGTATTCATCTGGATAATTCCCTATCACTCTAACTTGGGGCTTGGCCATTTGATTTGCTTTGGCCAATGGGTAAAGTAAATATGATCCAAGCAGAGACTTAAAAATTAACCGTCTATTAAAACTTTCTCTCTTGCTTTCTGGTAACAATATGATTACCACCATGTGAACAGGCCTGGCTATACAGCTGAAGAGCAAGATATCTCACAGAAAGAGATCTCAGTCAACCCAGCTGAGGCCAAAATACACCGGCCACCCCCAACCCAACCCATCAGCTAACTGTAGATGCACAAACAACTCTAGCCAAGATCAGCCAAGACCAGTCCAGACCATAAGAACCATTTAGTTGAACCCAGCCCAAATTTCCAACCTTTAGTATCATGAGCTAAGAACCTTCATTTTCTAAGGGTTCTTGAGTATAGATGTTAAAATAAATTCGATAATTTTCCTCTTATTAAAAAAAAAGAATCATGAGCTAAGTAAATTGTTGTTTTGTAAGCCGCTAAGATTTAGGATTGGTTGGTTATCAAACAGCAGATAACTGATATGTGACTTATGCTGTGGCAACACAGGCATGTGGCCATGTGCCTTCACATGCTTCAACCATTTGATAGGTGCCTGGTTCTATGGACATTTTAATTTAAGACTCCTGGCTTAAATACTTGGAGGCTACACTTCCAAAAGAAAAAGTAACATTAATGATAGATATGACATCTACTCTGTGTAGCATTTGCTCCTAGAAATGGAGGGCTAGAAATTGGTCCTGCATCTATAATAACTTATGAGGGTCAGTCACGCCTAGGAAATTGCTCCCTAAGTAGACTGTAGTGTTTAATGTGTGGGAACTGGTGTGTCTCAAGGAGACCGAGAAGAGTGTTGGTAATACTATAAAAAATAATTTTAAAAATACTTTTTTTGCCTTCTTTTAAACCTCTTGAGGAGAGAATAGGTGGGAGTGTTTTTTCAGGGACAACTCAGATTTTGCCAAGCAGAGAATATAATTGGAAGTCTCAACTTCCCCTTCCTTCTCCTAGCTCCCCTTGAAGATTGTGGAAAACTGCTCTAGAAGAGATTCTGGCTCTGACCAACAGTGAGGTGAGCAGTTGCTTATGGCAGAGAAAGAAATGCATAATCCATATTAGAAAACATCATTGTCGTCTAGACACATTATTTCCAAAGATAGCAGTAGGGGAAAATGACCTTGAAAGAGAGAAGCTGACAATTGAGTTGTGCAGCTCATTTCAACAAAAAGAATCTCAGAGAACTCAGGTAGATTCTTGAGTTTGCAGTTTATTCAACAAAAAAGAGATTGACTTGGGCTTTGATGTCTGCTTTGCCCCATGAATGGTTCATGAATGGTTGGAATCAGGTGGCTTCTGTACATCACTTAGAAGAAAAGACAAGGGCTTTCCCCAGATTCTGCCAGCAAAAGAGCTTAGGTTCCTTGATCCACAGCAGAGTTTTCTGGGTTTTCTTTTTTTAGAGGGAGAGGATTTGTTGGAAGGGTCATTGAGTTGACAGAGGAATGATTCCCATTAGTGGGAACAAAGGGTTTGTCAGAAGCTAGAGAAATGTGTCCTGGGAGCTGGATGATATGGCCAGAGGGCACCATCTTGTTTTCAACTTCCATCTGAAGACCAAAGTCACCCATCCTGGGGTCAGTGCCCACCTCAGATGTCAAATTCTCCCCTCTTAGAGTCACAATCTGCCCATTAAGGGTGACTGACATCTTTCTGGAGGGGACAGTCACCTTTTTAGGGGCCACAGTTTTCCTTCTGGGGGCCATTGTCTTCTCTCTAAGGATCTCAGTCTGAACATGCACAGGGGTCATAGTCATCCCTCCAGGGGTCACAGACTAATGACCCACAGGGGTCATGATCTTCTCTCCAGGTGTCTCAGTCTGAAGACGCACAAGGGCTATAGTCATCCCTCTAGGGGTCACAGACTAATGGTCCACAGAGGTCATGGTCTTCCCCCCAGGGATCTCAGTCTTCTCTCCTAGAGCTACAATACGCTTTCCATGGGATACAGTTTCCCTTCTAGGGGTCACCATTCCACTTCTGGGGACTGTAGTCATATTTTCATAACTCCCATGGATCTCAGTGGCCAAAGCCTCTCCTCCTAGGGGTAAAATCTTTATATCAGTGGTCAATGCCTTGGTCACAGTCAGCCTTTCAGGGTCAGTGCTTGAAGAATTCACAGCAGATGAGAGCCAAAATTGTGGTAAAGGAGTTGAGCTGAACTCTAGAGAAAATCATCAGAAAAGAATAAGACTCTTATCACTTCCTTCTCATCCTATTAATTACTGGCAGAACTAGAACCACTTAAGGGCCAAAGCACCTGCTCCAAAAACCCAGAATTGGAGGATTTCATAATGTATGCACTTGAGGACATGATGAAATCCCACCACACAGGAGCCCTTCTCCCCCACCCCATCATGCTAACATGGTCCCAGGCACCCAGGGGCACTCAGTAGATTTGCTACATTTCTGGTGAATGACCCCAGGGAGAAGCCTACCAGTTCCCTATGCTTAAGTCCTCACTTTGACCTCTCTGACTGTACCATCAGCAAGACCTTGTCCCCAAGGCCTAATTTCTTACTTGATGAATCCTCTAGGAGAAGCCTCCTGTGTGTCTATATTGTAGGAGGCACCAGGAACAAAGCTGAGGGCAAGGAGGCTCTAGAGAGTATGCTGTGAACAACTGAGGTGGAGCCACCTAAAGACTTGACCTGACTGAGCTCCAGTCTTCTTATCCATAAGATGAGGATTATAAACCATCTCTAAGGATGTTTCCTCTCTTGCATGCTAGGTTCCATCTCCCAACTGGCAGGGCAGCCTCTACTACCAAAAAGAGATATCAAAAGAAACTGAATTCCCTTTTCTAGCTCTTGCCAATGAAAGGAGAAGAAAGAAAAAGAGAAATAAACTAACATATATTGAGTGCTATGAACCAGTGCAGTTTTCATCCCATATCTTGTTTAGTTCTTATAACAATGTCATGAATGTAAGGATTATTTGCATTTTATAGGTAAGGCAAAGGAAGCTCAAAGAAGTCAAATAAGGGCCAAGTATCCCAAACAAGATTAGAAAACATATTGGCCTGACAAAGCTTATTCTCTTCCTTCAATGTCATATTGCCTCACCAAAGCATTCAGACCTAGTAGAAGGGACCCACCCAGTGCCTGGTTATGTAACTTCCAATTCCAGCTTCCAGGTCATTGCTACTTACCACCCCGCACCAGGATATCACTCAATATGTGGACAAGGGGGAAAGGGCCAGCGCCACAGAAAGTGCCCCTGACGTCATCCATGTCCAATGTCCACACCATGGCACCCCCAAAATGCTCTCTCTTTATGAACCATGCCTGTAAAAGTAGCAGTCAGTCAACGTGCTGTACTGGCCACCCTTCAGACTGGGAAGAATGGCAAAAAACAGAAGATGGACCCTCAGGAGGTAATGTAACAGGGTGGTTAGGAGTATAGCCTGCATTTGAATCTAGCCTCTACTGCTTATTAACTATGAAATATTGAAAAAGTTACATAACCCTTATGTCTTAATTGCTTCATTTGTAAAAAAGTGATAATAACATTTCCAACATTTTTAGGATCAAACGAATTCCTACATGCACACACTACAATATAGATGAAATGTGAAGACATTATGCTAAGTGAAATAAACCAGACACAAAATAACAAAAACTGTATGATTCCACTTATATGTGGTACTTGGAGTGGTCAAATCCATAGAAACAGAAAGTAGAATGGTGGTTGCCAGGGGCTGGAGGAGTGAGGAAGGCGGAGTTAGTGTTTAATGGGCATAGAGTTTCAGTTTGGAAAGATGAAAAAGTTCTGGAGATGGATGGTAGTGATAGTTACAAAACAATGTGAATATACTTAAGGCTACTAAATTATAGACTTAAAAGTGGTTAATGTGGTAAATCTTATGTTTTATGTCACATAAAAATGTTATATAACTTTTTTAAAAGAATTCCTACATATAAAATATTTGTATCAATACTTGGCACATAGTTAATATTTGGTAAATGTTAGCTACTATCCTTCTGGGTTCCCCAGCTTGCTAATCATCATTATCATCATACTAAACTATAGACATTGCTTTATTATTTAAAATTCACTTCCTTATCCCACAATGATGCTATAAAGTACAGATAGAACAGATAATATTGTACTTTTTTCACGGATGAGAAAATAAAGGCTTTCATCCATACTTTTTAAACCCTCCACTATACCTAAATGGCAGAGTTTAGACTCAAGTCCAGGTCCTATTATTACCTAGTTAGTGCTCTCTATCAAGTCTCATGGTAAAGACAGACTCCACTGTATCCAAATAGCTGTGTGACTTAGCCAATTGGCTCATCATAGCTCACTGCAACCTCAAATTCCTGGGCTCAAGCGATCCTCTGTCTCAGCCTCCCAAGTAGCTGTGACTATAGGTGTACACCACCACACCTGGTTAACAAGCTAACAAGTTAGCCTGCCAGTTTTATATGTATACACATACACACACACACACACACACACACACACACACACACACCCCAGACCCCTGGATCAGAGAACAGAACATTTATTATTCACAGAAAAAAAAAAAACAAAAAAAACAGCCAGAATAGCACCTTGAATTGGTTCCCATGCCCCAATTACCCAAAGGGCAACGTGATGAAGGCCAGATGTTCATCTGTACATGTAGTAGAGTCTGCACCACAGAGAATAACCCTGAAATTATGAGACTCAGAGCTTATATAAGATGGCTTGCATATATTGCCCTCCTCCCCTCCAGAGAGAGAGAGAACTTGGCTCTGGAATGTAAACAAGTCCTCCCTGGGCAGGGGACTTTCACAATCATTGAATGTAAGCAAATGGTTCTGGGGGGAAGAGGAAGGCAGCTCTCTACTTTTAGCATAGCTTGTCTGCTTCCTTTGCTCAGAATGCCCAGACTATGCAAGAACACTGAGAAATCTAAGGAATGATTATCTCCCAACAGTGATCCCCTAGTTCTGCAAGGTACTGTAACTGCCCTTCAAAGCAACTCCACCCTCTGCTGCTGGTCCCAGGGCCTTCTCCAGCACATGGGTCAATCCCCTCTTTGATATCCTGTGGGTCATATATTTAATTCCATCCAACTGGAGAATTCCATTGAGTCATTGATCTTTTCTATGTCTTCCGTTCCCAAACCACAGGGAAGCCAAGATCCCAGAGGCTGGAAGCCATGCTTTTTACCTCTCCCCTCCCCAACAGGCCTCACCCAGTGTTATGCACAGAGGAAATACACAGTAAATCTTCATAAGTGCCTCCCTATGTCTTGTGCTTCCCACTCAAACTGCTCCCAAAGAACAGCCAACACTGACCACTTCTACCCTAGGAGAACTGTGAATTCTCTCCACTTATAAGCCCCAATATCCAAGCAGGCACCAAATTCTGACAATTTCTCACCCCTAAACTGCCTCTCCTTCCAACTGCCCTGGTCGAGACCCTCAATATCTCATGCTTTGACACCTCTGTATCCCTCAGAGCTTCCAAAATACCAACCTGGTTATAGCAGGATCACATGTGAAGACATACTAAAATAGTTTCCACATTTTTCCTAAGACCTACCAAATATTCAGGGGTGGAACCAAGATTTCTATATTTATCAAATCTCTCAAGTGATTCCAAAGCAGAGGCAGGTTTAGGAACCACCAGAACAGATAGGTTCTTTTTTAGTTCACTATAAAAACCTTCCAGATTCAACTTCATAAAACACTACTCATATGGAGAGAGGGTAGCAGTCACAGTTAGGGTCTAAAGACTTCAAAATTACAGGTCATCCACCTGCATAGACATGATTTTGCTGTAAAGCTGTGGTCCCCAACCCCCAGTCCCCGTTTCATGGAAAAACTGTCTTCCATGAAACTTAGGAACCGCGCACGCGCGCGCACACACACACACACACACACACACACACACACACACACACACACCCAGCACAGCACAGCAGGAGGTGAGCGGCAGGCGAGCAAGTGAAGCTTCAGCTTTATTTACAGCCGCTCCCCAGCGTGCTCATATTACCACCTGAGCTCCCCCACCCCCCAACCGCAGTACGTGGAAAAATTGTCTTCCATGAAACAACTCCCTGGTGCCAAAAAGGTTGGGGACCACTGCCTTAAAGGATAATGACCAAACACCTTCACCAGCACTCCAGTCCCTCTACAAAAAACCTCTGCTCCCTCCAAATTCTTCTTTCAACCTGCTACAAGCTTTATGCACTACTGAGCCTTTCCCCCAATCATCATTTTCTCCTTCTGTTGCTCACCTCTCTCAGGGAGCCCTCCCTGACTTTCCCAACCTTGCCATGTGTCAGGAATATTCATGGAGCACTTAGCATGATCTACCTTGTGTTGGTATCTATCTGTTATGAAATTATCTGGTCCAAACAGAAAAGAAGAGATTGCCACCAAAAACCTGTGTAGACTGAGAGAAATATGTATTCCCTCAGAGCCAAGATTCCTTATGTTCAGAATAGAAGGTTGGACTAGATCGATGCCTGAAACTTACCTGATCTAATCATCCTCACCCTTCACCCTCCACCCAATACACACACACATGCATACACATGCATGTGTACATATACATGTATGCACACACACACATTGTACACACTAGGGCCCCATGGAAGCCAGTGGGAAACTATGTGCTGGAGCAAGAAAGAACCAGGCTTCTCACCTTATAAGTGAAGCTGATGGCATCATCATAGCCAAGCCACTCCTTCCCCTTGTTGGCATATGGGACATACTGATAATCAATCCAGTGTTTCTTCGCTCCCCAGACAAAGGAGCAAATCTGCCAGGAAGACCACCATGTTAGTTCCAGGAAGTGCCATGGAGAGAAGCACTAGGAGACACAGCTGATCCTTGCCCAGGGATAAAGAAGCCAAGAACCACTCATCAAGGAATGAGAAGAAGGTACACCAAAGAAAGAGTTGGGAAGCCAATCACAAAGGAGCTCATCTCTATTTTGAACAAATTCCTACTGTTACATGTTCCTTCCTCTAATGTCCATGATGGAAAAACAGAGAGAACCAAGGAGTGGATGACATCCTTAAGAAACAAATCCAGGGTTTGGTATGATAAATAATGCCAGTATTAAAATACTAAGAGTAGCATACCTGACCCTTGACCAAATCTGTATCTTTTTCAAAGTGTTTTAATAAACAGGTCTTTCCTGTTCATTAGATCTCAGGACAAACTTCCATCCATCCAACATAGAACAGAGACTGGAGAGACACACAGCACTTCCACTACTACCTAAAGCAAGGTTATAGCTCTCCATCTGGCACCTCCAACACACCTTGTGCCTTTGTACCTGCTGTCCTCTCCCTGGGAAGTCCTTCCCATCTTGTCATTCCTGACAATCAGAATTTCTCTGTGCTTCAAACTCTGCTCAAAATCTACTTACTCCATAAGACCTTTCTAGATCCCTACAGCCATACACTTGTGTGCCTCTTATTGTGTCCTCCTGTGTGTTACATTCCCTTGGGTACATGTCTCTTCCCTCCACTCAACAGTAAGCTTTGTTGAGATGGGGATGAAAAGGGTGGAGTTGGAGTAGAGAGAAAGAACCTATAGTACAGGATGTCTTGGACTTGCTACAAGATAACCTAGTACTGGAGAGGGAGGGAGTCAGGGAGCAGAGATGAAACAAAACTGGCCATGAATTGTTAATGACTGAAGCTGGGTAAGCGTGTGAGTGGTATGTGGGGAGTGGGGAGCAGAGGTTATACTATTCTTTTACTTTTGCATATGTTTGAAATTATATATGTTGCAAATATTAATGATTTTTATTTAGGTCATATAGCAAGTCAGGATTTACCTATATAACATTTAAGATCCTTTTAAGGGGTGCAATGAAATCCTTCCATTCAGATTCCATCAAGCCCCTCATCCCTTACAAACAACTCAAATAATTTCCCCCCAAAGAAAAACAAAATATCCCAAATAGTGAATTTCTCTTTCCCCAATAAACTACCTCTTTGCCCTGTCTCTAGCTCTCACCCTTGCCATTGCCCCTTGTCCTGGCCTTTGCCCTAGCTGGGGGTGGGAGAGCCCTAACTGCTAGAAAAAGGCCCCTATTCTTGTCACCTCATAATAAGCTAAGAAGCCAGCTTGCTTGGTGTACTTCCCTGGAGATGCTGGTCCCATTGCTCTGGCCTGCAACCCATTCTCAGAGGCCTTGAAGAGGCGAAAGGTACGTCCATAGGTGGGGAACCCCATGATGAGCTTCTCTGGGGGTGCTCCAAGCTTTCTCCAATAATTCATAATATATGCCTGCAAGTAGGGAAAATACAGACCCCTCTTTGTTACTAAGAGCCAATGGCCTGGGCTTGGGGGCAGATGTCTGGGCCACCTGAGACCTTTCCTTTACTTACCGAAGATTTGGGGTCTTCAGGCAGAGAGAACAGCGGGCTATTATGTCCTGTGAACTTTTCCCAGCTTCCATGTAAGTCATAAGACAAGACATTGATGAAATCCAGGAGTCTGTAAGGGGAAGGAGGAGGAGATACGAAGATCAGGCTAGCCAGATTTTCAAGTCAGATCATTATAGCACTAACTAGCTAACTAGCTCTGCATTGGTCACTTGAGCTTCCCTGCTCCTTCTGCCTGTGGGGCCCAGGCTGTGCTATCCACCTGCCACTGGAACAAACTGCTGGTTAGGGACATCTGTGCATCAGGGGCTATACATCCTGAGAGTATCTGTGGAGTTAGGCAGGAGTCAGACAAGAAAAAAATACATTCAGGCCTGATACAAGTACTAACAGAGGTCTGCATAAATGATTATGAGTAAAAGCAGTACTGTCCCATAGCATAAAAGAGTTTGTCCTTCTACCACTCAAGGAGCCACTGAAACCCAACTCCTCCAGGAAGCTTTCATAATGACCAGATGTAAGTGAGCATGTACCAGGTCACAGGTGTAAGGGTTTACACTGATTATGTACTTTAATTTTAATCTGACCAATGCCCTAAGTACCATAACTATCTCCATTTTAAAGTCGAAGAAATTAAAACTCAGACAAGTTAACTAACAAACTCTATGCCCCTCTGGGCCTCTCATCTTTCCTCCTACATTGAAACCACTCTCCCTAGTGCAATCACACATAGGAACACCCCATCTCTCTGTTGGTCTGCATCTGTTTCTGTTTCCTCATATGTAAATACTTGACTGTCAAGGTTCTAGAAAAATTAGCCCAGACCTAGCATGTCCAGAAAGATTTATGTGCTATTCTTTGTCTAGCTTTTTTACTTTGGCCTGGAGACCTGCTCTGAAAAGTAGGTGTGACTAGGTATTCCTATTTTTGTTTTTGTGGCAGTGATTGTTAATTTATGTCTCTCTAACACCAGCATCTGCTGCACAGTGCATGTCTGCAGCTGTACTCTGGGTAGTAAGAGGCCTGGCCCCTGCGATTCTCTCCTTGTAAAACCCAGCAATGGGCTATGCAGAAGACTACCCTTGCTAATACTGTTATGGGCAGGTATTCCATCACCTCCCTCTGATTGGCCTAAAGAAAGCCCTAGGGGATAATGGAACTAGCCATGCTCCTCAGCCCACCCTCAAACTAGCACTGACACCAGGCACATGAGGAGCTCAGAGACAGTGCTTGAGAAGCTCTGGGGTTCTCAGGTCAAAATGCCTTCCTCCCTCCAATGTCCTGCCCCACTGAGGCAACATGTACTCACCTTCCTAGAAGACGCACATTGTAAGATGTCTGGACTACGTGTGGGACCCCAGAGACAGCAGCAGAGAGCAGCAGCCTCGGGCGCATGGTGAGCAGCGCCTCCTTTTGGAAGGAAGACAGGAGCTCCTAGGAAGAAAGAGAGAAAGACACAGAGAACCAGACAATACAGGTAGAGGAGGGTGGTACCATCCAGGAAGGCTTACTGAGCCCCATGAGCCAGGCCCTGGGGACACAAAGGTGAGTCAGACACAGACACAGGCCCTGCCACAGGCTGGTGAGAAAGGCAGATGCGAGCCAACGTGGTAAATGATTTAGTCAAGGGATGGCAAGCCAGCTCAGGAGCACAAATGCAGACCGACATTGCCTGAGGGAGTCCAGCAAGCCGAACCAAGAAGGCATCACTGAGGCTAGAGGGCTGGAACAAGCCCAGGATGCAGAGAGAGAAGAGCAACCACAGAGTTGCTCAGCAGCAACTCTGCCCAACACCTCTAGGGTGATGGCAATAAAAGAACACTCTGTTACTCTCGCCTGCCCCTAGCCTTATGCTCCTCCTCTACCATGAGCCTAAATATGACAAAAGTAGAATCATTTCTGGATTCTGGAGCTTCCAGACTGGCCTTACTTCAATTAAGAAGAGAAAAGTCCACCGGTCACGCATGGGACTGCCTCTTAGTCCAGGGTACAAGAAGAAAAGGTCAAGACCATCGAAGTCATGTTTCCTCAGGAGGGATATAACCGAAGCAATAAACTTTCCACGGTTGGCAAAGGTGGACAACATAGTGGTGAACCTGCAGGGAGACCGGGGTGAGGCAAAGAACACTATCCACAGATTCACAACCTCCTACAAGGCCCCTTACAAGGTTGGTACCCTGAGGTGAGCATGGCAGATGTGGCTGGAGGAAAGGAGAGCAGATCTTTGAAATTCTCACACCTTCTCTAGTGCCCCTCCCAGCACTAGAGGCTAAATATCCAGGAGTAGAGAATTCAGGCAGCTGAGAGGAGTTGAAAACCACTTGCTGCCTCAGCCAGATGGCACAAAGAACAGCAGGCACAAAACCAAGTGTACAGCCTGGAGTAGGGAGAACTGGCTCAGTCCAGCTCTGCCCCCAAATCATGGCATGCTTGCTGGCAAGGCACTTTGCCTCTCTGTGTTGTCTCCTCATAGGTACCTACTCAATTCCCATGACCTGTCCTAGCACTGACATTCTTTCCCTGCCTGGACTAGGGGAGGGAACATGAACCACGGGCCAGTACATCCAGAAAGATCTATGAGCCAAGCTGGCCTGGGCTAAATAATTTGGCACAAGAGGCCTATACTCTGATAAGGGGCTTCTGTACCTTTGCTCTTCTGTTCGTTTGCTTGATTTTTTTGTTTTTTGTTTTTTTTAGTTTTCTCTTCCGTAGTGAAGACACTTTTGGAAAAATTCTAACTTATTGGAACTGAACTTTAAGCAATTCTGGGGTAGTCCTATGGGCCATGATTAGAAAATTTAACCAGATTCATAGATGCACAGGCCTGAGTTTCATTGTCAGTTTGCCACCTCCTACTGGGTGATCTCTGAGGGATACCTGGGACAAATCTGGCAAGTTCCTTAATACCCATGACTCTTGCTTTCTTTTCTACCAATTTGGAATACAAGCAACCACTTTGTAAGCTTCTTCTGAGTATTCACAAGATAATGCCCTACAGCCCTAGCCCAGTGTCTGGCACAAGGCGAGTGTTCAGCAAGTCGGACAGGTGAAGCCTGGCAATTCTCGGGCAGAGCTGGCTATCACCCCCCACCCTGAATCCTTCCTCCACTGCACTTGGAGGGCCTTTATGAGGTGTATCCTTACATACTCTGGTGCCACCAGGTCTCCCTCTGCATCTCATGCCTCTAAGGCAAGAAGGTAGGCACAGCCTCTACCCCAGGCCTCAGCCATGAAATAGGGGCAATGTTTCTTCAGAAAATATGAAGGCAGTTCATCATCTCCACATTACCTCGTGGAGGGTGAAGTGCTAACAAGGGCAGCCACCACATATTGAACATGTACTACATGCCAAGGCACTAAGCTGAGCATTTTATTGTTACTTCCTTTCATCTGACACAGTTCTTTGAGGTTGATATCACTAGCTGCATTTATAAAGTGAGGAAACCCAGGTCCTGTGAGGTTTGGGGTTTATTCTTCTCATCCTGCACAAGATTCCTCCCCTTGGAGGAAAAAAAACCCTGCCTCTTATGAAGGGTTGAGGGGACAATTGTGAGTGCCCCATTTTGTCTCTCGTTTCCCCTTTCTTACCACCTGCTGGAACTTCCTTGTCTCTCTGACCCCCATGGAGAAGAGGTCAGGGTGTCCCTTGAATCCAGGGCTCAAGGTTTCATGACTTGGGGAAGTGTCTGCACTGACTCTGTGGTCCACATGGCCAAGCTGTCCTCACTTCTAGCCTGCCTGCACCCTCCCAGGGAGAAGACAGTAACAGCAAGGTCTCACCTCGATGTGCCGAAGTTCCACCCGCCAATGGACAGCAGTGTTTTCAGCCCCCTGTTCCTGTGACATGGGAGAGAGGGTTGATAAGCTGGGTCTTTATTCCAGGGGGCAGCTGCAGTCACCATTCTTTTTGCTTTGCTCATTGGAGGGACAACGGGAATAGGAGGGATGGGAGGTAGGGGAAGGGAAAAAGGGAAGGCAGGTGGAGGAAAGAGAGAGAAGAGCACAGAAAAGGGAAGGGAGAACAATCAACCCCACGATCATCACAACCCAACAACTGCAGGTAGTACAAAGTCCACCAAACTCCCCCACATCCCATGATGTTTCCAGAAAAAAAGAGCAATTGAAAATGTTTTTCTTCACTCGATTTCTTATTCGACAAATATTTATTGAGCAATGATTATGTACCATGGACTGCTTTAGGTGCTTGAGATACAACAGTGAACAACACAGACAAGCTCCCCACTCTTAGGGAGCTTGCAGTCTGGTGGCATGGGATTTTTACCCTGCCCATCTATAACCACTAGGCAGTGGCAAACCTTCCCTTGGACAGGGAAAGATCCCAGGAGTTCTGAAGAGAGGAATACTTAAGCAAGCACTGACTGAGCACCAGCTCTATGTCAGACAACTGACCTAGCCACTGGGTATACAAAGATATAGGAGACACTGCCCCTTCCCTTGAGGAGCTCACAGGTAACAAATGGTAATAAAAACACTAGCATCTGTTGAGCATTTGTGATGTGTAGGCCTCTTTGACAGCATTAATACCAGAAATCCTCACAACTGGGCTCAAAGGGTTTTGCCAAGCAGAGAAGAGAGAGAAGCACATGCTGGGCAGAGGCAACAGCAACCACAAAAGCAAGGAGGCAAGAAAGAGCTTATGTTGTTTGTCGACAGGGAGTTCTTAAGTTGGGCATGCCCCAGGAGCCCCATCTGAGAGGAGGCTAGGACCAGAAGAATCAAAGGAAAGTTGAAGAGTAACAGGAGAAATAGGCTTAATTCTCTTCTATCTGTAAAATCTGAAAGTATAACCTCCACAGCCAATATGAACATACCTCTCCTTTAGTTTGTTGAACTCTGGGTAGAGAATTTTCTCATCCTGGAGATCCTTAGCAACAATCTGATTGCCGTTCATTGAAGCAAAGGCAAATATCAGGTGTGTACAGAGAAAAGGGTCCAGGTCATGGGGCAAGATTGAGGCAGGGCCTGGTCGACTATGTGCCCAGTTGGTAAAATAACACACCAATTTGTGGGCAGCACCTGGCAAGGGAGAACACACATTAGTGGGCAGACAACAAGGAAGGGGATGGAGCTCAGCTTCCAGAAAGCAATGTGAACACGGCCCAAGAGGCCAGGCCACATTGGAATTTCCTCCCCCCAACCTGTCACACACTCCAAAGCTACACTGAAGTCCCAGGAAGAAAAGAATGCCTTAAGAAATCCTGGTCAGAACGGATTCTCAAGTCTAGATCAAGGCACATGGTGAGTGACACAAACAGTAGGTGAGCAGAAATCCTCTGCTGAACTGCACTGGATCAATAATCCCTGACAGAGGAGACAGGGCAGCATGGGGCTGCACGGGGACACTCAATGCGAACTTCTCAGCCAGAGAATCTCCCTGGCTCTGCAGGGGAGAACACAGTTTCCTTACCATCATGGTGCTTCAGCAAAAGAACCAGGCCTGCAGGAAACAAAGCAAGGAATCACATACAGATTCATATGCTAACCAGAGTGGCACGCGCCAGCACACCCTCCAGTTAGCAAGTGCACCCACCAACTTAGCACCATATCCAGATGTAGATGCACAAACAGAGACACACACACTAGCCACTTGTTTCCTCTTCTCTAAAGTTGAGTCTGTGGAGCTAAATCTAAGTTCCTTTTCTCTCTAATAAACACCACGTGTATATACACATGCTTTGCACATGGACAACAATGACTGTTAGAAGTCCCAGCAAAAGCTCTGGGACTTTGGCTACAAATTAAAAAGTACTGATATCTTGGCTCCTCCCCCAGAGATTCTTATTTAATTGGTCCAAGGTAGAACCCAGGCATTAAAAATATCTAATGTGCAACCAGGGTTGAGAACCACTGCTCTGACCATTCCTCCCTGGGTCCCTTTGACCCTTCACTATGTCCTATCCCATCTCTACCTAATTCATGCCCCCTGAGTCCCAGGCTGCTCTCTCAGGCACCAGAGAGATGACAAACTCATGAAGTATGGTACCTCTCCTGGACTGAGTGACACTGCTGGGACCTGCCACACTCACCAGCCCACAGAATCAGCCTCCACATCTCGATGGCCTGACAGCTGAGCTGTGAGGCCAGAGCTCGAGCCCCTTTATAAGGGCTTCCCCATGGATAGTGCCAGGACAGCCCAGCTACAAACACACACACAAACACATACACACACACACACACACACACCCCAGTGCCAGGATCAATGATTTATGAGAGTCACAGCGACCCCAGAACCACTTGTCCTCCCTCTCCAGAATAGCTGTAGCTCTCATAACAAACAAAGCAACAGATCCAGGCTGATGCTGGCAGAGAGTGAGTGTGCACCACAAGCCATGGCAGGGGCTGGGCTGTGTTCATGAGCCCTGCCTGGTGCTCAGCCCCTCTTCCTGGTATTTAGCCCCACATGGACTGAGTATGGAGGAGAAACAATGTATGATAGCAGTAATTCTATAGTTTTAAGACTATTGGTTGGGAAAGCAGTATAATATGAAGTTTAAATGCTCCAGCTTTGGACTCTGGCTTTGAGTTCAAGATTTGAATTAAAGGTCTGAATCTCAGTGTCACCACTTAGAAGTTTTATAATCTCGGGCGAGTTACTTAGCCTTTGCAAGCTTCAGTTTCCACACTTATATAATGAAGATAACAGCTCATACTTGCCTCATAGGGTTTTATAAGGATTAAAAAGATAATATACAAAAAATGGTTAGTCTAGTGCTTTGCATATGATAAGGTTCAATGAATGGTAGCCGTTATTAGGGATGCCAAAAGGGTTGCCCAGCAGAGTAGGGCTGTCAAACTCAAATGCTGACACTCGCCAGGCAGATAATGTAAATGGGTGAAGTAGACATGATAAAGTAGCTCACCCTCCACTTTATTAGAAGAATAACAATTCAAGCCCAGTGATACACAAAAACTGACATGAAGCCTCTTGGTCAGTTGACAATAGAGATTAGTATAAACAGGGACAGTACTCTAGGCAGCTGCTAATGGACACCCTGCAGGGAAATAGACCCAGTGTTGGTAGATCCTTTGACTTCTCAAGAGAAGACAAAAACCTGAATTTTTATGAGTCAACAATATTTGAGCCCATATAAGAGTCAATGGTGAGGATGTGTTATGAACCTCAGGAATATGATAAGCACAATTCTGGACATCTGAGAGCCAATTTTTAAAAAGTACAACAATGCTATGAAGGATAAACAAAACAGGACTGTAAGCCATACGCTTTTATAATCCATCAGTTTTCTTTCTCTGCTACAGAAGGTCTCAGACCATATGCTCATCTTCTCAGAGACTGACACTGCTCACAGAATCCACATGTACTAGCACAAGGTATACTAAGCAGATATCAATATGATACATGACACAGGGAAATAACAATGGCTAGTGGTTAAATTCACATAACATCTATCCTTCATTTCCACTAGGAAGAAACTAGGAAAGTCATTGTTTTAAATCAGCAGTTTGCTTGGATATCATGGAATAAAAACAATAAATGGTATAGAATGTTTGGGGCAGCAATATTTCACTGAACCCTGGGAAAGTCAGATGGAATACCCACCCAACAGAGACTGTGTCTCCATTTGTTCATCCATCTTTGCCTTCCTTTATGTATTCAACAAATATTCAATGAGCATGTGCCAGGCCCTACCAGGCACTCAAGACACAGTCTCGGCTGGGCGCAGTGGCTTATGCCTGTAATCCTAGCACTTTGGGGGGCCAAGGCAGGAGGATCGCTTGAGGCCAGGAGTTCAAGACTAGCCTGGGCAATAGTGAGACCCCATCTCTATAAAATATTAAAAATATTAGCCAGGCATGGTGGTGCATGCCTGTAGTCCCAACTACTCAGGAGGCTGAGGCAAGAGGATCGCTTGAGCCCAGGAATTTGAGGTTGTAGTGAGCTATGATGACGCCACTGCACTCTAGCCCAGGCAACAGAGCAAGACCCTGTCTCAAAAAAAAAAAAAAAAAGACACAGTCTCTGCTTTCAAGGTGAACAGACTGATCGTATCCCCAGGGTTAGCGTGTATTTCTCTTTCTTGGAGAAGTAGCATGATGGGTGCAGTGGGGAAAATTGAGTTTTGCTGCCAAACAGACTTGAGATCCAATTCCTCCTGCTCTGTACCATCACTGGGTACATTACTTGAGTCTCACCTGCACGCTCAATGCCACCCTCCATTCCTCAGGCTAATATTAACCTAAATCAGAAGATAATTAAGCCTCCGGAGACCAACACTAGATCAGGCTTGGCAACAACCTGTACCATTGGTTAGTTTACCCCTGTAGTGTTTTCTAACTGTAATGACCATACCCTTACTTGTTTCCCCATTCTTAGCCCAAGTACACTAATTCTTGTTATTGGGTCCGGTCTCTGCTTTGACATCGCCTTTTTTTTTTTTTTTTTTCACGTCAGACCAGTAATGTGCTGACATCGTAACAAGATTTGAGGGAGGCACATCTCACGCATGCAGTGTGAAAACCCAATCATCATGCTTATGAACTACAAAAGGATCCTGACTTCTCTTCCTGTTCTGTAAACTGCTGGCACCACATTTGGTTCCCAGGGCCTGGGTCCTCTGACTCTGTCTTGACAGGCTCCCTTTACCCTATGACCTCAAGCTGACTTAAAAGACTGACTGTCTTTTAAGACTTTCTTGATGTGCAATGCCTGCCTCTCTCTACTTCCAAGCCTCCCCTCGTAAAACCCCCTCAGCCCTTCAAGATTCCACATCAATGAGAGTTCCCACTATGTTTGTACCCTTCCGGCCAGATTCCTAATAGGGGCACTAGCTGTTAATACTGTACCCATCACGGAAGCCAGATTTTCCTACCAATCTGAACCTCATTTTTTTGGATCTGAATCAGTCCTCTTGGCTTCTATTCTGCTGCATTGAGCATGGCTAGATTTCAAATCTGACCCCTTTGTACCTGCAAAAGTGACTGATGATGCTGAGAATGCCAAGATATAACAATGGATGCCCAGGAACAACCTCTGCATAATTCAGGGATGACCGTGCCAAAGAGTCGGCTGCTCTGACTCTATGTATAGAAGATGATGAATAGTAAAATGCTGAATGAGGGTTATGTTGAAAATCAATGTGCCATGTCGCTCTGTTTGCTCTCAATCCTTTTCCTTGAGTTCTTGCTGTCAAGAAAAGAAAAAAAAATTGCTTTTTATTTTTACATATCCACCCGGATACTTAGAAAATAACCCTCCCTAGTGCTTAACCTATTCTCATGAAGTGAGAAAAGACGTTTACAAATGTCTTTTACTTAGGTAAGTGAAGAAATCCCTACAGCAGTGTGACCCCTCTCATATTTTACAAGAATCATCCAGATGAAGGCAAGATCACAGATGTGAAGTGCTTTGGTTTTAACAGAACATTTGATCAAATTCTTCATGAAACTCATTTGGATGAATTGGAGAAGTACAACTTGAACAAGATCAGTTGGTTGAATAACATAAGAATCCAGACAGTGTTGACCACAGATCAGTGTAAACTTGAAGAAAAGAGCCTTTTCTAGTCAATTACCACATCTTTAAAGTGAAGGGCATTTCCCAATATTTGGTATAAAAGATGATTTTTGGTTGTGCTTGGAGGATTTTTTAAATGTTAATATTTAATGCATGTGTTTTTTTTTTTTTTTGAGACAGTGTCTCACTCTGTCACCCTGGCTAGAGTGCAGTGGTGTCATCGTAGCTCGCTGAAGCCTCAAACTCCTGGGCTCAAGTGATCCTCCTGCCTCAGCTTCCCTCCCGAGTAGCTGGGACTATAGGCAGATGCCACCACGCCCAGCTAACTTTTTCTATTTTTGGTAGAGACAGGGTCTCGCTCTTGCTCAGGCTGGTCTCGAACTCCTGACCTTAAGCGATCCTCCCGCCTCGGTCTCCCAGAGTGCTAGGATTACAGGCATGAGACACCATTCCCGGCCTTAATGTGTTTATTTTAATGTATATTAGAAAAACTTATATCATATAAATCCATACTTTCATAGATCTTATTTAAGTTTAAAACTGAGGCAATTCAAAACAGAATATTTTTAATAAAGTAGTAAAGGTAGTGCTATTTGTTTAACCTCTTCAGAGGTCATTTTGGTGACATCACAATCCTAAAAACACACATCCTATAACCCCGCAATTCCACTTTTAGAAATTTACCATGCCCAAGTACACAAACTACATTCATTGCAGCTTAATTTGTAACAGTAAAATACTAAAAACAAAACAAAAATCCTAACTGACTAAATAACCATCATTAAGAGATGGCTAAATATGTTATTGTACATCCATGCAATGGCCCTTTTCTTTTCCTTTTAAGCCGGTGGTTCTAAATTGGGCACAATTTTGCCCAATTTGGCAATGGCTGGAGACATTTTGGGTTGTCACAATGGTGGATGGTGTGCTACTGGTACCTAGTGGGTAGGAGCCAGGGATGCTGCTAAACATCCTACAATGCACAAGACAGCCCTCCATAACAAAGAATTATCCAATACAGAGGATCCTTAACTTATGATGGGATTACATCCCTATAAACCCATCGTATATTGAAAATATTTTTATTTACAATGTTTTCAATTTATGATGGGTTTTATCTGGACATAACCTCATTATAAGTAGAGAAGCATACATTGCTTTTGCACCATCATAAAGTCGAAAAAATCATAGGTGAAACCCTCTGAAGTCAAGGACCATGTGTACTTACTGATAACTTAATAGTGCCAAGGGTGAGAAGGCTTGGTTTAAGCAGAATTGCTTTTTGTTGTTGTCATTGTTCTTATTATTTTTTTTAGAAACCAGGTCTTGCTCTGTCGCTCAGGCTGGAGTGCAATGGTGTGATAATAGCTCACTGTAGCCTTCAACTCCTGGGCTCAAGCAATCCTCCTGCCTCAGCCTTCTGAGTAGCTGGGCCTACAGACACCACCCAGCTGTGTTCTTTTCATTCTGACACAAGTTTGAGATTGTGCTACTATTTAAACCCTTATAACACTGGATTTAAAAATTAAACCAAGTGTTTCTTCTATTACAAAGTGAGCTCTTTTAGTGAACTTTTACTATCTATGATTGATTTAACTTTGTAGCCCCAGAACCAATGGTTAAATGGTCTGTCTTTGCAATGAATGAGCTGAGAAAAAGCACAGCCAAGGAAGTGAGCACACCCAGGTTTAGAAATGAGTACAGCTGGGTTACTAGTTGAGAAAGTTTGGACAACATATCTGAAAAGTGTCACTTTTCATAATGACACTTTTCTTGAAAGGTTCTAAGGGGATAGAGATTTGAGTGTGAAATATCTGGCTCATGGTAGGCATGTACAGTGGCAGCTGCTGCTGATTATCATCATTGCCAGTGAGATCAGCACTTAACAGTATTGAACTAACCATTCAATAGCTTGAATTAATTCATACTTAATGTCCTTTCCTACTCTTAGATTCTATAACATTGTCCTGAAAGCAATTCATTCACTCATTTTCTCATTTATTCAATAAATATTAATATTTATTTTCTACTCTAATGTAGCAAGCAAAAAATAAAATCACAAATGTCTAAAGTAGAAGTACATAACTTAGATGTCAGGGCCTTCCTGCCCCTCAGTAGTCTGGTTACACTCTGCCTAAATCCTAGCCCCACAGCCTGTGTCAGCCCAAAGTGTCCCCCGGATTCCTGCAAGGGTCTCAAGGGTTCCTCCTTATGTTTTTCTCTACTTCTCTGGCTCCTGCCTCCTTGGGTATGATTTTTCCACATGGCTTCCTGGTGCACAACTTAGCCCTTTCACTGGCTTCCAATCCTCACACATCTAGCTCTTTACTCGGTAGTTATTACCAAAGACATGGGAGGAAGGGTCCCATCACATAATGCAGAGACTTCCACCAACTCCTGGCTCCTCTCAGCTGTCCCAGTGTTCTATTTCTCCCACTACAGAGTCACTGGAAAATTCCTCACTTGTTCGCTGCAGTTTAGTTCTAACCAGACCCACACTGCTTGGATTTTCACTGTCTACACCCAAGGCAGGCATCAGGGTATTTTCTCGAATAAATCCAAAGGGGAATTCCAATACCAACTTTTAATGTAATTACCTTTTCCCAACTGCTTATATTAGTATTTTTGATAAGTATGATTAAGAAAACATTCAGGATATACTGTTTGGGAAGAAGATGGTTTAGAAACTTCCCTACTATGGAAGGTGTCTGGGCAGGAAACTGACATAATCAAAGGATATTCTAGGAAGATGCATGCAGGCAAGTAAAAGAAGGAATGAGGAAGAGACCCACTGGATGGCAGGAAGCTAAACCATCTTGAGCTACTCTTTTCCCACCTTCCCAGTTCTGTGCCTTTGCTCACGATGACCTATTCCCAGGCCAGAGAGGCCCAGCTCTATGGTGGCTGCCCTCCATAGGCTAGCGATGATGGTGGGAATAAGTACAAGGGAATCAGTTCCCTGACCCATCACACACAAACTGGGCACAGTGACCACAATAAAACACAAGGAAGAAATGGCCATCATGGTGTTTTAAATCGATGGTGATTACTAATTGGTGGTGGGGTCTCAAGAAACAAAATAAATGAGCAGCCTAAGGTGCTGCTAGACATACATGGGTGGAAAATTGCTAGGTCTACAAGACAGAAACCTAACCCAGATTACTACAAAGGAGATTCACAGCTTTTCACCCAATTCCCATATTTAAGCCAGTTTACAGTCCTAGAACCACTCAACTGTGAGAAAGTTGGGTCTTTCCGAGAAGGGATCCTACAATTTGGCCAAAGGCATACACTCTGAATTTTCACCCAAGCTTTCCCCAGAGGTGGTGTGGGCTGAGTGACTTCACTTTGGGGAAAAGAAGTGCCTAGACTATGCAGGGGCATTAGATACTGACTCTAAATTTACACTGATTCTCAGAGACTTGAAACACCTATGTTGCCTGCCTATCATTGAGGGCTTATGAAGTTCAAGGGGTAAATGAAGTCTGAGCCTGAGTCCATTTAGCAGTGTGACCATGGACTCATCCTGTGGTTAGTTCCCAAGTCCCATAAATGTATACTGGGAATAGATATACTCAGTAACAAGAATCCCTACATTATTTCCCTGGCCTCAGGGTTGTTATTGTAGGAAGGATCAGGGAGAATCCCCTGGAATCTCATATGTGTATGCACATGTATATGTACACACACACACACACACACACACACACCTATAATAAAAAAATATAGTAAAGGAAAGCAATACTATATCCCTAAAGGAATTGCAGATATAACGCTACCATCAAAAACTTGAGAAATGCAGGGGTGATGATTCTTACCACATTCTCCTTTAATTCACCTACTTGGCTGGTGCAAAAACCAGATGAGTCATGAAGAATGACAGTAGACAATCACAAACATAATCAGGTGTGCTGCCGGTCACAACTGTAGTTCCAGATGCGCTATTCTTTACTGGAGCAAACCAGCATAGCCCCTTTCACTTGATAAGCAGCTATTGACCTATTTTATTTTCCATTCCACTCATTAAGGAATTTGGGAAGATAGCATTTGTATGGCAGGGACAAGAGTATACTTTTACCACCTTACCCCAGGATTGTGTCAACTCTTCCACTCTGTTACAACATAGCCCAAAGGGAACTTTACTTTCTTGATAGTCTACAGAACATTACATTGGTCCATTGCATTAATGCCATTATGCCTTAAACCAGGGACAATATATGGTGCCATCTCTGCTACAGCCAAAACGCATAGCTGCAATGAGAACCAAGTGGTAGAACTAGGAGTTGCCTCTCTTAGTATTATTAATATATCTAATAATTCACTTGAAGAATTTTTGCTTATTATTCAATAGTCTTGGCTAAGTAGGTTTGGAGGTCCTAGCATTGAAAGGAGGAATGCTTCTCCCAGTAACCCTGTTATAATCGCAATGAATTGGAAGCTGAGACTACCCCTTGGCCATTTTGAGTTCCTTAGGCCACTGAAACAAAAGGCAAAGAAGACCATTGTACCAGCTGGGGTAATTGATCCCAATTGCCAGGGTGAAAGTGAGTTGCTGTTGCACAATTAGAGAAAGGAAGACCTTGTTTAGAACCCTGAGGATACACTGGGACACCTCTAGTATTCCCTTGCCCAATAATTCAGGTCATGGAAAGCTGCAGAAACCCAATAAAGAGCAAGATACTAAGAAATTGGACCTTGCAAATAGAAGTTGTAGTTATCTCACCAAGGTTCTGTCAGATGGTAAGAGGAACACAGAATGGATGGTGGGAAAAGATGGCCGTGATTACCAACTTAGGCCTCATGTCCAGTTATACAAGTAGGGACTGTAAGAGCTGTATTTTATGTTACTTGTTTTTTTCTTCTCACTCTTCTACTGTGACTTTATATGAGGACACAAATGATGTCTAATCATTTAGGTTTAAGGTGAAAGTATAAACATGCGGACATCACCCCATGATGATAAAATAGCTGATGTGACTTGGGCATCTCTTGCGTTGAGGACATGAAATTTTACCTATATTAAGGACAATGGAGGATGATAAGGAGCAAAAAGGGTGAACTATAACAAATATTTTCCAATTGCCCCTCTACTTCTCCATCCTTTTCCACCTTGCTCCTTGCCCCTGGAAATTTGTTTGGACTACATCCAATGGGCTCAGTTGGGTTCAGCCTGACAGAAGAATAGAAGGAGAGAGGTATATGAGATGAGGGTATTCATTCCCCTGGATCACCCTCTGTGAAGTCACATCAAGGTGACTGTATACTTTGATCAAAGATCACTGCTTCTCTCAAAGATGACTACTCTACACAGCTATCTCTTCTTACAGTTTCAGGTAACTGCTCCCTTCCCTTGCCTTTGGGCCTAAAGGTGAGTAGCAGGTTCCACTGCTGCTAGCCCTGGTTTCCTGCACTAGCACTGTGGTTCCCCTATATTACTCCCAAATCTTTGTAATCAGTCCCTTTGTAAATAAGCCCTCCTCAATTTATCTTAATTTGAGTGTACCATTTGTATTTCTTGGCTGATATACTATACCAGGGGTGGGGAACCTGTAGCCTTAAGGCCACATGTGGCCTTCTAGGTCCTTAAGTGTGGCCTTTTGACTGAATCCAAATTTTACAGAACAAAGCCTTTTATTTTTATTAATACATTTTTGTTCATCTTTCATATTTTTATTTTATTTCTAAAATGACATATTTAAAATACCAAAGAATAAAATAAGTTTCAATGGAATAATGCTCCCAGATTGACCAGCACAATTAGAAAATTAGTAAGCCATAAGGACTAAATTGACAGCTGCTACGCTCATGATTTAGTTCTAACTTCCCCCACCTGACTGGCGCCACTACTGCACAAGGCTGGTTGGCAAGTTTATGGGGGACAAGTACGCCAGTCTGTTATTAGCTCTTGACAACAGTGCACTGTGTTTCTGTTTGAAGTGGAATTTGTGAATAATTGTACAGCTCAACAGTATTTTTTAATTTTGTCTGCTTAGCAGCCCATCATGTAAAAGAAGACCAAGAGAACGCTGAAGGAAAAAAACAGATTTTTTAATGAGGATTGGGAATTGTAATATTTTCTTGTTTCTGCTAAAGATAAGATGATTTGCTTGCTTTGTGATACTGTGATATCAACATTAAAGAAATTCAATGCTCATCAGCATTACAACACTCATAAGGACCACAAATATTAATACTTTAAACTAGAGGGAGAGGCACAAAAGGTTGTATTGCAGAAATCAAAAGATGAAAAGCAAAAGCAAAGACAATTCTTTCAAGCAGCAATAAGACCTGGAAATAATGCCACTGAAGCAACTTATAAACTAGTTTATATACTCAGGAAAAAAGGGAAGCCATTCAGTGATGTAGAAATTATGAATGAATGCATTGTTAAAGTTGTAGGATGCTTAGACCCCGATATCATTTCAAAGGACAAACTACTGCCTCTTTCAAGGAGAACCATAACTGATCGGCAGCAAGAATTAGCCTTCAACTTAACAGAACAACTTCATGCAATACTTCAAAAGGAAAATATATATTATTCAGTTGCTTTGGATGAATCAACTGATACTACTGACTTGGCACAGGTTTTATACTTCATTTGGGTCATAACAGAAGATTTGCTTTGCTACAAAGAGTTACTCACTTTGGGCACTCTTATGAACAGAACATGGGGAATAGGTATCTTCAACAACTTTCAAGATAAATGTCATGAAGTTATACTGAATTTGGTAAACTTAGTGAATGCATGCACAGACGGTGCACCCTCCATGACAGGAAAACATGAAGGGTTTATTGCACAGATAACGAAAGTATTAACGGGGTGGGGAAGATGCGGATCAAAGGTACCATCAGCCAGAGTGTCTCTGTAAGAAGGAGAAATTTTAGATGAAAGAGAAAAAACAAACAGACAGACAAACACAGATCAGATGAGGGTCCGAAGGAAGGGTGCCTGAACCTACAGGAGACTCCACAGGAAGAGGTTGCGGAGCAGAACTGGAAAGAGAAAGGCATCGGCAAGGATTAAGCCCAGAGAGGCTCAGAGACCATCAAGAAGGGTAGGTGGATTGGCTAACACCCCTCTCCCTCACATCTCGGACTGTTGGTGGGCTCCCGAGCTGCTGGAGAGACCTTCTGCCAAAGTGAGCCCAGAGATTCCTGCTGCCAGTGAGCAGAAAGTTTCTTGCAGACAGGGCACCAGGCTCACACCACCCCGACCAGGGTGCCTCTTGCCCCACAGACCCAAGCCAGACAGAAGGCACAATATTGCTTCTCTACCCACCGGGTGCCTTTGCCTCCCCAGGGGGCCTCAACCCCTCAGATTCTGTCTTGCTCATCCCCACACAGACATTTCCCAACTCCAGCCCAGACTGCAGGAGCCACAGGGGTCCAGTGGGTCCCAGGTGATCTGCATGACTCCAGAGCCCTGTCATTTTGGGTGGACTGCCTCCCAGAGAGAGGGTTGGACATGACCAGAGGGTGGACTTTTCTCCACCTAGACTTTTTTCTCCCCTTCCCCTCCCCCACCGGCAGCTGCTGAGAGAGACAATTGAGCCACTACTCAGAGGCTTCCACAGGGAACACGGCTCAGACCTTTCCTGTTGGGGTCCTGCAGCAGACTGAGGGGTGCTCGGACTGTGAGCTCCCTGCCTGCTGGCCCTCCCTAGTTCTGCTTGCCCAGTGACCCCAGCAGAGGGGACACACTCCGAGGTGGAGGGACATTGAATCAGCTTGAGCACCCCATGAGAGAGACTTGGGACCAGTATCCTTCTCCCTGGTATGGTCAGGGTTTGATCTCTGGGGCCCAGAGGATGGACCCGCAGGCCAGATCCTGTACACCCAGGTCTCGATCGCATTGCCCAGAGGCACAGAGGGGATATTTGTGAATTAGTTTTGTGAGGTGTGGGTGCCTGCAGGGGCAGATTAGGGGTGAGAGTGCAGAGTGGGTCCTAGCTGTGGCATGCTCACAAGGCACCCCTCCTCCCATAGCAGAGCCATGCTCCCAACTAAGGCCAGGACCCTGAGCAGGGAACCTCCCAGCCCGCATCACAATCATGGGGGAGCTCGGCTGGCTTGAGGTCCTGCCTGCTGGAAGGCACCCAGAAGAAACCATGGAATAGGGGAGGGTGGAAAGGAGGAAGGCCTGCTCCAGACTGCCAGACTGCAGGTCTCAAACAGCCCCGCCTCCACACACAAAATTTTTGGCTGAGTTAGGCCACTTCAGCCCCTCCCTGGCAATTTTGCCCAGAGGCAGGGAACAGACCTTCAACCCCTGTTAAAAGCATTTGTGGAGCTTGAGGGCAGGCTCACCCAACCAAGCCACCTCCAGCCTCACTCCTCCACCCACCCCTGCTGTGGTGAGAATAAGGACACCTGGGTGTTCCAGGGCCCCACCCACTGCCTGGGGCATTAGAGTGGGACCCAAAAACAACACTGTAGCTTATTCCTCTGGGCAAGCGCCACCTACTGGCAGGGTCAATTTGCATGCCCTTTTACTGCATGTACTGACTTATCATACAGGGGGTGGTCAATTCTCACCCACAAGCACCACCTACTGGCTCAGAGATTAAACTGGGCGTGGCATTATCCAAACAAAAGAAAATCCAAAGGACTGCTCCAGATGAGACAGAATGAGCAAAAGAACTCTGGAAGTATGAAGAATCAAAGCGAAAGGATACCCCCTTAAAGGAACACCAGCTCTCTAGCAATGGATACCAACCAAAATCAGAACGTTGAAATGACAGATGATGAATTTTGAACATGGATTGTAAGGAAGCTCAATGAAATGCAAGATAAAATGGAAGTCCAACACAAAGAAACCACAAAAACAATGCAGGAAATGAATGAAAAATTCAAAAGAACTTGAAATATTAAAGAAAAATCAAACAGAACTTCTGGAAATGAGAAATTCACGCAAGGAATTACAAAACACAGTGGAAAGCCTTAAGAATAGGTTAGATCAAGCAGAAGAAAGAATCTCAGAGCTTGAAGACAACACCTTTCAATTCAGCCAGTCAGTCACAGAGATAGCACAGAGAAATAAAAGAAAATAGCAAAGCCTACAAGAAATATGGGATTAGGTGAAGAGGCCTAACATAAAAATCATAGGCATCCCTGAGGGTGAAGAAGAAAATACACAAGAGTTGGATAACCTATTTGAGGGAATAATTGAGGAAATTTTCCTGGGTCCTGCTAGAAATCTAGATATCCAGGTACAGGAAGCTCAAAGGACTCCTGGGAGATTCATTGCAAAGAGGAAACCACCACAACACATAGTCATCAGACTGGCGAAAACAAACATGAAAGAGGCCCTCCTACGAGCCGAAAGGTGAAAGCAGGAGGTAACTTACAAAGGAAAACCCATGAAACTGCAGACTTCTCAACTGAGACCCTACAAGTTAGAATGGACTGAGGCCCCATTCTCAGTCTCTTCAAACAGAATAATGCCCAGCCTAGAATTTTGTATCCTGCAAAACTAAGTTTCACATATAAGGGGGAAATAAAGTCTTTCTCAGACAAGCAAACACTGAGGAAATATTTGTCAAAACAAGACTTGCCCTGCAGGAAGTACTCAGAACTGCGTTACACGTGGATCAGCACAATAGACACTCACCAGTGTAAAATCATCCAAAAGCTAAAGGTCAAAGGCCACATACCACAATGGCTCAAGACATAAAACAAACCAACAAAGTTCTACTCAACAGGATGAACAGAAATCTTCATGATATTGTTCATCCACTTATCAATTCTTTCAACAAATGTGAATGGCTTGAACTGACCACTGAAGAGACATAGGCTGGCCGAATGGATAAATATACATAAGCCAAGTATCTGCTGTCTTCAGGAAACACATCTAACCCACAAGGACTCATTCATACTCAAGGTGAAGGGATGGAAAACAATTGTCCATGCAAATGGAACCAAAAGAAAGCTGGGGTAGCAGTTCTCATATCAGATAACTTAGTCTTCAAATCAACAAAAGTAATGAAACACAAAGATGGTCAGATATAATGGTAAAGGGAACAATTCAACAAGAGTACATAACAATTCTAAATATCTACACACCCAACACAGGTGCACCCAGATTCATAAAGCAAATCCTAATTGATCTAAACAAAATGATAAACAACAGCACTGTAATACCTGGGGACTTTAACACCCCACTGATAGCACAGGACAGATCTTCCAAACAGAAAATAAACAAAGAAATAATGGACTTAAATAGAACTCTAGAACAAATGGGCCTAACAGACATTTACAGAACGTTCTACCCAAAAACCACTCAATATACATTCTTCTCACCAGTTCATGGGCCATTCTCTCAGACTGACCACATCCTAGGCCACAAAACATATCTCAACAAATTTTAAAAAATAGAAATTATACCATGCATCTTCTCAGACCACAGTGGAATAAAATTAGAAATCAACTCCAACAGAGATACTCATCTCTACACAAAGTCATGGAAACTAAACAACCTACTGCTGAATGATTATTGGGTCAAGGAGGAAATTAAGATGGAAATCAAAAGACTGTATGACCTAAATGATAAAGGGGACAGAAGTTATCAAAATCTGTGGGACAGAGCTAAAGAAGTCCTGAAAGAAAAATTCATAGCCTTAAATGCCTAAATCCAAAAGATAGAAAGATCACAAATCAACAATCTAATGAATTGACTCAAAGAACTAGAAAAAGAAGAGCAAACCAATCCCAAACCCAGCAGAAGAAAATAGCCAAGATTAGAGCAGAACTAAATGACATTAATAACAAAAGAACTACAGAAAAGATTAATGAAAGAAAAAGCTGGTTTTTTGAAAAGATAAACAAAATTGGCATGCCTTTCACTAGATTAACCAGAAGCAGAAAAGAAAGGACTCTAATAAACTCAATCAGGAATGAAAAAGGAGAAATTACAACTGATACCACAGAAATAAAAACTATCATCTCTGAATACTATAAAAATCTCTAGGCACATAAACTTAAAAACATAGAGGAAATGGACAAATTCTTAGAAACACACACCTTCCCTAGGCTCAATCAGGAAGAAATAGAACTCCTGAACAGACCAATATCAAGTACCAAAATTGAAGCAGCATAAAAAACTCCCTAAAAAAAAAGTCCTGGACCAGTTAATTTCACATCCGAATTCTACCAGAACTACAAAGAAGAACTGGTGCCTATCCTGCAGAAATTATTCCACAACGTCGAGAAGGAAGGAATCCTCCCCAAGATGTTTTACAAAGCCAACATCACCCTAATACCAAAACCAGGAAAGGACTCAACCAAAAAAGAAAACTACAGGCTAATATCCCTTATGAATACAGATGCAAAAATTCTCAATAAAATCCTAGCAAATCGAATTTACCATATAAACAGAAGTAAAAACAAAGACCATATGATTCTCTCAATAGACAGAGAAAAAGCATTCAACAAAATTCAGCACCCTTTTATGATAAGAACGCTTAACAAAATAGGCATAGATGGGACTTACCTCCAAATGATAAAAGCCATGTATAACAAACCTACACCCAACATCATATTGAATGGGGAAAAATTGAAAGCATTTCCACTTAGAACTGGAACCAGAGAAGGTTGCCCTCTGTCACCAATCCTATTCAACATACTGCTGGAAGTCCTGGCCACAGCAATCAGACAAGGGAAGGAAATTAAGGGAATCCAAATGGGGACAGAAGATGTCAAACTATCGCTCTTTGCTGATGATATGGTCTTATATCTAGAAAACCCCAAAGATTCTGCCAAGAGACTATTGGAATTGATAAATAAGTTCACCAAAGTCTCAGGTTATAAAATCAATGTACACAAATCAGTAGCATTCATATATACAAAACAGTCAAACTGAGAACAAAATCAGAGACTCAATACCTTTCACAATAGCAACAAAGAAAATAAAATACCTAGGAATATATTTAACCAAGGAGGTTAAAGACCTCTACAGGGAGAACTATGAAACACTAAGGAAGGAAATAGCAGAGGATGTAAACAGATGTAAAACCATACCATACTCATGGATCGGCAGAATCAACATTGTCAAAATGTCTATACTACCCAAAGTGATCTACAGATTCAATGCAATCCCTATTAAAATACCAACATCATTTTGGCAGATCTAGAAAAAATAATACTATGCTTCATATGGAACCAGAAAAGACCCCATATACCTAAAGCAACCGTAAGCAAAAAGAACAAATTGGGAGGCATCAATTTACCAGACTTCAAGCTATACTACAAGCTATACTTCAAGTAACCAAAACAGCATGGTACTGGAACAAGAACAGAGACATAGACCAATGGAACAGGACTGAGAACGCAGATATAAAACCATCCTCATATAGCTATCTGATCTTTGACAAAGCAGACAAAAACATACACTGGGGAAAAGAATCCCTATTCAATAAATGGTGCTGGGAAAATTGGATAGCCACATGTAGAAGACTGAAACAAGATCCTCACCTCTCACCTCTCACAAAAATCAACTCATGATGGATAACAAACTTTAACCTAAGGCATGAAACCATAAGAATTCTAGAAGAAAACATTGGAAAAACTCTTATAGCCATTGGCCTAGGCAAAGAATTCATGAAGAAGACCCCAAAAGCAATCACAGCATCAACAAAAATAAATAAATGAGACCTGATCAAATTAAAAAGCTTCTGAACAGCCAAAGAAACTATCACTAAAGCAAATAGACAACCTACAGAATGGGAGAAAATATTTGCATGCTGTACATCTGATAAAGGGCTGATAACTAGAATCTATATAGAACTCAGGAAAATCAGCAAGAAAAAAATCAAACAACCCCATTAAAGGACATGAACAGAAACTTTTCAAAGAAGATAAACTAATGGCCAAGAAACATATGAAAAAATGTTCAGCATCTCTAATAATCAGGGAAATGCAAATCAAAACCACAATGAGATATCACTTAACTCCAGTGAGAATGGCTTTTATCAAAAAGTCCCAAAACAACAAATGTTGGCATGGATGCAGAGAGATAGGAACACTCATACACTGCTGGTGGGACTGCAAACTAGTACAACCTCTATGGAAAGTAATGCAGAGATAGCTCAAAGAACTAAAAGTAGAACTACCATTTGATCCAGCAGTTCCATTACTGGGCATCTATTCAAAGGAAAAAAAACGTTCTATAACAAAGACATCCACACTCAAATGTTTATAGCAGCACAATTCACAACTGCAAAGATGTAGAAACAACCCAAGTGCCCATCAACACAAGAGTGGATGAATAAAATGTGGTATACGTATACCATGGAGTACTACTCAGCCACAAAAAACAATGGTGAATTAACAACTCTTGTATTATCCTTGATGGAGCTGGAGCCCATTGTTCCAAGTGAAGTATCACAAGAATGGAAAAACAAGCACTACATATACTCACCATCAAATTGGTACTAATTGATAACATTTATGTGCACATATGGAAGTAACATTCATCAGGTGTCAGGCAGGTGGGGGGGAAAGAGGATGGGCATATTCACACCTAATGGGTGTCGTATGCACTGTCTGGGGGAGGGGCATGCTTGTAGCTCTGACTCAGGCGGTGCAAAGGCAATATATGTAACCTAAACATTTGTACCTCCAAATATTCTGAAATTTAAAAAAAAGTATTAACAGATCCAGATGATCTCATTTCTTTTCACTGTATCTTGCATCAGCAAAATCTCTGTTCTAAAGCCACTATTTTAAGTGACACTTTGCAACACGTTATAAGTATTGTTAACTATATTCATGCAAATGCAAGCTGCATCCTCAGTTTCATAACATGCTAAAGTTGCATGATGAGGTATTCAGTGTGGATTGGCCGTATCATTCTAAAGTGCTTTGGTTATTGCAGGGACAGGTGTTAGCCAAAGTTTTATCTCTGCAAGAACAAATAGTTAAATTTTATGAAGAACAGAATCAGCAATGTGAATTATTGAAAGAAGATTTCTATGGGAATGCAGCATTTTTGTGTGGTATCATGTCAAATCAAAAGGACTTGAATATTTCTTTTCAAGATAAAACTAAGTCTATACATGGTATGTGGCAAAAAATCCAAGCATTCCAAAAAAAAGTATCTTTTTTCAAAACACTTCGTCTTCAAAAGCAAATTTCGGATGAACATTTTCCTCACTTAGCAAAGGTCACTGATGAGCAGGATGCTGTAAGCAAATCATTTGAAGAATACACAGCTGTTATAGACCTATTAATTGGAGAATACAATGAAAGGTTCACTGACTTTGAGAATCATGACATCACACTCAAGTTGGCATTTCAGTCTCATAGTTCATAGTTCATATTACCAAGGCACCTAAAGGACTACAGATGGAATTAATTAAGTTCTCAGTAGATGACATTCTAAAGACATTGTTTGATGCTAAGGAAGATCCAATTGAAATATGGAAAAATGCATTAGAATACCCATGCCTTTGGCAACATACCCAAAAAAATGTTTTCTTGCTTTTCAACCACTTATTGCTGTGAATCTACATTCTCCTACCTAACCAAAATCAAGATACCCTTAAGGTCACAAATGACTGATACCCATCTAGAGGATCAACTGAAACTGTGGACCTCTATGCTGCAACTAAATATTCAAATGATTTCCAACAAAAAGCAGACACAACAAAGTCATTAAAAGGTTAGTTAACTTTAAAATTAACAAATAACTTTCATTTTTTGAAATTATTGAGTACAGGGTAGTTAGATTTTTACAAAATAATGTACATTTTTAAGTATATCTAATTGAAGTTTCTTGAATGTGGACTTATTTGATTACAACTAAATTAATGAGGCCTTCCAACATGAAAAGCTTCCCCACCCCTGGACTATACAATCTTAGATTAAGTTGCTTAATCTCTATGAGTCTGTTTTCCTATCTATAACATTCAAATAGTAATAATTACCCTCCACAGTGTTCTGATGATTAAAATTCTTTAAATAGAATGCTTAAAAGAGCCAACTGCTCAAAAATATAATCATTATTAACTATTTCCATCTGTTAAGATGCATTTCATGTGTGCAACAGAAAACTTAGCTAGAAGTGACTTAACCAAAATGAAAATTTATTAACTCACATTAAAAGAAATCCAGAAGAGAATGCTTCCAGGGCTACTTAACTCAAGTGCTCAACAGCATCATCCAAGACCTGAGTTCTTTCTATCTTTCTTCTCTACCAAGGGCATGGCTACCTCATACCTGAGGGCATAGCTACCTCATACCTGAAAAAAATCAAGGTCCTGTTACTAATGGAGGAAGAAGGGAGAATAGTCTTTAGGCAACCAATTGTACCTGCCACACTATTATTAAAATATCATATATGGTAATAAAGGGGCTTCCTAACCTCTCTCCTAGAACAGTAGAGTGGATGTAGCCTAGAGAGACTTTAGGAGATTAGAGTGAGCAGAGCAAGGTCAGAAAAAAGACCTTGGGAAGGTCTTTTTTCCCTGAAGGGAAAAAACCCTTCAGATAAATCAATAAATGAAGAAGGGGCTGCTATTCCTGATGATAGTAATGACCTCACAAAAGGAATCCCAAAACTTTAACAATAGCTTCTACTTCATGGAAATGACCCTGCAGCACTTCCCCCATTGACCAAGACAGTAACTGTCAGGGTACTCAGGTTGCAAACAATAGAAACCAACTCTAGCTAACTTAATCAACACAGATATTCAATGAGAAAACTGTAAGACAACTCAGAATCAATAGAAATGCTATAAAATCAGTCTTAAAACACAAACAGGATCCAAGAAAGACCAGTTGTAAAAAACACTGCCAAGGTCCTGCCATGGGAAGTCTAGTTAGGAAATTCCACTACTGCCACTGGTACCACTGCCACTGGGCTCCTATCACCCATTACCAGCTACCCACTCTTTGACTCTTTGCAGCACTGTCTCTAGATTTAAGTCCCAGATGGGAATGCCCAAATGGCCAAGCCTAGTTCACTTGTGTACCCTAGGGGCCTAAGGATGAAGAAAGAAAGCTAGGCCCCTTTAAGCTTCCATAGCCTCCCCTCCAAACCACAGCTACATAATCTATTTTAAAAACACATCTAACATTTTACTTCCTCATTTGAGATCCTTACCAGAGATCACAGCATCCATGATCCAGCTGCTGCTAGCCTCATCTTGTTTTACTCTGCCCCTACCTCATCTAACACTAGATGCAGTGATCTCCTTTTTTAGAATGCTGTAAGCTCCTTCTACAGCAGGACTTCCATACTATCGCTTCCATCTGAAATTGTTCCCCAGCCCCAGCTATCAGCTAGCCCATATTCAACCTTTAGGACTCAATCTAAATGTCACTGGTCAACAAGGCACAATATGAGGTCCTCCACTTATATTTCCCCATAGCAACAATAATGTGGGACCCCAACTAGAAGAGCTGTTTTGAGAGGCAAACATGCCCACTAGTATCCCAACACATGCCAGCATCAAATCTGCAAATGGCCCCATCTTCCTGTGGACTCAGCTACAGACCTGTTTGGCATGGGTCCTGCTACCAAAACCAACCACCAAGGGGCCTGGGAAGAGTCACACACACTAATGCCTTAGGTGACAGGCCCATTGACCTCAGTCCCAGCTATGGACTCTGAAACGGCCCTGGAAAGCAGTCCCTCTAAGCTGTGGTCTGAAATCAATCTTGCCTGCCTACACACCCAGAAAGAGACATACCCATTGATGGCCCCTCAGGCAGGCCAGCCAATCTTGGTCTCAGGGCAGATCCTGAAATGGCACTGTAACTTGGCTCCAGACCCTCTCAGCTGTGGTCTGAGATCAGTCATGTCTGCCCAGGGACCTAGAGGGAGATATACCCTTTCATGTCCCCTCAGGCATGCCAATCAACCTTGGTCCCACTATGGATTTTGAAATGGCCCTGTAAATTCACTCTAGCCCCTCTCAGCTGCAGTCTGAGAGCAGTCCCACCTTCCCCACCAGGATACACACCTGTCCTTGAGCCCAGAGGCAGGCCTGCAGACCTCAGTCTCAGCTGTAGACCCTGAGCCCCATGACTCAGTTCCTGTCCCTCTCAGCCATAGTCCAGGGCCAATACTACTTGCCCAGATCCTCACAGTGACCCACTGGGAGCCCTTCCAGGAACCTGAAGGAAACAACACCCATGTGCACACCTGATAACATGCCCTCTATCTGCGGACACTAAAGCAGACCCTCATCCCAGTACCAGCCCTACTGACCAGGATCCTGGAGACAGTCTAGTCTACCCAGAGACCAGACAGGATCTACACCTCCTGGAGACCCTACTAACAGGCCCATCAACTGTGGACCCTACTGTGGACTCAGCAGCAGCTATGTGACCAGCTCCAACCCTACCCAACTGTGATCCCAGAGGCAATTATTTAGCTCAGCTCAGGGACACAACAACAGAAGGAGTTTACCTGCCAAAATTAGTCTTTAAAGACTGGAAGAGGTGTTTGCTCCTTTAAATGCACAAACACCAACATAAGGCTACACAGATAATGAAGAATCAGGCAAACAGGCACCATCAAAGAAAACTAATGAAGCTCTAGTAACTGACTCAAAAGAAATGGAGATCAACAAATTGTCTGAAAAATAGTTCAAAATAATCATCTTTGGAAGTTCAATGAGATGTAATAAAACACAGATAGACAATAAATAAAATTGGGAAAACAGAGGTTTAATAAAGTGATAGACAACATTTTTTTTTTTAAAGCTCTTTTGGAATTGTATTGTAAAGCTCTTCATTGTATTGAAGAATACAATGACAGAACTAAAAAATTCAATAGAGAGCTTTAACAGCAGACTCAATCATGCAGAATAAAGAATTAGTGAACTCAAAGACAGGTCATTTGAAATTAACCAATTAGATGAAGAAAAAGAAAAAACATTGAAAAAGAGTGAAGAAATCTTAAGGGACCTATGGGACACCAACAGTGTATGAATATACAAACTATGGGAGTTCCAGAAAAAAAGAGAGATAAAAAAGCAGAAAGCTTAATTAAAGAAACACTGACTAAAAACTGCCCAGATCTTGGGAGGGATATGAACATCCAAATACATGAAGTTTAAAGAACCTCAAGAAAGATCAACCCAAAGAAGAATACTCCAAGACACATTATAACCAAATTTGTCAAAAGTCAAAGAGAGAAACTTGAAAGCAGCAAGAGAAAAGAGACTCAACACATATAAGGGAACCCCCATAAGACTATCAGTGGATTTTCCAACAGAAACCCTGCAAGACAGGAGGAAGAAGTAGGATAATTTCAAAGTGCTGGAAAAAAAATACTGCCAACCAAGAATACTATATCTGGCAAAGCTGTCCTCCAGAAATGAAGGAAAGACAAAGACATTCCCAGACAAACAAAAGCTGAAGGAGTTCATCACCATGAGACTTGCTTTCCAAGAAATGTCAAAGGAAGTTATTCAAGTTGAAATGAAAGAACACTGAGTAACAAAATAAAAAGACATGAAAGTATAAAACTCACTAGTAAAGGTAAATGTACAAGTTCAGAAAACTCTAATACTGTAATGGTGGTGCATAAATCACTTTTAACTGTAGTATAAAAGTTAAAAGCAAAATTATTAAAAATAACTATAGCTACAATAAATTGTTAATGAGTATATAATATGAAAAGATGTAAAGTATAACATCAATAGCATAAAATGGGGGGAGTAAAAGAGTAAGAGTTTTATATGCAATTGAAGTTAAGTTGTTATAAGCTTAAATTAAAATATTATGACTATTAGATGTCTTATGTAAGCCCCATGGTAACCACAAAGAATCTCTAGCAGATATATTTTTTAAAAGGGACAATGGAATCAAAGCACACTACTACAAAAATTTAACAATTCACAAAGGAAGACAGCAATATTGGAAGAAAAGAACAAAGGAACTACAAAACAGTCAGTAAACAAATAAAAAATAGCAATAGTAAGTCCTTACCTCTCAATAATTACTTTAAACAAAATAGATTAAATTCTCTGATCAAAAGACACAGAATGGCTGAATGGATTAAAAAAAAATCCAACAACATGCTGCCTATAAGAGACTCATGTTAACATTAAGGACACACATAGACTGAAAGTGAAGGGATAGAAAAAGATACTCCATGCAAATAGTAACCAAAAGAGAGCAGGGGTGGCTATACTTATATCATATAAAATAGCCTTCCAGTCAAAATCTGTTACAACAGAGAAAAAAAGGTCACTCTATGATGAATCAATTCATCAAGAGGATATAACAATTGTAAATATATATGTACCCAACATTGGAGCACCTAAATATATAAAGCAAATATTAACAGAACTGAAGGGAGAAATAGACATCAATACAATAATTTTAGGGACTTCAATACCCCACTTTCAAAAATGGACAGATCATCCAGACAGAAAACCAATAAGGAAACAATGGACTTGAATAACACAATAGACCAAATGGACCTAACGGACATATACAGAACTTTTCACCCAACAGCAGCAGAGTAAACATTCTTCTCAAGAGCACATGGAATATTCTCCAGGAAAGATCATATGTTAGGCCACAAAACAAGTCTTAACAAATTTAAGAAGACTGGAATCATATCAAGTATCTTTTCTGAACACAATAATACAAAACCAGAAATCAATACCAGGAGAAATTTTAGAAAATTCACAAATATGTGGAAATTAAACAACACACTCCTGAAAAACTAATGGGTCAAAGAAGAAATCAAAAGGGAATTCATAACGTATCTTGAGACAAACGAAAATGGCAATAAAACAAATTAAAACTTATGGAATACAGTAAAAGCAGTGCTAAGAGGAAAGTTTATAGCACTAAACACCTACATTAAACAAAAAGAAAGAGCCAGGTAATCCCAGCAACTTGGGAGGCTGAGGCAGGAGGATTGCTTGAGGCCTAGAGTTTGAGACCAGCCTGGGAAACATAGCAAGACCCTGTCTCTAAAATACGAAAACAATTAATTAGCAGGGCACGGAAGATCACTTGAGCCCAGGAGTTGAAGTATGCAGTGAGCTATGATTGTACCACTGCACTCCAGGCTGGGAAGCAGAGCAAGACCCCTTCTCTAAACAGCCTAACTTCAAACTTCAAGGAACTAGAAAAAGAAGAACAAACTAAGCCCAAAGTCAACAGAAGGAAGGAAATAATAAAGATTAGAGCAGAAATAAATGAAACAGACACTAGAGAGACAATAGAAAAGATCAACAAAAAGCTACAAGTTGGTTTTTGGACAAGATAAACAAAATTGGCAAACCTTTAGCTAGACTAAGAAAAAAAGAGGACTCAAATAAAATTATAAATTAAAAAGGAAGCTTACAACTGATACCAAAGAAATACAAAGGATCATAAAAGATTACTATGAATAAATATATACCAAGAAATTGGATAACTTAGAAGAAATGGACAAATTCCTGGAAACATACAACCTACCAAGATTGAATCATGAAGAAATAGAAAATCTGAATGAACAAATAATGAGTAAAGAGATTGAATCAGTAATCAAAAACCTCCCAACAAAGAAAAACCCATGACCAGATGGCTTCACAGGAGAATTATACCAAACATTTAAGAAAGAAAATTAATGTGAATTATTCTCAAACTCTTCCAAAAAAAAATTTGAAAGGGAACACTTTCAAACTCATTTAAGGAAGCCAGCATTGCCCTCATACCAAAGCCAAATAAGGACACTACAAAAAAAGAAAATTGCAGGCCAATATCCCTGATGAAGAAAGATGCAAAAATCCTCAAGAAAATATTAGCCAACTGAATTTAACAGCACATTAAAATAATCATACACCATCATCAAGTGGAATTTATCCCTGGGATGTAGGGATGGTTCAAATTATGCAAATCAATAAATGTGACATTCCACATAAATAGAATGAATAAAAATAATGAAATAGATGCAGAAAAAGCATTTGACAAAATTCAACATTCTTTCATGATAAACTCTCTCAACAAATTAGCTATAGAAAGATGTACCTCAACATAATAAAGACAAGCCCACATAATATATATGACAAGCCCACAGCTAACATCACACTTAGTGGTGAGAAGCCAAAAGCTTTTCCTCTGTGATCAGGAACAAGACAAGGGTGCCCACTTCTATTCAACATAGTACTGGAAGTCCTAGCCAGAGGAATTAGGGAAGAAAAAAAATAAACACAAGGCATCCATGTTGGAAATGAAGAATTTAATTGTCTCTCTTTCCAGATGACATAATCTTACACATAGAAAGCTCTAAAGACTCCACCGAAAAACAGTTACAACTAATAAATTCAGTAAAATTGCAGGATACAGAATCCACATACAAAAATCAGTTCTGTTTCTACACACTAACAATGAACTATCCAAAAAAAGAAGTTAAGAAAATGAAGCCATTAACAATAGCATCAAAAAATACTTAGAAATAAATTTAACCAATGAGGTAAAAGATCTGTACACTGAAAACTATAAGACATTGATGAAAGAAATTGAAGATGACACCAATAAATGGAACTATATCCCATGTTCGTGAATTAGAAGAACTAATATTGTTAAAATGTCCATACTACCCAAAGCGATCTACAGATTCAATGCAATCCCTATAAAATCTCCAGTAGCATTTTTCACAGAAATAGAAAAAAAAATCCTAAAATTCAGATGAAACCACAAAACATCCTGAATAGCCAAAGTAATCTTGAAAAAGAAGAACAAAGCTAGAGGCATCACACTCCCTGATTTCAAACTATATGACAATGCTACAGTATTAATAATTAAAACAGTGTGGTTCTGGCATAAAAATAGACACATAGACCAATGAAACTGAATAAAGAACACAGAAATAAACCCACACATATACAGTCAACTAATCTTTGGCAAGGGCACCAAGAACACAATGAGGAAAGGAAAGTCTCTTCAATAAATGGTGCCGGGAAAACTGGATATCCACCACACAAAAGAATGAAACTGGACCCTTATCTTACACCACATAAAAAATTAACTCAAAATGGATTAAAGACTTAAATGTAAGATTTGAAACCATAAAATTCCTAGAAGAAAACACAAGGGGGAAAGTTCTTTGACACTGGCCTTGGCAAAGTTTTTTGGATATGACACCAAAAGCACAGGCAACAAAAGTAAAAATAAACAAATGGAGCTACATTGAACTAAAAAGCTTGTGCACAGTAAAGAAAAAAATCAACAAAATGAAAAAGCAACCTATGGAATAGGAAAAAATATTTTCAAATCATATATATGATAAGGCTTAATATCCAAACTATATAAGGAACTTACACAACTCAATAGCAAAAACATACACACAAAAAAAAACTTTTCTTAATGGGCAACGAAACTGAACAGGCATTTTTCCGAAGAAGACATACAAATCGTCAACAGAGACATGAAAGGTGCCTAACATCACTAATCACCAGAGAAATGCAAATCAAAACTACAATGAAATATCATCTCACACCAGTTAGGATGGCATTGCAAAAAGCCAAGAGATAACAAATGTTGCCTAGGGTAGAGAAAAGGTGTAGGGATTTAGAAGAGAAACTAGTCATTGTCTGCAAGACAAGTGGTGCCTCCTTGTGAGGACACTGTCTACAACCTCCAAAGCCTAGAAAAGGGAAAGGACATCCACTCATCCCGGTAAGGGACAGGGGTGGCAGATTAGCTTCTGAACATCCCGGGCGAGGTATTTTATAGGGTTCAGACCAGGGGATTCCCCAGCTTTTCTCTTTTGTTTTCCGCCCGCATTTCCCCAAAAACATGGGAAATTCCCTCTCCCCAGCGCAGCGTACCCATAAGCTTCAATTACATGGCCTTTTGCGCACTGTGGAACATCAAGTCTCTGACCGACATTTGACTGAATTGCTAGTGGTTATTCGACAACAATGCCCTTGGTACCCTAAGGAAGGAAGTCTAGATATTGAGTATTGGGAACGAGTTGGGCGATGGCTTCGCAACTCTTTAGGACTTATTACTGTTCAGCATTTAACTACCTGGAATCATTGCCGTCTGGCTCTCCACCGTATACAGGGACGAGATAAGCCCCCTCCCTCACCTGATGAGTCACCTGGCTCTTCCTCTGCCAAGTTACCTGAGCCTCCACCTCCTCCGCCACCAGCACATGAAAACATAACTGAGAGGTGTTTTAGGGAAAGGTTAGAAAAGGATGGAGAATTAGTTCAGGCATTTCCAGTTATCGGAAACCTGGGCCAAGGCCCCAGACAAGAGAGCCTGCCTTTTCAGGTCTTTAAGGAATTCAGGGAAAGTATTAATGACAATGGACTCCAAAGCTCTTTTACAAGGGCTATTGTAGAGTCCATTGGAAATGGATATGAAATGTCTCCATGGGATTAGAAAACACTCATTAAAACTGTGCTCACTACTGCTCAATACAGCCTATGGTTACAGGAATTTCAGGATATGGCTCAGCAAATTGCGATGCAAAATTTAACCAATCAGATCACCAATGGAATAGATATGTTAACTGGATCTGGAACATATACAACTCCCCAGGCTCATTGCCAAATGAATCAACAGGTCTTTCTACAAGTGTCTCAAACGGCAGTAAGAGCCTGGGGTAAAATCCTAGATACACGGGTCCCCACTGGGTCTTTTATCAACATCTGGCAAGGAGCAAATGAACCATATATAGATTTCATCATTAAGGTAAAGTCTCTGATTCTTTTCTCTCTTTTAATTATTCTCCTGGTGTTACCCAGCCCCACACCTTATAACCTTAAATTGTCTTAATGACATAGCTCAATGGTTGAACCCGAAAAATTGGTTCTCTGGACTTAACCTTCGAGTTTGGTTCTCTTTGGCTATGGTTATAATATTGTTACTCTATTTTTCACAGTCCTGGGTATAGTCTGCTGACTCTTCCAAAGAACACTTTCAAGCCAAGGGCATGCTTGCACTACATCTGTCTCCCAAGCTGTCCCCTCCTTCGCCTACCCCTCCCCATAAATCTTTCAATGATTTTGACTCATGCTGCTCTCTGTAAGAACAAAAAAAGGGGAGATGTAGGGATTTAGAAGAGAAACTTTCAGACCCCTTAAGGCAAAAGCAATAAGGGTGTCTTGAAGTCAGTACTACATACAGTACGTGCTGAAAACAGCAACTGGAGATAGATACGACCAGCAATAAATCTTACAAGCAGAACAAAACAATGTCTCCAGATTCAGCACGTTCCCTTTACCCATGAATGCCCCTGAGAAACTTCCTCTTACTTTCTCATTCCCATCTCCTCCCTTGCTATCATGCTTCAATAAATATCCGTGAGGACTTTGATCGTGGTCACTTCCTTAAGCCTCTTCCAGAGGCACAGGTAGTGTCTTCCCTAGGTCCCTTGGTGCCTTTTATCTGGTCTCCGAGTATTCATTGTCTGCGTGACAAAAAGGGAACCCTTGTACACTGTTGATGGGAATGTAAATTGGTACTATCATTATGGAAAACAGTATGGAGGTTCCTCAAAAAATTAAAAATAGAACTACCATATGATCCAGCAATTCCACTTTTAGGCATATATCCAAAGGAAATGAAATCAGTATGTTAAAGAGATATCTACACCCTCATGTTCATTGCAGCTTTTTTTAAATTTCAGATTATGGGGGTACAAACACTGATTACATATATGGCCTATGCACTGCCCAAGTGAGAGCTATAATCGTGAATACCCCCCAGACAGTGCATCCTGCACCCATTAGGTGTGAGTTTTCCCATCCCCCCACCCCCTCCCACCTGCCCGACCCCTGATGAATATTATTTCCATGTGTGCACATAAATATTGACCAGTTAGTACCAATTTGATGGTGAGTACCAGTGGTGCTTGTTTTTCCATTCTCGTGATACTTCGCTTGCAGCTTTATTCACAATAGCCAAGGTACAGAATCAGCCTGAGTGTCCATCAATGGATGAATAGATAAAGAAAATGTGATACATACACACACACACACAATTATGCAGCAATAAAAAAGAAGGAAATTCTGCCATTTGCGACAACATAGATGAACCTGGAGGACATTATACTAAGTGAAATAAGCCAGACACAGAAAGACAAATATTGTATGACAAATACAGTATCTCACTTATATGTGGAATCTAAAAAAGTTAAACTCAGAAACAGTAAAATGGTTGTTTCCAGGGGCTGGGAGATGGAGGAAATATGGCAATGTTAATCAAAGGGTACAAACTTCCAGTTATAAGATGAACAAACTCTGGGAATTTAATGTACAGCATGGGTGGTAATGGATGTGTTAATTTATGATAATCATTACAAATGTATATGTATGTCAAATCATGTTTTACACCTTGAACACATACAATATTTGTCAACTAAATATTTCTAAGATAAAAATAAAAATAAACTAAAAAAAATCTAAACGTCACTTCATCAGGGAAAATTTATCACTCCTTCAAGCCTGGGACATGACCTAGTTTTCTAGGAATCTTTACTTCTTTGGCTAGCACTTAAACACTATCTCTCTCTCCCTAGAATAAGCTGCTGAAAGCAGGATAAGCATGTCTTGCTCACTGCCGAAACTCACAATGCCTAACAGCTTGTGATACACCATAGCTGTTCACCACTGAATGACTGATAATTTCTCTACCTCATTTCTGAGCCATCTGGAGTTCCCAATAGGTAATCTAGGTCAGTGCTTCTCAAATTTTAACATGCACAAGTCACCTGGGAAGCTTTTAAAAATGTAAATTCTGATTTAGTAAGTCTGGACGTTTTGTATTTCCAAGTTCCACATTATGCCAATGCTGCTGGCCTATGGACCACACTTTGAGGAACAAGTCAATACCTTATAAAATCAAGTAAGCCAGACACAAAAGAACAAATATTGTATGATACCACTTATATGAGGTACCTAGAATAGTCAAATTCATAGAAACAGAAAGTAGAATGGTGATTGCCAAGGTCTGGGGGAAGGGGTTTATTGTTTAATGAGTTTCAACTTGGGATGATGAAAAAGTTTTGGAGATAATGGTGAGAGTTGCACAACTATGTAAATGGACTTAATGCCACATTGTACACTTAAAAATGGTTAAAATAATAAATATTACATTATGTATATTTTGCCACAAACTTTTCTAAAAACCAACTAAAAAATGTCAAATGAGGCCCAACTCAGTCCTGTTACAAGGACTCCACCACCACAGGTCCAGAGATGGCGGCGGACACAGAGCCTGTCTCACCTATCTCCAGGTGCCTAGGTTAAAAGCATCATTAACACTAACTCTGCCAAGCAAACTGAAGTTGGATAACGGTTTTAAAGGGTCCCATACATCAGCCAGATTCTAATTCGGCTTAGAGGGTTTCTGTGAGACAAGTTGCAGAGATTGCAGAACCTTATTTAATTTATACATATAAAGTGCATTTCCTGATAAAATTTTCATGACTTAGCTGAGACCCCAGATAAGAGTTACTACCATAGTGGAAATTTTCAGTTTGAAACTGAAATCCCTAATGCTTATAACATGGTACCTGCCAAAGTGAAATGTTTAAATGGAATCTGGCACCCCACCATCACTGGTACAGGTGAAATATATCTACATTCTATGAAGGAACTTTTGACCAATTACACTGGCTGGGCTTCCACCAGAACAAGTCAACATCTTAACACTAAAGAATGTTTGGGGATTAAACTCTTTGTTTAGTGACCTTTTGAATTTTGATCATCCATTCATTACATAGTGAAGCTGCAGAACATCAGCTTCATAGCTGACGTTCTAGGAGGGTTTCCACAATAAGTGGAATATTAAATGTTATACCAGATAAAAGACTGCAGGATCATTGATTGTGTGTCTCTACAACTTGAAACAAGTTAACCTTTCCTCTCCAGATGCCCACACCTCCCTCTGGATTGTAATAGTCCTGTGACCATGTAATGAAGACAAAAGAAAACTCCCTAATTGCCCATTTTTTGATGGAGAATTTAACAAGAAAATGCATTTGGGGTCCAAGAATGGTCTGCTTACCTTGTTCACTTTTCCAAACTGTATTATGTAGTCTGTTGATGAAGTTCTTGAAAGAAATTTTAACTCAAAATTGAGACCACAGCTTGCTTACCCTCTTTCCAAACATCATCAATTTCCTGCACAAGTGATTTTAATGTGTTCAATGTACCCACAGATGGGTGATAAGCAGCTTGCTACAGTGACTGGATCCGAATTCTCTCAGCTTCTTTCACATGTTGACTTTCCTTAGATGCCCTAAAGCTTCCCAGAATGCATAAAAACATTTAGTGTATGTCCTACTGAAATGCTTATGTAATTGTATCTTGAAACACACCTTTTTTCTATTCTCATTTAGTTTTAGATACAAAGTCAAACTACTGAAATACAAAGAAAATATGAAAGACACATTACTCATGCTCTCAAAATGCAACAATAAATATCAGAACCCTTTACTTTCAGGTCTAGAAGTGGCAAGAAAGTTTTAGAGTCCTCTGAAGTTGAATCTAATTTTAAAAATAAAATATAGGGACCTTCCTATCTCCTGCCCTTTCTAATATGCTGTCCAGAGGAAACACGACTGGAGACCCAGAGCAGTTAGAGCTTGGGTGTTTTCAATGCTGTAATGTGATTGTGAACCAGTAGGTAATGCCTGTGTAACTATTTATTAAAGAACCAGAGTCCAGCTGTCCCGTGGGGCAGGAGAGACACCTTGGGAATCAGCCCAATGTCTGATGCCTTCAGTGCTCCTTGTGATTCCAGGCACTACTCAAGGGGTGAGCCTCCTAGACCTTAGTGGACCAGAGATCAGCAGTGGAATATAGTGGGTCAGGTTAATGGATTTCAGAGTAAGAACAATGATAGGGAAATGGATTTACTCCAGTGTTTAGAACCAGTGAAATTAAATGCAAAATATTAGTACATTTTTAAACAAACAAAGTAAGTTGATTCCATTTCCACCTGTCATCAGAAAGTCCATGCTCACTCTAATAGAACTATGCTCAAGTTAAGGACCTAGTGCATCACCCACCCCGTATGTGATATTACATTTCTAATTATTTTGAGGTCACCTTCTATTTTGAACTATCTTCTTTGCTCACTGTAACATACACATTCATCCAAAATTGTGGTCATTCCTACTGTGGCTTTGATTAGGTTTACAAATACATTGGTGGTGATCACTAATCGATGTGAATTATTCTCATCAGCACAGATCTACCTGAATTCAAAACTTTTTCTTTTACAATAAAAGATAATGTGGTTCTTCAAAAACTACATTTTCCTTGATGTCATTTTAACCACCTTGACACATATATATATTTCCCTGGATTCTTACCTGTTTCACTAAGTCTTTTCTCCACCATTCTTAAGTCGCTGAGGAAAAGGGCTATGCAAACTTAATTCCTACTCAGTTCACACCCCTCATCCCCCTTCTCTAAGTGACCACAAAATTTAAGTTTTACCTCTGCAAAGTAGAACTTAAGTGATTCTACAGACCCATCCTATTCCCTCCCAAGTTATAAGAACAATGGAAGACTTTATTCCCACCCCACCCCAACTCCATGAGATCATATAACTACAAATTCCCATGTTTTCCTCCAGGGTGATCACAGCAAGGACGAAGCATGGAACTTTCCTTGGAAATATTTTGCTAATATTCCTTCAGATCGCCCCAGTTTCATAATGTGATTTTACCTAAATTAAATTTGCAAAGCTCAAAACATAATCGCTTATATTTTCTTTCTTTTCTTTTTTTTTTTAAGAGACAGGATCTCACTGTTGCCCAGGCTGGAGTGCAGTGGCGTGATCATAGTTCACTGCAACCTCAACTCCTGGGCTCAAGCAATCCACCTGCCTCCGCCTCCTAAGTAGCTGGGACTACAGGCATGTGCCACCACACCGGCTAATTTTTTTTTTTTTTGTAAAGACAGTCTCACTATGTTGCCCAGGCTGGTCTTGAACTCCTGGCCTCAAGCGATCTTCCCACCTTGGCCTCCCAAACTGCTAGGATTACAGGTGTGAGCCACCATGCCTGGCCCTGATTATATTTAGTTTCAATACAATCAATAATTGATCCATGACTTCTAACTGGCAATAGCCACTCCACCAACCCAAGGAGTAAATAAATGTTTACACCTTAAGTTCCAACAAGCTATTTTGGGAGCCTGGAGACGCACAGAAAAAATATGGGCTATTGACACCCTGATGACTCACATAAAATAAATATGTCTAACTGCACATAACACACATACTTCAAAAAAGACAGGCCAACAATGCCTAAACTCTTTATTTCACCAACCAGTATTTGATTCTCTTCCTGATACTGGGTATATAAACCTTAGGAGTCTACAAATATAGCACTCAGACTTTCTGTATCCAGGGAAAAGGGTCCAGAGGCAGAAGAGGTCAGGCCCCAGGCTGTTTTCAGGTGGGAAAAGCACTAAAAATTTCTCTGTAAGTTAGTGCCAGATTTCTAACTTAACTGAAATGCCTTATTTAAGCTCTTCATCATCCCCAAAATGGCATCTATGACAGAAAAACACTCCTCTCTCATATATACACCACCACTGGGGAGCAGAGAGAAGGGAGTCGGCAGAAGGGAGTGGGCATTACACAGGCACCAGACAAACTTCTTATTCAGCCAGAAAATGGATTTCTGATTCAGTTTAGTGGCAAGGAGTTGTATAAAACTGTGGCATGTCCTGCCTCTTTCTCAAAGTGAGGTGGGCTGGATTTTTGTGGTTGGAAGCATTTCCCATGGTAATGGTGACTTAAGTGCTATTAAAAAAAAAAAATCAATCCCTATGAGTAGTATAAGAGCTGCTCCAAGAATCCAGGGACACCTACAGCCCAGACCCCACCCAGACATGGCCAATTCTCATAAACAGCTACATGGGAAGCATAAAACACTTTTATCAACTTTTTTTGGTGGGAGGGTGGGGCAGTGCTTAGGGAATATATGGGATGGATATTTTTATTCCCCCCCACCAATAACTATAGATCTACACACACATTCAGACACACATACACATCCATTTTCAAGAAAGATTTTCCTGTGACTACAGGATCCCAGAATCCAGCCTTCCTCAGGCTGAGAGACAATGCCTATTGCAACTGCACAGACCTAGTGTATCAACATACTATAGAAGGCTCCTGTGTTGTCTCACAAGCTGAGGGGACAGGGGCAAAGATGTAGATACTCATAGGGGACTTGCTTTTTGTCTTAAATCCAATCTACTCAGCAACACTCTCAGGTCCAGGGACTGGGAGAGGTTCTGTGGGCACAATGTGGTGGATGACCTGATGGTCCCAGCCCACTGTGGTAAGGAGAGAATGATTGAGCGGGGACCAAGTAGCATCTCTCACAAAGTCTCTGTGGGCTCGGCTTCTAAACCTAGTAAGAAAGAAAAAAAAGTTGGGGCATGGTAGATAAGAAGAAAAAGCAGACCTGGAGAAGAAAGAGAACCCAACACATCCGGGGCACCTTTTTTTGTGTGTCTTACACACATTTCACCATCTGTATGGCCTCATCAGCAGGACAGCTGTGTAGCTACCCACAGGGGACATCAGCAATCATCTGATCCAGTCCTCTATTTTCACAGAGGAAGAAATGGTGGATGGAGCGAGGTAGTGATATAGGCCAGCATCAGGCAGCAAACCATGGCAAAGAGGGGAGCACAATTCAGGTTCTTCCTTCTGGTGCCTTTTACCCTATGGCAGGTTGCATTTCACATGCGTGGCTCTTTATGTGGGAAGGGTGGACTGCCCCCGTGGGAGAGGGCTGGAATGCTAGACTTAGAAACTCCACCCATATTCTTCCTCTACCAGGGACACAGCTAGTCGTGAATCAGCCCCAGGAAAAGAGTTGGTCTCAGTCAAGTGTCTGCGTGCTTCCATCACCCAGGCCCCTCAGATACAGATGGAGAATTCTCTCCAAAGACACAACGCATTTTTCTGAAAAGAAAAAGGACTTGCCCACCTGCTGCTCCCCCTCCCTGATTCCCAATCACAGGATTCTACTTCATACTTACACCTCGGAAAGGCTTGAGTCCAGCACAGCAAGTGAGCAGTCTTCACTGAGAGAGGCCAGGAAGGGAACACTAGGAGGGGGAGAGAGCGTTTCTTGTCAAAGGTAAAGCCCATGGATCCCAAGACATGATCTTGACTGGCCCGGCCCCACCCCTACTGCACACTGACTCAGCAAAGGCGGTGGCCTGACCCCCACTTTTGGCTAAGCCTGGCTATCACGCAAGTCCACATTACATGTTCCAAGGAAAAATGAAGGAAATGAAGCAAAGCCAGGGTTGACAATCATCCTGGCAACTAACCACCCCATCCGGTCTCTCTACGGCTTCAGCAGTAACCCAGAAACATAGGCTCTTCCAACCTCATAGTCCTAGAAGCCCACAATATTAATCATTTTGTGTGTTCAGCAGGAATGAGAACAGATTTCAGCCATTTTCAGAGACTGTACAACCTGAAAAAGGATTATGGTCTTAAGAAGTCTTTGAAACCTCAGCAAGAGTACTACCTGCTTTAAGGAAATACCTAATCAGCTAATACTTTACCATTATACACATCCCCCCTTGCTGTTCCTATTCATACACATCAGGCCCCCTGATGACAAAAAACAGTACCTGTGTGGGGAGAACACCAGCCCAGTAACACACTGGGAGTGTACTGCTGAGCTGAGGGCACAGCTTGCACTCTTGGTGTCCACGAGGGAGACAGTCCCATTCTCATCACCTATAGAAAAAAGAAGCATGTCACAGTGGTAAAGAGCATGGGCTTTGGTGTTACCTAGACCTGGATTTGAATCCTACTTCCTCAAGAGTGGACAAGTTAACCATCAGTTTCCTCTTCTGCAAAGTAGGAATAAGTCGTCACTGGATGGTTGTGAAAATCAAATTAATGGATGAAGTAGTTATTATTTTAACCACAAACTATGTCACCATATGCATAGCCTCATCACCATGACAGCGCCACACCTACCTACCTACCCACAGTAAAACAGAATTCCCTATATAGCAATCCACTTGTTTTGTGGCTCACTGACTTCTAGCCACACCCAGAATACAGGAGCTAGAACAATGAATCAGGAATGAAATCCACTGGGGAAAAAACATCATGTTCTTTAAAGATAAACTAAAACTACTTTGGGATCATCCCACCCCCCCAGCCCTCCATTAGCATAATTCATGAAATTAGCACTTTCTCATAATCTCCCTTCCTGGAGTCAATATGAAGTCTGACACGCTGTCTTACCAAAGACAAAGACTTCAGTTTGCTGAGGATGCCAAGCCAGTGAAGTAGGAAGGTAGCCAGAGGCATTGCAGCCTGCAAAGGAGAAAAGAGAGGTCTGGAACAAAACTCAGAGCCCAGAAGAAGCAGTTTCTTAAACAAGGTCACTCTAAATCCCAGGAGTACTTTTATTTGGTTTCCTAAACCCTGCTAAGGCAGTAGTGTCCTCATCCTTGAGCCTCATAGCCTACATTTATGCACTGGCCTCTTGCCCTTTCTGGAGATGAGTCACAGGCAAATCTCAAGCACAAAGCATGAAGATAACAATTCTGGCCCCTTTGTCCACCCATCTAACAAAGTAAATCACCCACCTGGGAACTGGCCCTTCCTCTCAGTACCTATTGCACAGAATGGAGTTGGCAGAGCCTCAGTGGGAAAGAAGGAAATTATGTCACTTATGTCACAGTGACCGGACTGGGCATCTGGCAACTTTGATTTGACTCTGGCCAAAGAAAGCCTCTTCCAGGTGGGTTCCTAGTACCACTGTCACCACTGGCTTTCAGACTCACCCATCTGTGATGCTGGCTTGGGACAGCGAGTATCCCAGAGTAAAATTCTATTGTCCTAGAAGGAAGAAGAACAGAAAAAGGCTCCACAATCCAAAGAAGCAGCTAATTGCCAGGAGATCTCTACACTGGAAACTTTGGCCTACAGAGGGTTGGAGTGTGGTTAGGGAAGGATAAGAGGCTGTATCTCACCTCACTGCATGAAAGAAATACAGAGTCCTTGTGGGGAGAGGCAGCAACACAGGTCACCTGGCCAGCATGAGCTGTAAAGGAGAGAGAAGGAGAAATACGACAAAGAAAAAGTTGAGGCATTATAAGAAGGTAAGCCCAGGTACAATCATGGGGCAGGAGGGTGCAAGAAACACACCTGGTCTCATGATACAATTTAACAAATTTTGTGAGAGATTATGGACTAGACAAAACCTAAGAGGAATGGTCTAAAACCTAAAAAGGCTTGTGAAAAAATGAATTAGTAAAGACAATGAAGGAGAAATACTGAAGGAATTTACAGTTAAAACATCCTGGATGTAGGGAATTAATATTAATAATTCTAGAATAGTAGTTTTCATACTGGAATACACATGCCTCCAAGCAATATACAAAAACTTTTGAGGGAGTTCTGGGGACTGATAGTTTTAAAGGAATCAATTTTTCCAATGTTCTCTTTCCTAATATTGAACTGCCTCTACTTCCACAATCACTCTTCTCCCACTTTATAGAAGAGACACATACCTCTCACCCATCCCAAACCTTTCCATGGTACAATGCTCCGAGGTATAAAAATACACGTAAGGGTTCCAAACTAAGGAACAAAGGGGGCTTTTTCCTATGAGCCAACAAGCAAAAGAAAGACATTCCCTTTGGTCACACCACAAACACAAGTGTGGTTTGGTGACTTACCTTTGTTTGTCTAGTAATGAAAACTAAAAATTATGACAGATGGTTGTCATAAGGATATATCCAACAAGTTTATCTGAATTTAAAAATGAAGTCAGACTTTTTCTGACAGAAAGTTTAGTCTAACTTGGCCAACTGGCTTAACAATGCAGATTGGTTTTTGCCAGTTAGGCTATTTGGTAGACATTTTGCATAAATTAAATAGGCTTAATCTACAAATCCAAAATTTTGACAAACATGCTTGAAGTAAATGTATAATAAATGACATGCCAGAAATAAACTTCTTAGCAACTACTTAAATTTTGAAAATCACTGCTACATCTTAATTAGAGGCTGTGGAAACCACCTTCTCTAATGTCATTTAACCAGACTTTCCAAAGGTAGTATGAATGTGGGCCTATCCTGAGGCAGAAGGATGGGATTAAACCACCTTCCATAGTTCTTTCCTAGCCCTAGAATCCACAGAAAGCCAAGAGGATAACGAGTCAAAAAAGGAGTAATTGCTCACTTGAATAAAAGCAAATCTCTGGGACAAGCACCACGGTGGTATACAAAAGATGAAGAACACATGGTTCCTCTACCCTCAAAGGATTTGGAATTCAGTGGAGGGACTCCAACACAAACACAAAGAACTAATGGAAAAGACTGAATGGGGGAAGCACTGAAAAAAGAGTTAGCATTAACCAGGAAAGCACATCATATGTCTAAGAAATAAAAGGCAAGTATAGTACATCTAAATCTCATAGCCACAAACACATTAAGGCTCTACACATTACCTTCACAAAGAATGGCTCCCAAAATAAAGTCAACTGCTAGTGCTGTTAGTGAAAGTAAGCAGAAAGAGGATCATTAAAGAGATGGTTTGCACCAGAAAAATAGATGTTTTAAGGAGGTAAATATTCAAAAGTTCAAGATTCACAAGTCTCAGGGTTTATCCCTTGAGCATGTCAAGGATCCACTGTGACAGGGTTAAGTTAGTGTGGTATGCTTGAATAGGGAATAATAAAAGGGCTTAAATGCTGTGAAAAGAAAATGGAATTATAATCTACAGGCCACAAGAAACCAATGAAAGATCAAAAGAGCCAAAGATTATAGGTGAAGAGATGAGTGCCACCGTCTGTGTTAGGTAAAGCCTGAAAGTGAATGGGGCACAAGAAATTGACAGGAAGGTGACTGACCAAGTAAGTAGAAAAAGACTCAAAAGAACTTGGTAACCAACTGATAGTGGGGAAGTGGGAGGAATGGAAAAAAGGACTGAGAGTTTGAGCCCTGTGTAGCTAAGAAGGTGGCGAGGCCATCAAAAGAAATGGGGAAATTGAGAAAAGGATAAGGGATAGATACTGGAACCTGACTACCGTTTTAAAAGAAAACTATCAGACAGAAGAACATGGAACTGCTGCTCCTAAAGTCCAAGCAAAGTCCAAAGAGCCCAAAGGAGAAAATAAAAATAAAACAACTAAGGCCAGGACTGAAAAGGAAGGAATACTCACCTCGGTATGAATTTAGTACCATCTGCTGAGCAAGGTCCCAAACCTTGATGCTAAGAAGCAAAAAGAAAAAGACACTTAATCTTGACCTATGCTATCAATATAAAAATGTGTTCAAACAAGAACTTACTTTAACCAACATGTCCCACATCCTACTATGGTCTACTTACAAGGGATTGCAAAATTTCTAAGGAAACCTTATAGACATGCTGTAAGTAGTCGCTGGGTTCTTATAATGAGCTAAAAACATTACTTAACAAGGTTAACAGGATAGTAAGAACACCCAAAGGAGGCCTAAAGATGGGAACAATGAGAACAGGGACCCACCAGAAGTCTTTGCTACCACTGACAGCTTGTGTGCCAGAGCTCAGGACACTGACTGTAGACACAATGTCATCATGCTCATACTTGCAGAACTTGCTGACAATAAGTGTCTCATTCTCATCCAGCTCCCACAACTCAACGGCACCTGTTGGGGGTGGGATTGGGTGGGAAGGTGAGAGAAACATAAGTTTGGATAATACCAAGCAGTAATTCACTTCTAGAATTCAAGTAGTCACTGTCACTAAACTAACAAATTAAGTTATTCCTATAAAAACAAAGTACACATCATTACAGGGTTTAGCTAACTTCCAAGCCTTTTGGCTTTATGTTGTACTACTGTTTTCATAATGACAGCACAGACAACTAGGCGGGGAAAGCTTCTAGAAAAAGACAGGGAAAGATAGAACACCATGTAAAATCCATTATTCTGCTTCTAGTGAGAGAACACTGGAAAATCAGTTCCCAGGAAACAAGAATGAAGTCTCCACAATTGTCTAAGCAGCACCCAGTAAAGTGATGTTAACCCTGCCCAATTCTTTGGACACTGATAAATATTTCCTGAACTACCTGAATAAATGTCTTGCAGAATCTTTAAAAAAAAAAAAGTTGAATAATTGACTGTCTTGCACAGTGACTGGGTAAGTATGGAAAACCCCCCAAAAGTTGTCTTAAATATGTAGTATTCAAGCTCAACTGTCAAAGAGGCTCAATCTTTTAAAAAGTGGGACTTTTAAACTTCCATTCAATGCCTGGCAACTTCCAATTTCTGATTTTTTTTTAATGCCAAAGCATTCATTGCTGAGTCTGACATTCACAACAAAGAAAGCAGAATGAAGACAATTAAGAAGAAAATGGGAAGAAATGGGAAGAGATAGGTAAGACAAATTAGCTTCAGCATCATCTTTAAAACCAAGATTATCCTTGGTCTGGGCTGCAGGGTTGGAAGTAGGTTATACAGAAGAAAAAAGGTTCCAATCCATTTCTTAATTTTGTTATAGGATTTTCTAGGAAACCCCACCAGGCAATTTAGAATTTTGGAAAAGATATTTCCCACCTACACAAGAGTTTGCATTTGAAGCCAACACTCTCAGTTTCCTCCAAGGACTGAGTATGAGACATTAAAGATTGAGCCCAGCCCGATCTGTCTGTACCCCAAGGCTCCATTCCACCCGGGGGGTGAGGGGAAAGTGACTCACCTGAATCGGAAGCCAGTAGGATACCTCTGTCCCCTACCCAAGTGAGGTCAGCCACTCCGGCCTCCGTCTGGACTCCAGCGGAACAGAAGCCTTCGTTGGGAGCGGCACAAGGGTCCTTAAAAAGCCAGAGGGAGCCGGCCCAGCAGCGGCCACTTAGGCTGGATGCCCCGAGCAGAAGCGCCCCATCTACGAGGGCACAAGCTGTCAGCGCGTGAGGTAGTGGAAGGGCTCGTCTCCATGGTGACCGCACAGGACAGTACGAGGGCCAGGTCTGGATAGGAACCCAGGAACGTGGTGGGCAGGATTGGGGAAGGCTTAGCGACGCAAGCCAGGTGTGAGGATGGCATGCGGGGCTAGGGCAGGCTGGGAAGGTCAGTCCCGGGGAGGGGCGACCCGGGCCAGGGGGAGAGAGTTCCTAGGCCCGGGATCTCGGCTCACCGGACCGGTACCGCGAAGCTTCCAACTGCCGTTCCATACAGGCGGGCGCATTAGGCGGAAGGTTCCACTCGCGGGCTGCCGTGGGCACTAGCGGGGGAGGGGTTTCCTTCCGCATCTCCACGGTTCCAACTTCCACCTAAACCCAAACGCGATGCCGGCCGCAAATTCAATTCAGCTCCGGGAGCAATCCCCACGTGGTGCACTCCTGGGCCTCCGCCCCTTTCTGGAGGCTACGGCAACTCTACATCTCGCGAGAATTGCTTCTACTATTCCATACCGCTTTCCCGCGGCCGCCCTGCAGCAATAGGCTCTGTGCCTGTTCTCGCGAGAAAAAAAAACCAATGAAAGTTGAAGGAAAAAGGGGTACATGTTCTCGTCTCGCGAGACTTGTGAGCGGCCATCTTGCTCCTGTACCTGACAGGTTCTTCGGTCGGGGTCACAGGGACGCTAAGACCGTTGTCTGGACCTTTACTGACCATGCTGTCCCGAGTGGTACTTTCTGCCGCCGCCACAGCGGGTAAGAGGTATAGAGCCTGGTCTGGCTATCAGAGTGATTGGAAAGAAGCGAGTCTAGAGAGTCATGGAGAGGGGGCATGGCGGTGAAGAAAGGACCAGCGACACTTGGGCCTGAGTGGGGAGTGATCAGCGCTGTTCGGCAGGAAGCGTGGGGTCTTGGGGAACGGGAAAGAGGGGTACGCGGGGACGAGGAAAGGGCAAACTAGATTTCACCTTGACTTTGCTGACCTGCGCCTTGTGTATCTGCAGCCCCCTTTCTGAAGAACTCAGCCCTCCTAGGTCCAGGGTAAGTGTGAGGAGTGTAATGCTCCCCTTTGTCCTTGTTTTTATCATGTCATTTCGTTTCTCGGTTTCCTCCTCTTAGCTTTAGGCCAGAAATTTCCTTTCTTCAGGTAATTTTGGGACGCTTAATGCCTCATTCAAACACTTGTTGCTGTAACTACCAGGAACATCGTCGTATCACCTAATGGCAAAGACTTTAAGAGGATAAATAATGTGTTCTAAATAAACTAGAAACTGGTTTTGCTGTCTTCTAAGGCCGCCCCTCTCCCTTGTGACCTTTGACCATAATAGCCACATCCCGAATCAGAGTTACTGGATTACATAGCCAAGAACAAATTTTGTTAAATAAAACAGTGAAGCATGTTGTTTTCAGTCTGTCCCCCAGATTCCTACTTTTTTACTGCCAGATCATAAGAGTCAGAGAAATCATCCACATAACCAAGGATTAAAAAATGAGTGAGGCTAAATACCTGCAGTCATGGAGCTCACAATCTAGGAGGGGAGGCAGCTATAAAGTAGTGGTTTAGAGCAGCAGTCCCCAACCTTTTTGGCACCAAGGACTGTTTTCATGGAAGACAATTTTTCCACAGACCGGGGAGCGGAGGGATGGTTTCCGGCTGATTCAACCGCATTACATTTATTGTGCACTTTATTTCTATTATTATTACATTGTAATGTGTAATGAAATAATTATACAACTCACCATAGGTTGGGGACCCCTGGTTTAGAGTGAGGGCTCCAAAGCTAGAACAGGGTACACCTGGCTCTTCCACTTAATAGTTGTGTGACGTCAGTTTCGTTATCTGCAAAATGGAGATAATAGAACATTGTGGGTTGTGAGAAATAAGGGACTTAATTCCTGTGAAACTCTAAAAACAGTACTTGGTACATAGTGGGCTTAGTAAATGTTAGCAGCTGTTACTGTTAAAATTATTTCATAGGACATGTCAGTTTTCTTTGAGATTTCTCTTTTCACTTCCGAGCTTAGTCCTAAAGCTTGCAAAATTTGATAACTATCCTATGGCTTGAAAAGTGGTTTTAGTTTATCTGTAATTAAGTCTTGTGTATGTAATAAAGTTAGTCAATAATTGACTGCTTCCAACTTATCAGAGAAAAAGGACTCCACAGACATGTAAACAAATAATTGTAATATAGGTAATAAATAAAATAACTATATATACAAGATACAAGGAACATCCTTGATTTTCTTTCACACTCCATATCCAGTACCTCAGCAAGGCTCTTTATCTAGATTATATCTAGACTCTGACTACTTCTTTTACTACCACTACTGCTGAAGTGCAAACCACCACCAACTTTCACGTAGGCTATTTCAGTAGTCTTTTAATTAGTCTTGCATCTCTATTCTTGTCTCATTACTGCCCATTCTTACAATAGCCAGAAGGATTTGGTCAGTCCTTCACCTAAAGCCTTCCAGAGCTTCCCATCCCACTTGAAATAAAATCCAAATTTAGCATAACCCAGAAGGTCCAATATGAATTAATCCCATCCTACCTCTTGATTCCATCTCCTTCTATTCTCTTTTTAGTTTCTTCTCCAACCATACTGGCTCTGCTGTTCCTCGGAAAACTGCCAAGTTCAGTCTTGCCTAGGGATCTTTCTACTTGTCTTCTCTCTTTTCCCCAGGTCATTGGCTCAAATGTCATCTGACCTTCTAAAAAACTCTTTCGCCATTCTGTTGCTCCCTATTCCCTTAACTTGCCCCATTTTTCTTCATAGCACTTACAACTGCCTAAAATTATGTATGGACATACATACTTCCCGTACCCGCACTAGAATGTTGAAGGCTGGGGATTTGTTCATTGCTATGTTCCCAGTGCCTGACATAAGTCAAAAGTCAGGAAATGTTTTGTTGATTAAATGAATGAATGAGTGTTAGGCCACGATTGGGCGGCCTTTATAAAGGATGTGATTGAGATATTTTTAAGTCTGGTTGGGCTTGGCAGTTATTGGTATGAAGTCATGGTATGAAGGGCATACCAGACAAAAGGGGCAGCATAAGGCAAATTTTTGTTTGTTTTTGAAGCTGTTAAGTAGTTCTGTGTGACTGAAGGGCAGGAGAATGAAGGAAGATGAGGTTATAAAATTTGATAAGTGCTAGATCATGTATATTATATTAAGTTTATATGCTGTTTTCTGTAGGCTGGAGAGAGCCTGTTGAAGTTTTCAAGTCAAATTTGCATTTTAGAAACAATGGCAGTAATGTGGGGGGGGGGGCCTAGGTTTAAGGTGTACTTAGCAAGAAGCAGAGAGACCAGGTTTTAGATTGTTAAACTAGTTTAAGCAAAAGGTGATGAGGGCTTGAACTAAGCTAGTTGGGGAGAGGATTTGTGTCAGACTAAAGCAAATCCTCTAATGCTGTGATTTTAAATCAGTGGTTCACAACGTGGGGCAATTTTGCCCTCCAAGGATATTTAGCACTGTCTGGAGACATTTTTGATTGTCACCACTGTGGGGGCTGAGTGTGCTACTGGCATCGAGTATATAAGGGCCACAAGGACACTGCTAAACATTCTACAATGCACAGAACAGCCTTCCCCAACATCCAGTCCAAAATGTCAATAGTGCTAACGTTGAGAATCTTTGATTTAAATGAAGGAATCTCAAGCATGAGTCTCAGATTTCAAAGTTTGATGGAGTAGCTAATATATTTGGAGGCAGAAATAATATCCAACAGAGAAAGCAGTAAACCAAAATCAATGAAATAATGTAAACTCTTACATTGCAAGGGGATAGAGGTGGAGAGAGTGGGGAGGTGTAGGGTAGGAAGTGGAACAAATCAGACTAAGAACTTGAAGAAGACTAAGCTTGACAGCAGATATGAAAGAGATTAAATTTTATTTCATCAGAAGCTTAATGAGACATCTGTATGCTGTAAATGGTAAAAATGCAGTCTTAGGTTGCTTTAATACAAGAATAGTTTACAAATCCACTGTTGATAATAGCACAATGGTTCAAGCCCAGCACTGGCAATAGCAAGTTCTCAATAAATATTTGTAGAATGAATTGGTCAGATTATATTTAGAGTATTATGTTCAGTTCTGTATACCTCATTTTTTTTTTAAACAAAACCAGAGAGCTCCTTGTGGTGGACAATCAGGCTTGTAAGGGGAAAGAGATGTTTAACCCAGATACGTGAGTGTTATCATACATAGAAAAGCAAAATTAGAACCAAGGATGTACGTAGCAGTTCAATTCAGAGATGAACATAATTAGAGCTAGCTACCCAATACTGAAGGCCTGTTACACATAGTAATTAGCACCCTATCAAAGGGAATATTCAAAAAGGTCAAAATTCTTGGCTTCAAGGAGCTTACAACACAGTGGGCATGTAATAGGTAACCACTTACGTAGAACTTTACATATATATTAACTCAGTCCTCACAACAACCGTATAAGGTATTATCTTATATTCCCACTTTACTGAGAGAAATCTGAGTTAACAAAAGCTTAAGTGCCTTACTTAAAGTCAAGTGACAAGTCTAGGATTTGAACCCAAGGAGTCTGGCTGCCAAGTCCATGTTCTTATATACTTCAGTGCTAATAATAGACATACAAGGTGCTAGACAGATGATCTATGAGACTTATAGAAAGGACTCCAGTATTAGGTAGCAGGTTACATATTACTTTGAGTCATTGTCATTGTCTTTGTCACAGCTAATTATTGGACCCTAACCTTCCTATTCCAAGTCCATTTTCTTTCCATTATGTCAGTTAATAGGAAACTGCCTCAATCCTCAGCCCCATTCATTGTTTTTGCTAATTGTTTATATATTTGTTCTGTTTAAAGACTAGGTTTTACATTTGTGCAATTGCTACCTATAGGGTACTGCAGGCAACAAGGATCTTTCACACAGGACAGCCAAGTCTTGCCCCTCTACCACCTCTTCCTGAACATGGAGGAAAAGTTCGTTTTGGGCTAATCCCTGAGGAATTCTTCCAGTTTCTTTATCCTAAAACCGGTGTAACAGGTGAGCATTTGCCTAGTCTTTGATAATATGTTTGGATGGTATGCTAAAATCAAGTCAGCTATTTTCAAAAGGAAATTGTTGAGGTGATTCAATATAACAGTTGATTTGGTTGCTCCAACTTGTCTTTGGTATAAATTTGTTTGGGATTTTGACAATCTTACAGCATTGTCTCTGTTTGTACACCAAAGTTTTTAAATGCCGGCTCTATGCTAGGCATACAGTTTTGAACTATGTTAAGTGCTTGCTATCATGGAATATACATTCTGTTGTAGGATAGACAATAAAGAATTGAGTAATTGTATAATATACTGTCAGATAATGAAAAAAACTATGGATAAAAATAAAGCCAGGTATAGCAATAGAGACTATTACATTGTGTATATATGGACATGAACACAAATTGGACCATTTTTATCAGTTTTTCTCCTTTTAAAACAGCATAAACTTTCAAAACCTTGCTTTTTTATAATGCAATATGATTTTACTTACATTATTTAATCTTTATAACAGTCCTATGAAGACATTTTGATTACCCAGAAGAACTAGAAAACAAATAATTTGCTGAAATTGTATTAATGTCTTTAGTGACTGAGCTAGACTTGAACCTAGTCCCCTGATTAAGTTGAGAATTCTTTCTGCTATATATACCACCTTTCTTGTTGTATTCAAGTATACTGCTATAACTGTGGAACATTGGAAACCGAAGATTTTTTTTTTTTTTAACCCTGGAGTAGCATTTTCCTAACTGAAATTGCAAGAAACATCAGTGTCCTCAGTTCTCCATAGGTGATAAAAATATTACATGTGTTATGCCTTTTTTGCAAATTCACATTTAAAATTTATATGCTAAAGGCAATTTAAAAAGAAAAAACTGCTGAACCTTTGTATGGGAAAATCTGGGTAAAATATGAGACTGAAACCCTATTATTTTCATAATGAATCCTACCATCCTTTGATACTAGTGATTCTCAGAAACACTGTAAAGTGCTGCCCTGAAGGTCTGCTCTGTCCCTAACATCTTGTGATGTTAGGAGGAAAATCCTAAAGAAATGTAAATCATGGTTTTTGTCCCTTCAGAACTCATGGTCTGGTTAAAGATAAAGATAAATTTGAAGCATTATAATTAGGTGCTACAGGAGTTGAGAATCGTAATATTAAAATTCTGCCTTTTACATACATATACACACGTATAGTTGTTTTTTGCTTGTTTCCTGCGTCAGGTTGCTAATCAATACAAATAGGCAAGAGTGGATAAATGTTATCCCGTCCAATGTTCCCATTCAATAAATAGTATATTTTACTGGACAAATTACTTCAGAAAGTAACCTGACATCTTTGTAGAATAGTTCCTGTTTGTTGAGTTATTGTGCTAGATATTTTACATATGTTATTTCTCAGTTTTATCAAACTGTGAAGAAGGTACTGTTCCCATTTTACAGATGAGGACACTAAGTTCAGAGATTACTTAGATTGCTCAGTTTCTTATAAGTTGTAGAGTCAGGGTACAGGTTTCCTTGAGTTCATATCTTCGTTCTTTTAGCTTTAACATACTGCTTCCCAGTCCCCATAGTTTGTCTTTGAATCTGATTATTTAAAAACCATTACTTAAGTTTGCTTCCAACTAATCATAAAATAACTGTCTCTTCTTTTAGGACCCTATGTGCTCGGAACTGGGCTTATCTTGTATTGTCTATCCAAAGAAATATACGTGATTACTGCAGAGACCTTCTCTACCATATCAATAGTAGGGTTACTTGTCTATGTAATTAAAAAATATGGTGCCTCTATTGGAGAATTTGCTGATAAACTCAATGAGGTAAGAACCATAAACCTTATTTCCCCATTTTAGACTAGCAGAAATATCAGGCCATTAGTATAATTGTTGAGTGTGGAGAAAATACAGAAGAATCTAATTATTAGATACAATCATAAGTCATGTAGTTACATTTTAGAAATTTTTAATTACAACTCAGCTTTTTATAGTTTTATCTTCAACAAGATATTTCATAGCTATTATGGGTAATTCTTTTTAAGGATTTGTGCATTTCTCCCTATATATGTGTCTTGGTGTTTTCACAAATAAGAAGTACAACTTTGAGGAAGTATAAAATGAAGATGTTTTTATTACCCTTGGTGTTTTCACTGATCTTTTTTGTTGATGTCATAATTGCAGCAAAAAATTGCCCAACTAGAAGAGGTGAAGCAAGCTTCCATCAAACAAATCCAGAATGCAATTGATATGGAGAAGTCACAGCAGGCACTGGTTCAGAAGCGCCATTACCTTTTTGATGTCCAGAGGGTAGGTTTCAGAAGTTTCTAAGGAGAATGAAGTTACTCATTTGTGTGTGCATTTAAAAAAAAGAAATTCACAATCTCTTATGAGGAATGGTTAAATAGATTGAACATATTTTACTTAGAAAAGAGAAGATTTGGGCAATTACAGCTATTTAGACATTTAAGAACTGTCAAGTGAAAAAATACTTGGAATTATTCTAAAATTAGGAATAGTAAAAGTTGTAAAAAAAAAAAAAAAAACACGCACACATTTTGGATCCACACAAAAGGAAAATAGTGATTAAGTTATAGCTGATTAAAAAATGGCATGCACTAAGAAAGGCCATAGGTAAAATAACACGCTATATATTTCATACACACTTGCTGTAAGAATATCTTAGCATATTTGCTATAAGAAAATCTTATACTGTACATTCCAAATTCACAAAGCAAATTCAGATAGCAGTGGAGCTTTTTACCATGGTCAGAGCATAATTAGAGTCTAAAATATTTAGTTTCCAAAACAATCTTTAGGAACATGTTCAAGTATTTTGTTATTACTCTATTTATTTAGAGCCTAGTACTTTATGACTAATATTTTAAAGTGAGATGCTCTTATATTGAAATTTCATGTTAAAGCACCTATGAAATAAAAAATGAGATGCTAAGGTAGAGTAAATATCTGAAATATTAAGGATCTGGGCCGGTATTTCTCAGTGTGGTCTCGGTACCACATGCATCAGAATTATCTTTGGTGTAGGTTTTTGTTCCCTTTCCAAAACCTGTGGAATCAGAACCACTATTAGGGGCTATCCAAGAATCTACATTCTTTTAAACAGGATCACTAAAGACTTGTAAGCACATGGATGTTTGAAAATCTCAGAAAATGTTAAAGCCTCTTTCCTTGCATATTTAGGTTACAACTAGAGAACACTCCCTGCTTCACGCATACTATATATACACATGTGAGTGTGCACACACATAAATTTTGGCTTTTTTTTAAAAACCAAATTTGAGATGTAGCTTTTTCATAAGAGTCAAATGATAGTCATTTAGGTTTTTATTTATAAAATATTTACTTAATAGATATTTATTGAGTTCTTCCTGTATGAATACTCTAGCCAAGTCAGGGTACTTAAGATATGACAGAAAACAAAACAAAGTTTCTGCCTTCATGGAGTTTATTTTCTAGCCAGGCGTTGGGAGGACAGAAAATAAATAATTGAACATAAGTGAATGCCAACAGGAAATAAATGCTAAGTAGAACAATAAACTAGTATTAAATAAAAAGATTGCAGGAGGAGAGATTTGTTATTTTTATAGGGCAGTCAGGAAATATTTCTAATGTGATACTTGAGCAAAGACCTGCAAGAACTGATGACGCAAGGTATGTGGATTTCTGGGGAAATAAGTTCCAGGAACAGGGAAGAATAATTGCAAGTGCCCTAAACCTAGAGGCTTGTTTGGTATAGCCAAGGAAAACTAAAGAGGCCAACACAGCTGAAGTACAATGGATGAGGGGTGAATAAAAGGAAGGGAGATAGAGGGTGGCCAGGGGCTAGAATATGTAAAGTCGTGCAGGCTTCTGTAAGGATTTTGACTTGTACTCTGAGTGAGAGAGAACGCCATTGGAGGCTTTTAAGCAGAAGAGTGATATTTCACTTATGTTTTGAAGGATATCTCTGACTGCCTTATTGCAAATCCCTTCAGTTTTGGCTGCATTGGCTCGAGATGCCTGTGGGTTAGCCAAGTAGAAATATTCGACAGCATGGGCTTTGTAGCCTTACTGCCTATGTGCAGATCTTGGCTTCACAACTTACTAGCTCTGTAACCCTGGGCAAGTTTCTTAACTTCTGCCTCAGTTTCCTCACTGCTAAATGTGTATAATAATAGTAACTATTCCATGGTGTGGTTATAAGACTTAACTGAATCTAAACACAAGAGTGTTTTGAATATAGTAGGTACTCAACAATATTAGCTATTATTTGATCCAGCAAGTATTCACACATAAGTGCAAAGACAAACATACAATGTATGCAACATTATTGGTAGTAGAAAAAATTGGAAACAACCTAATCTATTAATAGAGCTTGATTAAATGAATTATGGAACACCAATATAGTGGAATCCAATGTAACTTTTAAAATTGAGGTGGGTTTGCATGTCATAATTAATAAAAGTTCTGTATGTGTGTGCATATACCTATATTTGTTTATTAAATATTTCCGGGAGGGAATACAAGAAATACAGGAAGGTAGTGGTGGGGGGGTGGGGACAAGCTTAGGTAGACTTATTTTTTACTGCATGTATTTTTAAATATAATTTTACTATATGCTGTTGTAATTTTTTACTATGTGTGTGTTACCTATTTACGTCAAATAAAATACAAGAGAATGGTGGGACATTCTAACTCTAAGTGGGGCACTCAGAGCAAAAGTATTCCTTCAAGTATGCAAACACTATTCACCATTTCTTAATTTTGCCCCAGAATAACATTGCTATGGCCTTGGAGGTTACTTACCGGGAACGGCTACATAGAGTATATAAGGAGGTAAAGAATCGCCTGGACTATCATATCTCTGTGCAGAATATGATGCGTCGAAAGGAACAAGAGCACATGATAAACTGGGTGGAGAAGCACGTGGTGCAGAGCATCTCTGCACAGCAGGTACATGATGTTTTATAGCTTCTGAAGTTGTACTGGTATCTCTGACAAGCATCTGCTGATGTTTTGTTAAGGTAGGAATAACTAGCAAGGAGTCTTTAGCCTAAAAACAGCAGTCTGACCCTGGTTTGTTTTTCTGGGTAATGATAATCTAGAAGATACTACACAACTGCCATGACAGCTTTCCTCAAAGTTTGATTACCAAAGGGGTTTTCACCCCGTAAGTCAAAAACAGTGGAAAGATTGTTGAGAACACTGGTTGTGGCAGGCCTGTGTTCAAGTTCCATCATTTGGGTAACATTAACCAACATATTTAACTTTTCTATAAAACAGAGATTGGACAAGACTATTTCTAAGCCCCTTCCATTCCTAATTCTATGATTCCCATTCCATTTCCTCTTCTTAAGACATTATTTTTTCTTTCCCAGATATATAGCATATTTAGGCATTTCTGGTCACTTTCTGGATAATATAATATATATAGGATCAGAAAAATGGGATCTATCAAAGTTTGATGGATTGTTCTTATTTTTTTAAATAAACTGTCTTTTATATTAAATTAATATACATGCTTATTTAAGAAACTTAGTATAGAAAAGAGACTAAAAATTACTTTAATTCTTAATATTTCTGTATTACTAATGTTTGTTGGGTTGGTCTTTTTCAAGGAGCTGTTAGCTGTGTAAGCCAACATCAGTGGCAGATGGTTATAGGAGTATCTGGAGTATCTGTTCACAAATTCTGTACGGGTTTCATTCATAAAAACTGTGAACCAGGGAATTTTAACTAACCCCTTGGATTTGCTTAAAATAAATTGTATCTGCTCTGTGTTAAATAATTGATTTCACTGCTAAACCTTTCTAGTAGTCTTAAAATATTAAGCCAGTAATCACCTTGAGGTTCTGGTCTGGTAGTAGGTGTTCTTTAGAATTATGGTGTTTATACCCTTTCATGTTTTGGAAAGGTCTGACCAGATTTCTCTTTCCTTATCACAGGAAAAGGAGACAATTGCGAAGTGCATTGCAGATCTAAAGCTGCTCGCAAAGAAGGCTAAAGCGCAGCCAGTTCTGTAAATATATCTTTCCCAATTGAGACAGCTAGCAACAGTTGACTAAATGGAAACTAGTCTGTGTGACAAAATCTTTCCATATTGCTGTCTACTGAAGTTACAGTTTACCTTTCCTAAAAATGAAAAGTTTGAGTTTCATATAGTGAAAGAACTAAATCTACTGGCCAGTCAGAAGTTTCTCATCCTTCTTATTCTGCATTTTGAGTTCTTACATGATCACTTTTGAATAAGAGGTTGGCTTTTGTTAAAATTTGCTGCCTGACTACAGATTACCAAGTTATGGTTTAAATTTGTAATTAATTCTACCATCTTGCAATAAAGTTACAACAAGGTTTTTCAAGTTGCATAATTTTCTGAAAAATTTCAGCATTTGTCATATGGGTATAAATTAAAGATGTCATTTAACTAATATCTTGTTTATGAGACCATTCAGTGGTAAGCTATTTTTAGCTAACTGATAGAGGTTATGGGAAATTTAAAACTTTGTAGTACTCTTAAAATAACTAAAGGAAATACTGTATATCAAATCATATCATTGACTTTGTTATTTTAGCTGTATGCCTGTAGAAAATATGGACTCAATGTGTCATAAAATCATTCTTAAGAATCCAACAGATAACTATCAAAAACACAGAAAATAACCAGTATTAGCAAGCATGTGAAGAAGTTGAAACTCTTGTGCACTGTTGGTAGAAATATGAAATGGTACAGCTACCATGCAAAACAGTGTGGCAGTTAGTTCCTCAAAAAATTAAAAATACAAATACCATGATCCAGCAATTCCACTTCTGGCTATATACTCAAAAGCATTGAAAGCAGGGTCTTGAGTTATTTGTATACCATGTTTATAGCAGCATTATTCATAATAGCTAAAACATGGAAGCAGCCCAAGTATCCATCAGTGAATGAATGGATAAGCAAAATGTGGTATACAATGGAATATTATTCCACCTTAAAAAGGAAGGAAATTCTTACAGTTGCTATAATATAGATGAAACTTGAGGACATTATGCTAAATGAAATAAGCCAGTCATGAAAAAAGAAATATGTGATTCCCCTTGTGTGAGATACTTACAGTGAAAACCGGAGAAAAAGTAGAATGGTGGTTGCCAGGGGAGAGGGAAATGGGAAGTTATTGTTTAATGGGAGTAGTATCAGTTTTACAAAATGAGTTATGGAGATGCATATTGGTGATGGTTGCACAGTTTGAATGTATTTAATACCACTGAAATGTACACTTTAAAATAGTTAAAATGATAAATTTTGTTATGTGTATTTTACCACAATAAATTGAAGAAAAAAAAATCCAGCAGATAAATCAGAAAATTCTTCCCTTCATAGGTTTGTCTGTATTTAATTCTCCTACATTTGTACAAGGACTTACTTGTATTCAAATGGACAACTTACATAATAGGAAATATTGGAAAATATGAATCATATGGGTAATTGCTATTTTCATTGACTTCCTAAGATACATAATCATTTGATTCTATTTACTGATAGCTAATATACTAATCTAAAGTAGAAATCAGATTGATATCTTTGTTGTTACTTCAAGAGATTTTGATTGGGTCAGCAGAGGCAATTCAAATTATTCATTTAACAAAGAATTATAAAACACCTAGTTTGTGCTAGGCAACACACTGCGCTGGTCATAGATAAAAGTCCCTACCTCAAAAAGTTATCTCCTAGGAAAATAATAAGAATATGTAATATGATACAGACTTTAGCACAGGATGCTTTGAAAGTGTGGCAAGCACCATTTTCGGTAGTCTCACCAGCCTCATTTCTCTTGTATATACCAGTCAGACCAGGGTTCAATCTGAGAAACAGAACTGCTAGAATATATAAGAATAATATATATAGAATAATATATATATTTATATATAAGGAATTTGACTTTACACTATTGTGGGAGCTAGCTAGGCAGTCGGTAAGGCTGTTACCTTTCTTTGATGCTGGAGCTTAAAGTCCACAGGGCAGGTATTTAAGAAGAGGAGATGGATGTAAAGTGGGAGATGGTAGGAACAAGTGGAAATCCTAAGCACAGACTGAAAGCCATGTCAGTTTTTATTATATCTGACCTTGGTAGTGTGGTTGTCCTGTGTACCCCAGGTCCTTCATCTCAAACACCTGGTCCAGAGGTTAGAGAAACTGAATGATCAGGGAAAGGATGGGAAGTTGCCCAGCTACAACTGTGAGTCAACACAACAACATGTATGAGCTACAAAATAGCTGCTGCTTCACATTCACCCTCCAGATCTTGTTCAAGAATCTCTTGTGGCTCACCCTAACCAGAATATTCAGAGAAGAGAATTCTGGAAAATGTAGTTCATCCTAATCAAGTTGATACAATACAAACCACCACAATAACTGTCCTATCAATAAATGTTAACCTAAATGAATAATACTTAAAAATTTCACTTCCAGGAAGTTAAAACGTCCAATAAAACATGGAAAGAGCAGAAAGGTGACAGGTCAGAAAATAAATGGTGTCTGAGCTGGCATTTGGAAGGGGAAGTTAGCCAAAAGAGTGTCATTGGGAGAATGGAGTCCAGGAAGATGGGGCAGCATTTGTGATTGTAGGGAAGATGTAGGAGAGTGTGACATTTTAAAAACTTTCAAGAAGTTTAAGAGTGAAATATACATAGAAGTTATATTAGGGTTCTTAAATGCTGTGCTTAGAAGTTGGATTTTGTTCTGAGGACAGAGAGCAGCCCTCAAAAGGTTTTAAGCAGAGGAATGATGACTAGATTTTGTTTGTTTCAGAAAAATCACTAGCAACAATACAGAGGATGGTTTGAAGAGGCAAAGCTAGTTAGGCTGTTGGATCATTCTAGCTAAACGACACTGAAGGCTTTGGCAGTACAGATGGAAAGGAAGGAGCTGATGAGAAATGGGCAACATTAGTAAGACTTGATTAAGGGAGAATGTGGAAGAAGGTAAGAATCAAGTTGGGTTTCTTGCTTGAGAGTAGAAAAGGGAGGTACTATTCGTTATGATTTGTGATACAGGAGGAACTATATTTCAGGAAATAATAGGGCTAAGTATAGAGCCATGAAAGAACAATGTTTGAGGAACAGCAGACAAAAAGGAAGATGGCCAAGGACAGAATGGCCAGTCATTGGAGGAAAACCAGGAGATAGTGTCATAAAACTGAGAGAGTGGAGATCATATAGAAAGAGTCAACAGTAACCAATTTTTCTGAGAAATTAAGAAAAGGACTGAAAGTGCCAATCAGAGTTAATAGCTTGGAGGTCTTTGATGCCTTCAGAGTAGTAACTTTGGTTAAATGATAGAGACAGAAGAGAGGTTACAGTGGAGTTAAAAGGATTGAAAAGCAATGAGGAAATAGACTTATGTAGAATAATTTCCAGGACACTGCTCACCTCAGTCACTAGAGGGAACCAAAGATCAGCTCCGGGGAATGTTGTAAGATGAGAAAGGCTTGAATGAAGAAAAAGCCAATAGAAGCGAAGAAGAGGATGAAAAGATAACAGCAAAGGATGACAGACATATAAAATCCCTAAGTGGAGAATGAAGTTCAGATGACAGATGGAGGAATTAGCGTTCGTCAGAAGAGAAACTTCCTCCATTGAAACTGAGAGGTGAGGATGGATCATGAAAGAGTGAAGTCTTTAAATGGGGAACAGGAGGCTCATTCAGCAATCACTTATAAAAGCATACCATGGGTCAGGCACTGCTAGAAAGAGGGTAAGACAATATGGTATGTCCACAGAGCTTACAGTCTAGCAATCTAGACACTGAATAATATGTTAAAACCATGGGGTGATAGGGGCACATATAATAAGTGAATTTAATCTGGTATAGGAAATCATGAAAGGCCTTCCGGAACAAATTATACTTAAATTGATATCTGAAGGATAGCGAGATCATCAAACAGAGGGAACAGCTTGTGCAAAGCCCCAGAGGTAGGAAAGAGTATGGCACTGTGAAAGACAGCCCCAGAATGACTGGAGCACAGAAAGGGAAGGGGAGGGTGGCAAGAGATAATGGAGAAGTAGACCATCCAGATTATGCATCTTTTTGGCCATATTAGAGAATTTTATGTTCTTTAAAAGAATGTAAAGCCATTTAAAAAAAAAAAAAAGGCTTCAACCAGAGGAAATTATAGATAATATGTCAAAACAGTAGTCAGCAAACTTTTTCTCTATAAGACCAGATAATAATAGTCCAGACTCTAAGGGCCACATACAGTCTCTGCTGTGTAATCATCTTTATGTTTTGTTGTGTTTTCTTTTTACAACTTTTTGACCCCTGGAAGACAGTAGAAGCCGATAAGGGCGGGTAGTAGGAGCATTCAGGAGAGGATATCAAGGTAGTCTACTAGGGAGAAGCTGTGATGGTGGCTTGGTCTCCCATACGGCCATAATGAGAAAGAGGAGCCTGGATGTAAGATTTTAGAGTTTGAATTGACAAGGCTTGCTTTTAGATGGGGGAGTGGGGGTGAGACTGAGGAAAGCATGTAAATTATCTCCTAGGTTTCTGGCTTGTGTGGCACTGTTAATTAAGATAGAGAATAGATGAGAAGAAGCAGGTTTCAAGGAAGAACTGCATTCAGTTTTATTATTGAATATAAGTTGACGATTAGATGGCTGTGTGGCGACATGTAGGAAATTATGGCTAGAAACATAAATTAGGGCATCAGTAACTTACAGATAGTAAGTTATGTCCAGGGAATGGGTGATATAACAGGAAAGTAGTAACAGGTGAGAAGAAGGCTGTCTCAGACAGATTAGGTGGAGGAGATCAAGCAGGCAAAGGAGACTGATGAGGAAGGGCCGGAGAGGTGGGAGGAAAGCAAGGAGTGTGGTGCCTTGGCAAGGGAGGGAAGTCTGAGTGGGAAGCTGATGCTAAAAGGTCAAGTAAGGTAAGGCCAACAAGTGCCCATTTGACTCAACAAAGGGAAGGGCCTTGCCGCCCTTAGTGGGAGCATTTTGTTAGAGTGGTGGGGTACAGAATCCAGGTGGGGTGGGTTAGCAGGAGTAAGGTAAAGAAATAGTAGCAAGTTAATTCTTTTCAGAAGTTTGGCTATAAAGAGGAAGAGAAAAATAAAGACAACGATCAAGGTGGATGAATGAGGTAAAGAGGAAGAGCTTAGGGGACCTTTTTTTTTTTTTGAGATGGGAGTAGCTTGAGCATGTTTAAGTGCTTTGGAAAGGAAAAGTAGAAAGAGAAGTTGATATGAGAATGAGAGGATAATCGGGAGCACGGGATTCCTGAGAAAGGAGCAGGTGATAAGATTCAGAGCACAGTTTGGAGTAATGGCCTTGGATGGGAAAAGGACTCTAGCTTGTATGTCTGAACACCTGTTTGGTTATCTTAACGGCATCTCAAATTTAGGTCCAAAACAGATCTCTTCATCTCCACCCCTAAATTGTTCTTCCCTTAGTCTTCTCCTACCCCTGACCTACAATGTGTTCAATTTCTTATGTTTTAGGTGTGCTTGAAAAGAATGTGCACTCTCCAGATAATGTATGCAGTGTTTATATATATTCATTAGATTAGTCTTACCAACTGTATTATACAAATCTATATACTTATAACATTTTGTCTGCTTAATCTACCAATTATTGAGAATGGTGTGTTAGATCTTCTAATTTGGTAGTGGATCTATGAAGGTTTCTTGTTTTGGGGGGGGTTTTTGTAGTTCTGTCATTTTGCTTTATAAATTTGTACTTTAGGTAACTAGATGCAAACAAGTTTGGAATTCTTATATCTTCCCAGTGAATTAAGCTTTTATCAATATGTAATGATTTTCTTGGGGGGGGGGGTTTGAGATAGGGTCTCACTCCATCACCCTGGCTAGAGTGCAGTGGCATCACTATAGCTCACTACAACCTCAAACTCCTGGGCTCAAGTGCTCCTCCTGCCTCAGCCTCCCAAGTAGCTGGGACTACAGGCGTGCACCACCACACCCAGCTAATTTTTCTATTTTTTGTAGAGATGGGCTCTTGCTCTTGCTCAGGCTGGTCTCAAACTCCTGATCTTTTTTTTTTTTTTTTTTTTTTTTACATTAAGGTACATTTTGTAGAGTAGTTTTTACATTAAGGTATATTTTGCCTGATATGAATATACCAGCTATTTTGTGGTTAACATTTTCCTGGTATAACTTTTTTCATCCTTCTTCTTTCAACTTTTACATCTCTTTAAGTTCTAGCTGTATCTTTTCAAACAGCATATAGCAGATTTTTTAAAATTCAGTCTGGCAATCTTTGACTTTTAACTAGAGAGTGTAGTCCATTTTCATTTATTGTAATTAGTAATTACTAATTTATTCCCACCAACATTTCGTACTTTCTGTTTTGCTGCCTATTCTGGTTTTCTTTTTTATTCTTTTGGTTTGACTATTTTATTCTAGTTCCAATGATTTTTTTTCTCTACTAGTTTGAGTTACATGCTCTATGTCTATTATAATGATTACTCTAGAAATTTTAATATGCCTCTTAACCTCTCTTTCATGTTTTTATCTTCTTGTCTCTCTGTGTTATATTTCTAGTCCACTATTTTCCTCTAAAAGTATTTCTAACTTGCTGTTTATCCCCACCATTGAATTTCTGTCTTAGTCCATTTGTGCTTCTATAACAGAACACCTGAGACTAGGTAATTTATAAAGAACAGAAATTTATTTCTCACAGTTCTGGGGAATGGGAAGTACAAGATCAAGTTGCCAACCAGATTGGGGGTGAGGACTGCTCTCTGCTTCTGAGATGTTACCTTGTTGCTGCATCCTCCGGAGATAAGGAATATTGTCTCTTCACATGCAGAAGGGACAGAGGGGTAAGAAAGAGAGGACTCTCTTCAACCTCAAACCCTTTTGTAATGGTGCTATTCCAATTCAGGGGACAAAGCCCTCATGGCTCAATTACCTCGCAAAAGGCCTCACCTCTCAATACCACCACAGTGGGGATTAAGTTTCAACATGAATTTTGGAGGGAACACATTCAAACCATAGCAATTTCTGATTTCAATCATTATAGTTTTAATATCTTTACCTTCTATTTATTCTTTTTCAAATTTGCCTGGCTATTTTAGTACTTTTTTGTTCCTTCATTACACTTTCAATATCTACTTTATTTACTTAAAAATATTAAGCATACTTATTTTACATTTTGGATCTGATAATTTCTGTACCAACAATCTTTGCAGGGTCTTTGTCTCTGGCCTTTGCAGTTTGTTATTTCTGCTGTCTCTCTCATGATGGTTTGCTTGCCTTTGTGTTTTTGTGATTTGTTTTCATTGTTGTTAGCTCATTTTATTGGAACTTTGTGGAAGTCTTTGACACCTGGTAGAGGAGGCATTCTTCTACAAATAATTTGCATTTTCTTCTGCCAGAACCAGTTTAAACTTGAGATTTTTAAGGTCACCACACAGAGTACAAAGTCTGGCCTAAAACCTACTAAAGTTGGATTTGTGGTTAGGAATTCTCAAGCAAAAAGTATTTTGTTTTGTTTCATTTTTCTCTTTGTTCCCCTCTACCCAGAGCCAAGATTGACATAAGCAAGTGTGACAGACAGAATTCTTCAATGCCCCATGGTCTCTGCTCCCTTGTGTTACCCCCAGTATAATCCCTTCCCCTAAATGTAGGTGGAATCTGTGGCTTGCAGCTAATCAACAGAGTATAACAAAAGTGATGGGCTATCACTCCCATCATTACATTTTGTTATATAAGACTCTGTCTTAGCAGGCTGGAGACAGAGACTCTCCTGTGGCCTTGAAGAAGCAAACTGCCATGTTGTGAACTGCCTATGGAGAGAACCATGTGGCAGGGAACTGTAGACAGCCTCTAGAACCTAAGGACAGACTCCAGCGGACAACCAGTAAGAAAGCAGGGCTCTCAGTCATACAAGCCCAAGGAAATAAGTTTATCCAATGACCAGAGGGAGTTTGAAAATACATGTCCCTCTCAAGCCTCTAATGAGAACACAGCCCCAGCCAATACCTGGATTGCAGCCTGGTGAGACCTTGAAGCAGAGAACCATGATAAGACATGTCCAAGCCTCTAACCCACAGAAACCGTAAGATAATAAATGTGTATTGTTTTAAGCCTCTAAATATGTGATAATTTGTTATGCAGCAATAGAAAACTAATACAGCAAGAATCCCTACCATCTCCATTTGTAGCATGGATTTTTTCCTAGTTCACCTATCAGGGATCATTTTTCAGAAGGTATGATCCAAATTTCCACCTTTGTGCAAGCTTTAGACTTTGTTTCCTGACCTTGTACATGTGGCCTTTAAACCCAACCTTCAGGTCGTCAAAAATTGGTGGCTATACCCAGAGCAAACATCAGCTTCAGGTTCAAATTCACTCAACTTTCTTTATTTCTGATCTTTGAGGATTTCCTACATCTCCTTTAGCCATGCATTTTAGAATTATGGTGTTTAAAATATTTTATCCAGCATTTGTTGATGTTTTTTAATAAGAGAGTTTCTTTAAATACCTAGTTTGCTGTGTGCCTGGGAAATTCCATTCACTCTTCAGCCCATTGAAGTTTAATTTCCTACCACTACCACACCCCAAGCTGTTTTAGCAAAATAGATTATCTCTTAACTTCCAAATCCAGTCAACTCTCTCCAGTCCTCATCCTACTTGGCCTCTCTCTCAGCAGCATTTGGCACTGCAGTCCACAGCTTTTCCTTCCTTCTTTTCCTCCCTTGGCTTCTAATAGCATATGCTTATGCTATTTCTGCTGTGACTGTTTCTTCTCAATTTCTCTACCTGACTTCACTTTTTCTGCCTCCCTCTAAAATATTGGTGTTCCTCAGAGTTCTATCCTAGGAACTGTATTCTCATTCTACATACTGTATCTGGATGCTCTTATCCATTCCCATGGCTTCTGTTATCACTTGTAGTCGATGACTTCCTAATCTATATCTCAAATAGTATTTAGAAGGATAGGTTAGGTTAAGTGAGATAAGAAACTATCCCAAAATCTCAGTAGCTTAACATGGAAAAGTTTGGTTTTTGCTCATACAGAGTCCACTGCAGGTCCATGTGACTCTTCAGAAAAACTGTACTCCATATGATGACTCAGTGATCCAGCTATAGAGCTTTCGGCCTCACCTTCTCATCACAAAATCTCCATGATTGCCCTGAGTGGGGAGGAGGCCAGAGGAGGTCTTGCATCAGCAATTAAGTGCTTTGACTGAAAGGGACGTGCATCACTTCATTCACAGTCTGTGAGCCAGAAATTGTCACATGGCATTACCCAACCACAGCAGAAGGAGAAGAGGCCTGGTTATTGGTGAGAACTAGTACTGTCTATTACCGAAATCTATTATAGATCTCTTTCATGAGCTCCAGATCTGTGCACCCAACTGCGCTCTTCACATCTAGAGCCCAAATGTTCCACAGGCACCCCAAACCCAATGTGCACAAAATTAAACTCATTATTTATCTCCAATCCTATACCCCCTTCTTTAATATTCTCGGTATTAGTTAATGGGTACAATGCAGAAAACTGGTAGTTACCCGATCTCTTCTCTTTCCCTTTCCTTCCTCTCACACCTAATGAATGGCTAGATTCATCAACTGTTTGCTCTACCTCTTCTTCCCCATGGCCCTTGCCTCTATCCAGATCATCCCAGTTTCTCACCTGGCACTCTGCAATACCAAAGGACTCTTCACCCACTGTCTGGCACCTCACCAACCCCCACACACACTCTGTTGCCCAAACCCAAATGCCATCATGTCACTCCTCTTCACAGTCTTTCCGTTGCCTGGAAGGTAAAGTTTGTTGAGGGCCCACCTTTATCTGGTCTCATCCTTCCTCTCCAGCCTTTCATCTTCCATTCCCCACCCTGACCCCCCTGGTCCCCATAGCACCACCTATGGTGCAATACTTGCACTTCCTTAAATGTGGCAGCATGACAAAGCATGCCTTTGCTCACACTGTCCCTCTGCCTATAATACGTTTCCTCCCTCTGTCTGCCTAGAAAATATGATTCATCCTTCAAGACACAACTCAAACATCATCTCCTCTGTGAGGCTTTTCTCGACACCTACCCTCCCTCCTTGTTGTGTAGCCCAACCTATTTCTCTTTTGGGTCCCACTCCACCCTGTGTAGCATCTACATAGCATCTACAACATGTCATTATGTTTATGTGTGTGCCTGGCCAGTCTGGAACATGGTTTTGTAGGTGAATGAATATATCTGTCTCTCTACAAAACAAAATCCCTCAAGTCAAGGACTATGTCTTAGTCATCATTGTCTCTCTAGCACTTAGCAGAGTGTTTGGACCATATTAGGTGCTCAATGTCTGATTAATTATTTAATCCTTCCCCTAAGTCTTGAACTACTGCTGTTTCCTTCCCTGGCTCCTCTTCCTCCTTCTTGCCCTTTTGGTGAGACCTTTGGTTATGGTCTGATTTTTTATCCTCCCTTGTTTTTGCTCCTAAATATCTCTCAAATCCATTGACATCTCTTCATCTCTGTACTGCTACCATCCTAGTCCAAGTTACCATTACCCCTCAGCTGGATCACTGCAGTAATCTCTGAACTGGTCTATTCATATCTATTCTGACTGTCTTCCAATCTGTTCTTTCTGCCCCAGTTTTAGTGCCTGTTCCAGATGAAGATCTGATCATGTTATCCCTGTTTAAATACCTTTAGTATAGATACACCCACTTCTCTTAAAGTTCTGAGAGACCGGCCCTTTCCTGCCTCTTCAACCTCGTCCTCACTGCATTCCACCTCAGTGTCACCTGACATGGAGGTGAGATGAGGTGACCTCCACCATTTACTTGCTATTGTCACACTAGCCTTTTTTCCTTTCTGGTGCAGTACTTTTGAACATTCTGTTCCTCTGAACTTTCCCTCCCTCTTGGTCTGATGGAACTCCTGCTCATACTTCAGATTTCAGCTTAAGTGTCTTCCTCCAGGAAGGCTTCCCTAGTCCTCTCCCCCTGTATTATAGGCAAACACGGCATTGGGTTGCACTCCTTCACAGCACAGGTAGTAGCCACAATTTTCCATTTCTTTGCATGGTAAGGACCTCTTTTACTAGTCTGAAAATTCCATGAAGACAGGAAAAGGAAATTTGTGCTCATCATAACATCCTCCAAGCTTAGAATAGTACATGACACATAGTAAATGTTCAATAAATCTTTCTGGAGTGAGTGAGTGAAAAAATGAATTCTCTTAGCCACTGAGGATCAAAAACTTGAAGTTAATCGTGGACTCTTTCTGCTATTTTATTCCCCATATCCAGGTCCCAAGTTGTATATTTTCCAATCTTATCATACCTGTGGCTTCCTTCCCATTCCTGCTGCCCACACACTTATTAAATGATACCCAGAATATCGCAATACCCCCTAGCTTATTTCCTTGTCTTTTTCTTTGCCCATAATTTATCTTATATGGTATTGTATAGTCTTTCTTACATGGTATTGTATGTTTATCGTGTTATATCCCAATCAAAAATATTTAGTGGGACACCACTGCACTCTACCCAGGGCGACAGAGCGAGACTCCATCTAAAAAAAAATAAAAATTTAGTGGTTCCTTATTTTCTTAAAACTTTAAATATATATTTTGCTTGGATTTAAAGCCCTCTACCATCTGGCTATAATCCGTCTATGTAACTATTTTCCATCTCCCACCCTCTCCAAATGCCCCACTCTTGAACGATGCTGATATCCCAGAAATGCATCTCTTGAATCCCAGGAGCCAATCCTGGGCCTGGGACACCCATTCCCACAGCCCCTTTCTTCTCCCTCCATCCAAAGCCTGTCCATGCTGCAGCTCGAGGTTCACCTGCAAGCAGGCTGGCCTGATTTCTCCAGCTCCGCCAGCTCTCCCCTCTTCCACATCTGTGAGTTGCTCTTCCCTGTGCCTGAAAGCCTCTTCCCCAGGCTCTCTGCCTGCCTAGTGCCTTCTCATCCTCAGGTTTTCGGGGTAAATGTCCTCTCCTTAGAGAAGCCTTCTCTAGTCGTCCATCTGATCCAAAGACATTCTCCCATTATTTACTCTCTAGCTAGCACTCTGTTTCTTTCCTTCATGGCCCTTAACACAATGTGTTACTAATCTATTGTCTACTTGCTTTTCATTTCTCTTCTCAATTAGGTGGTAGGCTCCATGAGGCAAGGAACTTTTCTGCCTTGCTTTCTGAAAAACCCACAGTACCTAGCCCACTGTATGGCCCATAGCATTTATTTAGTGAGTATATTTATTAATATTATTTTGTAAATAAATATGTATAAATGATTCACCTTCCCTTTGAAGGGATACCGACACTCTTAACACACTTCAATTCTGCACAGCTAGTACTTAACTCTTAACATTGTTTGCTCTTCAATTTCTTTATCACCCTCATCTCCCTGGTTAGAATAGATGAGATTATCAGATTCTTGATGACAGTGATAATATCACATTGCTGTGACTTCCACAATATCTGGCAGGGTGGTTAAAGTAAATACTCAGTAAATATTTAATTAGAAATGAACTTGTCTTATTATGTTCTGGCGCTCATGAGTCAAAAGATATGAAAGGATTTCTCTCTGCTTATAGGATTAAAAAAATTGTCATGCTGACCTCAAAAGAGGAAGTCCTGGGCTTGGACAAGATCTTTGCAACACACAGCTTGATGGTGGCAGTGGCAGAGGCAGAAATCTTTATTTCATCATTTCTGAAAAATAGGAGTCGTAACGGAAGCGAGTGAAATGTTCAGTCTTGGACAATTGTGCCTTGTGACCAGAATTTTTCTTAAGAGGTAAATGAATTTACCATATGCTTTTAATCTAGATGAAATAACCGTTCACCAAAAGAAAATGTCGCCTGAGTGTTAGTGGTTTCTATCACTTTTTGTCTTTTTATTTGGTGGGGGAAGTATTATATTTAAATGGTTCTATTTAGTTGATGGATTTTATGGCGATCAGTAAGATTCTCCAGTGCCAGACTAAACTTGAGAAAGTATATATAGCACTGTTTCTATTTTAATTTATGCTTCTGTCAAACGTTTGGATTGTCATTCTCAAAGGGAAATGTGTTTCCTGCTTTTCTTGGCCTGGACTTTTGAGTAGCTATTTCCCTGTGGCATTGTGTGAAGATTTTGTCTTTCAGGGTGGAGTGGCCTAACTTTTTAAAGGTAGCTATGGTAACATTTTTGTAAATTCAGAACTACTGATATGAAGGTCAGGATTTTACAGAAACTATGATCATATCCTCTTCCACCTCCCCACTGATAAGGTCTAGTGTAAGTTCATATTCTGTGTAGTGCCAACACATATTTCAATATTTTAGAAATATTTTATCAATATTTTATGGTATTCTGCAAAGAGCACCATTGACTTATAAATTAGAAAAGGAGCCACCTTGGTGTCTGGAGAGGCCCACCTCAATGTCGGGAGAGACCTACAAATATAAAAAAAAGAAAAGGAGAAAAATGTGCTAGAAAAATTATTACTACTGCTGATTTTGCTGTGGACTGTGGGCTTCCTATTCTCATGGCTCAGACTTCTCACCAAATTTTCCTGTTAGCACCTTTCTCATTATCCCACACTGCATGATCTAAAAATGTTTGATCACTTGTAAAGTACTTAATAGTGTTGCTGTTGCTGGTACTGTAACAGGTACATGGAAATTAGTTATTTTTCTCATATATAAAGAACTCTCTTATATAAAGAACTATCTCAACTAGCTCTTTTTTAAAAAATGCATGGGAGTATGACTAAAAGGAAAGACACTAAAATATTCACAATGGGTGGTAGGAGTTTGGGTGATTTTGCTTTTCTGCCTTTAGATGCTTTATACTTCTCAGTTTAAAAAAATTAATAAAAGAGAGAAAATATAGAAGGCTTAACATAACAAATAGAACTATAGCCTAGACAAGGATACTGTTATACTTGAAAAGACAATATATGAACAGAAGCGTCTGATGAAGACTAGAGGAAGAACCTGCAAGAGCAAGTTTGTCAAAGTTTACATACCACTGCCAAGGAAGAATAAGTTTGTTGTATCAGACCTGGATGACAGTCAATATTAAAATCATCCATTCATCTTCTCTCATACTTCATTCAGTTCAGTGCCTAACAAGCAAAATTATGGTTTAAATGGCATTCTTATGTGTTCTGACAGGTAGAATGCACTGGTTACACCAACATGTTCCTTATGTTATTTCAGTTTATACATCAGTCTCCTGTGAGTTGGTTGGTTGGAATCCATTCTGAAGCAGTCAATTCTTGGTGCCCTGATAAGATCAAATTTCTGTGCCTGCAAACCTGAGGGCTGGCTGCTGAGCCGCAGTAACTGCACCAGGTAAAGTCTGTGACCATTGATGGTATGCCCACGACTTGCTCCTCTGTCATTGTTACTGTTCTTATATGACAATCACAATCCCAGAGTTGGCCTCTCAGCTGCCTCTCCTTTCCAAGCTTTCTAAATTTACCTTTTTTATTCTCAGGAGAAGACAGCATGGGAGGAGGTAACTCTACACCTGAACCCCACACTGGTGAGTTCAGGACAGGAACAATTACCTGCCTCGCTGCTGAGTTAAAAGAACTAGAAACTGTACTGATGGGCTGTAGTGGGACAGCAGTGGCTAGTGCGTTTCTGAAGGTGGAAGAGTCAGATTTTACTATGGTGCAGAATTTAATGCCAGGAGAAGTGAAAGAGGGAAGCAGGAAGCAGAGAGAACTGCCTGGCCCTCCATATCTGAGTAAAGGGTCTCTGTGCTCGATATTAGACTAGCTGGGCGGTTTACCAGAATCTAGTTCACTTTTCTCACTGCTCTTCTATTTGTGGTGTAGGCATTGGGAAAACCACTGTGGCTAGGCAGTGTTAATAGCTGCCCTGCAGATAAACAAGGAAACCAAAAGAAGCACCAGTTTCAAGGTCAAATCCCCAGGGACTTTGGGAAATACTTGTTCTGTTTCTCCCTAGCCTGGAGACCTCTGCTCGGATCAGAGGAAGCGTATCTCTCGAGGGGTTCCTACTAAAATCTTTGAGAAGAGAGACACGTGAGATGTTTTCGTTTATCAAAGGGACTCTAGGCTCATACTTCTTTTGTGTAGCTGATTGTTTTTAAAGTTCCAGTTCTAATTTTCATTTTAAAGGACTCAGGATCTAAGAAAAAATGTTCTCCTCTTTTGTAGAGTTGCAGCCCCATCGTTACTCTCCACTGCTTGGGTAGGGTGGGGCGCCTGGGGACACTTTAACTGGAAGGATTTCATGCAGAGTGGAAAATACCCTAATTCATCTCATGTTCTCTCCTAGACAGACAAGGTACCTTCACCACAGCAGCCCCAACGACCAGCTCTGCACCCTGTCTCTCTAACAACCCCAAGTAAATGAGCATTTTCCAATCCGTTTCATTTTGTATGGCATTTGATTTTGTGTTGACAACTTCAGCTTGGGGACTTGCGCAAGGGAGTCTGGGGAGAAGGGATCAGAAACAATGGAAGAACTAAATCAGTTTTTGATCTTAGGGGTATGATTCTTAACTAGGTGTTGCCCAAGCTTCAGGGGATCTATGAGTCCCCTACGCTTATAGATAAAATTTGCTGGGTGGGGGCCTATGAACATTGTGTGTGGCATGGGGGCATAGGGAGAGAGGCCACAGCTTTCACTGGCACCTCAAATGGATCTGAAACTCAAAAGCAAAAGGTTGAAAATCAGTGGTGAGAGTGAAAGTCCACTAACCGGTGTGAAAGCCATTTCAAGGGTTCATTCATAGGTGGGAAAGGTTATACTCTGGCCTTTAGGAAAGGCCTTCAAAAAGCCCAGCAGTTCATCTGCTCCCTTTCTTTGCCAAAACAGCAAGGAACATTTAATCTTGGCCTTTTGTGCTGGGGTTCTACTGACGCTGCTGCTGGTGGTGCTTGTCTTCCTCATCATAAAGAGCTACAGAAAATGTAAGCGGTCTCCAGAGGATGGGACAGCCCTTCCTTCTGTGCCACTGGGAGGAGAGTTAGCTATGAATGAGTAATGGGAGGGATGGGTGGGCGTCCTGTTTAGCCCACCCTCTCTGCAGACTGGGGCCGTGACTCCCTTCATTCCTCTTCCTCCCCACCCCACACTTTCACCCAAGATTGAAGGGAGAGCTTCCCCTTTCCTCCAGGCCCCACTGGTGAGACTTGTCCCTCTTCTTCCTGGCACTTTTGTGTGGCAGGTCACTCCAGTCCCCAGGCCATGAAGGCTCACTCAGATCCTCCAGCCAAGGTAAGATGACCGTGCTGTTTCCAGGACACGGGAGGCTTATTGCCACTGGGCTACTGCCTCTAGACTAATGGTATTGCTTTCTGGACACTGAGCAAATGACTCTTTGAAGAGTTCTTCTGATCTCTTTGGGTCTTCTCTGACCAAAGCTTTCAGGTTGCTTCTAAAGACACACTTTTAGCTCCAAATCGAACTTACTCGTTCCTCCTTTTTCTCTCTCTGCAGCTTTCATCCATCCCAGAGGAGTCACCTAGCTACGCCAGCATAACTTTCAAAATCTCAGAAGAAAAGGGCAATAATCACTGGACTAAGAATTGTTCTGCAGACTTGGACCTCACAGTCTATACTCAAATTAAAGCAACACACTCACACTGCCTTTCCAGTGAGGTTTAAATCCAGTTCCTCACACCTTAGCACCATCTTCATACATCTTTTTCCTTTTTTTTTTTTCTTTAACAAATTTTGGACCACAACCTATGTGAAACTGCAATCAGAGTTGTTTAAGTGTGATCTGGCAATGCTATCCAGCAGTTTTGAAGACCAATGGTCAGTCTTTTGCCTGGCCAGAGAAAGGATTGCTGGCCCTCCCACTTGACCTGACAGCCTGTTAGCCCCGTAAGGGCTAAGACTGCCTCCCTCGTACCCTTCCAAAGTGTGTGGTACAGAACTCAGTGCACAGAGTGTTCACCCAGCGTCAGGGATCAACTTGGGAGAAGTCAACCAAATGAACAATCTATCAAGAATTTCAAATAAAGGCAAACCCTCCACAATGTTGGCTCCTTCTTCATCGTTTATTTGTCTATTCCCACCACCTTCTCCAGAGGTCAGGACCAAAAGTCCGGACCCCATCTACAGCTAAAATAATTAACAGAGGTTATGGTGCTCTGAAACAAGCTCTGGTTAGATCGGGGTGTGGGTCTCACACTCTGCCATTAACCAGCTGCATTCATTTGGGCAAGTTTGTAAACCTTTTTAAGCATCAAGTCCTTCATCTTGAAAACAGAGTCGATAACGCTCACCACTAATACTTAGAGTTAGTGTGAGGATTAAATGATGTAGGACACACATAAGCACTTTATACAGCCCAGAGTTCTACACAAATATGAGGTTCATATTGTATAAAGCACTATTCAAATGTGTATTTCTACCTCCTTGCTATAGCATAAGAGATAGCCATAACAATATTATATAAGAACCAAAGACAAAAATGAATCTAAACATTAATTCCCCCAAAATTCCAATGAACAATCACATAAATAATCCCATTAAAAATACCAAGAAGATTATTTTTCACTAGGCATACTTACTTTAAATTTCCTTTGTAAACAATAAACAAGAAAGCTAATCCAGGAAAATTTATAAAAATAAATAAATAATAAATAAAAGTAATATGAGAAGGGTAGCCCTAACAGCTAACTAAGAGTACCTGTTTTATTAAGCATGTCGAATTAAAACAATATGTTAATGGTGCATGAATAAACAAATCAATGGAATAAAATAAAAAGAACATAAGTAGACAAAAATACATAGGGAAATTTAGAGTATGATGAAGATGGCATGTCGATTCATTTGGGGTAAATTGGTTTATTCAATAAATGGTGTTAACATAGGTAACCACGTAGATGAAAAATAAAATAGGATCCATATCTCATTTTTTATATCAAAATAAATTCCAGACAAGTCAAAAGTTTAACTGTAAAAAAACCATAAAAATACCAGAAGAAAATATGGGAGAATTTTAAAAATTATTTTAGAGTGGAACATGCTTTTGAATATATCACACAAAGCCCAGAAACCAGAAGAGATTAACCTGACTTATAAAATACCATTAAAAAGTCAAAAGACAAACAACAAGCTTAGAAGACATTTGCAAAGCATTTCATAGACAAAGAGCTAATTTTCTTTTTTAAAAAAATTATTTATTTATTTTATCTTTATTTTTTTTAAGAGACAGGGTCTTGCTCTGTTGCCCAGGCTGGAGTGCAGTGGCACAATCATAGCTCACTGCAAGCATGCACCACCACCCTTTTTTTTTTTTTTAGAACAGGGAGTCGCTATGTTGCCCAGGCTAGTCTTTTTTTTTTTTTTTTTTTTTTGAGACAGAGTCTCACTCTGTCGCCCGAGCTAGAGTGCCGTGGCGTCAGCCTATCTCACAGCAACCTCTAACTCCTGGGCTCAAGCGATCCTCCTGCCTCAGCCTCCCTAGTAGCTGGGAATACAGGCACGCACCACCATGCCCAGCTAATTTTTTCTATTTTTAGTAGAGACAGGGTCTCACTTTTGCTCAGGGCTCAGGCTGGTCTTGAACTCCTGAGCTCAAGCGATCCTCCTGCCTCAGCCTCCCAGAGTGCTAGGATTGATTATAGGCGTGGGCCACCATGCCTGGCCTAATTTTCTTTATATATAAAGATCTCTTATAAATTAATATGGAAAAAAATCAGCAACTCGATAGAAAAAAGAGCAAAGGATATGGTTGGATGATTCATAGAATAGGATATATAAATGGCTCTTAGACATATGAAGAGATATTCAATTTCACTCATAATAAGAGAAATAGTAGTTACAACTACAATTAGATAATATTCTCCATCAATAAGACTGGCAAAATTCAAAAGGTTTGCTGACAAACTGTGGGCAAGATTGTGGGGAACCAAGACACATATGCTACTGGTGGGAGAGTAAGTTGGTACAACTACTATGGAAGGCAATTTCGCAGTAGCTAACAACATTTTAAATTCTATTTCTTAGTAGGGTAAAATGACAATAAACTACAATAAAATAAATTCTATTTTTAAGGATTTATAAGCATTTCTATTTCTAAGAATTTATCCTACTTAAATACATGGAAAATTACCTATATAACTTTAATTGCAGCAGTAATCAAATTGGCTTATCACGCTCTCAGCACTATTCCCAGTGCTTGGCATTTATCCATGGAATCCCCACGGGACCCTGTGGGGTTACAGTGGTTATTCTCATTTTAGATACAGAAATGGAGGCACAGAGAGGTTAAGGAGATTGCCCAAGTTCACCCTGCTAGGAAGTAGTGGCACTGGGACTCAACCCCAGGTAGGCTGGCTCCAGAGTTTGCACATTTATTCATTACGTTCAACTCTCTGAAACAGTGAAAGATTGAGAAGACCCTCAAAGTCCGCTGAATGGGGACTGGTCAATGCAGCACAATGCAGCCATTAAAAAGAATGAGGCAGCTCTACACGCTCTAATAAAAAAAAAAAGCTCTCCAAGATACATTGCTAAATGGAAGGTGCAAGCTGCTGAGCAGAATTCTGAATATGCTCTGCCCATGCACAGTAGAGCATACAGGTATGTGTGCCTGTGTGTGTATTTGTATACATCTAGTATATTTCTGGAAGAAAACACCATTAACTGGTCTCAGCGACTGTCCCTGGGGAGGGGAGCTTGGTACCTGAGGGACTAAGAGTTAGGGGTGAGAAGGAGGTATGCTTTTCCTGAAAGCCTTTCTATAACTTTGGAAGTTCTTCATTTACCATGTTGAAGATCTTCAGGATGCCCAGCACCTAATGCTCCCATTTCCCACCTGAATCCTGAACCAGTTGAGCAACAAGAAAGAGGACTCAGCAGATAGAGACCAAAATATCATCTTTATTATGAACATAGTCAACACTGGAGAATATAGTTTGTACTGAGCTGCAAAGAAGTAGGCTTCAGAATACTGAACTCTATAACGGATGCAGCTAGACCAGAACAAGGCCTTTCGCCTCCCCACAAGCAATTCAGTGGCTCATCCTGCTCCTAAGGAGTTGCAGAAGAGATCATGTGCATTTTGAAAGCTGCACCCAAAAGATTAAAAAAGGAAGAGGAAGGGGCAAAGTTCCTGCTCCCAGTCACCCATGTCAGACAAGTCCCTCTACCTCCCATGGGCAGTCATTGAAGAGTGTTGCCCTGATGGAGCTCAGTCTACAGGTAAGGAAGTAGGAGTGGGAGAGAGGCGTTCACCACAAAGCTCTTTTTAAAATATATTAAATAATATTTTTAAAAATCAAAGTAAGGAAATTGAAGTTCAAGGAGATAAAATAATTTACCCAATGTCATCCAGCTAGTTAGTGGCAGAACTAAAATATAAATCAAGTCCTCTGACTTCAAATTCCTTGCATTTTCCTTCCACACCAACCTGCCCCCCAGCGCTTATAGTGTCAGGGAGATTAGAGAGGCAAAGTCAGGTGACATCACCCAGACAGCATGTTGTTTCTGAGCGAGAGCAGCTGCTCCTGGCAGCCGGATTTTGAGGGAGAATCCGGTGGGAGAGGGTTTGATAAAGGAGTAGGCTTTCTGTGGCAGTGAACAGGTCTAGGAGAAAGACTGGGTTAGGGAAATAGTCCAGTGAAGAGGCCTCCGCACAAACAGAGCAGCCGGCCCCACGAGGGCAGCAGAGACCCAGGAATGGTCTTCTCCCATTGGTTGGCTGTAGGAAGCACACACAGGGAGGCCTCTGGAGCTTTCAGCTATTACCAAACTCTAGACTGACCTTAAACAATTCTGCTAACCCTGAAGCTAGAGGCCACATCAGCTTTCCAATTCAGAGCCAGTGCCTTACAAACAGAGCTGCAAGAGTAAGAGTAAGCTTTGTCCCATGGCCATCCACGTGCACATGAAATATCAAATTAACTGCTCTTCCCTCTGTTTTCTTGAAGCTTCCCATTTTTAACAGTACAACCTTAAATAAAGTCTTGTTTTTTTGGTCTCTCTATCATGAGAACTGGCATGCAAACCATCCTTGCTGGAGGATAAAATGAGTAATTAAATAATTGACCACAGATTCAAAGGCCTTTGCTAGATAAGGGAAGAAAAAAAGGCTCTTGGGTCATGGGATCAGAACACACCTGTAGGATTCTCAGGGGAAATAACTCTCCAGACAGAGTGAATGTAAATTTTCCAAGACATCTATAGATGTCTTTAATTACCATGGAAGATCTATGCCTGCCGTCTTGATTTGTATAACAGGATGTCCTAACGGAGGACATGTCCCAACTGGATTGCTATTTGCAGAACCAGTGGGTTAGTGACCCCTTTGTGTAAATTCAATACACAAATGTCCCCCACAGGGGAGAGATTGGGACTGTTTTGTGGCTGAAGGAAAAGAGAGCACTTTTGATGTTGTTTGATCTGAGACTCTGACATGGTGGGGGCTGCATGGAATCACAGAGGTGTGATGTCCACACCCTCATCCCTTCCCATCAGGCTGTTGAGTAGCTTTGAGTTCCATACCTATGGAGAGAGGAGTTAGGTGGAAGGTGAAGGAACTGTGTTCATGAAAGACTTGGTGAGAGTCTGGATTGAAATGCACAGAGCATGTGCAGAATCACATCAGCAGATAATCTCCCTGTCCCAACCCAGCTCAGACCAGAGAACCACTTGAGTATCCTGAGGACTGAGACTGGCCAGCAGCCCCCTAAAAAGAAACCGTGGTACTTGAAGGGCAGGGTTCTGATGAGGGCAGCAGAAGCAGTGGAGGGGAAGCCCTGGAAACTCCCAGAAATAGCAGGAGAGATACTATAGGGAGAGACAGAGTGCAGATATGCAGGTGGGAGCTAAGAGTGGTGGTATGGTGGTAATTCTGGCGTTAATGACAATGGAACCTCACTTGTACTCACGGCTGCTAATGCCTTGGTCTTGATTTGTGTTTCCCGATTTCACAGAGTATTTTACTTAAGTTATCACACCTTGGTTTCTCATTGATCAAAAGCAGCATCCATTCAGTCTGCTGACAGTTTCCCAGAAAGGATATGATTAATGGCCTGCAGTGTTTCCACCAAGAGAATCTGAGAACCACTGATTTAGTCTATCTCCCTTTCTTTGGGTAGGACAGTGTTTAATACCAATTCAGAAATGAGTTGGAATATTACACTTTTAAGAAACTTTTCCAGAAATACTTTCCAAGTAATATCCCGGGAGAAGTTAGTCATACCTTGGCGTTCATTCAACACTGGTCAGGAATTTATTGGCTAAAAAAATACAAGTGATTTCCTGACCCCCAAACCATATTCTGTACCTCTTCTTCACTTCTGGCTAATTGAATGCATGAGAACTAAGATCCTGAGATATTATTTGATTGCAGCCTTGCTCAGGCGTGGTCTATCATGCATAGCTTCTCTGACTACCACTGTTGTTACCTAGCTGCAAATGATTGCTGGCAAGCTTAGTGGGTCCTTCAGAATGCCTGAGAGATCAAAATCAGTCCCCGAGATGTGGGCCAGTTGTCATGGTGATTCTATTGTAGCATCACTTTATTTATGAACTAAATGAAAGAAATCTTCAGTCACATCTGTTCAGTATGAGCCATTTCCTTTGGAGTCAGGACACATGAGAAGGGCTTCAAAGAGTTGCCTACTTTGTTGGGGAAGAGAAAGGGAAAATTGAAATGAGATCTATTGCCTACCTTTACTGAATGTTTCTACAACAAAAGTTACAAACTCTATCACGGGGTTTTCATGAGAACTAAACACCAAAACACCAAAATATTTTTTTTCAGGACTGAAATCAGATGTCGTTACCGCAAAGCTCAGTAGGAAATAGGAAAGTTTGGTTCATGGGGCTTGCATTCACCTCTCACCAAGTTTTGGTGATATGAACACAACTGGACTTCTTCAGAACCCAAGAATGTCAAAGCTAGGAGGAAACTTGGTTCAGGCTGCCATGCTTCAGTTGCTTGAGTTTGAGGAAGCAGGCCATAGCTGAAACAGGTCGCATAACTCCTTGCTAAAAAGGAACAGCGTTGGGTTCGACTGCCTCATCTTTCATAACACCATGTCTCTCCTTTAGCATAATGACTCTAGCTGGCAATTTTACACGAGAGTGTTGATGTGTGATAGCTTGTCTTCCTCCCACTCTGCACTGTAACTTCCATGAAGATAGATGCAGTCACTTGCTCGTCTTTGTACCCCCAGCATCTAGCTGGCATGGTCCTTGCTTGTTGAATGAATGAATGAACGAATGAATGAGTAAAAATCCCGGGGAGTATGAGAATGAAGTCCACAATTTATAGAGAACAAAACAGGCCCAGAAAAGTGTGAAGTTCCCCAAGGTCATGCCTTAAAGAAGTGACAATGGTTTTAGCAAAAAACTAGACCACAATTATGCCTCAAAGGGAGTGGTCTTGGGCAAACCTGGGAAAGGCATTGCTTTGTCCACATGCCCCACCTCCACATTGCCAAAGCTCCTAGAGGACAAAATGGTCAGGACCTCACAGCCTTAGCTTTAGATTTCAGATTCTTCTGGCTATGGACCCTTGTGTGTCACCAACATGTGTTCCTAGGATTTATTTTCTCCCTCCTTCTTTGAAATGTTGTTTTTCTATATTTCCACACCCAGAGATGGTTGGAGTCTGTTTTGTGATAATGCCTATAGTCTCTTCATTGCCTAAGGTGTTCCTGTGGTGCCTGAGCATAAAAAGAAAAAAACAAAAAAAGACTATTGGTGAACAGTGGCCCTTGTGTCTGATGTTCTTTCTGCTCTATGCATCCTTGAGAGGTTAGCAAAGTCACCACGTGGTGGCCTAGAGGGTTTTCTGGATGGTAAGGCCAGACTTTGTGTCTGTGATGCCATCCCAAAGGGAAAGGTGGGCAAATCCACTATGTGGATTTCTCTATTTAGGAATGGGGAGACCTAAAGATCAGGTCACAATAGGACACAAGACTCAAGACAGAAGAATCAATGAGGGGACTTACCAAGGTTGTGGGGATCGCAGAAGAAGCTTGGTTGGTTTTTGGGCTTCTAGCCAGGCCTTTACCTGCAATCACCCAGAGGCAAAAGGAGACACAAAGCTAAAGGGCCACTTCCTTGGCTCAAGACAGGGCTGAGACCCTTAGACCTGTCCTCTTCTACCTTGACCTTTCTCCAGGAGACCTTTCTACACCTGCTTACCCAGGGGTCCCAGAAGCTCCTTCCTTTGACAGGAGCCTTGGATCCTAGTTCCTACAGGTGAGCAAAAAATTTCAATCAAAGCTTCAAGCTGCCTCCCAAAGTTCGTGTGCTAGGGAGGCAGGTGGCCCTACAGAAAGGGAACCTGTGGGTGGTTATCTCAGGGCCTCCCCACTTCCAGATTTATCCACTTAGGAAGGCCACAGTGCTTCCTCTGTCCTTCTCATGATGCCTTTGTCACCGTGATGCAGGTGTCTTCTCCAGCGCAGGAGCTGGCTGCTTTGGTCTCCAGGAGACCAAGCAATACGAAGAGGGTCACATCCACTCATTTGACAGCTGCTCCTTGACCTCTTTCATCTTCTCTAATTCCTGCCTGTCCACTCCCCTCCTCACCCCCCGCCTCCAAATGGCCACTTACCCCTTCTACTCCTTTGACTTCTTCTCCTTTTGGACAAATGACTGATTATAGAGATGATCCCCAAACCCGTGATCAGTATGCAAATGATGAGAATGGACGTCCTAAAAGGAATCACAGCAGATTTCATGTCCTTTTGGTTCTCTGCTCTGGATCCCCTTTTCTGGGATCTGCACCCCCACATCCCACCCACTACAGTAGCTCCTGGCAACTGTATTCCTATAGAGGGACCGACCCTGTCCCTTGGACCACATTTGATTGGACCTGGTGGTAATCTGACCAAGCTGGGCCAATGAGCCCCTTCCTCAGAAATTAACTGGGAACTGGAGTAGGAGAATCCAGTCTCAGACTGGCCAGTTTCCTGAATGGGGGAGAAATAAACTCAGGAACTATAAATGAATGCCTTCTCCTGTGGCAAAAAAAAAAAAGGAAGAAAGAAAAAAGAAATATGAAAGGGGCAGTACAGAGAGAGAAAGAAGCAAACACACATAAGAGTAGCAGATCAGACATGGAGATAAAGTCCTGATGACAATTTCCCCTGACAATTGCTTTTGACAATTTCCGAGGGTGGCCACATCCCTGCTCTTGCATTTGAAACACTGCTCTCTCCTTATGAAAAATGTTCACTTTTAATTAAAATAGTTAGAGGGTGTTTTTGCTGCTTACAACCAAGAGTCCTAAACTATTATATATTTTTTTGAAAGAAACCAAATAGCCACATTATGGATATACAGTTCAGGTGGACAAACTGGTGTGTTGCTGAAAAGCGGTAGGTGCGAAAACCAATCGTCATGTTGTGTTGTTGTTGTTGCCCCCCCTACTCCCCGCCAAAGCCATTTTTGTCTCCTAAGATTATGACTCACCTGGAGCGACTGGCCTTGTGGACAACTCTGGAAGTCCTGCAGCTTCTGCTCTTGTTGCCTGGTAGGTCTGAATCAGAAAGGATTTGTTGAGAGTCACGTAAGGCCCACACCCGGGACCTTCCTCTGTCTTCCAGCTGCTTCTCTGCCTGCCATTCTCTCAGCCTCCAGAGGAGGAGTGCCCTGGCTGACTGCAGGGTAAAGCAGAGGTGTCAAGTACAGTTGTATAAATGTGCCCTGCACAGGGAACAGGCTTGAGACGGAGCTGGGACCCCTCTTAGGGGCCTGCCGCCTCCCTGAGCATGGAAATAAGAGAAAAATCATGAGTCCTTTCAAGGGAAATTCCAGGCACCTAAATAGCCTTAAAAAGTAAAAGAGCAACCTGACAAGCAAGAAGGTAGTAATGACAATAGTCTTCTAAGCAAGCCAGAATCAAGAGGTATTTTTGTTCCCTATGGAAACTAATAGATAACATGTTAACATATATTTTTTTGAGTTGTTTTCAAAAACCCCCACCAGATGGAAAATGCCAACCCACTATCACATAGACCTCAGATAAGGGGAAACTAAGGACTGAACTCTGACCACCATTTTTTCTTCTAAATTTCCTCCTGAGTGGCATGGAGAAAAGCACACCCATGGCCCAAACCAATGTATAACCTCCATGTATTGGTTTACAATTTTGCCTGCAACTTCTGCTTCTCTAAAATGTAGCCCTGCTTTTAAGAACCCTTGCCTGTAAGCCACTGGGGAGTCTGTGTCTTACGTGTTAGCTTCCCATTCTCTTTGCTTGGTGCCATGCAACATATGCCTTTTTCTCCTTCTGCAAATCTTGGTGTCAGTGTCTGGTTTTACTGCACTGCACAAGCAGACCCCAGTTCAGTCCAATAACAATTTATTGGCAACCCAGATGGGATGACAGTCTCAAGTGGGCATCTTGCCCATGGCATATCAGCTCCTGGCCACAGCCATCCTGGGACCCCATCCAGCAGCTGCCTGAGCAGTTTTACTCAGGGACTGATCTGTGTGCTTGGCTGCTGACAGGCATCGCTGGCCCATGCCACTTTCATTTTGCAGTGTCAGAAACAGGCATGTGGCTTTACTGAGGTTCATAAAACAGTACCCCAAAATGAAGGCCTCAGAAACAAAAGTTTTTCTCTGAACTTCTCCTGTCCTGTCTCTCCGTCCCATTCTCCCAAAGGCTAGCCATAAAACTAGAATTCCTCTTACCCAAGGCAGGTCATAAAAACCAGAACCCATTTTCCCCAAAACCAGCCACAAAACCTAAAAATATCACTCTAACTTTTTCTCTACCTTTCTGTGTAAAAACTTGCCATAAAGAAATTACCTGACCTACCTTATTTGACTATAGGTCATAAGACCCCCCTTTCAGAGAGGGCCCTGCCCCATACCCAGAAGGAAGGAAGGCATGCTCAGAGAGGCCAAGAAGAATCTAGACAGACAGGCCTTGCTGGGTTTCCCCACTCAGTCTATTACCGTTAGATCATACCCTTTTTGTCCAATTTGTATGTCTACATGGCTGTCCATACTTTGTTGAACCTAAGCATTAAAATATGCCTTCCCTGTATATTTGGGTCTTCATTCTGAAGGCTCCATGTATACATGTTAAATAAACTTGTATGCCTTTTCTCCTATGAATCAATCTGCCTCACATCAGTGATTTTTCAGTGAACCTTAAGGGGGCCAAGGGCCTTGGTCCCTACGGTTTGGAAGATGTCTCAGGTAAATGGCGAGTTTGTGTGCGATGGCAGCAAGGTATTCTCCCTTTGGACACTTGGCTCTTCTTCATCAGAGCATCTGAGTTGGTAGGAGATTACCCCCTAAAGAGCTGAAGCGACTGTGACCTTGAGAAACTTCATTTGATTTGCTTGAAACTGCTTTTGGTTTTGAAATTCTGATTTGAGAGGCCTCATGTCTGTTATCGTCTTGTCATATCTCTTTGGGGAAGCCTGAAGGAATCCATGGCAGAAGCTCGGTGGCCTGACTTGAGGGGAGGAACTGTTTTGTCTGTTTTGTCTATTTTGTCTGTTTTGCCAAGTTAAAACTCTGATACTGAACAGAGTAATTGGCATTTGTGTCCGTGTTATGTGTGTAGTGTAATTTTGTCTCGGCCAATATGGGAAATGCTAATTTAATTCCTCCTTGTAGCCTATTGAGGTGTATTCTGCAGAATAGTATCTTTTGCCTACAAACCCATGAAAGAAAAAAAAAAAGGCTTTCTTTTATAATCAGCAAGCAGGGTAATCAAAGCTCCACTCTTCTGGAAGTCGCAGTTGAGAGAATCCAGGACCCAACAAGCCAGTAAAAGGGTAAAAATTCCCTACCAGTCAGGCTCCCAGCTTCTCTCTCTCTCTGAAATCCGGTTGAGCAGATGGTAAAAAAAAATCACTGTTTGTCTCTTCTGCAAGGTTTTAAGTAATAGGAAAAAAAGATTTATGTGACTGGTTGTGGGGTGTAGCCACTCTGGCACACTTTTTGGTATTTTGTAATATAAATATTCATACTCTTTGATCCCATCCCTCCCAGTAACAGCCTTTTTCTTTGTCTTTGTTTTTCCGTGATCTGTCATAAAGAGGGGTACAGTTGAGGTCCCCTCTTGTCTTACGTCCCTGAGGACTTGACCTGTGACCAAATGGGAGTGCTCTCCCTTGGTGTCCACCATCACGGGGGGAGTGGTTTTCAGGTCACATCAGTTGGCCAGTCTGAAAATGGCTGGGAACCTGAGACTTTTTGTTTCAAATGTGTCAAGCTCTCAGGAGAGTTCGTCTATCTTAACCTGTTTCTGAGAGTGTGGGGGGAGATCTTTGGGATTGCTTCTTTTCTGGAGAGGTTATTAGATTGGGTCACTATTAGAATAAATACACCAGTGGAAATTCAAATTGTCAATAGCCAGAAAATGGATGCTTTGGATTCCCAAAATTTTTTTTAAAAAAACAGATTTTAGAGATCTCTTATTCTAAACAATTGCCTTATTTGTATTGATAAAAAATTAAATTAAAAAAGAGATGCATACTAGTGTTATGGCTAGCCTTAAAAATTCGCATGACAAAATTAAAGAGTAAAAATCTGACCTGAAACAAAGTTGAAATTTTTTGTATGCTCAAACTGTCTGCTTTCGATTCCATGCAAAATTCACCATGAAGGCTGCTTAAAATTTCATGCTTTCACCACCACAGTTTGGGTTTGATTCCTGATCAGAAAATCAGTCTTTTTGGCTTGGTATGTGTGAGTTTTGACTTTTTGGGGTACCCATTTATTGATCCTTTTCCCTTCCATGGACAGCGTCTGATTTCCTGTACTCTTCCATCTGTGGGGGAACTCGGGGGTTTTGGGTCTTTGTGTACAGACGGTCAGCTGAGAAGTTGAGACCCTAGAAAATTTGGCCAGACAGAAATATGAATTGCACTCCAATTGCGGCTAGTGAAAATTTCCTTTATTTGAGCTGTCTTTGGGGTTGTTCTGTATCTTGTGAGGACTGTCTTACACCTCTTTACAGATGCCTGTGTGTCCTTGATTAAGTCATAACTGTGGGTGAGGCTTATTGGTTTCACTTGGGAGGGTGCCTTTGGTAAAGGTTGACTTTAGTGAGTCACTTGAGAGGGAACCTTCAATAGAAAAAGATTCAAAAGCCAGAAATGTCAGCTGCTTGTGCCAGCTAAAATCTGAATGAGAAGAGATTTAAAAGGACTTTTTAAGAGCTCTATGTTCAGAAGTCAGCTTAATTAAAGGCTGATATCCAAGCTGTACTGTAAAAAAATAACAAAACCCAAAACCTTTCTGTGTGCCATGGCTGACAAGCCACTGGCTGAGGGCAGTTGTTTACAGTAAGCAGTTATTATTACAAGTGTTTAGATAAGAAAAAGTGTAGTTTAAACAAAGAAATGTCTTTGTGACAAAGTGCATTGTAAAAGCATCGTAAGTCCTGGTCTCACGGCCTTTTCTCTCTTTGGGAACCGAGATTCAGTGTGAGCTCTGCCCTGAGCTCAGTGGTCCAGGTGAAAACAGAACGAATTTAAAAGCCACCTACCTAGCTAGATTGGTCTCCAAAACACGACATTCTGACATTTAGCTTGTTATTTTTAAAAGATTTTCAAATTTCCTCTAGGCTCATCTGTATCTTTATCAAATTGACTTGATACATGCTTAATTTGTCTTTGGGCTTATACAAACATAAAAATATGGTTCTTGTTAAAGGAAAAGTAATTTTGTCTAGGTTAGAGGTTTTTAAAGACTGTTTTAAATTTAAGAATTATGGCTGGGCATGGCAGTGGCTCACGCCTGTAACCCTAGCACTTTGGGAGGCTAAGGCAGGTAGATTACTTAAAGCCAAGAGTTCAAGACCAGCCTGAGCAACATAGCCAGACCCCATCTCTACAAAAAATAGAAAAATTAGTCAGGCTTGGTGGTGCACATCTGTCATCCCAACTATTAAGGAGGCTGAGGCAGGAGGATGACTTGAGCCTAGGAATTTGAGGTTGCAGTGAGCTATGATAATGCTGTTGCACCCTAGTCTGGGCAACAGAGTGAGACCCTGTCTCAAAAAAAATTTTTTTTTAATGATAAATAAAATTAAATAAATATAAAATAATTTAAAAGAGAGAATAAAAAATTATAAGAGGTTATAAAAGATTTATAAAAATCCTATTTTGTGTAGTCAAAGCTGATTAAGATTGGATAGATGTTTAAGATTTTATTAAAATTAACTTTAATATTGATAATACACTAAATAAAAGTAAAATTTGGCTTTCTCTCTTTTGAACAAGATTTTTGTATAATAATAATAAGAGATAATAAAAGATTTTTGTTCACCTTTGAAATAAACCACAAAAAGGAAGGGAGAAAGAGAGAGACAAATTTTGTTTCCCTCATGCTGTCTTTGTTATGTCTTTTGATTCATTGGGAAACAACATCTCCTCTCTATCAAAATGTAAAGGTTTTTACTTTTTGAAATCTTTAAATTATCACTTTGGCTAAATAAATGACTGTTATTTTACAGTAACCTGTAATCCTATTTTGTGATACCAAGTGTTTTAAACCTTTGATATTTGACAGACTTTCCAAAATCAAAATTTCAAATCCTAAATTCAGTCTTTTTGACCTCAAACTAACTTTTTGGATGTTAGGGCCCTTGAAAGTCCAAGAAAGACATATTAGGCTTATATAGTATTTTAAGATCATATGGAAAGCATCATCAAATATAAAATGGTGTTTAACTTTCTTTGGGTCATATTTATATAAATGTATTCCAGATATGTGTTCCAAAATTGTATGAGATTCCTAAAATTCTGATATGTCTTGGTAAATGTTATCAGTAATAATTATGATTATTATGTTAAATTGTTATATGCCACAAAATAACCAAATTCCTTGTCAATTGCATCTCTAACTATGGCTAAGACTTTTTCATCCACAGACAATTATTGTTTTACTTTGATTCTTCTTGAAAAGCAGTTTATGATCAGCTATTGTCCAAAATTTGCTCCTTCTTTAAAAAAATTCTTGGAAAAGACTTTTACAAGTACTCTGTTTTTTCTGAGACAGAGTCTCGCTCTGTCAAGCCAGGTAGAGTGCAGTGGCATCATCACGGCGCACTACAACCTCAAACTCCTGGGCCCAAGTGATCCTCCTGCCTCACCCTCCTGAATAGCTGGGACTACAGACATGCAGCACTGACACCAGGCTAATTTTTCTATTTTTAGTAGAGACAGGGTCTCACTCTTGCTTGGGCTAGTTTTGAACTCCTGAGCTCAAGCAATCAGCCAGTCTCGGCCTCCCAGAGTGCTAGGATTACAGGTGTGAGCCACCTTGCCCAGCCACAAGTACTCTTGAATACAGGTTTTTATAACTTTAGAAGGCAACTATACTGGCCACTATATTACCAACATCACCAGGTTTTTGATAACTTTGGAGATAACACCATTGGATTAGGAAAAAACTTCCAGCACTCTAATTTAAAAGGCCAGTGTGTTCATGAGGATTGCTAACCCAACATCAAACAGAACAAGAGTTAAATACATGGGACTGAACTAATAAAGGAATAAAATAATTTTTTCATGAAATTTTTATTTGAAACATTGTTCATTCTTTTTATGTTTTGTTTTCCAGAAGTTAAGAAAACTTTTTTCCCTTGAGCTATTTACAGTTTTCAAAAAATTGGGCAAAATATATTTTTGTAAGCAAAATTTGAAGCATTTTTTCTTTCTCTCTACCTGATTTCTCCAGAATTTGGAAACTATTTATGAATATTCTTAATTTATAGCAATAGAGTTATTTGCATTAGTTCAATAAGAATCTGTTTTCTTTTGTTAACAGGTCAGAATTGGAGGCACTGGTTATTTTACCAAGGCTTTAACTGGAATAAGATATTTTCAGATATGACCAGACTACTTTGAAGAACTGAGGTTGACTTTGTAGAGCCAATAAAAAGCCCCTTGGAAAGATAGCCTGGTACTTTGTCTATGCAGTTCCTTGACAAGGTTCCTGACCTGTGGTAAGTAAAGAATGTCACTTTCTGATAGGCCCAGGAATCTCAAGTTATTTTGGGACCTCAAGAAGAGAGCAATTCACCCAATTCATGCAGGTATTGCAGACAGTCTGATGGCAAATCCTTGACTTGGCTAGCCTCAAGCTTTTTAAAAGTCTAATTTAAAATTCCTCATAAAAAAATCCAGTAAAGCCAACTTTAAAAGAACCTGTATGGCCAATCTCTATTCTTGCTGCACTTTATACAAATAATCAGGACAAGTATAATAAGACTAAAACTTACTTTGCAAATAAATTGGTCCTACTATGAGTTGTCTTTAGAAAAAAATAGAAAACTAGAGAGAGAAAAACTGTATTATAGTATACATGTTATTAAATTCTAGCCTTATCCATTGTTTTTGAGTTTTTATTATTTGCCTACAATTTGGACTGAGTCTTGAATTCTTTCATGGCTACAAGTCTCCAAACTAACATTTCCAAATTTTTCTTTGGAAAATAAACCCACTAGCTACAGATCCTTGATTTAATCCAATTCACAAAGCCATGCCATGAGACCCTAACCTTAATTGTATAGGTTGGTCTGGGGTCCTCTGCGCACCTCCAGGATACCTGTTTGTCTGTGGGGAGATACCAGGGAACCCCCTTGGCTTGTAAATGTATTGACAGCTGGCACACAGAAGGAACTTAACTGTTAGGTTACTCAGTTATTCCTTTTTCCATACATAAATCTGCTGAAACCAAGCATTGGACTACCTCCCTACAATTACTTGCTTGAACCAAATGATCCACAAACTCACTTTGGGGATTTACAAATCTATACTTACCTGGGTACAAGGAAGACAGAGCTAGGTACTTCTTTGGGTGGACTTTGTTAGCTTGGTAAGGAGTGGCATCCCATCAGCACATGATTAAAAATCTCTCCCTCAGTTTAGAAATTCTTGCTGATAAAACTGCATTGGCAATAGCCATCCCACATAGAGAAATTAATTCATTGGCTCAGATTGTCTCAAATAATAGAATAGCCTTATATTACATTTTTGCTGAAAAAGGGAGGAGTGTACGTGGTTGCAAATACCACATGCTGTACTTACATAAATAAATCTGCAGAGGTAGAAACTCATCTAGGAAAAATTAGACAGCAAGCCACTTGGTTACAACAAGTCTCCTCAGCTGTCCCCAAGGACTAGTTTTCTTCTTTGTTTTCCTGGATTACTCATAGACTACAGTCCATGTTTTCTGGATTGCTAAAGTTAGACATGTAAGTCTTTCTAATTTTGCTTATGCTTTATATTATAGCCAGTGTGTATTAATATGTTATAATAAAGCAATAACAAAGGCAGCTAATGCAATGATAGTTCAGAACTATGGTGCCAGACTTAGGACTCATGGATATCTTGAGCTCCATGCAAAACACTTTCTCTCCTAATATTCTGTCCCTAATCTTCACCCCAATTCCTCAAGAAGTAGCCAGAACAGCCTGTACCCATGTACCCTTCAGGATTGAGGAGTGACAAAAGACAGGGCTGGCTGAGGCAGAGCAGGGACCCCTCCTAGGGACCTGTGAGCCCCTGCCCCAAGCATGGAAATAAAAGAAAAATCTTGATCCTTTCAAGAGAAATTTCAGTACCTAGCTAGCCTTAAAAAGTAAATGAGTAACCCAATAAGCAAAAAGATAGTAATAATAATAGTCCTCTAAGCAAGCAAGAGTCATGAAGTGTTTTAGTTCCCTATGGAAACTAATAGATAATATCTTACTATATATTCTTGAGTTGTTTTTCAGAAACACCCACCAGATGGAAAATGCCACCCTACTATGAAATAGACCTCAGATAAGGGGGAACTAAGGACCGAACTCTGATCACCATTCTTTCTTCTAAATTTCTTCCTGAGGAGCCTGGAGAAAGTCACACCCACAGGCCAAATCAATGTGTAACTTCCATATATTGGTTTACAATTTTGCCTGCAATTTCTGCTTTCCTAAAATGTACCCCTGCCTTTAAAAACCCTTGCCTGTAAGCCATTGGGGAGTTTGTGTCTTAAGTGTCAGCTTCCCATTCTCTTTGCTTGGTGCCATGTAATAAATGCCCTTTTCTCCCACTACAAATCTCAGCGTCAGTGTCTGGCTTTCCTGCACCAGGTGAGTAGACCCCAGTTCAGTTCAGTAAGAGGCTGGGGGGGACAAGTAGGGGCTGAAATCCAGTCCACACTCTGCTTGCCAAGACATGCGCCTTGCCCGTGGGCTCTATGCACCTGGAGGAAGGGGCCCCTTTTCCAGAGTTGTACAAAAGTCCTGTGTGGAGTAGAAGTGGCCCATGATTAGAGTTCCAGGCTAAAGGCCCCTCCCTATAGGAGAGGGCACCAGAGGCACCAGAAAGCCAGTCCTATCCTTGAAGAACTGATCAATAGGCATTGTAAATTGCTATATCTTGCTTCTGACAGCTACTAAAGCCGAACAAGAGAAGCCCCACTATGACCACCTACATTGCCTCCTCGGATAAGACCTGGGAGGTTTCTATGTTTCACTTAAATAAAGGAGTGAATTTAGGTGAGACTTCACTTATCTGAGCCCAAAACTCAGGACAGGCTACACAGTTAAGTAAAAGCAGAACCACACAAAGTAGAAACACTGTCAATGTGAAGGATGTTACACATTCAGTAAGATGCTTGCTGACTCAGTTACCATATGGGCAAATGTGAGCAAGATTTTCTTTCTACCATGGAGAGGGGTAGAATTCCCAGGGCTCCCCGTAAGTCCTCTGGTTTGTTTTCCTACCAGCATTGTGATAGAGAAAGACAGCCCTTCTAGAAATGGCAACAATGAGAAGCCACGGGAGGAAAGAAGAAGGGATAATACTCTCCATAAGCTCTCTGCCTGAAAGACAGAGATTTTCTGGTAAAAAATGAGGTTTTCAGCATTCAACAGAAGGAACTTAGTGAGCATCTGGAGATCCTGTGTCTTAGCTCCAGCCAAAAGTCACAATTGGTTGACTCAGATAGAGTCAACCTATGGGCTCCAGTTCTACCCACACCTTCCCAGTGGCCCTCTTAGTGTAAACTGCATATTCCTTAAAACTAAAAGAGGACGCTAACCAGTTTGACCACAATATTTTTTTTATCCCTATAAATTAAATGATTTAAGTTGATAGTTCTATTAACCTTAAATAATGAGATTCAGAAAATACGATTAAGTACAGAGTTTATTCAAGCCCAAAGCTGGGAATAGCCACCCAAGAAACATCAACTCCAGAGAAATGGGGTCAGTGCTCTGAAGTTAAAAGTTAAGGTCTTGCTTATATAGGCAGAAGACAAAGAAATTTAGTACAATTATAACATTTTTTATACAAGGTTTGTGACTTACAACAATTTAATTAGTTACAGTTTGTTTTCTTTTGTGTATAGTTTGTTTTTATTTTTTTTCCAATTTAAAAAAGTCTATTTGACATTCCGTCTTAGACAATGTGACAGTCATGAAGTCCTTGTGTGAGAAAGGTAAAAGGGAAGCTAATCTATAATGAAGGTCAATAGTGAAGAGGGAAGGGGTCTTGCCTGGCACAGTATGGTCATTTACAACATTTTACAAAACAATGTAGGTAAGAGAGAAGGCTAATGTATAATCAGAGAAACAAAGGCTACAGCTTCCTAGGTACAGCTGCCTGTTTATGTGACTCAGGTCCCATAATCACATTCCCTGTAGGCTCAAAATATTTTAAAGTTCCAACAGCTTAGATTTTGAATTACTTATTTTCATAGTTCCCAGGTACTTGGGTCACTCTCTGCAGCCTCAGGCACCTCTCAAGAAACTCATCTTCAAGATTCTAGACCCACAAGGTTGACCAAGACGCACAGAGATTTAATAACAATTTCAAAGCCTTTCCTGACAGTCGACACAAAGATCTCACACCTGTTAGACCTCCTCAGCCTCTTCCAAGGTCCATGAACCATATTTCTGTGAGGGAAGAGAGGTTTCAAGAGCACCCCAGGCCCAGACACCCTCCTCTTCCCCAAACTCCCAGTTAATCCCCAACACTATCAACGACCACACTACGTTCGAGGGAAAGAGGCCAGGTAACCCCAAAGAACCTAAGGAGAGTCTGAGTAGATGCTCATTGGCTTCAGTGTGAGTATTTACCCCCAACTAGACCCTCACAGGCTTCTTACCTTTCCCAGACCACAAATCACCAGCAAGGGCTCCTTTGTTGTCTGTCACAAGCAGCTCTGTAAAATCCATGTCATCCCTGGCAAAGTCCCGCTGGATGCCACACCAGTACCATCCCGTATCCTCCTTGGTCAGGCAGGACACAGTGACAATGAACTGATTTCCCGTGTCCCTCAAGGCCACACGGTCGGTGCTGTTGGGGGTAAAGGCGATGACACTGCAGTAGTCCCGGAAATAGCCTCGGCACCAGTATTTGGGGTGATCCTTGTAGTGGGCATCATAGCTGCAGATGGCAGAAGCTGTGTCCAGCACAAAGCTTTCCTTGACCTTTTCATCCATGACCATGGCGTCTGTGAAAACACACACACACACACACACACACACACACACACATATCCCATTGTTCTTTCAAACACATTGCAGCTCCTGCCCTCCTGAAGGATAGTTTAAGAATAGGAGGCTGAGTTTTACCTTTTGAGGGTTGGCAACTGTTATGGGCTGAACTGCATCCTACCCCAAAATTTGTATGTTTAAGTCCTAACCCCTAGTACCTCAGAATGTGACTGTATTTGGACATAAAGTCTCTAAAGAGGTAATTCAGTTAAAATAGGGTTATTGGGGTGGTCCTTAATCTAATTTATATGATATCTTTATTTAAAAAAAAAAAGAGAGCGATTAAGACACTGACAACACAGACAGAGGAATGACCCTGTGAGGACACAGCAAGAAGGCAGCCATCTGAAAGCCAAGGAGAGGCCTCAGGATGAAACCAAACCTGCCAGCACTTAACTTGAACTTCTAGCACCCTTAACAGTGAGGAAATAAGTTTCCATTGTTTGAGACTCCCAGACTGTGGTATTTTATTATGGCATCCCTAGAAAACTAATAGAGCTGGAGAAGTCTTTTCCCCCAGCCTAAGAGTGGGTAAAATATGGAGAACTCTCACCATTGCTTGGTGGGAGCCTTTAAGAGCCTGAGGCTTACTGTTAGTAGATCCTCTGTCCCCAGGTCCCACCCCACCTTGGCATGTTCAAAAAGAAAGTGAGAAGGTTTGGAGACTTCTGCTGGCTGCATAGAGCTGAAAACAGAAGGAGTCAGGTTCTGTCTTTAGGAGCTAAGAACTTCATGTTTCCTCTGTATGACACCAGCATAGGCACCTCTATCATCTCAGGATATTGCATAATGAGGAAGTTGTACACACCATGTCCAGCTTGACCACGTCTGGTACAATGTCTGACAAGGAGAAGAGATGGGGCAGCAGAGCCCATCCCTCTCTCAGCCTTCCAGATGTGTGCTGGACCCTCACATGCTCCTAAAATGTGGCTCACAGTGGGCAGGGCCATCCTACAAAGCAGGCTCCCATCCTTGTTGTCGTTCTGTTCTCATAAAAACCACACAAGGAAGATTGTGTGATCTTCAATTTATAGGCATGGATGATGACCCAGACAGAGGTGCAGTGACTCTGAAAGTCATACAACTGAAGGGTGACAGAGCCAGGACAAGGCCAATCTTCCAAGTCTCATCTTGGGATCAGGCTTGGGCCGAAAGGGGAAAGTTGTGTCCTCATTTATCTGCACAAACATTTTTGAGGGGAGAAGGAGGGAAAGGGGAACCTGGGTAAACTGAAAGAGAAAATACAGAGCCCTTATTTCAGCCAAGAGTTTCAAACTCCCCACAAACCCTCTTATCAGAGCTAAGAACTAATATGGACAAGACCTATTTTCACCTCTTTTATTTTCCCTTCCACTACTTAGGTGGTTTGAGCTGACAAGCAGGGACTCCAAGTGGGAGAGAACTCCAACGCGAGGTCTCTGGGAAGGCCACAGCTTGGAGGCTGGAGATATTCCTACCCCCATCTTACCTGAAAAGAGCACCAAGGAGAGCAGAATGAAGGGCCACATGGCTGGAAGGAAGCAAACCTTTAACTGGAATGATGGAATATACCCAGGGATCTCAGGAATTCTGGACCTGTTTAAGGGAAACAGATATGTTTGAGCTTAAGATGGTTTTGTCCTGTTTGAACAGAACAGTGAAGAGGGAGAAGAAGCAGTTAATCCAAACAGTGCTGCTATATATAGGTATCTAGGTCGTACACTGCACAAGGGTACTTCATCACAGGGTCATCAGAAGGATGCCATTCATGGACATAAACTTACTTATGGGGCAGCTAGGAAAATTCTGGGCTTCCTGGAAGAACCCCAGCAGTGGAGATCTCTCTCCTAAATAAATCTTCTCTGGCACACCAGGCCTTGTACACACTCAGAAGAGCACATGCACACACACACCATCACTAGCACACATTTGTAGGTGCTTGATTGTGCCCTTTCCTGTTGCCAATGGTCCTGGCATCAGAGGCCACTCCTCGTGTCTGTCCACCACTCTCGGAGGCCCAATTCCTATATAACTGAGAGGAATCCCAGTAAAGAGATTCCTAACTAACCCAACTCTCAAGTGGACACTGCAGCCTCATTGGTGGGTGTGGTTTGTGGGTGGAGCGTGTCAGATGTCAGTAGCCTGTGTGCCTAGAATCTGAAGCATGTGAGCAGGCAGAAGTGTGGGTGTTTGGGTGTCAGCAGCCAGGGCTGTGGTTCTAGCCTTCTTGAAAGCTTTCCTGGGAAGAGCTGGGACAAAACAAGGAGATTTGTCATGCAGCAGCAGCAGCTTCTCCTGATTCATAGTAGGACTCATATGCTCTGACCACTGGTTATAAAAGTCTGAATTATTGAACCACCCCTCCAGGGAAGTTAAGCTAGGTGCTACTTATCACACCACCAGAGCTAGCACTTCCTATCAAGGGCCAGACGTGGATATTATTCAGGTTGTGCAATAATGTCTTCTCTTGAGGAAGGGGAGCCTTCCTCCAATTCACTCAGAGTCAGCATATGGGCCAGCAGCAAGCCTGCATCGTGCTAGGTGTTTTACCTACATTACCTCATTAACTCCTCATTAGAAACTTCTGAGTTCCACAAATAAATTGCATGAAAAAAAGGAAGAAGGAAAAGGAGAACCTATAGATTAAAAGGGGCATAGACATATTGACTAATTGCAATAGAGGGAACTTATTTGGATTCTTATTGAAGCAAACAATTGAGAAAATATGACACTATTAAGAAAAAATTGTTCAATTTTTTTCAGATGTGATAATGGTATTATCATAGGCAACCCTCAAGACAGCTCCTGGTGCTGATGCCCTTATGTAGTCCCCTCCCAAACTGAATCAGGGTTGGACCGTGTAATCCACAAAATATGGCATAAGTGACAGTGTGTGACTTCGGAGCTAGGTCAGAAAGGCTATACAACTTCCACCCTAGTCTCCTGTACTGTTCCCTCTGGGGAGTTAGCCACTATGTCATGGGGACTCTCAAGCAGGCCATGGAGGGGCCTGTGGGGAAAGGAACTGACTTGCCAGCATCAGCTTGCCAGACATGTGAGAGTCACCTTGGGAGTGGATCCTCTGGCCAAGTCAAGCCTTCAAGTGACTGGAGACTGAGCAACCTCATGAGAGACCTTGAACACAAACCACTCAATCCACCAAGATGCCCCCTGAATTCCTGACCCATGGAAACCACAAGAAATAATAAAGAATTATTGTCTTGAGCCTGTAAGTTTTGGGGTAATTTGTTATACAGCAATAGATAATTATTAAATACTACAGATATTGTGATTATATTGTTTAAAAGCAGTCCTTATCTCTGACAATGCTGAAATTGCCAGGACTTGATTAATAACTGACAACTTTCCTAATTTTTGTCCCCACTTCCAACTTAGGACCAATGAGAGAAAGCCAAATATGTACCCCAGCCAATCACATAGGGTGCCCCACTGCAGTTAGCCAGGCTACAGTTTCCCATGCCAACACCCTCTAATCAGGGAACATATGAAGCCTTCCCTTTTTTTTTTCACTGTTAAAAAAAAAAAACTTAATTGGGCAGCCATTAGGCTAACATGGCTCCAGCATCTTGGGATCCTACATAAGCAAATTGAAGCCCAACTCAATTTAAACAGTAAAACAAAACTTAAGCTTAACCAATCATAAACCACCAAGCTAACTTCTACCTAGGGACTTTCCACTTTAACCAATCAAATATATTTTGTCTTCCTTCTACAAACATCTTATAAATGTTTCCCCTTTCACCATCTCAGTGGAGTGTGCTGAACAGCTTGCTGTCTGGAGCTGCCTGATTCATGAATTACTGGAAGCTCAAATAAAATCATTCAAATTTTAATGTGCCTAAGTTTACATTTTTACACCACTATAAAGCTTTCCCACTCTTCTTTCTGCCTTTGAGTCTCTGACAAAATGCAAGTGACGGTGGCTGACTCCCTTGCTATAGCAAGGTCAGAATAAATAGCCTTTGTTTGTTTTCATTAGGTTGGTCTCCACTTATTTCCACAGTTGACTTAATAAAAAAAAAGTAAGGCAAAAAAACCCAGTCACTGAACATCCACCTTTGTTCCAGCTTATTCAAATGGAGGAGGAAGAAGCAAACCTCAGTTTTATCTAGGTGGTCTTTTTACCTTATGTCTTTAGAATAAAAGCCTACAGTTACCCTTGATTGCTTAGCTGAAAGAGAGCTAGCCAGAAGAGGGGCTCTCTAAACCTGAAACCAGGGTGGGTCTCGTCACTTCTACTCACGCTCCTCACCAGTGACTCTTGGTTCGTCTTTTTTGAGTTTACTCTAAAAGACATTTGCACTGTAAGGACTTCTTCTGAGCTGGTGAAACACCTTATCTCAGGAGATTCCCGTTTGAATAAACAAAACAAAACAAAAAGCACAACTCCCTGCAAGCCATCAGTGGACTTGCTAAGCAATGGCAATCAAAAAGAAAAAAAAAAAAAAAAAGGAAAAGAAAGAGAAGGAGGAAGAGGAGGAGGAGGAGGAGGAGGCAAGAAAAGAAAAAAGTAAAAAGTAAAAGCAGTTCTGAAACTGAGGAGCCACAGCGTGTCTAATGACACCAAACGATTCAGGAAAGACTGCTGTTTGTCTTGAGGGAAGTGGTCACTTTAAATCAAGTTTCCAAAAAAGGGCAAAGGTCAAGTTTTGCTATGGCAACTAGGTTAGAAATTTATGTGTAAATTAAGAAGCTTGGTGTGAAGATTACTGGGAGACTGAGAGCTGAACAGCCCTTCCTCTCAATTCTCCAACTGGGCCAAGGTTGTTCCAGGGCAGAACAGTGTGCCGGGATCAGCAGAAGCCATAGAATAAGCCCAGGGCCTCATCCTGGAGGTGCATTTTAACTACAACAAATTAACTGAGGGAAAAAAGAATTCTTGATTCTTCCTAGGCTGACAGTAAGAGAAACAAGGACGCTTTGCTGAAACGAAATGTTAACAAGATAAATTTTGTTATCAGGCCCTGGCCTAAGATTAGGTCTAGGATAAATTTTCAGGGCTGGCTAAGAATTAATTTCATTTTCAGATACACTTACCCTCTTTGATGTTGTTTAATGGAAATCTCCATTTTGCTGTTCTTGTCAAGTTAACATATTGTCTTGGGAGTAAGAATCCACAGCTGCAAATTTGGACAGACCAAGCCAAAGATGCCACCTTGCATTTCTGGAGGCACACTCCAGAAATGGTCAAACATTGTGACTGGCACTCTACCCTGTCCAGTATCCTCATTGATTAGAGATCAGCAATAGTAGCTAAGACAAAAAACCAGCAGTCTTCGAGTGTACAAACTATACTTTGCAGCCATCTATCTGTTCGTTGTACATAAGGTGAACTTGGACTTTGAAGTTACAAGCACCTCTTCATGTCTGAGAATAGGTGGCAAGAAGCTCAGGTTCTCCCATAAGGCTGGGCTGAGATTAAATCATGGCTCTACTACTTGTTAACTAAGAAATTATAGATGAGTTACTTAACTTCTCAGTGCCTCAGTTTTTTCTTCTGCAAAATGATGATGATACTGATGGTGGTACCTACCTCACAGATTGTCAGGATCAAAAGAGATAATGCACACAAAATGTTTAGTGTATAGAAAGTGCTCGACAAGTAATAGCTGCCCATTGTCTCTTTTTGCCCTGCACCCACTACACCTGTTAGAATGAAACACCAGGAGAAATGATTAGGATTCCTTCTCTAACAGTAAATGAGTGGTTCATAAATTTGGCAAATGCTCTGATCAGCCCAGGAATAAGGAGCAGGGTGTTCTGGGGCAAGGGGTAAGAAGGTGAGCATGCCACATGGCTCCAGGGGGCAAGCAGGCTGAGTGTCAGGGGCAGCCAGCTGGGTCTTCAGGCCCCAAGGCACCCCAGCAAAGAGCTACACAACAGTTAGCTATCATCTTTATTTACTCAAATACATCCACAGGTAAATTCGGCAGTTTAAATCCCCCTTAAACTCAGTTCACTCCTTCTGTTCCCACCATCTCCTAGGCATCTTCTGAGAGCGAGTTCTTTGCTAAGTTCCATAATGGTGGGGAACTGAGTCGCCATTGCATACATGTCCAGACCAATTAGAGTCTTTTGTTGGTAAGTCAATGAGGCACCCTTTAGACTCCATGACTTCTTCTTCTGTTTGGGAAGGAGGAACACAGGCAATAGTACAATAATCCATCGTCCTCAAGTCAGGCCTCCAGAAAATTGAGTTAGAGAAGAAGGACAAGAAAAACAACTGAAGTGGAGGAAAAGCGTCGTAGGGGAGGTACGAGAGGAGGCAGCCAGCCAAATGCTCCCCACCTCAGCAGAAGGAATCAAGGATGCAAAAAGCCCTTGGCCCAGGCAGAGAGGCCAGGCCTTCAAGTGTTTGTTGATGGTGAATTTGAAGGTCAATGAGATGGAGCGTCATCCTTCATGGATAACTACTCAGAAGTCTGCTCAATGCTTGGGTCCAAAGAATCAGAGGGATGGCAGATCATACAGGCTTTGAGGATCAAAAGGTAGGTTTCCTTGAACTTCTTTATTTTATAAGCATAGACGATAGGGTTCATCATGGAGTTAGCATGGGACAGCAGGATGCCCAAGTACAACACAACTTGTGGTACCTCACCATCAAAGTAGATAATACAGTTGATGATGGATAAGGGCAGCCAGGACACAGCAAACAAGAAGAGAACCAGAAACAGGGACTTAGCCGTCTTGAACTCCCGTCCATAAAATGCACCTGTCTCTTTAGAGCTAGAAAAGTTCTGACTGAGTTTGTTCCGGATGATGTAGAAGATGTCAAGGTAGATGGCACACATGATAACTAGGGGAACTAAAATCCAAGTAAAGAAACTGAAGTAGACCATGTAGTCCATTCTCATGACAGAACGGAACTGGCAGGAGAGGAAGGTGACATTTCTGTGGTACCCTGGGGTCAGTCTCATGTTCCAGCCAAACATGGGAGTCAATCCCACCAGGAATGACACCAGCCAGCAAAAGCCCAGGGCCAGCCATATTCTTCTCTGAGTGGTGACCCTCCTGTATCTGTTTGGATGACAAAAGCCAGTGAGTTCACAGCAGGAATGGCTAAAGGGTGGGGGGAGATGGCACTGGTAAAGCAGAGAGAGAGGGTGAGATAAAGCATACACTCTCTCAATTCCCCAGTCTTCTGTTAAGAGAGGAGAGCATTGATGTTTTAAGGTGATTTCAGCTAAACTCTACTGGATATGAAGACAGGATGAGCAGACAATGATTAGAGAAACATCCAGCAAGCTTCTCTGGGGAATCTTCTAAAGAAGAACAATCTAGAATGGATGAGGAATATGTTGCCTAGAGTCATTTCCATCTCCAGCTCAAGAATTCTTCACTTCCTGGGAATTAAGATTTATCTAAGTCTCCTGGGATCACCTACCTGGTGAGAAATGATCTTCTCAAAGCATGCTTGCCTGCCACGCTTTGCACCGTTTTGTTTGGCTGCTTTGCAGATGCTCGTAAATCATACTGTGTCTCTCCCACACTTCCCCTCTACCTGTGCCTGCCCCTGCTTCTCTATTTGCGTGGGCATCCATACTTGGTGTTTGAGTTCAGTGAATCAGTGGAGTTGTGAAGGTTGTGTTGAAATGCTTCAGAGACCTTAAGAGACTCATTCAGTAAGAGTCACCATTTCTCCTTAAACCATCCTTCCTGACAGCAACCTACACAAACTGCAAGAAGGAAACTAATATTGTTAAATATTGACTGTATACTCAGTAGATTTTATCTCAGTTAAATCTCACAACAAACTGGAGATACTTTTGTGATAATCTCTATTCTATTGATGGTAATTGTGAAAATAATAGGAATTATAGCTACCATTTATTGAGCATAAACTGTATGCCAGGCATTTTTCTAAGAGCTTTACATATGTTAACTCATTTAATCTTATGAGGAACGTGCAATTATTTATCCCCATTTTATAAGTAAAAAATTGAAACACAGACGAGTTAAGTACCTTATGCAACCTAGAAGTGATGGGGCTAAAATTGAAACAAGGTAAGTCTGAGTTAAGAGCATCTTAACCACTGTGATACAGATGAGGAAACTGAAGGAGAAAAAGTTAAATAGCTTGCCCAAGATCAAATCTCAAGATCTGGTATTTGAACCCAGACTTGTTTACATCTAAAACTTGTTTGTAGCCCCCTCACTGTGCTGTTTCTCAAAAGAAGAGAGGAGAAACATGAGATCAATGCAATTTAGGACACCTAGGGAATTAAATTTCTCCATTTGGCAGTCTCTTCTCTTTACATGTAAGCTTGGTACTACTGTGGACAATGAAGAACATTTTTGGGAAAAAAAGGTCTCAAACTGGACGAGGAGGAGAAGGAGGAGGAGGAGGAAGAGGAGAAATATATATTCTAAGAATCCTTTTCCCAACCTTGAGGTGGGCACAGAATAAAAAGCAAAAAGATAAAATAATAACCTACATTTGCAAAGCAAAAGAACCACCAGTTTATCTCCCCTCATTCTTTTCTGTCTGCTTCTCCTAAAATAAGAAATCTTATCTGGTAGGGTTCTAGCATTTCTAAAATTCAAGAGCATTTTTTACTAATTAAAGATGCATCAAGACTTCATCATCTTTAGCTACCTGGGGGATTGCGCATCCACCCCTAGTCAGTGCAGAAGGGATTGGAGCATTCCTGATCCTAGCTCCTGAGTCTCAGCTCACCATCGCTCAACCCCTCAAATAGTAAAAAGACATTTGTTGCCCTATTTCAACCTCAAGGAACAATTTGGGTTCGTTTTCATGCAAAAGGTCTGGGATCTGAACTTTGTAGCCCCACTTCACAGGCGCCTCTATAACTGCCTCACCCCACCCCACAGGCTACCTGACAGTAAGCTTGACCCGGAGGTACCGGTCCACAGCAATGGCCAGCAAGGACATGATGGAGGCGTGGGTAAAGATCAGCAGCAGGCAGGTCATGAAAAGGCAGCTGTAGAAGTGGACTGTGATGCCCAGGCTGATGACGACGGCCAAAGGCATTACCAGCACCCCAACAGCAATGTCAGCCAGGGCAAGGGAGACAATGAAATAGAAGGTGGTGGTCTGCAGGCTGGGGTTCAGCTTGACCACCCAGATGACTAGCACATTGCCCACTATGGCGCAGAGCCCGATGAAAATCTCCACGGTGATGTAGGTATAGTTGGCCAGCAACAGGGCAGTGCTGTTGACGGGCATCTTGCCTTCCCAGAGGATCCTCCAAGGTGACAGGTGAGCCAGCAAGATTCGTATGGGCCAGTGGGCCTACCTCTTGTCAGACATCTTCCCAGAGGTCCATGTGCAACAACAGTCTAAAATTCACAACTTGCTCATTCTTCTCTTCTCTGAGGGAGAGATCTCTTGGAGACCCCTCTCCTTAGAAAGGGCCCATCATAGGGTGATCACTTCCAGCCCCTCTGCCGGCCACACATCCCTGGGCTCCTAGAGGCCTGGAGGATCGTTCTGTGTGGGCTGAATCTGAAAGTACTGCTGCTCTTAGTTCCCCAGACAGACACCCTCAAAGCCTCTGCCCTCCCCTGTACCCAGAGGGCTTTTTGAGTTCCATCGAGATAAGCAACCCTCTTTAGCATGTTTCAGGAAGTGAGATGGGCCAAGAGGAAGTACAGAGCCAGGGACTCTCAGCAAAAAGTTGGAAAGAGCCGAGGAGGGGGTGTGAGTGGCATGGAGAAGGCTCAAAACGAGAATAGGTATCAGAAGTCTATCATTCAGGGACCAATGAGGGTACAAGACTGGGCGGGAGAGAAGCTGGGAATGCCAACTCTGCAATATTCCTGCTTTCTGCTGGGCTAGTGGAACGGTCCCATGAAAAGGAGGCAGAGGGGAGAAGGAAAGGAACAAGAAATAGACTTTGATGGCAGCTTCCTAACCTTAGCCAGAGCTTATTCTTTCTAAATGCATAATAGCAAACACTGAGAATTCAGCTGCATGAGTTGACTCTTTGCTGAGCACAGCTGGTACCCAGCCTTTGCAGCAAAAATCCTTTGTCAAAGAGACAAGCAAAGATTCCCTAATCAAAAGAGCAAAAACTCAGCACCTCCTGTAAGTACCACATCTGCTGAGCCTCAGTCTCTCTTCTCAGCCCACACCCCCAGCAAAGTCTCTCATGCCCTCACACTAGCAACTGGCCTGTGTCAAAGCTATTTGAGGAACAACAGGACAGCAGGATGACCAGACACGCAGAAAGGAGGGAAAAGACAAAGTGTGCACATAATCACACAGCATATCCTGCCACCCCCACTCCCCAAGCCTCAGCCCCGCCCTGCAGGAACAGGCATCTGTCTGTGAATTAGACCCCTTTCCCTGAAGCTGCTCACCTGGTCACCAACTTCTGGGAACCAGACACTTGAATGCAATTGTTATTTAGGTAGGCCACCTGGTTCGGGTGCTTCTCAGCACAGCCCAAAGGGATTATATTAACCAAGCATGTTAGAGAGACAGCAAGAAGGAACTCTTGGACGTAAGCCTACATAGTGAATCGAAAGCACCTATATATGCACAGCCAAAACCAAAATTCAACAATAACAACAGTGTTGTTGTGTTTACTAACAAACACTTGTCAGTGGGGCATTAGAGAGATGCCCTGGCACAGGGCCTGTCCCTCTTCCTAGTTGTTCTGCTTCTACACCCTTTGATTCGCTGCTGTATCCCGAGTTGGCCCAAGTCTGACCTATGGACCATTCTCGTCCCTGCCAGACATGAGATCTCACCCTGAGCAAACTCCCCAGCTCAGACATTAAGGGGCAGTCCTTTCTAACTGCATTTCCATCGTTGTAGCATTTTCCAATCTTAGCTCTGCCCATGTGCCTACAATGCCGAACTTGGAAAGCTTAGGCAGCCTCCAATGTGGCCTCTCATAAATGTTTCTACTGCAACTGCTTTCCGTATCTCTGCTTGAGAGGAGGAAGTTACCAAGAGCAATTTCTAGAAGGCTGCATGCTACCAGAAAAAGCCTTTCTCACTATATAAAGCAATCTTTGACTCTTGGTAAATCACTGTAAAAAATTCCCCCTACCCCTCTCCAGTATGTAGGTGAGTTCTTTAGGAATCAGCCCATCTCAGCTGGGTTAGAGAAACGAAGGAAAGGGGTTTGTGTCCAAACATGGCATGCTGTAGACAAGATAACACGTGAAAGGGTAACCCACTGGAGAGAAGAGAGGCAGGGGACACACATGGGGCCAACCAAGCCACCTCTGCCCTCCTGGGAATTCTACTTCCAGAATTCTCTGCACATATCGTCGGGGTTTCTTTTCTGCGAACAAGGGAAGCCCTTCCTTCAGGTTTTCTGAAGGGACAGTCTATCACTGCTCAGGGAGGCTGATTTGAGAGCGGAGGGAAAAGACTTTCATAGCCACTTAACGTTTTGGCCTAGGACTGTCCCTGAGTGTCATTTTCAGTCCACATTGAAAACCAAAAGGCAATCTGGGAAAGAGGACAGAGGGGCTGGGCAGAAGGTCACCTCATCTGCCCGTTCCCCCACCTATGCGCACAGTCCACAGCCCCTCCTGGATAATTTGCTTCATCCCATCATCTCTCAAGTAGGAGACTCTGCAGCCTCCTACCCCCTGCCCTGCGGCGACCAGAGTGATCACGCTGAAACTCAACCCTCAGGAGAGCCCCTTCCCCTGCTTAAGAGCCATTTACTCTCATCTGGCCTCAGGATCAAGTCCAGACTCCTTGGAGTGGCTTACACCCTCCGTGATGGGGTCCCCCAGCCTCTGCAGTCTCCTGCCACCTGGGTGCCCTACAGAAACCATAAGCTCTACCGTGCTCAGCAGCTCGTGGCTCAGTGTCTCTCTCTTTTACTTCTTCTCCCCTGGGCACTTGCTCTTCGCCTGGCGTAGAAGGCCCTTCTCCCCCAAGTCTATCTAGAAAACACTTTTCCTTCAAGACTGTGATCAAACAGGACCTTGAAGAATACTTCCCAGACCCCACCTCCCCTGTGGGACCCCAGTGCGCTGTGTTTCCATGACCCCTGCCCTGTCACCCTGTGAGCTCCTGGAGGGCAGGGACCACGGCTTTCCATTTCTGCCTTTCCAACCCCTATCACCATGCCTGGCAAGTCATAGGTGCTCAGTTTATTTCTCATAAATGAATGAACAGGAAAGCACCTCAGTGAACCAGGTGGCATAAACTGAGACTGGGTATATAATAATAACAATGAGTCAGCTAGGACCTGCTTAGCGCTCAGATTTTATATCCACACTGTCATTCAATGCTTGCTGATACTTTCTGATAAAATATGTACTATCATTAATGCTGAGCGATCTGAAGCTCAGAGGGGTTAAATAACTTGCCCAAGGTTGCCCAGCTAGGAAGTGGCAGAGCTGGCATTCAAACCCAGGCTCCTGCTTCAGAGCCCAGGTTCTGAACAACAGCCTTCAGTAAGTGAATGAGCAAATGAACCACCATGCAAAACTTTCACAAGTGTAAGGAGTCCCTGGGTTTGATGTTGCCATATTATCAATATCAATAGGAGATCAATATTCTCAGATCTGGAAAAGAAAGTGGCCACCAAGACTATGGGACAAAGCACAAGTATAACGTAGATTCAGCAACTGCTCTGAGTTAGAAAGAGATGGCAGAACCAGAAACGTGATTGCATGCGCAGGCCACTGGTGGGGCTGGGTCCCTAAGGGGAGCTCTGGGCCGTAAAGAAAACTATTGGACAGCGTGCCAAAAAATTTTTTGTAAATAATGAAATAAATTATAAGTGAACTGTGGTTCAGGAGATTTTCCCACCTAAAAGAAGGGCCATCGCTGTTTTCATTCCTACTAAAAGAACCTGAGCTTTATCAGGGAGGCAAGATCTGGGAGGAACCATTGGCCTGAATCACAGGAAAAGTGACTGGAGCCCTGGCGAAAGGTGTCACCTGTGGCCTAGTGCCTACTTGGGCCTGTTGCAACTGGGCACAGTTCAACCACAAGGCTGCAACATCCTGAGAGGCTGGCAGAAGAGAGGATTCATCTGATACTTTACAGTTTTTCAGAAAAGCCTAGAAAACACTAGCTGCCAGCTGACAATAACAGCAAGATGCAGTGTTAGCGGGAGCCCAGGGAAAGGACTTCTGGAGCTCTAGAACTGGTCCAGGCGGCAGCTGAGACAGGATGTCAGTGGCGCCTTCTGCCCAGGGCTCTCTCACTGACTCCGCTGTTGCCTGCAGAGTTGCACAAAATCAGTTTGCTCACTTCCTCTTGGCCCCATTACCACTTCCCCAAAGCCTTATATTTTTACAGAGCTTTATGTTTGCTAGCTAACAGCAGAGGCTTAGAAAAAACAAGTGCTCAGAGTCACCCCTGCAGGTGTCTCTCTCTTATGTCCCCTCACCACCACCACCTGCCACGGTCCTTATCTGCTTCTCAGTCAAGCCAGAGGGAAGAGGTGAGGCTTCCCCCAGGGGCTATCTGGAGCCCTTGTCTCCAGGGCCTTCTTACTAGGGCCCAGCCACTTAAGCCACTCCAGCTGTGGTGCCTAGGCACACGAGGAGTGACAACTCACCATCCTCTAGTCTGGGTATGGTGATTCACTTAGTGCCAGTGTGAGGGGAGGGGGCTGAGTCTGCAGAGTGAGGTCAGGGTTCCTTCACTCTGAGTAACGGGAAATCCTGCCCAGTGAAGAGGAGCTGTGCTGGGTGCCCGGCCCCACCGCCAGATCCCCACTGGCACCAAGTGTGTCAGAAGGTCTCCGAGCCCTAGTAAGGAATCTAGAGAAGGGTTCAGCTGACTCTCAAGTTGTTCCAGGTTCAAGGCACTCAAAAAGTGAGGATATCTTTCAGCTGCCTGCGTCTTGGTGGGGTAGCACCAGCTTCAGGTGTCAGAAAGGCATATTCCTGCCTCCCTGCTGAGGCTCTGTGCTCAGCGGTGGCCACCTGAGGGCAGCACGTTTCTGCTGCTGCCTCTCGGGTCCCAGGCTGCTGCTGAGAAACTGAGAAGCAAGGAGAACTCAAAACACTCCCTGGAAACCCTGCCTAACCAGCAATCTCAGATGGTGCAGAAAATGAAAGTGAGAATTTAGGAAGGGACAGAGGGACACGGATAGATAGCCAACTGCCTAAATTCAACCCAGTCCCATAGAGAATATTCCTGGGCAGTACCAAATTCAATCCTCTTGACTCAAGAAGGTTGAGAAGCAGCTTCGCCTTTCAAACCTGAGTGTTTCTACAAAAACAATATGTGTGTTTTGCTTATAATGTACAAAGCTCCATACACACACACTCCACTTTATTAAATTAACACAACAGCCCCACAAGGCAGGTGGTATTAATCTCATCTCACAGAGGAGGTAACTGAGGCAAAAAGATTTTTAACTACCTTCCATACATATGCCATTGGTCCTTCCCTTGGCACCTGCCAATCTCTGACCTGCCCTCCCCCTTTGCTGGAAAGCTTCCTGTCGTTCAGAGCCCAGGATTTCTCTAAATGCCCTCGTGTCTCTTCACCACCTGGCCTCTCTTCATCATAGCCCCTGGCTTCTAATCACCAGGCCCGGTGTCCCCTACCATCAGGTGTTACCCACAGTGGTCTGGCCTCACCCCCGATCCCACCCATGTCAACTACGGATCCTGATGTTGATCCTCATGCTTCATACCAGAAGGTGTAGGAATAAACTCTGGGTAGAGCAACTGCTGATCCTAAATGCTTATAGCAGGGCCGTGTCCTGGCCCCCTTCTGTTTAACCTTCTGCCTAACAAATGTGACAACACTTTTTAATGAATTGGATGCAAACTCTCCTGCCCCATTGGGAGATAAGTAAGCCCCCCCATTTTGATGACATGTGTCCTCCCCTCCTACTCCACAAGGTCCTTTCATAATTACTACCTTAAGAGCTGTCATTGATAGAATGCCGATTAACATGTGCCAGGCACTTTGTCAGGTGTTTGTAATTACACACATCACTTATAATCCTATACCGACCCTGAAAGTAAGTATTATCAGATCCATTTCACAGATCAGGAAACTAAGGCTTGATGAGAACTGAGTGACTTTACTCTGGGCAACAGTCAGCAAATGGCAGAGCTGGAGCCTAAACCCAAGTCTATCTTGGCTTCAAAGCCCTGGCTCTTTCAATGAACCACACAAGTACAATCCAATATCAGTTATGCCCATACCCAAATTGCCATTTTGGGCAGAAATTCTTCAGTACCCTAATAGGTAAGACTTGTTTCATAGGTTGGGTCAGCTATTGGGGGCAGTGCATTTTGTGTTACTTGTCTGCTCTCTAGCTCCTATCAAAGCCCAGCCAAGAAGACCGTTATTCGGGGATGGTGGCAAGCAGCCAGCCAGCCCCTCCTCCACACTCTCTACACACTCCTCCTGCACCTAGCCATGATCAGACAATCATGCTATGAAATCATATTTCTTTAGTTCCCTGCTGAAGTGCCTTCCCAGATAACCTTATTCCTTCTGCTTTTTATTAAAGGTTAATACAGAAAACTGTTATATGAAGTATGTCTCAGCATTTCATCATGATTGAAGATACTATCTGTTGCTATGTCCCTTACATAAAGTTTCATAAGATAAATTTCTCGGAGGAGTGTTAGTGCTAGAAAAGAGGTTGCTTTTCTTAATAAACTAAACTGCTTTGTTCATCTGGTTAGTGGGAGAGCTTTGTATAATTCCTTTTTGTCTGAGCAGCCAGGAGTCTAAGAGCTGGTGTTTGATCTCAGTAATCACACTTCGCTTAGGTTTTCTAGGACGTCTATATGTCCCATATCATCCTTTGGCTCTTAGCATTTTAGCAATTCTGTCATTCCCTGTTTTTTGATTATGAGTAGATTCACATCCTTTTTGGACATATCCAAGATATCAATAATAACTATATAGAACTAACATTAGAAGGAACACTAGCGTTTATTTCCCAGGCATGACTGCAGGTTGATTATTGCAGTCTGTCATGCAGGGATACGTGTCAGTTCGCCCATGATTTGGGTGGGGCAAGGATTTTTTTTTCCTCCCACAAGTGGTCCACAATCACTTTTTAGATGATCAGTTTGGGCAAAAGAGAAAAAAAAAACGATGAGACTGGAATTGTCCTCTCGTTTTAAGTGAGTCTTTTGGGGAAGGCTTCCAATACAATACTCGGGCATGCATAACAAGCAATATCTAGCAAACACTCCCTTAGGAATGATGTGCATAGAGCATAATATGATCCCCCAGGTAGAATTTATTTTTATTTTTGTACATCCCACCTACTTCCACAAAGGATTAAAGTAACTACCAGGCTGTTAGTGGCTTCCTTCTCTGTACTCCCACATCAGCTTACATATTCCTCTATGTGAGCACTTATTACACCGTTTTATATTTATTTATTTACATGACAGCTTCTCCTATTAGCTAGTAAACTCCTTAAGTGAAGAAATTTTGCCTTATTCATCTTTGTATCTTCCTCCCACTCCCTTTCTCCCAAAAGCACCAAGAGCCTAAAATATACCTGACACATAGGAGACTTGCAATAAATTCCAGTCGAACGTATGATGTGTTATTCTCAGGTCTATCTTCTCACCTGTAAGGATGCTGACCGTACCTCTCTATGCCCACTGAGGAGTCAGGAGGGGTGTCAGAAGACCTTCCTCAACAAAAATAGGTTTGTGCATCTTCTAACTTCAATCCCAAACCAGTACATATAGAAAACTTCGAGTGACCCATGTGGGTCTAGTTAAAGGGATCCTCAGAGAGAATGTCTAATATTTACATTACAGTTTGTGATTTCAGCATTTTTACCTACAACAGCTCATTTCATTCTCTCATCTCTGTGATCTGTCTCAAATGGTGCCCTTCACATGCGTGCACACACACATGCACACACTCTCCCCTTCATCTCGCTCTGTTTATTTCCTATGCCACACCTTTCACAAGCAGAACTCATCTGTTCATCTACTTGTCTTTGGTCTGTCCCCTTGCTTGTCCTGTTCATGCTCTGTCTGCAGGAGCTGGAACCACCTCTAGCCCTCGTTGCAAGCTAGTCTGACACATTGCTGCCGACCACTGGCCACTGATCTTGCCCTACATCACTGTGTTCAAGATGAGGTTTTAGGGACACACGGATTTGAAATGGGATGGAACCCCTGAGGAAATTGATGCCAAGAGTGGCTAGTTCAAGGTCAAAACTGGAGCAAGCAGTCAGGTTTCTTCACTAGCAAACCCCTTCACTGGTTCCCTTGTCACTTTGGTCCCAATTTTCTTTTTCTTTTTAATTCTTTTTTATTTTATCACAAACATCTAAAAGCTGAGGTCAATTTTCTGAACTCCCAGCTACACAGCCTAAGGCCCTCCAACCAAGCACGCAGTTGACCCTTCCTTCTTCATCACTGCACTTGCCCTTGGCCAGTCTGCCTGTCCAGCCATGCTAATAGGTGTAGTAGTGGGTGCTAGTCAGTAACATCACCCCACATCAACAGTGCTTTTCCAAACCCACAGCACCCAAGCTCTAACAGATGTTCAGCTGCAGCCACCTGTGTGTCCTGCATAGCACACACCCTGGTGCCTCTTCATCTGGGCATCAGGCCTGCCCCACCCTGAGCTACTCCAGAGGACAAGTCACTGCCGGGCTTCAGCCGTGTGTTTCAGAACATGCTGTATCTTTCTTGTTTTAAACTCTGTTTCTAAATGGATGAACTTGGCCAAATTGCTTAATTTCTCTTTGTCTTCATTTCCCCTTTGATAAATGAGAAGGATACTTCTCTGAGGAACGAGTGAAGTAACATAGGCACAGCAGCTGGCACAGAACCTTGTCCCCTGCACCTGCACCTCAGGCAGCTACCAGGAATAGGAGTGGCACTAAGGAGGGTCCAGCTTTCAGCATCAGTCAGGGCCACTCCAGTGCCTAGCCAGTACTCCACTTAACAGGGCCTTGGTAGATGTTGAGTTAAAGGAAAATCATTCCACACCTACCACTCCCCGCCACGCCATGAGATACAGGCTTATCAGGAATCCATAAGGAAAGTGTTCCCTAGGTCCTGTGTTTCTTCAAGACTAATTGTCTCAGCCTCTTGCTGGGGGGCTCTACCTCTGTTCCAAATCCCCCAACAGTACTCCTGGCTTTAGAAATGGGAAGTGTCTGAAGGAGATTGCACGGAAAAGAGATTGTCTTCCTCTCCCTTCTCCATACTTGCCAGGAAGTGAGTGGTTGGTTGGCATAAGTAGGCCTGCTGGGCGGGCTCCCCAAAACCACATCCTTGACTCCTTCATGAGCCTGGGGGCAAGGAAGCCCAAGGTCTGACAATGCACAGCTTCCAGATACGTAGCTGTCTGGTTATCAGCCCCCAAGAGCCACTTAGGCCCCCTCAGTTGCTGCAGGTGAAGCCCTCAAGGGCCAGCTCTCAAGAGCCAGATTATTCAGAGCAATAATCATAGTTTCCGTTTCTTGAATGTCATTCACTCTAGAGGGCCTGGCAGATCACTCAGCACTATTCATTACTACAAAGGGGCCACCTCCTGAGCAGGACATGAGGGTTTCTGAATAACAGCAACAAAGGGGATATTAAGGCCAACTGCAGCCAAAACAACTGCAAGGCAAACATGGGGGCACGTGAGTTCAATAATTTAATTTGCATTACATTTATTTTTATTTGCTCTCAACCCTAAATACTAAACATTCTCTAATCTTTCATTAACCCTGAAATCTTTCCTGCTTTCAAAGGGGTAAAGAAATAGAATTCATTCTAGGTCTAGAGGATAGGGCCAGGCTCTCCAATCACTCCCAGGCCTCTAAGATAATATATCATTCTGTCCTTGCCCCTCCAAGATGAGTCAACTGACCTGCTCTGGTCATTCCCAGAGGAAAGCTAGACACTGCTTCAGTGACCATGACTTCAGCGCAGGCAACAGAACTCTGGGTCACTGCAGATGGTCCAGCCTGTGCTCCCTCCCTCTCCCCACCCCCACCCCCACTCAGTGCCCATGACTAGGGCTTTTTGTGTTATCCTGGAGTTGGCATCCTCTCCATTTCCTGCCAATAATGCTAGCTGTTGTTTCTGAGCAAATGGAACAAATGACCAACGTGAACTCCATGCAATCTGCAAACTGGAAACATCTGCAGGGAGGTGGGGGCAGCCCCTGGCTGGGGTGGCGTTGCAGGGGAGCCAGTGGGAGGGGCTGTGGGAGGAAGAACCATGAACGTTAGGGAGGAGGGCAAAGGTGAAGCCTCAACAGAAAACCTCAGACTGGCAGACAGGCTCTGGTGTAAGATCCTAAGACTATGGGCCTCCCGACCTCTGCCTTCCTTTCACTTGCTGAAGAGGAACTCTTATCTGTGTCTTGACCAAATGAAGGGAGAATATGCATACCCTTTTATAAATACCATTTTAGATGTTAAACTTTTGTGCGGTTAAGCTAAGATGGATCTTAGAAAATAATAGGTCCAACCTGCCATTTCACAGATAATGACAAAGGCCCAAAGAAGGAGTAGATGTAGTAAGCTAGAAGCAAAGTCTGAACTAGTACCCAGCATCACCACCACCCCACCACAAGTGTGAGTGTACATGCAGCGTGGGTGCACACATGCATCATACCACACTGCCTCCCTTAAAGTCATGCTAAAAGTTGTGCCTCCCTTAAAGTCAGGAGCCATGCCTGGGTCTTCCCCCTGCAGTAATAAATGCAATTATAGTAGCACTCTGGAGCTCTCTCTGGGCCTGGCCCATGCTGGCACATCCTCAAATCTTTCATACACCCCGGATGCTGTCACAGGCTCACCGATCTTTAGCATAGCCCTATAATAGAACCTATCATTTTCATCACATCTCTTTGCAGGTAAGGAAATTGACATTTAGCAAGATCAAGCAACTTGCCCAAGGTTGCACTGCTAGCAAAGGGTAGAGCCAGCCTTGACCTCAGGCAGTCACATGCCCAACCACTGTGTTACACTGCCTGCAGCAGCCCATTGAATCCAATCGCAACCTTGAGAGGTGGGTTGTGCTCATTTCTACACATGAGTAACAGAGGCTGAGAGTTTTTAGACTCCTGAATTCAACAGAAAGATAGCCCTAAGGGCAGCTCTTCCCCTACAGATGGAATCTCTAGAGTGAGAACTAGTTCTTGACCCAGACTCTAATCTGGAAGGGATTTTCTGAGCCACACACTGGCGGAGGCAGGGGGAGATGGACTGGCTCTTCCCGCCTGATTGCACAGGGGCCGCTGAACCAGGTCTCCCACCTGCTAAGAACTGAGCCTGGGTCCCCCTGTGCCTTGGGAGAAGTGTCAGTTTCCTAAACTGTCACCTGCCAGGCCTCAGCCCTGTTCATTTGATGAGGGAATCACTCCCTGAAAGGCCTCATACCCTGAGGCCTCACTTCATACCCTGGCTGTAGAGGCTGGCAGAGGACATGGGTTTCGTGTTCCCTAGCGGGAGCTGGGAACCCCACTGTTCTCCTCCCAGCAGATGACAACAGCAGAAGGAAGTCCCTGCGAGCAGCTAACTGTCCCTTGCGCCAGTGGCGATGAGCACTGGGCCTCCCAGGCAGCGGCTGGGCTCAGCGACTGCATGGGACGTTCTCCAGGTCACCTGAGAACCAGAGGAAGCCAGAGGCGGCAGAGGAGGAGCTCCGAGGGAGCCTTTGCGCAAGAGAGTGGCCGCGACATCCCCCCACCCCATCCCCAGAAATCGCAGTAACATCGGCTCATCTCCGACGCTCTACCGCGGCGGGCGGAAGCGGTGGAACTGTCGATGTGATTCATCCGTGACACAATTTGAGGATGCTGGTGGTGCACCGACCGGACACGCTCCTCCGGAACTCCCCGCGCCGAGGGGCGCTGGAGGGAGGGGTGTTCCCGCAGACCGCAGAGGTCAGCACAGCCCCGGCCCGGAAAGCGGGAGCTCCTCGGTCAGGATCGGGGTGGCAACACCACGGAGGCCTTCCCACCATTTATATGGCCCTGGAGCGTTCTGGAGCTGCAGGTTGGGCCACATGATTCCTGCTGGGTGACTGATCTGAGGCCGGTCTCTGGACCTGAAGCTGGGAGTGCTCAGCACAGTCCTGTCTTGACATCAACTGGGTTTGCCCTCTGCCTGCCACTGTCCATGTACGGACAGCCCTCACCTCCCAGGGCCTTTTGGGCAGCACCTCTGCTGGAGTTGGCCTAAGCAGGAAGCGGCTTGCTCTCACGGCATTTGAGAGAGGAAAGTGGGGATGCAAGCCAAAAGGAAGTCACAAAGATCAGCTTAAAAGGAACCCCTCTCCAGGTCAGTCATGAGGAGGAGCTTGCAGAAAAGCCAAGTTCTGATGGTGACAGCTCAGGGCAACGTCAGAAAGGCCCAAAAGCAAATCGGTAGAGGCTGGGCTTGGAGCACATCCCATGCTCTTATCAGCCTCAGCAAATCACTGCCAAAACCTTCTTCTCCTTAGAGACTTCCGCTCCAGCCAGCATCTGTTTCCTCTCCTATATTTAAACAACCAGGTTAGTGAACTTGGGAGAGCATTTCTGCCTGGGGAAGAACAGAGCCTGCCTCAGAACACACAGGACACATAGTGACACTGAGGCCTGTTCTTTGCTCCTCCTCAGCTTCTTCTTGGTGAGTGGGGCCCAGGGTTCCTGAGAATGCCTCAAAACCCGTTATTCTGTGAAGTAAGCAGCAAAGCTGAAGTCTGCAGAAGACCCTGGCTTGAGAGAGGGTGGGCAGGCAGCTGGGGAGATCTGCCCCGATGGTTGTCCCGGCATAAGCAGTGTGTCATGCCCTCCAACACTGGATAAGGTAAAGGGGACCCTCAGGAAAACCAGAGATCTACGAAACAACACCTATTTCACAGCCCTGGCACTGAGCATTGATGTGTGCAACCTCTTAACACAGCTAGTCTTGGGATGTACTCAGGCCCCTTAGCTTCTCTTAGGCACCATTCCCACCCTTATCTAAACAGAGCTGTTTGTTCAGAGGAAGGTGATAGCAACTACCCAGAACATTTTCCTTGTTCTGCGGGCTCCTCAGTGCCAGGCTCTTGTGCTATTGTGGTTCCATCCCACTGCTCACTCTGTCTCTCTCTCTTTCTCTTTCCCCCTGCCTCCCAAGCGCAGGAGTGTAAGCTCACACGGGCACAAACACAACAGTAGCCTCATGAAACATTTAGTGGGAGGAAGGATGTCTCAGGAACCCTCTAGAAAATTTCTCCTTGTGGTGGAAAGTACCAACACTGAGTAACCTAACAGTCCACATCCCTTCTCTTAGGTTACCAGGCCTCAGAAATTACCACAAAGTGTTCTTCCTGAGTGACTTTATGCTGCTATAGCAATGCAGGGTGATTTTTCTGGATTTAGCAGTCATTACTAGAAAAAAGCAAGGATTGCTTCTGTCAATTTCATCCTGCTGTCAGATTGCCTGCTGTCTAGATTGCCTGTCTCTACATACCCCAGGCCATTTGGTCCAGCCAACATACTAGAGACAGAGGCTTGGCTTTAAAATTTTCTTTATTTCCCTAAACGGAGAAAACTCAAACTAGTTAAATGTTTTGTATTCTGGGAACTTGCCCAGAGTACAGCATTTCTGAATTTCAGCCCACAAAAATACACGCTGGAGTCACACCAGGATTCAAAACCCCAGCTCTGCCACTTAGTGGCTGTGTGAATTTGGGCAAGTTACTTTAATTTTTCTGAGTCTGTTTCTGCATCTGTTAAGTGAGACTGAAATAGCTTAATAAAAGCTACCTCAAAGAGTGATGAGGGGGGTTCAATGAGATGATATTTATAAACACCTGCCATTTTGCCCAAGAACTCACAGTGGGCCCTCAGTGGGTTGAAGTACTTTCTATTGCTGCATGGATTATCTATTTCTGTTTGGTTTGTGTTTCCCTTCATATTCTATATCAAAAAATTCAGAGCTTCTTATTAAAACCAGTGTCCCTCTCACCATTAGCTCCATAACTACTTCCTCTGTAATAGCAGCAGATATTTGTTGAGTACTTGCTATGCGGACTGGTCCTGTGTGTGTCTTAACACATTCCCATGAGGCAGGTGTCATCACTGTACCACTTTTGTGGATAAGTAAGCTGAGGTTCAGTGACTTTCCCAAGAATACATATGTAGTAAGTGGTAGAGCCAGGATTTGGACCCAGGCAGGCTGTGTCCAGAGCCCCCACGTTTAACCTTTTTGCCATATCTGTGCTAACTGTTCGATGGACTGCAGGTGCCATTATTAGGGACTTTTTCAGAACCTAAGACAGACATGGATGGTCCTTGCTTCCTCAGTATCCGGTTTTAAACCAGCCACACTGAATTGATCATTTGGTAATGATCATAGCTTCCATTGATTCAGCATCTACCTATTTCATGCCAGACGCCTTCCATACATTCTCTCTAAACCAGCGTTTCTCAACCTTGGCTCTATTGACATTTCTATGTTTAGCAGCATCCATGGCTTCTACCCACTAAATGCCAATAGCAAGTCCCCCACCCAAGTCATGACAATCAAAAATGTCTCCAGACATTACTAGATGTTCTCTGGGGGAAAAAATCATTCCCAGTTGAGAACCACTGCTCTAAATGAGAAGTCTAAAGTTCAGAGAGGTTAAGCAATTTTCCCAAGGTCACAAGGTTGGCAAGCAGGAGAGACAGAATCTGAACCAAGGTTTGCCTAACACCAAAGCCCAAGTATTTATCACTATACGATGCTCTCTCCCAGTTCCTAAATAAGGAAGGTGGGAACTTGATACCAAAATCTATTTGCCCAGAAGCAATAGCATTAATACACTCTGATTCCCCTCCCCACAAACTGTTCAAATTCAGAACTTACAATGTCTGGCTACTTATCAGAGCACAATCTATTAATAGATGTAAGATTTTGGGGGCTAAATCAACTGTGACCTAGGCCACCCTGCCAAGCCTAGGAATTTAATTTCTCATTTACAATCCTGTGTCCCCTGAGTGTGCCATGAGGCTTGGTTTGAGCATCTACTCCACAGGTCCTTCTGGAACCACTGGGAAGACCATGGTCTTTGGAAATAAGGCAGCTTTTCCAATTGCTTGTCTTCAGTCTCTGTTTAAAAAGAGCTGAGGCCGGAATCACAGCTCAGGCTTCTGCCTGAGTTTCATCTCCCTTTGGTTCCTTTTGGTTCCTTTTGGAATTTATTAAATTCCTTATGGACATAAAATGAACTGAATTTGTAAATGACAACACACCCCATAACACGGAGAGATGTGTAACTGAAAAGAGACCACCAGGCACGTAAATATCAAGTTGCATGTAGGAAGACTCATTCACAGCAGAATTGAAACGACCCCAAGCCCAGGTTGCTTTTGTCATTTTTTTGTTCTCTGCTTCCCTCCTCTAGCTTCATGCCGTTTTCTATTCTTTGCTGGGCCCTGTTGTACACAGACACGGTTACCCCTGTCAATGTACTGTGCATTAGCAAGCAGGAGTCCCTTTTCATATGGTCTTCAGACAACAACTAAAAGTAAATTCTTCAGGAAACTAAATAAGTTATCACAAAGAGTGGGTTCACTGCCAGAGCCGGCTTGCTTTCCTTTATGGAGGAAATGATAGCTGATAGCAGCTGCTACCCGTGTTAGTAAAGTCTAAAGGCCTTGGCAACCTTAGTGATTGTGCGGAGATGGCAGTGTGTGGCTGCCATCTCAGTGTTCCCCAGAAGCCCCCCATAGTGTTTCTCGGGACTAGAGTCATTACAGAAAAACTTTCATTACAAGATCATAAAATCAACAATCTCCCAAACAAGTCCGTAAGAAAATAGCAGCAAAAGGGTGAGAGTGAATCTCGGTCTCCAGGACAAAATTTGAAAGATTAGGGCTTTTACTTTATGGCTGTATAATTTCTCAACCGTATGAAAAGTAGGGGAGATGAAATTTCATGGTAAAAACATAGACACTGTCTCAGAGAGACTTGTCAATATAACTAAGAAACTGTCTTGGGTGTAAGCCATTCATTTTTCAAATATATCTTACAACAGTGGTTTTCAAACTGTAGGTATCAACATACTAGCGAATTGTGAAATCAATTTGGTGGATTGTGACTACATTATATTTTCATTTAAACAGAGTGGAATGAAATGGATATGTCAGATTACCTTGTACATAGCAAGGGTATTTTCATTTCAGTTCATGTTTAAGTGTTGGTGGGTGGCAATCTAAAATGAATTCCTTTTGCTTTTGTTTTATACCTTTATTGAAGTACAATTAACATGTAATAAACCGCACATATTTAAAGTGCACAATCTGATAAATTTTGGCATATGTATACACCTGTGAAACCATTACCATAATCAAGACAATAAACATGGCCATCGCTCCCCAAAGTCTCCTCATGCCCCCTCTGTAATCCCTCCCTCCCTCTCCTCCCCATCCCCTAACTCCAAATCTGCTCTCTGTCACTACAGATTAGTTTGCACATTCTAGAAACTTATTTAAATGGAGTCATACAGTAAGTATGTATTCTTTTTCATCTGGTTTCTTTCACTCAGCATAATTTTGTGATTCATTCATGATGTTGTAAGCATCAGTAGTTCTTTCATTGTTATTGCTGAGTAGGATTCTATTGTATGGATCTATCACAATTTGCTTATGCATTCATCTGTTGATGGACATCTGGATTGTTTTCAGTTTGGGGCTAACAAATACGGTTGCCATAAACATTTATGAACAAGTCTTTATGAGGACTTATGTTTTCTTGGATAAATATCTGGTTATGGAATGACTGGATCATATGGTGGATGTATGTTTAACTCTCAAGAAACTGCCAAATTTTATTGTAAAATGATTATACCATTTTACATTCCCACCAGTAATGAATGAGAGTTCCAGTTCCTCTACGTAGATCCTCACCAATGCCTGGAATGGTTAGTTGCTTGCATCTTAGCCATTGTGGTGGTTATGTAATTAAAATATCTCATTTTAATTTACATACACCTAATGACCAGTGAGGTTGAGTGTCTTTTCATGTGCTTATTTGATATTTGTATATCATCCTTCATGAGGTGACTATTAAATATTTCGCCCATCATTCAGTTGGATTATTCATCTTCGTAATGAAGTTGTTAGAGTTAGTTCTTTATGTATTTTAGAAACAAGTCCTTTGTCAGATACATGTTTTGCAAATGTTTTTGCCCAGTCTGTGGCTAACCTTTTTATTTTCTTAACAGTGCCTTTTGAAGGACAAAAGATTTCATTTTGATTATTTATTTTTGTTTGTATAGTTTGTGCTTTTTGTGTCATATTTAAGAAATCTTTGACAAACCCAAGGACACTAAGACTTTCTCCTGTGTTTTCTCCTAGAAATTTTATAGTTTTAGCCTTATATTAAAGTCTATAGCTCATTTCAAGGTAAGGACTGAGGTTTATTTTATTGCATGTGGCTATTCAATTGTTTGGGCACCATTTGTTGTAAAGATTGTCCTTTACCCATTTAGTTGCTTTGGCACCTTTATTGAAAATAAATTAACCATATATATATGGGTTTATTTCTATTTTTGCTCTGTATTCTGTTACATCAATCTACTCGTCTGTATTTACACTAATACCACATAATCTTGATTGCTGTAGTTTTATAAGTCTTGAAATCAGGTAGTGTTAGTACTCCAACTTGGTGGTTCTTTTCCAAAGTTGTTTTGGCTATTCTAGATCTTTTGAATTTTCACACACATTTTAAAATTGGCTTTGCAGTTTCTTCAAAAAAGGCTTGTGGGAATTTGATTATATTATGTTAAATTGATAGATCAGTTTGGGAGAGAATTTCCAATTCAACAACACATAATCCTATAATCTAGGAACACATTATATCTCTCCATTTTATTAGGCCTTCTTTAATTTCTCTCAGCAATGCTTTGTAGGTTTCAGTGTTCAGATTTTACATTCTTTTTATTAAATTTATCTTTAAGTATTGTTTGTTGCTATTGTTTGTCTTTTTTTGTTGCTATTGCAAATGATATTGTTTTTAAATTTCAATTTCTGATCACTCATTACTAGAATAGAGAAATACAATTAATTTTTATGTATTGAAATTATAGAAGATTTTCTATATAGACAATCATGTCATCTGCAAAAAATAAAAAATAAAGGTTTACTTCTCTTTTTTCAGTCAGAATGTCTTTTATTTCTTTTTCTTGCCTTATTCCACTGGCTAGCACCTTTAGTACAATGTTGAATAAAAATGGTCAGAATGGCCATGCTTGCCTCATTCTTGACCTTAGAGGGAAAGCATTCAGTCTTTTATCATTAAGTGTGATGTTTGTTGTAGGTTTTTCATAGATGACTTATATCTGATTGAAAAAGTTTCCTTCTATTCTGGGTTTACTAAGAGTTTATATCAGGGATATTGGATTTTGTCAACAGTGTTTTTTTCTACATCTATTGACATAATGACATGGTTGTTATTATTTTGGACTGTTAATATATGAATTATGGATTGGATTTTGAATGATAAATCAATGTCCCATTTCTGGGATAAACCCCACTTGGACACCTGTGTTATCCTTTTAATATATTGTTAGACTTGATTTGCTAAAATTTTAAGGGTTTTTTTCCCATTTATTTAATGAAGGATATTGGTCTATAATTTTTTTTCCTCTAATGTCGGTCTGATTTCAGCATCAAAGCAATGCTCGTTTCATAAAATGAATTGAAAGTATTTTCTTCAATTTACTGGAAGAGTTTGTGTGGAACTGACAATATTTCCTCCTTAGATGTTTGATAAAATTCACTAGTAAAGCCATCTGGGCCTGGAATTTTCTTTATTGGAAAATTTGTCATCATAAATTCAATTTATTTAGCTTTGACAGTTTGTGTCTTTAAAAATTTTTTATATTTTATCTAAATTATTGAATTTATTGGCACAAAGGTATAAATAATATTCACTTATTATCCTTTTAGCATGGGTAGGACCAGTAGTGATGCCCCCTCTTTAATTTTTGATATTGTTAATTTAGTCTTTTTTTTCCTTGATCAATCGGACTAGAGGTTTGTCAATTTTACTGATATTTTCAGAGAACCAGCTTTGGTTTCACTGGTTTTCTCTATTATTTTTCTGTTTGCTGTTTCATTGATTTCTGCTGTTATCTTTATTTTTCTTTCTTCTGTTTGCATTGGGTTTTATTTACTCTTCTTTTTCTGGTTCCTTACAGTGAAAATTGAGGTAATTGATTTTAGACCTTTCTTTTCTAATATGGGTGCTGTTAATTTCCCTCTAAGCACTGTTTTAGCTGTGTTCTACAAATTTTGATATTATATTTTTACTTTTATTTATTTCAAAATGCTTTCTGATTTCTCTTTTGAGTTCTTTCTTGACTCATGGATTACTTCTAAATATTTGTGGATTTTCCTAATATCTTTCTACTATTGATTTCTAATTTAATTCCATGTGATAAGAGAACAGTTTGTGTGATTTAAATCTTTTTACATTTATTGAGACTTGTTTCATATTAAATTGGTAAATGTTCTATGCGCCTTTGAAAAAAATATGTATTCTACTATTGTTGTGTGGATAGTTCTATAAATATCAGTTATGCCCAGTTAATTGATGGTGTTATTCAATTTATTCAAGAGTTTTCTATACCCTTGCTGATTTTCTGTCTACTTGTTCTAATAACTATTGAAAGAGAGGAGTTAAATTTCAACTGTAATTGTGGACTTATCTGTTTCTTCTTGCAGTTCTAACAGGTTTTTTTCTAATGTATTTTGAAGCTCTATTATTAGGTGCACAAATGTTTAGAATTACTATGTCCTTTGATGAACTGACCATTTTATCCCTATGAAATAACCCTCTTTATCGCTGGTAATGTTCTTTGCTCTGATATCTATTTTAATAGAGCCTCTCCAGCTTTTTTTTGATAAATGTCGTCATGGTGTATTATTTTTCATCTTGTTACTTTTACCCTATTTGTGTCTTTGTATTTAAAATGGATTTCTTTAGAGGCAACATATAATTGATTTTTACTTTTTATCTAATCTGACAATCTCTGCCTTTTAATTAATATTTACTGTAATTGTTGATATGATTGGGTTTAAATGTACCATTTTGCCATTTGTTTTCTATTTGTTCCATCTGTTCTTGGTTCCCTTTTTCCTTTTTTTATGCCTTCTTTTGAATTGAGTATTTTCAAGAATTTTTAATGTACCTTTTTTTTAGAGCAGTCTCATATTCACAGCAAAATTGAGTGATAAGTACAAAGTACCCATACACCCCCTGCCCCCACATATGCACGACCTCTCTCACTATTAATATCCCCCACCAGATTGGTATGTACATTTGTTACTATGAAGGAACCTACATTGACCCATCATTATCATCCAAAGTCCATCCTTTACACATGAATTCACTCTTGGTGTTGTTTATTTACTGGATTTTGCATAATTACATGTATCTACTATTATGATATCACACAGAGTAGTTTCACTGCCCTAAAAATCCTCTATGCACCATCTATTCATCCCTTTCTATTCACCATTGTATTGCCTTTGCTCCTTGTCAAAAATCAGTTGACCATATATATTTATATATGTATATATACATTATATGTGTCTATTTATGTGTGTCTATTTTGTTCCATTGATCTATTTGTCTATTTTTTTGTCAATACCACACTGTCTTTATTACTTTAGCTATTATAGTAAGTTTTGAAGTCAGGTAGTGTCAATTCTCTGACTTTGTTGTTCTTTTTTAATATCGTGATGGCTATTTTGGGTCTTTTGCCTCTCCATATAAACTTTGGAATCAGTTTGTTAATATGCAGAAAATAACTTGCTGGGATTTTCATTTGGTATTGTGTTAATCTGTAGATATAGTTGAGAAGAACTGACATCTTGATAATATTAAGTCTTCCTATCCATGAATGTGGAATATCTCTTCATTTATTTAGTTCTTTTTTATTTCTTTCATCTGAGTTTTGTAGTTTTCCTCATACAGTTCTTGTGATTATGTTGTTAGATTTATATCTAAGTATTTTGGTTTTGGGGTGCTGAGGTAAATAGTATTGTGTTTTTAATTTCAAAATCCAATTGTTTATTGCTAGTATAGGAAGAAATTGACTTTTGTGATACTGATCTTGTATTCTACAACTTTGCTACGATTGGTTATTAATTCCAGGAGGGTTTTTGTTGTTGTTGTTGTTGTTGCCGTTATTGTTGATTTTTTAAATTTTCTACATAGACAATCATGTCCTTTGTGAAAACAGTTTTCTTCCTTTCTTCCCAATCTGTATACCTTTAGTTTCCTTTTCTTGTGTTATTGTATTAGCTAGGACTTCCAGTGTAATGTTGAAAAAACAGTGGTGAGAGGGGACATCCTTGCCTTGTTTCTACAATTGAGTATTTTTAATAATTCTATTGTATTTCCTTTATTGGCTCACTAGCTGTAACTCTTTGTTTTATTATTTTATAACAAAAGGTTTATAGTATACAGGCTACCTTCAAATAATATTATACAATTTCTCACATAGCATAAGAACCTTCAAACAGCATACATCCATTTTCCCCTTCCTGGTCTTTGTACTATTACCACACATTTTACTTGTTTATGTTATAAATATTTCAATATATTGCCATTATTTTTGCTTTCCATAGTCAATTTTTTAAGCTGCCTTCCTGGAATTGATAACAGTTATTTTAAAAGTGTTTTTTTAAAATAATAAAAAAGTATTTTATATTTACCTATATATTTATTATTTCCATTGCTCTTTATTCCTTTCTATAGATCCAGATTACCATCTATTGATCTCCTTCTGCCTGTAGAACTTCCTTTAACATTTATTGTTATGCCTGCTGGTGATGAATTCCTTCAGTTTTTATATTCCTGGAAAGACTGTTTTGAAATGTCTGAAAAAAGTCATTTTTGAAAGATGTTTTTGTTGGATTTTGATGATTTTTTTTTGTTTCAGTGCCTTAAAGATGTTGCTCCATAGTCTTCCAGCTTACGTTGTTTCTGACGTGATGTCTTCTGTCATTTTTATATTTGTTCCTTTATATATAAAGTGGCTTTTTTTTCTGGAAGTTTTAAAAATTTTATCTTTATCTCTGCTTTTGAGCAATTTGATTACAATGTTTGTTGGTGTAATTATTCATGAGTCTTTATGTGTTTTGCTTGGGGTTCATTAAGCTTCTTGGATCTTTGGCTTTACAGTATGAATCAAATCTGGAAATTTCTCAACCATTACTTCTTCAAACATTTTTGCCATCCATTCCTCTTTCTCCTCTCCTTCATAGACTCTATTTACATGTATATTAGGCTGTATGAAGTTGTACCACAGTTTACTAATGCTTTTTCACTTTTAAACATTCTTTTCTCTCTTTATGTTTCATTTGGTATCATCTCTATTGCTATGTCTTCAAGTTTACTAATCTTTTATTCTGCAGCATCTAATCTGCTGTTGATATCACCCAGTGTATTTTTTATTTTGGATATTATCATTTTCATCTCCAGAACTCTATTTGGGTTTTTTTCCTATATTTCTACCTAACATGCTCTATCTTTGCCTTCTTGAACATATGGTACATATTATAACTACTGTTTAAACTTTGTCTACTAATTCTACCAAATGTGTCATTTCTGGGTCTGTTCTTTTTTATTTTACTTCTCATTGTCAGTCATATTTCTGCTTTTTTTACACACTAGCTGATTTTTTTTATTGGATGCCAGGCCTTGTGAATTTTACCTTTTAAGTGCTAGATATTTTTGTATTCTTATAAATATTCTTAAGCTTTGTCCTGGAGCATAGTTAAGTCACTTAGAAACAGTTTTATCCTTACCAGTCTTGCTTTTAAACTTTGTTAGATGAAAAAAAAATTTTAACAAAAAAATACAATAAAATAAAGAAAATTAAATTTTAAAAAACTTTGTTAGGTGAGACCAGAGCCACCTTTAGTCTAGGGCTAATTTTGTCCTACAACTGAGGCAATATCTTTCTATGTACTCTACTCAAAACCTTATTAATTATGAAGTTTCCCACTTTTGCTTGGAAGAAAAATTGTGGCCCTGTCCTCTCCTTCTTTTGGGTGGTTCTTTTCCTAGCTTAAAATAGTGTCCTCCCATGCAAGTGATGACCAACACTCAGCTGAAGACTTCAGAGAGACCCTCTTCAGATCTCCAGAGCTTTCTCTCGCTGGTACAAACTCTCTTCTATTCAGTACTCTGTCTGCAAACTCTAGCCATCTTGGCCTCCCTGGACTCCCATGCCCATTTCCACAATCACCAGGCTCTACCTGCGTTGCAATGGGAAACTCTCCCAGAAGTAAGCCAGGATAATTGTAAGACTCCATCTGTTTTTCCTTTCTCAGGGATCACTTTCCTGCACTGCTTGATAAAATTAGTGTCAGAATATCATCATTTCATAGACTTGTTCAGTTTATTACTTGTTTCAGGCAGGAAAGTAAATCTGGTTCTTCTTACTTCATCTTAGCCAGAAGTAAAAGTCTAAAATGCATTTTTAATGTAGATTGTGTGAGGAAAACATGTGGAAAACACTGTCTTTAAAGATACATTTCCATGAGTATAAAAATTCCATCCATTGCAGAGTATAGTCATGCAAAGGTTTGACCAGCTTTAGAAAATCATCTCTTAACAGAATCCTCCTAACTTGTTTTTTTAAGAGACTCAGTAACTTATATAAAGATTGAGCTTGAATTCAAGTAGCTCAAATAATTATTAAGATTATGTACAAGAGACAATGAGAAATCAAGCCCAGCCCTAACATATCCCAGCTGCGCAGATCAACTTCACCATGAGCAGATACCATCAGCAGAAAAGTAATTCTCAGACGCCAATCAGCCCTGACTGATAATCAATAATTCTTCCTCAGAGACCTTAGCCAAAAACACTGGGAGAGTAGTGTCTTGCCTTCCCCGTGATGAGCTCAAAGAGCCCGCCATTGGCCTTGGAATAGGAGAGAAGGATGGATCTGTTTGGCTTATTCTGCAGGTCTCCAAACACAATCAAAGCAAATCCTTATTAGTGCTAGAGTTGTATCCTAGGCATAAATAAGGAACTTTGGAGATACAGTAACCCTCTTTTAGGACCTCATGGTATTTATTAACTGAGAAAATGTAGCTTCCAAAGGTACATATGCAAGTGCCATTCATACCTGCTAAGGTAGAGGAGAATCTGAGTCATCAGATACAACAAGATACAACTCTGTGTTTATGCCACAGCTGTAACTAATTACTTATTATGGAACTACTTGATTAGAAAATAATTCCTATTTACATTTGAAAGAGCAATCTAGCAAAATGTATAAATTTGCCAGCTTTGGAGTTGAACAGACTTGGTTTCAGATCCCAACTCTGCCGTAAATGAATGACCCTGAAGAATTCTTAACTTCTCTGATTCTCAGTTTCATCCATTTAAAAAATGGTGAGGTATTCCCTTTTGCATCCTTTTGTTGTGAGAAGTATTCGATATGATTCCTGGCACATAATATTCACTCAGCAAACACAGCTATAATCACTGTTGTGGTAGCTCTTTGGGGAAGAAACTGTGACCACAGGAAGGAGATACGAAGGTGGCAGCTCTTCATTCTTATCAAAATGAACATATGCCATGCTCTAAAAGGAAGTCCATCTGAGCCTAGGAAAAGCTAAGAAAATCTCATTTGTACTCCAGGAAATCAAAATTGTCAGAAGTATTCTGAGTGAGGATGGCTGTTCTTGGACCTAGCTGACAGTCCTTTAGAGGCTACATTTTCCTGAGTCTCAGTCCCTCTTAAACAGTGGCCCCTGTGAGATGCTGGTAGAGGTGAAGGTCACTGTGGCACACTAATCAGGGCTGAGCACTGCCTGCCCACTGCCCGTACCAGGAAGGCTCTGACATGAAAGGCAATAGCATGCTCCTTCCTCCAGAGACCCTCAGCTTTAGTTCAAGGCTGAAAATGGATTAGCTGATAGCAGACCCGGCAAAAGAGTTACTGGGACCTATTGGAATGGGGCCACCTTACAGAGGCCTGTCACCAGGGCAGTAAGGTTTCCTAACAGCTGAAACCTGATCCCTGCCCTGGCATGCCAGTGTGGTTGTGGGTGACCCTGTTTATCCATAGGGGAGGATCAATCTGCCTTTGTCCTTTTCAGAGACAAGGAGCTTTAAAAGGGCAAACACCCCTCCAAACCAGAATACTTGGTTCTCAGGTTGGAGCCAAGTGTGTTATGATTGGAATTCTCCCCTGTCCATCCCCCAAAAGGACAATTACTGGTTAACCTTTGAAATGTACAAAATACTTCATTTCTGTACATGGAGAACACGGGCTGTTTTCCCCCTCCATGGAGACTTTGTATTCAAGTGTGGGTCCTTAAAGCTGACAGTGTTAAAAATTCAAATTCCTCACCACATGTTGATTCGCAGATTTCAACCCTTTTCCCTCCTTGGCTGCCTCTACTGGCTCCTAAATCTACTTTCTCCCTCTTCTGTTTTAGTCACGTCCTGCTCTTTCCTTTCTACTTATAAACCCTACCCAGTTTTCATTCTCTTCTCCTGGAAACAGAATCTGTTTGATCTCTTTCTTTGACTAAGATACCACAGACCCAATGGTTGTCTGTATCCCTTAATGGATTTTTAAAATTGTAAACAAGTAATAAAATAGTTTAAGAATAACTCCAAGGCCAGGCCTGGTGGCTCACACCTGTAATCCTAGCGCTTTGGGAGGCTGAGGCAGGACAATTGCTTGAGCCCAGGAGTTTGAGGTTGCAGTGAGCTATGATGATGCCACTGCACTCTAGCTAGCCCTGGTGACAGAGTGAGACCTTGTCTCAAAAAAAAAAATCTCCAAAAATTATAAAAGTATGTACTATAAAAATAAAGTATCCCTTTCTGTCCTTCATCCCACCTACCATTTCCACACCTTTTAACTTACTGTTGTTAGCAGTTTGTTGTTTATTTGTCTAGAATTGTTCTATACTTACACACCATTTATAGTATAGCATATTGGTTAATAATAGACACTCTGGAGCCAGGATGCCTGAGTTTGAACTCTGACTTTCCCATTTACTAGTTGTGTGAACCTGAGCTGGTTACTTAATGTCTCCATACTTTGATTTCTTCATATAAAATTGAGATAATATTAGTATTCACTTCATAGAGTTGTTTTGAGGATGAATAAGTTAATAAATGTAAAGCATGTAGAATAATGCCAGTATATAATAAGTGCTGTATGGATGTTATTATTATGCATTTTATGATTGTTATTATTCATGCATTTTTATCTTTGTTTCACAACTAGGATCATGCTATGCATACAGTTCTACAAGCTTATATCACCTAATCATCATAGCATGGGTATCTTATAATACTAGCACAGTCTCACTCATTGTAGTGACAACACAGCACTCAATTGTATGGTTCTAGAAGTTGGAGTTGTTTTTAAATCCAGGGCACAAGAAACTGTATTGTACATGACAGCATATCACAAAATATGTCCCAAGATGACAATCTTGTGTCCTGGGTTGTAGGTGCATCAGAATTGGTGTTTGTTTTTGTCAATGCTGAGCTCCTAGAGGAGAGGACTGATTTCCTTCTATGATCTGAGAGCTGATGATTGCACTGTCTCACTCATAGAGGTTTGGCCTTTACAGCTGCTATTCTTATTGATCAGTTTTTATGTGTTCCTCTCCAAACATGGTTTTCCGTCAGGCCCTTGGAAAGGAAGTCATCTCCTTCCTGCCCCTTCCCACGACCTGGAGTGGGAAGAACGGATCCCTCAGGGAAGGTCTATGTATAACCTGGCAGGAAAGGAGCCTCTGGGAGCACATGAATGATGTAAATATAAAATCAAGGAACCAGATCATGGGTGTTTGTGCGTGAGGGCATGTGTGCATGTGCATGAGTGTATGTGAATGTATGTGCACATGTACGTGTGCATGGGTGCATGCGTGTGTGAGAGTGTGAGTGTGGACTTGATGCTATGACTTCTTCCCTTACTCTCCAGCCCCTATTTACTCTCCCATTACGTTCTACTCATCTTACGTATGGGAATCAGAGTATAAAGTGAATGAATAGGTAAGAACTGTATTCAGAACTAAAACACAACATGGCTAATAGGAAACCAAGAGGCATGAAGGTTAGGGGAACACCCTGCTCACAGGGAATCAGTATAGTGTCTGGCTGTAAATACCAGATTTAGGAGCCTGGCTCAATGACCTATCAGCTTCATAACTTAATCACTTTGTGCCTCAGTTTCCCCATTTTAAGGTGATGAAGATAATAACTATTTTATGGAGTCATATTGAGGATTATATGAATTCAGTACCTCTCTAACAATGCCTGGCACAGAGTAGCACTGCATAAATGTCAACTATTATTATCACTGTATCTCAATGCATCCACCCACCCCCACCTCTAAACCCCAGCTTCCTTTTGTACCAAGTTCCTTAGTGTCATTCTGTTTAAAGAGAAATCACAGAAGAATTATCACACAGAGGCTTAGTGCACAAACAAAACAAAGCAAAGAAAAACGAACAAACAAACAAAACTGCACTCTAGAAATTGTTCCCAAAGAGAGGGTCAGAGCCATTTCAGGGACCATCTGATTAGATCCTGCAAGAAACAGGCACAGAAATCCCTCTGGACTTTTGAAATCAGATGGGCATTTATTCAACACATTCCTGTAGGGATTGTTTACGAAATTAAACTAACACAGCAAAAGGACCCAGCCATCCAAGAACTTACCCACCTAAAATGGTCAACATAGGCAGAGCAAATGTTTCAAGTGAGGGTAAAGTGTTTCATTGCTCCTTGTCTTACTGAAAGCCATTATTCACACATTGCTCAGCCCTTCACTGAGAACATGTGCTAATGAGGGCTGATAACTTCTGTTCAGGATGTACTGCTTGTTTCCTAGAGTTTACAACAATGACTGACTAGTATTTTATCCTCCAGACCAACGTAGAAATGTGTGTGTCCTGTGGGGTGTGTCTCCAACAGAGAAGAATCAAAAGGGAATCAAAAAGACGCTGGCCATTGAGCTCTGGAAATCCAGCTGCCTTTTCCCAGCCTCTGGACACACAACAGCTTCATTGTGTGAGGAGAGAAAACTGAACTGAAGCTTTCCTGCAAGCATATTTGAACTTGGACCTCCAGTGCACAGACTAGCAGCCAGCTCCCAGCCCAGGCACCCCCTCCTCTTCTCGCCTCTCCTCTCCATCTTTGCAAGAGAATTTAGTTCCATTTAAGTCCAGGAGACATGGCAAAAACAACACTCCTGACACCACTTCCATTTATGGCAACGGCATCCTCCAAACCAGTGAGAAATAGCCCTTCAGCTCACAAGTCCTTTAGATTCTCTCATACATTCGTTCCCTCTGCTCACATCGGAGGGGAGGGATAGACCTAAAGAGTTGGGGTTTATTTTTTAAGTTGTTTTTTAAGGAGAATAAGTCAACAAAAAGAACAGTCACTGTTAACGCTAGAAGGATATTAGCCACAGTTCAACTGCCGCATTTTTCAGATGAGAAAACGGAGGCCAGAGAAGCTAAAAGTGTGAGCAGCACTTTGCAAGGTGTCGTAGGACAGCAGAGAGACTGAAAGCCATGACCTCGTCTCCCCTATTTACTTGCACTATTAACTTCCTAGTAACATTTACTGATAAACTGCCGTATGCTAAGTCCTGTACTTGGGAGAAGGAGGCAATACTTTACCCAGCAGGAGTTTATAGTGACTGGTTAATTTCTTTTTATCTGAATCCACTTCATCTCTCATACCCCCCAATCCTTGAAATAATAAACCATTCTTTTTTGTCACTTAGGTTCAAATCTTTAGAGTCATAGTCGTGTTTCACGTTCATCTGTTTTCGGTACATCAAGTCCTATTAACTATTCATTTAAATATTCAATCATTCTCTCAACAGGCAATTATTCATGTCCTTCCATTTGCTAAGCGCTGTCCCTTCCGCTGTGGTCCCTTCCTTTCTTCTCCATTACTTCATTCATTCCCCAGTCCCAGGCTTTATCCCCTTCCAATGACCGGCGCTGCAAGAACTATCTGGTTGCCTCCAGGCCACCTCTCTGTCTCCAACATGTCATGTCTGACTAATTTTCCTTCATCAACTCACCAGTCATGCCATCCTTCTGCTCCTGAGCCTACAATTGATTGTTTCCTGTTACTTACCAATTCTGGTTCAAATTCTTCCCCCTGGTTTTCAGGTTTTTCTGCAACCACCTTATCTACCCAAACTTCTTTCCCCAGTATTCTCACCTAACTCTTCTTTAACTGGCGAAATTACATTTATCTTTCAAGGCCTAGAGTCATACATCACCTACTCTCTGAACAGTTCCTCTTCCCCAACATGAGAGCAATGGTTCCCTCTTACTTCTCCCCGAGCACTCACCTCTAGTACAAGACCGCTCAAATTGCTGTATGCTTATTTGTTCACACGCTATCTCCTCACTTGGATTCTGAGCTTTTGAACACAGGGACTATCCTTTTTATTTTGTATTCCAATGTCCAGAAGAGTGTAGGTGCTCAATAAATGTCTTGCACTTGATTAATTTATGGCTCCAAGCATAGCACTGAGTTCTCCGCAGGTGTTTAGTGAAGACTTGTCGAGCACCGGAAGGTAATCTGACTGACATCAGAGCATCTCTCAGTGATGCAGGCACGTGTATAAAGAGCAATTATGACACAAAAATTGTGCTCATAAAGCATGATGTTTATAAAGGGGGAACTTCCCTTTTTGGGAAAAGGAGTCCAGAGAGGCTAAAAGTTCAAGTAGTACTTTAAAATTTGTCTTAGGACATCAGAAAGGACACCACTGAGTTCCTCTTTAAGGGGAGCTTTCTCTTTTTGACACATTATTTCTAAAAATTAGAAAGCAGGTAGTCTGAACTCACTCATAATTGCTAAGGAATAAAAATATTATGTTTCCAAGGGAAACAATCTTACTTTACCAAGCCTAAGAAAAACATATCTAATCTAGAATTAATAAATTTGAAGAAAAATTAAAACAATATAATTAGCAACATAAGACACATGGGGGCTATGATAACCAGGATGAAAACAGATGTGATCTTTTTTGCTGGACCACTTTAATTACTATTCATTTATTCGAGGGATTCTTTTTCCCTGTGCCCTAACTACCAGAATAGCCCTCTCATTTTTTCTTTAAATACTTTCCTTAAATACCTGAACATTTAAGATTTCAGACCACTTGTTTGCTATTTGTTAGCTCAAATGGCATCTTCACAATTTTTAAAAGAACGGTTGGATCAGACAATTGAATGCATCAGGATAATGTGGACAATATAAGCCGTGAAAAATACACTTCTTATGATATGCAGAAAACTACATCAATTTCACTGAAAAACACAATTGGTTCCTCTGGAATTGGATCTCATCAAACGTTTATCAAGGACATATGATGGACGAGATCCTGTGGGGAAAACCAGATGCACCTGAGCGACTCCTTGTTCTCAAGTTTTCCATGTACAGAAGGAGGATTTGAGTTGGGAAGTGTATCACTCACTCCCTTCTGTGTCTACAGAATTGTGAGGTCTTTCCACTACCAGGCTTATTGTTTAGACATGCCACACATCTGTGTGTGACTAATGGCTCTGGATAGAGCATAAGGAGGAGGTTTCTTGGGAGGATGTCTGTCTCTTGTTGTGGCTGCTGAATCAGCCTGCTCCCCACATCTAGCCCTTTGTGGTGGGCACCTACCACTACTGATTTTGTACTAAATCCATTTTTTCACCTTTGATGTCCCAAGAACTAAGCCCACTAAGTCTCCTTTGAGTTTAGAACCATATTGTCAACAAAACAATGACAACATCTACAGCTATTGAAAGGCATTTGGAGAAACATTCTCAAGAATTAAAGAACTAAAGTTGCATAAAGCAAGTTTCCATCTAAATGCACCGGAGAATAAAAAGATTCACAGTGGCCAGGCTGGATGGCTCATATCTGTAATCCCAGCACTTTGGGAGGAGGATCACTTGAGGCCAGGAATTTGAGACCAGTCTGGGCAACATAGCAAGACCCTATCTCTATGAAAAATTTAAAAATTAGCCAGGTATAGTGGCATGCACCTGTAATCCTAGCTATTTGGGAGGCTAAAGTGGGAGGATTGCTTGAGCCCAGGAGTTCGAGGTTACAATGAACTATGATCGTGCCACTGCACTCCAGCCTGGGTGGTAGAGTGAGAGCCTATTTCTAAAAGAAAAAAAAATTCAAAAGGCCTGTGGCGTTGCTCCAGGAAAGGACTATTACACCACAGAGGAGTTGGGTTTTTGCCCAGTGGCCTTTGGAATGACCTGAACTTTACATGCTTTTTAAAAATAGAAGCCCTATGTAGTCACCTGGCAACAGGGTCTACTCTATGGAATTCACATGATACATATATTCCTCTGCAAGGGTTCATATGGTCTACACCCCAGTGGGCCTAATCCCTAGGACCATTACTAGAGGATCTCTCCTATTTGAGCTTCCCTTTGCCAATGGCAGTGATAACCCATGTTTAGCAGCAGGCCCTTGCCTTGGAAACACCAAAGTCCTTTCAGTTCTGTTAAATTTATTTTAACAGATGTTATCTCTGTGCCAAAAATTGTACTTAGCCACTAGAAGTTAAAGAAGAAGATCTGGTCCCTGACCTTGAAGAGCTTATAGGCAATTGCTATATAATGTAATGTCTTAACCAAATAGCACAGACTGGGGCCATTGGAACTCAAAAGAGGGGATCTTAACACAACCTTGGGGGAGGGGGAGAAAATGACATATAACCTAATTCCTAAAGGAAGAACTAGGAGGAATCAATCCCAAAAAAGTGGGAAGGGTGTTCTTGGCAGAGAGAACACTATAAACAATGGCACAGCAGTATAAAAAGAATGGGCTATGATAAGAAGTACAGCAGAGCAGTTAGGCATTAGTTAAGAAGTTAGAAAAGTGCAAGACAGAGGGTGAGGACAAGGGTAAGACAAGGGAGAATAAATCTATAGAAGACAGGACGTAAAGAAGCTTGAATGGCCTGCTTAAGAATTTGGACTTTATTCAGTACACAATGGGGACTCTATAAAAAGTTTTTATTTGTTTATGTAGGGAGTTGTTTGGGTAGGTAGTATTCTATTAAATTTGCCTTTTAATGTTTTTTGCCAATGAAATTAATATTCATTTTACTTAAGAAAAAAAACTAGAACTACATCCACAAATAGCCAAAACAATCCTGAGAAAGAACTAAAAAGTTGGAGATTTCACAATTTTAAAACTTACTACAAAGCAGTGTAATCAAAACAGTGTGGTACTGACACAAAGACAGACATATAGGCCAATGGGATAGAATAGAAAGCCCAGAAATAAACCATCATATAAAATGATTTTCAACAAGGATGCCAAGGCCATTCAATGAAGAAAGGACAGTTTTCCACAAATGGCATTGGGGAACTGGATATTCACATGCAAAAAAATAAAGTTAGACACTTAAGTCATATAAAAAATTAATTCAAAATAGATAAAAGACCTAAGCATAAGAGCTAAAACTATAAGACTCTTTGAAGACAATATAGGGGAAAGCTTCATGGCATTGGATTTCCAATGATTTCTTGGATATGACACCAAAAGCGCAGGCAAAAGGGAAAATGGATAAATGGGACACATCAAAATTTGAAACATTTGTACATTAAAAGACACTATCAATAGAGTAAAAAGACAACCCATGCAATGGGAGAAAATATATGCAAATCATATAACTGCAAAGGGGTTAATATCCAGAATTTATAAAGAGCTCCTACAACTCAACAACAATGACAAAAATCCAATTAAGAAATGGGCAAAGGACATGAATAGACATTTCTTCAAAGAATATATACAAATGGCCAATAAACACATGAAAATATGCTGGACGTCATTAATCATCAGGGAAATGCAAATCAAAGCCACAATGAGATACCACTCACAACCATTAGGATGCCTATTATCAAAAAAAAAAAAAAACCCAGAAAATACATAATAAGTGTTGGCAAGGATGTGGAGATATTAGAACCCTGTGCACTTGTTCGTGGGAATGTAAAATGGTGCAGCTGCTATTGAAAACAGTATGGAGGTTCCTCAGAAAATTAAGAATAGAAAAGCACAGGCAACCAAAGCAAAATTCAACAAATGGGATCACATCAAGCTAAAAAGTTTCTGCACAGCAAAGGAAACAATCAACAAAGTGAAGAGACAACCCACAGAACGGGAGAAAATATTTGCAAACTATCCATCTGACAAGGGATTAATAACTAGAATATATAAGGATCTCCAGCAACTCAATAGGAAAAAATCAAATAATCTGATTAAAACATGGGCAAAAGATCTCAACAGACATTTCTCAAAAGAACACATGCAAATGGCCAACAGGTATATGAAAAAATGCTCAACATTATTAGTCATCAGAGAAATGTAAATCAAAACTGCAATGAGATATCATCTCACCCCAGTTAAAATGACTTTTATCAAAAAGACAGGCAATAACAAATGCTGGTGAGGATGTGGAGAAAGGGGAACCCTTGTACACTGTTGGTGGGAATGTAAATTAGTGCAACCACTATGGAGAACAGTATGGAAGTTCCTCAAAAAACTAAAAATAGAACTACCATATGACCCAGCAATCCTATTGCTAGGTATATATCCAAAAGAAGGGAATTCAGTATGTTGAAAAGATATCTGCACTCCCATGTTTATTGCAGCACTATCAACAATAGCTAAGATTTGGAATCAATCTAAGTGTCCATCGACAGATGAATAGATAAAGAAATTGTGGTACATATATACAATGGAATATTATATAGCCACAAAAAGAATGAAATCCTGCCATTTGCAACAACATGAATGGAACTGAAGAACATTATGTTAAGTGAAATAAGCAGAGCACAGAAAGACAAATCTTGCATAGTCTCACTTATATGTGGGAGCTGAATATTAAAAACAATTGATCTCATGGATACAGAGAGTAGAATGATGATTACCAGAGGCTAGGAAGGTTAGCGGGGACAGGGAGATAAAGCGGGGATGGGTAACAGATGCAAAATTATGGTTAGATGGTTAGATAGAATGAACAATATTTGATAGCACAACAAAGTGACTATAATCAACAATAAGTTAGGGTATACTTTAAAATAACTAAAAGAATGGAATTGGAATGTTCCTAACACAAAGAAATGTTAAATGCCAGAGGTAATGGATACCCCAATTACCCTGATTTGATTAATTGTATGCCTATATCAAAACACCACATGTACCCATAATAATTAAAAATTTTAATTTTTTTGAAATTTAAAAATAAAAATAAACCCCCCCAAAATTAAGAATAGAATTACCATATGATCCAACAATTTCACTTCTGGTTATATACCCAAAATAATTGAAAGTAGGAACTCAAACATATTTTTGTACATCATATTCATAGCAGCATTACTCACAATAGCCAGAAGGTAGAAGCCACCCAACAAATGAATGGATAAACAAAATGTAGTATATACATACAATGGAATATTATTCAGCCCTAAAAAGAAAAGAGATTCCAACAACATGGAATAACTTTGAGGACATTATGCTAAGTGAAATAAGCCAGTCACAAAAAGACAAATATATTCCACTTATAGGAGGTACTTAGAGTACCTCAAAATCACAAAGACTGAAAGTGGAATGGTGGTTGCCAGGGCCTGGGGTAAGGGGGAAAATGGGGACTTATTGTTTAATAGGTATAGAGTTTCAAGTTGGGAAGATGAAAAAATTCTGGAGATGGATGGTGGTAACGATTTCACAACAGTGTCTACATACTTAATGTCACTGAATTGTACATTTCAAAATGGTTAAAATGGTAAATAGTTATTTATATTTTACCACAATAAAAAAAAACTAGGAACTACAGAAAAAGCAAGAAAGTCACTCATAACCTTACGCAATATCCCCTGCTCCCAATCTGTACTACCAACCATAACATTTTGGAGAAGTAAATGGAAAAAGCATAATGTGGTTTAATTTGTGTTTGAGGTAGTTTACACCAGCTATAGAAAGGAGTATGGATTGAAACAGGACAAAATGAGAGGCAGGATGGCTGGTGATGTAGGGATAGCAATAAGGCAAAAGATAATAAAAGCCTGAACTAGTAAGTTCCCTGCCAAAGAAGAATGGACATATTAGAAATACATGGAGAATCTACAACGCAAGGTTTGCTGCGTGAGTAATGATGAGGATGGAGATTTCCATTTGGAAATCACTCACGCATACTCAGTGGTTACAATGACAAGAATAAAAGTAATAACCAGAAAAAGGAGAGAGAGAGAGAAGAGCAGTGGTCTAAGGCAGACCCTGAGGAAACCAACATTCAGAGGATGGGCAGGGTACAGGGGGCCCATTAAAGAGCCTGAGAAATTGAAGACCCCAGAAGACAGTAGCACCACAGAGGCCAAGGAAATGGAAAGTCCCAAGAAACTGTGAGTGACTGCAATAAAACTGCATATGGTGGAGGTTGAGAAAGTCCTAAGTCAAAATTGAAAGACATGAAAAATATCTACTAACTCCGAATGAAACAGCTGGAGAGGAGAAGCAAGATGGTGTGTGTCACCAGGACCACCGCTCATTCCACAAGCATTCCCTTCTTTAAATAGGAACACTTCTCTTAGCTGTTTAACGTGCGGTGATGCAAAGAGGTTGAAGAAGTGGCTCTGTGTCTCCTACATGCGTGAAAGACCGGGCCAGCTGAGAGGCATGGAGCTGCCCCATGGCCTCCATTTATTTGATGAAGTAGCGGGCATAGTCATTGAGAGAGCAAGTTGAGAGCTGCATAGGGAAGAGAGAAGTGAAGTTTTGGAAGAGTCAAGTGAGGGTGGGAAGTTTTTATTTAAAGTGGTGCAGACTTCATGCAGCACAGCTATATGAATGACCTTTCTTCTGTGATTTACACTGTGAAGGGAGCATTTCTCTTACATGCAAACTTGCAATACTGGACATGCTTTTCTACTTCCAGACCAGTTCCTAGATTGAAAATTTGTCATGTATATTTCCTTCAGTAACCATGAGAAACTGAAATCAAAAGTCTGTTTGTAGATTCCCCCACTGGGTTATAATATCTGGAACATTTCTGAAGAAATTCTTTCTGTTAAACACACACACACACAGAGCAGAGGTGAGAGTTCCTGGGTAACCCTACTGTGAAGTGTAGTTTTTATGGGTCCTTTTCACTGATGAACCAAAAAAGATCAAACTAAAGTGATTCTGTGTGTACTCAGATGTGTGTGTGTGTGTGTAATTTTTTTTAACCTTAAAATCAGAGAAGAACTTGATTTTGAAAGAAAAACTGAAGAATTTCATGACCAAGGAGATTCACTGCCAAAAGGGAAAAACTATACTGTCTTGTCTCACCAAATACCATCGCCTGTCCATTCTCCACACAGCAACCAGAGAGATCTCTTAGAAACACAATTGGGTCACATCACTTTTCTGCTTAAAACTCAATGGAGAGTGTTCACCAGAATGTTAATGCAGTCATTTCTTGGTGTCTTAATGCTTTGGGGAAATGAAAAGTGGATTTTCCTTATTAAAAGATTGGGCCCTGCCTTGAGGAGAAGGAGAAGGGAAGAAGCCCTACTGGGGATTGGAAAGCTTCAAATAAAAATAGAATTACCCCTATTCCTACATTATCATTCATTGTGCTACCCCAGGGTGGGCCATTTTTGAAGCAGGGAGGGTTTATTTTAAAGCACTGGGCCTTCTCAGAGAGAAAATAGGCTATGATGTGGAAAGATGGGGCTCTCTTCTTAGAGGGCACTTCATACTCCCAGTCGGTATTATATTCTATGCTGAAGGTTTCTAAATTTTATTTCTAGCCCTGAAGTTGCACTAGATATCTATTGGAGGTTATAATTTTCAACCAGATATAGAGTCTTCAATTTGAAGCCAACATGTTTAAAGTCAAATTTGCCATTTCCTAAAATATCAGACTCTCCTTTCTAAGTTACTCATCTCTGTCAATGAGATATTATTCTTCAAATTATCCAGGCATGACACCTAAAATAGATTCACTCATCTTTGATCTATTCCTTTTTTTAAAAAATTGAGATCAAATCCACATAATACGAAATTCATCATTTTACCAATTTTAAAGTGTACAGTAATTTTTAGGTTATTAACAATGTTCTACAACCATCACCACTATTTAATTCAAGAATATTTCCATATTCCTAAAAAGAAATTCCATATTTCTCAATTTCCTCCTCCCCTCATCCTGGCACTGCTAATCTACAATCTGTCTCTATGGATTTGACCATTTTGGACATTTCTATAAATGGAATAAGAGAATATGTAGCCTTTTGTGTTTAACTTCTTTCATTTAGCATAATGTTTTCAAGTTGTAGCATGTACCAGTACTTCATTCCTTTTTATAGTCGAATAACATTCCATTATATGGATACACCACATGTTGTTTATCCACTTATCAATTGATGGACATTTGGTTTGTTTCACTTTGGGGCTATTATGAATAATGCTGCTATGAACATTAGTGTACATGTTTTTGGGTGAACATACATTTTTCAGTTGTCTTGGATATATACCAGGAAGTGGAATTACTTTCTCATACGGGAACTCTGTAGTTTGGAGGAACTGCCAAACTGTTTACCACAGTGGCTGCACCATTTTACGTTCCCACCAGCAGTGTATGAGGGTTCCCATTTCTTCACATCCTTGCCAACACTTATTTTCCCTTTTTGTGCTTTTGTTACAGCCATCCTAGGGGATCTGAAGTGGTATCTCACTGTAGTTTTGATTTGCATTTGTCTAATAGCTATCGAGCAGCTTTTCATGTGCTTTTTGACCATTTGTATATCTTCTTTGCAGAAATATCTATTCAAGTCCTTTGCCTATTTTTCAATTATTTCGTTTGTGTTTTTATGGTTGAATTTTAAGGATTCTTTATATATTCTGGCTATTAGACCCTTATCGGATATATGATTTACAAATATTTTCTCCCATTTTATGGCTTGTATTTTCACTTTCTTGGTACTGCCCTTTGATGCACAAAAGTTTTTAATTTTGATGAAGTCCAACTTCTCTATTTTTTCTTTTGCTGCTTATGCTTTTTGTGTCATATTTAAGAAAGCATTACCAAGTCTAAGATTACAAAGATGTATACCTATGTTTCCTTTGAACATTTTTATTGTTTTAGCTCTTACATTTAGGACTTTGATACATTTTGAATTAATTTTTGTATATGGTATAAAGTAGGAGTTCAACTTCACTTGTTGGTATGTGGACCTTCAGCTGTCCCAGCAACATTTGTTGAAGACTGTCTTTTCCCCGTGGAATAGCCTTGGAAACCTTGTTGAAAATCAATTGTCCACAGGTGGATGGGTTTATTTCTGAACTTCAATTCTATTTCACTGATGTCTAGCCTTAGGCCAGTACCATACCCTTTAGAATGCTGTAGCTTTGTAGTTAAGTTTTGAAATCTGGAATTGGGAGTCGCTCAACTTTGTTTTTCTTTTTTAATACTGCTTTAGCTACTCAAGGTCCCTTGTATTTCCACATGAATTTTAGGATCAGTTTGTCTATATCCAAAAAAAGGTAGCTAGAATTTTGACAGATTTTACATTGAAACAGTAGAGCAATTTGGAGAGTATTGCCATCTTTTTTTCCTCTCTTCTTACTTCAATTTATTCTGGGTGGGGTTTTTTTAGCCATTTTAAACTATTTTAAGTATTTTAAGTGTACTATTCAGTGACATTAAGTACATTCACATGGTTGTGCAACCATTACCACCATCCATCTCAAGAACTGTTTTCGTCTTCCCAAACTGAAACTCTATAGCCATTAAATAATAACTCTCTACCCATTAAATAATAACTCTCCATTCCCTCCTCCCCCTAGCCGCTGGCAACCACCATTCTTCTACTTTCTGTCTCTCTGAATTTGACTACTCTAGGTACTTCACATAAGTGGAATCATATGGTATGTGTCCTTTTGTGACTGTCTTAATTCACTTAACATAATGTCCTCAACGTTCATCCATATTGTAGATATGTCTCAGAATCCTTCTTTTTTAAGGCTAAATACTATTCCATTGTGTGTAGATACCACATTTTGTTTATCCATTCATCCATTGATGGACATAGGGGTTGCTTCCACCTTTGGGCTATTGTGAATAAGGCTGCTATGAACATGGGTATACAAATACATGTTCAAGTCCCTATTTTTAATTATCTTGGATATATACCCAGAAGTAGATTTGTTGGATCATATGGTAATTCCATTGTAATTTTTTTGAAGAATGGCCATATTGTTTTCCATAGTGGCTATACCATTTTACATTCTCACTAGCAGTTCCTAAAGGATCCAATTTCTCCATATCCTCACCAACACTTGTTATTTTCTGTTTTTTTGTTTTGTTTTGTTTTTTAGTTATGGCCATCCTAATGAGTATAAAGTGGAACAATGCCCCAGTATTGTAGTCTTTTTGATGCTACTGTAAATGAAATTGTTTTCTTAATTTTATTGTGGGATTGTTCATTGCTATTGTATAGAAGTATTAATACAATTGATTTTTGTATATTGGTCTTGTATCTTCAACTTTGCTGAATTCATTTACTAGATCTAATTGTGTGTGTGTGTATGTATGTGTGTGTGCCTTAGGGTTTTCTATATTTAAATTATACATAATCATGTCATCTATGCATAAAGGTAGTTTTACCTCTTCCTTTCCAATCTGGATGCCTTTTATTTCTTTTCTTGTCTAGTTGCCCTGGCTAGCACTTCCATTAAAGTGTTGAATAGAAGTGGTGAGAGTGGTCATTTTCTTTTTTTCCTGATCTTAGGGGGAAATATTTTAGTCTTTCACCATTAAATATAATGTTAGCTGTGGGTTTTTCATAGATGCCCTTTATCAGATTGAGGAATTTTCCCTGTATTTCTAGTTTTTTGAGTGTTTTTTAAAATCATAAAAGGATATTGGATTTTGTCAAATGCTTTTTCTTTGTCTATTGAGATATTCATGTTTTTTCCCTGTATTCTATTAACATGGTATGTTATATTGATTAATTTTTATAGATCAAACTAATCTTTCATTTCTGGGATAAATTCCACTTGGTAATGATGTATGAGGGGACTTCAAAAAGTTCATGGAAAATGGAATTAAAATACAAAACTAAAAAATATAAACTTTTTCTGGGTGTGGTGGCTCATGCCCGTAATTCCAGAACTTTGGGAGGCCAAGGTGGGAGGATTACTTGAGACCAGGAGTTCAAGACCAGTCTAGCCAACATAGTGAGACCCTGTCTCTATAAAAAGAATTTTTTAAAATTAGCTGGTTGTGGTGGCACACAGCTATAGTCCTAGCTACTCAGGAGGCTAAACAGGGGGATCATTTTAGCTTGGGAGTTGGAGGTTGCAGTGAGCTATGATTGTGCCACTGCACTCTAGCCTGAGTGACAGAGTGAGATCCTATCTCAAAAAATATACACGCACACACATATATAAACTTTATTTCTCAACATAAGCTCCATCAAGTTTAAGATACTTTTGTAAGCAATGATACCAGCCATTTAGACCATCCCTAAAGATTCTTGCCTGTAATCACAACTACTCAGGAGGCTGAAGCAGGAGGATTGCTAGAGGCCAGAAGTTCAAAACCAGCCTGGGCATGATAGCAAGACCCTCATCTCTAAAAAATTTTTAAATGTTAGCCAGGTGCAGTGATGTGCACCTGTAGTCCCAGCTACTCAGGAGCTGAGGTGAGAGGATAGCTTGAGCCCAGGAGTTTGTGACCAGCCTAGGTGATATAATGAGATCCTGTCTCAGAAAAAACCCAAAAAACAAAACTAAGAGTCTTGGGAATTTAATTATGTCAATGTAGTCTTTTTTACATTATTAACTGAAGAAAAAATGGTGCCCTTTAAAGATTTTCTTTAAGATTAGGAAACAAAAAGAAGTCAAAAGGAGCCAAATCCGTACTGTCAGGTGGATGCCTAATGATCTCCCATTGAAACTCTCACAAAATTTTCCTTGTTTGATGACAGGAATGAGCAGGAGCATTGTTGTGGTGGAAAAGGACTTTCTGGTGGAGATTTCCCATGTGTTTTTCTGCTAAAGCTTTGGCTAACTTTCTCAAAACACTCTCATAAGAAGCAGATGTTATTGTTCTTTGGCACTCCAGAAAGTCAACAAGCAAAATGCCTTAAGCATCCCAAAAAACTGTTGCCATGACCTTTGCTCTTGACCAGTCTGCTTTTGCTTTGACAGGACCACTTCCACCTCTTGGTAGCCATCGCTTTGACTGTGCTTTGCCTTCGGGATCATACTGGTAAAGCCACGTTTCATCTCCTTTTATAATTCTTTGAAGAAACACTTCAGGATCTTGATCTCACTTGTTTAAAATTTTCATTGAAAGCTCTGCTCTTGTTGCAGCTGATGTGGGTGCAATGGTTTTGGCACCCATCGAGTGAAAAGTTTGTTCAACTTTAAATTTTCAGTCAGAATTGTGTAAGTTGAACCAATTGAGATGTCTATGGTGTTTGGTTATTGTCTCTGCAGCTAATTGTCAATCCTCTTCAATTAGGGCATGAACAAAAGTAATTTTTTCCTCACAAATTGATATAGATGGTCTTCCACTGCAGGCTTCATCTTCAACATCATCTCGTCCCTTCTTAAAATGAGTAATCCATTTTCAAGCAGCTGGTTTCTTGTGACACTGTCCCCATAAACTTTTCATAAAGCATCAGTGATTTCTCCATTCTTCCACTCAAGTTTCACCATAAATTTGACATTTGTTCTTGCTTCAATTTTAGCAGAATTCATGTTGCCCTGACAGGCGTTCTTTTCAAACTGGTGTCTTAGATCCTTCTTAGTGCCCCAAACTAGATCCTGTTCAGACATGTTATGAGAAGTCAGTACAAGTTTATTCTGGCACCAAAAATTTTGAAATCCATGCATAGTTTTTTCATAACATGCATTTTCCATGAACTTTTTGAAGACCCCTCTTATAATCCTTTTTATATGCTGCTGGATTCAGTTTGTTAGTATTTTGTTGAGGATTTTTATTTACATCTGTATTCATAATGGATATGGGCCTATTGTTTTCTTTCCTTCAGATCTTTGTCTGGTTTTGGTATGAAGGTAATGCTGTTCTCATAGAATGAGACAGGAAGTGTCCCTTGCCCTTCCTTTTTTTGGAAAAGTCTGTGAAAGATTGGGGTTAATTCTTCGAACATTTGGCAGAATTCACCAGTGAAGCCATCTGGTCCTGGGCTTTTCTTTGTTGGAAATTTTTTTTTTACTGATTCAATCTCTTTACTTTTTATATGTATATTCAGATTTTCTATTTTTTTGAGTGAGTTTTAGTAGTTTATGTGTTTCTAGAAATTTGTTCATTTTATCTAGATTATAAAATTTGTCAGCATGCAATTGCTCATGGTATTCTCTTACAATTCTTTTTATTTCCTTAAGGTCAGTAGTAAGGTGACTATTTTTACTCCTGATTTTAATAATTTGAGCTTTCTCCCTATTTTTCTGGTTTGCCAATTTGCCAATTTTTTTGAACTTTTAAAAGAATGAATTTTTGGTTTCATTGATTTTCTCTAATGTTTTTCTGTTCTCATTTTCATTTATTTCCACTCTAATTTTGATTATTTTCTTCCTTTTTCTTGCTTTGTGTTCAGTTTGCCCTTCTTTTTCTATTTTCTAAAGATGATTTGCTGTTGACTTGAGATCTTTCATCTTTTTTAATGAAGGTGTTTACAACTATAAATTTCCCTCTGAGCATTCGTTCAACATTCCCTGTATCCCTTAAGTTTTCCTTTGTTGTGTTTTTATCCATCTCAAATATTTTCTAATGTCTCTTGTGATTTCTTCTTTGACTCATTCGTTGTTTGAGTGTGTTGTTTAACTTTCACATATTTATAAATTTTCCTGATTTACATCTGTTATTGACCTCCAATTTAATTTTTTTTTCTTTTTTTAGAGATGAAGTCTCACTAAGTTGCCCAGGGTGGACTTGAACTCCTGGGCTCAAGCCATCCTCCCACCTCAGCCTCCTGAGTAGTTGGGACTATAGGCACATGCCACCACACCCAGCCCAATTTCATTTTAATGTGGTCAGAGAGCATACCTTGTATGATTTTAATCTTTTTAAATTTATTGAGACTTATTTTGTGACCTAGCATATAGCCTAACATGGAGAATGTTCCATGTGCACTTGAGAAGAATGTTTATTTTGCTATTGTTAGGTGGAGTGTTTGATACATGTCTATTAGGTTGTCAAGTCTTTTACTTCCTTGATGATATTGTTTATTTGTTCTATACATTCTCAAAAGTAGGGTACTGAATTCTCCAATTATTATTGCAGAACTGTCTATTTCTCCCTTCAATTCTGCTAGTTTTTGTTGCATGTATTTGGGGGCTCTGTTGTTAGATGTATACGTGCTTGTCATTGTTATATCTTGCTGATGGATTGACTTCTTTGTCATTATAAAATGCCCTTCTTTGTCTCTCATGATGATTTTTGTCTTAAAATCTTATATGTTTGTCTTGTTTTAGGATAGATACTCCAACTTCCTTTTTGTTACTGTTTGCAGAAAATATCTATCTTTTTTCATTTTTTTACTTTCAACCCATTTGTATCGTTGAAAGTGAGACTCTTACAGACAGCAAATAGCTGGATCATATTTTTTTAAATCTATTCTGCCAATCTCTGTCTTTTAATTAGAGAGTTTAATCCATTTACATTTAATGTAATTACTGATGAGGAAGGACTTATATCTGCCATTTTGCTATTTATTATCTATATGTCTTATATCTTTGCTCCTCAGTTTCCCATTACTACTTTCTTTTGTGTTAAAAGATGCTTTCTAGGGTGCCACTTTAATTCCCTTATCATTTCTTTTACTATATATTTTTGAATTATTTTCTTAGTGATTTCCCTGGGAATTACAATTAACATTTTAATTTATAACAATCTAATTCAGATTAATACCAACTTAATTTTAATAGTATATAAAATTTTGCTCCTATGTAGCTCAGTTTCTTCCTCCCTTTATGCTGTTATTGCCACAAATTACATCTTTATACATTGTTTTTCCATCAACATAGATTTATAATTATTGCTTTATGCAGTTGTCTTTTTAATCAAATTGCAAAAAAGAGAAGTTACAACAAAAATACATTAATACTGTCTCTTATATTTATCCATGTAGTTTCCATTACCAATGTTTTATTCCTTCTTGTGGATTTGAGTTACTCTAGTGTCCTCTCATTTCATCCTAAAGAAATCTCTTTAGGATTTCTTGTAGGGCAGATTTGCTAGCAACATTCTCTCGGTTTTTGTTTATCTGGGAATGTCTTAATTTCTCCATTTCTGAAGGATATTTTTGCCAAATGTAAAATTTTTAGTATTAAATATGTCTTGACACTGCCTTCTGGCCTCTATGGTTTCTGATGGGAAGTCAGCTGTTAATCTTATTAAAGATCCCTTTTATGTGATAAACTGCTCCTCATTGCTTTCAAGAGTCTCTCTTTGTATTGAGCCTTTGAGAATTTGATTATGGTGTGTCTGGATGTGGATCTCTTTGAGTTTGTCCTGTTTGGAGTTTGTTATGATCCTTGGATTTGTGGATTAATATTAATATTTTTCATCAAATTTGGGAAAGTTTTGGACATTATTTCCTGAAATATTCTTTTTGCCCCTTTCTCTGTCTCTCCAATTTCCTTCTGGGACTCTCATTATGCATATCTTAGTTTGTTTAATGAGAAACCACAGGCTTCTTAGGCTCTGCTAATTTTTCTTCATTTTTTTTTTTCTCTTCCTCAGATTGAGTAATCTCAGTTGATCTATCTTCAAGTAGCTGATTCTTTCTTCTGCTTCCTCAGATCTGCCATTGAGCGCCTGTAGTGAATTTTTCATTTAAGTATTATACTTTTCAATGCCAGATTTTCTGTTTGGTTTCTTTTTGTAATTTCTACTTCCTTATTAATATTCTCTTTTTTATGAGGCATTATGTTCATGCTTTTCTTTAGTTCTTTTTATATGGCTTCATTTAGATCTTTGAACATATTTAAAATAGCTGATTTAAAATGTTTGTCTGATCAGTCCAATGTCTGAGCTTCCTCAGGAACACTTTAGATTGATTGCTTATTTTCCTGTGAATGGGCCATACTTTCTTGTTTCTATGCATGATGCATAATTTTTAATGGAAAACTGGACATTTTAAATATTATAATTTGGCAACTCTAGAAATCAAGTTCTAACCCATCCACAGAGTTTGTTTTTGCTGCTTGCTATAGCAAGTTTGTTTAGTGACTTTTCTGGACTAATTTTTTAATATCTGTATTCTTTGTCATGTGTTGGCCACTGAAGTCTCTATTCTATTAACTTAGTGATCAGCTAATGATTGGACGAAGATTTCCTTAAACACCTGCAACAAAAAAAAATCTCCCAGTCTTTGTAGAGGTATTCTGTATCTTTACTGGGGCATGCCTTCAACACTCAGCCAGAGGGTTTACAACTCTCCCATGGCCTTCAATTCTTGTTTGCTCAGGGGAACTAGTGGTGAGAACTTGAGACTTTCTCTGGTGTTTCTTAAGCATGTGAACAGCCCTGGGCATGCACATGGCCTTCTAAATTCCCCAAAATGCCAGAGCTTTCCAAAGTCCTTATTCTGCAAAGCATCTCATTCCCCAGCCTTTCCTCCCAAGATGTTTGGTTAATCAGTTGTTTGCTCCAACTGTTATCCATTGTCTCAGCAGCAAGGGCTAAAACATTTGCCTATGTTTTCAACAAATGACTCCAGGTATTGGCTTTAGGGTTGGGCAAGCTCTGAAGCAAAATGAAACATGCCTTTTGAGCCCATCTTTTAGGGAGTCACCAGGCAGTTCAACCAAGGACAATATTTCTAAGTGATATTCGTTCTACTTCCTCTAGTGCTGGTACTAGAATGCAATCTGTTATTTTCAAGACTACCACTGAGCTGGGGAGCTGAAGATAGGACTAGGGCAAGTTAAAATGCCACAAAGCTTGCTCTTCTACCTAGATTCAGCTGTTTTCTTAAATTTGTGTTCCCTGAGTTGCTGTAATAATTTAGCTAGTTTCCAGGGCTCTGAAAAAGCTGATTGTGACAGTTTTTGCCAGTTTTTAGTTGTTTTCATGGTGGGATTGACTTTTGGAGTACCTTACTCCATCATTTTCACAGAGATCACAACTCATTCTTTCTTTTCTTCTACTACATCCATAAAATCACCAAATCCAGCCAATTATTCCTCTAAAAGTCACCTTTATATGTTTTTCTTAATCACTACCACCACCAGGCAGGCCTTGAGAGGCAATCTATCATACTAATTAAAGCAATAGGTTCTGGAATTATATGTTGGTGTTTGAATACCAGCTCCATCACTTCCTATATGTATGACCTGGAGCAAGTTAATGAAACTTTCTATACCTCAGTTTTAGCATCTGTAAAATAGGATAATAAAAGTATCTATTGTTATGAGAATTAAATGAGTTAACACTTGTCAAGTGATTAGTACTGGGCCTAGCACACAATAAACACTTGAAAATTTTAGGCACTAAATTCATTCAGCAAATATGTATTGAAACTAAATGTATTGAGCTTATATACCCATCACTAGGACTATTACAGTGAACAAAACTAACAACAGGTAAGAGCTCTAATCTTGTGGAGCTTACAAGAAATGTCCCAACCACTTCATATTCAGATTGCTACTTCTCAGATGACTTCTGTTGGAAAACAATTTTTCATGAGTTCCTCATGTTTCTTCCCATCTTACAAGCAGACGCACAGATGACCTTATTTTTGCACTTTAGAGCAGAGAACAGTTTTGTTTATTGTCTAGCATGATAAAAACGTCTTCCTTCACGGCAAAGGCCAGGCAGGTATGCTTGCATCCCACCATAAAAGATTTGAGTTTTGTAGGCTTGACATTCCTCAGATCTGGCAAAAACTCATGGCATACACAGCATTCACTCTGCATCACCTCTGTGAGACTTGAGGAGCAAGTGGAATGGATGTGAAACTGACATCCGTGCTGCCTGCTGTGTCATGAGTAATAAAGTCGTTTGTCTCTGACTCAGGAGTCTCATGTCTTCTGCCAGCATCCATGCAATAGGCTAACTTTTTAGCTTACAGGTAGGGTAAGATCTTAGACCTTTCAGTTTTTGACAACTTCCATCCAGTATGCTGTTACAAAGATATCTTTCTTAGTCCTAATTTCTCCCCATTACATATAAATGTCTTTATCTGGCTTTCAGGCTCCTCCCTACTTGGCCAGCTGAATGCCTATTTCTTCTTGAAGAAGACCTTCTGCTTCATGTCCCAGGATTTTCATACATACACTATCATGCTCATTTCTACCTCTGACATCAGGTTCATATTCCACAAACCCCCTTTTGGGAATTCCTTCCCTTTTCCTTTTTTTCCTACTTGGCCAATGCAAATCCATTTCTTAAGACCTATTTCAAGTCCAAAACTGGAAAAACAAACAAACAAACAAAAACCCTTCCCCATTGATCGCTCTTTCTACACACACTTGTAGTGCTTAAAAACATATACATAGAATTTGAGTATATATTATGCTGTGCTGTTTTCTAATGGCTCCATATGGGTATGCATTGCCTCCCCATTCTGATTTTAAGCAAGAAGGAAGAGTGCTGGGCACAAGGCAGAAACTGAATATGATTCATTGAAGTGCACACTGAAGCCAGAGTTTCCACATTCAGATACCCACCACTTATTGGCAGTGTGACCTTAGGTATATTATTTTTTTCTATGCCTCAGTTTCTTCATCTTCAAAATAGGAGTAATGATAATGGTAATATATATCTCACAGGACTTGTGAGAATTAAATTAATACACATAAAACATAACACCAAAGATCAAGTTAGAAACATCACAGAATTTAGAACTGTAAGAACCTATGGAGGTGTGTAGTATTACAGAGGATTTCATATCCAAAAAACCTTTCTTATAAACCTCTCAAAACTACCAGATAAAATTAAACAAACATCTTTTGTTTGGCAAGAAAATAAAGGAAATATTCAAAGATCAATGATGAAACAACAGCACAATTCTAAAGAAGAAGGTGAACGCTAAAGCTGGTAGCTGTTCTAGAACATTTGCTGGTCCACAGTAATCTAGAGCATTTGTTTTAATGGCTACTTGGAGACAGGACAATAAGTCTCAGTAAGACTTCAGACACAAACATTTATCCAGAATTGCAAAGGATTATATGCTCAGTGAATAGTTAAAAGAAACACACATATACCTCTCAAAGGAATACAGTGGAAAAAATAATTTATATATTGGTCATGGCACTTGGTACAGGGTCCGAAATTCTCCTCTGAGAATTAACCACATGTGAGACTTCAAATAAGATTGCAGCCTGAGTTTACATTTCCTTCATGTTCCAAAAAACCCAAATTAAAAAATTTTGTTCAAAGTGGTTATATGTTGGTAGTCCCTCAGCCCCTGGCAAAAGCAAACACAAATTCTCTCCACACAGGGCTCTAAGAATTCCCACAAATTTCCAAAGAATGTTAGCTCAGACTACAAAATCACAAAATACATGAGAAAACAAAACAAATAATATGTAAGGAAAAAATGACTTGCCATGACTTTAAATGCAGGTATTAATGGCTACAGAATATTTAATAAGTATGCATATGCTTAAAGGTAAGAGAATTAATTGAAATATGAGAAAAGAATAACAAGAATTAATTGAAAATATGAGAAAAGAATAACAGGCTATATTTGGGGGAAAACCTAAATAGATCTATAAACAAAAAAATTGTAATAATTGAATTTAAAGCTCAATAGGTTAAATAGTAGACTGACCCAGAAGAGAATTAGTCAATTGAAAAACAGAGCTGAAGAAATTTTACAGAATTCAGCCTAGAGAAATAATGAAATGGAAACTAAGACAGATTAAGAAACATGGAGAATGAAATGAGAGAACTATGTATACATCTATTCTGCTTTCCAGAAGAAAGATTAGATAGGATGGAAGAAAGGCAATATTCAAAGAGATAATGGTCTTTTTAACAAATGGTGTTGGGAAAACTAAATAATCACATACAAAAGAATGAAGTTGGACCCTCACATACACCATATATGAAAATTAACTCAAAATAGATTAAAGACCTAAACATAAGATTTAAAACTATAAAACTCTTAGAAGAAAACATAGGGAGAAAGCTCCATGGCATTGGATTTGGCAATGATTTTTTGGATATGATCCTAAAAGCACAAGCAACACAAGAAAAAAATAGATAAATTGGACTACATCAAGATTTAAGACACTTGTACATCAAAGGACTCTATCAACGAACTGAAAAGGCAACCCACAGGATGGGAGAAAATGTTTGCAAATTATCTATCTGATAAGGAATTGATATCTAGAATATGTAAGGAACTCTACAGCAACAACAACAATAAAAAAAAACCCTCCAATTTCTTAAAAGGGGCAAAGGACTTGAGTAGATATTTCTCCAAAGAAGAAATGCTCAATGAGTGCATGAAAGGATGCTCAACATCACTAATCATTAGGGAAATGCAAATCAGAACCACAATGAGATATCACCTCACACACAGAGGAATGATATTTAGACTGACAACTAATTTCTCAACACCACAATGGAAGACAAAATAGAGAAGCATAATTTCTTTAAAAGACTGAGATGAAAAACATCTACCTAAAAATGTATTATACCTTATTAAAAAATCTTACAGAAATAAGGGGGAAATAGGAAAATTTCAGATATTTAAAAACTGGAACTTTCCTAACACCAAACGAACTTCTAAAGAATACACTTTGAGAAGTAGAATGATATAAGAAAAAAGGTTTGAGATGCCAGAAGGAACAATGAGCAAATAGTCTAACAAATATGTAGGTAAATCTAAAAAAACAATTGACCATAATAAAAATAACTAATTTATTGGATTAAAAAATAAAACAAAGAGGGATGTAAACAATGACAGCACATGAGTTGGAGAAGATTGATCTAAGTAACAGCATTCTAAGCTTCCTTGTATTAGTTAGAAAGGAAGAGAAATAAATATTAAATAACTTCAGTCTGTAGTAAGTAAAGTATGCATGTTAGGATTTCCAGGGTAACCATTATAATAATAGAACACCTAATAAAGAGGGGGGATATGGAATAAGGAGATAAAATTCCAATGTAAAAGAAAGCAAGAAAAGAATGGGAATAAGAAAACAGAAAAAGCAGCAGAAATAGAAAGTCCAAATTAAGATAGTAAAAATGAATCTAAATATAACAGTAATTACAATGAACAGACCAAGCTCTTTGGGTTGAAAATCAATATGGAAGGAATTTTTAAAAAGAATTTTAAAAGATATTTTAAAAAATTCACTTAATTTGCTATTTATGAGATAAATACTCAGAACACAGAGACAAAGAAAGGTTGAAATTTAAAGAATGTCAGTTTACTAACTGAAAGAAAGCTTATATAGCTATATTATTAATAATATCAAACAAAAAGATTACTAAAGCAAATGGTCACTACATAATCAATGTTTCCATTTCCCAGGATGATATAAACTACTAAATTCTTATGTACCTAATAACACAGCTTCAAACTATATAAAGTAAAAAATGACAGAATGACAAAATAATTGACAAATCTACCATCATTGTGACAGATTCTAGCATACCTCTTTTAGTAACTGATAGAACAGCTGCCTAAAACCCCAGTAGGAGACTAAACAATACCATAAGCTTGATCAAACTGATTATATATAAAACATAGTACCAACAGGTGAAGATTATACTTTTACAAAAATTGAGCATAACTAGATCATAAATTATGTCCTAACATATTTAAAATAATCAGTTTGACACAGATGAAGTTCTCTGAACACAATGCAATTAAATTACAGTGTACATCAATTTTTTAAAGAGAATTTTTTAAAATTTATATTTGAAATTTTGAATTTGAAAATATTTAGAACTGAGTGATAAATAATAATAATGAAAATACGTATCAAAACTTGTGGGATGTAACTCAACCGATATTTGAGAGAAATGGATGGTCTTAATTGCCCATATCATCAAGCAAATGACGCAAAAATCAATGAGTTAATCAACTAACTTAAGAAGTTAAGAACAAAGCAATTAAAACAGATTCAAAGAATTATAAGGAAAGATAGAATTTATTCATACATTAAGCTAATGTTTATTGGGCACCTACTATTAGGCATTTAAGATTCAGCAGTGATCCAAACAAAGTCTTTGTCCTCATACAACTTAGAGCCTCCATAACCAAATGTGGAAATAAGCACAATACTGGTCATCAAAAGATTTGATTTCTACTGTAACTCTCCCAGGAACCAGCCGTGTGTCTTTAGGTAAATCATTTACTCTCACTTTGCCGCCTTTTCCTTATCTTGGAAAGGAGATCATAATGTCTATCCTGTCTACCATGTGAAAAATCAAATGGGATCCAATGACATAAACAATATTTTGAGAAGTGTAAGCATTATACAACTATAAAGAGATTGTTATTAATATTTAAAACATCCACATTCCATTTGCTATTACTGCCTTCCTAGTCTTGGAGAAATATAATGACAGCTGGACTTAAAACTTTCCCTCCTTTAGTTGGCTAAAGGCCATAAAATGGGTCTAGCTTACAAAGTGGCTTCAAATCTTAATGCTGGGAAAGACTGAGTGTTGGGTCACCTGTTACTGTGAAATAAAAGATACAGCATAAATCTACCCTCAAGTATACCTTTATGCCTTGTATTTCTGCAACTCTGAACAATGGGATTTAGCACTTGTCAATCGTCCTGTCCCACACTTCAAGATCAAAAACTCTTGACACATCAAACATGGAATTAAAAATGCCTTCATAAATCATTTATGGTTCCTTTCAAAAGAAAAATTATTTTAAAAAATTACCTCTCAGAGCAGTCAGTTTTTTTCATTCAACACTCTTTTACAATGCATTTCTTATGTGCTAGGCATTGGAAATTCAGAGATTATAATTTAGTGGTGAGGCTGACAAAATAGCCCAGCATTCTCTCAACACAAAGACATCAGTGTCATAAAAGAGGGCCCCACCCCCACCCTACCCAAGCCCAGCCTCATTTTACCATCCTTAGAGCTGAACTAACAGGGAGAATGAGGGCAGAGGTAGATGGTGCTTGTTTCATTATTGTTGCCATATTTGTGGGGCTTAGGGCAGGTGCCATATTGCTGGGGCCTAAGGTAGGTTCTCAATAAATACTCGATGAGTAAATAAATAAATTGTGCAGAACATAATGAAAGAAGGCCTTGGTAGCAGGCACACAGTACCTAATAAATACTTGCTGATTTCCTTGGAGACCAAAGAAGATGTATCCAGCCAACTTCCCTGCATCCTCCCAAACCCTTGCCAGACCTCTCTCTCCTGCCTCAGGACATGTGGCCCAATCAGCTCTACCTTTGTGTCCCCCCTGTAAAAATTGGCTTGCCCAGACATCAGGTGAAAGAGTGCTGTCACCCTCTGAACACTCATCCCACACTAGGCTGAACTTGGCCTTGTGTCCAATAAACAAGGCTGACTTGAAAGCTGGTCGTTGGGTGACTTGAAAAAGGACCACACCCTAAGGGAGAAAATAATAGGACTTTCCATCTTCAAAGCTCCTCCCTACCCAATCATTAATTTTAGATGGATGATCTGGTGCCCAGCAGGCTGCTATTATTAATTGCCTATCTGACAGAGAAGCAGATTGTGTGTATTGGGGGAAGGAGGGAGGGACAGAGGTTATAGGCTCTACCTCAAGGCCACATGGTCAGGTCAAAGACAGAGCTGATGGTCACAGAATATTACTCAATCATAGGCCATTACTATTCTCTCCTACTGCTCACTACTGTTGAGTTTTTTGTGATTTCTCCTTCTCATTTATGAAAGTCTCTATTAGTAGAGTTTTTCTCTCGTGTGTGCATGCACGTGTTTGTACATGTAATTTGAAGAGGGCCCCGAGTTGGCTCAATTCTATCAGAAATGTGCCTGAAATTGATCTCCTCTGTCCATTCCCATGGCTACAGCCCTAGTTCAGGGCCACTCACCTGTGGCCTGGACTTTTCAATCCAAGTTTAAAACCTGTTAATGGTGTGCACATAAATTAAACAAATAACCAAATAAATATAATGCTAGTCATTTATGACAATGTAAAATCATACACTTACACTTGTGTCCATCAAATTTTCTGAATAAAAATCAAAATATGTGGTCTGAAAATGGGGCAGATGAGTTGAAGTTGGGAAATGTCCTAGAAAATGTGTCATGCTGCCCCATGCCTGTGTCCTACAATCATTCCATCAGCATTTTAGGACTAATATTGCCAATATTTCCTTCCTCTACCTAAACCCACTGCCATATTTAAAATGAGATTTATCAGTTGTTAACACAAGAAAATAAATTGCCTTTATATTGCTGTTTAAGTCTCTGCCTGGGTCAGGAAGCTGTAAACCTTTCTGTTCCTCTTGACAGGCTGGGGGACTAAAGCCAAGATTGGCCTTGAATTGCTCTGCTTTCTTTGCTTTACTTCCAGTTCTCAGTCAATCAAGGGTCTTGGGAAAGTCCAATGCCAGTAGGTGTCTAGGCTTGTGCTGGCAGCTATTGTTAAGAAGGTACATTTGTTAGTCTCTTACTATGTACCAGGTACTGGGTTAAGAGCTTTAGATGCTTTATCTCTTTTAATTCTCACAACAGCCGTTTGCAAAGGATTATTATGATGTCAATATTGTGCATGAGAAGAGTAAGGCTTAAAGAGCCTACCCATAGTCTTACACAGCTGGTAAATAGCAAAGCTAAACTTTAAACCCAGTATCAAATGCCTAAGTCTGTGCTCTTTACAACAAGTAGTTTACGGTCTCTCTGGGGAGTTAAGACATTCACATATGAAACAATTGGAAAACAGTATTCCTTGAAATGCCAAGACGTGACTCCTTAAGTCACAAATTATGATGGTTCTCCAAGGCCAGATTGAGATTTGTGTTTCTGAACACTGAGGGACATTCAGGAGGAATGAGCCTGAGTTTTATAACAAGATAAAGTTTACAAGAGCCCTGGGTTGTATACAATCAAAAAATTCACTGAGTGAAGGTATAGGGTGGGCAGACAAGAGAACTCATGAGAAAGTGCCTCCAGAGCTAATAACTTGTATTTGTCAAACACTTTCCAGTTCACAGAGCATTTTCTCACACACACATATATATAGATATATAAAATATTTTTTTGAGACAAGGTCTTGATCTGTTGCCTGGGCTAGGGTGCAGTGGTGTCATCATGGCTCACTGCAACCTCAAACTCCTGGGCTCGAGTAATCCTCCTGCCTCTGCCTCCTGAGTAGCTGGGACTACAGGCTCACACCACCATGCCCGGCTAATTTTTCTATTTTTTTGTAGAAATGGGGTCTCTCTATGTTGCCTAGGCTGGTCTCAAACTCCTCATCTCAAGTGATCCTCCTACCTCGGCTTCCCAAACTGCGAGGATTACAGGTGTGAGCCACCATGCCTGGCCCATTTTCATATATATTGTGTCACATCATCCTCATAACAAACCCGTGAAATACAAGTTATCTCTATTTTACAAGTGAGGACAAAGCATTCATTAAGTAGCTTGCCCCAGGTCACTGGGTGATGTTCCAAAGTGGTCAGAATACAGACTCAGACCCAGCTCCTCCCAGCTCCTCCATTTTCTGCTATGACTCACTGCCACTCAGGACTCGGGCAGGCCAGTATCCAGTCTGGCTACTCTCCCTGGGAGCTTTCCTACCTGGACTTATACTCAATGGGTCCTGCTGGAGTCCCTTCCATCAGTCCAACTGGTGGTCTTTACCAACTGTCATGGAAGCTTCCAACAGCCACATTCCACCCACCAACCCTTCTGCCTTTAGAGATTCAGAAATCCCCTGGTTTGGGGGGCAGAGAATTGAACATACTCATGATGTCTCAAGCTCCTAAAACTCATGATTATCCTTTTTCTCCTGCAGCAACTTTTACACCATGCACTAAGGAAAAGCTGGTCATTGGGTGATTTCCCAGGCCATTTGGACATTGTGAAACTTGAAATGAGAGAAATTTCTGGAACTCTGCTTTGTGTATCTTATAGTCTTTTCTCTTTGTCTAAGCTCCCCTCTGATAGATAGTCTAACTTTCCTGCAGTCAACAAATATTTATTGAGCAACCATTAGGTGCCAGAGATTATTCTAAGTTGGGAGGATACATCACTAAACACCACCAAAAAAGTGCTTGCTCTCATAAAACTTGTAGTGGGAAGAGCCAAATTGAGTAAGTAAATAACATGCCAAATGTGGGCACTGTGATGAAAAATAAAGTTAAGGAGTTAGAAAACAACTGGTGGAATGGGGTCTATTTTAGAGGGTTAATCAGGGAAAGCAACTTTAATGAGACACCTAAATGCAATAAGGGAGCAAGCAAAGCCAATTGGCCCTCAAGGGAAGGGCTTTCCAGGCATAAAGAACACAGTACAGAGGCCCCGAGGTGAGTTCATAGTCAGGTTATTCAAGAAATGGTAAGGAGGCCAGTGTGGCTGGAGCAGAGTGAACAAAGGGGAGCAGGGTAGGAGATGAGGTCAGAGTGAGCAAGTGAGGGACGCAAATTTGTACAGTGCCTCATAGGCCCATAGAAGATTGCTGTTGTTCAGGCATTCACCCTCATTCAAACAAACCAAGCAATTATCTTAGGCCAGAATTGTTGGGTACAGAGATGAGTAAGACAAAGTCTTCACAGTCGAGAAGCTCAGAGTCTAATGAAGAACAAAGACAGGTAAGTAGGCAATCACATCCCAGTGTAATAAGCATTGTGATAGAGTTAAGTACAGAATACTGTAGTAATATAACAGAGAAGACCTGATGTTGATGGAGGGTGTCAGAGAAAGTGAAGTCTAAACCTGTGCTAATTAATAAAGTGGCCACTAGTCCAATGCAGTTATTAAGGATATGAAGTGTGCCTAGTATGACTGAGGAACTGAATTTTTAATGTTAATTAATTTAATATAAAACTGAAGCAGTATGAAATATTTTTCCATTAAATGCGACCTTACAGTTTTGGTAGGACCATGTCCACTTTTGCCATTGCATCATGTACTATTTTGTTGTTGTTTTGTAGGGTTCATGTGATTTTTTACTTTTTAAAATGTGGCTACCAGAAGCTGGGCACGGTGGCTCATGCCTGTAGTCCCAGATACTCAGGAAGCTGAGGCAGGAGGATGGCTTGAGACCAGTTCAAGACTAGCTTGGGCAACATAGTGAGACATCATCTCTAAAAAGACGGAAAAAATTTAAAAGAAATTAAAATTTTGAAATATGGCTACTAGCAAATTTACAATTAAATAAATATATGGCTCATATACTATTTCTATTGGACAGCACTAATCTAAACTGAAAATGGAAGACATGAGTGAGGAAGTAGAAGCAACCTTTAGGCAGAGGAGCCTCCACATGCCGAAGTCCAGGTAGTAGAGAGAATGGCACTTTTAAGGAATTACAAGTGACCCAGTATGATGAGTCCTGAAGTGCCAGTGTGGAGCGGGGGAGATGAGGAAGGAAAGGTAAAGAGCAACCAGGTCCGAAGGCCCTGTGTATCATACAATGGAATTTGAGCTTTATCTTGAATATAAAAGGGAGCTACTGAGGGATTCAAACATGGAAGCCAACTGAGCAGCTGGGATGATTGAAAAGGTCACTCTGGCCATCATGTGGAACATGAATGGAAGAGGGGCAAGAATAGAAGGAACAAGACCATTTAGTGCTGGTTGCAAAAATGAGGCAAGAGTCCAAGGCAGTGAGAATGGAAGAGCAGAGAGAAGGGGGCTAAGGTGAGACATGATGAGAGGTCAGTTTGGCTAGACTTGTCACTGGAAAAGTATGAGGCATGAGGGCAAGGGGTGACTTAAAGATCAGTCCCTAACGCTGCAGGCTCTGAGGAACAAATGACTACTGCCCTCCAAAGCTGAATGTCTGGGCAAATGACTAAGCCCCTAAACTAAAGGGACTAAACTAAACGAAACCCTAGGTGAGGGTTGACCTAGGTGGCCATACTTCCCCTCTCTGTAAAGATCATGAGTAATAGTTGGTGGGGAAAAAAACTCCTGGAATCCTACTTGGGCATCTTGTTTGTCTTTAATTAGTGGGATTTTTCGAAGTCAGTGTATTCCATGCTGCCAGGCACACAGCTCCAGCATTGTCATTTCCTTTGATCAAAGGATGGCTGAGTGACAAGATTATATCTCTCATAAATAGTCTCAGGAATGGAGGAATGTGTTGGAGTTGTTTCCCTCTCCTCCAGTGGCAAACAGGGAAGAAATATTAAATATAACAGAGAGCCACCCCCTATCTCAGCAACCCAGGAACATGCCCAGGTTTTATAGAGCCTGAAATTTGTATAGTTGTTGGCTGAGGGGGTTTTTTTGGGGGTTGGGGGAGGACTCCTTAAGGGAAAGAATACTAAATTATGAATTCAAAATAACTAGGTAGGTTCTCATGCAAATGAGGGGCCCTGGCACTAAACTTCATTAGCTTCATGGTATATCTGCCTCAGTATCAATAGTTTTAGGAGGCCAGTTTTTTTATCCATGAAACATGTATCAAATATCTAATGGATTATGGGCACTGAGCAGGGTGTGGGGATATAAACATGAATGAGACCAGACGTAGGCCCTGCCCTCAAGAAGTCCACCATTCAGAGGAGGAGATAGATGAACTCCATTGTAGAACTACATCATGAATGCAAGGGTAAGAACTTTATCCATAGAGTATTATGGGTGCAGATAGGAGGGGCACTCAACTCACCTGCGGGGAAGGGTGGTTTGGGTATCTTCCTGAGGGACGTGACACCCGGGGGATGTGTAAGATGTATGAATTACTTAAACACTACATAGAAAACAGGTTTGGGGCAATATGTTGTGTTCCATGAAGCTGGGAACTTTGTCAGCTAAAAGCAGAAGGGCCTTAAACGGCACACCCATTTTTTGCTAAAGGTCTCATCACTGCCAGGTTGAACTGCTTGAGATTCTCCCAGAGTAAAATGACAACCCTTTTATGGACAGAATTGTACCCCCCCACCCAACCCCACTCCACAAAATTCATCTGTTGAAGCCCTAACCTGCAATGTGACTGTATTTGGAGACAGGGCTTTTAAGGAGGTAATTAAGGTTAAATGAGGTCATTCTGTAAGTGACCATCTATTACTTTTGTGTCTCCGTCATGGTACCTAGTACGTTCATCGCTGAGTAATATTTTCTGACATCAAGTGTGTGGGAGTTTTCCACACTGATACTTCAATTCTCCAACACCAACTGGGTGTCTGTCTTAGTCCATTTTGTGTTGCTATGAAGAATACCTGAGGCTGGGTAATTTATAAAGAAAAGAGGTTTATTTAGCTCATGGTTCTGCAGACTGTGAATTCAAGGTTATGGCCTTGGCTTCTGGCAAAGACTTTCATGCTGTGTCACAACATGGCAGAGAAGGTCAGAGGGGAAGTACACACATGTGAAGAGAAGGAAACCTGAGGGGCATCCTGGCTTTATAACAACCCACTCTCACAGGAACTAATCCAGTCTCGCCAGAGCAAGAAGCCACTTGCTACTGCAAGAATGGTGCCAAGCCCTTCATGAGGGATCCACCCACTTGACTCACATACCTCCCACTAGGCCCTACCTCCCCAAATGGCCCAACAGGGACCAAATTTCAACAAGAGTTCAACAAGGCATAGCAGTGTCCAGTACTTCAATTCAATTCTGACACTAATTAGTGGAGCTGGCACAGACCCCACAGGTTAAGGGCTCAATCCCACAAGACTGCTCCCACTTCAGGTGCCCAGGCTACCTGCACTTCCACCTGACTACAAATTCAAGGGTTCCCATGACTCCCCCTCAAGTTCAATCATTTGCTAGAATGACTCACAGAATTCAGGAAAGCACTTTGCTTACATTTACAGGTTATTTAAAAAGATACAACTGCCAGGCATGGTGGCTTACACCTGTAGTTCCAGCTACTTGGGAGGCTGAGGCAAGAGGATTGCTGAAGCCCAGGAGTTTGAGTCCAGCCTAAGCAACATGGCAAGATTTCGTGTCTGGGGAAAAAAAAAAGATGCAACTCAGTAATAGCCAAATGGCAGAGATGCACAACGCAGGGGCTTGCAGAGTTTCCATGCTCTCTCTGGGTGTACCGCCCTCCCAGCACATCAATGTGTTCACCAACCCAGAAGCTCCCAGGGTCCCATTGTTCAAGAGTTTTTATAACCCATCTTCAGCCACCTCCCTCCTCAGGTCAGGGGTTAGGACTGAAAGAGTAGTCTTTCTGGTGACAGCCCCCATTCTGAAGATATCTAGGGGCTCCAACCTGAGTCACCTCATTAGCACAGATTCTGGTGGTGTTGAAGGGGTTCCTTGCGAATAACAAAAGGCACTCCCATCACCCAGCAAATTCAAAGGGTTTCAGGAACTCTTTGTTGTGAACAGAGGAGTAAGACCAAATATATTTTTTATTGTACCACAATTGCACACAGTAGGTTCTTAATTAAACATGTGTCAGTTAATTCCTTGACTAGCTTAGAACCCAAGAAGCATGATGAGGGACTAAAAATAAAAATGGCTAAGAAATCTCCTTTCTTTGAAATCAAAAAGATTATGGGAGACCCTTGATTTTGTGACAGGCCATACTGCCAGGAGAATGTATAGCCCTAATTCCATACATAACCTTGAATTTGAATAGATAAAATGGCATACATTTTGGATTTTTTTTTTTTTTTTTGGCAAAAAGGCTAAATTTCTTATTTGGAAGTTTCCATTGATTTAGCCAATTATGAGGCTCCTTGACTAGTACTTATTCCCTTACCCCCTCATTGAAGCCTTAGGAGCTAACAGAATGACAAAAAGCAGAGGCTGGAGTACAGTGCCCTTGGCACCTCTGCAGCTGAGAGCCCACCATTTCCATATGCAGGAACTTGCCAGAAGCTGCTTCTGAGTGAGTTGCAAAGAGACAGTGGGCTTTAGAAAGATGCATCAGCACCAGGAAAGCATCAGAGCAGGTCAGCAGGGCTATGCTGTGGTAATCAATTATGCAATATTATTTGGCTGCCTTTCAGAAGCTCCTTCACCACATTCCAAGGGCTCTTGTATTAAAAAGCACACAGCTCTCTGTTCTCCCCAACATGGTAAATTCAGAGAGGACTGTCTGGATTGCCCCACTGCTTCCCACTATTAGAGCTTCTCACATGTTAATTGAAACTGAGATTACCTAAGGAAGGATGGTCGGATATTTGGAACTCAGCAATTCCTGGATCCTCAGGCTGAGGTAGCTCAAGAGATCATCTTGTTCATTTCCAGTGTGCATGCTTATGTTGAGAACAGACAAGGCTTAAGACATTCCTTTTGTTCCTGATTCGCTTCCCATCTTTGGAGGCAACAGGCTGAACCAGATTACCCCTACTTCAGCAGTAGAGAGAGGCCTGGGTGAAGCTAAAGTTTCACCACCTCATCAATCCACCCTGATTCTGAAATCATGTTCTATTTATGTGATTTCTGCTCCTTCCTCATCTTCTATCCTATCAAGGTCCAAGTTAGGAAATAGTAGGGTGACCAACTATCACAGTTTTCCTGGGACTGAAGAGGTTCCTGGGACACAGAACTTTCATGCTAAAACTGGGAAAGTTCCAGGCAAACTGGGATGAATTGGTCACAGTAGGAAATAGCTGAGACTGACCTGAAACAAATATAGCCCCAGGCAGGTTTTTGTGAAGCCAGATTCAGAGACTCGTTTTGTTTGGAAGGTGAGTGATTCTGCTATGCTGTTGAATTTGGCGATAAATAATGATGTGTGGCTACACAAAAATGAATCTCAATGGTGGTAGAGAGGCTAAGCATATGGACTCCAAAATAAAAATCCACAAAAATGTAAGTTTTAAGAGAGCAGGAATCATGATTTCTGTATCTCTGTCTCTGACTACAATGCATGGCACATAGTGGGTATCCAATAAATATTTGTGAAATAAATGAGTAAACAAATGAATTCCAGCTCTGGCTCTATCATTACTAGCTGTATGACATTAATCAAGTTACTGAACTTCTTAAAGCTTCTATTTCTTCATCTGTAAAGTGGGGATGACAATAATAAGCCATTTTATCATTGTCATGGGCTGAATTGTGTCCCCCTCCAAATTTATATGTTGAAGTCTTAACCTCCAGTACCTCCAAAGTATCCTTATAAGAATTGGAAATTTGGACACAGAGAGACACCAGACACATGTGCACACAGAGGAAAGACTATATGAGGCCACAGTGAGAAGGTGGCCATCTGCAAGCCAAGGAGAGAGGCCTCAGGAGAAACCAAACCTACCAACACCTTGATCTTGGACTTCTAGCCTCCAGAATTGTGGGAAAATAAATTGCAGTTGTTTAAACCACCCAATCTGGGGTATTTTGTTATGGCAGCCTTACCCAACAAATAAATGTTGATTAAAAGAAATAATACACATAAATCACCTAGCATATTAATGCTCAGTTAATATTTCTTGTTCTTATTACTATTACTACTAATAAAAATATTTGAAGCCAGGTGCAGTGGCTCATGCCTGTAATCCTAGCACTTTGGGAGGCTGAGGCAGGAGGATTGCTTGAGCCTAGGAGTGTGAGACAAGCCTGGGCAACATAGCAAAACCCCATCTCTACAAAAAACAAAAAAATTAGTCCAGCATGGTGGTGTGTGCCTATAGTCCCATCTACTTGGGAGGCTAAGCCAGAGGATCACTTGAGCCTGGGAGTTCAAGGCTACAGTGAGCTATGATGGTGCCACTGCACTCCAGCCTGGGCAACAGAGCAAGACCCTGTTTCTAAAAGAAAAAAAGAAAGAAAGAAAAGAAAGACCTGAGTAGGGCACTGAAAAAATATATAATATATACAAAAACATGCAAAAGGGAATCATTAGAATTAAGGATTATTGTTTATACCTGAGGACCTTTGGGGACAGAGAAAACTGAACAGGCCCTGCATACTATTCACCACCCTGGGATCACAAAAGAGTTTATGTATGATTAAATAACATTCTAACCCAGAGCACCTCAAACTTTAAAGTGTATATGAATCATCTGGGGATCTTGTTAAAACGCAAATTCTCATTCAGTGGGTCTAGTGTAGGGCCTGAGAGTCTGCATTTCTGCCAAGCTCCCAGCCAATTCTGATGCTGTTGGCGGGAGGACCACACCAGGCAACATTGAAGAAATAGGTTGCTGAGTCCCAAGGGGGGGTTATAAATTAATTGGATGCACAAGACACAAAACCACATACATCAAGGTGCTAGAAAATACTTGATAAACTGGATCCTATATCCGTTTATATAATGAGTTGAGACTGCAGTACCATGTAAGTATATACATAATTCAGGGCCATCCAGTTAAGGTGCTCAAGCAGGTAAAGTTATTTGGAGAATTCCTAAAGGAAGAAAGGAAGGCAATTGATTCAGTAGGGGAAAATGAAGAAAACATTATCTGTAAGAGAACCCCTCTAGGTTAAAGCAACTTTAAATGGCCCAAGCAGGGTTGTATTTAGTTCCTCATTTCCCTATCCAAATATGGACAGAGGTAGCATTTTGCTGCTCCTTTGGAGGGGGAAAAGGAGGGAAGGTGTGGGTGTGTTTATGGCACTGTTTGCTCCAGCTAGCTAATGTTTGGTTTCCTTATCTTTGGAGAGTATAATGGGTGTTGGTGCCAGCTTGGAGGCCACCTGATCTCAATCAGACTCTAAAGTCATTAACGAAGCTACCAGGAGGGAGGCCTCCATGTGGGCCTGCAGCCAGAGCTTTGGGAAGAGGGAGCATGGAGAGGAAAAACGGACTCAACCTTGTGTTACTTAAGATGAATATCTTTACTAGAGCCCCAAAATCTTCATCACCAGGGGTCTTACTAATACTCCAAGAAGTGATCCCTTCCAGGTACCCAACCACATACAGGTCAGATTTTCCTTGTCCACTGAGACCCAGAAAGTTTCATGGGGCAATCGGATATGGATCCAAGAACTCCAGGAAGCTTATGTTTTCAGTGTTTTTCTAGAGTTGGAGGATGGATCAAGAAGGAATAGCAAAAATTTCAGACCCTGAAAACTTGGATTAATCAGCCGACACCCAGGTATTCTTTTGCGGGAAACTAGGTTTCTTGCATATTAAGTGGTCAAGATGATCCCTGATGGTAATTTCTCCCTGAATGATTTTTTGAGGGCTTCATTCAAACTTTAGGATCAAATACATTACTGAGTTTAGATTAGGAGCTTGGACTTTGGAAGTTTGGTAGCTGCTTCAATTTGGGTGAGTCACTTAACCTCTCTGAAGTCTCAATTTCCCATATTTAAAAAATAATATTATTTCCAAGTAAATCAAGGATTAAATGATAAGCATATAAAGTGCTTGACTTTTATTATTATAATTTTTTCTTTCTTTACCCCACTTAATTACACTCTCTTCCACAATGCAATGTGAGACCCCAAAAAGGCAGTAGGGGCTGTGGGCCTATTTCCCTTCCCTCCTCCCATCCTAAAGTCTACTACAGTGCTTCTCAGTTAGATAAAATTTAATTGAGCATCTCCTGTATGCCAAATAAAAGACACAGTCCTTGCCGTTAAGGAGTCCACAGTCTCTTAGAGGGAGACAAGATGAGTCAACAAATAAATAAAATCAAGTGTCCTAGGTGCTCTGACAAATGTCTAAATGGACAAGGAGTGACAAAGCAGAGCATGTTTACTCTTAGTTTGGAGGCTTATAGAAGAAAAGGGTTAAGAGAGGATGTGTTTGAACTGCGATTTGAGAAATGAGAATTGGCCAGATATCCCAAAGTGTGTGTCTTGTGTGTGGGCACTGGATGGAAGGGCAAGAGTGAAAAGTGCGTTGGTGGTATAGTGGTGACCATAGCTGCCTTCCGAAGGGGAGGAGTGGAGGGCATGGATCACCAAGTAGAGAGAGTCCTATGCAGAAACAGGCAACAGCATGGCTTGTCAGGGATCTGGAGAGGTTTGGCATTGCCAGAGTGTGGGATGTGTGGGGGAGGTGGTACAGCAAAAGATAAGGTTACACAGCTAGATCAAGGTCAACTCATGGAGGATCTTGTAAACCATATTTGGAGGCTTGGACTTGATCAGGAGGGCAACGAACAGCCAACAGAGGGGAGTGGCATGGTTAGGTGTATGTATAAGAGTGTTTTAATAAAATTTTTTTCTCTAGTTGCAAAAATAGTTTATTTTTCAATGGAAAAAAATATTAGAGAACACAAAAAAAATCACTTATAAACTCATTGTCAATACACAACTCTTAATGTTCTGGAATGTGTCTTCCAGAGAGAATAACAGGGTATAAAAGGATAAAACAAACATTTTTCCTACTCTCTATTCATTCAACAAAGATTACTTCTGTGACCAGATGTCTATGGAGTTTTTCCCCTGAACACCAAGCAATTCTCCAGCAGACACCAACTGGGTATCCTATAATTCAATTCAATTCTGATGCAATCTACCTGAGATAGTGTCAATCCCATAAGTTGAGGGCTCAGTCCCACAAGAATGCCCCCACTTCAGACACCAATTGCAAGTCCGGGCCACCCATATTTCTGACCAACTAACTACAAACTGGGGTTCCATCGAGCCCCTCTTTGGGTTTGATTAATTTGCTAGGATGGCTCACAGAACTCAGGGAAATGTGTTTGCCAGTTTATTATGAAGGATACTGATGAACAGCCAGATGCTGCAATGAACAGGGCAAGGTATGGGGAGGCACAGAGCTTCTATGCCCTCTCTGGCACCTCCACGTGTTCAGCAGCCTAGGAGCTCATCAATTCTTGTTCAAGAGTGTTTATAGAGCTTGATGTCCAGCCTCCCAACCCCCTTTCCTGGAGGTTGGTGGGTGGGCTGAAAGTTCCAAACCTTTAATCCTCTAATCACTTGGTCTTACTGTGACTAACCCCATCCTGAGGCTATCTTGGGGCCTCACCCTAAGTCACCTCATTAGCATAAACTCATGAGTTATCAAAGAGGCTCATTATGAGTAATAGAAGATATTCCTATCACCCAGAAAATTCCAGGGGTTTTAGGAGCTCTATGAAAGAAACTGGGAAGAAAGACCAAATATAATTTATACCACACAGGGAAGGGGGCTAACATGTACTGAGCACCTACTAGGTGCCAGGCACTTTATGAAGGTTATCTCATTTAATTTAATACTAGAGTTCACTGCTCCATGTGGGCCCACAGCCAGAGGATTATGGAGAGGACCTATAGATGGGGAAGAATGGACTTGGCCTTGCATTACAGATGCTCCTCAACTTACAATGGGTTATGTCCATCATAAGACGAAAATATTGTAAGTCAAAAATGCATTTAATACACCTAAACTACCAAACATCATATCTTGGCCTAGCCTACCTTAAATATGCTCAGAACACTTACATTAGCCTACAGTTGGGTAAAATTATCTAACACAAAGCCTATTTTATAATAAAGTGTTGAATATCTCATGTTATTTATTGACTACTACACCGAAAGTAAAAACAAAGTGGTTGTATCAGTATGCAAAGCATGGCTTCTAATGAATGCATATTACTTTTGCACTATCGCAAAGTCAAAAAATTGTAAATTGGGGACCATTTGTACTAGTTAACCTAAGACAGATATCTTTACTAAAATGCCAAATATCTGCATTACCAGGGCCTGATGCTTTCACTGTGCTCCACCAGGTATATGAGATGGGGTGTGGGAAGGTGGGAGGAGAAGCAACTTTGGGAAGTGGAGATGAGGACAATAAGTTCTCTTTGAGATGTTTGGGAGACACATAAATGGATGTGTAGGTTTAGGACTAAGGAGAGAAATCTGAGCTGGAACTAAAAACTTTGGAATTGATGCTTACATTAGAATTAAAGCCATGAGAATAAGTGAATGTGCCCCAGGAAGAGAGAAAAGAGAAGACCAAGAATAGAGCCCTGGGAAATGCCAAAATTTAAGAGGCAGAGCAAAAGAGACACTACTAGGGTCCATGAAGGAGGGTCAAGGAAGAACCATGAAGGAAAGACATCCTGGAATTCACCAAGTATCAGGTGTCACAGAGGCCAAAGAAGATGAACAGTGCAAAGAGGACACAGGGTTTTGCCATTATCAGTAGCAGCTTTGCCAGAGCACTTTATGAAGTGGGCTAGGGGTAGCCTGACTGCAGCCAGTAAAAGAGGGGATGGAAAGTGACAATAAACGCAGACTGTACTTGTGGGGAGCTTGACTATGAAGAGGGCTTTGTGGTTGATTGATTTGTTTTTAAAGATGGGAGAAAATAGTATATTTTTATGAGGGAAAGGAGCCCATAGAGGGAATAACCCAGGGCACAAAATTCTAAAGCAGTTTTTCTCAGCCAGGGGCACTCAATGTCTAGAGATGTTTTTGGTTGTTGCAACTGGGGTGGGGGAGTTGTTACTAGCATCTAGTGGGTGGAGGCCAGGGACACTGCTAAATGTCCTATAATGCACAGGACAGCCCCCACAACAAAGAATTTTCTGGCCCAAGTGCCAATAGTGTTGAGGTCAAGAAACCGTATTCTCAAGGAAGAAAAAACAGATCAGGAATACAAATGATAGGATTGGCTGCCATCTGATGTCATTCAATAAATATTTGTTGAATAAGTTAATGAATTAAAAATTCCACAAGTAGATTCCATCCTCTTTCCATCTGGAAACCCCATAACTTAAGCATGGCATGAAGAATTTGAATACTATATAGATATTACAGACTCAGAGATAAGACACAGGCTCATACTCTAAGTTTTGAATAAAATGATGCTTTGCCTAGAGAATTCAGGGAAGCCTTGGAAGATGGGACTAGAAAAGGGAATTGACATTCATTGAGTGTCTACTTTATATAAGCACTTTATTTAGTTGTGTGATTTAATATTCACCACACTCCAGTGAGTGAGGTATTAGCTTCATTAACTGAGGAAGAAACACACTCACAGAAGTGAAGTTAACTAGTCCAAGGTCATCCATCTAGTGAGAAATGGAATCAAGATTTGTACCTGGTTATGTCTCACTCTAGAGTCTTAAGTTCTTTCTACCACACTATGCTGTCTTCACGCAATACCCAAGTCAAGTGACATCTCAGCCTTGTAGGATAAGTAGGAATTTGCCAAACAAAGAGGGGAAAAGAGAAGAATGGGGCATTGCAGATGTTGTGGAGCACATGGAAAGGCCCTGAGGCTGCATGACTGAAATACATGGTATGTGGCAGGGACGGGGGTGGAGGTGGACCACAAGGGGTAGAGGAACACAGTGGCCACCATGCAGCTAAGTCTTTTCCAGAAGTCAGCAGCTCTTCATTTTAGCCTTTCTTGATGCTTTTGAAATAACTGGAGCCTCCTCTATACTCTGTTCTACATGTTTTTTCTTTTGCCCAGTGCTAAATTTTCCATATTCCAAGCCCAGAGGTGTCTAAATATTGGTTTAGGGTTTAGTAAATCTTTTTCTTTTCTATGACAGCAAAAATGAGCCATGTAACGTACAACTCCCTTGACTGAGACACTCATTTTACAAGGCAAAATGAGTTCTAGATTCATTTGGGAATATTTAAGCTGCTGTTAAGCAGCAGTGGACACACAATTGCCCAGAACATAAAACCAGGACTGTCAGGGACCAGCTCTAGCTTGTTAACTGTAATGCCAGATAAATGTCACCCTCTGCTCAGGCTTTTTGATCGTTTCTTAAAAAACAAAAATAAGAAGTACTCAGTTGTACTTCCTAAGGCATTTCCTGTTTGCAGGGTGTGTGTTCTAACAGCTGTGTTAGAAAGCGTGACCTAAGAGCTTTCAGATCAAATTGTTTTTCCTTTGAAGCTCCTGGGTGCCAAGCTGGGGGATTACTCCCACCCAGACCAGAGTCTGGACTCCTGGCCTGAACCTGACTGTTCTGGGTTACCAGCTCCTACAACCATACAGTCCTGTGATAACTACAAGAGGATGAAGGGTGCATGGAGGTCTGGAGGCCGCTCCACCTTCATAGAACATATCATGTAATTGGAAGGCAAGAAAGACTGATTTTCACAAAGTATTTTGCGGAGATTCCTGTATTTTCTCGTCACAGCAGAGGTTGCCAGGCACAGATCACCACTGAACCCCTAAACTCTCCTGCTCTCCCCCATCCCCCGTGTCTTTCCCTGCCCGGGAAACATGCAAAAAGGCAGGCTGTATACCAGGCTGCAGGATATATGCCCAATTATTCTCTGAGAAAAGGAATCTACTCCTGATGGTGATAGGTAAATGCTCATGCTTACCAAAAAAAAAAACACCAAAAAGAACCCTTTTAAAAAATACAGTCAATTTAAGCACAATTTACAACTTTCAGGTCACCAATTCACTAATTTCTACTTCAGTACCTTAAAAAAAACGCAGCATATTTTCACAATTTTTATGTGAATCCCATTTCACACGAAAAAAGATTAATGCATAAAGATATTCATTATAGCATTATTTGCAATAGCAAAAAAAAATTAAATGCAATTTACAATCCTAGGAGAATGGATAAAAAAGAATTATCGTACATTAACAGTGAGATATGCAGCTATTAATAGTTATACTCAAGAGAAGTATTAGTAACATAAGGAAATGATTACATAATAATGTTTAATAAGCCAAACACAACTATACACAATTGATATTTTAACTGTGAAAATCATGCACAGAAAAATGATTGGAAGCCAAGTGCAGTGGCTCACACCTGTAATCCTAGCACTTTGGGAGGCTGAGGCAGGAGGATCACTTGAGGCCAGGAGTTCAAGACCACCCTAAGTAACATAGTAAGACCCCTGTCTCTTCAATAAATAAATAAATAAAAATAAAATAAAAATTAGCTGGACGTTGTGACGCACGCCTGTAGTCCCAGCTACTCGGGAGGCTGACGCAGAAGAATTGCTCGAGTCCAGGAGTTTAAGGTTGAAGTGAGCTGTGATGATGCCACTATACTCTAACCCAGGCAAGAGCGAGATCCTGTCTCAAAAAAATAAAAAAAAAAGGAAAAGAAAGAAAAAGAAAAATGATTGGAAAGATGTACAATAAGATGCACCGTGGATTAATTTTACTACGAGAAAAGGTCAAATCTCCCTGTCTTTGTTTGCTTGGGCTGCTATAACAAAATACCTTAAACTGGTATTTTATAATATAAAACAACAGAAAGCTCACAGTTCTGGAGGCTGGGCAGTCTGAGTTCCAGGTGCCAGCAGACTCGGCATCTGGTGAGGGCCAGTTCCTCACAAGAGGCAGTGCCTTCTACGAGTCCTCACAAGGCAAAAGGGGCCAGGGAGCTCCCTCAAGCCTCTTTTATAAGGGCACTTAATCCCATTCATGAAAGTGGAGTCCTTATGACTTAATCACTTCCCAAAGGCCCCACCTCTTAATACTATCACATTGGGTATTAGGTTCCAACATATAAATTTTGGGGGGACACCACAATCAGACCACAGATAAAAGGATCTGAAGAGAGGAATAAGATCTCGCATAGTGCCTTTTACATCCTTCCAATGCCTCTAGAGCAATTCATTTATAAATAGGGAATAATTTATAACTGACTGGTGTGGCTGGTAACCAGAATGCCATTATTTAGTAAGAGGAAAAAACGTAGCAGCTGTTATAACCAAGGGAAAAAAAAACACAAATTTGAGTCTTATTCTGTTAAAATACCAAACCTAAGAGGATGAACTCCAACTGCTGGCCACAAAAATCTCACTACAAGAGTCTGCAGCTTTCCACTGCAAAACCAGAAAATTAAGTATCTTTCATCTTTATTTCCACACCTTCTACTATATTTTCTAACTAATAATAGAAGCCATGGATGGCAAACAAAAAGACTGCTTCTGTGACAGCATGGGCCAGAGGAATGGGGTGGGAAGAGATAAGTCTGCCTCTAGTTACTCCGTGGTGGTTTCATTAATTGGACAGAATGGATATCACATCTGTTCTTGGTTTAATCCTCCCCTTTCAAGTTTGGACACCTGTGTTCTTTAACTATCCTAGCTCCAGGGGAGGACTAACAGTGAGGCAACTTAGTTTTTCAGGTATTGGGGGAAAAAAATCACATAAAGTAATAAATTGCTGTCTATATCTATTTTAAAACTATCTCGTGTGTCTTAAAAATGTCATAGGAAAAATAAAAAGGCACACTGAGTGTGCTCTGTGAAATATTTAAACTACAAAGCCAGCAAGGCCAGTGACTAAGGAGATTAAATAGATATAGATGATGGGCATAAATCAGAAGCATGTTGTCAAAGATTAGTAGTTATTAAAGCTGTTTATCGTGCTTCCAATAGGGGGAAAAAAGCAATTATAGGGTTTTTAATGGCAGTCTGGGCCATCAAGCTATTACGTAACTTTATCTTTTCTTACTCCTTTTGCCACAAGGCAAGACAATTTCCTCTGTAGTAAATAAATTTCCTCTGCCTCCAACATACTGTTGGGTATAATCCTGGGCCAGCCACACACCTCTTGGGACTCAGCTTTCCTCATTTGCTAAAGGAGAGTCAGTTCTTGTAGTTCTGACTGACATTCTGTGTTTCTCTAAAAGAAAATGTTTAGATAGTTCTAGGACATGAGTTATCATATATCATCCACTCTAAGTCATATTTAATTATAAGACACACCATTATTTTACACACTGCCAAGAAAAAATCCCCTGCCAACTAAACTATGACAAATGCCTTAACTATAACCCTGTGACCCAGGAATCAGTCACACCAACCTCTCATGCTTTGAAATATGGGACAGTTCCTCCTGCCTTCAATTGCATTGCTTGGCTTATCTTAGGCAATTGTTATGTATATATCTCAATAATGAAACATAACACAATTTTATTTGTTTGTGGGTATCTTTCCTTCTCAGGTCCCATAAAACACTTGGTTGTTTTTTCATGATAATAATATGGAATTGCAATCATTTCTCTGACTATGAATGCTTGCTTCACTAATATCAGATTCAAGTCCTACTATTTCCATGCCTTCTGCAAATACAGTAACTTTGCATTTCAATGCCAAATCATAGTGTAACTTTTTGTAATTTAAACAGTAACTAAGCTCAACATGTTATTACCAACAGTGTACTTAACTCAATTGAAGTCATGACAACATGAACAGCTATGACTAAGTTTGAGCCTGTGCAGCCCAGGACTACATCACGACTGCAGTCTAACTGACATCAGTGTAAGCAATATCCCAATTGACTTCAGAGATGTTAAAAAAGGGGGGGAGGGGGATGGTGGGGAGAGAAATTTGTGCTTTAGAACTGATAAATTTAGATGTCTTGTTCACCTCCAGTGAGAGAAGTCTGGCACGTAGTAAGCATTCACTAGATATTTGTAGATTGTTGAGGGATTGAACGAAAGGATGGATGAAGGACAGATGAACAAACAAATGAGTAGCTAATTGGGAACACTAAAAGTGTACCTTACTGCCTTTTTTTGAGAATGTTTCTTATTTGATGGCAAACTGTCCTGCATTCTCACATCACCCGAGCTGGCTGGAATCATGAGTGTTCCAACCTTCACCTAGGACTTTGGCATCTGGTTCACATTCCTTTTTTTTCCCCCTCTACCTCCTATCCCTCTATCACACTATGGTACCCCAAGGTCCATGTAGAAGGCTCAATGTAACACAAGATCTTGCATTTTTTTGACTCCTCAACACCAGTGGCCTTGCCTTCTTATCCTCTCTGGCAGCCTTCTTTCAGCCCTCTTCCTCTGTGTCCTTGTTTTGCAACCATTCCATGATGTTCCCTCCTTGCATACTGACTTCCTGCCTTCTGCACTTCCGCACCTGGAAAGCTACACGCTGTCACACAGATTCATTTGCTCCAACTTCAGGTGACTCTCAGGCTGCAGCTAGCCTGTACCTTGTGCCATTTTTCTCAACAGCTCTCTTACCCATTCCCTTTTTTCCTCAAACCCTCAACACCTTCACCTTCACTTTCTGCAAATCACCCTACTTTCTACTTTATGAGAAAAGTAAAGCCTGAAGGTTGGAACCCCCTAAGCTCCCTTGCCACAACTGAAAAACCTAATTCTATCTTTTCCTCTTTCTCTCCTCTCAGGACAACATTTTTTCCAGTCCAAGGCTAATCCCACCACGTGGTCTCTGCCTACGCCTCAGGAAACTCTCACTCTGTTACTTATCCCCGCTTTCTCCTCTACTCCAAGCTTTCCCTCTACCTGATCTTTCCTGACAGCATCTAAATATTCACATCTCTACTCTTTAAAAACAACTTCCACTCGCCCACTCTTCTCTTCTAGCTTGCCCTTTCTCTCTCCTTCAAAGTCAAGTTTTTTAAGTCTACCTATTATTACTGTCTCCACTTTTACTTCCCATTCACTTAAAAGTCCACTGCAATCTGGCAAACATGCTAACCATGCCAATTAAACTGTTCTCTAAGGTCACTGATTACCTCCATATGGCCTATCCTTATCTTACTTGACCTCTTTACAGTATTTAATATTATGGAATACTCCCTCCTTGACATTCCTTCCCTTTTGGTCTTTGTGATATCATTCTCTCCTTTTTAATGTCTTTCTCTGTTTTATTCTTTGATCAGACAGAAGTCACTTCAGCATTTTGCTCTCTCCAGTCTACTTGTGAGCTCTCTTCGGTGGTCTCAATCACAAACACCACATCAGCTTCCACATATGACCCATGGCTTCAAATCTATATGTGAAACTGAAATTTGCCTCCACGTTGATGATAACAAGTCTGTGTTAGCCGTTTTGCATTACTATAAAGGAAATACCCGGATAATTTGTAAAGAAAAGAGGCTTATTTGGCTCACAGTTCTGCAGGCTGTACAAGAAGCTTTGCGCCAGCATCTGCTTCCAGTGAGGGTTTCAGGGATTTCCAATCAAGGCAGAAGGTGAAGGAGAAGCAGGTGTGTCACGTGGAGAGAGAAGAAGCAAGGGGGTGGGGGGAGCCAGGCTCCTTTTCTTTCCCTGCTTAAAATACTTCGACTGCTCCCACAGTATTTTTCCGGATAAAATTAAAACACCTTAACACACAAGGTCCTCCATGATATGCCCCCTGTCTATGTCTTTAGCCCCTTTTTCTGCCATGTACCTCGCACTTTTTTTCCTGATCATATTTGACTGTATGCACATGTTTCATGCCCCTAAGCTTCCTCCTAGGATGCTCTCCTACCCTCTCATCTCTGGTCCAGCTAACTAACTGCTGAACATCCTTCTCAAACATCTCTTCCCCTATGGAGCCTTCCTTAACTCCTTCAACCCGATTGAGTACCTCTCTCTGTTCTGCAAGAGCAACCAGTGCGTACCTCTGTCACCTCTGTTGTCATTACTGACTTATTTATATGTCTGCCCTAGAAAATAACACTCCATGAAAGCAAGGAGTATTTTTTGGCTCAAGATGTTATGAATATGAGAATAAAATGAATGAATGAATGAATGAATCACTGAGCTTTTAGGTCTAAAAATAAGAACAAGTAAATAAACAGTTGTTTTATAATCAAAACAGAGCAAAAATTGTGGATAAATTAAGTAGTAATAACAGTGAAAGAATTACTTACATCTCTCTCTAAATTGTGTCATCCCCTTAAATGTGTTAACACAGTTATTACTAATGTTCTGGTGTCTTAATGATATTCTAATTTTTTAAATGAAAAAACTAATTTATTAGGAAAATATCTTAATCTGAACTCCCAATAAAATAAATTCAAGTGGAGCTGAAGTACTTGGAGCACAAGTCCAGACACCACAGTACACCTTAAGCAGTTTAGGTTTTCTCACCAAACGCCTTAACAACTGGGTATTTAAACTTCTCCAAGATTTTATCCCAACCTACCTTTCATCATTATTTTATACTAAATCTACATTCCAGTAACATTGAACTTCTAAACACTTCCTGAAAATACTCTACATTTTCCCAATGCTTTATTTCCTCTACTTGGGCATTAACTCTCTCCACCGAGAATCTCTTTGCTCCATTCCTATCTGTTTAAATATTAAGTGCGACTTCATGCATGTGCACTTCTCTGATTCCTTTCAGAGAGATTAATTCCTCCTCTTTTAGGACTCTCACATCATTTTCTATCTTTTATCATATCCAGGTTTTTTTTAACTTTTGTGCAGCAAAAATTACTATGAATTATCATATTCCGTTTATATTGAAGTTCTTTGTTTATCTAACACTTTTTCAACTCTTAAAGACAGTATATAGCTCTTCCAAGAAAACATATTTTAAGTACAGCAAATAATAAAATACTTAATTCACATTGATATCTTCAGTACTAACTCATTCATTTCAACTGGTATATACTATTACATTGTATGAATATTCCACAATCTATCCATATCCCTACTTCCAACTTGTTGCTGTTTTGATACAATAAACATACTTGGACATGATTTCTTGTGTACATGAGAAAGAGTTCTTCTTGGGTGGTATCTTCCTGTGAATCACATTCTTATTATAATAATGGAATGTTTAATTCCATCTAACACTGCACCTTCAAATTTACCAGTTCTTGCCTACACCTCCCTCAGTGCCAGGCACTATTCTAGGCACTGGAGATTAGGCCTGTGTATTAATTAAAGGAAGTCCCTTTCACTCTCACGGAACTTGCATTCTAGTGGTGGTGGTAGTAGGAGGATGCAAACAATAAGCTGTATACATACAAGCTCCCACACCCTCACCAACACTCAGACCTGTTTTCTTAGTTTTAATGATCTGATAGGTATAAAATGATACATGATTGTTTTAATTTGTGTATATCTGATTACTAATACACTCTATCATTTCTCCTTATTTTATATACCAATTTTAATATTCCTCTTTGTGAAACACTTAATCATATCTTTTGTTCATTTTTCCCCTGTTGAGTTGTCTTGTTCTCAATAATTTATGGGCACATTTTACTTAAAACACTAATCTTGGCTGGGAGTGGTGGCTCATTCCAGTGATCCTAGCACACTGGGAGGCCTAGGAGGGAGGATCGCTTGAGGCCAGGAATTTGAGACCAGCCTGAGCAAGAACAAGACCACCATCTCTACTAAAAATAGAAAAAATTAGCTGGGTGTAATGGCGCGCGCCTATAGTCCCAGCTACTTGAGAGACTGAGGCAGGAGAATCACTGAACCAGGAGTTTGAGGTTGCAGTGAGCTATGATGATGCCACTCTAGCCCAGGAGACAGAGCAAGGCCCTGTCTCAAAAAAAACAAAAAAAAACAAAAACAAAAACAAAAAACCCACTAATCTTTTTGGTTCTAGACATTGTAAATATACACTGCTAGCTGCTGGCTTGACTTCTCACTTTGAATCTTTCTGTTGCAGAGAAGTTGTAATTTTAATATAATGAAATATTGTAATTCCAGCACTTTGGAAGGCTGAGGCAGGAGGATTGCTTGAGCCTGGGCTCAAATTATTTAAAAATCATTTCCTTTTACAAAGTAATGAAAATATTCTCCCATATTTTCTTCTGAAAATTTTAAAGTTTTTCTTTGACTTTTAGGAGTCTAATCCACCTAGGTTTTTCTACATGGCATGTAGTAGCTGTGTGATATTTTTCTATGTGGAAACCAATTATCTTAACACCACACCTTGACTAACATATCCTTTTCTCACTGATTTTCAACATCACCCACATAAGGTAAATTTCCATATGTGTTTGGGACAGTTTCTAGGCCCTCCCTTCTGTCCAACTGGTCAATTTGCCTATCCCTTGGTCAACCTCATACTACCTTAATTCCTATTGTTTTACACTAACTTGAAATGATGCAGTGCAACTTCTCCCAACCTGATTTTTCTTCAGAATTGTGTTGCCTATTTTTGATCTTTTGGTCTATCTTCTGAGTGTAGACTAGGCTTATCAAGTGCCACTCAAAAAATCAAAATAAAACAAAACAACAAATATATTCTCCCACATTTTCTGAACTTATAGATTACCTTGAGAAAAATTGACATCTTCATTGAGTCTTCCTTTCACAAAATATAGTACCTCTCAGTAGTTGTTTAGGTAATCTTTTATATCTTTCACTATGGTTTTGCAGTCATCTTCACGACTGTCTTACACACCTTTGGTTAGATTTATTCTTATTTATATTATGGGATCTTATTTTTGCTGCATAGGAAACTTTTTTTATTACAGTTTCTAATTTTTTGCTTCTCCTATATTGGTACACAGCTCATTTTTGCATTTTAGTCTTGTTTCTATGGGTTTTGCAAGACTCTCTTATTTTAATAGTTTGTAGATGGTCTTGAATTTTCTATGTAGATAATCACATTGATTGTGAATACAATAGTTTGTTTCTTCCTTTCAAATCCTTACACATTTGATTTCTTTTTTGTCTTCTGGTTGTGGGATACAAAATCAACATACAAAAATCAGTAGCATTTCCATATGCCAATAGTAAACAATCCGAAAAAGAAACAAAGAAAGTAATCCCATTTACAAAGCTACGAATAAAATAAAATATTAGGTCATTAAATATGAAATGTCCAGTTTTGAATCAAAAGTTTAGTTTATTATATCTCAAAAAAGAAGCAGTACAATTAATCAACTTATGCACCTAAACTAGCGACACAGTTTTGCCATCTTAACGTAGCTGGTTTATGCCAGCAGCAAAGAAAAGCCCAGAGAGTGAGTGGTGATGAAATCGAGAAAGGCTTTTTCCACAGCTTGTTGAGAAATGAATATTTTTCCTTGCAAGAAGTGGTCCAAAGCCTGGAAGAAGTGGTAGGCAATTGGTGCAAGGTCTGGTGAATATGGTTGATGACGGAGAGTTTCCAAGTCCCACTGCTGTAGTGTGAGCAGCATTGTTCGTGCAACATGTAGTTGAGCATTGTATTACAAGAGGATTGGCCTGTCTCTATTGACCAATCTCAGCTGCTTAATCACAAGCATCCTCATCATTTCATCCAATTGGGTGCAGTAGACATCCGCTGTAATCGATTGACCAGGTTTCGTGAAGCTGTAGTGGATAATACCAGCCTGGACCACCAAACAGACACCATTAGCTTTTTTTGATGAATATTCCGTTTTTGACTGTTTTGGCACTTCATCTCTATCCAACCATTGTGCCAAATGCTTGCAATTGTCAAAAAGAATCCATTTTTCATTACACGTAACAATACAGTATAGAAATGGTTTGCCTTTATGTCCTGACAGCAAAGAAAGGCAAGCTTCAAGTTGACTTCTCTTCTGACACTCATTTAATTCATGTGGTACCCATCTATCCAGGTTTTTTACCTTGCTGATTTGTTTCAAATGGTCCAATATTGTTGGAATAGTAACGTCAAACCTTACCACTAATTCACGGTAGGTTCAGATGGATTCACTTTCACTATAGCTTTCAGCTCATCATCATCCACCTTGGTCTCAGGTCTCCCACGTGACTCACTTCAAGTTTAAAATCGCCAGAAGGAACTTCTCAAACCATTGACATACTGTGTGTTCATTAGCCACGCTTCATTGATATTTCAAGCTGTCTGTGCTGCATTGGTTCCACGACGGAACTTATATTTGAAAAAACATGAATTTTTGACTTATCCATGATTTCACAAAAATTGCTCAAAAAAAATTTGAAAGATAATCACAAGCCAAACCATGCGTTTGAAAGAATGAGGATGTACCTTCACAACATAAATAAACCAAGAAGTGTCAAAGTGAAATGTCAGAGATATCAACTGTCAGTACTTAAGGAAATTGGACTTTCATACTTAATAAGCTAATACCTAGGAATAAACTTAACCAAAGAAGTGAACGATCTCTATAAAGAAAACTATAAAACATTGATGAAAGAAATTGAAGAAGACACAAACAAATGGAAAGATATTCCATGCTCACAGATTGGAATAATCAATATTGTTAAAATGTCCATACTACCCAAAGCAATCTACAGATTCAATGCAATCTCCATCAAAATACCAATGACATGCTTCATTGAAATAGAAAAAAAAATCCTAAAGTTTATATGGAACCACAAAAGACTCAGGATAGCTAAAGCCATCCTCCATTGCTAAGTTTAATAGAAGTAGTGATGGTAGACATTCTTGTCTTATTCCTGACTTTAAGGGAATACTTCCAACAAATATTTAACCATTAAGTATATGCACTAAGTATATTGTTTGCTATAAATTTGGGGTGAATACCCTTTATCAAGTTAAGGAATTTCATTCTACAATGAATTTGCTAAGAATGTTTACTGTGAATTAAGTTTTATAAACTGTTTTCTCTACATCTATTGAAATGATTATTGGAATTTTTTTCTCCTTTAATGTATAAGTGTAGTAAGCTATATTAATACATTTTCTAATGTTCTAATATTATATTCTGGGATAAGACCAAACATATTACAAATATTAATTCTAATGCCTTGCTGGATTTAATTTTCCATTATTTTGTTTAGGATTTTTATATCTGCCTTTATGAGAGATTGGGCTATAATTTTCTTTTCCCATCTATCCTTGTCTGGTTTTGGTATCAAAATTCTGCTAGCATCATAAAATAAGTTGTGGTCATTTCCTTTTTTTCTATTCTCTAGAATAGATCTGTCTGGCAGAACTTGCTTATAAACCCTCTGGCCCCGATGTGTTTTGTTTTGCTTTTATAGGTAGATTTTAAACTACCAATTCAACTTTTTAAAAATATCTATAGCTGTCTAATTAGATTTTCTGTTTCTTCTTGAGTCAAGTTTGATAAGCTTTACTTTTCTAGAGAACTGGCCATTTCATATGTTTTCAAATTTATTTGCACAAAGTTTATAACATTCTCTTATATTTTAAAATAAATCTATTATATATGCAGTGATTTTCCCTCTTCATTCCTGTCAGTTTTATTAGTCTTTTTAAAGTACCAGCTTTTTGTTTTCTTCATCCTTTCTATTATATCTTCATTTTAAATTTTATTAATTTCTGCCCTTTTATTATTTTCTTCCTTTTACTTTCTTGTGTATATGCTATTGTTCCATTGCCCTGTGTCTTGAGTTAGACACACGGCTCATTAATTTCTAGTCTTTCTTCTTTTCTAAATAGTTTAAAGTTTTTATAAATTTCTCTGCACAAGTTTTGAAATATATTTTATTTATTATTTAGCTCTCTATATTATCTAATTTTAGTTGTGATTTGTTCTTTGACCCATTGATTATTATTTACTCATAAAGTTATTTAGAAGTGTTTTTTAATTCCTGAATATATGGTGTTATCAAAGTATTTTTCAATTGATCAGAGATATGATCTATGTGATACTGATTTGTTGTTGTCTGGGCTGACATGGTGGCATGATGCCATCAGGGACCTGGATCTTTCTATCTTTCTGTTCCATCATCCTACCACATGGCTTCCAGCAGATACTTTTTTTTTGTATTTCTCACAGTTTCCAGTAAAATGGTTTGCACACAGGATACATGTAGGATACAGCCTATACTATGCTTCACAAGAAGGAATTAACAGCCCAAACTCAGTATGTTATCATGAGATTTATCATGAATCATTCTCAACAGCTTCTTTCTCTCAGAAATCAAAATTCAGAGTTTGAAATCCCATTCTAGAATTGCCCATCAGAAGTCTGGGCTCTATCCTATGCCCCAGCTCTGGACCTGGAGGGCTGGTTCCAATATTAGGCATTTGGGAATATTTGTTAGATTAAAGAATGCATAATTAGAAAAGAACGAATACTCCTGGCATGCTAACCTTGCAAGCCCCAAACTAGAAATGTATGGCAAATGTCACAAACAATAATTCAATACTCTTTCTAAAGAGGTTGGAACTAGAACAAGGCAGGCTTATTATGCAAGCACAAACATCATGTACTGTACATTCTCGGAGAGAACAATTTAAGGAAAATTAATTTTTAAGTAATAACATTCTGAACGCCTCTCAAACACATATATTCACAAATCCTCTGGCTGACCAGCACAAGTAGTGTCTGTCCACTCAGGACAGCAGCCACTCCACACCAGATGTTGTCTGCAAAGCAATATAGATAGGTGATCCAAAGGCACATATTGGGGAGCAGGAAACTGAAGGTTAGGGCAAATTATTTCAATTGTGTTCTGTAGGCCGTGCTTGACTATCCTCTAACTGCACCCTTCCACCTTGCGTTGGCTGAGTCAACACAGCCTGGGTGTGGTTGCTTATAAATATTCCAAAAGAGCAATGACTATTCTTTTGGATTCCTGAACACACCATCTCTCTTGTGGGAGAACTCTGGGGTGTGTGTCCAGGCCTCTCAATGAAGTTTTAATCAAAGCACCATTTCCTTCCCGTTGTTGCTTTTGGAATGGCCTTGTTCTCTGAGTCCCAGCTTTGACAACAGCACCTTCGCTGAACTTTTCCATAGCAGCTCTTGGATCTCTGCCCCACTCCCTCCCATCTGCACGCCCCCATTTCCTCTCTTCTCTGTTTTGGCTCAGCGGTTCTTCTCAGTATAGTGGCTGAAGAGTAATGAACCCAAAATACCTAAGTAACAAATGAGTCACCACACTTCCACAGCAGAACTCTGATGATCAGCGGGTGTGTATGGGGGGAGGGGAGGCGGTAAATAGCAGAGGAGGTGGCTGCCCAGAGAGAGAGAGAAAGAGAGAGAGAGAGAGAAAGAAAGGGAGAGAGAGAATAGAAACAAAATGAACAAGTTGGCAGAGATGGCTGACAGCAGCTGAGTGGGCAGAAGGGGCGGGAACTTGGGTGGCTTGAAAGGTGAGATCAGCGCTGTGGCTTGTCACACCCTGGCTGACTCAAGCTAAGCCCGGGGCCCCCAGGAACAGTTCACACTGGCTGTCTAGTAAAACTCAGCTGCACAAGTCACCTGCTGTCCTCTTCTGTTTACAAGTTCTGAGTCCTACGGCCTGGAATTCTTTGTTCAAGTTGCTGCAAAGCTGCTAATCAGGGACCTGCAATGATACTGCTCCAGGGCCATTCTCTTTCTGGTTATATGGTATCTGGGTGACAAGAGTCAGGGCAGAATTTAAATATCCTCCTTTCACTTTTTTGTTTGTTGGGAATTTTTAGAATGCATCACTTCCCCAAAACCTTATCTTGAAATATAATGGTGGAGCTCGGTGGCCATCTCACAGCCAAGGCTCCAAGCAGCTCTGGACATGACCATGATGAACACCTAAGAGGCTGAGGTTCTGCTGAGATCCTGGGGTGCTGCCCCATCAGGACTAGCTTTACTTAGAAGCCACTGGGCATTGTCCTGGTAGCTTAGGACATGACTCCTACTTTTTTTGCTTTTCTCAGTAAAAAAGGAGTGGAATAGGCCTTGGAACATGCCTAATGATCTGACTTCACGGGGCTCTCCCTGGCCAGCCCACAGTCCTTCTCTAAGACTTTTAAACTGTCACAACAAGAGGCCAGAAAGAAAAACCATGTGTTCAAGGAACAAGGGCTAAAATGCCTCCAGGACTGTTAATGTGATATGACCGCCAGGAGACTCTTTTGAAAAGAGAATTATAAAGCATCCCCTGAGATAGGCTGTCTTAGATCATGAGGATGACAGGATTTGATCACAAGTTGTCTGGTTCTCTTTTAGGTCAAAACCAGGAAGTTCAGGAACTAGCTTACAAACAGAGGAAAACAAAATAAGTTGATTTGGATTTTTAAGCCTCCAGCCACATTCCGCTTCACTTGACTCTGCAATGGGGGTGGGTGCCAGTCTTTAGTTTTATCTCCTGCAGCTCTCCCACCCCTATCCCGCATAAGTATATAACCAGATGCCATGACTTGGAAAAAGCAAAGCTTGATCTCAAGAGGAAGTGGGAAGATTTAAAGCTAACACAGCTTTGGTAGCTAGAAATAAAACAACTATAGCCCCTGTAAAGAAAGACCAGACCCAAGACTTGACAAAATACTTGAAATTTCTGAAACTATTCAGTTCCTTAAAAGTGCTGCCTGTGGTCACTCAACTTCTGCTCAGCTGAATAATTGAAAATCTTCTTTGGAAATGATTCATGGACATCATCTCAGAAAAGCATATTCTTGGCCTAAGAAGTCTTCATTTCAAAATGCCTTTTACTATAAACAATACATGATTGTTATAAAAATAAAAAATATTAACGATAGTTCCAATTAACATTTTAGTGTGTTTTCTTCCACTTCTTTCATAGGCATAGATTTATTCTCCTAACACAGTTGTCCTCATTCTGCACGTATAGAAATATGTATGCTGCTTTTTGCTAAATATGTTACTATTTTTCCCTGTTATCATATGGAAAATTATGCAACCATGATTATTAATGGCTGCCTGATAATCCAGAGTTAATTTAATGACCCCTCTATGTTTTAGACATTAAATTTGTTTCCAGCTTTTAAATCTATGTCTTTATTTAATTAATGTACAAAATTTGGAGATTTTTGCATCAGCCCCACAACTCACTATGTGGCAAATCCTACCAGTATCTGGACCAGTGACCTGAAGGCTGCAGGAGGAACCTGCAGGACCATCAGAGGGAGCTGCCAGTACAGACCTTTTAGGGGAATCTAGCCCCTGTTGAGCTATGACTCATAGGTTTCTGGTACAGGGGTCTTGAAGGACATAGGAATTGCCTGAGGCAATGTCACAGCCATTTAGCTGTGTATTTCCCTGTCAAATGTGACCCCCATCTCCAGCTCAACATTTTCAAGCATTCTGGAGAAAAGAGATAATATTTTCAATGACTGAAAAGAACAGTAAAACAAAGGACAGGGATAACGTGGCAAAACAGTTCATTTTTAAACATAAAATGTCATAGTGTCTCTTATTCTGATTTCTTATTGGAGTATTCTGACTTCTTTCTTGTGGGCTTCCCTGGTTCAGTACTTGCTAGAGAAATGTGTTTTGAGCTGCAGAGTTAGGGCAGAAGAAGCAGAGAGAGTTGGCACGAGTCATGATGGGCAGAATCAGCTATAGGTATAATGTATCCCTTGCCAAATAGCTCATAGTTTTATGATTATCATTAAATATTTCATATAAGTGCTGTTTTCTTTGAAAGGCACGTCCTCTGTCATGTAGAATACAGTTCCTGAGTATAATAGAAGAGAATGTGTTCCGTACAAAGCACTTCTTAGTGATTATTTCATTTAAGAATCTCAACAATCCAGAGTTAAATGTTCTTTTCCCCATTTTGCATATCAGACAATTAAACAGCAGAAAAGTAAAATAACTCACATAAGCGGACTTGGCTAATAAACGTCTGAGCCAAGATTAGAACCCAGGGCTGACTTCAAAGTTTGCAGTCTTTGCACCACATCATGCTGCCTTCTTTGTTAAACCTTGCAACAAAAAATGAGTCAATACTTACTGATTAAAGGTAGGGCTTCTCTGAGATCCAGGTGCCACCATTGTGGGTCAGCAGGATCATTTGTAGCATTCCTTCAAGGGGCCAGTTAAAAACAACCCATGAAGACTAGGGGTCAGCTGGGTTGACTATAAATGAAGAACTCTTCCACAGAGTTCCTAAAGGCCCCCCAGAGGCTCTGACAACAAGGAGGCTACAGGACAGCTTCTACCTCCCATTTTCTCCAAGACCAGTCCTGGGGACACATTATAGTTGACGGAAATGAAAACTATTGTTTCTATTGCACTGTTTAATGAATGACTGAATTATAACATAAATGTTTTCCCACTAGACTTAAGTTTTATAATGTCAGGGACCATGTCTTTCCTTTCCATTGCTATGTTCCCACTCTCTGTACAGTGCTTGGTCTGTAGATTATCTTAGTCCGTTTGAGCTGCTATAACAGAATGCCATAGATTGGGTGGATTATAAATGTCAGAAATTTATTTCCCACAGTTCTGGAGGCTGAAAAGTCCAAGATCAAGACGTCTGGTGAGGACTTACTTCCTGGCTCATAGGTGGTGCCTTTGCACTGTGTCCTCACTTGGCTGAAGGGATGAGGGCACTCTTTGGGGTCTCTTTTATAAGAGCACTAATCTCATTCATAAGGGCTCTACCCTCATGACCTACTCACCTCCTAAAGGCCTTGCCTCCAAGTATCATCACATTGGGGATTAGCTTTCAACATATGAATATGGGGGGATATAAACATTCAGTCTATAGAATAGATGCTCAATAAAGTTTGTTGGGTGAATGAATGAAAATAATATCTGGGCCAAAGATGTGGGCTGGCATTAAGGATGGCTATGGTCAATTCCCCATGTATAGATGTATTTCTCAGGATGTGCAGCCTGAATTGATGTGGCCCAAATCATGATAGGTCAGGGAGTATGTATAAGCAGTGTCCATTTTTTAATGTCCATGATAAACTCTTTTTTTGTCATTAAATTTTTGTTATCTTAAAAGAATCTTGTGAATACAGACCACAAACTCACATGCAATAAACACTTCAGATATTCCTCCAGAAAATTAATTTTTCCAGAATATTCTAATCACCCACCTTGAACTTCTCTACTCCAACTATAGTGCTCCCTTCTCTGTTCTTGCAAATAGGCACTCTTACTGATTGATGGCATGGAAGGATGATTTGAACTTGAAAAGAAAATTTTCTGGCCTTTGAGGTTTCTTCTTGGCAAAAAAGGCTACAAACTCTCGTCCAGTACTGGCATAGCTTAGTTGAGCTGATGGTTCAGAGGACATACGAGTATTTTTCACATCCAAGTACTCAGTCAACAGCATAGTTCTGGAGGTTGGGAAGTCCAAGACCAATGCACCAGCAAATTTGATGTCTGGTGAAGGCCCATTTCCTGGTTCAAAGATGGACATATTTTCACTGTAATATCATGTGGCAGAAGTGATCCATAATGAACTCTTGGTCATAAACATGAAGCCATGTAAAACGAGGAGTGAAGAGTTTCCTTTTTTCCCCTACCCTTGCAGTGTGGAGTGAAGACAAACTTTCTTTTTCTCTCTTCTCCTTGATTACTCAATCAAACTGGATTTAAGCTAGGCTTTGGAAGACAATCTCTCCTACAGAGAGTCTCTGCAGAATACTGCCTATTTCCCAAAGGGAAAATTGGAGCTGAAAGTGTGCATTAAACCCAGTCTTTAAGCAATTAATATTGTGCCCAAGAAATAAAAAGCACGAACATTACAAGTGGATTTTTTCATAATCTTACATCTCCCAAATGTGTAAACTCCAAGAAAGTCCAGATCTGCAGCAGAAGCCCATCTGCTATATTTCTAGTATGATACTCCTCTGTTTATATTTGCTCATTTCTCTCACAGAGTGCCAGGAGAGAAAAAGTGATATTTTAAAAATTCATCTGCTAGTATTTATGCAAACACATTTCTCTCCAAGTGTGGGTTGAGCAATGTAAATAAAGCAGACACAAATGCCTTCAACAGACCACAGAGTAATTTTCATAAAGACAAAGGAGAAACATACACCTAGAATAGCTGAAGTCATTGGTGGAGGGGGAGGACCTGTGCTCTGACTAGCAGCACTTGACAGGGGAGAAGTTCTGGATCTCAAGCCCCAGATTTGGAGGCTCATTAGAATCTGTCAATGAATCTTTATCAAACTTATACAATGTGATAACCAGTTTGGGGATTATGAAAGCTTAGGATTCCTGGTTCAGAACATAACAGTAAATAATTAAAAGACAGCATATCACTGACATAAGGAGAAAAAGGAGAAAGGGTAAGAAATATTGATTGAGCCTCAGTTAGGTGCCATTCTTTGCTAAGTGTTTCACATGATTATTTCATTTAATTCTCACAACTATCCTATGATGTTATTACCTTCATTTTTCAAAAAGAGGCCCACAGTGGCCATATAGCCTGCTCAAGATTATATAGCTTAGTCTATTTTGAAAAGCCATGTTCTTTCTCCTATATACCATGCATAAGAAATTGCCAAGGTTTAAAATCTAATGTTATATATATTTGGAATCTAAATAGCTAACATTTGTTGAGTGTTTACTACGAGATAGGCAAAAGTCTAAATTTTTTATATATGTTAACAGATTTAAACTTTGTAACCACCCTATGATGCACAAGGGCTGTCCAGAAAGTATCCAGCCATTGTTAATAGAATTTTTCATAGTACATGGCTGGATACTTTCTGGACAGCCCTTATAGATATTGTTATTATGCCATTTTAAGGACGAGGAAACTGAGTTTACATAGAAGTAAAGTTGTCCAAATCACAAGGAAATACCAGATCCCAGTCTGGATCCAGAGTGCGTGTATTTAAGCACTACACAATCCTGCCTCTCCTTTGAGGAGTGCTTTTAAGCAATTCCACTACCCTCTTCCCTTCACTCATCCCAAGCCTACATTGATATGATGGGGCAATGTTCGGCACACACAGCCTGAAAGTGGAAAAACTCAAACTGCTTTCCTCTGCTCTCACACCACACAGCGATCATTGCAGAAGACATCTACGACTAAATGTGAAGGGATTTTTCCCCACACACCAAGCAAGCAATCAATTCTGCAGCGTACACAAGCTGGGTGTCCTCCAATTTAATTCTGATACTATCTACCTAGAGATAACATCAGATCCCACAGGTTGAGGGCTCAGTCTCACAAGATAGCCTCCCCCTTCCCACCAGTCACAAGTGCAGGCCCCTAGAACTTCTGACTAACCTCCTTCAGGTTGGAGTTCCCAAAATCTCCTCTTTGGGTTTGGTTAATTTGCTACAGCAATTCACAAAACTCAGGGAAACACTTAACTTACATTTACTGGTTTATTATAAAGGCTATTACAAAGGATACAGATGAAGAGATATATAGGGTGAGGTATGTGGGAAGGGGTGTGGAGTGTCCATGCCCTCCCTGGGTGTGCCAGCCTCCAGGAACCTCCATGTGTTCAACTATCAGGAAGTTCCCCGAACCCAGTCCTTTGGGGTTTTTATGGAGGCTTCATTATGTAGGCATGATTGATTAAGCCATTGGCCCTTGGTGACCAACTTAACCACCAGCCCCTCTCCCCTCCCCAGAGGTTGGGAGTGGGGCTGAAAGTCCCAACCCTCTAATCCTGCCTTGGTCTTTCCTTTGACCAGCCCCATCCTGAAGCTACCTAGGGGCTGCCAGCCACCAGTCAATCATTAGTACACAAAAATACATCACTTTGGAGATTCTAAGAGTTTAAGGAATTATATGTCAGGAAATGGGGTTGAAGACCAAATATATATTTCACAATATCACACACAGTATTTCAATGCCTCTCTAATTCCCTCTTCTTTCAGTTCATATTCCAGAGGCCTCACCTGGAGGCCTAATGCCTTAGCAGATCAGGACCGTTACTTATAACAGCTTGAAAAAAAAGCTGGATATTCTACAATCTTTAAAAGCTCAAGAATCCACGACTCTGATTTTAGAGTTTCCCCCTTAATGTAAAGAGGATATTCCTCTGCCTGTGACAGAGGCTGGCAGGCCTTCTCTTCCAGCCGATGCTAGAAGGAGATGTAGTAGCAGCCACATGCCAGACAGGGAGGGGAGGCCCTTTGTCCTCTCCCAACTTCCCCTGTCCAGGTTTCTTTTCTTCTCTTCTCTTCTCTTTTCTTTTCTTGAGACAGAGTCTTGCTCTGTTGCCCAGGCTGGAGTGCAGAGGCGTCATTATAGTTTACTGCAACCTCAAACTCCTGGGCTTAAGTGATCCTCCTGCCTAGGCATCCCGAGTACAGGGGTTACAGGCATGTGCCACCATGCCCAGCTAATTTTTCTATTTTTATGTAGAGATGGGGTCTCACTATGTTGCCCAAGCTGGTCTTGAACTCCTGGCCTCAAGCAATCCTACCACCTCAGCCTTCCAGAGTGTTAGGATTACAGGCGACAGCCACTTCGCCCAGCCCCCTCTCCAGGTTTCTGCCTAAAGAATGAAATAAATTAGAGAACATCAAGGGCAGCAGAGCTTTTTCCCCAATCCCCTTGAAATCCCTGTTAGGACACTGCTGTGTAGGTGGCCCCACACCACCATGCAGTGAGGGGATGGTGCCAGGGGACCTGGCCTCAGAACCATGGGTACTGCTTAGGAAGAAGTAGGCAAAGAAGTGAGAAATCTGAAAGACTGTGCTTTATCCAAGAGACACAGAGTTAAGCCTAAAGAAACTGTTTAAATAATTGCATCAGACTGTTTCAAAATCTATTGAGCTAAAATTAGTTTTTTCCTTCTTGCTACCCAGCAGGTAAGGGCTCATAAGAGAGATCAGAGTGATTTAGAGAGAAAAGAAACTACATTTGCTTTACACATCTGAGTGGAGTGAGTAATTCTGCAACCCTGGAGTACACATGAAGGGTAGGCAGATGTGAGTTTCAGCAGTCAAAATCAAAAGCTGAGGCTGCTGCTGCCTCACTCACTCCCCTCTCCATAACGGCAGAGGGTGGGATCCCCAACACCTTTCTCTGAGGGCCTGGTATTTCCCCAGGGAAGTCCACATACTTATACATAGACAATACAGGAACATGTTCATTAACCTCAACAATAATGTTCAGTGTAGGTAAACCACCTGCCTCTCTCTGGTGAAGCCTATGATGACAGTGGGCTCTTTTGTGCCCAATGTCCAAGGAGTGGAATTTCAGCCACTCTCTAATGCCTGGGTGTCCAGGACAATGACCACGCCAGAGAGTGGTAACCCACTGCTGAGAAAGGAGATCCTAGTCTACAATCACCCCTCACTCCCACCACAAGAGGAAGATGCTGAAGACCAGCTGAGGAGAAGGAAAGAGAGGAACAAAGCTATGTAATGACTAAGGAGGACTAAGGAGTTATTGTGAGTAGATTCATCTAGCAGGTTAAAATGTATTTGAGTAAAGGGACTTAGTGTTTTATGTGGCAGAATGTTACTATCACTCTAGAAATGGAAAATGGGAAAAGAAGTATCTCCTTCTCCCAGTAGAGAAACAACCTCCAAGTACACAAATGACCCTTCCTATCTATGTATAATCTCCCCCGATGACAGGCAGCAGAAAGTGTAGTTAACAGGTGTCTAGGTTTGAAAGTTCAAATCCCAGTTTTGCCACTTCCTTCCTGTGTAACCTCGAAGAAGTTTCTTAACCTTTCTGTGCTTTTCATCTGTATTTTCATCTGTAAAATGGAGAAAATAATAATACCTTCCTCATAGGATTATTGGAGGATTTATTAATAATAACACATATAAAACCTAAAGAACAGTGCCTGGCACACAATAAGCCCTCAATAAATTTGGCTATTATTATTTTTATAACAAGGGTAAGAGCAGTATGATTTTGAAGGCCCCTTTAGTTTATGGTATTCCTAAATTTACTGACATTTCTACTCTAATTGAATTTTCAACAAACAAATCATAGAGCATCTCCCACCACAGGTCCATCACCCTTTGCCAGGACCTGCACCCCATACCCTAGAAAGAAATATGTTCATTCAATTAATCAGATCCTTCAGCCAAACAGGATTTTGAAACAACCATTTGGCATCCTGACCCTTTATGTCATTGAAGACATTCTAATAACCATGCCGAATAAGAAGGCTATACCCAACTGCTATCCCCTTCCTCCTGTGGGCTGAGTTCAGGATCAAGTCAGACTTCATTCAGAATGAGCACTTCAACATGACAACAAGAGGGAAAGTGGACTTTTGAGTCAGGAAGCCCTGTGTTTTAAATTATGGCTTCATGGCTTCCTAATTGCAATAGCCTAATAGAATTATCTTTTAAAATGGGGATAATAACACCTACATAGTTGGGTCTTGTGAGGGAGAATTAAATTCAATTATTTATATAAAGTGGCCAGTGTGGAGTTGGTACTCAATAAATGTCACTTCCTCTTCCTGTTTCCCCCTTTCCTGCTGAGACACAGAGTTGGACTACTTTGTGGGGAGGGACATTCATCAAATGATGTGTTGGTTTATTTTTCTCCCACATTCCTGAGGCAGGAGATCATGAAGAAGATGGGAGGAAACAAACACCTAATAGTCTAACCTTTTCCACCTAGTGAACATTGTCTATCCTTCTCTTCCAGCACTTAAAAAAATGATCAAAGTCCAACTGATACTGAATTATTTAGCTACTCTAAGATCATTTTGATCAATCTAGGAATGTGTCCTGTTTATCTCTATTAAGGTGGAAACAAATAAGGCCTCAGGAAAATCTACTCCAATATGTCCCTTTCCAGAGTTGAAGGGATGTATCTAATACCCAAAGAGGCAGGGCAAGTGAAGCATGTGGTCAGGCTGGGCCCTGGCACTGTGATACTTCATTATCAAGAGAGGAGGTAGTGTAAGTCCTGCCAGTTCCCTCCGATTCAATTACCTCTTGTGATATTAACTCACAATCACAAAGCCCTTCTTCCCATCTTAGATTTCCATTCAAGCACCCAACCACCAGACTCACTGGGGCCTCACTCTACTTTCCCAGCCACCCCATTCTCTTCAACTTCCCTAAGATGAAGCAGAGGCTGAGGACCTGGGGCCCCTCAGATGGGAGTCTTAGCTGCTGACACATACAAGTGCTGACACTGGAAAGTACCACTGCCGAATCAAAAAACCACTTCCCAGAGGTGACATGAATGCTCAACATTTGGTTGCTGGAACACCACTATTTGGTCCAGAACTTTGAAGCCAACATTTTACCTCTGTCCTTCCAGGCCTCAGTTTCCCAGAATGTGGGGAGTATAATGACAATGAAGGAAAATTGCTACCTACTACTCGACCTGTCATCACTGTAAGTTTGAATGACTTGACCAACTTCAGAATGCTGTAAAGTTAGTATTTACCACGTACTCCGAGATGAAATGTGCCACAATTTGGCAGAGCTAAGGCATTCAATAGGGTGTTCTGGGGTGCAGTGAAGATTCAACAAAGTGTTCCTTTAGCTTGTAAGTTGAACTTTCATTTTCGTCAAAGTAGAAAATTTTAGGTAACAAATATTTTATTTTTTCCTTTGTAAAATACTTTCTTCTCTTCCCCTCCAAGTTTGGGGCATGAACAGTTGTGGTGGAATATAAAACCCACTCCTCCTGTTCAAAATACTCAGGATTGCAATAAAATAAGTGATCATCTTTTAGATTCTTTTTCATGCCATGACAACTAAGGGGGTACTATCTAGCTTTTTTTTTTTTAACAAAACAAATAAAATTTAGGATTGCAACCCTATGAGATCCTGCTCAACTTGAACCCTGAAAGTTGTTTTTGCCTCCAGATGCATTTTCAGATGTGCTTCATTTCAGACTCATTTTAGAAATGTAGACATTTCTTTGCTCCTGGCCCACTTATTCTTTGCCTCTCTGCTCAAACTTCAAAAAGGCAAAAGGAAAAGTTTGCAAAGATCATTTGCAATATGTTGTCCCGAACCTCTGATGTAAGAGATGCAAAACAGGCTGTAGTGGGCCCTGGCTTCTCTGATGAGAGGAGAGTGTGAGTAGGAGGAAGTGGGTAAACGAGAAGAGGCCTGTGGCTGTGGCAGTGACTCTACCAGCAGAGTCAGCACCTACAGACTGATGCAGACAGCAAATGAACTTGTGTAGCGCTGCACTGTGAGGCCGCCCTGTATGTCAACATCAGGAGGGCTGACGAGCCAAGTTTCTGCACACTGTGTGCACTCCTAAATGCTATCAGTGATATCGGCATGCCTTGAAGTCAGGCGAGTGTTTCTCGCAGGACTAAAGCCTCTGCCTCCTTCTCACCTTCTCAATGTTTCCTCTTACTGTCATGCTCCAAATTCTCCTTGGTTGGGGAAGTCCCTATTATACTCTGGTTTCGCTTGAACTTGAACTTAATTCCCAGTGGCAAGATGTCCACAGTTCAGCTTATACCCTTAAAAAACAAAGAACAAAAATGTCACTATCGTCATCAAAATAATTAAGTAAAAACAGGTCCCTATCCCTGACAATTTTGGTTTGGATTTTGTCTACAATGCTATACTTTCTACTCACTTCCCACACTGTATTTTCATTTTTCTTCTCTGGTGCCCTTTTTCTTGTTCTTCCTTTTGGGCCAAACTATTGACAACCAACCTACAAAATGGCTGGAAGGTGAATTCTCTTTCTTATAAATTTATCCTAAAAACAGTTACTTAATTAAAACCAGTTGTGGGCCCTCCATCAAAAGTGATCAGCAATGTGCTTTCAAGCATGGGGCCTATTGACTTTCTGAGAGCACCTGGTACCATGTTTATCTCCATTTCTGTGTCTCAGCCACCACTCTGCCTCCCTGGATTCCCTACTGTTAGGTTGCTTTGTGGTCACTTGTGAAATGAAGATCCACTGCCAGAAGTTCAAGTTAGTAGTGATAATTCTCCACTGAACTCAGAAGACTGACATGGTTTCTTGCCAACCAGCAATTCTGACTACAGGACTGAAGCAGTTTCTAAGATTCAGAATTTGCCTGAGTAATCTAATAGCTAACTGCCAACAGAGGAAGGGGAGACCCAAACCCAGCCTATCCTGTGAGGTGTTGGGACAGTTGGTATACTAAGGATGATGGTTTTCACATTTTTGTGGCTTGCCAATCATTTTGGCAGGATAAAAATCTCCAAGGACCAATTTACCCCATGGTAAATTGCCACTTGCCAATGCAAAAACAAACAAACTTACATGTGTTTATTGGGAAGAAAACCCAATGTAGAGCAGGGGTCCCCAAACTATGGTGAGTTCTATAATTATTTCATTATATATTACAATATAATAACAATAGAAATAAAGTGCACAATAAATGTAATGCACTTGAATGATCCTGAAACCATCCCCCACTCTCCCCAGTCCGTGGAAAAATTGTCTTCCATGAAAACAGTGCCTGATGCCAAAAAGGTTGGGGACTGCTATAGAGGACAGAAACAATGTCTTTGGCTCCCTAGGGCCTAATGGTCTCAAAAAATATTTATCAAGGTCATTTGATTCCTCTGAGGGGTTAATCATACAAACTTTCCAATCATTTTGGTCTTGGTACTGCTAAATCTCTGTCTTAAGTACAACCAGGTGATTGATTATGGGCAGATTGAATTCTTCATTTTTATCAAGCATGGTGTGAAAGGAGCAGCAGTAGCCTGAGCTCCTCAAATGCTTAGAATACATTGATTAGTTCCTTGATGATTTGTTAAAGATATTTTTCTCCAAAAATTGGTAGGTAAAGAAAGAAGGGTCCAAAGTGGTCACCAAATGGACAGAAATCCGAACACTGTTACAGGCCAAAGTCTTGGCCTAAGAGAAAAGAAAACTGGGCAAAAGGATTGGACTGTGCCTTTCTGAAGTCATGTCAGCAGTCTCCTGGGCCAAGTTTTCACTTGCTCAGAATGCAGTTTGTTCAGGCAGTGCAGCTGGGGGCAGCAGGGCTTCGGATACAAAAGTGTTGGCTGATAAGAGAAAATCAAAATAATCCCCATTAAGTTCCCATTATCTTAAAAATTAGAAACTCTAATGAGAGGCTTCCAAAGCAAGCTGAGCAGCAGGAGGGCACTTCTGATGGACGCTATCCTCTGTGGGGATATCACTGTTGTCACCATGGGCAAGCTGGTTGCCCAAGTGCCTCAGAGCAGTTTCCCTGGAAGCAGTCAAGATTGATCAGGCACCCCAGGACTCCCGAGCCATGAGAAGAGGCAGAGAAGCAGCCCAGAAGTGAGGCTGGCCCCAGAGGAGACCCTTGACCTGAAGGGTGATTATCTTTAACCCTAAATTTTGTTAATTGTTTCTCAGACACTCTCTATGAATAGATTTAACTTTCACAGTCCCGGATTCTTTCAAGTATGATGCTGCCTAAAGACAGGTAAAATGCCACGTAAGGGACTCCTTCACCTCTAAGTTTCTAAAACTGTGTTCTTATCATATTTCAGGTTGTGCAGACTTTTACGAGAAGAAGGTAAGTGGGGAATGCTCACTCTCCTGGCAATGAGCAACGTGGAAACACTCTTCTCATAGACCTGGCAAATGGCTTCCAGTATTTTCTGTCCAAATACTACATCTCCTCACCAGCTCTGCATTACATCTTGGCACTGCGTGGCCCAGTAGTACCGCATCATCTCATGGCACTGAGCCGAGAGCGTACCCAGCAGTGCTTAGCACCATACAGGGAGTCTGTGGGCCCTCCAAGTTCCCTCTACCCTACTCCTACCAGAATAAAGGGAGAGATTATCAGCAGCAAGTCACAGTGTTGTTATTATTACCCCGGTGTGTAGTAAATCTGCGTGGTGCAATAAATTAAGGCAAAGCTCTGTTCTCACTTTACAGGCTGCCAATAGTTTTATTGTAACAGCTCAAAGATGTGAGTTTTCCTTTTTAGGCAGAGTGGAGGAAGCTGTGAAATTTAAACAGAGAACAAAAGGACACGCCAGTGTAGTTTGCAGACAGGTATTGTACATGAGCTGCCGGTGCTTTCTTTCAGTGATAAACCTGAGCTGATTGTGAGATCACAAATTGGTTCTGGAACTCATTAATGTCCGCAAATGAGCATTAGTGAGGTGCTTGCATAGGCTGAAAGTGTGATAATCTGTCCATTTTGGTAATCACAGCTCAAGGGGTGAGCAGAGGGGCGGTGAGAAACCCTCTCACTCCCAGCAGGAAGATGACCATTTCAGATGCCTATTAAGAGATGCACAAGCCCTGCCTTTTCTTCCTTCACACCATGTACCCTGGTTTCAGGAGGCAAGGGAAGGACTTGAGAAATGCTTCCCGTCTACCCTTTGCCAAGCTCAAAACCCAAGGGAGACCTTCAATCAGGTCCCCTGCCTATCTGACACTTAATTCTTTTTTCTTTTTTTGGTCAAGAGCCCTTCTCTTTGGTAGCAAATTCTATTTGTACTCTCTGTTTTAGAATTCAGCCCTTACTATTTTTTTACTCAGGTGTTAGTCATTCAAGATTCTTAACCCTCTGGTTGTAGAGCCTTCCTTCTATCTTTTTTTCCTGTCTTCACCTAGGCTTTCCCTAAATTAGGTGTACTGGGTGCTGCCAGTCTGCTTTATGTGTCATTGTATGCCCTGAATGTATTCAGCTATGGAGCACGTGGTTGATATTCAATATATAAATGTTGATTAACTGACTTTCAAATAGCCTTATAGTTCATTCCACAACCACCAGCTCTGCTCCCCTAGCTCATCATCATCCCTGTACTGCCCCGAAAAACTGTACACTCCTTATGACCTTTCAGCCAAAAATGACTGTCTCCCTGGGTAATTACCTTGGCAAAACCCTAAGACTTACCCCCTCTTTAGAAAATTTTACACCCCTTAGCTTGAGTCTCATTTATTAGCAGCAAATGCTAACACAGGAAACTTCATTCTCTGAATTCAAGTATTCTCATGAATTATATTTTTCTGTCTTAGTTTTTACCCCTAATACATTCTACCTCTGGTTAATCTATAACAATCCTAATCAGTAGAAACTCTGGAAAAACTGAAGTCATAATTTCTGGACCTGGTTTGAATTTGGAATTTGCTCCCTCGGCTCCAAATTAATATTGTAAATTTACTGGAAATGTGTTTTTCACTTTTTGGACTCGAACTAATATTTTTTATACACAAAGTTTGGTATCTGGCTTAGCTAGTTACTGAAAAGAAAAGGACATACCCAACTCCTTTTCTGGACTTTCTCCTATCCCAATACACACACACACGCACACACACACACATACAAGTCACTGAAGATGGGGAAGATGAAATTCTTCCTTGAATTCCCCTTAGGTTGTATCATTGTTTGGAAGTTACTGGTTCTCATCCAGAAGCAGACATGGACAGAGTAAGGAGTTTTAGCTCAGCCATATAAAGTAGCATAAATCCCAGGCTTTAATCTTCCTGTGCGGCTGCTCTGGTGTATGGTCTTCCTTCTAATGAATATAAAAGATTCATATTAACAAGCATTAATTGAGTGTTTACTTTGTACCCAGTACTGTATCATCTCATTTAGCTTAATATATTTTATATATATAATTTCATTAACTTAATTCTTGCTCTTTAAGGTAATATTAATATTCTAATTTTATAAATGAGGATGTGAATATTCAGAAGTATTAGGTGACTTGTACTGAGTGGGAAAACCAGATTTTTTTATTCCAAGTCTACTGCTCTTTCTTTCTTTTTTTTTTTTAAACCCAGGAGCATAGATTCTAGTTACCCTGAATATACACTCCCCACACTGTTCTTTTTATTACACCATTTCTTCGTGTCTGATTTTTAACTTTGTGCTAACAGAACTCTATATCCAAGAACTGGAACTCTCTATACAAGTTAGTTCTTAAATAATCTACACAGTACAGAAATCCTATTACAATAAACACCATTGAACAAAACCACTTGCTAACAAAACACCATTCTAGAGCTGTCATTGGCTCTTGACTTTCATCAAGTAAACACTTAAGGAATATTTTGTGAAAGTTTACCCAAATTTCTCACTGGAAACTTGGAGCTTAGGATGTCTTCAAAATGGGGTTCAAGTATCAGGCATCAAGGGAATGAATAGGAAACCTGACGATACTGTTAAGATGTTGGTTGTGTGTTCCTTTATGTCATACATAGTGAGTATAAAAATTGTTGTTAGTGCAGTTTGTTGTAAACTAAATTGAAAGTACCATGGAAATAGGAAAAAAAAACTCCACTTAGATTTTTAAAAAGGTACTTGGAATCATAATGTCAATTTTTAAAAAATAATTTGGTTAGTGAATAACAATTTACCTTGCCTGTAAAAGTAGCTAATTATTTTGAGCACTTACTATCAGTCAGTTACCATTGTAAATTTTTAAATGTATTATTTAATCTTCATAACAACCCTATGAGGTAAGTGTTATCCTAATTTTACATATAGGGCAACTGAAGCTCAGAAAGGTTAAGTAATTTGCCCAAGGTCACACAGCTGGTAAGTGGCAAGATCAGAATTTGAACTCACACTATGTGACTCCAGAGCCTACATGTTTAACCACATTTAGAGTTAAAATAGAGTTACATTTGACTTTCAGACAAACAAATCCTAAATATTGCATGGAACATATTTATACTAAAAATGTATTTGTTGTTTATATGAAATTCAAATTTAACTGGGCATCCTGTATTTTTGTTTGCTAAATCTAGCAACCCTAACCACACTATTCTGCCTTCTATAAATTCAGATATCCATATGTTGGGGTTGCTTAATTTGCAGTTTACATATGCTTGAGTTCTGCTACAGAATAAACGATGTTAACTCATATCCACAAGTCTAAGGCAAACCCTCTTGGATCTCTTTTTCCCTCCATTTAGAGAAGGCTGGTTGGTCTGCTGCCAGTCCTCTCCCTGACAGTGTAGTTAAGTGCAAGCTTTTCTTTTCTGATAAGAAAAGACTTTGCTTACTGTTGGCGCATTCTGGCCTCCTGCCTACATTGGGCTTTCTCTCCAGTGGCCAGCTGTGTCCTGCCTGGCACTCATCATTATCCAACTTCCTTGCCGCAGGAATCCTTGACTCTTTCCAAAAGTTGCAGAGCTGCATGGCTGAATAGCTGCTTCCTTCCAGACGACAATGTTCACAGAAGGAAGTGGAAAAGAATGAGCAGGCTAGAGCTTAGCAGAAAGGGACCCTGCATATAAAATCTGTTGTATAAAACATATAAATAGACAACGTATACACCACCAAACAAACAACTCTCGATTATCCGTGGGTACGCTCCACTCTGATGGAGCCTTCATGCAACACACAGTGTACACCTGCCTGGCTACCTTCTTTCACCACTCAGATACCTGAAATACCTGAGCTGAAGAAATAGAAACTGCTTTTAATGGCCACCTAGAAGCCAAATGTATTGTCCCTCAGATCACACATGCATTAAGAAACAAATAAAAAGGACTTTGGAACTAGCTAATCTTTATCACCTTTTGATAATATGGATAACTGAAAAGTAACTGTTTATTTACAAGCCTGGATATTTACAGAATTATCTCTATACTCAAGATTTTTTAAATCTTTCAAATAGCGTGAATTTTTACGAACTCGGAATGAAATGATAGTAATAGATGATATTTATTATAACATAAAAGTAACATTTTGTCATTATTTGCCAGTCTCTATGAAGAGTACTGTACATGCATTATCTCTCTTAGTTTTTACCAAAGCCCCAAGAAGTTCTGTACACTTTCTAGTACCATATTACAGATAAGAACACTAAGGCTGCAAGAAGTTAAGCAATTTGCCCAAGACCGCACAGTTAGTAAGTGGCAGAACCTACATTTAAACCCATGTAGTATCACATAGGTCATATACTTAATTACTACACAACAATGCCCCTACATCTGCAGTCCCCAGTCCCTGGCTCTTGGACCACTACTGGTCTGAGGCCTGTTAGGACCTGGGCCACACAGCAGGAGGTGAGCAGTCTGAGATCTGCCTCCCGTCAGATCAGCGGCGGCATTAGATTCTCGTAGGAGCGTGAACCCTACCATAAACTGCACATGCAAGAGATCTAGGTTGCACGCTCCTTAAGAGAATCTAATGTTTGATGATCTGAGGCAGTGATGCTAGCACTGGGGAGCTGCTGCAAATACAGATTATCATCAGCAGAGAGGTTTGACTTCACAGAGACCATGATAAATCAATTACTTGCAGATTCATATCAAAACCCTATCAGTGAGTGGCAAGTGACAATTAAGCTAGACTCTAGTTGCAAGAAAACAAGCTCAGGGCTCCCACTGATTCTGCATTATGGTGAGTTGTAAGATTATTTCATTATATATTACAATGTAATAATAACAGAAATAAAGTGCATAATAAATGTAATGTGCTTGAATCATCCCAAAACATACGCCCCACCCCCGGTCCATGGAAAAATTGTCTTCCATGAAACTGGTCCCTGGTGCCAAATAGGTTGGGGACCACTGCCCTACATCATAAGATCAGTAGATAGAGCTTCTGTGGCAAAGAAGTAGTTTTTTTAAAAAATTTCAAATCTGTTGTCAAATCTTTCACTTCAAAGGCATGTAAGTGTTCTCTTTGTTAAATAGTAAAGAATATCCAGGAGGAGGAGAAGGTGGGTGGTAAATGGCAAAAATGGTAGGATTAAATTAGATGCTGTATGACTAGTACACAATTTCTACCACATGTGACTCACCACAAGTGCTGGGCAACACCTGAACTGTTCTATGCCCTGGTTCAACTAGACAAGTTCATTGGTCACTTGCTTGCATATCACAGCAAAGTCAAATTGCCAACAAAGATTCAAATGCTTACTCCAGTTTTCTATACTTATCTCAAGGTCAACAAGCAATAAACAATTCATGGACCAGCACCGGTCCATGGACCATGTTGAGTAGCACTAATACAGACAAGATCAGCTTAGTACATTGTTAATCAAAACATACAAATAACTAATGAATTAGATGTCTAGATGTCTGGCTTATATTCTCTCTCTCTCTCTCCTCTCTCTCTCTCTCCCCGCCCCCCTGCCATACACACATACACACTTGTGAATATTTATTCTTGAAATATTGATTGAGAACCTACTATAATCCTGGTATTTTTCTAGGCTCTGAGAATATACTAATGAACGAAACAGATCAAGTACCTGCCTTCAGGGAATTTATGTTCTAATTCAACCAATGTTTTGATACCCAAAGATTTGAGTACCAGTTTGAGGCCTTGACAATTATTGTAATAGCTCTGTGCTTTTGTGTAATTCATTTAATCCTTCTGAGCAAGTTTTTCCTCTGCAAAACGAGACTAATAACACTTACTTTAATGATGTTGGAAGGATTAAATTAGATACTGCGGAATCATTTTGAAGGAAGGGACTGTATCTTGCCATCTTTGTATCCTCAGCAAAAAGCATAAGTGCTTGCCAAGTAGCAAGCCTCAGTTAAGGTTTGTTGAATAAATGTGCATAAGGTCCCATATGTGTGAAGTACATTTTTTGTTTAAAATATTATACTTGCTCTTCCAATCCTTAAAATTCACTGTACCAACAGAAAAGGTACGTTAGGTATTACAGGACATAGTATATATAATTCTACTCTTGGGTTACAGGTTTCTAAGAGTTTAAGCCCTAAAAATATATTTTCTAAACATTTATTAGATGGAAGCCTCTTTTTATTGATTTGTATCACAATCTGAGTGCTTCTCAAAGGCCCTTTCCATAAATTGATCCTAGAAGTAGCTATGCTGGTCCTGCCAGTTCTAAGAATACCCACACTCTCTAGGACTACAAACTATAACTGAGTTGTAAAAGTACCCTAAGTTTGGGAAACATTTGGAAGAAATTCTCAGCCAACGGTAACATGAAAAACAAATATAATTAATCCGTTTCTCTTCAAAAGTGTGAATTTCATGTTAAAAAATTTCTTAAAGGGTATAAAGACTTTCTCTTTGAGGATTAGTGATATTACTATTAGAGTTAGACAGGGGAATGAATGCTGTACAGACTTCAAGAAAGTGTTTAACTCAATTCAGTGGCTATTTGTGGAGTATCTCATTTTATAAGGTGCAAGACTTACACTGCAAGGGGCACTAACATAATTAAAACTCAGTGACCTGCAAGGAGTAATATTTAGTAATGGGAATAAAATGAATGCACAAAATGTACTACAAGGCAGCATATAAGTGCCACAGATGAGGGTACAAACAGAAACCATGGGACTTTAGAGGAGGGCTCCAGTTAAAAGCTGCAATATGAGACAAGCCTTCAAGGATTTCAACAGGTTTTAGGTTTGGTGGAGGGGATGGCAGGCATTTGTTTGCACACAGAGAGACAATTTAATGAGTTGGTTCCTTTGTAAAAAGTTGGTAGGAATTACAGTAAGTAGTTTAATATATATGTAAGGGTGTACTGAAAGGGAAGTCTGGAAAAGTAGCATGGAAATACATAGCTGGGCAAGTGGCAGATTGAGTAGTTTATACTTAATTTGATGGTAAACTAGTGATCATTTTTAAAACAGGGTGGCCCAAAAAAAATTAATTAAAAGAAAAAACAACAAAAGACAGGGTGGAGTCATGATCTTGGCCGCTGCTTTAGGAAGATAGTCTGGCAGGAACATAAGATGGATTGAAGGGCCACCTGCCTGGCAGGGATGGGGAACCTGCAGCCTTGGGGCCACATGTGGCCTTCTGGATCCTTGAGTGTAGCCTTTTGACTGAATCTAAATTTTACAGAACAAATCCTTTTACTAAAGGGATTTGTTCTGTGAAGTTTGGATTCGGTAGAGGGGCCGTACTTGGGGATCTGGAGGGCCATGTGTGGCCCCAAGGCCACAGGTTCCCCACCCCTGCATGCAGACAGAGAGGCAAGGGTAGATGGAAGAGCCATTGTGTAGGAAGTACATTATCCATACCCGTGTGGTCCAATACAGTAACCATGTGTAGCTATTTAAACCTAAATTTAATTAAAATTAAATAAGATTTAAAATTCAGTTCCTCAGTCACATTAGCCACATTGCAAGTACCCAATAACCATATGTGACTACTATATCGCACTATGCAGATAAAGACCATTTCCATCATGGTGGAACGTTCTATTAGCGCAGCTCGCTACACTTTGGGGACTAATTGGGCATAGGATGAGGAAGAAGGATTAAAGGAGACTGAGGTTTGGCAGCTGACTGAGACAGGTAGTGCCAGGAGCAGAAAAAGAGAAGCCAGGAGGAGGAAGAGCTGGGTTTAGGAGGAAAGGTGTCAGTTTAGTTTCTGTCAAACACCAGGAGAGATAAAGTATCTACACAAATGCTTAGGTGTCCATGGCAAAAGGAAAGGGTGGGAAAAAGAAAGCACCCACTGGGCTCTCCCAAAGCTTGTAACAGAGCCCCAGTAAGACCTAGTTGGCTTATCCCCTCCCACACTCAGTTTCTCCCCAGTTTGTGCGCTCTCTGAGGTTTACAAGCGGCAATCCAGCTCCTCGACCTCTCCAGACTGATGGCTCGCATACACTGTGCCGAGTCCTGCCCAAGGGCTTTTCTGTTTCCTGAGCTCCTTGTTGCCAGCCTAAACCCTTTTTTCTCGCAGATATTTTGTACTTCCTCTCCCAAAACCACCTCACTCACCCTTCCCCGTGCTCAATCCTTGGAAAGTCCCCTCGCCCTCACTGACTTGATTGCCTCCTCTCCATCTATTCCTTCCCTCAGGACCACCAAACCATCAACTTACCACTGTTTTACTTGACCTCTCCCCTCCCCGCTTAGATTTCAAGGTCTATCACCGTGATCACCCCCTTATGTAACACCCCTACTCCTCTCATTGACTTTCATCAGCAAAACCCAGCCCCCGGGCCCTAGAGCATAGCTGGAGGAGACTCATACAACCTTGCTGCGTGGTCTTGACCCCAGGGGGCCCTCAGCATTGTCTATACAACACTTCTCTAGTCACTCTTCCACTCTTCAAGGGCATTATTTCTTCCCTTCTTATATCTCCTTAAATAGCCAACAGCCCCTGCCCACTCATGGCTTTTTATTGCACGGAGTAAAGGAAAGCACACAGACCAGACCTTACCTAATCAATCCCAGGAAGTACTCAGTGTAAACTGGGAAAAGGTGCATAGATACAGTGTGTGTTGTATGTTGGACTGCTAAAAGGCACCACCCCTAAAGGCGGATCAATTAGAAAAGTGTCCCTTCCTCCAGACTGATGTGGGCCCACCAGGGCACACAGCTTGGTGGGCAAAACAATGGCTGGATTTCTGCCTCCCTACCTGCCCCCTCTGCTTTGCAAGGGCCTGAGCATGCCACCACAAAACGTACTGCTTGGTCTACCTGCGTCTGCACCCATACACTCCACCTTCTCTCCAAAAATAGTGTGTGAACACACTGTCCTTGCTCCTATCCAAGGCCAACCCCATCACTTCTGTGCTAGGTCTCATTGCTTCTCATTTACTTGGGGACAATCTTTCTCCAGTTTTATCCTCCTGTATTCTGCATCACCAACTTTACCTCTCTAAAGGATCATTCCAACATACCAACGTGAGGAAGCATTTCCCATCTTAAAATACCCTTCCTTCATCCCAAGTACCCCTCTGGCTACTGCCCATTTCTCAGTTGCTCTTTAAAGCAAAGCTCCTCAAGAGCTGTTTTGACTAGGTATAAACACTTTCTCTTCTTCATCTCCCATTCTCTTAACACATCCTAATCAAACTTTCTCCCCCATGACTCTGCTGAAACTGTTTTCATCAAGGTCATCAGCAACTTTCATCAGGCAAAATCCAGTGTTCAAATTCTCAGTCCTCTTCTTATTTCAACAGTATCTGATAAGACTGATCACTCCTCCTTCCTGAAACAATTATCTTTCAACACTCCACCCCTCTTTTGGTGTTCATCCTACCTGATTGGCAACTCCTTTTCTACTTAACCTCCACATGTGGTCCTCTCTTCCAGCTACTCTCACTCCCTAAGTGATCCTAAGTAGACCTAAGGCTTAAAAAGCATCTACATGCTGATGAATCCCAAATTTATAAATCTAGACTCATATATCCAATTGTTTACTCCACATCTCCACTTAGATGTATAACAGGTATCTTAAACATAACGCATGTAAAACAGAATTCTGGGTTTCCCCCACCCCAAATTTATTTCTCCTTGAGTCTTCTCCATCTCATTAAATGGCACCACCCTAACCTAGTCATCAGGCCCTGAACCTAAGAATCATCCACGATCTTTTTGTTCCTTCACACACTGTCCCCCAAATCCAAATGCATTCTAATCAAAATGTGTCTTTAAAAAAATAAAATAAAATAACCCTCTTCTCATCCTGTGTGCGGCTGCCATCCTAATTAGTCCAAGCTACCATGAACAGTCTCCTTACTGGTCTCCCTCCTGACATTTGTGCTTCTCTGTTGTTTATTTTACACACATCAAGAACACTAATTTATAAAAATGTGTATATCTGATGCAGTCATTCCTCAGCTCATCCTCCTCCCTTGGCTTCCGGTTGCTCTTATAATGGCCCATAGGCTCCACAGAATCTGGCCACTTGCCCTCCTCTCTAACTAATAATACATTGCTCTCTAGCTGACTGACTCTGCTCAGCCATTCTAGCCTTTTGCTGTTCCAGCAACAAGGCAGGTGCATCCCCCCACCCCCGGGTTTATAGCTAATTTTCTCTCAGCCTGGAAATGCTGTTTCTACCTCCCCCCGGCCCCCCCCGCCCCCCCACCCCAGTGTTTGCTAGGCTCATTCCTTCATATCATGCATGTATGTGCTCAAAGGTCTTTGAGAGGCAACATCTGACCAACTATAAAGTCATCCCATCCCCTGCTTTATTATTCTCCACACCACTTATCATTATCTGCAACTTTTGTCACTTGTTTGTCATCTGTCTCCCCTTTCCCGCCCGACTAGAATGCAAGCTCCAAGAGGGCCTGTGCTTATCTCTATGGCTTTATCCCCTGCGCCTAGAACAGTGCCTGGTACTTAATAAGTACTCAGTTAGTACTCGCCGAATGGTTGCGTTCCCTCCAAATTCTACTCCTCCTGAATCTTTGGCCCTTCCTCATCTCATTTCATTACCCACCCCCTATTCCGCCCTCTGCAAAGCCGAAACTCCCCGCTCCTTCCCAGTAGTTCCCGGCTCTCCACAACCCACCTTGCAGGCTCCTTTAAGCCGACTCCTGAACGCCGCGGGGAAGGCGGGGCCGAAGCCTTGGCGACGCCGACTCAGAGGGGCGGGGCGGAGCTAGGGGCGGGGCTTGCGTGCTGCGTGCGTGCGCGTTCTGGAGGCGCCGCCGCCGCCGCTCCCGAGGCCACCGCTGCTGCCGTCGCCGCGCAGAGCCGGAGCAGGAGCCACGGCCGAGAAGAGGGAGGAGGAGGCGGAGGAGGTGGAGGAGGCGCCGGACCGGGGGGGTGAGTGAGGGGCGGGGAGCCCCAGCCGGCCCCAGAGGGAGTGGGGGGCGCGGGTCGGCCGAGCCGGGACGGAGGCGGCTCGTGTGGCCGGTCAGTCCCCTGGCTCCCCCTTCCTCCTCCGCGTTCCCTCGGTGTCCGGGGCGGCGGCCCGGGGGCCTGGCCGGCGGGAGGGGCCGGGGCTCCGGGAGGCCCGGCCGCCTCCAGCGCCAGAGCCAACCACGCCCGCGGACCAAGCCGGTTGACTGTGGCTGGGCCTGCGGGAGACGGTCGGGAGGGGCCCGGGCCGGCTGTGGGAGAGAAAGAGGACATTGTGTCCCCCACCCTCCTACTCCCCGAGGTGTCATAGCACAAGCCCATTTCCTTCGCCATCTCCCCGGACACAGTGCCCTCGCCCCTCACTGCCTGAGAGATATGGAAGATTGGACATCGCTGCCTTTCTCCTCCTCTTGCATGTCCCCAGACTGGGGTCAGAGCTTCCTTCAAACCCAGCTCTCCCTTTGGGGGCACACGAGGAGGGAATTAGAGGGTTGGGTGAATTTTCTGTCTTCTGTTCCCTGCTAGAGAGGTACGGGTAGACTGGAGCGTTGCTCTCTGCGTGTTCACTTCTGTCAGGACTGAGGGTCTCCCTTTCCTTCCTTTATTCCCCCAGTGGATAGAGCTGACATCTTTACATCCCACTCCACCTTCCAGCCCCTTTCCCGCCCTCTTTACCCCATGTCTTCCGTAGCGTGCCATGTGTTCGCCTTTTCGGCTGTTGCTTTTCTAGGGTCTCGCTCCTTCCCTGAATTTCGTTAGGGAAGAGGTCACGGGGTGATTCTTTTCCTTCAAACTAGGCTTGGTAGAAGTGTCACTTTCCCCCTCAGGAAGTTAAGGACGGTGTCTTCAGTTGAATTGCGTAATGTGTTGCTGTGGGGAGATGAGAGGAAGACATTTGTACCTGAAAAAAATGGGATCTCCTGGTAGAGTTGAGAACCAGAGTTTAAGGGACCTTTAACCTCTTGGAAAAAGAACTAGCATTGAGGGTATTCCTTTTGGGGAGGGAAAATTGTTTTATCACCGCTTTGAAGGGCGGAGGAGATAAGATATGAAATGGAATAACAGGGCAGAAGTTTAATGGGCCACAGCCTTGCAGGTAGACACTGTTTTCTGCTTGTTGGGTGGCAGACGATGATTCTTTCTGTTTTTGTTACAATAAGAGTAAAGTATCAGCCCTTAAAACTTGGGGCTCCTACCTTCAAAAGCTTGCTTACAGGCGGTCTCAGAAGAGATGCTGCTGGAAACAGGATTTGGAAACTTTCTTTGGGTTTCCTGTCAGAATGTGTGGGAGTGGACATGCTTATGGGTAGTTTTTCTTTTCTTTTGATGTAATTGATTTCTGAGATACTTTGACATAATAAGTGCTAAATTAAGCCCCTAGACTTCTTTCTGTCTTTATTATGCTTTCCTATAACACTTTTTGTCTTGGAATTATATTTATATTTTTTGATATTTTTTAGTGTAGTGTTTCAATGAAACTTGTTTCCTTGATATTTCAAATTATGTTCTATTTCAGATACAAGTAGGTATAAGGTTTTGAGGATCACACATGTTCAGTATTTGTTGAATGAATTGAATGATTACAAAGATGTGTCTAGGTATTGTACCTCTTCTGTCTTTTTGAGAGGTACCTTACATTAGGATATTGCATTTCATTTCCAACATATACAATAGTAACTCTTAACCTTTTCTGGGCTACTGACACCTTTGAAAATATGATGAAATATATGAACTCTCCAGAAAAAAAGTTAATAGGTATTTATGCACAAAATTCTGCAGTCAGTTTTAGGGACCCTCTGAAGCCAAGCATGGACACCTGTTTTACAAGTGAGTTGGAATCCCTGAGTGTTATGCAGTTTCATATTAAAACTATTCAAAAGTCTTTGTTCATTCTTTGTATGGGCTCAGGAATGACAATATCTACACTTACAGACTAAACTTTGGGTCTTTGGGAACAAGATTTTTCTTGTCATTTATGGCAGCTTAAAATCATAATCACAACTGACTTACGGTTTTTATTGTACAAACAACTTTTTAGCAATATGATCAGCACTTGAAAATGTTCACAAATCAAACCATTCATTTTTCCTTTTCAAGCTTATTCATATACATGGTTTTTCATGTACTTAATAATTATCATATCAACATTGAATATTAATTCAACAAGTTATTTATTGAATGCCTACTATGTGAATAAAACAAAGTCCTTGCCATCAAAGAGCTTGTATTCTCATCAGGAGAGACAGGCCATAACCAAAGATAGACTATGTCAGGTGATAATAACTATCTAGAAGAGTAAAGTAGGCTGAGGGGATATACAGAAACAGTGGCAGGGTAGTCAGGGAAGACCTGAGACTGGAGCAGAGGGACCTACAGAAAGTGAGGGATATGTACTGTCTTGGTGAAGAAGGTTACAGGCAGAGAGGACTGCAAGTGCAAAGACACGTGAGTGTACTTGGCCTTTTTGAGAACATTTAGGAGGCCAGTGTGGTTGGAGGACAGTAAGCAAGAGGGAAAGTGAGAGGGCTTGAGGTTAGAGAAGTATCTGGGGTCACTGTAAGGCTTGTAGGCCATGGTAGGAACTTTGGATTTTACTTTGGATGAGATGGGAAACCATTGGAAGGTTTTGAGTAGAAGAGAGTCTTGTTCTGACTTAAGTTTGTGAGCATTATTGTGGCTGCTGTGTGGAAATCAACTGGGGGTGGGGAGAGGCAAGAGTGGAAGCAGGAAGACCAATTAGGTGGTTAATAATCTTCATTTCTAACCTTTTTCAGTAATTGCAAAATAGTCTGTCCCTCTGCTATTGGTCATATAGGTAGTTTCCTTTTTCCTCCCTTTATTTTTTTTCTCTAACTCCATAACATCACCCTTCTTTATTAAAATAATAAAGTGAACACATGCATATGCAACATTTTCTTTCTTTTGGAATCTTTCCTTGGGATTCATTTCCAGAAGGACTACTGGATCCAAGTGTATGAATATACTTGTCTTCTGGTGTATATCTGAGTTGCCTTCAAAGGGTAGGTTATACTAGTTTTGACAGCCACAGTTGTTGAGCATAAATTTCATGTTACTGTCATTTGCATTAGGTATTATTATTTAGCACTTAAAAATAATTTCAGTCATAAAAAGAAATCTTTGAGATTGTTAGGTTGAATTTTTCAATAGCTTACATTTAGAGTGCATATGTTAGCTCACCTCTCTCTCCAGCATTTAACAACAGGGTGCTAATTATTGGATACGGAGATGAATGAGGCAGGGTCTCTGCCCTCAGGGAGTTTTACAGTCTGTGGTAATATGTAATAGTTAAGTAACTCCAGATCTAGCCAGTGTTTACTGTTACCCGCGAACTTTGTTACTACATAGTTGATGATCTTTTATATAAAATAGGTATTTCAGGTAGGCAGCCAATTTTTCCTATGGGTAATTACTTTTCTTTATTTTTTACAAAGGAATTTTTAATGGTATCTGTAATTTACTTAACATCTGTGTTGTATGATTTTAGAATCTTACAGCTGAGAGCCCCGTGTTTTGTTCTTTGCAATAAATTATGCAACAGGTACTTAGTTGAGGATTCTCATAGTTGAATTTTTAAGTTGTTGGAATTCTTTATAGTTATTCAGAAAACAGACACTATTGTTTTTGTTAAATAAGGCCAGCATTGCATCTTTGAAATTTTATTTAGTTTATAGGGGAGGATGATATCAGTCTGTTTTGATAGAAAATTATAGCACTGTGAGGGCTTTGTTCAGCATTTCTGGTTCTGAACCTAGATGGCTTGATTTGGCATAAGCGGGGAGCTTCAACATCTATAAAAGGGAGCGGGTTGAACTAATTGAGTTACTTGAAAGCACCTAGCTCTGTGTCTGATATGTGCTAAGGACACAGTAAATGTTCTTTGAACCTCAGATAACTTCTAAACTCCCAGTTCTAAAATTCTCTTATTTTAGATATTCAATAAAAACAACTCATATAAAGCATTTATATTTTAATATTGTGGTGCATTTAAAATTGTGAACATACGCTTACTTTCCCCTAATGTTCCCTTTCAAATTAAACAAATCAATTATAACAATTAATTGATTATAATTAATCATTTGTAAAAGAGTTATGGCATATCTCCAAGTATTTTTTGCTCATTCTGATATCGTATAATTTCTGCATGACTTAATGCCAAATTCATATCTTATGGAAAAGTTTAGCATTAAACAAAAATATTTAGGCTTTCATATACTACTGAGACAGATGAAGCATCCACCTTTTTTTTTCTTTTTTTCCTCTTTTTTTATGTGCATGAAATTTGGGGATTACAAGCAGTAGTGTTAATGTGCTTTTCAGTCTTTCATATACAAAGATAATATTGGCTCATTTACATTTTGAATTTTTTGTACTATAATAGCGGTTGTGGGTTTGCACTGAATGATTCACACTCTCCCAGTCCTCTTGGCACACAGTTTTGAGATGACTGGTTGAGAGGGCAGTTTGTTTCAAAGTTAAATGATCCAGATGAGTATTGAACCTATAAGCTTAGCTTTGTTCATTATCATGATGTTCTGATCAACGAAGCAGTTCAACAGAGAACTGTGCCATGCTCTCATTTCCGCTTGAAAATAGGCCGTTTAGAGGTGGAAGGTACAAACATGCACACATACACCCCCAATAAAAAAAGGAAATTGTGTGTGATTATTAAGGTAGAGTTGAAACAGGAAATAGTGTGCTTTTATAAGTGGTCTAAAAATAATTCTTTTAATATAATTTTCAGAAGTGCATGATATACACATGGAAGATTAAATATGTTTTATGAAATAAACTTCAATCATTAGGTTAATGGCTCTTTTAAAAGCACTAATGACTTATTTAGGCTATATACGTCTGAAAAAAAATTCTTTATAAATCACTCCAGTTTTCCCAGTGTTTCCTATCTCTAGCCTATTTACTTCACATTGGTAGAGAGTGGGTCAAAGTATGGAGTGTTAAAGTTAACCAAATTTAAAATTAAATATATAATCCTATGATTGGTCTCAGAATATATTTAAATTAGGCCACATTTCATAAGAATAGGAATATACTGAACTACAAGTAACTTGATAAAAAATATTCTTGGATTAATTAAAACTTGAAACTCCCTACCTTGAACATACAGGTATGTATACCTATAACATGTTATTCATGGTTTTTTGTAATTCTATGCTATACCCACTTATTCGGGATATACAAAATAATTTTGCTCATGATAGACTGTGGTTTAGCTATCAAAGGCAAAACTATAAAGAGAGGCACAAAGAACTGGATGCAACTATTTGGACAAATCCCAAATGCAGTTTGTATGACTCTAAGTTAGTAGTAGGAAATCTCTTATTGCAGACTGTACATTTCAGTTATGTCAGATGTGTAATTCAGAAAGTAAATTTATTCACTGTATTTTCAGTGATATTTTAAAATTCATTTATAAATAGTTTCATTCTGTTCTAGACAAGTTGGCTGTATTATAAAACATTAAGCAAGCAACCACTAAGTTGATTATTGTAGCAGTTGAAATTTAACACTAATCTTTAAATTTTATGTAGTTTACAATCTATTGCAAATCTATTGATGCCTTTGAAACTGCCCTTTAAATCCCATTGTATGCTTGTGGAAATGTTGCATAATTTCACTGGTAGATTTCAGATTCAATCATGGAGCAGATGTTTTGAGTGACCCAAAATTAGGCTCTTTGTTGGACACCGAGATGTGAAGGTGTAGTTTCTGCTTTAAGGAATTTATAGACTAGTAATTTATGTTTGCTAGAGCCTTATATATGTTTTATAAATAAATGTATTTTCATGGTAGAATAAAAATAGAATGGTACTCATATTCTAAGTAAAATCAACGTGACTGTTTTAAGTTCCCCCTTTGTTGTTGAACAGCTATTTCTGTGGTCTTATTTTCTAATAGCTTCTTAGTATTAGAGCAAATCAGTTTCCCAGTTGTTTAAAATAGAGTAAAATAAGAATTGTTTGCTCTACTGCCTGTTTTACTTCAGTCCAGGACTTTTTTTTTGTAAATTGTTTTTCTGCATACACACACACACATACATGCATGTATATACACATCACATTGTAGGGAAGTTGTTTCCTTGTTCAGCTAGCAATTTTAATTCTATGGGAGTTTTTTTCGTAGAACAGCTTGTTAATATTTTTTCTACACTGACTAAAGTCATCTCGTGACTCTAAAGTTAACTATCAGCTAGGACAGAAATGTACAAATAGATAATATGCACCAATGTGCATTTTTAGTGAATGTTGGTAGCTTGCCAGTTGTATTTTTAAGTTCTTCCCCACTCCAGACCTAATTATGATGTGCTTATAAGGCAACAATAGTATATTTAGTTAGTTTGCAAAATGAGAATAGTTTTTCTGGTTTTTCCATTTTGCATGTTTTGAGTTAGGATTAATTAGACATTTATTATTCTCAATAGACATATTTAGTTTTCAGTCCTTAACTGTGATGCTTGCTTTTGGCACATTGGCTGACTTTTAGATAGTGGACCTTGTGTAGTTTCATAATTACAGGTATTACTGAGTTTTGGATGACATCCTTTACACAATCTAAAAGTAAACGTGAACATAATAGAAGCTGGAAACAAAACAAGTCTGAGGTTTTCTTTGTATTAGGAAATGTAGTTCATATTCCGACTAATATGCCTTTGTTAGGTTCAGGATCATTTTCAGTGGCTATGACTGGTTAAACATTTTTTTTCTGTTTAAAGTATTTCATGTTACATTGTGACAAATTTTGAAAAGAACATAAATATAAAGAAGAAATTGAAAATTGCCTATGATCCCATCATCCAGAGAAAATACTTGCTAACATTTTAATGTATATTTTTCCAATTCTTTCCTTGCATGTACAGATTTTTAAATTTTTTGCAAAAATTGGAATTATATCTTTACATATACTGTTTCAATCCTACCTCTTTTCCTTGAATGGGATGTTGGTCTCCTAGTGTGGGACTTTAAGCTTGATTCTTTATAATATTACTATCTTAAATAACACTGGGAGAAACATTTTTGTAAATTTATCTTTGATTGCATCTCTGTTTTTTTTTTTCCTATAGGATAGATTCCCAGAAGTGGGATAACTGGATCAGAGGGTGATTACCCTGTGTATAAGAGTGTGTGTCTCACTGCACCTTCAATGGCATTGAGTAGGTCAGTTTTTATAATCTTTGCCAATTTGATAGATATCTGTTACATTCTTGGGGTGGTAATCACAAAATCCTCATATTATTAATGATCTGTAAAACCTTCATAGTGTATGACTAGTAATTTACAGTTGTCTTCCAAAAAATTGGTTGGAAAGAGTTTCTTTAAAAATATTTTAGGTAAAAATAATCTTTGTGACAAAAGACATTGATTAAAGTTGCGATTTGAGCATTATTCTTTTTTTGGAGAGAAATAGAATTTTAATGTTCTTCTTTGACTAAAACTACAAACATGAGAAAGCATGTTTTATAGTATGTAATAAGTAGAAATATAATGTAAAAGTAATTATTTCAGATAGATGAGGTGCGTAGTCACATGGTTCTGACTTTTAAAAAAAAATGGAATGACTGTTAATGTTTAGAGCAATGGCTCTGGAATTAGGCAGCCTGGGTTCGCATCCTTGCTTTGCCACTTATTAAGTACATAAGTTGAGGCAACTTACTAAATATGTATATGATTTGATGTTTCTAAACCTTAGCTTTCTTATCTTGAAAAGGAGAATAATATTACCTACTTCAAAGGATTGTTGAGAGGGTTAGAAATAATGTGTAAGGCTGCTTGGCACATAGTAGGTATTTAATACAATCTAACTGTTTTGGTTAAATTTGTTTTTTCTGCCAGTCTCCTAGAGGGCAGGAAATATCTCATTTTTGTGTCCCCGTTTACATGAATACATACAGAGATGCAAATGGGCCGTGGTGAGCAATGGCAGCCGGAGGGGAATGGTGGACGTTCTTTGTGGTAGGAATGGCATGTGTCAAGATAGAAAGTCAGGAGTAGTTGAGTAGTTGGATGACAGGAGATTGGTTTGACAGAAGCCTAGGCTTTTGTATAGTAAGAAAATAATGGACTACCTGGGGATGGGCACGCTTGTAGCTCTGACTCAGGCAGAGCAAAGGCAATACATGCAACCTAAACCCCTGTAGTACTCTGAAATTAAAAAAAAGAAGAAGAAAAAGAAAATAATGGAGATAAAGCCATACATATTGATTGGGGCTAGACTTTGTTAAGTCATTGCATGCTTGGTATAAACTTTATTCAGGAGCACAGGAAGTTTTGGTATGAGGAAGATGATCAGCGTGTTCATCAAAAGTTAGCTGAATTCTGTAGAGTACAGAATGAATTGGGGAAGGAAGAAACTGAAGATAGTGAGGACGGATTAATAACATAGGTAAGGCAAGATCTGAAGGTCTAATGGAAAACAAGAGGGAAAGTTTTGGGGGAATTGCTGGGAGTCACCCTTGATCTGTGTAACCAATTTGGAATTTAAATTTGAAAGAAACAGTCTGAGTTTAACATCTAGGCCACGTGCACTTGGGCGACCTTTGAGAGAAGATAGGACTTAGTATATTTTGGTTGTTACTACTTTTTTTTTTTAATTGAAGGGTAAAAGATTCCTATCATTTCATCAGTGAAAAGCATATGTTTATGCTTTTTTTAGCATATGTACAGTCTCCTGCAGAAATTTTATTTAGTTAGCATTTTGAGTTCTTGGTTAACACAGGAAATCCTTACTTTTAGACTTTGTATTTCTGGAGGTATTATCTTAAAACTCTTCACTGTAAGGTGAAATTTTTCTGCACGTGGTTTTTATAACATTCGTGATTACTGCTGGACTTTAAAAATACCAGTTGTATGAGCAGAAGTGATGAGATGTGAAATATAAACTACTTGTTTATTAAGCAGCTTGGAATATTAAAGGCAGTGAAATATGGAGCGACAAAAAAATAGGAAATCGAGTACATGATCTTTAGAAAAAATATTACTTTGAGTATTCTTGTTCTTTCTCTTACCCCTTAACTTCCTAATTAAAAAAAAAAGAGTTTGTAGATGTCATTTTTAGTCATTCTGGTACCTGTGGCTCTACTTGTACTTTCCACTTGGCTGAATAATATATAAGCCGGTTAGCCAGAAGATTGATATTAAGAGTATTCCTTTTTGACTGATAAGTAAACTCATATGAGCTGTGAATTATCTGCTTACTATCTTCCAATCGAGAAAAGATGCAACCTCCAAATTTTTAAAAATTCAGGCTTGTGATACTTCCAAGATGTTAGCATTTTTTAAACCGGTGAGTTGTCATACCTTTCTTAATGTTTCTTTTAGTTTTCAAATATTATCTAAATTCAGAAATAAAGTCCATATTATTGGTTGTTTTTATTTAGATCTCTTCCCTCTGAAAGTATCCTTGAAAATATTTTGAAAATATTTTTAAATTAATAAGCAAATAGATCTGGGGATTGTGTGTGTGTGTGTGTGTGTTACTCTTTTACAAATACTGTGTTTTTCTTATGTGAAACTACAAAAGCCCACATCTGGTCGACTGAATGATGATTTCATTTACTAAAGGGACCTCAGATATTCAAAATAATGATTTAATGTCACAAACTATAAGATTCCAGTTGAGTCTATTTTGAATAGGTTTGAGGCTATTTCTGCCTGTTTGTCAACAGAAATCAGAGCTACAATCATTCTCCTAGTACTGATTGCTGTCTCCCCCTACCCACCACTACCCCCTCAAATAATAGCTAAGAGAACGGGATATCCCCTGGTTTGGGCCATTCTGGCACTGTCACTACGATGGCCTGTCTGTATGTCTTACATTCTTAGAAACCTGCTTGCGTCTTAGCAGGAAGAATAAATCATTAGATTAAGTAGGCTAGACTTAAGGCTAGCAGTTCATGGTATACTATTATAAGATAGTTCATTCGAGTTTTACGTGAGTTGCCATATGAAGTGTCTGAAACATGAAGAGACTTTTGTATCCTTCTATTCCAAAGGATTAAAATAAAAGAAAATGAAGCCCGCTGATTAAATAGAATATTGTGTACATTTTTCTTACTCTCTTTATGAAAAGTTTTTTTTTTCTTATTCCTTTTGAATCAGCAATTTTGAATGCTAAATTTAAGTTCTTGACTAAGCAATCAGTCATTCCCCAAAATAATAATAAACAGTTTGGTTAATCATCCAGCAAATATTTATTGCGTGATTATTGGGTGCCTGGTACTATTCTAGGAACCAGAGATTTAGCAGTGAATAAGATGTGCTGTCATGGAGCTTTTTATACCAGTGAAGCGTTGGTGGTAGTATAGAGAAACAATAAACAAACAAATAAATAAGATAATTTCAGAGGTCCCAAATGCCATGAAAAACTATAGTAAGATAAAATGATAGAGTGATGGAAGGGTTTAGGTTGAGTATTGAGGAAAAGCTCCCTGAGGTGGTAATATTTAATGTGGGACCTGAATGACAAAACACCACACACCTGCAAGAAGAGTGAACTGGGCAGAGATCCCAGTTAGTGCGAAGGCCCTCAAGTGGGAAGTAGGTAGTCATGTTTGAGGAATAACAAGAAGGCCCTTGGTACCACAAGGCTGGGAAGAGACTGGTAGATAAAGTTGGTAGGGATCAAATCACATTAGGTCCATGGTAAAGGGTTTGGATTTTGTTCTTATAAATATAAATGGAAGACACTGAATGTCATTACTTCTCTTTATGGATAAATATGTGTAACATTTGAATTTGAAGATGGTGTTACTAATTATACTGGCTTAAAACAAATCTATAGGGTAACCAGTAGTTTTTGTAGACATACAAAATCACTAACTTATGGTCCATAAACTTATGAGATCTGCAGAGATAGGAAGGAATTGTTTTTAATATTGTAAAAAGTCTAATGAAAATTGTGTATTTGCTATAAATAGATTTATATAGGTAAAATATTATGCATCTTTTCTTTGACCAATAATTATATTGACTCAAGTCTTTGGGGCTAATCACCTCAAATCATTACCATACATTGTGGTGATTTGCAAGTTGTTAATGAAATAAAATATTATGCTTACCTCTCAGGAACCTAGCATTGAGTTTCATTAGTTTTTAAGTCTGACAGTGTGAGAGTTCTGATTAGCCTTTACTTATCTGATTAATAAAATGTCAGTGCAGTTGGTAAACAAAAATCTTTAAAGACATAAAATCCATGGAGAATAAGAGAGATTTTTCATAGAAAGGTTGGGAACCACTGATAAATGTCATAATCTCTAGGGGGACCTACAAGAAGAAGGGAACTAATATTTTTTTTTTGAAGGTAGACCCCTTTCATCCCATTTGACCTGCACAGCAAATCTATGAAGTAGATATTGTTATCGTCCAATTTTTGCAGGTGATGAAACTCAAAGTAATTATATAATTTATGAAAGTTCACACAGCTCTAATTAGAGAGGATCATGCTGATAGTAAACTTCCAGAAGGGACTTCTGCAGTACAGAAATGGTAATCAGTAAATATTTGTATCTTGCTTACATGCTTGCATGAATGAATAAGAGTAAATGACAGAAGACTGCCTCTGTCCCTATAGTCCTTTTTTCAGTGAATCACACCATTTTTCTCCTAGATGAGTCTAGGAAATTTCTTCAGAAATAATTGACTTCACTTACCTTTTTTTCCTGCAACACCCCTCCCCACCAATGTTTAAATTGCTTATAATAAATCACACAGTAAAAATTCTGAGGCGGGAAATAAAGACCAGACACTTAGAAAGAGAATGTGTAATTTTCTCTTAGGGGTTTTGTTAACTTAAAGTTTTTAGTTTTTAAAAAAAAATCTGCTCTATAGATCCTCGTGTTCACAATTGTTATCATCTTTTGGTTCTGTTTGTATCTCTTTAATTATTTTTGTAACCATTTAAAAATTTACTGTAGTATTCTGAAGTGAGGTGATGGAATAACAGCAGTCAAAATGTTTATGTAGGCCAAGCTAGTGGCTCACACCTGTAATCCTAGCACTTTGGGAGGCTGAGGTATGAGGATTGCCTGAGGCCAGGAGTTCGAGACTAACCTGAGCAAGAGCAAGACCCCATCTCTACAAAAAAATACAAAAATTAGCAGGGCATGGTGGCATGTGCCTGTAGTCCCAGCTACTTGGGAGACTGAGGCAGGAGGATCACTTGAGCCTAGGAGTTTGAGGTTGCAGTGAGCTATGACGACACCACTGCATTCTAGCCAGGGCAACAGAGCAAGACTCTGTCTCAAAAAAAAAAAGTTTATGTAGCCAACATTAGTTATTTACCTAATGTATGACTATCACAGTGGGGTGTGTATATAGGTGGGCATGTTTTTGTTTCTGTCTTCTATTAGTATATCAGCATGTGTTGTTTGTTCAAAAATAGGAACTGATAATTCTGGAGCGTTTAATGGTTAGTACAGTTTAAAGAAATACATATAATAAGAGGGTTTTTTAATTCAACTGATGTCTTTACTGACACAGAATAGGACTGTGAGATCTCTAAATCCCATGTTTATAATGTTTCTGATTCTTCAAATTAATTAATACCTTAATAAATTTACGAGTTTTGTTTCTTTTTGTTTTTTGAGACAGGGTCTTTGTTGCCCAGAGCTGGAGTATGCCGTGGCCTAATCATAGCTCACTATAACCTTGAGCTCCTGGGCTCAAGCAGTCCTCCTGACTCAGCCTCCTGAGTAGCTGGGACTACAGGCATGCGCCACTACATCAAGCTGATTTTTTAAATTTTTGTAGAGAAGGGGTCTTGCTATGTTGCCCAGGCTGATCTCAAACTCCTGGGCTCAAGCAGTGCTCCTGCCTAGGCCTGCCAAACTGCTGAGATTATACGTGTGAGCCGCTGCGCTGGGCCATGTATCTCTAAAAATTGACGTGGGTGGAACTTTTATAAATTTAGCTATTTAAGGATATCAGATTAATTAAAGAAAAACCATGGGCAAGTGATTTGGGAAGGAGAATCTTATAATCAGACCCACCTTTATTTGTATGTTTAGATTTTCAGATACTTGGTTATTTTGGTGGTGTTTCTTTTACATTCAAATGATAAGAAGTCTTGGACTGTAGTAAATCAGAATTGGTCAAATAATGTATGCTTTTTAAAGATGTTTCTGTGCCTTTTGAATACTGAATTTCACAGGACAAACTTCGGTTGTAAAACATCTCTTTAATTTTTAAATAGCTGTTTAGTAACATCTGACTAGTATTTCACTCAAATGTTATAATTTTTACATTGGAATATGACAGCATTATAATTCAAGAACCAACCAAAATCTGCAGTTGAAACCATGGGTAGGAGGGTTTTGGATGATGTAGTCATTCTGTTATTCCCATTATGCTTTAGACTTGGACTACTGTCATCAACAGAACAAGCTTGAGATCGTGTCACCACTTGGTGCCATCTGCTTACATGTGTATGTAAGCAATAATAGGCTTTAGATAACTGGATATAAAGAATCATTGCTTTCTGGTTCTCTTAGCTGACTCTGCTTAGTTTCAAGTGTACTGGGCTGAGTTTGTGTTTTACAGTGAATTGTCACAGTTTTGATCTTTTGCAGCCATAACACATAACCATGTGTTCAGTGTCCCCTGTGTGCTGACATACTGAAGATGGACATGTGAAGTTTTTTAGTAGTGCAAAGAAAATGCGTGTATAATCAGTAAAATTTAAAAATGATTTTTTAAAACATTCAAATACTTGCAAAAGTGAGTGCTGTTTATGTGAAGGACCAACTATCCCCTCCTACCCTGTGGTTAATTTTCACAAGATAATAAACTATTTTTTTAGTCCTATGAGTCAAAGTGTTTTCTAGAAAATCAGTCATAAAATTGCATTTCTGCACTATTTTTAGAAAGTGCTCTATTGTTAAGGGAAAAAAGCAGATGACCAGTGTTTACATAGTATGATTGCAGTACTTATTTTTACAAAATATGTATTCATGTGTGGAATGTAGGCTAAAAAGAAACACACCAAAGGACCTAAATTGTTATCTCCAAGTTGTGGGATTACAGGTGCTTTTTATTTTCCTCTTTAAGCCTTTTACTTTATGAACTTTATACATTGTCCATATATTTTATAATCAGAAAATAAAAGCTCTAAAATGAATTCATTGTAGAGTATGAAATTAAATTTAATAAAACTTTCAAAGATGAAGATTCTTAGGGGATAAAATGAGTTTAAAGGCTTTACAAATGAATTAAATAGAATTTCTGAAATGGAATTATATTTTATGATAAAAGTTTATACTTCTATCAAAAGTGAGTTGCCATGCAGGGATGGGGAACCTGCGGCCTTAAGACGAGACGTGGCCTTCTTGGTCCTTAAGTGCAGCCTTTTGACTGAATCCAAATTTTGCAGAACAAATCCTTTTATTAAAAGGGTTACAGTAGAGAAAGATGAAGCTTTTCTTGCCTCCTTTGGTGCTTAAAAAAGTAGAATCTTGAAATCAGAAGGCTGTTGGTTCCCCACCCCTGAATGGGAAAAATCTTGCACTATTGATGCCATGCCCTGGAAACCTTTTTTATTCTTCTAACTCAGGTGTGCCTTAGTTATGTTTATGTATATATTGTTTTATGGAGAAGTGTTTAATTATAGGATTTAAACTTATTTATATAAATGGTATGTTAAATCTCATTTTGAATATTTGGTCATTTGATAACGTATTTGTGGTCAGCAGACAAAACCCTTGGCAAAAGTTTGCATATGGTACCTACCCGCTGTTCTGTAACCTCCATATTTCTGACTTTTCTCATCTGTAAAATGGAAAAAGAACAGTATCTATTTGTTAGGCTTGTTTGAGGATAAAATAAGGATGCCTAACATATGAAAAGCACTTAAATATTATTTCTGCTGTTACCAAAAAGTTGGCATTGATGTTTCTATGAATTGGAGTAGAAGATCCCTATGGACTGGTACGGTATCTCATGCTTCATACCCCTATTTTGATAAACCTTGTGTATACTCCACACAAACTTGTATAGTTAAGTGGGACTGTTAGCTATGCACATAAGTAGTTTTGTTATTTATGCATACAGTAAATCTTTAGCATTCATGACCTAGCATTTTAGACCTAAAGTATTTAACATGGGAAATTTGTAATCTAGTATAGACAAAATTTTGAATTCTGCATATTTCAAGGCTGATGTGCCGAACAAATCTGTTGAGTAAAGAATTGAGTATAGCTGACAGTATCCCAGTTTTTATTACCCAACAGTGACTTTTGTTTTCTACTTTTAAAATTTTCATCATAGGATTAAAAACTGTTTCTTTGTGAATAATAGTACCCAGAGAAAGCCAATTGCTAATGCTGGTTTTTGCAGATTTAGATAAACTCTTCCTTTTCTACAACACTATGGTAATAAAGTAAATTTATTTTAGTGGCAACTAAGGAATGTTGCTTATTTCTTTTATATTCTTCACAATATCTTGTGCGCAGTAGAGATAATGAATAATAGACGGTGTTTGTTGGTTTGTGAAGAAATTTGAATCTTCAAGTTCATTAAAGGAAAGGGAGGAGTTTAGTGGGAATTCCTGGATTTCCTGGCTTTTAGATTATTTTTATTTTTATCAGTTCAGTACATAATTTTAAGAATTTCTTAGACCAAATTAAAATATATTTATCTGTCTGGATTTCATATTTCCATGGAGTGGTGTGGTGATGTAAGTGTGCCTCGTTTAATGAAAGCTACTCCTGTGGCTTAAAATGCATACCCTATAGACCCACCCACAGAAATATTGATTTTACAGGTCTGGGATAGGGCCTAGGAAGCTGTATTTTACTCCTCCAGATGATACCCAGATGATTCTGATGCAATACTTTTTCAATTTATTTCTCTCTATATTTTCATTTTTAGTATATTTTCAAAGCCTTAGGAATAAAGGAGTTCATTTTATATTTAGTAACGAATATTATTGATGTCTTAACTTTCCATTGTATGTTCCATTTTACCTTTTTAGTTAAATGTACATAGATTACTGAAGTCAAACCCAAGTAATACCAAGTTCATTGTAGAAAAAAATGAGAAAGTACCAATGAGGCAATATTTCTCGACCTTGTTATCATTATCACCCTTCCCCAGCCATTTTAGATTTTTTTTTTCCTAATTGTCTCCCTCATGAAATTAATGCCACAGATATAACTGTATACTTGTTTATGTATTGTATGTGTATCTATGCCTTATACACTAAAAGAGTAAGGTTTATTTTTTGGTCCCCCGAGAGCCAATTTTCACCCCATTGGGGGCGATATTGCCCCTGTCGAAAATGCATGCAATAAGCTAAAAAAAAAAAAAAAACTTTAATTTTAACTCCCAGCCTGTTAACGTTTTGGTGTACATCTTTCCGAGTGGTGTTCAATGCATACATGTTTTTTCTTTAACAAAAATGAGATCAGATACATAATATTTCATGCTCTCTTTTATCTTAACGTTTTGTGCATTTTTCATGACAAATTACATACTTTAACAGTATCATATCTAATGGATAAGTAATATGGATACGTAGTATTCCATTATGTGAATTTGCCATCATTTACTTAAATGATTTTCTATAGTTTTCAATTTTTATAAAAGCTCTGCTATGAATATCATTGTAGTTGAATTTTTCTATGTGGGCTTAATTATTTCCTTAGGATAAATTCCAAGAAATAGAGTTATTCTGTACATGTTAGTATTTTTTGGTATACATAACTTAGAAAGTGAAAGTCCCTTTCCCCAAGGACAACCGCCATTAAAATGAATATTTGTCCAGCCTTTTCCTGTATATTCTAATATAAAAAGCTATATATTTTATTTGTGTAAAAACTATGTATAGCTATATCTATCTTTTTAAAAAGAAGAATAGATGTACCTTAACTGTGGCCAATTGCTATATTGCCTAAGGGATTTTGGTCATCTTTTCATACCACTATGAAAGAATTCTCTCTCTTTCTTTTAAGCTATATGATGTGGAGTAATTTGTCCATTCTTCTACTGAAGGATCTTTTGTTTTCTATTTTGTTTTGTTTTGCATACATCTTTACTTGTTTGTTTCTGTGTCGTAAATTCCCATTTGTGGTAGAATTGCAGGGTCATTTAAGAATTGGAAGTACTTTATATGCTTACGTCTTTTTTTTTCATTCCTTTGTTTGCCGACTCTGGTATTGGTACCAGATTTTAATTAATATAGCTTTACAGTGTTATACTTTTATATCTGGAAATATAAAATGTTCTAATAAGTAGACAGGTCTGCCTTTATATTTTTCAGATTCCAAGTCACAGTTTAATTTTGGCTAGGTTTTTTGGGTTTTTTTGTTTTGTTTTTGTTTTTTTGAGACGAGTTACGTATATTTTAACTAAACTAGAATAATACACATTTTTGAGAACTTTTAATGCCCGGCAGTAATTCAGAACTCTAAAAGCACCTCTAAGTTGCACAGTGAACAAACAAGCTATTGAGCTGTGAGCTTTCTGGGAATTCTTGGAACTACAACATTTCTGTCAAATATGCCTTTTAATATTTGGTTTATTGATTGAAGTATATGGACTTGTACTCTCTCTGCTATCTTTTATTCTTTTTAAAGGAGATATATTCTCTCTTTTGCATTTCTGGGAATGTACTTATTTTAGGTATCTTATACTATGCTGTTTCTGCTTATTTTTATAGAGTTGCTATGCTTATGTATTGTCTTCAGAGTTATTCATATATTTTTCTGAGGTTTAGAGCCTAATAAAGTTCAAAGTATATCAGAATAGATGTTATATTAGGTAACACTTTTGTGAATCAGCATTTAATTTTTATAGATTCTTAATCTAGTGCTTTTGCTGGATTCAAGCAGGTTTCTTTATGGGAAATCAGTAAACATTGCAAAAGAATTATGCTTTGGGTTTTTTTGGGTTTTGTTTTTGTTTTTTTGAGACAGAGTCTTGCTCTGTTGCCCGGGCTAGAGTGCCGTGGCATCAGCCTACTCACAGCAACCTCAAACTCCTGGGCTCAAGTGATCCTCCTGCCTCAGCCTGCCAAGTAGCTGGGACTACAGGCGTGCGCCACTGCGCCTGGCTAATTTTTTTCTATTTCTTTAGTAGACACAGGGTCTCACTCTTGCTCAGGCTGGTCTCAAACTCCTGAGCTCAAGTGATCCTCCTGCCTCGGCCTCCCAGAGTACTAGGATTACAGGTGTGAGCCACCATGCCCAGCCTATGCTTTGGTCTTTAAAGTATAAATGTTTTTAGTCTTTTCTAATAAAAAGCACTAATATTTTTGGAGACTGTCCTTTAAATTTAGCCGCTCACACCATTATTAAAATCCTTAAATGTTGATTCTGATAGTATTTGTAACTGTGATACTATCTGTAAGCTAACTAACTTTCTTGGGACATACTCTCAAGTGCGATTTTCAAATGCTTTTATTGTTCTAGAAGAATTAGTTTACCTTTGTAATGCAAAATCTGTCCAGAGAGAGTACTGTGTTCAACACTGGGATGAAGACTAATCATGATAAATATAATAAAGGATAGTCAGTACCAGGCAATTAAGACAGGACAGTTTTCTAAGACTACCCTCACTTGGAGTTGAGTTGTCACCACAACTAGGTTAGGCTCATTTCAAAGGTTTATCGTGCTTTGGGTTATGGGTCATCTATCAAAGTGAAAAACCAACTGTTTTCCCTCATGGTGGTCTTTTGTTTTTTTTTTCTCATATGGTATGTTTATAAACATTAACATCTCAACTGTGATTTTGTCTGTTGAGATTTACCATTTAACCAGATTGGAGATTTTATTCTTGGGTGCAAAATTTAACTTAAATGCTTTGTGAATGTACATGAAACTGAGTCCTTTATCTCAGAATCACAGCTGCAAACAAATGGACAACCCATGCTTGAGCATTAATTCAGTGTGACTTTAGACCTTTGGCCAAGCCTGTGTGATTGCTTAGATACATACAGCCTTACCCACTCTCATTACCTGTTTCTTTGTTTTCTAAAGACTGAAGCCATATAAAAACTTCAAATTCATTTAAATAAATAGTTCATATAGGGAGGATATGTAATTTTTTTAAAGGAGGAGATTTGATTTTAGCTAAATATTATATGAGATTATTATAAATGATTTAAAAAATTAGAATGTATGTGTTTGTTTTATAAAACTTTAGATATTTCCATTTTCTTCTCATTATTTAAAATATTTTCCCCCTCACTAAGTATTGTGATAAATCAGTACCAGTAAGACTTTAATTGGTTTAAAAAGGAAAAAAAAAAAGACTTTAGTTGGTACTATAGCCACTTGGTAGCAAGAATTCTTTAATAGGTTTGTTAGAATAAAATCTCCACTGTATGTAGAAGTTGGTTGGGAGATTTTATTTTTATGTTTTGTGCTCTAAAAGTAAGTTGCCTTTCATGAAAGCATCAAGTAATTTTTACTAGCCCTTTTAATAATCATTTTCCTATTCAATGTATTAGTAATCCTTGACATCCTTTTGGTCACACTATTTTTTAAAAATTCAATATTTTTATTAAATAATAAATTTTAAAAGGAATAAATAGATAAAGCAAAAAAAGTACAGATCAAAAAAGAATACAAATGAGACAAAGATAATGGTTATCAGTTTCATATGTATCTTTACATACATTTCCTGTAAAAACATACATATATGCATGTATAGAAATAATTGGTTTTGTGTTCACACCTGCTTTTTTTTAAAGTCTTCAAATGTAGGGGTGAGACATGAAGATTAGAAATGTTTTATATTAGCATGCTGGTAAATAAAAATTTGATTCTTTCAAAGTAAAATTTTGTCAAGCTTCCCCCATCTTTACCCTTGCTCCTCCCCTCACTCCTATTCTTTTCTTTTCATTACCACTCTTCTCCTTGAAAGGAGAGAAGTATAGTGTGGTGGGTCTCAACCCTGGCTTGGCTGTACATTAAACTGGGGAGCTTTGAGAAATGTGCACATTCTGACTTCACCATCCAGATTCTTAATTGGTCATAAGGAGGCGAGGCATGTGGGAGGAGAACATGCTTTATATTAGCCTGCACATAAAAGCTTGCCTGAGCTTCTGAGTTAAAACATAGTCTGATGGAAGGCAATGGTTGAATTTAGGGGGCCATCTCCCCCAGTTTTCCTGCCTTCAAGAAGAAAGATATATGTATATGCATAGGTTTTTGTAATCCCTCAAATTCTCTAAGAAATGCACTGCCACAAACTTCTGATTTATTCCAGTATTGGTTCATCCACAGAGTTTGTAATACTTAAATTCTGAGGAAAATCAACATCATTTGTGCAGTGCAGATGAGACAGACAAGAAGATGACTGATAAGGCAGTGTGGTATTGTGGTTAACCACACTGATGATGGAGCCAAACTGCCTGGGATGTAATCCTGGTTCTATAATTTATGTTTGTTGAGCTTGGACAAATTAGTTTTAGCCTCTCTGCTTCATCTATAAAGTGGGGATGATAGTTCCCACCCCATAGGAATGTTGTTAGGATTAAAAATATTAATACATGTAAAGTACTCAAACAGTATTTTGTACATGGTAAGTATGTAATAAATAAGCTTCAATTACTTTATTCCTTTTCTTATATCTTCTTTCCTAACGTTTCTTACCCTTTTCTTGCCCATTCCTCCTGAAGTTAATGCTTCCTCTGATAAACTAGAGCAGCGGTTAGCAAACTTTTTCTGTAATGGGCCAGATAATAAATATTTCAGGTTTTTAGGGTCGTATGGTCTCTTGAAAATATTTAACTCTGCTGTTGTAGGGTGAAAGCAGCCATAGACCATATGTGAACAAATGAGGATGGCTATGCCCACTTTATTTATGGACACCGAAATGTAAATTTCAGATAATTTTCACATGTCACAAAGTATTATTTTCCTTTTTTATTTTTTTAGAACAATATTTAAGAATATAAAAACCATACTTTGTTTATAGGCTGCACAAAAACAGGCAGTGGACCAGATTTGCCCTGTGGGCCATAGTCTATTGACCCCTAAGTAGAGTAAAGGAACCTGCACATCTAACAACTATTTTAGACACCTTTTCTTTCTTGAGCGTGCCTTCATTCATGAATTTCCCTGTACTTTGGAGTAATCTAGAAAGTTATTTTTCTGGCATCAAGTTTAGAATTTAAAAATTCTACTCAGCTTTGAACTTAAACTGTTTGTTAACACATGTGAAACAGTGAAACTTTGTTGACTCTCTCCTCACACAATGACATAAATAACGATATTTAGGGTTCTTTGCAAGCAACAGAAACACCACTATGTTGTTTTATTCACTAGAGATTTTATTCTTTGGTGCAAAATTTAACTTAAATGTTTTTGGAATGTATATGAAGCTGGGTCCTTTGTCTCAGACTCACAGCTGCAAACAAATGACAACCCATGCTTATCCTTAGGACCGGTATATAGTAGGTATTTGTATTAGTCAGGGAACCAGACAGATAACTACAGAACTAGTAAGACAAATACATACATACATACACATACACACACACACACACACACACACACACACACAAAATTATATAAATAAGGAGATTTATTTCAATGAATTGGTTTACATGATTGTGGGGGGCTGGCAAGTCCAAAATCTAGAGGGCAGGTCAGCAAGCTGCAGTCTCTATAGCTGGAGCTGATAATGCAGTCTTGTGGCAAAATTTCTTCAGGGAAACTTCAGTTTAGCTCTTAAGGCCTTTCAGTTGATTGGATGAGGCCTACCCACATTATTGAAGATAACTTCCTTAGCTTAAAGTCAACTGATTGTAGATATTAACCACATATACATAATACCTTCACAGAAACACCTAGTTTCCTGTTTGTTTGAATAACTGTACTGCAGCCTAGCCAAGTTGACACTTATAACTAACCATCACAGAGTTCAATAAATATTTATTCAATAAAAGGATGAACAAATGGCTAAGATGGTTAATTTAAGCAGAAAAATGTTTATTTGAAGGATGACGAATAACAGAATTTAAGTAAAAAATGAACAGCTAGGCCTCAGGAAGCCCTGAGAAGAACCAGGGCAGTTTGTAGGGGTAGGGACCTAGGTAGCAGTAAGGAACAGTGTCTTCAGTGTACTACAGTTACACTGAATTAGCTCTAACTATTTTCATCCTCACATCATTCTGCTCAAGATTTTGCTTCCTGGGAAACTCAGCCTGATTGGTCTAGCTTGAGTTTGGGTCACATGTCTTGCTTACCCAGTAGAGAGTGAGACACCTTGATTGACATCCCCACCCAAACTGCATTCAGGGAGATAAGGATTGTTTCCCAACAGTGAGTCAGGATGCTGTTACCAAAAGAAGGAGGAATAACAGATGTCCACTTTACCAACTCTTAATACCTGCCCACATAGAGGGACAGCTGGTGAAACTGACATGGATCAGGGCCAGATCATGTAGAATATCATAAGCCCTAACAATGAGCTTGGGCCTTATTCTCTAGAATAATGAATTTTGGTGGTGGTGGGGGGGTGATCATAGACCCCTTTGAAAATTTGAAATTTTTGGACCAAATTTTGGGCCGCCTTCTCTCTCTAGAAAACTATATCTATGCTTTTATTTTTGTTTTTTATTTTCTATTTATTTATTTTGGAGTATTACGGGGGTACTGATGTTTAGGTTACATGTATTGCCTTTGTTCTGCCCAAGTCAGAGCTACAAGCGTGCCCATCTTCCAGATAGTGCACACTGCACCCCTTAGGTATGAATTTACCCATCCTCTCCTCCCCCCTCCCCCCTGCCAGACACCTGATGAGTGTTACTTCTATATATAGCATAAAAGTTGATCAGTTAGTATCAATTTGATGGTGAGTACATGTTGTGCTTGTTTTTCCATTCTTGAGATACTTCGCTTAGAAGAATGGGCTCCAGTTCCATCCAGGATAATACAAGAGGTGTTAGTTCACTGTTGTTTTTTGTTGTTGAATAATACACCATGGTATACATATACCACATTTTCTTAATCCACTCATGTGTTGATGGGCACTTGGGTTGTTTCCACATCTTTGCAGTTGTGAATTGTGCTGCTATAAGCATTTGAGTGCAGACGTCTTTATTATAGAATGTCTTTTTTTCCTTTGGGTAAATACTCAGTAGTGGGTTTACTGGATCAAATGGTAGTTCTACTTTTAGTTCTTTGAGGTATCTCCATACTACTTTCCATAGAGGTTGTACTAGTTTGCAGTACCACCAGCAAGGTATAAGTGTTCCTATCTCTCCACATCCCTGCCAACATTTGTTGTTTTGGGACTTTTTGATATAAGCCAATGTCACTGGAATTACGTGGTATCTCATTGTGGTTTTGATTTGCATTTCCCTGATGATTAGAGATGTTGAGCATTTTTTCATGTTTCTTAGTCATTAGTCTGTCTTCTTTTGAAAAATTTCTACTCATGTCCTTTGCCCATTTTTTAATGGGGTTGTTTGATTTTTCTTGCTGATTTTCCTGAGTTCTATATAGATTCTAGTTTGTCGGATGTATAGCATGCAAAAATTTTCTCCTGTTCTGTAGGTTGTCTGTTCACTCTAGCAATAGTTTCTTTGGCTGTGCAGAAGCTTCTTAATTTGATCATGTCCCATTTGTTTATTTTTGTTGTGCTGTGCTTGCTTTTGTGGTCTTCTTCATAAATTCCTTGCCTAGGCCGATGTCTATAAGAGTTTTTGCAACATTTTCTTCTAGAATTCTTATGGTTTCATGTCTTAGGTTTAAGTCTGTTATCCATCATGAGTTAATTTTTGTGAGAGGTGAGAGGTGGGGATCCTGTTGCAGTCTTCTACGTGTGGCTATCCAATTTTCCCAGCACCAATTATTGAATAGGGATTCTTTTCCTCAGTGTATGTTTTTGTCTGCTTTGTCAAAAATCAGATGGCTATGAGAGGATGGTTTTATGTCTGGGTTCTCAGTCTTGTTCCATTGGTCTATGTCTCTGTTCTTGTGTCAGTACCATGCTGTTTTGGTTATTATAGCCTTGTAGTATAGCTTGAAGTCTGGTAGATTGATGCCTCCCAATTTGTTCTTTTTGCTTAAGGTTGCTTTGGCTGTATGAGGTCTTCTCTGGTTCCATGCAAAGCGTAGAATTATTTTTCTACATCTGTGAAAAATGCTGTTGGTATTTTGATAGGGATTGCATTGAATCTGTAGATCACTTTGGGTAGTGTAGACATTTTAACAGTGTTGATTCTGCCGATCCATGAGCATGGTATAGTTTTTCCATCTGTTTGCATTCTTTGCTGTTTCCTTGTTCAGTGTTTCATAGTTCTCCCTGTAGAGATCCTTCACTTCCTTAGTTAAATACATTCCTAGGTATTTTATTTTCTTTGTTGCTATTGTGAAAGCTATTGAGTCTTTGATTTGGTTCTCACTTTGACTGTTGTTGATGTATATGAATGCTACTGATTTGTGTATGTTGATTTTGTATCCTGAGACTTTGCTGAACTTATTTATCAATTCCAGTAATGTCATGGCAGAGTCTTTGGGGTTTTCTAGATATAAGATCATATAATCTGCAAAGAGTGATATTTTGACCTCTTCTGGTCCCAGAAAACCATATCTGTGCTTTTAAAAAGGCTAGTTTTTGTTTTTGTTTTTGTTTTGCAAAGCATTTCAAGAGTTTCTTATATCCCCTAAAATACATCCATGGTTGGTAGGAAGAGGAGCTATTCTTTTAACCTGAAAGCTTAAGAACTCACAGGGAGAGGGTGGTATAAACTATTTAAGGAATTTAGGCAGAAGAACCACAATATAGTCAAAGTTGCATTTTAAATGAATCATTTTGGCTTACATTGGAGGATGGATTTGAGGAGTATAAGACTTGAGGCTGAAGAACAATCAAAATGTTATCTCTCTTCCCTCAGCTTCTGATATTTACACTCTCCTAATTCTCCTTAATCTCTTTGATTTCTCTTGGAGAAATTTGGTTAAGAGATGATGAGGGTCTTAATTAACACAGTGGACATAGGGATAAAAAGAATAAACAATTTAAAGAAATATTTAGGAGGCAAAATTCACAGAATCAGCTTGGCTATCAATTGTATAACATATGGGGAGCAGAGTGAAGTATGGCTTGTATGTTTCTAGCTTGCAGGAATTGCAGGGGGAAATACAGAGGGCAGGTGGAAGGATTGACCTTAAATGTGAGGAGGGACAACCTCATCCTCTGAGTGGAATTTGAGGAAAAATGATGATGGTAACTGGACTTAATAGGTTTATCAAGAGGTGAGGGAATAAGAGAGGAAGTGGAGCAAAAATTGGTAAAACGATTGATGTGTGCAGTACTGAGGGCCCAGGTGAGATGTCAGACCAGGAATTTGTAGTAGCAACATCAGTTACATAATGATATTTTCTCTAGCAATGAAGAGAAATTTTAAGATTCATTCAGAGTTTATGTTAAGTTGGCTGATTTGGTGTTGAAACAACAGGAATACAAGGAATATAGGGCTCTGAGCAAAGATTTACTCAGACAAAGATGGTGATGTTATAATTAACACTTTTATAGAGCCCCTACTCTGTGCTGGGCACATACATACATATGCTTTATAGTTACTAATTCATTTACTCAAAATGACCTTGTGAGGTAGGCACTGTTATCCCCATGATGAAACTGAGGCACAGAGAGGTTAAGATACTTGCCTAGGATTCTGTAATTCTGCTAGTAAGTGGCAGAGCTGGGATTTTAGGTTCCAAAGTCTGTGCTCTTAACTACTAAGCTATACTGATGATCACCCTTGGGGTCCAGGTTTAAGAGGAAAGGAAAGGAGACGATAGGCTGGGAGAAGATGAAGGCCTCAAGGTGTTTGAAGTTTCAATGAGGTGGAAAACCTGTGCTGTGGGAGTTTTCCTCAGATAACACACCCATGCACACATATTTATTTTGGGTCAGGTGCTGGAGAAAAAGGAAAATAGTTTAGACAATTACCATTAATTCTTAATGATCAGGAGCATTTTTCATGAGTCATTTGAACTGCATAATTCTTTTTGCTCAATTTTTGTATAGCAGAAGGCAGTAAGGAATTCTTATAAAAGTAAACCTCCTTTTTCTTTTATATCTCCCACCCCCCAGTTTTGATAGAACCCCTAGTAAATGACCAGATTTTTTTCTATGCTTTCTCTTTTCTCTCATAACACGTATTTGGCAGGCTTTTTAATTTTAGTATGTTTATATCTACTAGTATGCCTCTGCCCATTTAATAGGGGATCCCTGCCAGTTAGAACTGTAATGTTTTGTTCTCATTTGGAGAGAGAGCATGTGCCTCTCTGTCTTTAAATTCTGTCAGTTTTCCTTTTCCTTTTTTTTTTTTTAACTTGATGCACAATTTGTAAATAAATTTCAGCAAATGCAGACTGAGGGAATAAAAAATGAATGTATCCGTCAGAGTGGAACAGCTTCTCAGTATAGAACTCATTTGATTTTTATTTTAAGTTTGGCTTTTTCCAAGTTTTTGTTACCCAAAGGTAACATTCATCAAACTAACACTTTCAGAAAAGGAATTATAATTTTTTTTTCTTATTAAGTTTGGGTAGTTGGTTATATTTTCCTTTGTTTCTCCCTGTCTCATATCCTTAATAGATAAATATAATAGATATTTGTGGTTATATTAGAGACCATTATAATAATTTTTCTTTATCCAGATATTGAGGGAAGGCTTGATGTTTGTTGTGCTCAGTATGCCTTACAGATTGGTATTTCAGTCTGATATTTCAATTATTTGTTTCTTGCCAGTGTAAGACATTGTTAGAATCAGGGCTCTAGATCTAATACATGTTAGGATTATAGCTTCTAGAAAATTTAATCTTAGATATTTAGTTGTTTCTTCCTTTGAACCCTGAACCTCAAGGCTTTTAGTAATACTTAAGGTGTCTCCTGTGTTCAGGTGGTTATTGATTTGACTGCAAATACTTTTTTCTAGTAACATTCTTAGTCCAAATCTAGGCCCCAAAGCAAGCTGTCTATGCTCTTGTAGAGAATTTTAATACTTATTGTTGATTGGTATCTTTTAACTAATGTGAAGGTATTTATATTGGTAAACTGTTTATTATACAATAACAACAAAAGATTGTAGTGACTCATTGTTGAAGAATCTTGAGAATTATGTGAGTCCAAAAGTACTAGATTCAAGCATAACATTGAGAGCTGGTCATTTCATAATTTATTTATAGGTAGCATTTTTCAAATTTCACAGTTTGTATATGCTGTTGTTCTGATACTTTCATACATGCTGAAGAGTTAAGATAGGTCTAAATACTGAGAAATTTCTCCTTACCAATATGAATGTTACAGATAACAATATCAGTCTTTCAAGTCCATACTGTATTGAGAATTCTCTTCAGTGAAAATAGCTGGTGTAGTTGGTGTCTAGAACTATTAATAATTCTACATAGAAATTCCTCTATAATCTTTTTTTCAGGTGTATTATAACAAAATCACTGTTAAACTGTAATATAATTTCTATTTAGTTGAGAGTTTTTTCATGTGTGGTTGCCTGGAAATTTTATCATTTACTCTAAGAATATTTCTTTTTTGACATTTTAAGGATTGTTCTCATAATCCCACATTTTATTTTTGTAATTTTAATTATTTCTTTTATTAAATGTTATTTATTTTGCTGCTCATTTAATATCCTTAAAAGTTTGCATGTTTGTGACCCTTGGTCACTGCCCTTCAACATATTAATGTCATGTGCAAGGTTTTGTTTTCTATGTTCCTATACAATTCTTCTTTAGATAAAAGAAAGGTACATAGAATTCTGACATAACTTTTATAAAATAGAATTAGATACTATTATCAAGCAGATGTTTTCATCAAGCAGGTATTTTCCAGGATTCGTTTTCTTTCCAGTCAAAAAATTTTCCAGCAGAAATGTTGCACTCTAAGTAATAAAGTATTATAAAGCTTTGATCAGAATTGCATTTTCAAGGAGACTGTTGTAGTATATTGGTTTCTGCAAGCAGTCCCTCATTATTTACCAGACCTTGCATTGATGTATACATAAATAATCATGGGAGATGGGAAAGTGGAGGTGGGGCTAGTTGGTTATGATGATGGAAAGTGGGTGGAGCTGGATAATTACAAATATTTTGTGGTGCTACTTCTACCAATAAACAATATTTCAAGTATTTAATGTACTTCTACTCTGTAGCAAGTACTGTAGCGCGTCTTCAACCACAGTGACTACAGATTTAAACTTATTGGATTGGGCCTTCTTAGAAGAATTCAGCCACTGTGAGCAAAGAAACCTACTGAAACAAGACTTAATTTTGAACTTTAAAAAATTAGATAGAAGTGGTTATTAGAGTGAGTACGTATAGGAAGTGTTATCTCAACCCTTCATCTGTCACCCTGTTTCTCATTGTGGTCTTCTGGTTATTAACTACTTTTTATCAGTTGCCCAGTAGTTGGATATGGAAAGAAAATGAGATGGAAGCACACGTATGGCAATTTTGCCTTTTTCTTGGATTTTGTTTTTGTTTTGCTTTTACTATGGAAAATGAAATCTGATGAACACACAATTTAGCCAGTATATCGGAAAGACAGCATAGAGTTTAAGAGTGTGAACACTGGGGGTCTTGAATCCCAGCTGCACAGATGACTATCTGTGACCTTTGGCTAAGATGCTTTTCTTAGATTCATTTTCTTTAGCTATAAATTATGAATGATAATAATATTAATAGTATCCCTACCTGTGGTCATCAAAATCAAACATTATAGTCCATGTAAAGTACTTGGCACAGAATATTAGATATTATTATTGCTTTATTATCCCTTTCTTTTGCTGTTGATGATCAAAACTTTACTGCTGATTCTGACTCAATTTTTGAGGTTACTGTTTGGTTGCCATAGAATTTTTAGCAGCAGGTTAGTATTTAAAGGAATATTTAATACATTATTCCTTTTAGCTAGAATAAGCTAAAGGTGCACAAGAATGAACGTTGTCTTAGATTCCTAAGACCTGGGGAACCGGTCTGAATGCTTTAATGCACTTGATTAACCTTTATGCCATTCAGAGTATGAGACCAGTTTAGGCTGATTTCAGTTCCTCTGTTACAAAGGCTTAAAGAATCACCACACTGTTCATTGATGTCATTAGGACTATTAGGAAAAATACTTGTAACTATGAAGACCCAGAGAACTCTTGTTTATACTTATTTTAATAGTGAAAACTTGGTTTTGGTTTAGAATTCTTCTAACAGTATATATGAATAATATTTGTAGAGTACTTTTTGAAAACTTTGTCTCATTTGATCTTCACAATTCTGTGAAAAAAGGTAGGACAGATGGTATCACTCCTACTTTTAAAGACGAGAAATCTGGGCTTCGAAGAAATTCATTTACTTGCTCAGAGGTAGTTTTGTTTGCTATCTCTTACATTAGTTTTCATTCTACTACATCAAAGAGTTTCTATGTAGAATCACTTCTTCTATATGATCTACATATAATTTCCAGAATGTGAAATTCAGATTGTTGAAATTGCTGGTTTTATCACATTTGTCAGAAGTATGTACCTTTTTTTTAAATAGACTTAATTTTTTAGAGCAGTTATAGATTTACAACAAAATTGAGCAGAAGGTACAGAGATTTCCCATGTACCTCCTTTCTTGCCCCCCACATGCACAGCCCCCTATATTATCAATTCCCCACCAAAGTGGTATTGATAAACATACATTCATTGACACACTATCACTTAGAGTCTAGTTTACATTATGATTCATTCTTGATGTTGTACATTCTGTGTGTTTGGACAAATGTATAATGACATGTATCTGTGTTACAGTTTCATACAGAGTAGTTTCATACCCTAAAAATCCTGTGTGCTTCTACTTTTTTGTTTGTTTTGGCTATGTATCAAGTAAGAGGAACAGATAGCAAGTTCTGCCCCATTGTATTACTGTAATTTTAATCGTATTTGTAGCTTTGGGATTTAGAAGTATTTGATTCACAAATATGTCCTCCAAATACATCTGATGCTAGAAAATTATTCTAACAAGTTAATTGATTATAATTTTGATTCACAGGGTAGCATGAAAGATTCTTTCTCTGGTTCTTACAACATTCTTAAGCTGTTCAATTTCAAGAAGAAAAATGACTTTGTACTTGTAGTAATCATTTTAAAAACTAGTATGCTTTATTTTGTGTAATGTCTATGGGGAGGTACATATATGTATATGTATATTTAATTGAGGACATTCTTTGTGCAAGAAGTTTAGTTACAAGTATTTTTAGAGCCTCTGTTCTTCTATTCATGGGCCCTATGCAAATCTCTATGAGGGAATACAAAATAGTCCTTACCCTGCTTTCAGCAAAGTTGACATTGATAGAGAAGGCAAGGCTAATTATGAAACAGTTAAAGGAGAGGTCGCCAAACTATGGGCCAAGGCCTGTTTTGTGCGGCCCTCAAGCTAAGAATAGCATTTGCTTTTTAAAGGGTTGTTTTTTAAAAAGAAACAAAAAACAAAGCAACATAGACCGTATGTGGTTCAGAAAGCATAAGTTATTATCTGGCCCTTTACAGAGAATGTTTGCTTTGGGAGGCCAAGGCGGGAGGATCACTTGAAGCTAGGAGTTTGAGACCAGTCTGGGCAACATAGTGAGACCCCATCTCTACAAAAAATTTTCAAAATTAGTCAGGCATGGTAGCATGTGTCTGTAGTCCTAGCTACTAGGGAGGCTGAGGCAGGAGGATCCCTGAAGTCCAGGAGTTCAAGGCTGCAGTGAGCTATGACCATGCCTCTGCATTCCAGTCTGGGCAACAGAGTGAGACACTGTCTCTAAAAAACAACAATAATAAATTTTAATGAAAGAAAAAAGAAACTTCTGACTATTAATTAGAGGAATATATATCACATAAAATAAAATGTAACCAGAGACCTTAGGGAAATACAAATCAAACCACAGTGAGAAACCACTTCACACCTACTAGGTGTCTGTAGTAATATTTTTTTTAAAAGATAATAACAAGTGTTGACAAGGATGTGGAGAGATCAGAACTCTCATACATTGCTGATGGGAATATAAAATGGTACAGCTGCTATGGAAAACAGTTTGACAGTGCCTCAAAAAGTTGAACATGGAGTTATCATATGACCCAGCAGTTCCAGGTATATACCCAAGAGAATTGGAAACAAGTTTTCATAACAATAAACAAAAAGTGGAAACAACACAAAAAGTGGAAACAACCTAAATGTCCATCAGCTGATGAATGGAGAAAAAAATGGCATGTCCATATAATGGAATATTATTCAGCCACAAAAAAGGAATGAAGTACTGACACATAATTGCAACACAAATGAACCTTGAAAACATTGTACCAAATAAAAGAAGCTAGACACAAAAGACCACATATTATATGATTCCATCTATGTGAAATGTCCAGAAAAGGCAAATCTATAGAGACAGAAAGTGGATTAGTGGTTGCCTGAAGCTATGGGGAGAGGGAAATGGGGAGTGACTGCTAATGGATGTGGGTTTTTTTTTTTCAGGTTGATAAAAATGTTCTGGAATTAAATAATGGTGATTGTTAAACAACCTTGTGAATATAGTTTTAGAAACCACTGAATAATATACTTTAAAATAGTGAATTTTATGGTGTGTGAATTGTATGTCAACAAAAGAAAATGTAACCAGAGATAAGTAGTTAAAAAAAAAAGGTAGTGAGAGGTCAGAGAAAGAAGAGGAGACTGTGGGCGTGAATTAATGGGTCTGACTCTGAAGTTGGGGCTGAAACGCACCTCAGAGGGCATAGAGGATTTGGATAGTTAAAGGAGCAGTTATGGCATTAAAGGTCCTAGGAAAGAATAACCAAGATGCTGTGGTTTGACAGAAGTGGCAAGATGTAAGAAGAAGAAAGACAAGGCAAGTGTCTCTTGTTTTCATGGGGCTTCTAAACTGGCATATTAACTAACTTGGCCTGCTGAGGCTTACGCTTTGCACTATTGTTTTGTTTTCTTTTTCTTTCTATTTATTTATTTATTTATTTATTTTTGAGACAGGCTTGCTATCTCTGTCACCCGGGCTGGAGTGTGGTGGTGCAATCATAGCTCACTGCAGCCTCAAACTCTTGGGCTCAAGCAATTCTCCCGCCTTAGCCTCTCCCAAGTAGCTGGGACTACAGGCGTGAGCCACCACGCCTAGCCTGCACTATTATTTTCATGGAATAAATTGTATATTATTCTAGCCTGAGGCAAGAATATTTGGTTCTAGCCAGAAAGCAACAACCTAAGTGGCTCTCTGCCATGTTACTTTTAACAGGTTTTTACTTACAAGGCTTTTAGTTCACAGCATAAGCTTTGAGGAATTTGGTGCCATCTTTTTATTATTCTTTAACCTATTTTAAATCATACAAAGTGTCCATCAGATTTTGTTGTTGTTTAAAACAAAAATCCTTAATACCGTTCCTTATACTTACCACTTCATAAAGTTCTTTCCTGTGTATTGCCTCATTTAATTCTTTCACCACACCTGAGGTAGATGGTATCATTCCCATTTTAAAGATGGAAGAGGCCATATAATAGAGTGGTTAGGAGCCAGGATGGGGACACTAGAGGCAAAAAACCTAGGTTCAAATCCTGGTTCTGCCATTTACTAGTTGTGTGTGAGTTTTTGTTTTTTTTTTTAATTCTTTTTACTGTAGTTTTTTTAAAAGAATTTTGTTTTTAATTATTATGGGTACATAATAGTTGTATATGTTTATAGGGTACATGTGATGTTTTGAGACAGGTATACAATGTAAGTTGATTAAATCAGGGTAATTGAAGTATCCATCACCTTTGGCATTTATCATTTCTTTGTGTTAGGAACATTCCACTTCCATTCTTTCAGTTATTTTAAAGTATACCCTAACTTATTATTGATTATAATCACTTTGTTGTGCTATCAAATATTGTTCATTCTGTCTATCTAACTATATTTTTGCACCCATTAACCATCCCCACTTTATCCCCCGCTCCCTGCCCAGCCTGGTAACTATCATTCTACTCTGTGTCCATGAGATCAATTGTTTTTAATATTTAGTTCCCACATATGAGTGAGAACATGTGAGATTTGTCTTTCTGTGCTTGGCTTATTTCACTTAACATTATCTTCTCCAGTTCCATTCATGTTGTCACAAATGGCAGGATTTCATTCTTTTTTATGGGTATATAATATTCTATTGTATATATGTACCACAATTTCTTTATCCATTCATCTGTTGATGGACACTTAGGTTGATTCCAAATCTTGGCTATTGTTGATAGTACTGCAATAAACATCGGAGTGCAGATATCTTTTCAGTATATTGAATTCCCTTCTTTTGGATATATACCTAGCAGTAGGATTGCTGGGTCATATGGTAGTTTTATTTTTAGTTTTTTGAGGAACCTCCATGCTGTTTGTTCTCCATAGTAGTTGCACTAATTTACATTCCCACCAACAGTGTACGAGGTTTCCCCTTTCTCCACATCCTCACCAGCATTCGTTATTGCCTGTTTTTTTGATAAAAGCCATTTTAACTGGGGCGAGATGATATCTCATTGTAGTTTTGATTTGCATTTCTCTGATGACTAATAATGTTGAGCATTTTTTCATATACCTGTTGGCCATTTGCATGTCTTCTTTTGAGAAATGTCTGTTCAGATCCTTTGCCCATTTTTTAATCGGATTATTTGATTTTTTCCTATTGAGTTGTTGAAACTCCTTATATATGCTAGTTGTTAATCCCTTGTCTGTCAGATGGGTGGTTTGGAAATATTTTCTCCTATTCTGTGGGTTGTCTCTTCACTTTGTTGATTGTTTCCTTTGCTGTGTAGAAGTTTTTTAGCTTGATGTGATCCCATTTGTCGAATTTTGCTTTGGTTGCCTTGTGCTTTGGGGGTATTACTCAAGAAGTCCTTGCTCAGACCAGTGTCCCAAAACATTTCCCCAATATTTTCTTTTAGTAGTTTTATAGTTTCAGATCTTAGATTTAAGTCCTTAATTCATTTGATTTGATTGTGTGTGAGTTTTGTTGAGTTATTTAACCTCTTTAGGTCATATGTTTTCTCTTGTGTAAAGTGATTATAATAATAGAATTGTTTTAAATAAGTTGACTTAAAGTAAAATTCTTAGAACCATGCTTGACACATAGTAAGTCCTTAGTAAGTGTTAAAAAAAAAAAACCTGTTAGTATTATTTATAGATCATGAGGATTGAGTAAGGTTAAGAAGCCCGAAGTCTTCCGGCTAATAAGTGTTAGAGCCAGCACTTGAATATAGGTGTTGTGAATCTAAGTCTTATTTGTTAATTTATGTAGTTACCTTTACCAGATTTTGTTATGTACTTACTTATTTATCAGACAAAAAATTATCAGCCTTATAAGCTTTCATTTAATTGTAGAATGGGCAATAGACCAGGTATTAATAGCAAAATAGACTTTCTAACTTCCTTGCAACAGAACCCTCCTTCTTAAACCCAGTCTTTTGCCTTAATCCACTGATGCCCAATCCTTAGTAGTTATAAACCAAAATTGTGAACTTTGAAGAGAAAGTAACAAAGGAAGACATAGATTTAATAAAATTAATTTAGAAAAAATTGAGTATGATAAACAACTGAAAGCAAACAACACGGGGCGGGTAACTTGGAATAATCAATCAGAAAGGTGGCTATTAATCAGTAGAACAGACTGCTTGATAGGAAAAACAGATTTTTGGGAAGATAAATGAGTAAGAATAGGCAATTCACAGAAGAAACATGCGACTGATAAATATTTGAAAAACTGTTTTACCTCACCAGTTAAAGAAACTTAAAATACAATAATAAATTTTTGATAATGCAATTAACAAAATAAGAACATTTAAATTGAAACTCTGCAATTAGAGATGGTAAAATGGGGCCCACACTGATTCTTGATGGGAATGTAAATTGGTAAAACAATTAATCTGCATGAAGAACCTTAAATGTATTTCTAACCATTGATCTAATAACGTCCATCTGAGAATATAACCCAAAAGAAAAAATGATAACTATGGATAAAAATATATGAACAAAGATTCATCGCAGCATTATCTATAATAACAGAGCATTTGTACATTTCCAGTAAGAGGGATAGTTAAATTACTGTACATTTTTCGCAATATTATCTGTTAAATACTTACGAAAAACTTTAATGACCTCAGAAAAGGGTGATGAGGTAATGTTAGGGTGGGGGAGGGGAACAAGATTCAGAATTGCAACACTATAACCTCTAGTGTCAAGCAGTAAACCTAGTCTTGAGAACACTTCGTTCTGGACAAATATTTTATTGAGTGGCTCTTAAATGTTTGATTTACTGAGTTTCTACCTACTATAAAAATAAAATAAATAAAACCACTTTTGAACCCAAATTCCCCTTTCTCTTGTAGTAGTGAGCACCCCATTTCTCTATTCCTCCTTTAAGCAAACTCCTCAAAAAAAAATTGTCTATAATGCTGTCTCCAATTTCTTATCTCTCAGTCTTTCCTGAACCAATTAGGCTTTTGTGCCTGGGTTAGTCCACTGAAATTATTTTATCAAGTCTCCAGTGACCTCCAGTGGTCAGTTCTCAGTGTCATCTTTATTTATCAGCAGCACTTGGCAGTTGATCATTTCCTCTTCTTTGAAATGTTTTCTTCTCTTTCTTCCAAGAAATCACACGCATGGTTTTCCCCCTGCTTCACTGGTTGCTCCATCTTGTCCTCCTTTGATGGCTCCTCACCTATGATTAGTTAATATGGTGAATCACATTGTATTTTTTTATTATTGTGGTAAAATACACATAAATTTATCATCTTAATTATTAATTGTACAATTCATTAATCTTAAGTACATTCTCTTGTTGTGCAGACCACCACCATTCATCTCCAGAACTCTTTTCATTTTGTATAACTGAAGCTTTGTACCCATTAAACAATAACTTCCCGTTCCTTCTGTCCCCAGCCCCTAACCACCACCATTCTGTCTCTATGAATTTGACTACTCTAGGTACCTAATATAAGTGGAATCATGCGTTATTTGTCCTTTTGTGACTGACTTAAAATGTACTCAAGGTTCATCCATATTGTAGCGTGTGTCAGAATTTCCTTCCTTTTTAAGGCTGAATCATATTCCATTGTGTAGATAATCCACATTTTGATTATCCATCTGTTGATGGACACTTGGATTGCTTCCACCTTTGGGCTATTGTGAATAAGGCTGCTATGAACATGGGTACATAAATATCCTTTTGAGTTCCTACTTTCAATTCTTTTGAATTCTTTCAATTTTTTCCTCCCAGAAGTGGAATTGTTGGATCATATGGTAATTCTATTTGTAATTATTTGAGGAACTGCTATACTGTTTTCCATAGAGGCTGCACCACTTTATATTCCCACTAGCAGTGCGCCAGGGTTTCAATTTCTCCACATTCACACTAACACTTGTTATTTTCTGTTTTTATATTAACCGTCCTGATGAACATGAAGTAGTATCTCATTGTAGTTTGATTTGTATTTCCCTAATGATTAGTGATGTTGAACATTTTTTCATGTGCTTATTGGCCATTTATATATCTTCTTTGGTGAATGTCTATTCAAGTCCTTTGCCCATTTTTTAATTAGTTTTTTGTTGTTGTTGAGTTATAGGAGTTCTTTATATATCCTGAATATTAATCCTTATCAGATTATATGATTTGCATGTACTCTCTTCCATTCTGTGGGTTACCTCTTCACTCTGTTGATGTGTATTTTGGGGCACAGAAGTTTTAAATTTTGATGTATAGGTTGAACATCTCTAATCTGAAAATCCAAATCTGAAATGCTTCAAAATCCATAACTTTTTGAGCACTAGTGTGCCACCATAAGTGGAAAATTCCACATCTGACCTCATGTGATGGGTCGCAGTTAAAACACAATCAAAACTTTGTTTCATGCACAAAATTATTTTAAAATATTGTGTCAAATTGCCTAAAAATTGAAAGAATTCAAAAGAATTGAAAGTAGGAACTCAAAAGGATATTTATGTACCCATGTTCATAGCAGCCTTATTCACAATAGCCCAAATTGCCTTTGTAGACTTTATAATTTAGGCTATGTGTATAAGATGTGTATGAAACATAAATGAATTTCATGTTTACACTTGGGTCCCATTCCCAAGATATCTCATTTTGTATATGCACATATTCCAAAATCTGAAAAAATTTGAAATCTGAAACTCTTCTGGTCCCAGACATTTCAGATAAGAGGTACTCAACCTGTAGTCCAACGTATTTGTTTTTTCTTTTGTTACGTGTGCTTTTGGTGTCATATCCAAGAAACCATTGCTAAATCCAGTGTCATGTAGCTTTCCCCCTATGTTTTCTTCCAAGAATTTTATAGTTTTGCT